>JAQQSE010000065.1:0-2500000 GCA_035772565.1 Antheraea assamensis
ATTCAGGATTCCTTACTCTATAATAATACAATTATTTAACTAAAAACAAGTCATAGTTCGTTCTGTGTTGGACCTGTTATTTGTAAAAGTAGTACATGAATTTTAATACACTTTAACTGAATATTACAATATTACTCCTGCATCTTGTATGATACAGCTAAGCACTGAGATTTCAGTATATTTGTATAGTTTTACGTACTAAATAGGCAATGTTATAATTAAATTTTAAGTAATTGATTCGTACAAAATAGCACAACTGTTTTCATTACGTCTTGTCGTAAGAAACATTCCTAGTACAATAATTGACCGAAACAGTTTAGTGCGTATTCATAATATTTTCAGTAATGTTTCTTTAGATTTGATATATGAATATACTAGGAATTAGCCCATGGCTTTGCGCGCTTTTTTATGCAAAAATATTTTTGACTCGTTGTTTTATCTCATTAAAATATGGGGGGTTCATTCAATTATTTCCGAGATATTAGTACTCAGTTTATAGATTATCATTTTTGAAATGACATATAATTCCAGTGTACAAAATTAATTTAAAATCTGTACAGTGAATGAAATTGCATTTTTATTTATGATCATCATTATAAAAATAGTTAAAAAATAGAATTACTATTATTCATGTTTGTACAGATTATACTACTTTTTAATTTAACAGGCGTAACATTATGGCTGCCGTTAAAAAAACATTGCGAGGAAATCGGTACGTAAGGAATGTTGAGGAAAAGGAATAATGGAATGAATAAGAAATGTGAATTTCTCTATGATTAACACAACTCTACGTCGTGGGGTTGGTAAGGTGCTCACGTGTATACCATCCTTTGGATAGAGGCTTATGACCTTGCATCGGTTTGCTTATATGCAGATGTGATATCATTGTACAAAAGTTTATTAAATAGATTTAGAATATTGCTTTACCGATTTCTGTATTCATTTATAATTCTTCTTCGTTATTATTAAAAAATGATATTAGATTCTCATGTGATTTCATTGGAATTGATTTAGCCGTATTTTTAACTCCGAGAATACTAACAGATAGTTAATTATATTTTTTACGTTATATTTTATCAGTGGCCTTTATAACAGGTGTCTACGAAATAAGTTTCCAAATAAATGAATTGTAAACTCTGAATTTCGACCATTACAGAGATTTAAAATTACGAAAACACAAAAAAAGTTATGTGTGTAAAAATAGTTAAGAAGCTTCTTTAAACTCGTTGAGCTATAATTATCAACGCGTAAAAAACAAATCTAAATCGGTCTCACACTTGTGATACACATATTAATATATTTTACCTATAAGATGTCGGTGTAGATACTCGTATAAATAAAAGTGTCTGTTATGTGTCCACCCTAATTTTCGAATCTGCTGAAAAGATTTCGATAAGACGTGAAATAAAAACTTTGAATAAGTATTCATGATATCTGTGTGGACACAGCATGAATTATCCATATAAGACGAGTAGTTCTCATGAAACAAAAAAACGTTGTTACATCATTTCAACATATGATTGTCTAAGTCCAAGATTCTATTGCATAGATCGGTCATATCATTACGTAATAATAGGCACAGCTGAATGTGAGGTGAATAAACTTTGACCGTTACAAAACCGTTGGCTTGTCCTTAGCGCTCACTGGCAAGGGCAAGGGGGGGGCGGAGCCGGGCCGCTTCACAGCGGTAATGTTTTGGCGGGAGTTGCTTGCTGAATTATACCTCATGTTATTTAAATTCAATACTTTGAAAAGTTTTTAAAACCATTACTGATTATGTTAATGTTCTAAAAAATAGTATTCTATTATTTAACGTAATGTACGTCTAGGTAATTTAAAACTCAAATGTTAAGAATTTGTTCGGTTATATTATGACGTCATAAACGCAACTGTTTCACCGTTGAATTACTAGGCACAAGGGGGTATGAAAGCGGCGGAGGTGGGCAGGACAAAAAATGCGCTTGTTCTGTTTAGGCGCGAATGACGGTTACAAACTATTATGAAATATTTCGTTGATTAACATTACAGACATCTTTTTTTTATGAAGTGACTATGTATTGGTAATCAAGTCCGAACACACGACTAAGCTTAGACATATTGATGCATTTACATATATTGATAAGAGTTTATCTCAATCAGAACGACGTCAATTTTAATATATATGACATTGATATTGGTATACAACGATGAAAGACAACATTATTTTATTTCAATTTTGTAACAATGTAATGTGATGTAAATGTAACACAAAACATTTATAAATATTAATATCTAGTTTCGTTTTAGTTTTCATCTATACAATATTTAAAGAGTAAAAACTTAATATAACTGTGTTTTATCCATAACTCCGCGATTGCGTCATCGAGCAACGTTACGTCACCTTGTCATATTTACGCGGGTAAAATTTTTGATTAGCATGTTTTGAGGTTCTGTGAGGTACTTATATACCGTATGCAGGTATACATTGCAAACTTTCTCTTTAGGAAATATCAAAAATATCACAGTGGTTAGTATAAATAGACTACCCATACATTGGCTTTGTTCAAATTGTATTGAGAAACGATGCAAACATTTTCAAAATTAGTCATTTATAACGAACTTCAAGTTTAATTGGTTTAAAGTACCAAATAATCTCGTCCCTACGTTCACGGCATTATTGGTCGTATTGTTAGTATTACGTAATTACCTTACAATAATTTCATGAGACTAACATCAACGGTTTCTACACATGTGTTGATTAAAACCTGCATGTGATGGTGAGTATAAATAAATATCGTTCCGGCATGCGTTTTTGAGTTTGTGAAGATACTTTCGACGTCACCTTGACACTAGGTGTAAAAAAATATTTTAAGTGTAATATTGTCTTTTAACTACAATGAAAAAAAAAAACAATATGGTTTCGCCATAAAACTTACACGTGGTTTTTCTATAAATTACAATACTAATAGTATATTTGTAAAACTTAAACTATAAAATTTGTAAAAAATCATTTTAATTGGTTTTTTTATTATAATTTAAATAATTAGGTGATACAACTTTTTTATAGAAAGAGGATTGATACGCTAGAAGTATCGCATTTTGATATCAGCTGCAGTGTTTGTAGTAATCAAGAAGAGCAATAGATATAAATATATGACTGGGGGCGCGACCACTATGCAAATGTTGCTAAACCGATCATAACGAATTGTTGTAGTTAATCGTAACTGATACCTTATAAATATGGTTGCTTATGTTAATTTTATATTTGTGTATTGTTTTTCTCAGATTTAAAAATAAAGATAAAAAAATAATAGACATATCTTTTATGTTATCTTTAAATGATTAAGCTTCTTGAATTATATCTAAATAACACAGTACAAGATTATGTACCTAGAAGCGCTTACAGAAAGTTCACGATGGTATGTCTATCACCTAAAGATAACCCACCGTAACCATTTCGTCTTAAATGTATTATTAGCAAATAATGGAGTATTTTCGATGTGATTCCAGCCGATAATATAGATAATTCTTATCTCGTTAAATATTATAGTTATGTGGGGTATGTTATTTATTATAACATAATTGCCAATCGCAGCATATAATTATCAATTATTATCTTGTAAGATATCCGGATTTAATATTTCACGCTACAGAAATTTTTTTTGTATATAGATATTTACGGAACGTGTTTGAGTTTATTGAACTATAAATATCGAAGTGTACAAAATGAATCAAAATCCTTTAGATAGTTGTGATGCACGTTGAGTCGCGTCGTCGCGAGTAGTTAATATGAATAAAATTAAAATCATCATTATTTGCCTACTGGAATCTCTTAAACTATTTTCAAATTTGTGTATATACTCTTTATCATTACGTTTTAGCATATGAGCCAAGTAACAGTAATAAAATTGAACAGAGGTAACTTGAAATGAGTAAAATTGTTAAATAGTAATGACAATGCTACAGGAGGAGGTGTGTCATACTTACAAATGTGTTTGAAAGATCATTTATGTAGCTGTACATCTTCTTATAATTTTAAATTTCTTTGATATCATAAAAAAACCGCCCGGTGCCGCAAGTAGCAGCTAGTTACCAATATAATTAATATTCGATAATAATTCAATATTATAGTTATTTTGGGTATTAAAAAAATGAAAATAATTGTCAAATGCAGCGTACAACTTTCTGGGACTGTTTTATAAGAGGTGACAGTTTTAATATTACACGATACTAAAAAAAAATCTGTAAAGATATCTAAGCTTTTTTTATTTTGCCGAAATATAATTATCAATGTGTAAAATGGATCTCAATCACTTACTCTTATTATCCACACATTTATAAATTAAAGAAAAGCAATATTGTAACGGGTTGCTAGTATAAATAAAATTAAAGTATCTATTGTTCGTTCACTCTACTATTCGAATCGACTGTACTTATTTCGAGACTTAAAATAAAAAGACTTTTCCATGCATTATCTATATATTTTATCATCGTGTCTTTCCGTAGGGGATAAGCAACTATAATTAAATTGTACACGGCTAGTTTAAAATTAATAAAAGTGTTAAGAGTTCAAAATGGTAAAGATAAAAATACAATTATAAAATCGATCACAATCGATGAAGACACGACGAAGGTAACAAAGAGAAAAAACATTTACACGAAATACAAGTCGCGGGTACTAGCTAGTATGTATATAAATCTATTTACTGGTTTCATACCAATTAAAATGAGCTATTTCGTACAAATCATTTACTTAACATGTTATTATAACATTGTTTATTTAACTCGTAAAAAGTCAAACAAATATACTAAAATCTCAGTAATTAACTGTATCGTAATAACAGAAGGAGAAATGATATAGTCGATAATGAAAACTGTATTATTTTACAATTAAACTTTAAATCTACAAATAAAGTTACAACAAAACGTACCAAAAATTAATTTGCTTTGTATATAATATTTATGTATTGTAGCGGATCCTATATTTTTTTTTGTCACCTGCATACCATTGACAGCGGAATCCATTATTTATAGAATAAGTAATTTTCTGTCACCTATATATAAACATTTCAAATTATTGTAAAGAAACTGTATAATTTTGTAACAATTCAAATAAATTACAACTTATATTTATTAATTAAATGATAAAGTGATAGTTCCAGAACGTAGTTCATAGTTCGGTCACATTATTATGTCATAGGTACAACGTAATGTGATAAGGCCATCGAACCCTCGTCGCGATAAACGCGTTTAATATTATGCCGACCCGAAACAAAAATATCGAGCGGCGCTGCGGAAGGCGGCTACGGGAGGGAGGTGAGGGAGGCACTGTGCGGGAGCACATTGCGCGGGCGCATAGTGACGTGACCTTGAGTTATATGTGATCACGAATTATGCTTGATATTAAGAGACTTCTAATTTTATTATGTGTTGTAAGATATGTGTGTACTTAATAATCTGTAGGAGTATTACTAATAATTTTATAAACTATGAATTTGTAATGAAATAATTGTCATGTACAAAATATCATGAAGAAATCTATTTCTTCGAGAAATAATTAAGAATTCTATATTTATAACATCCAATAGTATTAATAGCCTAATAATTTTGGAATGATAGCGATACTTTATGGGTACAAAATTATTATGATCCACTTAATTTATTCATTCTTATAATTTTTGGTATATCGTATTTTTTTCCTTTGAATCCGTTGAACTTATAAAGTACCTTGAAATGAACAGTGTTTCTCATTTCGAATAATGAAAAAGAAGAATAGACCTACATTACAATTATAAGACGTAATCGACTTAAATGACTTGGCAAAAATTTAAAGTGTGCCGATAGTGTACTTTGCACTATCTGGCAACGTCGCGATTTCTCAGGACGTTTGAAACGGCCAACTACAAAAGTTACGAATTACGACGTGCGCGCTGCGTTTTTGCCCACGAAAGTGCACGGAACTACGAAAATATACTCTACAGGCACATGCGAGTGAAAACGACGACCAATTTTATTTTTTAATTTTAACATATTTGGAATCAGCAGAGCGCGGCGAACACGATAAAATGTGTCTCCCCTCCTGCGTCCATATATGGGACGTCCGATGCAGATGGACGCAATACTCAATGCAATTTTGGCCATACAGGACGCACGTCAGTTAATGGTCTATATATATATATATATATATATATATATATATATATATATATATATATATTGCTATTTATACTTGTTGTAGCTTCAAGTTTCTTTTTACTTTTCTCTAAATCAAATGTATTTAACTATTGTCTATATAGAAATGATTGTAAGCGTTGTTATATTATTATGTCACACACAAAAATCTTCAACGGGCTTATATTACAAAAGCCCTTTCGAAGTCGCAGGTAAACATTCCTTGTGCCAGTTATAAAAAGGGGACGGCCTTTATTTCAATAAAACGTTTTTTTCCCCGCATATTTTCGGTGTAAAGACAAAGGTTTAATTAAAATAGTTTATTTTGAGAAAGATCCCTTCCGAATTCGAAATATATTTCAAACCCGACATATTCCTCTTTAAAGTTTTCACCGGCATGAGTGAATGCTTATAATACAATTATGTTCATTATTCCTGCATATAACATGACTGAATATTTTAAGTTTTCAATCAGCTTATGGTGGTCTATCTGCAAACTGTCTAACGTTCTTCAAACGCCGAATGCAGCTGCGAATGTTTATCCCTGCGGGAATGACGCGGCGTCCCCTTGCATATAGCCCATACATATTTCAACAATCTCCTAATGCCATTGTATTGAAGCAGCAGCTGCTTCAACCCCAGGTGCCAAATGTCTTATGGCTTTATACTATGTATCACAATTTATTAGTCTTTGCTCACAATGTACTTTTCTTAAAAACTGTTTCGAGTCCTCTTAAATCCCCCATAAACGCAATAAAATTACAATACTTCAATATGTATTTCTTAGTTCGATTTTAGGTTTTTTTTTTATTAAGAAATAAACCAGAGAACCTAAGTAGAAATGCGAATTAGCTTATAGACGTATAATGTTAACGAAACTTTATGGGGTTAAGGTAAGTATTAAATAAAGGACTCTCGGTCTCCTCTGCAGTGCACATTCGACGAGCTTTCCTCGAACTCTCGCGTACGAAACTTTAAAGCCTTTGCCTAGTTATGACTGAACAGACATAATACTCATTCCCGTTCCTATAATTTAATTTTAAGTTCAGTCTTTGGTTTTAGTAAGCTTAATTACAGAGACCATTACCAAGAATATGTCATTTATTTTAGTTTTTTTTAGCTTTAATTATGAAGTCGACTATTTATATCACATAAAGCATTTGCAAATTCCCTATGCAATTTTAGGCAGTTCAAGAATTACATTTTATTGTTTACAACTAAAGCGGTGACTTTATTTACAGAGATAAGAAAATATTACTTCCTCCCAAAGTCGATTTACCCTCCTCAGTCATAATGAATTTCCTCATTCGTCGAGAAAGACATAGTTGTTTCCAAGACGCTTGTTCCAAGACACCATAATCAATATTTCTAGGTAGACGGCGGCTTCCGCTGTTATCTCCTCATTAACACGACAAAAGGGAAACAGTTAAAATATATACTACTAGAGCATACAAAAAGATGACGAATTACACGAGATGTAAAAAATCTAATGTCCACGATTTAGGGAACACTATGGTTAATACAGGCATCGTCCATTTAACAAAATGCATTTACGTAACATTGGCGATTACAAATTGCGAAATGAACTGGGTCAGTCTCTTTCCTTTTTTCGATTAAGTCTCAAGTCCAAAGGATAGAAAACCAGCAGACGGCTCGTCTGATGTTAAATGGTTACCGTCGCCAACGGGCAACTGCAACATCAAGGTCATCAGTGTTGTGTTGCCGACCTTGAAGAGCGTGTTTCAATCCCTTTTTGAAAAGCCCCAAGTCATAACTCTAGGGGAACACTATTCTGGGTAACCCTTCCATAACCCTAGCATACGCATTTTTAACTTCTAAAAAACCTTACGGTTGACGCCATTCTGCTGGGCTTCAGGGTATGTGGATGAGCAACCAGACAGCGGCGGATGATGCGAGTTTGGAACGGTGATGAAAGGGCACCATATTCAAAAGTTCTTCAGAACATTTTCTGTTATACATGCGGTAAAGCAGCACACATACGAGACCCAATGTTCCTAAAAAATCTATATATATATATAAATAATAATATATTGCTGAATGTATTTACGCGCATCACTTAAGAAGGGCTGTATCTATTTGTCTCATTCTTTTTTTGTCGTGTCTAATTGTCAACGCAAGGTTCGTATGAAAGAAAATGTTAGAAATATCGTACGGAAAAGTGAAATGTTTGGGGGTCACAAAATCTGTCCATAAAAAAGTCTGCAAGACAACTTGACACTCAGTTTTTCGGGTATCATTCTATTTTATCACATGGTCCTAGTATAAAGGGAAGAATTGGTCTCTCTTCATTAATACCGCCCCGTGTAAAGTCAGGGCGGGTAACTCGTTTGGTATAAAAATAGCCTAAGACCATATAGAAAGATATAAAATACTTTTCATTCTAAATACATCGTAAACATTCGAGATGTAGTTGCAGAAATGGCAGTACTCCTAAATTTACACACGATAGGTTGTTCTTACGTATGAATGTATAATAAAAGTAAATACATATATATATATATATATATATTATTGATATTTTTTATTTAAATATATAAAATGGCCATTATCTTTACACGACCCTTTAAATACGCTTCTTTTAGTATAGATTCACTATAGAATTGATTCTTGGGAACAGAACACATGGCGACATTGTGCACCCTATAACGACTAATCATATATCAGGGTTAAGTTCTTTTATGACTTGTTTTTTTTTTCTTCTCATTCCATTAAAAGTATAAATAGCGGTCGTTTAACAACGCGAGCAGGTAACACAGGCCAAGTATAACTAACTCTCTCTACAATGGAAAGGCACATTGCTATCTCACTCGTCCCTTAGGCGAATGACCTTTTCATGTTCCGAACACGTTATAAAATACAAGCTTAACTGTTAGTTATTACTATACTAGCGGCCCGCTCCGGCTTCGCACGTGTATAAAATATATAGCCTATGTCATTCAAAAATGATTAAAATCGATCCCGTAGTTTTCGATTTATTCATTACTGCCCGTGGCCCGCACGCGTTAAATATGGAGTAACCTCAAAAATTACAGTATTTCTCCACTATTTAATTTATTTTATTATACATATAAACCTTTCTCTTTAATCACTCTATCTATTAAAAAAAAACCGCATCAAAATCCGTTGCGTAGTTTTAAAGATTTAAGCATACATAGGGATATAGGGACAGAGAAAGCGACTTTGTTTTATACTATGTAGTAGTAATATTGACGAATGATTGTATTTAGTGATATAGTTACTTACGACACGAGTCAAGAAACTTTGTAACGGTTCGAAAACTTTACATGAAAATCCTGATTTCAGATATTTTTTCCCCAATTCGGTGTCCCTCTGTTCTTGGATTGTACAAATAGTTTGTAAGATAACAAACTTCACTTTATATATGTATGGTGGTTGGTTTTCCTATATTTGTAAATCCTATAAACATATTTTTATAAATTAAGTTGTTAATCTGTAGTAAGTAAGTGTGTAAAATAAATCCCAAAGGAATGTTTAAAATGATTTCTTGGAGCCAAATCTCATGTAAATTTAGAGGAATGCAACCTCTCCGCAAATGTAAAAGACAACGTTAAACGTTTTTTTTTTGTATTCGAGTCAACCTAATGCTTCGTGGTAATGGATATTTACGATTTAGATTGAGATGAATGTAATAAAAAACAATTATATATCTATTTAAAAAATGTCAAGGTTACAATCTTTTTATCATATATAAAGAGTTTTCGACAAAACTCTTCTCCCTTTCCTATTGCACGTATCAAAAACAAACATTATTGTCAAACACTTGCCGCTTTTCTTTTACCGGTCATGTTTAACAATTTTGAAGTTGCTCGATCACTCATATCGTAGGTACGTGTGACCTGGTAAATTTGTTGCCAGAGACAAAAATGTCATAGATACATATATTCCTCCTCACGTATTTCGATGACGTACACTCGAAAAAAAAAGTTATATTTTATCGAACGTGAACACCTTAATGTGACTCGCGAACCCAAATTTACGTTTGTGATCCCGATTATATACAGAGTATTATTTATATTATTGTACGTATACGTGTAAAAAGTCTTTGGCCTATCATTAGACGCACGCCATTTTACGTCTATTAATTGCAATCGCTTCTCCTCGATCCTTGCAACACAACAAAGATGGTAGAGCGCCAAGAGGACAGTTTTAAAACGAAATCGTCTCAATAAGTATAGTCAATATTTGCCTTTTGAACACATCCTTATATAACTCCAACAATGACCCCCCCAGCCCCCCCCCACCGTGCTTCCGTTTACCCTATGTCGTCTCCGACTAAAAGCCTGCTTTTGACAAACTATGACCATCCTTGCGAAGTACGTGTCTACGTCACCTCAGTTAATATTGTGAAGTAATGCTTCGATGCCATAGAGACCGGAACGTAGCAGGATGTCATTGACAGATATGCGAAACTGTCACTTTATTTATTTTCCTAATGCTACTCCCGTACCTGCGTGTATCGGCGGCACGAAGTTATGTCCATGGTCACACTAAGCGCAGATGTGGTAAAATATTATCGTTATGTGTTACAAACTATCGGATTGCGTGATGATACATGCAGCACTATAACTGGGTCGGCGGTCTTTGCCCACGTCAAAGGAATTAATCGGACGCTAATTTCAAGTTATTAGAAAGACACAGATGTGGAAACAAGTAATCTGCACCTTTATCGGAACGATTTTTGACATTAATATTAACGCGACAAGTAGTCTAAGCTTCCTCACGCAGATGTGGAGTAGCATTACAAATCAAAGACATCTTAAAAGAAACATGTCCAATTGTTGAACATCTGCTCTGTAAGTTAATCATGTCTCTGCAGCGTATAGAAGGACAAGTAAAATCAATGCTTTGTATACACTGAACTTCGTCTACCTGACTTCCAGACGCGAGCATTAAGTTGCCCGAAGTTCGAAGCGACTTATGCAACGAGAGATGGTATCTCCGTAGCGGGAATGTTGTAGTTCATAATACTATTACCTAACACAGTGGAATCTCTGTAAATCAAACTTCCATAAGACGTAATCCTCAGTAACTCGAAAACAAAAAATACCATTCCCTTCCGTTGGACCCGTAATATCACGTATTATTTATTTAGACTTTGTAACTCGAACAAAATGTTATTTTCTCCTTGAGCGGTATCGATAAAATTATACTTATAAAATATAATGACGCCTTACTTGGAATTCCCCGAAATCATAGCACATAATAAAATCCAAAAAGAATATTCGGGTCTTCTAATCTAATGTTTGTGCCTTAAACCACGTTCAATGAATGACTGACTATATTCATTAAAGGCAGAACATTAGAAACCAGAGCAGCAATCGACACACTACGAACTTACGTTGAAAGATGTGATGATATCGAGGATCATGATTTTGGTTTATTGTTTAAACTTGAAACAATAATTGATAAAAAAATATACAAATTGAAAAATATAATATATCAAGAGAAGACAATAGATTTTTTTTAGTTCTTTGTATGGATTACTTCACTAACATCTACATACATATATAAATACTATAAAACTTACGTCCAATTATTATTTAAATATAACACTACAAGTTACAAATATACTTAGAAATCGCGCCCTCCTTAGTTTATACTTCAACAATTAAATCCTTCATATCTTGAAATTCTTATTAAGTCGAAGGCGGTTTAATTCGATTTTTTTTTTTGTATTTTCCTTGACAATCACGTTATAAAGATTCCACTGTACTTAAATTTCAGTATTTCGTTTAGTGGTTACCCATCTAGACGCTTCATAGTTGTTACTTCGCATAGCCTTGATGGTTGTGTTTAGATATTTGGGTTATTTTTTCGTATGATGAAGACGTATCGTATTATTAAAGCGAAACCTTTCTACTCGCCGCCAGTAACTAAAATATTCAACAATAAGGCTCGATAAACGTCACATTCACATACTTCTTGCATCTTGGTAAGACCTGTGCTGTGAGAGAGTATCTATAGTACATTCCACAACAACTTGTTGATTGTTTATTATATTCCCCCGAGTTGTGATTGGATATAATGGTCCATAATTTCACAAATAGCAAAAGGCCCGATGATGGTCATACTCATAGAATGAATATAATCAACCCTTGATAAATGCAAGGTGAAGCGCGGACCAATGGCACGCCGGCCACACCTCTCGCCCCTACGTTTGCACGTGCAACACAACCCAACCCCAATCTCTCGCCGCACTTTATATCACTGCAATGTATGTACTGAACGCATTTTTATGTAAAATATATTATTCAACAGGATATACAATTAATTAATTAAGCAAATAATAACTCATTATACCATATAATAATAGTTCGTACCAGCGACGCAAATTTTTTTCATGTTTCATGAATGTTATTATTATATATCAAACAAGTGTCACCTACAAAAGAACTGAACTTAACTGTAATTGTAAGAATTGTAACTTGTTCCAATTTAATGTACACATTTATTATAGTAGTTTAACTTCAAAAAAAAAATACTTGCCTAATTTTTTAGACTCCATCTTAACATCTAAATAATAAGAAAACTCAAAGTTCGTTGGCAGATTTTTTGTTCGACGTGTGTCGTCCGTCCAGTCTTAAAAGTTGCAAGATTTTAGAAAAACACTTAACCTTCTCCTATAAGAGTAGGTAACAAATACGTATCTTTAATACGCCATTTTCTTTAAAAAAATCGCAATACTCTCTCGTCTATATATCCACGATTTGCTAACGGCGTTTTGTGATTGATTTGTTTACAGCATAAGTGAATATGCCTGTAGAAAATGTTAGAATAGAGCATTCGACGAATACGAATTTTAATGGAATAAAAAACGTCACAAAAAAAAAAATAAAGTGACGTGCTCTCTCACTCACATGTGTTTTAGTAAATGAAATAAAAAAGGGACCTAAGCTTACAACGTTGATTTCCCTATAATATGTGTCACGACGAATAGGACAGATTACGAGTATTATCAATAATACTCGCGTGTAAAATAAAAAAAGGGCAATTTTATACAAACTAGTGGTCGAACTAAGCTCGAAATTAGACGATAATTGTTTTTGATATTTCCACGTTATACCAGTTTTTTTTTTTTTTGCCAAGATCGTATAAATGTTGTAAGATATTAATAGACGTCAAATATCGTAAAGTATGACGAACAGAGATTTATAAATAAAGGCTCGTCGATGGTAAGGAAAAAATGGGGTTTCCAATTTATTTGTATTAAATAATATTAAGTTTAGTAAATAGTTACTAACCAAACAAAATTAGGAAAATCGATTAACAAACAGATGAGAAAGGTATTGGCTGAACTGTTTTATAATTATTGTCCCTTTTTATTTCTGTCTTCTTTTTTACGCCTTTTATCAATAGACGAATACTCTTAAATAATTAACAATATATATATATATATATAAATATTAATACCTACAGTTAAAACTTCCGTCATCAAATTAATAAAGTGCAGACGTCAAAAATATTACTTCAAAATGATAACAAATGCATTAAAGGAATTGTAACTTCTTCAAGTTCTTTTAAAATAACGTAATTATGTTTAGTTTAATTTTAGTATCGCTCCTTATATTTGAAGTTATATACTTGCTACAGTGAATCAAATATTTCGGTACCACCGGATTTCCATTACGTATAAATTAGGGTTGCCGACCGTCTGTCTGATTTTCCCACGAATTCTCCTGCGTGGAGGATGTCTATCGATACACATATAGTATGGTTTTTTTAGTGTCCTAGTATACACGCGTCTTTACTACTTACTGACTTTAACACTTCAATGAATGTGTTTAAGCATTATTTAGCCCATTTTCATTGTCAATTACTGTTAGTTACCAAAGCTCTTTACTGAATTATACTTACTGCACTGGAAAATACGGCATCCTATTTTCAAAATCTAGTCTTTCAAAATTAAAATGCAAGACCGGTTTATATAGGCCACACTTGTATACAAGTGGCTCGTAAAATTATGAAAAAAAAAAATCTATTGTAGAGAAACTTTATTCTGAAAGTGCAGCTTTCACTTAAAAGGAAACATTTTTCTTTCAATTGCAAAAATTTAGTGTACGTTTAGAAATAAACAGGTTAAAGACGATTTGTCTAATTTGCAACAACATATCGAGTTCTTGGAGTGGATTTTTATCTTTTATCCATAACCTTGCGTTATTTGACGCCACATTATGATACATTGGGGACATTTTGCATTATTACTGCAACATACAGTTAATAGTATTCGAGCTTTTCAAATATTTATCTAATCTTAACGCAGAACAGCCGCGCGCGCCCCTACGGTAACCGTGTGAAACTAGCGTCACTCCAGTCGACTGGAGAAGATGAATGGTAATATAGTTGTTTGTTTACGCCGACATCTTCAACATCTAACAAAATTACACGTATTTCGAGTAAAAAAATATGACTTTTTTTACGATTACATATGATTGATACCAAAGTATGCAAATACTCTTTGAGATGACTGGGTTCAAACAATTAGCAAAACCATCAAATACAATAAAGAATACACTAATACTATATATTGATATATGAAAAATGTAGTCAAAAACTGACCTTCGAGTCCTTCAAAAGTAGTTGTTTTTAATCTTCGTTAAACGATGTTAAGTTTTTGAGAGTTTCTTTACATTGAAGTGTATGTTACAAAATATGGCAGTATGGTATTCTAAGCTGTAAGCATATGTGTATTCTCTTGGTACATTGCTTTACAATAAATATATATTAATTTGATTTATTCCCTGATTAGTTTCGCTTAAATCCGATTAGTTATTAATAAAATACGACACACAAATTGATCCTGTTGCAATGTGTACAGTTTTACAATGTATTATTCCAAAAACGGTCTATATTTCTGTAGGTATTTATGACTGTTGTCAAAGAAAACACTGTATATTGAAATATCATTCGATAGTTCCTTAAAAAACGTGTGGGCGCCATCTATTATAAACAATATGAATTACAATATATGTATTAACGCGTTAACACAATGTCTATTAATTTCAAAGCATAAGTTTTTTACGTAGGCCGTCGAATCGACAGACTAATACTAAGGTGGATTTGACTTGACAATCTTTGCATAATACCCTTTCCATCGCCTGCCATGCCAAGTGAATCCAGTGGAAATCGTCATGGTTATCGTTATTAAACACGCGCAAAAAACATATGATTTGTTTTATTTATTAAATGAATTAAGAAGGTATTCGAAAAACTCGAATAATGAAATCAAGCGAATACTGCACGATACGATGTAATAATTAGCAGCGTCATAGAGTGGCGGCAGTAATCATTTTCAATAGTGAGAGGTTTTGTTACCAAAGTTTGAAAAACTTTTCGAAGCGATGATGGCTCAGTTGGTAGTGTGTTCGGACGCAGCGTCGAAGGACGCAGGCACGAATCCGAGCGACCTAGTCGGAGCTTTCGGTGAAGGAAAACATCGTGATGAAACCATAGCATGGTGGTAGGGATTTTTCAAGTCCGTCTGGCTAGCTACCACCACCCACCCTCAAGTTGAAAATCTGTCGCCAAACACCTGTCGGTGTGTTCCGGCAGCTGCACTTGAGAGCCAGTCTCCCTCTAGGTTAAGTGTAAATTACCATCTTAGACACCACATCATCATTTAACATCAGATGAGATTGTGGTCAAACGCTTACTTGCCTATAAAGTATAAAAAAAAAAAATAATAAGAATTAAAAAAAAGAAGATTAGAACCGTTCATTTGCTCTGGTATCTATTAACGGAATAGAAAAGCAGCAGTTCAATGTTTAATAATAGGGATCTCATCTATGACACTACTTTCTGTAAAAAGTCTTGTCTTGTCTTTCGTCTGTCTGTGAATTTCACGAGAGCACATAAATTACCTGAAAGTGCTTCGACGAAATAACATAATAATTTAGTATATAATCTCAAGGAGTGTTGATATTAGTAGGTAGACAACCGAACGCATAAAATAACCCAAATCATATACTTCACCGTATGGTAAATATGAAAAGAGGACTAGGGTTTTTATTAGCTCAAGAACGGAAAGAATGTAAAACAGAGGCTTTAAAAGATGTATAAAAATTAAAACCCATTAAAAGACCCTATCACACGGTATGGATCTGAGTGCTGGGCAGGCAATAAAAAGGTACGGATGTAAGCTATATGTGGTATAGATGCGAATGTTAAGGAATCAGGAATGAGTATACCAAAGAATGTATAATATAAATAGAAGTACCAGTAAAATATCTGACTTGCATTCCCAACCTGGCACTTCTCAACTTTTCTATTGCTGGTATAACATTCAGAGGCTTTGTCTAATATATCCATGCTAGTTACACTACACTTCCATCTTGAAGTTCGCATCTGTGCCACACGTATTCTTCTTTCATATGTCTCTTTGATTGACCAACATCTTTAGAAACAAACATAGACAAGACCATGACAGCACGTTCTGCATTTATGGTCAAAATTTATTTTTATCATACAAATAAACTGATTGCTTTTTTATGTTATTGGGACCGTAGTGACCAACATATGATCTCTTAGGGATTTGACATTACAAAATTAATCAAAGGAGATTCTATATATGAAAAAATGGATGCGTCACCACAGTCGCATGACAAATGAAGAGTTTTTATCATATGCAACTACGCATGTGAGTTTCACTAACAATTATATTTATGATTATTAGCTTAGCTAACTTGGTTAGCTTCTTACTTGGAATCGTGATTGTTGCATTCAAGGCAACAAACAGTTCACGTTATTTTTTTGACATTTTATATACATAATTTATATTGGAATAAACACTCGAAGCGTACATAAAACAGAGCCGTATCTCATGCATAAACAACAAATGCAATGCAATGCATTTATTACCGAAAAAAACTGAATTAAATTGAATGCTGTAACGAGGACATATTTATATGACGAAGGTATGAATTCATTCGAGTAAGATAATGTATTACACGCGTAGTATTCAATTTACATTACACCACTTTTACATGTAGTTATTTTAATCATGTAAATTTAGTCGCAGAGATTTAAATATGAATTTCATATTAACGATATCGTAAAAGATTTTATTAATTTCAATTCTAAACGAATGTTAGTCGATATTTAATTCAATATAATAACACTGCAACAGAACAAACAAAATTGGTTCCCTATAAAATACCTAAGGCAACAAGACGTACACACTAGAAACCTGATTAGAGAATAAAAGAAAAAAAAAATGTTTTTAGAGTTACATATAAAACACCGTAATGGACGCAATACACGTTACAAAATGACAATATCTATTACCAATTACGATAGGTTAAATAAAATAAAAAAGGTCCCCCGTCAATCATATCTCACCTCCCCAACTCACTCAAATATAATGTGATATTATTATTCCTCGTGTGTAGTACCAGTGACAATAAGAAAACTGAACCTGGGCCGTTATCAAGCCAATTAACAACTGTGTTGTTTCCATATTATGTAAAAACTGTTTTTAGTTTTGTACAAATTTTACTCCGCTTTACGTACGCAATGACAGACAAACCACGGCAGATATCATCAATTTGTGGTAATGAAATTCGAATCGAGAATGTATAATATTTAATAAGCATTTCTTCAAGTGTGACCTTTATGAATCATACACTTCACAAAATGTAAACAAGATGCTTAAATATGTGAATCCATTATTCCAGAACATATTTATGAAAAATTCATAATGTTGCGTAGTCAGAGTTGTATAATCTTAAGTCCGTCCATCCACCCCATACAGGGTTCAGCAAACGCACGTTATGATATGGTTAATTTGACGCAGATAGATTTTTATGCGTATCAACAACAATTATACGAATTTCGAAAACATGTCGTCTGTCTGTTGGTTACCATTTAGCGATCAAAGCCGCTTGAAACTAATCGTTATGGAATTTCGCAAAAGAACCTCCTCTAACCTGCAATCTGGGTAAGGATATAAGGCCGAAAGAGACGCTGACCAAGTCGAGAGAAAAAGCTAGCGTAATCATAAATAGACAAGAGAAAATATTTCCCTGTACGTCGAACGATCCGTTTAATTACAAGTCTTATTATAAATGAAATGTAAAGAGGCCTGTTGTCCACCTTAAGTTCACAAGTCACTGACGCTTATAGCTGTGTATTATAGCCAATCTTCAAAAGTACCGCAGCAGGCTTGGGGCTAGACATAATAGTTTTCTGTAGCACTGAACTTGCGACGCTTCCTGTGCCGATATACTCGGTATGACCCAAAGTATATTTTTCGCGCAAGAAACACTTGAGGGTAAGGGTAAAAATAGATGGCAGTGGTCGCCGCCCTCATAGTCTAACCTTGCACCGTCTTTCGCAATCGTAACAAAAGTTTTTCTTGCATCCACAGTCCTTTATATTAAATCATTGCTAATGAAACCGTTATCTCATAAAACATTTGGACGTCATAACCTTTATATTCTTCTAACTGTAATCACTTTTTTTGGGGGTATTGTAAACAAAACATTTAGTTTTTAATTTAACGCAATATCCGAAACAATACAGTATAATACAAAATAATACAGTAGAACACCCCCGAAAATCGAATATCTCTACTAGTCGGAAAAAAGAATTATTCCCTCCTCTTCCAAGTCCAAATGCTACATGCATTTCATACAATTTACTCAAAATCCGAGCTCTAGATACGTCGAAATAATTAACATTAACCCTACAAAGTAATTAGGTATAGTATCCCCTTTTATAACTCGAAATCCATACATAGATTTGATTTTTGTAGGTTGTAGAGCTACGCTGAAGCTATTACTGGTTTTAGCATGAATGGGTCGGCTCGCCCAACGCGCGGGGTAGTACCATCTTCTCACAGAAAACCGACGTAAAGTAACAGTGCCTGCACTGTTGCGTTTCGTTCGGCCAGTGAGAGCGCCGGAGGCCCACATATATTAAAAGACCGGCAACGCACTCGCGACTCCCCTGGTGTTGCTGGTCTCTATGGACGGCGGTGATCACTTACCATCAGGTGACCCACCTGTTCGTTTGCTCCCTATAATATAAAAAACAAAAAACCTTTGTACCTCGAAAATATTAATGTTTGTTTGAATCTACTATTTCTCTAGTTCAATGTTTGAATTACATATAAATAAGTAATTTAAATCAATAACGTTTATAACTCGAAGAAATGATAACTGGTTTAAGAATATTGCCAAAAATATGTACATATTTATATTAATATTCTTCGAAGTATATTTTAATCATTACCTCAGCTACAAGAATTTTTAAATCTATATCTGTAACTCGGATATAAAAATCTTTAACAACAAATTTCGTGTAACTCAAATACCAAAAAGTCTTCTATGAAGTTCGACTTAACGAGGTTCTACTGTACTGCAAGCGAATGTATTCAGACGACACGAGCGGGACACACGGCCCGGCTGAGTAACCCAATCGCGCGGACACATTTCATTATTAATCATTTTCGATTTTTACCGATTTCTAAATTAAAAGTCAAAGTAGTTACCCAAAATCAACAATTTTTGGTAAATTAAGGAAAATTTTTGATTCGCATCATCTTACATGTCCTGCTAAAATAAAAACCTTTTTTGACGTTCAAACTATTCACTCGCGACCGTTATCTACTTAATTACGACTTACTTGTATTAAATAAATAAGGTAATATTTATACGAACGTAGGTTCGAATTCTGACAACTGAGTCGGAGCTTTCGATGAAGGAAAACATCGTGATGAAACCATAGCATGGTGGTAGGGCTTTTTCTAAGTCCGTCTGGCTAGCTACCACCCGTCGCCAAGCGCCTGCACCTGAGAGCCAGTCTCCCTCTAGGTTTAGCGTGACTACCATCTTAGACCATATCATCATTTAAAATGTAATTTGTGTTCAAACGCTAACCTATACAAAGTATACAAAAAAATAATTAAAAATTTATCCGAGGCTTTATTTATGTATCAGCTCCATAGAACCTTTAATTTATTTTACAAAAGGAGAAAGTAGTAAAAATATAAAAATTGTATGGTTTTATAAAACTACGATACAAGTGAAACTTTTTTTCGGATCGTGGATATTCATCTTAAAATTTTCGGAAAATTATTCTGCCGATCGCCGGTTGTAATGCAACATGCGATAGATGGACGAAACAATTTGAGAGGATGTAAAACAGTTTCACTTTAATAATAAATCTAAAAACAAACAATTAGTACTATCATAAAATCTTACTGAACACCTAATATAATACAAAACGTAGGATAAAGAAAAACCACAAGTACACTGTAGTAAAAGCTCCAAAAGAATGCAGTCACTGATAGCGATTCAACAATGTGAAAAGAGACATGTGGCTTCTTCACTATTTGGTCTTAATAACAAACCATGAAACATGGTAGTGTCATGAAAGCCCAGATCGAGAGACATCAACGGCCTGTCTCTTAATAGAAATAAACCTCTGAGTAAATAAATAATAAATTATTGGCCAATTTGATTAAAAACTTGTACAGCCCATTTCACCACAGACAAACGATTTCCGTATAGACAGTACCGTGGGTGACGGTGACAAGCTTCAGTAACGTAAGAAAATTATAAATATAAATTTCCACAAGATACCGCGTCTGTAATGTAGTTGTACAATTTCACATTATCATGGCTTCTCTACGATGGCTAAAGTTGTGCAAGTTTTACAGCAAGTTTGAAAAGGATAGTCTTTCAAGAAAATTGCACTAGAAGCTATATAAGTAATAATTTATGTCCGTAAAAAAGTATACACTCAATTTGTATACTGCAAATGTCAACACAAGAATAAAATTGTTTTTTATTAAAATGAAATTACAGTAACAATACTAATACTACTTTATAAAATATCTGATATACTGCCCACTCGATTATCAAGGTAATAATTATGTAGTGGGAAACTGTACACACGGACAAAATATTGGTACGACATAAGGTACACTAGACATTTAATTGCCTCCACGCCACGCCACGGACCGCGCGCGCGCGCGCAGACGACGCACATGGACACACGAAACCGTGCACATGTGAAACGGGTCTAAGTGCTCAAATGCGCATCTAGATATAAACTATTATACAAACATTCGATGCGCATCGTGTCCGTGTCCATCAAACCGTATTGCCCCGTAGTCCGGTTGGCCGACCGCACACGAACTCTATTGCAGCTAGCTACTAACGCTGATAGCCGCGCCGCCCCTACTGACCCCGTGTCAAATACTCATTCCGCAATAATATCGTTAGACCAGTGTTAAATTGATTGCATATCGTTCCGTGATTTAAAGCTGCGATGCGATCGATAGAAGCGTATTTATTAATATACAGTTTCTATTAAAATACATATATTAATTTCTTAAAACAATAATCTTTAATCTAGAAATCGGTTATATTGAAACTAAAATATTCCTTTTAGAGTGTTTTAACTTTTGACTTGGTGTTTTTCTTTTTTTAGACACGAATTTCGCAATTTATTTATATTACATCAATTTACGGCTCACCTTAAATGAAATCGTGGTGTTTTTACAATATATATATATATATATAATTAAATATGTCTAAATCATTAGTTTTAATATTTTAGATCGTAAAGAATCAAGATAAATCGCAACCGACTACCCCAATTTACAATAAGCCGTCTCATAAACAATTGCTTCGATCGAAGAGACCTCTTATGTATACTAACTACCAATTTTGTGATATGACACATGAGCGACAATTCTATTTGATAGATATTACTGTTAATCCTGTCCGAATGTTTAATTGGGCATTGTACATTTATACATCTTAGTTTTTTGTATGCCAGATTGCAAGGCGCTATGCAGAGTTTTGTACCAAATGATCCGGCGGCGGTTTGACAAATTGTCTGATATTACTATATACTATAAATATTTACATTAACAACTCGTGTAATAAGCAACAGTGTTAGGTTTTATAACAAAGTCCCATACTTTATTACCGATTTACCGTCCGTTCTGTAAGTTTAAGCGCCATGTCAGGCGTGATTTGTTGTCAAAAAGCTATTCTAGAGTGGAACAAATATGTGAGCGATGGTGATGTCTGGTATTGACTTCTGTCTGTGGATCTATTTAAAAACAATTGTAACGTGTAATGTATTTCAAATACACATACGTTAAAAAGATAAACCCGATCGAGTTTCTTGGCGATTCTTCTCGATGACTGGGCTGTTTTCCGAACCGGTGATGGTCGTTTCGACGTTCATAAGCGCGCGCACCTTCTTAGTGCCTAAATTGTATAAAATATTTTTGGTTCAGTTCTACAAACAGTTACATGTGGTAATTATTAGAACATCAAACACACGCAGTAATGCATGCGACTAATTGTCGTGTATTTGGTTTAATCTAGGTAAAAACGGTGGTTATCTTAATTGGCGACATATTACATTTCTATACCGCTCGAGATTTACCACCACATAGGTGCAAGTTAATTATTTATTTATTTTATATTATAGGGGGGGCAAACGAACAGGTGGGTCACCTGATGGTAAGTGATCACCTCCGTCCATAGACACCAGCAACACCAGGAGAGTCGCAAGTGCGTTGCCGGCCTTTTAAATATGCGGGCCTCCGGCGCTCTCACTGACCGAACGAAACGCAACAGTGCAAACACTGTTACTTCACGTCGGTTTTCTGTGAGAGGGTGGTGGTACTACCCCGGACGAGCCGACCCATTCATGCTCAAACCAGTAATAGCTTCAGCGTAGCTCTATCACCTTAAACTTTATCTCTTCTCTCTCTCTCTTTATCTCTAGTATTCAGTACCTACGTTACAGAATAAAAAAAAAAACAATTTACAATCTACTCCTTTCGACTCAAAAATTGTAGACGTACAACTCTTCTAGACTTCATTCAATAAAAAATTATATCTCGTTTCCCTTTCTTTTTGTTCGTCGTAACTCGTCAAGTGTAAGCAATATCGTTGCATTATAATAATCTGCCCCCGAGTTCTCTTAAAGTAGTCATTTATAATTTGAACTTGTCGCCTCTTTTTCACCAACAGTTCTAAACCGTAGAACTCGTAATGTCAATCAAAATGGTATCGTATTTTTCTTTGTTTAAGAGCTCATCGAAGTGCATTCAGTGCATGTGACATGGTTCCGTTATTAGCTACACGAGTAGGTATTCGTAAAGAACATAACAGAAAGTAATAGAAGAAATCAGTTAAACGGTTGATTTACAACGTTATATATTATTCTTTTTCTGTATCAAGTGTAAATAATGTACAAGGACTTTTTATTTTAAAAATGCCTATATTCTATTGTATTTTTCTATTTTATCACATATATTTATTTTCACTAAGTATTCAAGTAAATATTTCGACTTTTCTGAGGTTATCGGTTATGGTTAACGGGTTTTTTTTTTGAAGCCATGTACTATTGTATGGTGATACTGTATTATTGTTATGGATAATTAATTATTGAAAATATAATTATTGTGCTCTCGTTATCCGTTGTCAGTTATTATTAATACCAACAACAAGGGTTTACCGTTATTATCAAACGATCGTATAATAAGCAAGATTTTATGCATCGAACGATGGGTGTGAAAGTTAGAGAGGCGGCACTACGTGTAATTCACATTCGACGTCGAGACACAAACAACGTATATTACTCATCTTTATATCGTGTCATTGCCCGCAAATTGCTATTCGATACAAAACAGCAAAATAATTGACAACAACAACTTATAACGATAATTATTATCATGTTATTTGCGTAAAATATTATTGATACAATGCAGCCGTTACTTATAAATAAAAATATAATAAGTAAACTCGATAATTAGACATTTAGTTTTATCTGTAAACATTTTTTCAAACTTTCTTATACATATCTATTGGTAAAGGATAACTTATTAGATTAAGAACGGAAGGGAACGATCTCGATTTTGACGTCATAGCCCCGCCGGAACTCACTCACTAACCAGGATAACTGTCATCCGGCAGTGTTAGACGTAACTCTGTTAAAGAACGTCGCGCTTCCTCTACGACTAATACAAGTCGTACACGAACTCGACTCAGATCACCCCGCCCCGTGGTATTACAGTTAGATTCAATTTCCGACGTCGGTCCGCAGCCCGCGCGTTTGGCTGGCAACGCGATGCTTACAAGTTATTTCAAAGATAATCCCGGACGTGTTGGTGTCTAAAGCCGACGCGGATCAGGCTATCGGATTCCTGATAGATTATCTCAAGACGGCAGTCGGTGAGACCTAGAAAGAGGTACAAACGGTAAACGATCGCCGCTTTATACTCCCCGACGACATGAGAGCGTTGATCACGGAAAAGAACGCCGCGATTCGAGCATACGACACTTGCCCGTCCGTAGATAATCGCGATCGGTTGTTTGATACGTATATTAGTTAATAATCGTATTTCCAAAATCCGAGGCTCCAGGTGAGACAAACTTCTGGAGTATATCTAGCCGTCCCACGTGGCGCATTGGATACTCGCGCGAAAGTTCAAGTTTGATCTCCCGTTAGATAGAGGCATTCACAAACCCGGCAAAAAACTACACTTTCCACGAGCTATCATCCTATCACTCTATTCGATATGTTAGGTAAACTATTCGAGCGGCTCCTTGAACCGTAGACCTCTATTTCAGAGTTAGATTTGTTAGAGGCCTTCGATAAGGTCTGGCACGCCGGGCTCGTTTATAAACTTTTTCAGTCTCGCGTACCCGTTAACTTAGTGCATATAATCCACGACTATCTCACTGATAGGACTTTCCGCTATAGACTGCAAAGTGAGCTGTCCCCTCCCCACCCGATACACTCAGGTGTGCCTCAAGGATACATACTCGCGCCTTCCCTTTTCAACCTGTTCATCAATGACGTACCTCTGTCCCTGGGGATCGAGGTAGGTTGCTAAGCTAATGATACAGTTACCTACGCTACAGGTTAGCAGTCGGACTTTCTAGAGAAATCGCATCAATCGGGCTATCGTCGCACTCGGTGAATGGTATCATCACTGGCAAACAGAGGTCAATCCCGAAAAAAGCACTGTGATATTTTTCGACCCCGTAAATCGTCCGCGACCTAAGTACCTAAAGCCTCTCAAGCTGTACGAAACCGAGATTCATCACTAGATAGGCGCCTCACTTTCAAAGCGCATACTGATAGAGTGCAAAACAAGGTCGCTATGGTCTTGGGTCGCTTGCACCCCCGTTAGTTTGTCCGAAAATTAAAATATCCTTCAGACATAAGCTCACTTTGTATAAGATGTGTATCCGTCCTATTCTGACATATATTTGTCCCATTTTCGCGCATATGTCAAGTCATAACTTCGAAAAGTTACAAAAACTACAGTATCTTTTAATATATAAGCTATTATTTTAATTTTCAAAATGGCGGTAAGTCCATTTTTTCAAGTATCAAAGATATTTAACGGTTTGTATTTGATTCATTCAAAAATATTGCTTAATTAATAGTCTATTAGAATGATATTTTGAACACTATTTATTACGTTTTATTACAAATTATAAACGATATTATAAAAAAAAAAATTTCTTTAGTTGTCACATTAACTTGCACCGCATTAAAAAATAACACATTAAAAGCAAGAGTAAATTTAAAGCAATTTTATGTTTATCGACATTTTATATACAGAAATGGATTTTTAATGTAAAAAGAAATAATAAAAACGAGGAGATTTAAATACACGAGTAAAACCAAATCAATTAAGAATTAACTTCGGTTATATTAAAAAAGACGATATAAATAAATAAAGGTAAAATATAAATTACTTCGTTAAGGTAACAAAAAATTTTAATAAAATATTTAAACTATAAAATGAAATGTGTCGTTATTGTTACTCCAATTTGAACGTTAATTAAGGGAAGGTTGGTCACATTTTCCTCTGAAATAAATCATTCATTATTATACACTGGCTAAAAATATAGCCAAGTAGTCCAGTGAATCTGTAGAGGCCTCAGAACCAAACGGGTATGTCAGTTCGAAAAAAAAAATAGCCATTAAATTGTATTTATATTATCAGACTGTTATTGCCTTTTGCATATATATATATATATATGCAGTATGGAGTCGGTAAATTGTACTGATATTTCATGTGTATTTATAAAATCCAGAAATTGAGATTAATCGAGTTGGCTAAATATTAGACATTTTTACATTTCCTTCAACGGCGATCATAATTAATTAAAGGGTTTCCATAAAAAAAAACACCTTGACAACTTATAATTTCGCAACAATAAGCGTCCCGCGAATGGACCACGCGTTCGACACGCGTCGATACAAAACCCAACCCTTTAATTGTAGACGACTCTCTCTCTCCCTTACAGACTTTATGAACGTGCACTAAACTTTCTCCTCGGTATATGTCTAGAACTCGTTATGCACCATTATTAATAGTGAATTATGAACTTTGCATAAAGTTTTATAGGCCATACACAATAACCGCAACACGAGTTTACCACGAGACAGTCCTTGTACGAGACCGTACCCATTACAATTGTTCTACGAGTCAAATTATTCTTTTGAATGGGTCGGCTCGCCCGGGGTAGTACCACCCCCCTCTCACAGAAAGCCGACGTGAAGCAACAGTGTTTGCACTGTTGCGTTTCGTTCGGTCAGTGAGAGCGCCGGAGGCCCACATATTTAAAAGGCCGGCAAAGCACTTGTGACTCCCCTGGTGTTGCTAGTGTCTATGGACGGCAGTGATCACTTACCATCAGGTGACCTACTTCTTTGTTTGTCCCCTATAATATAATTAATTACAAGCAATTGCCCACCCGCTATGTGCTGGACGAATAAATCCTATCATGCATCCTATTCCATGACATTATCCATTTACTTTCAAAATTTACACAAAACCTTGACAAATTATATACCTAAACCTTACTAGTGTATTACTCTATCTATTGGTGAAGACCGCTTCTTGTTTTCGAACTGACTACACTGTTGACCTGGCAAGGCCTCTACAGTTTCAACGGACTACTAAGGAGAGCGCTTAAGGCACTCACCCTATTTTATATAGGCAACCAGCACAAGGGCGCACGGCGCGCCTTAGCTTGGACTGTCAGCGAAGACCGTATTACAATCCGTTCAATAGTTTTCGAGTTTATCCCGAATATACAGACAGACGCGACGAACGACTTTGTTTTATATGTTGATAGTGATAGAGAAACTTGTTCAAAGTCGATGTATATGTATCGTACTATGTGTGTGGTGCAGTGTGGTGCGTATTGTTAACCAATGAATACGGTGTTACTGTATCTCGTTAACAGCATGCTCGAGGGCTCCACTACGTGTGAAGCGTACCTAGGTTTGAGACGCTACCGAAGGGGACCGCGGCGGATGTGCTATAGCGAAGTTGACCGCTCGACAACGGCAGTCTGAATGGTGTTAAAGTGAACGCGAGCACGCACTGTTTAAAGATTCATTTTGATAATTTTATTTCGTAGGGGAGATCGTTAAAAACGTTCCACGGTTATCTTTCAAAGCGCTCGAGGCCAAGATTAGAGGTATAATAATTTACGGTGGCTAAACTAACAGGCTGGGATGATTTTCAGCTTTATCGAAGTAGTTAGTCACGAGAGGCTTTACGTACTACGTATATCGAAGGAATCCTTATAGAGATCCATCGACGGGACGTAAAGGGAGATAGGTTTTAATATTAACCCTGTTGTTACTACAACTTGCGACTAGTTGGCACTACAACATATCAACTTTTACACCGATTAAGCGAACACCATTAGCATTAATACATGTATACATTTGAACACATAATTTTATACAAGATTAATTTTGTTAAACTTAATTATTTATTACAAAAACAACAAATAGTAACAAATGCATGCATAGCCGAAGGCATAGCTAGTCTATAAAATAATGTATGTTGGATGTATATATATATATATATTTGAAGCTAAAGAAACTTCACCACCATTTCCCCGAACACCATGAATGTTGCTACATTTGAGCGTCTTTTAAAGATTTCCATATTTACTATACCGAGTCTGTACTAGGTGGGCGCTTTGTTGTATATTACTGCTAATACATATTGTATTGTAATTTAACACGGATAAAGCCGGTGCGATTGCTACTAGTATATTCGATTGATACTAGGTCGACTTAAAAAGGATATGATAGAATTATCCGCGTGAAACCCAGTGACCAATTACCACTGAAGAGCGACTAGTGTCTCCTCTGGTAGTATATTCTATTAACATTAGATATTGTTACTTTTTAAAAATACATTATGGATGTCTATCGTACGCAGAAATATATTGCATAATGCACATTCATTTTAAAATGTGTTTTATTCGTTTATTTTCAAACATTCCTGCTAAAACGCTCGACCCCGTTTGCCTCAAGGCGTTGGACGGACGTCGCACCATTAACTGTAAATGGCAGAACAATGTTTCGGAAGTAGACGTGTGTCTGTGACGTCACGGGCTATGATAAAGTGAGTCACTGATTCGTTACTGATTTTTATTGTAAATATTTTGTACATTTTAATAAAAATTACATTATACTCAGGTTTTGTATATACTACAAAAAATCGGGAAAAAATATTATTAAATTCCATACATTATTATTAGTTCATATAACCCTATGTTATAGTTTGTTATTTAGGTATCAAGTAAGACCTAATTGGTCTTAAATTACACGTAACGTGTACAGTGGCGAGACTTTGCGCCCTCGACGGAGTACTCGGTACATACGAATACTTTGACGAGTGTCCGGCCGAGTGCTAAGATGAACAGAGTCAATAGAATCACGATTTGTTTACTATGCCGCGTGCACATCTCACGCTTAATTTTTCCACCCCCGCCGCAGCGACCCGCTATCCCGCTCGATACGTATGAACATGCACTAGGCCGTTACTCGCCAACTCATTCGCCAGTTCTGTCCGTAAATTGTATATATTATTTTATTCTATAGGTACTCCAACAATGTCGCAAAACGGTCTACAATAATTTTTTAAAGTAGCCTAAATGCTCTAGGATTTTCAATATGTAATTCCTTAAAAAGATTATTTGTTACGCCAAGGACGCGCCGCCTTTTTAAAATCGAATTTCATTTCCATATGCGACATCTACTCGCTTCTTCCAATAACTTCCATAGTTTTTGAATGATGAGTGGTGGTAGGAGGAGCCGGTTGATATAATGTTCTTAAAATCTTTTCATTTGCGATCCATTTTAGTCGGTCTAAACTGACTCGCCAAACAAACAGAATACCTATAAACACACCTACTCGTTTATCCGACCCTCTCGCCACTGTACCTGGTTACGTGTAATAGACTCGTTAATTGTAATATTGGGAGGAGACATCCGTCACTGAGACACATCAGATTCAACCATAATCGTGTAAAAAAAAAAAGATATATTACTATTATTCTAGTACCCTAAGACCTATTATTGAATACCATAATTATAATTACATATTACATTTGTTTGAAATATATATTTACAATTGATAAGTATTCTGATGACTTACTCCGCCAAGCTATAAATCTCTATAGAAATGCAATGGTTAATTTCCAGCGTAACACGTACGTACGTATTCCAAAGGGATATCAACAAGTTATATATCATAAGTACAAACTAATCACCAAGATGTCACCAAATCATTTGATTTCCCTAATACAATGTGACGACAGCAGGCAAAAACCTATCTAGAAATGATATAGAAAAGTGTTATGGGTGCAGATACCTACCATATTGTGTACGCGCCACAGTTACTTTGCGGCAACAGGTCACTACTAGGCATGTTGCGCAATCGACAAAAACTGCACAGACAAACACAATATCACCGTTGAAGTATTTGCTTTGTTCACCAAACGGCAACTTTAAATTGCCTACATAATAACTAATAAAACACATAATTTCGTCACTGTATTATTATACGTGTAAATTTTATATACTGTTCTAAAAATGACAAAATACTTTAACGGTCAACAAAAATGGTCGGATTGTAACATTAAAACGTTTCTTATTCTGTTTAAATCTTTCAGTGTATAAAATAAATACCTTTAAAACATGGTTCATACTAGCGAGGAGTCGTGACGTCTCGAGCCGATATGCGTTGTGTCGATGAGTGTACACATTTATTTATGCACGTGTCGTGTGCGGAGTTTGCAGCTCAATTAACTAGTTCACCTATTGTGACGTGAAAAGTCGCGGTGGTCTAGCGGTTTGACCGGTGGAATATTGACCCGATGTCCGCAGGTTCGAACCCCGGCATGTATCAACGAATTCTTCGGAATATGCGTGCATTTACTAATTTAAATTGGTAACACTGTCGGCTGACGGTGAAGGAAACATCGTGAGGAAACCTGAACCTGAGAAATGTTCCTGTAGTACCACCGTATATGTGAAAACATAGAACTGTGGATTCCTCCGAGTTTGAAATCGCCAATGCGTCGTGGGCTGGCGTGGTGATTACGCCCATACCTTCCTTCGGGAAGAGGCCTATGGCCCTGCAGTGGGTCTATAACAGGCTGTTGATGATGATGATGATGATTTGAATACGTATACTCTTGAATCATCCAATAGTGATTTTTAATGAATACATTCGTTTTATATTATCTGAAAACTTTGTAGGAATTGTCTTAGAAATTCAAGCAAGTTCATGTAATTTTTACAATATAGTACGCCAGTAGAAGATCATATCAAACGCAGTAACATGTGGCGCTTCGAGAAGCATATTTTGTGTACTGTGTTGTGTCACGATCGGGTCTAAAGCGAACAACACAAGCGGTTACCACCACATAACCGCGATACAGTGATGTGAATCTAACCGTTACTCACACAACCGATATTTATAATATTTTATCTCATGACGCCACAACAGGATGAATCTAGCTTAAGATAATTATGACCAGGAAAGGTTCGTTAAGATACCGGAGACAAAGGTCGAATGAGTCCGGGTGGTAATGAATGACCCATATTTCATTAAGTTGGTAATATCTACATTATTCAACATATTAGAAGAAATCGAATAACGAGTTTATAATAGCGATTCATATTTTAGTTTCAATATAATCGATTACGTTATCAAGATTCACGCTAGGGGAATGAATAACGTAGAAACAGTAAAAATTAGTCGTAATTCCAGAAATTACTGAGATAGCATTAAAAATATTAAAAAGTTGCAATTAAATATAGAACACAATAAAGCAAAATTAAAATTACACCACATCTAGAAAACAAAAAAAAAAAAGAAACAGTTAATTTAACCTCTTTCGTCTTCAAAAATATTAAACAGCTTTACTATATTGACGTAAATACCGGCGCTAACATAAATATATATTTATATTACAAACCTCATAAGATTGTTTGTTTGAACCTACGAATCTCACTCAAAATACTTGTCATTATTATTGTCTATCTAAAACTTCTGCTCGCAGTTTCACTCGTGTTAATATATATTTCACCTATTCCTCAGAAGCAGTGCTTGTTTTCTGAAAAAGTAAAATGTTACCCCCCCGCCCACATGGTCTTTTCTGTGCTTCGGTCAACGTCTATGTAAAAACTGTTATAACAATCAACAAAGCGTAACACATTCACACAATCTCTTACAAAGTACACTACTAGGCGAGAAGTGAGTTATGATGCGAAACAGCTGCGTAGCGTGGCGCAATCAAGAGCAGGATAAATAAAAAAAATATTAAATGTATAATTTCTATACAAAAATCATATATTGTAAAGATTGCAATTGTCAATTATTTGCAGTAAAAGAGATATAAATACACAAATGATATTATTTAACTAGGAAACCCTCGAGAATGGTACAGAATGCCCCTTATGAAAACATTTACTTCGTAAAAGGTTTATCATTTAAAAAGTAACATAAATAAATTATAGTATTATTATAAATCAAGTATAACAGTAAAAAGGATATTTATTTAGTTAATGATAATTTGGACATTAAGATAGTAAGGGTGCATCCATAAATTATGCGAGGCGTTTTGAGGATTTTCGGACCCCGGCTCGTCCTTGTGAGTTGTGAGATTTGTCTCGAACAATTTTGTCATCATATAACCAAAACGTTCTTCAAAACAGTATTTCGTAGGCTCATAAGGATTTCAAAATTCGTACAGATCCCAAACCGTTTACGGATCGGATCGAATGAGCGATTACGATTTTTTTAATACACAAAAAAATATTTGTAAAATATGAGACAAACGATACGAGATATATATATATAACTGTAAAACGTGTAGAGAATTTCTGTCAATGTAACGACTTATATAAATACATCAGTTCATAACGTTCACAGAGCAATAAAATTGTTAGCTGAATTGGACAACTACGACGCTACGCCGGTGAACAAAAAAAAATTGAGTCTGGTTTCCCGACATAAAATTTTTGATTTCATACGCTTAACTAATAAGATTAAAATCCTAGAACTGTAGTTGTTAGTTGGAAAAAGAAAAAAAAACAAATACTTTTAGTTGACTTCAGTTCATGTAAGATACGAGGGTGTTACCCTCCATACTTGAGCTTCATATTTAATTCACTTTCATTGAGAAATTATAATAAATAATAACGTAGAAAATGAATAAAAAGTTGATAAAATACGCTTAAAATTGAATACTTTTCTTTTATGTTTGAATGGGGTTTTCCGTATAAAACCGAAAACTTGATCTGCTATAATAACATTGCCATAATACTGCTTCTGATAACGACATTTGAACAAATCTCGGTGGAATAGTTCTTCTTCCTTTAAAAAAGTAAGCCTATTTATTCTAGAATTTGCCCATGTGAACATTTAACATATATCATTTCAAGTACATTCTGCTGCCCGATAGTTTAAAGCTTAAACGGCTTTATAATTCACAGCTCTCTTTTGTTTTCGAGAAATCTATTAACTATTGCTTTCAGATATTAAATAAAATTCAACTTATGTTTTTTTTATTTTTTTTTTTTGCCGCGACGAAAGTACACGTACGTAGTCACTTTTGCTTGGGTTAACTCCGGTGAAAAATGTCATCAAATATAGAAAAGCTTTTAAGTTTAATGCCTCATTAAGCCTAAATTTATATGCAATAGAGGTATCAATATCAATACATATTTAGATTCTATAGTTGATTCCCATTTGACATTTTGTTACATACTGGTAATAATACTACATGGGCCAAAACACCTAGTATTTTTTCCCAACGTTTCATGTTTTTTTTTTCGACTGTCTACACTGGTTGACCTGGGAACGACGCTACAGTTTCACCGGACTACGTCACTTTCGCCCAATGTAATAACGACAAAAACATAGTTTATGAGTATTAAAAACCAATATTTTAGTTACCACTCCTACTATATATAAAAAAAAAAAATAAAAATAAAATCTTTGAAATTAAATATACACCCCTAAGAAAATGTTTTTATTGACTCGTTTTATTAGCATTTTACCTTTCAAATATTTTAAAATTGACAACTACAATTTTTGAAGATAAATATCCATAGGGGATTATTTAACACTCTTTAGCCTGATTTGAAAATGACATATATTAAAAAAGATATTAGTCAGTGAGTAGTTATTGTATCTGATACATTAATATCGGTTTGTAGTTGTAATTTTTTTTAGTAATTTATAAGTTATATTCATGTGCCTCAATAACCTCAAACAATTTTTGTTTAACAAAAAAACTATATATATATATATAAGGTAACTCGAGTTTCTTCAAATCATATTTGAAGTAACGATTTACTTCTTTGACAAAAAACGCGATTTGGAGTTCTCACGACTATATCTAAATTAAAAGACTACATTAAATAATTACTTATATCTTTGTCAATCTTAGCTTCGTTGTCGTCTGGCACGAGTAATCGTACGCTATCTTGATTTTATGTACGCCACATAACAAAGTGAGAGACACACTAGGGCACTGTAGCGTTGACTTGGAAGCATAATAGAAATTTACGTTCCATAAAAATCGTCACAATTACACAATATCGAAAGTATATGGAATTAATAACTATTTACGGGAGCAATAAAGGTTCCGCTATAAATTATCTTTTGCATTAGATGATATTTTATCTGTTTTAACAATTTCGCATAACATTCACATAGACTTTTATGGCGTTTTTCCTTGTTAATATTTTCGTTTCAAGCTCAAAAGCATCGAAAATATCGACTAATATATATATATATATACATACATTTAAATGCGAAAGTAATTTCTGTCGCTTTCACGTTTTTACTACTCAACCGACCGTCATAAAATATTGCATACACGTTCTCAAAAGTGCAGTAAATTAGATAAAATACATTTAATTCGGAAAGTATATAAACTATTCCGAGGGATACGTTTAATCTAAATTCACGCGAGTGGCAACGCGGGCAAAACTTAGTACCAATATAAAAATAGAGTTACATTGATAAACCCAGTATCAATTATAATTCCAAGGGTCAATATTATATATACTCAAATCTGGCACTAAGCCTTTGTACAGATTTTTTTGTACATAATATGTACACATATAATAAAACTCAAAGTTTGAAATGAAAAAAAAAACAATGAAAACATTAAAAAAAATTACAATTTATATAGATACGAATACTTGTATATTTAGAAGAGGCAAATAAAAATTCAAAGCACTAGCCTAGTTCGAACGCAAATGTTGCTTTGAAAACGGACCGAGAGAGCTTCGCTGCCAACACAATTAGTCACAAACTTTTTTTTTTCGTCATGTTGCAAATATGTCGGTCGTAGTGTTCGAGTACTCAAACTGCTGGGATGTCAATCTGATGTCCGCAAGTTCGAATCCGGCATGTAGTAACGAATTTTTCAGAATTCTCGTGAATTTACTAATTTTAATTGGTAACACTATCGCGGCTGACGGTGAAGAAAAACCTCGTGAAGAAACTTGAACGTGAGAAATGTTTTTAGCACCATCGTATAATGAGAAAATATAGAATTGCAGATTTCTCGGAGTCTGTAATCGGCAATACGTCGTGGGCTGGCGTGGCGATTATGCCTGTAACTTCCTCTGGGAAGAGGCCTATGGTCATTCAGTAAGTGTTTTGCAGGCTGATGTGATACATTCATTTTAGGCTAATGCTCAATCTGCATCTCAACGCCTTAAAACAGCAAGAAAATAAAATAAATACGACAATAAATGCCACTTGGTTAACTAACTTATCAAACTAAAATAAAACCGAACTTTAGTCTGTGTCATGAATGACGGAACTGAGAAAAAAAAAAATACAAATTAATATGCAAGTATTTCTTTTGATTTTATTTGAAACTTTTATAGAATTATTATTATCTTGGCAACCAACCCATAAACGTACCATAAGCTATGTAAATTAATTATACATGTAAATCTGGCCAAGCCATTTTTCCAATAAATAATATCGACAAAACCATCGTCAGTTAGCGTGGTACAAAAGTATTTGATAATAACCGTAACACGTAAGATAGATAAGCTAGCCGAATGCCGCCACCGTTTCGCTTGGGCTTTAAAAAAATGGCAAAGGGTCAATTGAATTCAAAGAATAATAGGTATCCTAGAATCATCATATACGAAAAATTACGCAACAAATGGTCTCATATGGATCAAGCGTCAAAGGAACGGTAATTTATTATATATATATATATATATCGGTTTTATATAGCGTTGTCTTTGTCTATCGCGGTCATTACGCTGTGCGATAGAGAGAGAGAGCGATTTACCAAACCGTAACAAGCCGATCTTAGCCGACTGTCTCCGTCTTCTCCCCAACGAGCCCAATCAATGGCCGGGACTAAGCTGTACACGACAACAAAGTCGTACGCTCGGGCTAATCTATATTATAATATACATATATTTATAAAAATGTATAATACACAATAGAAAATATTACGAAACGAGTGCACACATATATATATTATATAAATCGCTGAATTGTGTGCATTGTGCAATTCGGACGACAGTTTATGACAATGCAGCAAATTCGTGGAACGACGACACGAAAAAAAAAAAACCGAAGTCGGTGTACAATTTCAGTTATTGCGAAATCTACTTATTGATAATTGCAAGTAATGCTAGAACGTTTGAAAACGTATATGTAACTAAAAATAAAATCATATTAAAACTAGCTAAATCCCGCGCTTTCAAACTCGTCGAAACAGTTTTATTGTATCGTGAGAATTACGTGTTTTTATATCCGTGTTTTTTTTTTTAATACAACTGTCTTAACTACTGCAAACCTATTACCAATTTTAAGTGACCTCCGTTAAATTTGATCATTACTGCTTTGCCCGTATGGCATAGCCTAATGTATCTAGGTAATATTCTGAAAAGTCAAGACTTTATCCAGAGGTTCGCCCACAGAAAGAACAGACATTATACATCACGTAAAACTAGATTTACTACATAAAGTAAACTAAATTCCCACAAAAAAAAAAAAAACACACGAAATAGGTCAACACTTAAATAAACATGGAGACGAGACGAAGGTTTAATCCGATTTATCACGGTAAAGAGTCAAATGTCGATTAAATCAACGATTCCCATTATTGGCAATAATCAATGCAATATGCAAGTAGAGAAATCTAAATATTAACACCAATACACACACATATATATCGTCGTTACGTGGATCCATAATAATGTCGTCATTAAAATTGGCACACCCAAGTGTGCTTTTACACGAAAGAGGTCGGTTATGCTTTCTTTTTTACTATAACATCTCACTAGGTGGCGCTAAATAATATATTTTATTATCTTTGAGATTTTATATAGAACGCGAACAAAGGCCCGGGTGGGCCTGATGGTTAATACATATGGTATATATTATTATATGTTTTTGATCACATTCATTGTACTCCTGTCGCTTGCAAAACTATTTATAAAAAGTCGATAAGAATGAAGTATTTAACAAACGACTTAATAAATAATTCACACATCGCATCAAAGCCAATTATACCACCACATGCTATAAATCACAGATTTGAATCCACATTTCATTCGTCATAAAAGTGTAATTTAGTCTTCGGGAATCTATTGTAAGCCTCATTTTTCTGAGAATAACAACATACATCGACATAATTTTTTATATCTTATTTTGTAGTGACAAAATGGCTCAGAACCTCTTTCTCCGCTTAAAGGTATAAACGGTTTATAGGAATTGCTCGAAGTAGAACATAAAACAACATACTCAGATGATATATAAATGTGCAGACCTAATGTCCGCGCAACACAAGTCACTCATCTATACATATAATAAAAATGAAGTGTCTGTATGTAATATCAAAATAACGACTTTTTACTGATTGGATACGAACCGTATACACACGATACTGATAACAAAAATACAATTTTAAAATTTTTTGTCTGTCTGTCTGTATGTTCCGGGTAATCTCCGAAACGGCTGGACCGATTTTGACAGGAATTTCACTGACGGATAGTTAAAATTACAGCGGGTGACATAGGATACTTTATTTTAGACTAGCTGTCATCCGTGGCTTCATCTGTAGTACTATCTCCAAAACGTTTGAACCTATTTTCATGGGACATTCACTGACAGATAGCTAACGTTATAAAAAGAAATTAAAGCTTTTTTTATTTATTTTGGACTAGCTTTTACCCATGGCTTTGTTAGCAGCCTACTATCTCCGAAGGCGCTTGGACCATTTTTCACGGAACTTTCACTAACAGATAGCTGATCTTATAACAAGTAATTTACAATTACAAAAAAAAACAACGCATGCGGAGCTGCGGGCAACACCTAGTAAATAATATAAAGGTATTGTCACACTACACCCAAACACGAATGTAATTTGTCTAGGTATATAGCTATAATAATGTTCATAAAAATAGTGTTATTATATTATGATTGATGAAAAGATAAACCCGATCGAGTTTCTTGCCGGTACTTCTCGATGACTACTGGGTCGTTTTCCGAACCGGTGGTAACTTTCGACGTTTATAAGAGAGCCTTCTCACGGCCTAAACTTAAGTTAAAGTATTTTCGATATTGTCGAAACGTACAGATACATATTTCTTCGTGTAAATATTACCTAACAGACTCGGTAGGCTGGCAACGACTGGAGGTCCGAATTCCTGAGATTACATGATTTTTCGTCAAACGACTAAAAAATTAAAACTCGAAAACTGCACTAACAACAACCATGGCTAAAATTATATAACTAAGAATTTACGTGTAACCCCCAAAAGAAGAGCAAAAAGAATTACGAACACATGTACACCGGAATCCGAATATTATAAAAGAGAAAGAGAGTTTGTTTGTAACGCTCTCAATATTACTCAATCCATCATCATAATATTGTCTTCGCATACACGTTTTCAGAAATGTAGAAACGTATTGTTACGCTCTCACGGCTCACTTATTCAATCGACCATAAAAGTTTGCTATACGTTGTCAGGGGAGGGTTACAGAGAAGCAACCCCTTTCATACAGCACAAAAATGTATCGTTCCCGTACGATAGAAAAATATATTTTACTGCACTAAAGCGGGCGTAGTCACAGTCAAAAGCTAGTTTCACAAATAAGGATACGAAACGTAACGCGCCTTCTTCTAGACCGTTCTGTCACCGACCGACAGAATAAACCGATAGCGAATTTCTCACACATACTTATTACAGTGATACATTTGTACTGAGCGCGGTGAGTGTACCGTTTTTTTTCCCACCCACGCAGAGTGTATAATATACCTTTATAGTATGGACCGAGGTAGTGGACTGAGAACTTAACAACTGTTTAGGACCAAAAAGATTTTCATACAGTCCGCGCCAAACTGTTTTCACCGCTCTGAATATAGATGCCGTGGAAACATGCAACTTTTTCTTTTTGTATTTAAACTCTTACAACCCGAATTTACAGCTGTGTTCAGAGCGGTCAAAAAGATTGACGACGACTGACGACTGTACTCTGGTAATATTTGTGACTTTTTTTTTGGTACAAAATCTCTTAAACTTAACTTATACTTCTTTGCCAAGAAGAAATTAATTCAAAGGATAAGATTACCCAACATTTTAATCATTTTATTTGGATGTTTGGACATAGAACGCATTCCGCGAAACTATAAATACAATTAAAAAAAAATTATCAATAGTAAAGCTACAAAATCTCGAGAGTGTTAGAAATTATATTTCATTAGATTAAAGTTGTATTTAACGCGCATACGAAGCCGCGGTCGGCAGCTAGAGCGTTACACTCGTGGTGTATATAGACGGCGGTATCGAGTAACAGTGGTAGAATTCGTGCAACAAACAATCGACGGAATTAGAATCACCGCCATAATCGTTTCTGCCTTAAAGTAGCTCTGCGCTCGCAAACTGTTTCTGTTCGAAGGGTATAATACACAGTTAGTTGTAGATTAGTAACATTTACTAGTATACGTTCTATAAATACCAAGGAAGGGATCCACACAGTTCGCAGTAATCATTTCATTTCGCGTCCCTATTCGATAATCCGTTACCATCACAAAATCTTACATCGTAATGTACAATACAATGTATGTAGATACATTCGTATACTCACTCCAGCTACACTATATTGCATCCAGAATAGTCACTATAAAAAAATCTCCGACCCTAAACCGTATACAATACTTGATGTTTGATAGGCGTGTTCCTTTTGTGACATAAGGATCAGTTAGAACGGGTTTAGCATAAGTTTGAGGGGGGGGCTAGGGTCAAAAGAAGACTTCAGTTTAACTAGTTTTATAAGAGTCCTGCACACTTGAAATGTTATATGGATGATCCTTATAGTATATGAATATATTAGCATATTTTTTTTATACGTTAAAGGATAAGTGAAGAAGCGAGTTGCAAATTTTTATATTTTTATCCTTCGAGTTTTCAAATAATCTCTTAGTACATATAAAATAAATATTTGTATGACGTATGCCCGTTTAACTATTACGGTTTTGCAATAAGATACAATTTACATAAAGTAAAATATTTCTCCTTATAGGCCACATTGATTATCAATCATATATACCTATCAAATTATTAGAAAAATGTTTTAACGTGGTACCACCTATAAACACTATTTATATCGGACAAGTTTCCTAATGTGATCACCAATTAGTGGGGGCACTGATTTGTACCGATCATATGAATCTCAGTGAATTCATAATCAATATTGTAAAGAGTCCCTACTTATTCTCATAAATTGGCCGCATAATGAGCATCAATTTCTTTTTTTATAAATTAATTGTTTACGTTAACAATAAATGTTATTATTTATTCAACTGTCAACTTTTCATAATAAATTTGTATTGACATCTTGGTTCTCGTAAAGTAAGAATTGTGGTAACTGGAGGAGCGTCTCTTATACAAAAGGGGCTACTACTTCCACTCTACGGTAGTTTAGAGCTTCCTTTACCTAATTCGACTACAAACTAAAATTAATTTAGGCTTAGATCAAAACTGCATAGTTCTTACTTATCGCATTCTCATTTTTACTCTTTCAATCAAGACAGCTAATTCATTCTACTGTTGGTCAAATAGTTTTTACTAGAAACTATCCTTTTCCACAAACATATGAGTAAGATAAATAGTGAATATTGTTAAAAACTTGGATAACTTCGAATATACATCGATAGATACTAATTATTTGATTTTTATTAGTTTAAAAATAGCCGCTTTTGTACAGAAACTCCTCAATTAATAATAGTGATTGCTTTTTTCCATCAATTAATTTAATTTCAAAACAATCGCTGTGGCAACCAATAAATCATTTTAGGTCACGTCTATATAGAGAGTTAATGTTATTACTAAATATATTTTGTTAGGGTAAATATTAAGAACAAATGATTATATTATATAATAGATATAGACCAATTCGCGATATTCAATTCTTAACGTCTCTGCCCATTCATTATGACACCGGGCCAGGCGATAAACGGTAACAGTGTCGACAACGCCATCTAGTCGTTGCGTCACGGACTAACCGTGCCATGATCGGACCGCATACATGGAATGGAACGTTCCAGTAGGTATAATAGTGGCCGAGTGTTTCTCTTGTGCCTTATAGGTCGAGTTCTTTATAGCATGTTCATAGTATAGACCCGTGTAGTAGTATAAAATTAAGGCATAAAATTTAAGTTGTATTGTTGTTACACGGACTTATTTTTGCTAGGCTTACAAAAAACATTCGAGTTCGTTTGATGAAGAAGAGACTCGTTATGAATATATTACGTTTTACAAGTTCGCATTGCTAACATTACAGAATTTTTTAGAGACACGAGACTTAACTAAGACATAAGACACGTATAACGCAAGTGGACTTTAATGAATATTGAGAGGATTCGCGAACGCCAACGATACAACGGAAGTTGGCCGTTGCAAATACTTCTAGAGAATATGTTATCCTTCAAAGGCAAGTGACGAAAACGTATGTAGAAAGTCAGTCATTTATGAGTATTCACTACTAGACTATGGTTTAGAACAGATAAAAAAAAAAACAAAAAACAAATATACACAGAGTTCAAAAGGCAAGGAATGCGCGAATGTCACGATGTAGAATTTCAACGGGACTATTCATTCGCATTGACATCATTCTTCTACAGAGTAAAGTAGATAGTAGATATTGAGACGCGTCTAATGTTCTTCTTCTACATTGTTATTTACGATTAATTAGAAAAATAAGTTACGTTGCCTAAATAAGTATAGTTTCATTTCAGACGAAAAAAAAAAACTAAAATGTCAATAATATTGATCGATTGTTCTAAAGTAAGTCGTAATGTACGAGAGGGCGAGCCTACTTTTACGTACACCTCTAGAGACCGTATCAAAATTACTTTACAACTACTTTATTAATAAGTAAGGGACTTTGTGGTCTGTGTAGAAGATATACTATAGTATATTTGTATCAAGCGCAATCAGCAACCATACAACGGTCCCCCTTCATTTCCCAAGAGCAAAGCGATAGCAGAAATGGTAAAATACTGGCGGCGGCTTCAACACGACAGATTCGCAGATGTACCAACTATAATTTAAACGTACATTTTTGTGTATATACGCGTCACAATTCCATTATTATGCATCGATTGCATGCGATTCCATGCATTGTTAAGATTTGACAATTATCAAATTTTTAACCGAATTGATCTGATATACGTTTTTAATTCAAAAACTATAAAAATTCATAACAGAACGTGGGACAAAATTAAAGTTTTAGGTCTTCTACATAATAAGAATATAAGAAGTTACATCATTTCAACCAATTAGATATCGCAAAATAAACGTATAAAATGCAACATGCTATTCCCCACAGCCATATAATAATTTGGAACCGCCGAGAAATCTGCAATAATAATTCCGCTACATAGTAGTAGAGTTAATGAATACAAGAATATTCTTCTTCTGAAACGCTCCTCACATGACAAAGTAACCGAGTTTCCCCCTTTTTAGATTAATTCATGTTAGGCACTTGAAAGATGGCGCGCAAATTAAAAAATATTCATTAGAATCGTGTGAATCGGCGACAATTCATCGGTGTCGACAGACAGACAGCCCGCCCAGTGATTCCAAATGATTATGACGACTTCGTAAACGATATTTGATTTGTAAATCAATTAATGTAATAATAAGTAAAATCGCCATTTATAACGCGGCCCATATAATAAATCATTTTAAATTTTAAGAGAAAATTGAAATACTCTCATTTAATATAATTTTCGTCGTCATAATCTAAAGATCAACAGGTTAATAAATAAATAAATCGCTGAAAAGAAAACAACAATTTTAACAAACCCCCTATACTCTGCCCATTTATACAAAAGTCAGGATATATCATAGCAAACACACAACCATGGACAAAAGTGTGCTGATGATGATGCATTCATACTAAAAATTCAGGTTTAGGTTATGTGCATAACGAATATTCGAATATTACCAGGAGCGCGCTTTATTAACAGATGTTTAATGTCTTATTAAGGACGCTAAATATATAAATTTCCATAATATATTCAACGTTGCTCTGCGTTGTACGTTTTAATACGGATTACATATACCGTAAATGTTTTTATTTATTTTCTTAAGTAGGTATGTAATAGTTTATAATATAAAAGAATCTTAGAATTTTATAGTAATGATTAACGAGAGATAAAATAATTTGGCCATATAGAGGAGGTGTAATTTCAAAAGCAATTTTACGATTTATTCCACCCGCGATAAAATACCATACATATTAATCAAAATTTTCAATACGAAATATGATAATCATGGGCATGTTTATTATGACCAAATAAATATAAATACAAACAGTAAATACATAATAATCAATTCAGTGAATACAACAAATAGGTACTCAATATCGAGAACTAGGACTAAATAGTTATTCGAGTGAAGCACAGAAATTATATACACAATTTTACGATCGCTATGAGTAATGATGGCATTGGTTACTCTGCAAACAGGTAGGTATAAGTGAAAATAGTCGCTATAAATACGTTCCCCAACGCCCGGTTCATACATTACTCGTATTTACAAACACTGATTCTATGTGCATAGGTCTATATTATAATAATAAATGTTAAGACTATTTAGGAGTATGTTGAACTACTCATTTGTGTAACGGGTTAACCATTTAACTTCCAATTAATTATTACCAATCAAGATAGTAACGATTTCATTAACGCGCTCTTTCTTACTTTTACGGGTTGCCGTGATATCATATCTATTCCATATTTAGATGAAAGCCGGATTATCAAGAAATCGAAACGTAACGCCCTAGTCTCATGCTTAGTAGGTGTCAATTACCAATCGTTTGCGATTGACATCACGGGACCGAAGTTAAAGTAGTATGTTGAGAAAATGGGCAAAGTAAGGTACCTATGTTAAAAATATCATTATTAAGAACTTACCTGTCCTCGTAAATGGGCGAAGCACCTCCTGATGCTCCCCGAGACATGTCACCGTCCATGATAATGTTCGATATTAAGTGATACGACCGCGATAGAATCACAATATTAGGATTCCACGAATTAAAAATATACGCGAGCGCGTCCAACGGCTACCGAACGACTTACGAAGTGCGCGTGAAGCACGAATGAGTTGGTGGCCCGGTTCAGTTGTATCGTGGGTGAGGGTGGAGAGGGGGGGGGGGCGAGCGTGAGCGGCGCGGGTGTAGGAGGGTTCTTTTGCGCGGGGAATTAACGCCCGGTGTCCCCACTCGTGGTCTCCGCGGTATCGACACATGAATAAAGAGCGTAGACGGTCTTCTTCATATGTCAAATGTTCATAAAATAATTGAGAATATGTTGACATTGATATTTCGATGTAAAAATTTATTTGTTTCTTAAACTAACCGAGGGCCACCACTTTACTAAGATGAATGTTTGTATTTTACGTCCGATATTGCACGTCATATATGGATTTAAAATGGATACGTATATACACTTTGCTATGTTAAACTTAAGACCTTGAACATTAGTTTAAGAGGTTAATTGAAGACATTAATTACAAATTTTATTAAGTCAAAGCTCTCACGATTGAGTTTAAGATCATGAAATAGGAACTTGTTAAGGAGGTTTATAAATACATAAAATATAATGTTTGTTAGGTTCATCCTTAATTTTTTTTATAAAGTTTTTGGTTGCGGTTTCAGGGAATATGTAAGATGACGTTCGTATATCTTATGTTACAATTAATATACTAACATTAAGCTACATTTAATGTTGAAATCCACAATAATAAAATGTTGGGATAAAGGTAAGAAAATATTAAAGTTTACTAAGCCTTAGTGAACGAACACGCCTACTGACATGATATTTCAGGAATTCTGTTAGGTCCGGCTTTAACTATTCACGATACAATTAAGGGCGATGGGCAGTTGTTTCTTGATACGCTCTGTGCCCCCGTTTATCAAAACGCTACCACCACTCCACGAGCTCACAGCTTACATTTTACAAGTTTTTATGTCAAAGTTCTTGTAAATTACGTTTATCAAAAAAAAAAAAAACATAAATATGAGATACAAGAACATTTCATATCAGTTTATGTGAAGAACACTTATCAAATAATTTGACAAAACTTGTAGATTGTATAGACTTGCATTTTCTAATTTACTATACTTAATTTTTGCTAAGTTGTACAATATTTTTTCTGCTCGTATTATATATATGAATACGATAGAAATTACGGTACAGTTAGTAGTTAAGTTGGCGTTAAAAATAAAAATTAACACTGAATAGCAGTCACACTTGCCCTTAGTAACACCAGGTATATCAGAAACAGTCATGGTGCTCTTCGATCCTATCACCATCCAGTGTAAGCAATTTGCTATTGTTGTTTTGTTGACATCGCTTTATTTCTGATCGTATTTCTAATATTTCTAAAATATTCAAAGTTTCAGTTATGAGCGTAAAATCTAAATCTATCATTGAACTCAACTTCATTTTCGTATGACCATAATCTATTCTCTTTTATTTGTCCTAGGTTAAATGATTGTAACTTCTTCATCCTCACTGGAGACACGTGACCACATTTTGCACAAAATGATTGACGAGAAACAAGTAAACAAACAACTCTAACGTTATATCTATATAACATATAATATAGATTTAGAATCAATAGAAGCTCTCTCCACCTTTTTCCTAACAAGCCACAAACAACTACAAAGCAATTTATGATAAACAAACCCTCAAAATACAAGTTTTAGTTACAGTTACATAGACTGGATATAAATTACTTTTTACGTACCTAGCCGGGTAGAAATAAATTTGGTCCGAATCATTTTATTCCGCATTTATGGTGACAACCCTGTAAGATTAGATATATGTTTGGAGTCGTCATACTGTAAATTATTTACTCATGTAGTGTTGCTACAGTCGGTCGCCGGCGGCCGCTGCTCCCGGCCAAAGCTTAAGGCTCATCACACACGTGTTGTACAACACACTGTTCGCTCACTGCCATGCATTATTGTTATTTTTATATGATATGAGAATAACACGTCTGATTTCGTGAATTTAAAACGTATATTGTATACGATACGCGTTATATTTCATTTCGTTTAATTACAATTCGTGGAATCATATACCTTCTATGTGTAATGCACAAAGATATTGATTTAATTTCACATTACAACTTAAACAATTTATCGCTGCCGTATTCGTTTTCACACTACATTAGAAACTTCAAAAGTTGAATTGTTATAATAGTCACACCTAAAATAGCCGAAAAAGTATCATTCAACAAACCAATATGTGTGGCATTCAAAATAAATTCTTGTTTTAATTTATTCTCTGTGAAATAGCAGTGATGTATGTAACTGCTATTTAATCTGTACATAAATAGGTAGAGACATAATAATTTTAGACAATTCAGCTTTGGTGTTGTCAATAAAAAAATATTGGATAATGTTGTTAAAATTGAAACGAACAATTAATTAATTATAATTGAATTTCGACCACTTGACGATCACCAGACGATATATCAAAATAACTTTTATTTTCACGACTATTATTACCACGTCACACCGTTCTTTTTTACATGTCATTTATCCGCTGAGCATAATCGCATCTGAAGGTAAGTGACGATGCGGCCAAAGATTATATTGAATTCACAAAAGTGTTTGGATCACAATTGCGACTAACTACCGTGACGTGCCGATAGGCTTCCAGCATTTTGTTATCAACTTTAGTGTCCAATGCTACATAAATTTAAAAAAATATCGTACATCGCTATATTAATACGAATAAGATAATAGATTACGATTAACAATTATGACTTAAAAGAAAATTTAATCTTTTTTAAAAGTAGCTCTTTTACCAAAATAATTGATTGTAATATTTATGACATAATTTACTTGAGATGCATTTAAAAAAAAAATATATAACTTTAAGTTGAACAATGTAAAAGCGAATATAAAGCAACAGGTCCTTTATTTCGGCACCGCCTTAACACAATTTACCTGTTTATAAATCAAGTTAACAATACTTATAGAACTTAATAATGCCAGTGCATAATGACGTAGTTATATTAATATATAGATATACTAGCAGGCATGGCAGACGTTGTCCTACCCTGATAATAAAAAATATATATACTTATGTGCATGAAACGCTTAAGGCGGCTTTAATTTTTCCGATTCTTTCAACAATCATCATTATATTTCAACCAATTTACAAAAAACCCTTGACAAATTATATAACTAAACTTTCCCTGTGAATTATTCTATCTACTGGTGAAGACCGCGCTACAATCCATTCCGTAGTTTTTGAGTTTATCGCGAACATACAGACAGACAGACGCGGCGGACGACTTTGTTTTATAATATTAGATTAATGAATTATATTGTAGTATTGACATTATACAAAAATCATTTACCGTATTAATTGTATAGCGCTTCTTTCAAGAATTACGCTATGTATACCACGTGAGAAAGGGTGTACATTTGACGCTCTAGCACGTAAAAATTACTCAACAGATAAGTGAGGGAGAGTTAGACCGGTATGACAGCGGCGACTGGCGATGGGCGACGTGTGTCTCGATGGTTGCCGCTGTTTTCAGATTGTACTGTGCTTACTATCATCAGGCATAGGGCAGACACTTTGCTTCGTTACAATAAAAAAAAAAACAATAATAATAATAACTCGCGGTCGGCAGCTAGTCATGTCAGAAATTTGAATTTATTAACCAGCCAGCTTCCTAACCACGTGTTTCACAAGAGCCAAGGCAAACCGACCTTAGCATTAAGTAATTATAGCGCTACCTCTGTATAGGGAATATCCAGTGTTTTTAGATCTATAGAGAAGAGAGTGAATTTTAGTTTATGGTTGCTACATAATCCCAATTTGCGCGATAATTCGAGCGGGACATAAAACAAATTCTCGAATACCAATATTATATAATACGATAAATATTTTTTTTTTTTGAACTGACCTACACTGTTAGCCTGGCAAGGCCACTACGGTTCCAACGGACTATAGGTGAGATAAGAAAAGAAGCATATAAAACCAGATCGAGTTTCTTGCCGGTTCTTCTCGATGACTGGGTTGTTTTCCGAACCGGTGGTAACTTTGACGTTCATAAGCGCCTTCCCAGGGCCTAAACTGAATAAAGTATTTTTGATAAAGATATATCGATCCGGTATTGATAGGAAAGAAATTGTTAAGATTTTCATTTTCATTTTTTGTTGGTTCCTAGCAAATTGCAATATAGAATTAAAACACAATATATATTGAATATAAAAATTTAAAGATAAAATCTAACATATAATCATTAGTCTGAATGTGGCTCTTATTAGTCAAAACATTTTTAGAATCAGCTTACAATGTGTTTTACATTACTACGCACGGTTCAAATATGAAAGGCAATTTTGCAAACCGCCATCTTGTTTCGAATTTTGCATACGACTTCAATAACATTTGCAAATTATGTTGTATTTATTACACATGACCGGTCATGTTTATGTTTAAAATTCCGCTGCACGTGTGTTCTTAATTTCTCTCGAACTAAACAGCTTGACCGATTTTGATTTTTTTTTTGTACCTATCGGTTCACCTGGATGATTCTTAGCTATAGTTAGGGGCGCGCTATAGGTGGGACGCTGTTGTCAAAATCTAGATTTTTATTTTTTTCCGATGGTAACTTTTTTTTTAAAGATTTCTCACATAAAAAAAAAACATAATCCCAAAGTTTCAGCCTCCCAATAACTTAATTTTTTTGTTAATACTCATAACGCTGTTTAAATATGTGGCAGAACAAGGTTTGCTTGCTGAATCTGTATTATAGTATCTATTCAAATTTATTATTAATCGGAAATGAAACTAGCGGCACACTAAACTGCAATTAGTATATTAACGTGTTTTATCTTATTCTATCCATATGAATAAAATTAAAGTGTCTCTTCGATAGTCCGGGCTAATATCTGTCCCGATTTTTACTACATTTGTAATGGTAGGTAGAGAACGTTTTAAAGTATTACCTAGGCTGGATATAAAAATTTACACTTCTCCACTGGGTTTTTTTATGAAGTAATAAAATCGTGTACGGTTAAGAGACGCGAGGAAAATGAAGTTCCTTAACTCCGTTCTTCAATTCCGAATGTAATTAAATGATTTATGTCTATCTATTTTTATGTATATTTTCGATTTCGTCGTATAGCAAAAAAAAGCGTCATGCAATTCCCAAGCGACTCGCTTTCTCTCTCTCTCTCTCTGTCTCTCTTTCTGTAATGTGTAAGGAATGAAATCACAAAGTTTGATTTCATACTTCTGCAGAAATATACATTTATTAAAATTTGGATATAAGATAGTGATTAATAAATTAGATTAAAAAAAACCACAGCGTTCCCCCGCGCGCCTGCCTTTGCTAACTTCGGTAATTTCAACACACTCTACCCGACACAGCGTTCACCCCTCCCCACATTTCGTTACACAAAAAGGTTCCCGATGAGAATTTCAAACTCGCCTACCCTATAAGAAGTTTCACCTCAATATGTACCTACAACTTAATCATTCTAATAGATACCATATTATATTAAACGATATGTCGAGAGCAGCACAATTTTATGATTACATACAAACATATCCCCCCGCAAGGTTTTACCTCTTTGTAATACCAAAACAAAAATTTTTAGCTCAGATAAATATATAAATAAATTATTGTCTCTTCTCCTCATGATACATTTTTAAGTAACGTAACAAGTCGCTGTAATGGTGTCACCTGTTGAAGCTCTATGGGTGTGGATCTATCGTGTTAGCTCTCCCATTCTCCATTGTCACGTGCTCTCCCCCGATAGCGATGTATTGATTTACATCAGCTAAACGCACCGACATGATAAATAAGGACAACTCGTGTTTTTATACAGCTATATATATATATATATATATATATATATATAAGCACATATAAGGGAAGCAGTATGTTTACTAGCAGATCGAGGACGTCTTTAGGGTATTCATAACGCTTTCTAGGGGCCAAGTAGCAATGATTAAATTACAATAAAAAAGACAGTCCAGTATCAAAAACACATATCTAGTTCCCATGAAAAGGAAACTATCCTTACGAGGACGAATTAGTGAGCACGTGTGCTAGTATCTAGATTGTGCCCAAAGTAGCGAAACCATAAGCGCGTTGGTGATACCATCTCACAGTTCATTTACATACTTGGCACTTTCTCTTCTTTGAACGCGGATTAGAATCTTAGGAATCATCCCATATCAACGTCCTCAGAGTCCTCACCCGCTTTACAAAAGTAAGTTATGATGGAAATTCAATACTTCTTACTTAACACACTGGTTTATATGTCGCGTGTTGTCTGTCAATCAATCCTAAGTATATTATGGCATTGGCAGACTCCAATACGATTTGAACGATGATTATGAAAGTTGGCAAGTATTTTTTCAAGGTAAGCATTTATTTACTATAACTCGGCACTAGGTGGCGCTGCGGCGCATCACCCTTGATACCATTCAATCGATCGCTATCAATGGTCATAGCGTATTCGTATGCGTATTTGAATACGTGGGAATATTTACACAATATCCATTTTGCTATAACTTGAGTATTTGTTAGTACACTGGCTCTTAAGAGGGGCTTCGCTCGCGTTAATGTAAATGTAACCTATCTTTTGGAAACAGTATTTTTCCCGGACGAAAGTACCCCATGTCCTTTCCTATATCTCGAACAATATCTGTGCGAAGAAGCTTCACGATGATCTGTAGGGTACTTAAGATGCGAAAGTGTAACAAACAAAGAGACCTACATTCGCATTAATTTTATTAGTAAGGACACCGTTATTATAATAAATAATAAAAAACGCGTGTGGAGCCGCGGCCAAAGCTAATATAACTGGATTTATTTGAAAATAAAGCCCACACAGTTGATCAACCAGCAAGGTGTGTATTCCCTTTGTTAGGTATATAGGTCAAACGTATAAAGCCTGTAGTCACTATTTATAACTAACCTACTACGGGCATTTCTCGACTATTATAAGGATAATAAAAAGCGTTACTGCCTACAACTCGACTGCGAATAGATTTTATACAAAAAAAAAAAAAAACCTTTAGGGTTGCACCGTCTATTTAAAAGTGCGCAACGAAGGCGCCGAAGGGGAGACCCAGTTAAGGCACGCAGCACCCGACCACCCACGTTAAAGCTTCAAATGTTTGTTGCAAAATTCGCTGTTATGTCTGCGTATTGTATTTATTTACAGATTCTTTCTACGCTCTCGATATAAAATATCAAAATATTTAACTGTTATTTATATTAAAATATACTTTACCAGCAGTGGCGTAACTGTACCATCCAAGGCCCGTGTAATTAAATTTTAGTAAATCACTGAAGTAATTATTACCCAATAGTATAATTACTAATATTGTGCGTATGTTCATAAACCACATAATAAATTTAATATACAAAAGCATAATTATCACATGTTTGTAATAAAATAAAAATGTAATCTTAACAAGATGTTTGTTAATAAAATGATTTACACCGAAATTTCTATTCTGCAAAAATATCAATAACACCAACAAAGCTTAAAAATCGGGCTATAGAATTGTCAATAGATAGAATATAACTATGCAATGTAGTCGTCTCTCTTGTTTGTCACATAGAGTACCTTAAATCGGTGGTTACGAAAATTCCGAGGGGGCCCCATTACGTCGGGAGCCCGTGGCATTTTACCGGCACTGCCACCCTAGAGTTACCAGCGACCCACCTCGGTTACGGACTAGGGCAGTGTACTAATGTGACGTCAAAAGCGTGTGTAAACAATTTAATTTAGTCAATGAAGATTCGTAAGACTCGTCCCATAAACGATTTCCTTTATTATATAATACTACCCGGTCAACTTCGTATCACCGTATTACATACGTATTACATATATTTGTGTAAAACGTGGTCAAAACTTCATGCACATTTTTTATTTACATTTTAAACGCAACACAGCTATGCACTTAATCAATTTAAAGCTTTCTCATGTGCTATTTCTATTTTTGAAACAGAACTGTTTTGTACTCCAACAAAACAGACCAAAGAGATCGGAGACCTCATACTACAGCGTTGGAACAAACAAATTTCTGAACGAACCCATAAAAATTTTACAAATGAATGACAATTAATATTTCTAAAATGACAAAAGTGTTCAAATGTTTCATAGCTAGGAACAGTTTGTATTTCAAAATTAAATTGTCTTTTTAGTATTTGCTTTTGATTATAAGCTTTCCCAGAATTTCCACAAATATTTCAAGATCAAAATTAACCAAATCGGTCCAACCAAATCTTAAGTTTTAGCGAAACAAACGAACAGCAATTAATTTATATATATATATAGATATTATTATTAATGAAGAACTTGTATCTACATTCGATCCCAATGTAATTAAATATGTGAAATTAGATAAGGATTAATGGCGTTTTGGTCAATATAGTTTCGCAAGTAGTCCATTATTTCTTTAACAATATAGACAAGATAAAAATAAAAAAAAAACATGTTTTCTGCTGGCCTCTTTAAAATATACAATTACGTAACATTTTGCTGCACGTATATATACATCTTAATTAGTGTTAGCTTATAAAATTCGCGAAACATTTTACTCCGAGACTTTATTAGAAGACATCGAAGCTTCTTTACATTTTACAAATACATCAGAGCCTTCTGGAAGAAATAATTGAACATTGTATCAAAACCTGTTGCGTAGTTTAGTAAAACCGAATGACGCATGCAGGTGGCCTGTGACTTTAGTTCATACCACTTATTAATTTTGAAAGAAACATAATTTTCTATTGAAAATATCAATGTTTATTTAATTAAAACTGAAACAATCTATGAGAAAGTAAGACACCTACTTAATAATCTTAATTTGTATGCTTCGTTTATACTCTCGTACAGTCGTCATTCAGTCATTCGACCACAATTAAATTTGAATATGATTTTTTTGTATGACAGAGTTCGCAAATCGTTCAAAATTAATACAATTTGTTTTACGAGTGCGTCGCGAGTAGTTTCGATACGTCGTATAAAAATGGATTCATGCCCGAATAAAATCGCTGACAACCGTTACCACTTCTATAAAACACCGCTAGTGACAAAGAAAAGTTAAGGTCATAAAAAAAAATACACTGCAAATTAGTTTAGTGAAAAGAATAAAAAAAACTATCATTATTGGTCGTGTACCAAGTTTCAATAATAGGAAACTTCGAGTGGAAAATTAATTTCTGTGACATACACCCACCCTCTAATATTACGTCGTTAACAATATACAGCGTAATCTAATCGGATCGGTAACAATAAGTTGCCATTGAAAATAACACGGGATAAAGTGTTTCGGTAATAACAGAACGCGTGCTAGGCAAATTATTTGTTACCTCCCCCAAAATAATACGTGGCAGCATTTTAACACTGACGCTGTATTGAACCATTCGATCGCTCCCTAAAACGAAACGTAGTGTGAAGTTTTTGAAATGTGTACGGTTAGCATTCACACAAATTCACTTCTAGAAACATCGATACACGAACCATTAATTAGCATTATGGAATAGCAAAAATGCATCACACAAATAAAAAATAAAAAAAATTATAATATTTTAAACCTTTTTATTAATGACTTTTTCATTTTTTCTTCTTTTCTAAAACTCCTTAATTAATGATTATCATTACCGTTGTTCATTGTTTAAAGGTTTCGTAAAAAAGACTTACGGCTGACTTCAGTGTTCTAACAAAATTATGGCACCTACGTCAGAACATTCCAGAATTTTACAGGGAGTCTTTAGGTTTAACGTATTCCAATTTTAAAGTCGCGTCGTTATTCATTAATTAGATTATCAGTTCAAATTGTGGTGAAAGGTTGTAACTTATAATTTACACACAAAAACAATCGTGTTCCATGTTATTACTTCTACTTAACATCACGTCTACACTATAACCAAACCGGGCAAAATGCTATAAACACCTCAAAATATAGGATCATCAAAAAGAGTTCATGAATACAAAAGAAAAATTACCACATGATGATACATCAAGCTTCTTCCAAAAACACTAGCATACCACATAACTCTATGAGCCATGAATTCGTAATACTCACGTTACCAAGTGTATGCATTCAAAAGATATTACAATACATTAAGTAGTTCATTTAAGCGGGAATCGTACAATCCAGATCTCACGTCCCGGATACAGCAACGAGGTCGTAAACGGTGTGCAGCAAGGACGCGTCTGCGCGGAACCTTAATCGATTTTACCTCGTGGACGTATTTTTAAAAACTAACCAATCATTAGTGAACTATATATATATATATTTTTTTTTTCGAGCTGATTTACAGATTTACCTCTACAGATTTACCGGACTACTAAGGGGAGCGCTTAAGGCACTCACCCGATTTGTATAGACGACTAGCACAAGGGCGCACGGCACACCTCGGCTTGGGCTGTCGTCGAAAACCCGAATCTGACTAGCTAAGCTAAACTAAGCTAAGCCTATCCATATCATACATACCTGTATGAGTCCGTGAAATATACACGGTTATCAATCATGTATGTTTCACGATCCCGTACATGTATTTTGCATCTGACTACTGTGTTCTAAACTATTTCAGTTCGAAAGGGCAAAAAAACAAACAAAAACAGCCCACCACTATGTGTACCTACGAGTGTGTGTGTGTGCACGTGTGTGGGGTGAACAGTGTTGTGTTGTAAAGTCGAGTGTTTGATTACCAGTGTCACTGTATCCGCGCGAGCAGCATGCTCTAGGGCTCCTTTCCGGAGGATCGGACCTCGAGAACTATATTAAGACAAGTGTCTTTTTTATCTCTTTTAACTTGTTCTGTTTTCGCTAGACCACGTAATGACGTCATATGCCAGTGCCATTTCGTGCCATTATTACATTCAGATAATTGTCACGTAAACATTTTTGCACGAGTTCAAACTTTTAAAGCATTACGTCGATGATAGTTTCTTCCATATCAGCCACCCCGCACGCATCTTGTCGTTAATTTTTTTTTTGTTTCAAACTGTCTACACTGTTGGCCTGGCAAAGGCATCTACAGTTTCATCGGACTACTAAGGGGAGCGCTTTTATATAGATCTTTTCATTCACGTATGGACCTATATAAGAGGACAACTGCCGCGATATCAACGCACAGGCCTAACTAGTGGGACTAGGGTCGTGACAATTTTCTTACAGTTTCCTTTTGCACTGTAAATGAGCAGTAAGGAAGCATTTTTTGGAAATCCAACCCTCAAGTTTTTTTGCGCCAGTCAGTCAGGTATTCCTTTATGTACATATGGATATAAATTGAATAGTCGAAAATAATTACTGCATAGTAAAAGCGCACGAAGCTGCGGGGAAACATGTACACTTATAATTAAAAGCTGTAAATATTTAGAGCCACGTTACGTCTTCGCTAAGTTTTATGTTAATACTGACAGGTGCAGAATGTTTAATGGCTAATTATGTTTCGTATACATGTTCAGTCATTCGACTATTACCATGATATAAAATTAAAATAGCTAATTACTTAGTTGAGGATTCAATGGCTGTGTATAAAATCATTTTCAAAATATAATCGATTCACATACAAAATCCCATAGGTGTTCCTACTTAATTTATAGACGACTCTGGCTGAAAAAGCATATTTGTGTTGTAGAAATAAAAAATGGGTGTGCCGTGGGTAGAAAAAAAAAAAAAATGACAATTTAGTTTTTATCAAAATCGTGTACTTAATCGGATAAGTCCTACAATAGTGTACTCGTCTATTGCATACAATATTAATTGCACTGTAACAACACTGTTAGAAAAAATTACACCACTTTTTGGAAGGCCAAATGTATAAACGCGTCGAATATATTCCTCGCCTCCCTGAAAAAACACAAAGCGAAAAATTTACACCCATTAATGGCTTTTATGAATCACAAGCATTTTGGGCTCCAATAAAACCGTAGGCAGTGTACAATTGTCAATTAATACGCTATTGCCCTAAAATGCCTTTGCAGCTTCACCGGACTTTTTAGTCGAGCGTATAAGGGCACTCAGCCGTATGGCAACAAGGTCAAGGACGCTAAAGTTTCCGAACCTCGGCTTGGACTGTCGGCGCCTTTAATGCAACATCGCGAATCGAACTAAGATAACCAAGCTAGCTATACTAATCATGTATGCGGTAGTGAGACACACATCTATCTGTACCGACAATAATAACATGCATGCATGACTTTCCTAATTGAGAGGTAGTAAAACTTTAACCTTTCAATAAGCGGCTCTCAGGACTATCGTATAGTTTTTTTCTTCGATATAACTACGCTGTTAGCCTGACAGTTACCTCTACACCTTCATTGGAGTGGTAAAGAGAGCGCTTGAGGCATTCACCCCATTTTGTATCAGCAACCAGCTCAAGGGATAACGATACACCTTGACATGGACTGTTTTTGCCTAAGATCGCGAATCTAACCAAGCTAAGCTAACTACTCACACATATGGAAACTCGTGAGATACACATGTGTACCAAGTATGTGTGTCCCACAAATTCAAACGTATATTTCGGATCGGACAACTAAACTAAACGAAAAAGAATTCACCGAAAACTATATTTATTCACAATTTAAGTATAACGTTTCAATAGGCAAAACTGTGTTGTTGTTCTCTAATAATATGTCATGATCGCATCTCGATGTGTTCCTTCGTCAAAAGCTTCAGGAACCTTTCGACCTAACCACGTCGGATCGGAACGGCGCGGCGGCACACTCGAGTGCAGCGATAACCAATGAGTTGTGATAACCGCTATCAAACCGAAAATACAAATCCACCATCTCGTTAATGGAAGTTGTAATCTTGAACACAAAGTTCGTGTAAGGTCTTATAAGCAAATTAATAACATTTCTGTACTCATACATAACCCGTGCATTCATTGAAATAATCATCATTCGTCAAAACAACAAGTTTTACGTTTACGCGAATGGAGTTTAATATGAGTTTTTTTTTTACTTTATGGAATTATAGTAATTTATGTTAATGTTTTTTTTTAAACTATGTATATAGGACATATTGATGGTTTTTATTTTAGTTATCAAAAAAACCCGTATTATCAGTATGTTTCTGTACAAACAAAAACAAAGACAGTGATAAATTACCTATAAATAAGAGAGAAAATTGTCTTTTTTTATGTATATGATTAGATAACGAAACCTCCTCTTTTTCAAAGAATAATCATTATCAAAGTTAATATTAAAAAGTAACCGTTACTTTTGAGCAAATCGGTTGCAACAATATTGAAATTATCAAGACTATTAATAACGGAAATAATTTAATTTATTATATAATATAATTTCCAAAGAAAACAGAGTTATGTAATTTGTCTATTTGACCGACGATATGTAGCTAGATAGTATTTACACCAGAGGGCGCATGTTGAGTAAATTAACATCGTGCTTAAACTCTTTCCTATAAACGAGTACGCGCTGCCGCCCGCTTATTTATTCCCTACAAAGTAAGCGCATGGAAATTGTAGCTATTTTATATCGCCGTGACATTATTTTTAATAATCACTGCTTACTCTCTAGTGATGAATGAAACTTTACTATAATTAAGAGTACTACTTATAGGATATAGGTCATATATGAATACAAAAGAGAATTATACAAGAAACTCTCGCCAGACTGAACGTGTGAAGCTCTTTGCTTTAATATAATATGACAAACAATAATGTCGGATAAAAAAACTAGCAGACATACAAATTTATAATTACATTTGACTAATTATTGTCCATGCCCGTTCCTATTCTCCTACTATAATACTAAAGTCCAATGTTTCATTCGCAATATAAGTGACACAATTCATAGTTACTTTATGAAAAACGATATTTCATTTCACGTGAAAAATAACAGTGACGCAAAAAAATGTTCCACGCAATGGACAAAGTTGAATGCGCCACGTCGTTTAAAAGAGGTTAAAACCAGTGTAGGTAGATTTAAATAGGGCGTAAAGGTAGTTGAAGGGCTGACCTTTACAGCTAACAGTAAACAATACGATTGTTTGCTTACCGTAGTAGGTGGTAAAATATCATAGCGCACCCACTTTAGGGTTATAAATAATTATTATTATTATAAGGCATTACATTTTAATGTTCATTTTGATTATATTCAGCGTGTTTACTTCAGCACTTTAAAACCTTATGACCATCTTAATTTACTATCAAAATAATAATTTTGTAAGATATATAATACTCATGTCCACATTAAAAAAAATACAAGGTATATATCAATTTAATTACAGTATTCTTGTCATTGTTAGTGCGACATATAAATTGACAAATAAAAACGGGCACGATTGTAAAATAAAAATTCAAAGGCTTTTTGACATAAAAGTCGCGCCGCCCCCTATTGAGAGCGATGCATTAAAAATAGGTCGCGCGTACCTACACTTCAACATTAAAAGTTCCCCGATCACACTTTTAGATAAAAGCGTGCACAATTTTCACATATCCATCCACCTGTGTGTTGTGTGCGCACCGTGTGTCGAGAACCGAGGGACAGGACACTGGTAATTTAATTTCGTTATACGTCACCGTTGAGAGCGCGGCGCTTGCCGGAACGTTCCGATTCTCGATACGCGCCAGTCGCCACTTTGTACGTTACACTATCATCAAAGGGTGGGTGCCCTGCCACATACCCGTCAAATTTTCACACTAACCACTTCACGTTACTCGCACTCGCATACACCCCCGATATTTTCCCATGCAAAATTATCTCATAGATGATATTTAGAAGCGACGATTGTCGTAGGTAAAGTCGGTACGAATCCTACATAGACTCGGGTGAATTATAACGTCAATGTGTAAGCCTGTCTGGTTGCAGGTAATTTTCTAGTACTTGCCTCGTTAGTTACAACTTTATAGGTGTATTCCGACAACTACTACACTTGAGGAGTAGTCCGACTGAAGGCTAAAGTGTGTCATTTTCTATGAATCTTTGATCTTTGGTCGTAACACCATACGATGTCTTCCTATAATAGGTATAAGCTATATGACTGTAAAATTTCATTAAAATCAGTTGTGTAGTTTTTACATGAGAGACTAACAAAGTTCCATCTATCGTCATACACTTTCTCTTCTATCATATTAATAGAATTTTGTCAACATTTATTTTCTTCTATTTTGATATACTAGCAGCGCTTCTAGCGGGACTATAGTAAAACTAAAATTATCAACACTTCAAATGAGATATTTCACTGTTTACCACAATTATTTAAGTGTACAAAGTGTTTTAGAAAGATTTATAATAAGTAAGATGGAATTTCACGAATGCAATTCAGTAATATATTGAAATTATATCCGAGATTAATAACTCTAATATCCTTTGGCGCATGACTATGGAAATTCGCGGTACATATATAAGTGGTATGTTTTTCCATTTCCATTATCCATTGCATTAATACTCAGTGGCGCTAGCCGCCTATACTTTATTATAGTACTAAGTTATTATAGTTTATATTATGTAATTTAAATGCGGACGAAGTCACGGGCAACAACTAGTATTATATAATTATATAAACGTTCCAATCAAAAACTACATTAATCAGCACCAAATCGAATACAATATACTTAGTTGATGGAAAAACATTAGTAAATATTGCATTATTGGGAAATACGTCACCGGCGCTATTGTTTTATGCTGAATCGTTTGGACCGAATTGCGACACATCGTAATTATTTTATTGGCACATCGTGTGCATTATATAAACGTATAGCTAAACAGAATTAACCCATCGCATTAGGTAAAAACAAAATACGTACAACCAACGAAATATCACGACCTAGCCACGTGCGCCAGTATTACTTATCCCTATCTAATAGTGTAATAATATTTCGTCTTGTGATAAGAAAATTAACGCCTTACAAAATACAACCTTTTATCGACAAAACGACCAAATTTTGGTCAAATCTATATACCACCTTTCCATAGTTATTTGTAATATTTCTGTTATCTGTTACTACCATAATATATACCTAGGAGGGGACCTTAAAAAGGCGAATGTCGTTTGTTTTTGTTATGCTTTGTCGCCTTAACCACTCAATCGATCTTAATTAGATTTTGCATAGACATTTTGTCAGGGATACAAAAAAAGGACATGAAATACGTGGCATCCAGAAAAAAAAAAAATAAGACACACCGTTCCCGATGGATAGCTCCAAGTCTACATTAATTCGAGCGTATAATCTATGTACAATGTACATAATACTACACACATACTATTTACTTTTATTGTTGCTTTATTTTCTTTGGTACCTACCATTGTTTATAACGTAACAAAGGTTTTTCGTTTTCTTTCATTCGTTCGCAGTAAAGTTTCCCTCGACGGCACAATCGCCTTAAAACTTAATTGAGTTTGTAGCAAGTTTAAAGGTCGATTGGATAATAATAAAAATATCACAAAGAAAATTCATCGAATACCCGTTGTTTACTCTTAATTACATTTTCAAGGAAATGCAATAAAATTGCGTAGAACTACTTACTACCTACGGTAGAAATGTTACAGCTTTAATGTTTCATTACAAAAATAACTTCCAGGCGGAGTGGCAATACACTTTCAAGTTAGGTTGTCCATATTGTGCGGTTCTTTAAACGAGATAAAATTTAATTAGTATTTAAAATGTTGGAGAAGGTAAGGTAGGTAGGAAGTAAGGTAAGGAAGGTAAGGTAAGGAAGGAGAAGGTAATATATAATAAAAAGAACGTCAACATATCAACGTCCTTAACCTTTCTTTCCGTTACGGGTAGAATCAACACGCCAGTTCACGATTATTACCAATTTCAAACAGAGTCTAATCTACAATTCTATATTTTTACCGGATACGGTTTATTATATTCCTCTGGGCCATGTTCCTCATGACGTTTTTCTTCCAACCATCAGCCGACAGTTTTACCAATTTAATTATAGTGAACTAGCCGGAGCGGCGGACGTTGTTCTACCCTGATAATAAAAAAAAATGTATACTTATGTGCATGAAATGCTTAAGGCGGCTTGAATATTTTCCGATTATTTCAACAATTATCATTATATTTCAACCAATTTACACAAAACCTTGACAAATTATATACCTAAACCTTCCGCGTGAATTAATCTATCTATTGACGAAGACCGCATTATAATTCATTTAGTTAATTTTTGAGTTTATCGCGAACATCCAGACAGACAGACAGACGCGGCGGACGACTTTGTTTTATAATATGTATAGTGATTGATGAACGCAAGCTCCGAAAAATTCCTAGATACATACATGTCGGGGTTTAAAAATAAATTTAAAGAAGAAACACGTAATACAAATATTAAACTTGCCACTTTACGGAGGGTTGGGGATCGAACGAGTGAACGGGGAACGTCCGTGTCGATGGCGTTGATTGTATTTGACACCCTTAAAAGTTTAGCTGTTACAAACCCGAACGTAACGTTGTGACGACAACGTGTGAAGCAAGTAAACGAGTTCAGAGTAATGGCGACAAATAAATAGGTACGATGATAATATATAAAGCGGTACAAATATTATTGCCTTTGCTTGACGTACCTAGCTAGTCCTTGAAATTCTGTATATTAATAAACACGTTTATGATAAATAAATATTTGTTTGTAGCACTGTACGTTGCAATTTGCCACGTTCACAAATCGTATCGTGGATGGTAAAACCGCAAAACTATACCTTTAAACGCGATGCATCGTTCCGGCATACCAATTTCAATCATGGGACTCTATGCCGGGAAATTACATTCGACTAGTGACGCGTCCATGGGTTGAAATTCATTTTTTCAAAGTTCGAACGTTATTGAGGTTCGCTTGTCAAAAAGTATAAATACCTCTATATCCATTGCATATCGATCTTTTAATTTTCTTCTATTATGTCCGTTTCAAGCGTGCCACAAATTAGTTTTAGATATATTGTAATATACGTATTAAATATAACTTCTTTAGTAAGTATGAAGCGTAAGTCATGAATGAGTTATTTAATTTAATTTGCGTATTTGTAACGCATATTATAGATACACTTTATCTTTCTGCACTCCTTATTCATATGGATTTTAACTATGCCAAATCTCACGCTCCACCGTGCATGCAATGGATTTAAAAAGGGGTGAACAAAAATTCTATGCGTATTCAATACAAAGATTCTTTCTGTGACCGAGTACCTTAAAAATGCTATCTTGTCATTTGTTTCGTTGTATTATAATAAGTAGGTTTCTACTTATTATTTTACGTACTGTCTTATGACATTCCTTATATCAATGCAATATAGGTTTCTAACTGTTGACAATTAATTTTGTTACTTTATTAGTTCAAATAAAAGTTGGCTACCCTAATTACATTATAGCAAGTCCGCGGCCCTGCGCCGTAGGGGTGTCGCGGATGTTAGTTCTTGCAATGCGCTTTGAAAAACGACTTTAATAGAACGAAAATATTCGATTATTAGCGACTTCAGTTCAAACGTTAGGTTTTTTTTTACATTTCGTATAGTTTATTTCAATAGCGGTTTCGTAACGAACACCGCTCGACACACAAATTCACATTTCGCTGACGGTTCTGGGTAACGTGACACTAGACGCCACTGTATGCGTCGCATACCGTTTCTTTATCAGTATATATTGATTCATTATTTATTATTATTGCATTCCACGATTCTCGTTTAGAATACCTAATACTTGAAGCGACTAAATAAAACCTAGGCATTACACTTTTCAGCTTATTCTACATTAAAATTGTTACAATAAAAGTGACATACAATTGATCACTCATATAAAGTACGTTTGCTTATTAAGCAGATGACAATACAAAAGCAATGATGACCACAGTCAGATTTATAAGTGATCACCGGTCGTCGCTATGATACCAGTACGCGAGTCTTTTATTACGAAACGTATGGTGGTAGCGATTCAATCAGATAACACATTATCGAAAATGTACATTTGAGTGAATCAATTGTTGTTTTGTCTAAGCCTATTATTATTATTCCCTTTGTTGTTCGTACAACTCTATAGTTGAGTTTGAATTTTGATGCTTATTCGATGGCCAGATTGTACTATGAGAACGTATCTACTTTCAACCATTAAGGGGCCGTTCATAAATACGTCACGAAAAATCTATAATTTTTACCTATCAATATTCCGTTACAAATAGTATATCCCCGTACATGTACAAATATATTATGGTTATATTTAAAAGCCACGATGCAACTGAAACTTTTTTTTTTTCGATCGCACCCCCATATTGGGTTTTGGCTGCAGGCTCTGTCGAGCACCTTTCACTTTATCCCTACTCCGCGACCGGCTGTAATACGACTTGTGATAGAGGGGCGAAAATTTTTGAGACGATCTAAAAGAAGTTTCACTTTATAAATATTTATATATAAATCATGTTTATAGTTCTTATCGTAAGCTAATTTTATAATTTTTAATATTCATTTAAATGGACTAAATCGGATTTGTACTAATATTATTATTTACTATAAACTAAATTGCCGCCCCGGCTTCGCACGGGTGTAACGAAAAAAAATGCGATCAAATTTTCTCTTTACAGTGCTCCCATATAATGAAATAAAATGACAACTGAACAACAGAAACGTTAACCTGTCTTTTCTGTCAATATTTCTTAAGATGCACCCCCCACAGTCTTCTGTCTCTCTTAGTAACACACATTTGTTTATAAGGAAAATTGTATTCCAAATTTTTCACCTTTACGTACAATTTTTCGAATATTCCAATTTCAAATAAGTGCAGCCGTTCTGAAGTTATGCGGTTACATACATCCGCCAAAAGCTTTTTATTTATATAGATAATGCTTAGGCACTTCATATGACCCCCATGGTGTCATACATACTGCCTCTTATATTTCTAAATGTACACTTTAGTCTAAATTCGGAATGAAGCTATTTTGCGAGATGTGTTTTTGCAAATATATTTCAGAAAATTGTGATTGTAACTATATGGTACAAATTATCAGGCGCTGTGTATCAATAACAGTCTGAAACCTGATAATATAATAAAGATCCATATTCTGTAACCAATATACGATAGGGAATCATAACATGTGTAAATTATAATACGTTTCACGTGAACGCGCGTGAATTTTTAAAACGCAAACGTTTCCAATTTTATTTAAATTCCACTATTGCTTAAAGAGTAAGAAACGGTACACCAAAGTATAATTAACACAAAATGGCTGCCGCGTGGAAATCAAATTGTGAACATAAGCATAGTTTTCTTCGTCAACTTTACGCAATTGAATAGATTTTAATTAAGACACATCTAATAACATCGAGTATTCTTTCTATTGTAGTAATTTAAATTATTATTATTTTGTCTGTAATAAGATTAAAAGTATTGGTTTTATTTTACGTTTTTGGTGCTGGCGAATAAAAATTAGGCATGTACCTAGTGAGTGACGATGGCGCGAACGCGTTTTACTGCTCATTTGAAACGCGTGGTATTTTTTTATTGATCGCTTAGTTGCGTAATTAAATAGAATCTAATGATACTAAGTATATTATAAATGGAGTGATTTTGTAATAATCCAATACCTAATACACACTCATTTGTTTTGTACATAGAATATTCTGCAAGATTAATATATTTTGAGGTTAGGTTTTAAGAACATTGCACCGCGTTTTGCATTATTCTGTGGATAATTAAAATTGATGGTATTTTTTAAAAATAGAATGTACAATAAAATAGGAACGTTGAAATGTTTTTACCGTTATATTATTATTTCCGATGATGGTTATTATGTCTATATATATATATATATATATTATACAAGTTGAGAATATTATATGTTTATTAATTTACTTTATCTCTATTGTACACCATTATAAAAAAAAACACCATAAACACAGTACAAATTATGTGGTTAGTAACAAAGGGCGGCCTTATTGCTAATAGCAATCTCTTTCAGGCAACATTTAGACGGATATGTTGCATGGAGTAGAGTGGGGTGTATTTGGGGGGTATTTGCGTCATTATTAATAATAATTATAATAACGGAATAAGCCATCATATAAAGTTTATTTTTTTTATATAAGTACTAGATTTCTACCAGCTAACAGTTAATAAATGTCGTGTCGTGTTTAGCTAAACTAAATTTAAGAATTTACTAATGTAATAAAACGATTACTAAAAAGTTAAATATTTTATTAGGAGGATAATTTATATAACGTAAACATATATTTAATAAAAGTACAAAATCAAGTGTTTCAATGGCGTATCAGCAACACATATGCTTTGTTGAAGTTGTGTATTTAGCTGCACAGATCGCTCTCGGATTTAGTCTCTTCAGTGAAGCACCTCGTGGTGTACGCTTGTTTGTTGTTTTATTATCAGGCGCAAGAATAAACACTACCGCTGTGCACTTCTCGTGCCGTTCCCCGTTCCTCTTTAGTGGATTGATTCACAATGTTCCAAAGCCTAATTGCATTATGTCCTCCGTTGGGAAAGATTACCTCTTCTTGGTCTTGGCATTATTAATTTGCACAAAAGGATTTATTAATACCACACGCACAAAACAAACAAATCATCCCTGTATTCTTAAATGCTTTCTTTTTAGATTACTTTACATAGCTAATGAGTCAGGTTAAAGTTTAACTCTTAATCAAATTGAATAAAAAAGAATATGGATTGATTGTAAGAAGAAAATATATACCCTGTGGTGATTGAGTGAGGTTTAGTTTCACTATTTTGGTCACAATTTAAGCTATAGGCGAGCGTGGAGTGAGCTGTCAATTACACAAGAGGGAGGAGTTCCACACCTAATATATTAAAAAAAATCTTTGTTTTTTTTTTAAGATTATTTCGATATTTTCATAGTTATTCTCTGCTATATGGGGTGGAGATAAATGTAAAAAAATTATGATAGCGGTTCAGCCGTTTTTAAGTTATAAATGGGTGTAACTATACACACTTTGTTTTATTTGTATAGATTTAAAAGGTATAATGTATAGTGGTAATTGTAGTCTGTACAACCTAACCTCAAAATTACCGCAGTCCTGAGGGAATGAAGAAAATCATAATATATTGTAAAGAAGAGAATTATTGCGATTTTTAATTACCAAACTAAGTATGAAATGCTAATTTTATTTAACGTCTCACAAAGGTTATTATAATTATAACGGCTCAAGAATCGCACTGTATTGAATAATGCGATTTATCACATTTTGCCGTTAAATCAGTACTTTAATTGTTTATTTTCGTGTTTGTTTAAACCGATATTCTTAATATTTGGTTTTAATTATAACCTTTTGCACGTGGTTTTACTCACGCTAATGTAGATTTTATGTAAGCCTCGGGAACCCACACATTTTATATAAGTCCTATTCAGTAGATACCCCTGACATTGTTTGTAACATTTCATAAAGACCGGTTGAGTAGTTAAGGCGTAGAAGCGTAAAAAACAAACAAATAAATTTCTTCTCCGATCCTCCCGATAAAATAACGGCAGCGAATGATCAGTACTATTTCGACTTTTCAAACTTGTTCGTGTGCGCGCGTCCACACCCGCGTAACCACAGATCACGTCGCTGTGGTCTGGCGGTGAATTTAGCTCCCGCACACTCGCCGCGACCCCCGGAGTGGAGCGCTCTAGCACGCTGCTAACGCGATACAGTGACACAATACAGATCACCCCTACATACGTGCACACCCACAGGAAGGCACACATATAATAGAAGACTTAACATTATACGGACTTAACATTATACTATGATAATGTAACTGTACGTTATGTATATGTCTTATAAGGATAACTATTATTGCATAAGTATAGTGAAGCTAATTCGTTACTGTAATCGTAGTCCGGTGAAACATGTAAAGGCTTTACCAGGGGGTCAACAGTGTAGTCAGTTTGAAAAAAAATATACTGTAATCGTACAATAGGGTGTGTTATGATTGTCATTTTATGGAAAGTGGCTTAATTTCATCCTTATATACAATTTTTGAAAATGATAAGTGCCCTAAAAAGTTTACTTAATTTTATTCATAATTATTTTTAATTTTATTAGAATCTGTCGCGGAAAGATATCCAATTGATACTTGGAGGATACATAGCTACCTACTACAATAAAACACTAAAATAAAGTATAATCTGAAAGTCTCAGATCTCTATTTGGTTGTCGGGAAAATAAGTTATGTAGAAAAATATAAAAGATTTTTTTTTTCGTAATTAACTGAACCGATATATCTAGACTGATCGGGGAACTCTTAATAGTTGTTAAAAAAATAATCTCTATACAGTTCCAAATAATACTTAAACTATTTTCTCAAATTAATAGAAAGGAGCACTAATAGGAAAAAAAACAGTTTTAAAAGCTTACCACTACATTATCTCTTACGTTCTTTTTTCAGATTATCAAATTAAATACTTTATAGTAGTAAAATAAATGAAAAAAGCATTTACCCGCTGCCATAATAATGTTGTTTTTTACTTAACAGGTTTTTCACAGTTTGTCCACAACTTACCATATTAAATGATGATGCGGTTAGGATGGGTAAACAAGCTAAACCTAGAGTAGAACTGGTTGTGAAATACAACTGCTGGAACACACCTATAGGTATTTGGCAACAGATTTTCAACTACAGAGTGGTAGCTAGCTACGGCGTTTTACTTTACCAAAAACTTCGGTTCATACGCAAGGATTCGAACCTACATCGATAGACGCAATATCCGAACACACTAACCTCGTAAAGCTTTCAAAAACTATTATTAAGTATAAATAAAGCTTTACTGGTAATTTTCCGTTTAAACAAGGTATTTATTAAAAGTTATAGACAGCGCCTGATTATTTTTTTTAGTTCTAACATTAAGTACTTCTTCTTCTTCTTTATTTTTTGGCTCCGTCACGGTTTGTGCACTAGCCAGCGTCAAGTAACAAGATTTTGCTAAGTGTCTTGCGATAATTATAAAGTTCTAACAAGATGGTGGTTTCCTTGTTAGAACTTTCCATGGAGTTTTGGTGGCATCTCAGAATGCATGCTCCGTGGTATTATTTCCCATCCACTTTACTTGTTCATAATACCGAACTATATTACGTAAAACACCACCAATATTACAAAATATAGAGTCTAATAACACAAGATTATGAATAAAATATAAAAACCACTACATGACAGACCAAGATCCCGCCAAAAACTCCATTAAGTACTTCACTCCGACTATTCAGTGGGTAATAGTTGAATGTTACTATTCAATGGGTAAAGAAACATTCAAACATGAAATATTTAAGCTTAGTTACGTCATATTAGTAGGGTAGCATATAAATGTTTCATAGAATATAAGCCAATATACGTGTGACATTATATATATATGTGAACTTTTAAATGGCCTTATTTATGTTACAACTTCTTTATTTGTTCTTTTACTAGCTGTAAGATCACCTGTTATTCTAAATTAAAATATAAAATACTACAGCGCAAAACAGAGTACAAATGGGTTTTAGAAAGATTGGACGTTACTTCCACGGTATATAGTAACTAACGTATTTAAAATCACTAAGAAATCAATGAACGCCTGACAAACGAGAGAGATGCTCCGTTGGCGTTTATAATACGATGACGTCACACAAGAATTCATAATGGCGGCTATCGTTTCCCGTAATTGTAGAAGCGAGAGAGAGGTAATATTAAATCTTATAATTAAATATTTTTATAATTACACATATTAGGTACGTTTATTTACGGTGTTATTTAGGTGTCTTTTTTATGCACTATTGGATTTATTCGCACTCATTAGTTAGTTTATTTTACTAATTCATATTGTTACCTAGCCAGTATAATTGTAAAAAAGGCTAAGTAAAAGTATATCATTTCAAGTGAGCAGTATCTCATCACGACTTTCGCGTAATTTCCGGCAACACGTAAGCAATCTTAATTCATAAAAATCGACTGATGAAAAAAAAAAACGGTAGAGTCAGCGCACACCCCTCAGGAAATAAAGTTGATTACGATTTTTCAATTCCGAATGTGTTTCGATATTCAGATTTGAAATGTTACTTGTTTATATGTGTTTGTATATTATCGTTACGCAACCAAAAAACGTTATACCTCTTCATGCGACTCTCACTCTCTCTATATGAGCTGTATATGCCGCTATTTAATTTAGGAACATGATATAAGTTACCAATTTTTTTTTTTTTTTCGAACTGACCTACACTGCCAGCAATAATGCCTTCACAGTTTCACCGGACTACTAAGGGGAGCACTTAAGGCACTCACCCGATTTTATATAGACGACTAGCACAAGGGCGCACGGTACGCCTCGGCTTGGGCTGTCGTCCAGAACCCGAATCTAACTAGCTAAGCTAAACCTATCCGTATCATACCTGTATGAGTTCGTGATATATACATGGTTACCAAGCATGTATGTTTCACGATCCCGTACATGTATTTTGTATCTGACTATCTGTGTTTCTAAACTATTTCAGTTTGAAAGGGCAAAAAAAAAACAAACAAAAAGAACCCACCACTATGTGTACCTACGAGTGAGTGTGTGTGCACGTGTGTGGGGTGATCGGTGTTGTGGTGTAGACGAGTGTTTGATCGAATCAGTGTTCCTCTGTTCGCGCAAGCAAGCTGCTCGAGGGCTCCATACCGGAGGATCGGACCTCATTCAATCTAGGCACATATATAGGCATAGGAAGGTGAAAGGGAGACAAGAGCATAACGCTTTTTCCTTACTTGACAATTTTTACCATTCAACTCCTATCGCAAGTACCGTTAAGGAAACTCTTACCAAAATAAAAAAAATTCAAATTATCAGAGTTTTGCTCAGCTTAGCACACACAGTAAAAATTTGACGCTTCACTAATTCCCCGACGCCGCGAGTTACAAGTAATCAATTGTATTATTGTGTTAATATAATTTTACATGGCCCAGCTGTATCTGGATCTCTTCTGCTTTGGTGAAGTAAATATGGTTAAGTATTCATACCCCCGATTGTAATAAGTATCAACTTCGAAACCTTTTTTAAAAATAAATAAGCTAAGTTGCGAGCACGACTGGTAGTAAGTTTTAAGTAAATAATCAGAAATGAACAGTAAAACATTCCGACCGAGACGCGACTTAATGAGAACGCTATGTTGTATCTGGTATAAAAGGTTTCATTAACAGTACCAAAATTCTCATGTACATTTTTACGTACAATAGAATACTATTATATCAATCGGTCCGTTATTATAAAGAACTAGCGGCCCGCTCCGGCTTCGCACGGGTATAAAATATATAGCCTATGTCATTCACTGAAAAAATGATTAAAATCGATCCAGTAGTTTTGATTTATTCATTACTGCCCGTGGCCCGCACGCGTTGAATTTGAAGCAACCTCAAAAATAACAGTATTTCTCCATCCACTATATAATTTATGTTATTATACATATAAACCTTCCTCTTCAATCACTCTATCTATAAAAAAAAAACCGCATCAAAATCCGTTGCGTAGTTTTAAAGATTTAAGCATACATAGGGATATAGGGACAGAGAAAGCGACTTTGTTTTATACTATGTAGTGATTAAAATTAGTTTGTCCATAGTAGGTGGGGAAATCTCTGAAACTACTGACCCAATTCTAACAATTCTTCCATGTTTATCGATTGCATCGTGAATAGCGCGTATAAAACTATGGATGGTTTTCTGGTAATGTTATATTAATAACTGTTACAATTATATGTAAAGGAATAATAGTATTAGTCAGTACTTCTACTTTGTGGTAGGTAGAGTGTTTAAGTAGTTTTGTATTGCACTTATTAACTTCATATTAAAATCGTCAACTTCAGATACCACCCCCCCCCCCCCACTCCACCCTTCGCCCACTTTTTATGTGTAAACCTAATACAGAATTAAAGTAACTATGCCCCTATATAACCGTTGACTAAATGAAGCATTCTGTGATAGAGATAATTTTAAGACTCGGACCACTAGTTCTAAAATATATCACTTACCTATCTCTCCCACTAATTGTATTTCGAGTCGACTAAACACTGTATAGGGCTTAACACGTTCACTGGATTTAGTGGCGAACGCAAAGCCCACTCAACCGAATGGGAACTAGCACAAAGGTGATGAAGTGGCTGAAACTCGGCTTTGACTGTTGAATCTTACTATGTTATTCAAACTCACTGTAACGAATACTCGTGTATTAAGGTGTCTGATTTTTGATTTGGGTATTGCTTTAATTTGTAAAAAAAAAACGTATCATTAAATAGTAAGAGTTAAATTATTATTATTATTAACCACTTTACTGTCATAACTTACATCTCGTCTTTGACTTCTTTTATTGTTTTATACCCGATTTTTCCACATTCTCTTGCTTATTCTTTATATACTAACTAGCAGGCATGGCGGACGTTGTACTGCCCTGATATAAAAAAAATATATAGTTATGTACATAAAACGCTTAAGGCGGCTTGACATTTTCCGATTCTCTTCTACAGTTATCACTATATTTCAACGAATTTACAAAAAAACCTTGTCAATATTATTATATACCTAAACCTTCCCAGTCAATTACTCTATCTATTGGTGAAGACCGCGTTACAATCCGTTCAGTAGTTTTTACGTTTATCGCGAACATCCAGACAGACAGACAGACGCGGTGGACGACTTTGTTTTATAATATGTATGTGTATTGAAGTAGTTTAGTTGCAACTAGTAACTTATTTGTTCTGAAACCTACGTTGGAAAAGCTATAAAATCCTTTCGAGATACCGAATGTGGATTTTGAACAAAGCAGAAAAGTAAAAAAATACAGATTCAAATTTAAATCTCTCATCAGAGAAAATCAGCCTCTGTTAATAATTTCACTCTATTGCTGAAATTCTTTTACTTTAAACCGATAATCTTGTACTAAAAATAAAGAAAATAATAACATTCAGTTTAAACTCAGGCTTTAAACTTTTAGACGATTCATTCTATCGCAAATTTGTAAGAGAGTTTTCATTATATTCCAAAATATGTATCTATTTCATAAATATCTATAATTATATAATACACATACATATATGTATATACTCGGTTGAGAGAGATGAGATATTAAATGTAAAAAAGGAAAAATAAATTATAGGCAGGGATTTCTTAAACTAATGATTATTATGTAAAGTTTTCGTGTGTGCAGGTGGATTCAAGAATGGTTTAGATTCACAATCAGATCCGATAGGTAACGCTACGGTCTGATTTTAGATTTATTTTATTATCAGAACAGGTCAACGTCCGCCTGGACCGCTAGTATATTAATATATAATGTGTGTATAATATAAGATTTTAATATTAAGACAATCTTTTGGTTTCGCGCGTTTTTATTGCATAAGCTATAAATAAAGCGTATAACAAAGCAAAAAAAAGAATGTGTAGTTATATGAGCCCACGATGCAAGTGAAAATTGTTTTCGGATCCCATTTTAAGCACAGAGCAGAATATTTATCTATCACATTGAATCATTTTGTATTGAGACATGGGCGCCGCTATATTGGCATTGGCTGTTTTGCCGAGCGCCTTGCACTTAACCTCTACTCCACGGCCGGCTGTAATACGACATACGATAGATAGATGCACGAAAACATTTGAGGCGATGTAGAAGAAGTTTCATTTAAAACAAAACAACTCGGTACTTATATAGCGGACAACTTATGCGTACATGCGAGTATGTATTGCGTACATTATCTATTTAATATACTTGACAATTTTTGTTAAGTGTAATTACAGCGAATACAAATAATATTCAAAACAAAGGCATAAATGCAACAATATGTCATTTACATCATAACTATAGAGAAACAAATCTGCGAGTCAAGTGTAAGCCGTTTCATAATTCTATGATCTTAACGCGCGTATACCTTAGGTCTAGACCTTTTATGTAATCAATTTAAAAGAGCACCATCCGTCAATTCAGGCAATATGGCGGCATCACCTACTAATAAACCCCGTTATTACTGAAGGCGTAAAATCACTTCGGTTGTAGAAACATTTTTTACGTTGATAAAAAACGACATTTTCTCCTAGCGACATACGGAATTTCTCATTATTATTAGTTTTAAAATATAATTACACATATACGGGAGCTGTAACAGTACGCTATGCTTAGTAAATGTAGTCAAATCCAAACATGAGTTCAGAAAGAATCACTACATATTATAAAACAATGTCGTCCCTCGCCAGCGTCTGTGTGTCTGTCTGTATGTTCGCGATAAACTTCAAAAACTACTGAACAGATTGGAATCCGGTCTTCACCAGTAGCTAAGTTACTATTTTATGAAGAACGGTTTAAGTACATAGGTTTGTCAAAGTTTTGCGTAAATTGATTGAAATATAATAATGGTAAGTGTTGAAAAGATCGGAAATAGGCAAGCCGCTTGGAGCTTTCGTCGAAAACGCTGCCTAATCCCTTTGAGGTATTACAAAACAATGCATACCTAATGAGAAATTCTTCTTTTATAAATCTACAAAAATGTCTGCGATGGCATATACCTATCTTTTAAGGATAGCTTACTACACCCATCAATCTTCTAAAAACATGGTCACATACAATGAGGTAATTGGAATGCTGTTTAGACGGATACAGTATTAATCCTTATCAAATCGAATACATTATAGTTATCTTAAGCATTTCATGCGCATAAGTATATATTTTTTTATCATCAGGGCAGGACAACGTCCGTCGGGCGGCGCTAGTTAATTGTAAATAAATAACATAAATTGTCAAGCGAGTTTTAGTTCAACACGTTTATGGAGAATGAATAATGATAATGACAACGCTGTTCCGATAAGTTGTTAGAAGGTCGTGTCTGTACGAAAGCAAATAATTCATTTTTCTATCAAAAAATATTAATGTACAATTGTTAGTCGTAATATTATTAGCGCAAACTGTAATAGTGCTTTCGCTGGTTAATTCGAATTTTCATCAAATAGTTCATTGTTTTTGCAAGCACAAAAAACAAATGTAATGATTTTTGTTTTACTTTGATTAAATCAACTGTTACTTACTTATACGTATAAATAAAATATTTTGTAGGTTGTAGAGCTACGCTGAAGCTATCACTGGTTTCAGCATGAATGGGTCGGCTCGCCCGGGGTAGTACCACCCTCTCACAGAAAGCCGACGTGAAGTAACAGTGCGTGCACTGTTGCGTTTCGTTCGGTCAGTGAAAGCGCCAGAGGCCCACATATTTAAAAGGCCGGCAACGCACTTGCGACTCCCTTGGTGTTGCTAGTGTCTATGGACGGCGGTGATCACTTACCATCAGGTGACCAACCTGTTCGTTTTCCCCCTATAATATATATAAAAAAAAAAAAACAAAAATCAAATGACCGATGTTTATCCAAGCTAATCTCTCAAATGGCTGAACTTTTCAACTGTTCATAGCAAGACTTCTACCGACAGATACGAGACTTCAACAGAGTATTATTTAAAACTACAAATCATTTACGCTTTTGTGTGTGGGAAAAAACAGCAAAGGTGAAAAAAAAAAGTATTAGACGTAAATTAAAACCGTTAAAGGCTTGTAGGAGGCTGAAGGGTAATGAAAAAAACTACGAATAAACAAATGAAAAGCGGTGCGTAATTAATCCAGACAAAATACGTACTTCTTTCCATTTAATAAACGAAACTATTTCTCCCGTGAACGTAAACGCGGGCACCAGCTAGTTTTTATTACTAAAAATACGTTCTAATACTTGAACATTTCATAAGTACCTTTCTTTATGTATGATTTAAAAAATATATCCCAACTACTAATAACGACTCATAAAATAATGCATATTAAGGTTAATTGTGATAATCATTTTGTTGTATAAGTAATAAAACACCAAAGTAATAAAAAAAAAACGAATCCTTTTGTTTTTTTTTTATAGTTCATAGGTAAACGTTTTGATCCACAATCTCATCTGATATTAAATGATGATGTGGTCTAAGATGGTAAGTCACGCTTTAACCTAGAGGGGAGACTGGCTCTCAAGTGCAGCTGCCGGAACACACCAACAGGTGCTTGGCGATAGATTTTCAACTTGAGGGTGGTGGCTAGCCAGACGGGCTTAGAAAAAGCTCTACCACCATGCTATGGTTTCATCACGATGTTTTCCTTCGCCGAAAGCTCTGACTCGGTTGCTTGGATTCGCACCTACGTCCTTCGACGCTATGTCCGAACACACTACCAACTGAGTCATCATCGCTTCAAAATGATTGTAAAACTATTAAACTTTTCTATAATTTAATTTTGACAATCTTCTTGATGATTACTGCCAATATCGAGTAGGTAGGTAGTAAATATTACAAGTTTCTTGTGATAATTTAAATGTTCTAACAATATGGTAGCCGCCTTGCTAGAACTTTCTAGGGAGTTACGTTTTTGGGACATGTCAGAATTCGAGCTCCGTGGTATTATTTTCCATTCACTTCACTTGTGCACAACAACCGAACTATATTATGTAAAAATGTCACCAATATTACAAAATATAAAATGATATAGTACAAGACTATGAATAAAATATAAAAACCACGACATGACAGACTGAGATCCCGCCAAAAACACGGCGGGAGAAAAAGACTTCATTAAACTTTAACGAAGTTTTTGTTTTAAATTTTAATATGTACTCGTATGTGGGCATGTAGCGCAAATGCTAGTTCATATTTCCAGAAAATGTTCCACCGCTGGGCAGAGTTCCCTGCCCGATGCATAACCACATCGCCAACTCATCATATGATATCAAAGACAAATGTATATGTGTGTGTGTCTATTTATTTGCATGCGCTAGACAACTATGGATATGAATATTTGGGGTGCCGTTAAATTTGTTATAATTAGGAACGTGACAGACTATATAATGTTCAATTATAAAATCTGTGAATGAAAATCAACTATGTTTTCCTTTTTTACATACCTACCTACAAATACTGGACTGATCGAACAAGTGGTTGCAATTTAAAGAGTTTAGTGTTTTAGCTGCAGTCGGTTATTTTGTCTTTATAGACTTGTTCTCACTACATTATGTAATTATTGGGACAATTCTCAAGCCGGTTAGCGACTCCTCAAAATTTTCATCATTCGTTATTACCAAATGCCAAGGATCCTGACTCAGGACTGAGGAATTATTCTACCGTTGCTTTTGTTACCCGTTTATGAGACGTCAAGCATATTTTTACAATTTGCTTTTAAAGTTTTAGCCGTAAAAAATCCCTTTGAATCTGTTTGATACGTTTTTTTTTTGAATAGGAGCGTTGAATGCAGTTTACTTGAGGTCAATAACCGTTCACAAATAGAAACGCAGTCCCATGCGAGATAGATTATAGACAGTCTGCCGGTCCTGAGGATTTAATTTGAACGCTACACGTGCCAGTACGTATCGGATACAATACCCTTTAATAATGAGGGCACGAGTGCAGCGACTTTGCGATAAAAATTAATCTATAGAATAGCGAGGCCAGCGAATACTTCAAAAATAAATAAAGCGTTCTCACCTCCATCCCCCAGTGGGCGAATCGCTTCCACCCTCCTTCAGTTGGGTGGTGCTGGCGCTCTGCAAGTTGGGCACGTTCACACTGGAAACGATTGATTTGTTCTATCATATTTTAAATCAGCTGATACAACATACGTAAAATTTAGCAAAAAAAAATTTTTGTTCAGTGTAAAGGTGTGCGCGTAAGGCATGCGTGGTACTGGACACCACCGCTTACTTATGTTTTTCGTTTTTGTATTCACACGCAGATTTTTCAAGGTATTCTCTAGATCAGGGCTGTCTAAACCACGGCCCATGAGTTATTACGGCCCGCAGAATCTTTTTTATCTTCTTTGTTTAAATACTTTAAATGAGTAAATTATTTTTCTTGCGACGAAATTCAAATGTTTTGGATATGTATTCGATTATGCCGCACACAACACTATTCACTCGAGAACTCGGGGAATTCCCCGAACGTATAATAGGTACACCCGACACCGCGCGTTGTTCATTTATTGGGCTTTAAAAGACAAATTAATGAAAAAGTAGATAATAAAATAATGATGACTTATTATACTTGTATTTTATTTTTATAAATATTTAGCGGGCCCCCCAATGTATTGAGTCATTTTTGTTGGCCCTGGGTCCCATGTAGCTTGGACAGCCCTGCTCTAGATGATTATTACGCTTTTTCATTAGGGGTTAAGTATTACTGATAACGTTTAATAGAGGTGATATAAAATCTTAAAAAATAATTGTAGTAATTGTTAAATAATAACAATACTAAATGAAAAAAAAAATGATATATACTACTAGCTTCAGTTAATGACTACACTCGCATGAAATTATAAACTATGTTGCCATGTATATTTTACCCTTAAAATAGAAAGAAAAAAGAAGAGGATTGAAGAAACAGTGGTAATAGTGGTAAACAAAATAAAAAAAGAAATATGCTGAACTGAAATACAACGAGTAGTATTTCATTTATTTTACACTTGTTATTCTCCTCTGTGGGTTCGCGGGAGAGCTTATTAACGAAGACAATTAGATTAAATCATCTCTTAAAGGTCGGCGTCCATATTTTCGCATCGTAAGTATCGGAATGATCGCATCAAACGGATTATTCTTGTACAATGCGTCCACAGTATCATTAGCAATCGGATTGCCGACGCCACTTTCATTCGGATCTTTGTATAAAGGTAACGCAGTGTTCGGTGGAATGTACAATATAATGGAGTGACAAACTGTACAAAGTCCGCACAAACGATCCGTTTGATGCGATGCGTCCGATACTTACCATGCGACGAAAATGTGGACGCCTACCTTTTTTTTTTTTTTAATTTTACTGACCTACACTATTAGCCAAAGGCCTTTACAGTTCCACCGGACTATAGATGGACGCCTACCTTTACAGTACGCCCTTAAAATCAAATAAAATGGCAACTGAACTCTCACTTATTAATTATTTTTTATACAGACATTTTTGAAACAACTTTTTTACTTTTTCGTACGATTTTTCAAAACATTCTCTTTTCATACAAATATAGTGATGACAATTACATAAACGAGAATTAGCTACATATGATGCAGCCGTTCTGAAGTCATGCGCGCGTACTCGTACATGACATAAAGGTACTTTGGCCATTGATATTTAATTAAATAGATTTGTATAATTAACACCTTTATACCTCATGTCCTAGCGGCCGTTTTTCGACTTAGCGCACGCGTAAAATTATTAAAACTGAATAACAACCATTAACTACAGCCTAACCGGCAACCGGCGGCGCTCTTTACAAACTTGTTCATGAGAAACAAAACTCTTAGGGGTGTGCCAGTTTTATTAGTGCTCTGGTCAAAGGGTGTTGGGAGTTTATCAGCAGTCTTGGATTTATATATCTCTACAAATATTATAAATCAAAATCGCGTTTCTCATCAGTCCGTGTTCCCTTATTCTCCCTTAATTCTTTTAAACTACGTAACGGCTTTTAAAGGTGATGTAAAGTAATTTTTATCTTTTACATACCTCTTATTAAAAAAAATTACGGCCTTTTTTGTGTGACGTTTTTTTTTATCAACATAGTATATAATAACCTATACAATATATGTATACACATATAACATATAACAGAATATACAATCAACTTTTTTTTAAGTTGAACATATAATGTAGACCAAAATAACCCTTCACAGTATATCATTACAGTAAATATTTTAAAAGTTATCACAGGTTTAAGATTACGCGCAACAAAATAAAACCCTACTTTACACACCTATGACGTCACACACTGCAACCGTGCGACAAAAGGGTTCGATCGCAAGTGTTTTTATATATAGAAATGGACGTCGGTACGTTATACCAGAGATCGATAGACAGCAACACCGTTTGGTCAGTACCCATAATATTTGGTACAGTTAAGTGATATTTCTTGGAAGTTTTCGTGATATCCGTTCCGCTATGAGTGTCGCTTTGATATATTTTATTATTATTTATTTAGCACTACTCCTAATATTGTAAATGCAAATATGATTTTGGCTGTTACATTCGCACCCCTTAACTACGCAACCACCACTCATGCAATTTGCCTACACATAGTTAGGGCTACCAAAAAAGTACATAGGGTACCTATTGTCCAGATAAAATACCGGGTCCTGGATCGGTCGCATGTGCATTATTGCGAGCGAAGCCGCGGGCAAAACTACTACTATACTCAACGAGACCGTTCCGTGTTCCGAGCGTGCAAATGACTAGTTGGAATCAGATGACAAAAAAGAACAAAAACAAAAACGAAGGAGCTTGTAGCTTGTAATTACACAGGGTGGGAGCTTACATAAACCCTGTTTCGAGCAGAGCTCAGTCGCCTTTGAGCGAAAAATTAATATGGAAGTCCATTTTTACTGACAGTTTAATTAAACTCGTTCGCTCTCTGTAAATATTCGTCTTTTACAAGAGGCACCAACTTACTAACAGTTTTTAAAACCCTGCAAATGTCGTTTCCAATTTATTTCAGTCACAAAGAACACTATAAAAGTTACTATTATATATATATACCTAAGAGTTATAGAATAAGGGTATCAGTAACGACAAACATAGGATTTTTTTCAAAGCTATCATAATAAAAAAAAACGTCGTATTAAAACTTATTTGATTGTTGTAATGAGAATTAAACTTACATTTTTTTATTGGCAACCGATGGTTCAACTATCAGCGGGAGTCCACAGTAGGAGAAACCTGAAATTAAAATATATACATTTCAATGATTGTTTACTAATAAAAATTCCTAGTTATTTGAACCGTCTAACGCTATTAGTCTGACGAGCCGTCACAGCTTCACTGGGCTAAGCTCCTAGAGGGATTGTATAGGAAAATTTTCATACATGTTGACTTTGTCGTGTAATAGACATGAACCGTGGGTAGCGATATTGGAAAATATATATTTATTTTCTACTGACCGCACACTTTTGAAATGCAATGGTTAAAAATAAATATAACAAGTACCTTATATACTTATAAAATAAACATTAGTGAAAACAATATATGAGATGCACAATGAGGATGATGTATCCATATAAGTAGTAGCATGCTCATTGATGGGGATCTGGTAATGATGCGATTGGTTATCATCTTACGATGTTTCCTTGCACTGGAACTGCTTACACTGAATACTGAAATCTGCATAATGAATATTGTGCTAAAATAATAGATACCGTGCAATTTGTCGATAGCCCGATCAGCCGCCGACTGGTCCGGGAAGTCTACGAACGCATAACCACCACGCTTTACCGATATATCGGCGACCGTTAAATTTTGCTCAGCAAACAGTTGCCTCACAGCAGCTTCGTCCGCTTCAATCGGCAAATTCCCTATGTACAGCTTGTTCATTGCTGAAACACTCTTCAGGGGCTCACTCATGGTTTGGCGAACGCTACTGCGAATGTTAACCGAAATCCCGATCGATGGGCCTGTCCTTTTACAACGAATTCCACGCGAGCAAACGGCACGGTCGGAATTCTTTTGTCGCGTGAACTGTCAGTGACTTGTTGCTGAATTTCGAATATAGTCTTTTGTTTTTCTAGATGGCCTGCCACTTTTTGTATATCCAATAAGATTTGTAATATTATAATTAGAAACTGACGAGTTTTATTTTATTTGTTATTCGATGTGTTCGATATTTAATTGATATAAATTGGGAGGAATAAAAGTTTATATATTAAATGTAGGTATTGTAAATATGAAATGTGTATCGTCTGTTCGGTATTAAAGTTTTTAAAATGAAAATAAATATGTAATGAAATCTATTTGACAAACATTTTATAATTCGGTTCTATCATCCGAGCGAACTGAATGTCGCTGGCAAATAAAATTTTAGGAAAAAAGTGAAAAATATGTTAATTGTTCGCCTTTTGAATGAGTTACTCGAACTGAATGAGATGTACGGTTAATAAGTAAGTGTATAATATGTTAAATCTAGCAAGAAGATTGAATATAGAATAGACACTTCTACAATCAGAAACGGTATTCTGTTCCTTAGTACTAAAAAAAAAAAAACAAAAAAATATTACAAAAAATGAGAATTTATGTTCTAAAAGTGGTTTTAATTTTATTTTATTTTTTATGTGTATTTATATTTATTTACTTATTTATAATATTGTTATTTCTATGTGAATTATTTTCGATTTATTTGTTCAATTTATATGTAATATTGTTGAAAATGATATCGAGTTATAAGCCGAATTCGATATGTCGGTCCGGGAGTTGGTCCTCCGTTCCTTGGTGGGCGCCTCGAAGCCCTCCGTTTGTGTAATTCTGATGGTGAAACATTAATAAAAAATCAAGTAAATTAAATAATAATAATATAAATAAAATACCTTTGCTGATAAGCTAAATAGAATAAAGAAATTGTAAATACACGGATACGTACCGATTCTGTAACAGACACCGAATACCGTGTACAATGATGTACGGACATCATAGTTCGAATAAATTATGTAATCTGCATGATACAACACGAGTAACAGCACCATGTCGGACATTATCACAATTGTAAATGAACGATGAAGTGTTGTAGTCTACGCAGTTTTTATAAAACTAGCGACAACTAGCTTCTCTGCCCGCTTACATTTTTATCGCGGTACGCAACTATTGTTCTGTCTATGTAAATCGACGTAAAAAAAATATTTTACTATGAAAATAAAATTGTGGTCTAGAAAATTATTGTAAAACTTTGATAACTACATGGGTATTTAATTACAGGGACTTTTACTATACAATATTGATTACTTAGTACATAATGGAAAGAAATTAAACGCCGTAAAGGACTAACACATTTAATTATAATTAGGAAATTATTTAATTCGATGTTTAATATGTATCGCTTTTAATATTATTTATTACCCAAAATCGTCTAATGTGGTTTCAATATACAGGTTAGATTCATGGAAAAACGATTTCTGTAATCATTTATATTCCAAATAATCATCTAGACAGACAGAGCTTAGCTAAAAGGCAGTAACGAGCCGTTTCGTGGCTACTCCGTCAACATTTAACCTTACAACTTGTTCTATACTTTAAAATCTGACGGGAGAATAAATTCATAGATTTTAAAAAGAACCATGTGAATTGATTCAACTCTAAGTGAAATAATCGACAGCATTTACCTATTTATAATAGGTAAGGAGGTGTTGTTATAATTTAAGAATTATGATCGCCATAGTATGCTTCACTCTTCTGTATTCCTTTAATAAATCCCTGTAAACACCAATTATAAGTGGTATCTTAAGATTTAATGGTTAGCGAACAATAATTTCAATTTAAGAACTAAGATTTTACACTTTTGATAAGGTTAATGATTTAGGAATAACTAGGGCTTTGGACGGAACTGTTTTATGCATTTCCTAACAGTAGCATTTAAGGTAATTCAGTTGCATTAAAGCTAGAACGGATCCGATAGTCATTAAGATTAGAATAGGAGTATTATTGGTGACAATGCTGATTAAATTTTGATGTATAGAATATGAAAATGCAGATAAGTTAGTGCGCGAAGACGACATCAAAGCACGTTCTGCTTAATATCTACTAATATTTGAACGATACCGTACGTCTAAGCAATGTTACAGATTAGGCACTGCTAGATACTAACGTATTCTGTAGTGATTGGGAGGGAAGCTGTATAATAATACAATAAGTATTTGTATAAAATATATATGTATATATTTATTCTCATTTGATATTAATGAATTAATAATTGTAAATCATACTTTTAAAATTAAATAAGTATAAATGTCTGTACAGATCCTAATTGTTTTGTTATATAGTAAGTGTAAGTCATTAAAAATTGACAGGCTATAGAAATCCCATACATTTGGCAAACTATAAAATAAGAGTGAAATTAATATAGCGCAACCAAAAAAATACACTGCGCAACTACGACACATTTTTGTTAAGTCGCGGTCTCAGCCAGTATATTTTTATATCTGCGTATGTTTAACAGTTAGACAGAACGAATTTATTTTTTTATATATACATAACAGTACTTGGGTTTTCATATTACATTTTATACTTTGAGAATCAAATGACCGCGTGTGAGAAAATCTTCTAGTAATATTGTTAACATTACAGTAAGTAACATGATTGTAGATGTATGCATAATTGTAAAGTGTCCGGTCACCTTTTTATAGACGAGCCCATCATATATTTATAACTAGTTTGTACACGTGGATTCGGTCATCTATGAATACTAATAATCCTGTCATTTTTGAATAGGAGACATTTATAGTTTTTTTTTTTTCGAACTGACCAACACTGTTAGCCTGGCAAGGCCACTACAGTTTCACCGGACTACTCAGGGGAGCGCTTAAGGCACTCACCCTATTTTATATATAGAGAGTTACATGACATTTATAATCTTTTACATCTCTTTTTTTTGTATTACTTATAATATAGGTGAGCGTTTGACTGCAGTCTCATCCCCACGACAGTTGAAGCCGAGGCGCACCGTGTGCCCTTGCGCTGACCGCCTAAACAAATCGAGTGAGTGCCCTAAGCGCTCCCCTTAGTAGTCCGGTGAATCTGTAGAGGCCCCAGGGACCCCAGGGTATGCCAGTTGGAAAAAAAAACACAACACAGTCTCATCTGATGTTAAATGACGATGCGGTCTTAGATGACAACACGCTAAATTTAGAAGGGTCTTTTTTTTTCTTTTTTTATATTATAGGGGGCAAACGAACAGGTCGGTCACCTGATGGTAAGTGATCACCGCCGTCCATAGACACTAGCAACACCAGGGGAGTAGCAAGTGCGTTGCCAGCCTTTTAAATATGTGGGCTTCCGGCACTCTCACTGACCGAACGAAACGCAACAGTGCAACCACTGTTACATTCACGTCGGTTTTCTGTGAGAGGGTGGTACTACCCCGACCGAGCCGACCCATTCATGCTGAAACCAGTAATAGCTTCAGCGTATCTCTACCACCTACGGACTTCAACTTGACGGTGGCAGCTAGTCAGGCGGACTTAGAAAAAACTCAATCAACATGCTTAGGTTTCATTATGATGTTTTCCCACATCGAAAGCTCCGAATTAGTTGCAAAGATTCGAACCTACGACCTACGACGCTGAGTCCGAACGCGTTATCAACGAAGCCATCATCGCTTTAAAAACGGTCGAACGTCAATCAAGAACGATCTCACGTGAAGACAATAGAAATTGATTTTTACTAAATAAAAATTGGGACACAATTTTACAAATGCCAATTTCATTCCAAACTAAGTACAGGTTGTAACTTGATAAATAAACAGTTAATATATTTTACTTCGAAGTAGTGTTCGAATGGCTTGATCGGTGAAATCACAATTTGATGTCCGTAGGTTCTAACCCCGGCACATGGTAACCAATTTATAGGAATTAGCGTACAATGGGGACATCCATGAATTATGTGAGGAAACCAGAGGGGAGGGGAGCAGGGGCTTAAGCCGAATAATAATAAAGCAAATTGTGTTTTTTTTAATAAACCTTTATACTCAAAATACAAATTTTGAAAGATCTCATCAGAAATTAAGGGCGGGGGGGGGGGAGGGGTGGAGACAAATCTTACGATACCACACAAGGGAGAGTGGCGGGTTAAAAACTCCCCAAAAACCTCACGTAATTAAAGCCTTTGCTAATTTAAATTGGTAAGCACTATGGACTGACGGTGAAGAAGATGATCCGGAGGCAAATATGAACCTGAGAAATGAAATTGTCGTGCCACACTGTAAATGGGAACTTATAGAACTGTAGATTTCTCAGAGTTAGAATTCACCAGTACTGACGTCGGCTGGAATGATGAATTACGCCCATACCTTCCTTCGCGAGGAGACCTAATATTATGGAACGGATCTGTTACAGGCTGATGTGAGGAATTACGATGACATATCTAGAGATATTTAACACTTAACCACGAGAACTATTAATAACTAATTTATTTATTTAATAATTAGTTGTTATTATTATTAATTACTAGGCTTACTATAGAATAAATATTTTTTTTCCACATTCCCCCTCCCCACCCTCTCTCATATAGTGATACTACAAAATAATCTCAAAGATGGATGATGTTAGGCAGGCGGGCGATCGTAAAAATTAAGCCAAATCATATAATCACCACATGACAAACATGTTGTGCCGACCCTACTCAGGTGGGATAAGTCTAAGAAGATGGTGATCTAATTACCTTCACAAAATCCAATCTGTGTGGAAATGGAACCCGCATATTAAGTTGAACACTCACGGGTGAGTGTAAATAAATTCGTATTTTCAAGTTTTCAGTGCTTCACTAATTAAAAGCCGTGTTAGCTTGCTGGTAGGAATCCGTATAGCGTTACAAGAGAGGTTGATTACAGTGCTACGGCTTGATTTTCAGCGTTTGAAAACTCCAGTATATTGTGAAACGACGCGACGTGATAATTAATCCTGTGGCTTTCCTTGGCATGGCGTCTCTATATGTGCGGATTACCCGTGGCTTCCATTTCATGAAAAGTATAAAATCTTTTTCATCTCAACTGATTTTGTTAAAGCTTTGAACACGGGCGACCTATATCGCATTGAAAATGATCCAGTATGAGTATGGTAGTTAAGATTTTCATTTTATGTACGGGATATGTGTCATTCTAAAATTGATAGCTTATGAAAATATCAGTAATATTTTCTGTTTAAAACTATTCTCATGTACCTAATTTTCTCATGTGTCTCTTTTTATTGGCGACTGCACTGTGACGATCGACATCAACATTCGGCCTGCAAGGCAAATATGAGTAACACTTAAATTTACAGGACAAACATTAGGATTCTACTAGTTTCAACAGAGTATGTACACACGACTCATAGATGATAAGAAGTTGCAGATAAAAAAAAACGATTTATATTATACATTTGTTAAGTGTAATCTTCTTCTATACATATAATAAGAATGTAAATCCAACGTGTCTGTACTTTTTTGATTTTTGAGAAAAAAAAAGTTGCAAGTGTCTAGGAATAAGTAATAGAATCCATTTCGATCATTTTTAGAAATGTGTGTCTGTCTGTTTGTTTGAACAGGCATCAATGGTAAAGTACTAGGTTTCTGATAAAACTTCAGCAAGAATATAAACAAGCATATTCCGGAGCAACATACATTTTTTTGTTTCATTAAAATCGGTTCACTCTATCAAAAGTTATTGTAATTTTAATGACGACGGGAGTTAAGTACGAGAGAAAAATAAATAAGTAAATAGACTTTAGCCTCATCCAAAAACGAGGATATTTTATAACATAAATAAACATTTAGAACGAAAGAAAAATGGTTAATATTTTATTTTCACATAAATAAATATGAATAACCTAAGAAATTCAGTAATTAATTAATATGCATTATTGCGAATAGATGGCGCTCAACCGTCATTTTCTAAATCTATTACTACTATAATATACATTCTAAAAATTGGCCAAGTACATATTTTACATATTTCTATAAATTGAATTACTCACTTTGTACTTTGTGGAAGTAAAATATGATTTTTATTTTTCGATCGCATGGTTGTAAGTTTCTAATTAGTTTTGTGTCGTAAATATTACAAGCTATTGAACCTTATCACATTTTAGGACAATTGATTATTATAAAAAAAAGGGAGACTAAAATTGTTCATTGAACATAAATGTAAGAAAAAATAATCTTTAGAAGCAATAACAGACTATATTTTTGACGACAACAGATGGCGCTAAACTTATTATTTTATTGGTTTACTGCCGTAAGAATATTATTGCAAGGAAGAGTATAGATAACAACGAGATAATTTCTGTTTTTTAAGTTTACTTCGAATTATAATTTTCATAAATTTACATGAAAATGATTATTTTATAATTTATCATTTGGTATTTTTCAAAGCTTTGTAATAAATCAGGTATTTTTTAAGCGTGTACTGCCAACAGTCTATTGATCTATGCCTCAGGTTTACATTCGTTTGTATAGAACTTAATAAATTTTGGTTTTGGACAGTCCATGGGGTTAATGTTGTTTTTATAGTTCGTTAAATTAGAATATTAGTGCTATGTTACTCCTATACCTGCGTGTATCGTCACGAAGTTTTGTCCATGTTCGCAATAACTTTAGGTGCGGGCACACAATACCGTCGTGCGTTACGAACTATCTATCTGACTGTATAACGATAGATGCAGTACGATGGCATGGCCCACGGTTTTTACACACATCAGAGTAACTTGAAAGGCCTAATGTTGAGTTATTATTGCAGTGACAAAGGGGTGTGGCCATTATTAGTTTTTAGCCTTACACTTTACATTACAAATATAGAAGATATACGGATATATATTCAGATTGTTTCCTTAACCATTGTGCTTTGTATTCCGTTCCACGTGGACGAAGTCGCGAGCACAGCTAGAAGTAAATATACACAATTCAGAATAATAATTTATTAGAAGTTTGAACTTTAACGCGTGAAAAAAGATTATAAAGGTTTAAATCAATTCAAATTATCGCCAGTAAACTTTTATTTTCTCGCCTAGGAATCTCCTTAGATTTCCCACCTCGCCGGGTAGTAAATGTGGGGGTAACAGATTTTTACTGATGAAGTCCCCTCGATGTTCTTCTCGCACCAGTAAGCCTAACGCGACAGTCAAATCAACTCAATTTAATGAGTAAAACTATTTTTTCGCCCACGATAATAAAAAGTTTTTCGTGGCTTGTTCTTAATTGTAATTGCTTTAATCGCGTATGACAACGTATCATATTATGACCGTGTCCGTGTCGGGACATGCAAAAAATATTCTTTGTGCAAATTGGTATGAAACAGCTACCACTAGACCGATCAGTTACCGATTAACACTAACCTACTATAAGGACGGAGCCCGGCGGCCATCTTTCGCCAGGCTGACCGCTGGGGGCGGCATGGTGATAGCTCAGCACGGGCCCATGCCGCCCCAACTTAAAGCGGTGGCCGGTACACCGTGGGGTTTTAGTCCGTGCGAGTCGGACATAACCCATTCTCTCCCCCGGGTGGATGGGTATCTATAATGGATTACGCCACGTTCATAAAAAACCAAAAAAGGGCATATTAAGAGAAGAGATGAAAGTCTTGTAACTAGAAACGTTTTGAGTATGAAGATGGACAGATATAGAAGTAGAGGAAGATCGAAAATATGCGGATGGATTGTGTGAAAAATGTTATGTGTATAAAAGATGTGAATACTGAGAAGACATCTGACAGGAGAGATTGGAAGAGGAAAACATATAGTTCCGACTCTACTTAGGTGGGATAAGTTCAAGAAGATGATGATATAGAATTATAAGTAGTTAGAGTTAATTATAATAACATTTTATCTCTTAATACTAGTAGCCGCCCACGGCTTCATATGTGTTTGGTGATACTACATATGCCTTTGTGTAACTCTAACGGTACCTTTTTTTTTTTTTTTTTAAAACCCCACGGTGCCTCTCACACCTATTTGGCCGGGGAGCAGGAAAACTCTAACGGTACCTACTAATAGCGCACGCTGAGAGTTATCTCAGATGGCATGATTTTGAAGTTATACTTCTTTGGGCGCGTTAGGGAAAATTTATGAGAGTAAATTTTTACGATACGCGCGCACACCGTCACGAAAAACCGACACCCTGAAGTTAGTTATAGTCAACATTTTATTCAAAAAAGTATGTATGTATTAAATTACCCTTTTTCTATTGTTAGTGTCGTTTTTTCTACAAACGTAGAATAAGATGAAAGACAAAACTTTTGAAAAGATTTTTATCTTGTTACGCCAAAGAAGTATACCTTCTAACGCGTGTACATAAGTACACATATACTTTTTTTTTGAAATTTATTTTATATTTTGATCTCTTTAAACAATAAGCTTCTATATTATAGTCTATGTGTTATTCTGATGGATAATCTATATTACTGTGAAGTTTAACTCAGTGTCATACACTGTTAAAAGATTAGGTTAATAAAAGTGTCGTGGATTTAACGAAAGCCCTTGGAGTAATCAAAGTTCTAAAGCTTGCTGATTGACCTAATAGCTGGCTTTATACACAAGCTTCTTAATGCGTGAAAAGGCTTTGATGCGGGGAAACAATCGTGCATGTGAAAGCGAATAAAAATAAAAAGCGGTCTTTGTTGATGACAGTAATATCCGGTGATGGCCTGCACATATTAAGATACTTCACTGTAACAAAAAAATAAGGGTAATCGCTGTACATATTGTTAGATTTAATCTGTTCATATTGTGGTACAAGCGACCGCTTTATCAAAAAGAGCTAATCGCTTAGCGACCGCTAGGCAGCTATCGTATGAAGCCTAGGCAACTAGCTTTTGATTACGGTTGCCTGATGGTCAATATTGACGAGACATGTATTAGATAACGGCATGATGGATTGCAACGATATATTGACAGTCTACATCGTGTACGTATATATAAAATTAGCAGTGTCTCTTATTTACCCGGGGTTATAGCCGAAACGGCTGAACATGTTTTGACAGGATTTTTTTTCTTTTTTTTTATATAATAGGGGGCAAACGAACAGGTGGGTCACCTGGTGGTAAGTGATCACCGCAGTCCATAGACACTAATAACACCAAGGGAGTCGCAGGTGCGTTGCCGGCCTTTTAAATATGTGGGCCTCCGGCGCTCTCACTGACCGAACGAAACGCAACAGTGCAAGCACTGTTACTTCACGTCGGCTTTCTGTGAGAGGGTGGTACTATCCCGCGCGTCAGGTGAGCCGACCCATTCATTCTGAAACCAGTAATAGTTTCAGCGTAGCTCTACCACCGACAATATTGATGGCATATTGAAAACTGTTCATCTATGTGGTTTATAAGCCATTCGCATTTTGCTATAGGGCTAAATACTAATGGGTAAGCGTAAGATTTTAGAAGTACAATTATTGAGTCTCTGGCAATGCGGCCAAAACTGTTTAGTATACAGTATATGAGGAAATAGGAAAAAATAATCATTTGATTAAACTAAATACATATTACTGACACACAGACGTAACAACTGTCTTTTAATATTATTTTATTTACATGCCTGCTAGAAGTTACAAAACAAAAATATCACTTAATCAACGGATGGTGCTGCATCACTTGTAAAAAAAATTCAATTCATCCATAACATTTAATTTTACGTCTGTTAGTGCTGATGGAATAATAAAGGCTTTCAAATAATTAAACGCACCGAAGACAAATGGGGAATGTCGGTATGGATAATGCAGTATATTGGTGTAAATGTTTTACCATATCTGACTAATATACTTAAACAGTGCATAGCAACAGAAATATACCCTAATCTAATGAAAATAAAATGATTTCTTTGTATAAATCAAACCGTAGGAATAAATAGTCTTAGAAAGTACAGACATAATTCTCTACACATTTCAAAGCGCTAGAGATTTTGAATGGTCGATAAGATTACAATTTCACAAAATCGACTGATGTCAATGTAACGCTAATAAGTCGTATATTTACGACCTGGAAGAAGTCGCAGGATGCTATTGGTGTATTCCATGATCTGTCTAAGGCTTTTGACTGCGTTGACCATAGGACGCTTATTCTAAAATTAGAACACTATGCTGTTTGGAGAGCTTCTTTCGAGCTTACTAGCTTTCTATTTACAAGAACGCTGTCAGTAGGTAAGTGTACAACAGGTATAGATAGGGTCCTATTCTGAGACCGTTTTTGTTCTTGGTATATATACATGATGTGTTTGTAACGGTTGATAACTGTGCCAAATGGTTCTTTCACATATATTCAAAACAATTGATTTAGATTTATAAGAGGTTATATATATAAATCATACATTGAATAAAATTTCTAATTAATTTGTGTTACATAATTTATTGTCATATGCAAATAAAATAAATTTAATGATTTGACTAATGTTTTATATATTTATATAAGTATAAAAATCGAAGGAAATTTTGTGGACTTCGTTGACAATACTGTATTTGTGCTTATTACACAAGATACTAATTACAATAGGAACATTGAACTCTGCTGCGTTCGTAGTTTGCAATATTGAGCAGTAATCATGTATTTTCATTGCTACTCCGCATACTTCCATATCTTAATGTCTTCCGGTATTTTATAGGTAGATAGCAGGTTTATATTACAAATACGAGCAATTCGAGCAATTTACGATATGGGATCACGCGAATGACTAACGACTAAGTTACAGGAATTCATTATCTCAAGTTCTTCTTAACTCTGCCATTCTTATACATTCTTGAGATAACTAAAAAACAGCTGGGCTTAGTAAAAGATCGGCGTGATTTGAATGCTAGAAATAAGCACTAATTAACCATCCCATATGAACCTTATTTAGCCTTAGCTAGATTAATAGTTTTTTTTAGTCAATATGGTCTAAATGCTAATTAGCAAATTATCGATTAGCCGGATAGCAAGTTCAAGAACCTTGTCAAGCGGGTTTTCACATGTTATAATCTACAAGTATAGAGTGTCCGAAAATGACATCTTTCTCTGTACTGCCGCCAAAAATGATCATAGCTGTGATTGTTAAACAACTATGAAGTCAAAACAAATAATATATACAATAAAACAATAGATCTAGTTCATTCTCTGTTCTTCTCGATGACTGAGTTGTTTCCCGAAGCGGTGGTAGTTATGACGGTCGCCATAAGCGCCATGTCATGAACTAAATTCAATAAAGTATTCATGATTTTTTTTTTATATTATAGGGGGCAAACGAACAGGTGGGTCACCCGATGGTAAGTGATCACCGCCGTCCATAGACACTAACAACACCAGGGGAGTCGCAAGTGCGTTGCTGGCCCTTTAATATATGTGGGCCTCCGGCGCTCTCACTGACCGAACGAAACGCAACAGTGCAACCATTGTTACTTCACGTCGGTTTTCTGTGTGTCGGGTGGTACTACCCCGGGCGAGCCGACCCAGTCATGCTGAACCCAGTAATAGCTTCAGCGTAGCTCTACCACCTACTACTGATTTTTGAATGACACAATTTAACAATTGTTACTAGCAATTGGTACATTAAGTAGAGATTAGGCAGTAATAAAAGGTGTCAACAAAATTACAGTACAGATAAAACATATATTTCCTACGAAGTTATAGATACCAGCGAGTAAAAAATAAAAGTTACCCTATAAAATTTTGTGTGACAAAAGCGTTCCATATTTCAATTTCCAACAGTAAGTGTCAAAGTGAAACTCAATTACGCGAGGAATTTTCAGTGCTTTGTGCAGGACTGAGTGCTTCGAATATGATTTTGAACGCTGCGTCGTCCTCTTATTATATGACTTTTTTTATTCTTGACCAACTCACGATTTGTTTCTTCCGATGTAATGAAATTTTTTTTTTACACGCAACTGCGCTGATCATATTACAAGACGAGAAACTGTAATTGGAAAACGGATACTGTGTAAATCCCCGTGTCCAAATATATGTACACTCACGGCTGCAATAATGCGAACGATTGAACGGTATACACACGGATGCGCTGCAGCAGCGGGCTACAGGAAAAATGTATATTATGTAAATATTCTCCGACTTCAGATATCTACAAGTACCAGTTGTCAATGTAACGAAATTTGTTCCATAACAATCTGTTAAAAGTGAAAAGTATAGAAATTGATGTACTGCAACGCCACCTATTGAAGATTAATAGTAAAGTGATTAGCATTTAACTCTTATTCATAAAATGTTATGCCATTTTACTTGGTGATCGATCGTGGTGTATACATATATATACTAGTTGAAACTTGTGACTTCGTCTGCGTTGTTTATTTTCTCATCACTATATTTGACGTATGGAGGAAAAAACATTAACGTCACACCGCTTGTCCCACTTTTAAATAACGAGAAAACATATATCGCTGAAGACGTAGAGCTTATACAATCGTAGTTTTTTTCCTAGATAAAGACCAAGTATCTACGGAGTACAATAAAACTGTGTGTGTGTGTATTCATGTGAGCACAGGATAGAAGTGCAAACTTATTTTAAAAACGTACAACAAACCAAAAAGCCAACGTTACGGCAGGCAGTCACCCATCTAAGTACTGACCGATGTTGCTTAATAACTTCGGTGATCGGACGAGAACCGATGTTTTTAACACTCTACCCGACATCATATACTACTGCTACAAATATTTACTTGCATAGTATTATTACGATCCTACGTAAAAGAATAAATCCAATAGATAAATTGTAAATCATATGGTTTTGGTAAAATAAAAAATGTTCAACTTAAAAACCAATTTAATACTAAATTATTATAGATAACAATTGTAATTTTACATTACACCATTTGTTATTGTTAAAATTTTGTAATAAAGCCGGGAATTTTTTAACCCTTATGTCGCCGCACTGTCTATTGACACGTGCATCATAAGGTCTACATTCGTTTGTATGGAGCTTAAACCATTATGGTTGTCGGGACTCGAGGTGGTAAAGTCAAGGTAGCTTCGTAATTTATTTCGTACAAACAACTTATATTAATTCTTCCGCGTAATGAGATGATTTGAAATGCGAGATCGTTTAAGGTATTAATTGAAATTATGTACTGTAATGCTCAGAGTATCTGAACTGAATAAGGATTAATAAAACCATGTTTATAAAAATGTGCCTCGTAACAAAAAAAAAAAATTATGAAATGTAAGTAACAAAAATTGTTGCATACAATTATATAATTGGAAGGCTATTTAGACGGACATAGTATTAATCTTTATCAAATTTAATACATTAGTTACTTTAATATATATTTTCACGCACATAAGTATATATTATTTATTATCAGGGCACGACAACGTCCGCCGGGCCTGCTAGTAATATATAATATATTATATTAAGCAATTTATAACATGAACGAGTGTCCTTTCATTGTGTCGTGTCTTCGATTGAAGTAAAACTTAACAATGTGTTGCTCCTACAGTATAATACTGACAATAGGCCTGCACTAGGTCTTAGATATACGAAACAGAACTAGCTTTGAGAGACAGAAAATGTGTGCTCGTACCTCTCTCACTTGCCTCTACAGTAATATACGAAACGTGACCCTCTCTCTTTCTGTCTTCACTAACTTATATCTCCCTCTCAACGGCCGTTCACCTCACCCGATCACACTTTACGTAACGCTCTCGTCACGCATTCACCAGCTTACTCCCCAAGTCAAGCGTGCGTAAAGGTTTTACTTCAATAATAGTAATGATTATCATTGGAGCACTTAGCATCTAGCAAATTCTATAATTTCAAAGTAAAATTTAAGATATATCAAAACTACAATACTCGGGCATTTACAGTAAGTAACATATAAACAAAGGAAATGTATTTTTCCTTTTAATAATGAATAATCCACTTTGGTCGAAGACATTAATTACATTCCTGAAATCCTTTTATTAACTTGACATAGATTTCAGCGTTGAAAGCAAACTTTACAGATAAATGTAAAGTGTAGATCGTTCCGGAAATAAAACCAGCTGGGAACGGAGGAAATAAGAAATATCTGAAACATTTTCTATCCCAAGCATCTGACATATCTGAGGTGAACCCGAGGAAATGCAATTTTATTTTGCAATAACTCCTTCGTAGTTGAAATATAAAATATCAGCAGTAAGTAGAATGTTCGAAACGCTGTGAAACGGATTTTCCATCTACAAGTTGTTAAAATTCTAGATATTGAAGGGTCAAATGTAATATTGAGAATAATTCAGATTTTATAAAAACTATAAACGTTACATTATTAATTAGAGTGTGTTGTAAAGGAAAAGGGTAAACAATAAACAGGAATATTTGTTACAAATTGTAAGGACTCCTTATATGTGAGTCTCCATGATGTGCCTGGACAAGTAAACCCAAGGCTTATAATGTCAGACTTTCTTTGAGTGTACTTCGTAGGGGGAGCAACGCCGTACTCTGGCTGTGACGGTAGGAAGGGATCTCTCCACGCTAGGCAACGAGTCTGTGTGGAATATTGTTGCCTCCTTTTGCGACGAATGTCGTATTAGCAGAAGGAGGCGGCGGAGAGGGTCCGCGAAGAGGACCCTCTGAGCGGCACTCTTCCGCCAAATGAGGGCCGGTGGAAGGAGAAAGCGCTATACTCACCTCCTTCGTCACTTTCGCCGGGCCTGGGAAGATGGGTCGGGGGACTCATTTTCCCACTGCACAGGTCTGGCGGACGAAGGAGACGGCTGGTGTGTACACGGTCGTCTCCTGATAAGAACGGGCCCGGTGGCACTGTTTGATGCCGGGTCAACCGCTGGCACGGCACGATGAATGCTCAAGAGATCTCATGTCGCCCCAACAAAAGCGGAGGATGTACACCGTGTGGTTTTAGTGAGTAGGAGTCTCACATTACCCACTCTCTTCCCCGCGAGGGTGGCGTATTCATGCTTGATTGCCCACGTTAAAAAAAGGCTATTCAATTAAGTGATTTAAAAAAAAAAAGAATGAAGTCTACATACATATCATTAGTCTATACACACAAGGTACTCAATACAGATTATAAAAAAAAATGTCATCAAAATGGGCTGATTTTTTTATGATTTCTTAGAGCGTATTGATAATTCTTATAGTCTATCAATAGCGGAATGGTACTATAGTCCTCGCTAATCGTTTTGACAGCCCTGAATAACATCGGGCTTGCGCGCAATATAGAGTTTAATATAAAACAAAGTTATAATATTACTATAGGAATCTAAAATTGGCATTTATTTAGCCTTAACTTGTTTCGATGTTAAACACATAATATTATACGTGTTCATACATAAATTTGTTTTCTACACATCTATATTATTATGATTATATATTTTGTAGAGAATTGTACGATCTACAAAAAATCCTTCAAGAACAATTTAAGGTCGAATATCAAATTATACGAAATTTTTGGGTTTTAACTTTTTTTCCCACCATACTTTCGAAGAAGCAAATTGCTGTTTTTTATTGTCAATAGTAACGATCATCGCCGTCCATAGACACTAGCAACACCAGGGGAGTCGCAAGTGCGTTGCCGACCTTTTAAATAAGTGGGCCTCCGGCGCTCTCACTGACCGAACGAAACGCAACAGTGCAAGCACTGTTACTTCACGTCGGCTTTCTGTGAGAGGGTGGTACTACCCCGAGCGTCGGGCGAGCCGACCCATTCATGCTGAAACCAGTAATAGCTTCAGCGTAGCTCTACCACCTACAGAAACCTACGTTCCTACCTGACGTTCAGTTAGTTTTAAAATTAATCGAATTTTATGACCCAAAATTAATTTAGTACACTGATTTCTATATTATATGTATGTATAATTATATACTACCTACACATCTATCGAAATATTACTAATGTAAACTATATAATGTGATCCCGCGAACAAATAAAAAATGGCTCCGTTTCACAAAAAAACCCTTTATGGATTATAATTATCAGTGTACTTATTTACAACACAACTAAGTGTTAATATTTATCAAAATTCGAAATTATATATTTATATCCTATATGTGATAACATATAGGATCGCTGGCCAGTACGACTATCATCACTGGCAAACGCGCGTCAGTGCTTAATGCAAAACAAAGCAGCATTTGATTATAATTTTTGTCTAAAATAAATCAACATTTCACGTCACTATTGTAATATGTCAAAATGGCCATCATAGCGTGCCGCTATTATAGTTGTACAACGTCTAGGGGTTATTCGGTGTTTTTCGACTTATTAATTGGGGTGGTAGTGCCACCAACATGCATGTGGTTATAAATCTATCACACTAACTATGGTTTTGCCTCATTTCTACATCAGTTACTACATATCCAGTTGCCGAGAGTAATGCAGGACGGCATGAACGTATTATAGATCTCTGTTCATATTGTTACCTACAGTACAGTCACATCGTTGTGCCCTGATAAGGAAAAGATTCCACCCTGGCTTATTCCACCTATCCCGAATGCCGATCGTCCTGTGTGGCCATACGACACCACCCACGACCTGGTCCCAGGTGTGACATATCTACTGCATACCAGCTAGAGATGACATCGCATAATACATTAATACAGTTTTTTTGCTCTAACGTTTTGTATTTACATAATGTGTGTGTCCATTAGGTGTTAGATTACTATAGGACAAGCTATGCATAGTTCAGAAGCAAATGTGTATTTAGTTTGCACTCGTATAAATACAGACTTCTATATTTTCAATAGACAGGCAATATATACATATAAATAAAAACCAATTGGTGAATATTTGTAAGCGAATCACGTCAGAAAAACACCACCAATATGGCTAATACGTTTTTTGTTCTATTTGTAAATGTCAGGACAACGGTTGTATTAAAGAAAATGTCTCGGAAATTGTACCTAAAATTTAAAAAAAAAAACCGGTTTAAAAAATCTCCACGAAAAAAGGGAGCAAGTGTCTGAGACAGAATATAGTAGAGAAGTCTTCAAAAATATTGACAGAATTGATAGATTAACGTTGAGGTATTCAGTTACAATTTTATTTAATGACATGGTCATATTGCGATTTGCGAAGGTAAGATTAGGTCTTAATTTCTTCATAAGTAAACCAGCGCGTAGACAAGGGGGCACCTAGTCAAAAATACAAACTCTGTCACAAGTTCGAGTATTTTGACTGGAATGTATGTCACATTCCGTAATTAAACACAGTACTTACAATAATACAATTTTACAATGAATGAATGGGTCGGCTCGCCCGACGCCCGGGCTAGTACCACCCTCTCACAGAAAGCCGATGTGAAGTAACAGTGGTTGCTCTGTTGCGTTTCGTTCGGTCAGTGAGAGCGCCGGAGGCCCACATATATTAAAAGGCCAGCAACGCACTTGCGAGTCCCCTGGTGTTACTAGTGTCTATGGACGGTGTTGATCACTTACCATCAGGTGACCCACCTGTTCGTCTGCCCCCAATAATATTAAAAAAAAAACAAAAGAGTAAATGAGAGATGCATAATTTTGTATGAACAAAAAAAAATTGTTGAAATTTAAAATCATGTGACGTTTCTTTACAGTAACATGGTAGTAGTTCACACTAGACTAACAACCATCAATGACTTCGCTCGTGTTAATTATAATATAAAACATAATAAAGTTATCTAAATATATACTGTAATACTCAGTGCGAATGTAATTTTGTCTATCAGTAAAAATGTTTTCAGAATTGAACTATCTCTACATAAAAATAATGAATATTAAAAATCATCACTAGTACTGTTTCTTTTTCCATTGTTTAAATAGTACGGAGAAACTCTTTTATCATACACATACACTTTATTATTAGAAGTTGCTATTTTACGTTGCTCAGCGGCTAAAATCAAAAACAAAAACACCTTATTCAGTTTACGCCGTGAGAAGGCACTTATGAACGTCAAAGTTACCACCAGTTCGGAAAACAACCCAGTCATCGAGAAGAACCGGCAAGTAACTCGATCGGGGCTTTTCTTTTCATTAAACATATTATAACTCATATTTTAAAAACATATTTATAAACATAGATACAAATAACTACATTCGGTTTTAATGGATGCACAGAGAGGGCGTCTATATTTATAGTTCGAAATTGCGCGTCTAGTGAAACACTAAATCAGTTGTCTAAATGAATGCTGAGTAGCGCCGGAGTCGAGTGTCTTATGCCGTTCCCGTTTGTCAGGCTAAGCGTTTTAAAAGATATTACCGCAAAAGTCTTAAGTAATCGGAGGATTTACTCGCCGATTTAGAAATACAATATGCCGCGGGATCGGAACGATCAAAGTAACGGCGCCGAGAATTCACTATGAGGTATAACGTTGAGGTAAACAATAACAGGATAATTTATTTCGATTGCCTAACGCTATTGACCTATAGGGCCTTAATGATAAGGGCGAGGGTACCGAAGTGGCTTAATCTTGGTACCGTTCTGGTCGACTTGCCTGACTAATTTTTCGGTTCTATTCATAATATCGAGAAGCAGCATATACATTGAATAAAATTAAAGACGTATCTGAGGCACGGTCAATTATTGTTTTTTAGTATCTAGCCGTGTCCCGGGACTTTTGTGTCCCCTGAGCACCCTGGTACATTAGGGGTGTGAACAGCTCGATGTAAATCGTAGCACGCACACCTAGGCACACAGTGGTGGGCTGTTTTTTTGCCCTTTTCGGACTGAAATAGGTCACACAACATAGTAATCAGCTACAAAATACACATATACATTCGTGAAACGTGCATGGTCACACATGCATTTTTCACGAATTCATATATGTGTATGAAATGGATAGATAGCTTAGCTAGCTTAGTCAGTTCGGGAAAGTCGGCGACAGCTCAAGCCGAGGTGCACCGAGTGCGTTTGAGGTGATCGCCTAAAACAAATCGGGTGAGTGCCCTAAGCGCTCCCCTTAGTAGTCCGGTGGAACTGTGAAGGTCTTATTGGCTGGCAGTGTAGGTCAGATCGAAAAAAAAAAAAATGAAAATCGTATTACCACACCGCGTTTCGGAAATCAGAATCGTTCACAAAGGATAAGGATTGGTTCAATCGCCTATGTCGAATGTTAAATAATGTATTTATACATGATATTCCACGGGGACGAAATCGCGGGCACAACTATTATTACAGAAATAAGTTGAGTACGAGTTTGTCTATTCAACGGTCAACCTGATATTTTAGTCAAAGATACAAAAGAAGACAAGAGTACATTTTATTTACCAAAAAAAAAACTGTTTCCGAGGGATACATGTAATCTACATTAAAAAAAGCAAAGGCGCGCGTAAAAGCTAATATTCATATATAAATTGGACGATGTAATGCATGCAAAAGTTCATTAAAATAATAGGTACCTTAAACATAATTTTGTAAATATAACTAAAAATAACTGGTGTGAGAAAACTTCTAGAGTGATCGAATTTTTGTGAACGTTATATTATAATACTTTTAATGATTTTAGAGTGTTTATTGTTATAAAAAATATAATAGTGTTATAAAACGTTTTTTTTTAATAATTGAATAATAATGAACCCAGTTGCCACTGTAGCGCCACTATAATTTAGCACATTTTGACGGACACATAGATGGTTCTCTTTACCTCTACACTCCATCCCTACATAGTATAAAACAAAGTCGCTTTCTCTGTTCCTATATCCCTATGTATGTTTAAATCTTTAAAACTACGTAACGGATTTTGATGCGGTTTTTTAAATAGATAGAGTGATTGAAGAGGAAGGTTTATATGTATAATACCATAAAATAAATTGTGGAGAAATACTGTTATTTTTGAGGTTACTCCAAATTTAACGTGTGCGGGCCACGGGCAGTAATCAATAAATCAAAACTACTGGATCGATTTTAATAATTTTTTCAGTGAATGACATAGGCTATATATTTTATATCCGTGCGAAGCCGGAGCGGGCCGCTAGTTGTTTATAAGAGTAACTTTGGAAATCACGTTTGTTTTTATATGCAACATACATAATATGTCGCTTTAAGAAAAAGGACAAAAGAAATTCGTTAATTTGTATTAAAAATTATAATTGACATTTAAAAAATTATTCAGAGTTTATATGTGTATATATAGCGTATCCAGTTTTAATGGGGCCCAATATCAAAGTCTGTTAGGAAGTATTTTACTGATGAATTATGTCGTGCTTCTCACGTTTGATGTATACCAGGAACAAAACTTTAGCTGGTGTTTTATTCTAGATGTAGATATTTCAGAATGATTTAAATTACTCCAAATGTCTATTGTTGTTTTAGGTAATTTCTCAAAACAAAATTTGTTTTTTTTTTCAAACCTCGTTTGCCATATTAATAAATCAATAATGCACAGATAATGAAACTTTACGTCTTATTCGTCTAAATGAAGAACCTATTATTCTTCTTGCCGTAGAGAATTAAACAAAGACTATCTTTATTTTGAAGTTCACGTTTTTGAAGTTACAAGTGGCATTTTACGAATTTACGTTTATACACACGTCGCGTCGTGTCGGAGCCCCTGTAAACCGCAGATCTCGCCACAACTAACGACTCGGTGTTACGGTACACACGGCCCCGTCCAAAATCCACACCTGACGTTAGGATTAGTGTGTACATAAAATATATTCAAGCTATCAAACTATTAAAATGTTTGTTATACAATTTAGCAGAGCTAAATGTCAATGGGTAAAAGATTTTCAATTACTTTTTAATACATAACCCTTTTATATTTCATTCAACAGTAAATCATAAAAATGTATTCACCATGGAGTTCGTTTCACAAAGAATCAGATTTCTCATGAACTTTATTGTGGGCAGCAGCTAATAGTCAATAAATTAGTCATTAACCTATAGGAAACCCACTGCAGGGCCCTACGCTACTTCTCGAAGGAAGGTACGGGCATAACTATTACACCACAGCGATTTCAAACTACGAGAAATAAAATCTTCTATATTTACCCAAATACAGTGGTACTAAAACAACATTTTGCAGTTCATCACTGTCAGCCTATAGTGTTACCAATTTAAATTGTAAATGTACATGAATTCCGAAAAATTCGTTGGTACATCCCGTGGTTCGAGTCTGTGACCATTGGATCGATATTCCACCGTTCAAACCACTCTATATGAATAGAGTAAGACCGAAAAATAGGTTTATAGGTTTGCGCTTAATCACAATCTCATCTGATGTTAATGATGATACGGTCTAAGATGGTAGGCACACTAAACCTAGAGAGAGATTGGCTCTCAAGTTTTTTTTTTTTATATTATAGAGGGCAAACGAACAGGTGGGTCACCTGATGGTAAGTGTTCACCGCCGTCCATAGACACTAGCAACACCAGGGGAGTCGCAAGTGCGTTGCTGGTCTTTTAATATATATGGGCCTCCGGCGCTCTCACTGACCGAACGAAACGCAACAGTGCAACTACTGTTACTTCACGTCAGTTTTCTGTGAGAGGGTGGTACTACCCCGGGCGAGCCGACCCATTCATTTTGAAACCAGTAATAGCTTCAGCGTAGCTCTACCACCTACAAAAAGTGCAGCTGCCGAAGCACACCAATAGGTGCATAGTGACAGATTTTCAACTTGAGGGTGGTAGATAGTCAGGCGGACTTAAAAAAAACCCTTCCATAATACTATTGGCTTCATCACGATGATTATGTATATAAAAGGTCTGTGCGAATACTGAGATGACGTGGAAGAGGGGAACATGATGTACCGGCTGTTATTAGGTGGGATAAGGGTAAGGAGATGATGATGGTGGTAGTAGATTAATCAAGTGCTGATACCCTTCGCTTTATTTTGGACTAGCTTTTATCCGCGACTACGCTCGCATTAATATAGACCTTAACCTATCTCTCGGGAACAGTACTTCTTCTCTGTATGACTACCTCATGTTTTTTTTCTGTTAAGACGTGAAAGTGTAAAAAACATACGAACTCACATTTGTATTTATACTATAATAGTAGTTTGGGCATACATCGGTTGGTCCAGTAACGTGACCAGCAGCGCGTTGTAACACCTGATGTATTACGACCATTTCCTGCAATGCGGTGTAATAAATATTTTATTTACTGTAATAAATGTACCTACCCAACAGTGTAATCGCTAGTATGAATATATTTAATCGGCTTTTTGTTTTACAGCTCCCGTTACTTAAACAACAAAGTCCGATAGATTGCAGACTAAGAGGTATCGTATACGATATGTATGCATCGAAGGCATTGTTGTTACCTGTGTGAAATATATTTTGCTAAGTAATCAAGAAATTATATTACAGTAGAAATATTTATGCTTATAAGAATGTGAATATAAATATGTAGCAAAAAAATCTGTACGTCGGTCGCGTCGGTATATTTCTATATATTATTTTGAATAATTTATAGCACTTTTTACACTACAAGCGTACAAGGGATTTTTTTTTAGTTAACCAGCGGTAATGTTGTCAGAAATAAAAGTTATTGTAGGCAGTAAGTACTAGTACAAGTAAAGCAGAATATTAAATTAAACTTAAAATGAATACGTATAGATGGGATACGTATATATTAGTCCTTTTGATAATTATTGAGATTTGTTTCATTGCTCGTAGTAAATATATCGAATTTTCATAAAAAAAAAATTTTTTTCCATAAATTTGTTAAAAATGATTAAATTGGATCTTTTCTTTATTTTTATAATTTAACGTGATATACGAATTTTCAAAATTATATTATAAAGTATTACCTGAATTTTGAATTTTTTATTGAAATTTAAAAACGTTTGATTTCTAATTTTGTACAATCGAAAATAAGTAGTAGTCATAGAGAACTCGTTACCCGATCGGACTTGAAAATTGAGGAATGAATAGAAGCTTAAAATAAAAATTTAAAAAACGTAGTACACAAACTTTAAAACTCGATTTAAAATTTAAAAATATTTATAAAAGAAGTTGTGTATATATAAATAAATAAAGAGAAACATCAAATTCGAATCATTCTTAAGAAAGTTATGAACAAAAGAATTTAAAAAAAGCAGCATTTTTATTGAAAATGCGACAACTTTTGAACGGGTACTCAAAAAAATCTCAAAATTTACTAGGAGGGCTATTTTGAGGTATACATATCACAACGTTGAGGAAACAAAAAGAAAAATTCAATGCATTCGATTTCGCGCGGAACTCCCCGTTTATACGTCTAATTTATCTATATTCCATTTAGGAAATTTTAGGTTACTGTCGTTTCGATAACAGCCATTATCCTAGACCCGGGACTTCAGAGGTTTTCGGATTGTACTGTTCTTATCATAAAGTACAAAGCCTTACTATTATAAAATAATAATATTATGAAGTACTTTCTACAATAAAATTGAATAACGGAATATACTTGGTTATTTTTATAAGCTGGTTGACGCTTGGTAAATAAAGCATCTTAGCGCTCCAGTTCTTCACTTCCAATGCGCTTAATAAAAGTAGAACTAATGTTCGTTGAAAGTATAAAAGGGGCTCTTTATATTACTTGCTCGTTGACGGCAGTCTGCTGAAATGAAATATGCGCTATATTTATAAGAAATTGAAAAGGTTTGGTTTGAATCTTATATTAATGTTATAATAGCTTATTAGGTTATTGTATATGTTGTTGATACATTCGATCCTTACAAATGAAATTAGTGTTGTATAGGGAGAAGATAAAAAGAAAAAAAATTATATAGTTTATTTAATAAATCGAGATATACACCATTATTATTTTTGAAGCGATGATGGCTTAGTTGACAGCGCTTTCGGACCCAGCGTCGAAGGACGTAGGTTCGAATCCTTGCAACTCTGTTGGGGCTTTCAGTGAAGGAAAACATCGTGTTAAAACCATAGCACGGTGGTAGGGCCTTTCCTAAATTCGACTGGCTAGCTATCACTCTCAAGTTGAACACCTGTTGTCAAGCACCTGTTGGTGTGTTCCGGTAGCTGCACTTGAGAGCCAGTCTCCCTTTAGGTTTAGCGTGACTACCATCTTAGACCACATCATCATTTAAATTCAGATAAGATTGTGGTCATACGCTAATCTATAAAGTATAATAAACAAGTTAGAGTTAGAAGAAATTGAGTCTTTTCCCTTGCAAGAAATTGTCAAAAATTTCGAAAAAAGTGGAAATGACTTGGAATACATTTCGGAGAGTATGGTGGATACTGTAATATTTATTTATATCTTTAATTTTCACAACTTCTTATAAAGGAACGACAGCCCACTCGATATTCATTTGTCTCTCCATAGCCCTCGAGATTATGAATAAATATTTGTTTCTAACCAGTACACTACAGATACCGGAGATATTTCAACCGCAGTTCGTGAAGTATAGGGTGTAACGTTGTCCTGAAGCAGCAATTCGCTAGAGAGTCCACTATTCTCGGTTCTTTAACGGCTAACTTTCCCATCATGGTTTGCTATTGTTGACAATATAGATCTGCAGTAATTGTCTGGCCAGATCTTAGGAGGATGTATGACACTATCATAAATCCACCAAACATTCAATAAAACCTTTTCCTGAGTCAAGTTTAGGGTTGCCACCTTTTTCTTGTAGATTTGTTGGATAGGTACGAAAAAACAAATACATAGTATTAAAATAAAGTACAATTTATTTTTTAATTTTTCTATTATTATTAAGCATAAATCTATAAAACTTTAAATCTTATTATTATTATTGCATTTAAACCGCTTCGCACGAAACAAACAAGAAATTGTGACAATTAATGACAGTGACATTGTTGACATTTGAGGTTAAGTTGCGTTCAGAAATATTTGTTAAAGAAACGAGTGCTTGGGTGATGTGGTGTTAGCGAGTGGCAATATCGATTGAACAATCGATGTTTTTCTCTTAACGAAAAAATACATATGAATAAACTTTTCGAAATCCTAAACAAACCAAACTATGTCAAATAAAATATTTTCGTGTACTTTATTGTTCACATAAAGTATAGAGTACAATTAATTGAATAACGTATAATACTTTATTATAAAGTACGGGTGGCGACCCTAGTCAAGTTCCGCTTGAGACAGGATTTAGGCCGGTTCTCCCGAGTCCAACCATTGTGATGAGCATTTCCGATTGCATAAAGGGTATATTTTTCGTGACAAGTACTATACTAACTATATACTACTAAGTACTATTCAAAATTTCCTCTTTATTGTGACGGTTGAGTAAAACGCAGCGCTTCAATGCATTTTTATTTGTGTGCTTTAGTCAATTCTTATGGTAGTTATTTTCCGAGCTTTGCCACTATTCCAATTTGTTTCAAACCCCTTTAACTCTGAGGTGGTTTGCGATGGATCCTTATCCACGACCTGTAATTTCGTCATTGTCCACTAAGGTGTCCGGTCGACCACGGGGTTTATTCCGTAGGTCAACATTTCCAGAATGAATACGTTTGAACCAAAAATGTACCGTGTTTCTTTTATAGTAGCTCATATACATTCTTCGAGCTATTTCTGCAGCGCTGACGCTACAGTGGAACTCGTATTCGAGATTAACGCCATATTTTAAGTTTACCGTTTTGTGAAAAGAACTATTTCAAAAGAGAAAATAATCAAATGAATCACCAAATTCGAAACTAATACCAACCAAACGCCAAAAGATTGAGACCAGAGAGACCAGTCCGACAAAACGTTCATTTCATATGCAAGGACCCTAATATTCTATCATGTACTCAACTGTTTATATTTTATTTATTTCTCCCATATATATTTTATAATGTCTTAAATTATTTACTTCTGTAGGCAGTCCTTATGAATGCATCTGTTTTTTTTTACTACATTTGTATGTGCTATATTATATTATCATGCGTTATGAATAAGCGGCTTCTTTCTTTCTTCCTTTCCTCTCATCTCATGTCCTCTCTCTCTTGCTCTCTTTCTATACACGATACATAAGTTCATATTTGCAGAATAACATAGTGGTAGGTTGACGTAAAATGGATAGGTATATTTTATATACTAGATGTACCCGCAACTATATCCGCGTGGAACTTCATGTACAAAAAAAAACATGGATTAAAAGATGGCATGTTCATAGGCTTACTAAAATTCAACACTGATGACTTAACCTTGCCAGGACACTTAAATAAATGAAATTATTTATGAATCAACTGATCTATGAATTTGTTAACAAAAAATCATATTTATATTGTTCAAATTTTATGTTATATTGTAATAATTAGATAATTGTTTTAAATCGAAATCAAGTGAAATTTACATAGAATTAAATAGAAAAAAGAAAAGTATTATTTAATTACTATTCAGTCTACAATAGTTATGTTCATTATTGTATATTATTGTTTCCCATACATATTTATATGTCTCTCTGTATTCTATATATATATGGAATAATGATACATTTTATGTATTATTCTATATCTTACTATAATGTATTTTTTTTACTATACAAAATTATATCAAATTTTGTGACTCGTGTCCAAACGAACCGACAGACTGACAAATGGCAATAATTATAAAAACCATGAAGACGCGTTGTGTTATCCATTCCAAAACATTTTCCAAATATCTTGAATGTACTGTTTTCGTCTCTTTTCATTTTTATTATAAGTATAAGATATACGTATATATGAATGTACATATATATCTAACATCTTATATGTTACTCCGATGTATAAACTATTACCATGTGCAATGTCGTCAAAATCAGTCGAGTATTTTTTTCAAGGCACTCGTACAAACGGCAGACATACAAAAATTCCAAATAAAATATGTTCCGTCATTGATTCTAAAGCGCCCCAGAGAATAATTTCTCTATTATTGTAAGTATAGAAGACAGGCCTATTACCTATTGAACTTTGAACATAAGACCCGATGTTTTGATTTCCATATATTGGCGAATGAAATGTATTATAATTCCTATATAGGTACGTATGGTAAGTACTGCAAACTGACGTGACGATTAGTGGTGACGTGGTACCACGTTCACGTTTGAAATGGCAACTGATCCCAAATGTAACGGCGGTACGGACGTTTGGTGTAAAATTTTAAAACATTTCAAAGCGGTTCTAAACATGTCGCGAGAAAATGTTAAAATATTTTATCACCAACTTTATTACGACATTTCTTTTCACTGGAAAATCCTATTCATCGTGGAAACTCATTACCAGGGTAACTAAATGCAATTTCCGTTCTGCCTTCTTGCATTTAGATCTAAATCCGATTTAAAATCAAGCCGTCGGGTCAGTTGGAAACAAATTTTATTTTTATTACAAATCGCATCTGAAAGTGGTTGAAGACTTCATTTTTATAGGATTTAGTTATGCTATTTAACTTCTCTTCTATTTTCTTTTCGTCCGCGTCGTCTTTATAGGGGAATATAATTTTGCGAAATTCAGATAAACTGAGAAACGTAGCGACCAAAAGGACAAACGATGACACTAAATGGCGGCTTTTTCCTATAATGACACGGATAAACGAAGAGCAACCTGTTGTTGTCTTTCAGAAGGATTCGTTTTTGGATCGCATGTCGACGGCGATATTGCTGAGCATTTCTGCCAAGAGGCTAAACCCCGACCTGGGTGACCCGAGTGTTTTGGTGGGATGGAGGCGTCCTATGCTTGGTGAGACGGATGGATCTTACGATCGTGCCAATGCTGAGTATATAAATATTTAAATTAAAGATTTAATTTAAAGAGAAACTCTGTCTCAAGCGTATAGTTTTTTTTTAAATTGTGAAATAAGTACAAAACCTCTGACAGCAGACAGAGACCTTAACTAGATTGACAAAATTTAGTGTAAAATATGCTAGATTAATAAATTAAAAATATATTAAAATTATACCTAAGAAGATCAATATGAAATGTATAAATTACAAGTAATAAAATTGAACTACGAGTTATAGTAAGAAACAACTTAACTACACTTATTACTAGCTTAAGATAATTTAAAAAGTTTAAAAGGGACACTATTATTAATTATGTATGTATACACATATGTATGGGTTATTTGTATGTTCTTGCACAAATTTATTTTTGTTATTAATGCTATTTTTTTTCCTTTTTTTGTATTATTTTCTTTAACACAAGTAAAAATTAATAAATAAACCTTAGAATAACTATTTCTAAAATATTTATAGTCGTATGGTTTAGAACATACCTCAAGAGATCGTTGATTTATAGATAGCATTTATCGTATAGCGCAACGGAGAGAAGGCTTTACCTCTGCTACAATTGCCATAGATAAAGCCCATTCTACTGGCGCTAGAAGTTAAGCGGTTCTTCCGGGTGACTTTGGGTGAGGCGAAGTCTGCTTGCTTGTATGCATTAGGAAAGCGTCTTCTTCTCCACAAGTGTACACGTCTCCTCTAACTCTAGGTAGAGTCTAGGAGGCGCCTGATCTGGCGACATCTAAGCCCGCAAAGTCCTATTTATAGTGACCTATAAAGTGTATATATCGAAGAGAAAATAAAAAAAAGGAACAAAGAAATCATAGACTTATTACATACATACATCAAAACAGAGCTGTAGAACGTATATATTATAATCCAAGAACTCTTATTTATTTTACATGTGAACGTTTGTCTGTACGTAATTCTGATACGGATAACTCATTCTTTCGCAAGATTCATTCAAAAACCGCTAAAATCGCTAAAACCTAAAGTATTAAAAATATTTATTATATATATTTATTTAATTTATTGGTATTATTTTGTGTCACGCTTAATTTCACACGTTACTCGTAATAATATATTTCAAGTTGTACGAAAAAACCAACCTCCCCAGTTACATTTATACACCTACAAGGAATAACATAGCATTTAACATTTATGCGATTTTAAATTAACATCGTATTCTTACTTAAGCAAAACGTGAACTTGTTTCACGCTCAATTCTGGAACTGATTACATTAAAATAAAGATATTTCCCAATGTAGAAACATAACTAAGAATAAAATTTAGTTAATAAAAGCAGTTTTATGACTTTCATTACGTTAGGAAAAAAAATTAATGAGTATGGACTCGTGCCGAAAGTGAAAATTGTGAAAACTTCTTTATAAAAAGGACAAACAAAAAGCCAGTGTCACGAGGCATTCCCACGCGACCACCCGTCCAAGAGCGCGCCCAACGTTGCTTAACTTCGACGATCTAATGAGAAGCGGTGTTTCAACACTCTCCCCAGTATAGGGTTTACCTCCACCAATTTACGTCACAGAAAAATGTTTAGAATTTCAAAACCCTTTCGTAAGAAGTTTTGCCCCAAAGATTGAAACAATAAACAAATGTACGTTCGCATTTGTGGTATTTGTATGGATAGTAAGGATGAAAAGATATTGTGATATTTTTGAAGTGCTAACTATTTGATCGTCATCATCTTACCCTTATCCCACCTAAGTAGGGTCGGCACAACATGTTTTCCTTTTCCACTCTCCTCTGTCAGATGTCATCTCAGTATTCACACCTTTTATACACATATCATTTTCTACACAATCCATCCACAGCTTTTTCGGTCTTCCTCCACCTCTATATCCGTCCAATTTCAAGCTCAAAACTTTTCTTGTTACATGACTTTCATCTCTTGCCATAATATGACCGTACCATGCTAACCTACTACTCCTCAACTTCTCTGTCACTGGTGCTATTTTCAAACTTCCTCTGATATACTCATTCTTAATCTTATCCATTCTTGTTGCACCACACATCCATCTTAACATTCGTATTTCTGTCACATGTAATCTTTTCTCATCCGTCTCTTTCGTAGCCCAGCACTCGGATCCATATAACACGACAGGTCTGATTATAATAACTAGTGCGTACTTCTTAGGGGATGATAAACCGTTTCGTTACGTAACGCGTTACGGCGCCAGTCTTTCTCGCTTCCCTTTCTCTTACGCATACGGCAGCGGTAGGTGTGTATATATTCAAGAATTTGTAACTAAGAATAAAATACATTTTAAAATCAATAATAGATTTTATTAATAAATAACCTTTCCTTACATTATAATATATACATAAAATTTAAGTAATAATCTAAGCTTTCCTCAAGTTAAACAATTTCAATAGTAAATAGTTAAACTTAGATTAGTTTAAGTTATCACATTTGTTAGGCGTCCCGAGACGCACAATGTTTTTTTTTGTATGAGGACCAAAGTACCTAAAAAATTGTTTGATACTTATATATCGAGTATTTTTCATACCTACGAGTATATCATATTGTTTACATGAATAAAATAAGCGTATATTGTAAATTACATATGATTATAAAGTTCTCATTATTCAATAAAGGATAAAACTTGCAGAAACCTCGGTGTAAGTGACCCTGTTTACAGGGAGTCAATAAATACGAACATATAATTATAGACTAGGAAACGTGCCCATAGTTCGCAACCCGTTCAGGTGGAGGTGGGGAGGTCTTCAAAGTATGACGTTCTTAGTCACAGGCAGGAGGGGGTGGGGCTTTGGGTTTCGTCACGTAGTCAATATCCTATGAAGGCGACCTAACGCTTTATCGAGATACATTCAGATATGGCGCACAGCGTTTAGTTCTTTGAAATAATAACAATATAATGTTAACAGTATATTAAATATGCTATTTTAACTTGTAGCGATAGGTATTCATCCACTTTTAGTGTCACGTGGCAAGGCACAGTATTAATAAAGACAGAACTTTATGTTATCAAAAAAAAAAAAAAGATTAAAAACCGTATTTATGAATTACTATGTGAAAACTAAAGGGTAGGGAGGGTCTTCTTATATACTACGGATAGTCACCAAGGGGAGGAAGGGGGTAAAAATTGTCAAACATGGGTCACGTAGTATGGGTACGTTTCCCAGTATTAAAAAATCTATATGTAAAATACCTATCTCCTTTTTTCAAAAGGAAAACTTCTTCAAACTTCTTCAGTCGTGTTGAGCGATTTTTGGTAGGGGAAAAACTTATGGGTTTGCGTCACCGATGACCTCGACATGCTAGTGACGTATTGGGCTTGCGCCAGACTAGAGACGCGTAGTATAGCGGCTCGTGTACATGTAATATTGACATTTTGTATTGAGCTTGTGCAGCCCACCATATGTTTGATTAACTGGAGAACTTTATAAAATGTATGTATTTATTGCTTGGAGTGCCAATATATGTTAAAACCAGACTAATGTTAATAATTTGAATGTACAAATTATGAAATTTAAATAATTCCAACTAACATTGATTTCAAAATTCAAAAAGAACACAGTTATTCCATTGTTCCAAGATTTCCCTTCTATTGGCAGTCCTTATGTCTGTCTCAACTTTTTTTGTTTCGTAGTGATTGGTGAGCTTCAGTGTTATTATAAAAAAAAATTGGAAACAGACACTTTCTTTCCATACTATTTTATATTCTTTCAATAAATCGAAAAAAAATATATAATGACAATTGGTATTCTCGCTGCTGACGTAAAAGAACATTATTAAACAAATTATATGTTGTTAGATATAATGATTATAATGTTGAAATTTGAAGAATTATAGTCCAATTCTAAACACCGGACTTTTTTTTATTAACATGGATCCATTATGGATACGCATTCTTCCGGGGGCGAGAATGGGTCCTGTTCGACTCGCACGCACTAAAGCAATCAGCTCCGCTTGGTCCCGTCCTTGTCAGGAGACGACCGTGCACATATCATCGGCTGTCTCCTCCGGTCACCGGACTTGTGCAATGGGAAGATAGGCCCCCCGGCCCATCTTCCCAGGCCCCGCTGCGGTGGTGGAAGGAGGCGAGCGTAGCGTCCCTGCCTTCCACCCGCCCTCCACTGGCGGAGACGGCCGCTCTGAGGGTCCATCTCGTGGGCCCCCTCCGCCGCCTCCTTCTGCGAGACGACTTCCTCGCAGAAGGAGTTGTTGCTGAATATCCTGATCTAAGCTAATCTAAGTTATCTATCTCATACATATATGAGTTCGTGAAACATACATGTGTAACGATGTATGTTCCACGAACACATATATGTATCTTGAATCTGTTTACTAAGTCAGACTAAACTAACTCAGTTTGGAAAAGGGATCTAACAACAAGCCCAACCACTATGTATACCTTCTGTGTGCACTTGTGTGGGGTGATCTGTGTATGTGAAATTAATGTGAGTCACTGTATAAGCGCAAGTAACATACTGAAGGACTCCACACCGAGGGACGGACCTAGGCTCGAGATGTTACCAGTGAGAACGCGACGTGTCTGCGGGATCGTATCATGAACCTTCGTTCACGGCGGCGTGAGCAAAGAGAGTCGCGGGCGTGGGCGCAATCACGCATCTTTTAAGAGGAGATCGAAACGAAAAGTAAAACGGCGACGGCACCAGGATCTAAATATGAAATCGAACGGATTGCGTTGACTCCTAATGATTCGGTCTATTAGGGTGAGATAGACATAACTATGCGGATTTATTCCATCTCTATATAAATTAATATAAATAATTTAACAAAAACGCGCGCGAGTCGCTGAAGGGTGGCCTCGATGCCAGGGAAACTTGAAATAGCATTAAACAAACTGTGGTTCTGATTACTATTAATCATTGCTTTGAAGGCGACGATCCCTTGAATCTCTTGGAAAATAAGGAGCTGGGTGAGACACTATACCGACTAGGAAAAAGGTGAAAAGGTTGAGATTTTGAGGCTGGAATTGGGTAGGGAAGGGGCCGAGGGGCACATATGGCGCGTGTGCGCCAAGACCTCTGTGGACGTCAGAGGCGGAAGTCGAGGGCGGGAGGAGGTGACTGAGGCCCTGGCTGGGGAAACCTTCCTATATACTCGGGGGCGCTTTGTGCGCGGTGCTCGGGGACAGCCGCGATAGTTCGCGGGATTATCCGATGCGTCACACAACACACAGCAGGGACGCTCGTGAATGGTCCGGGTGCGAGAATACTCCTTAGGGCGGTGGCCGCCGAGACACTTTACACACCTGGGACACAGGTGGCTGTTGCGTGCGGAATGACAGTTGTCACACTGTCAAGGTACGTACTGTGTGCGCGGGGGCTCGACCGTAACGCCGGTTAGGCCGCACAGAGCGGACAGGGGGAAGATGGCTTTGCCTTCCCTGGCAGCGATCCAGAATGACCAACACCAAGTTGTAGGGAGCCTTTGTACTGGGGTGGTAAATGCGATGTACCACTCGGACTGGATACTTTAACTACTAAAGGTCGTTGGAGATATCCTCGATCGAAAGTTCGACCGGGATCATACGCGAGATACAACTCGGAGGAGACACTCGTCCTCGAGAGCGCGGGTAAAGTACACTGCTTTGTTAATTCATAATATTTACACGGAACCCTTTTTTTTTCTAAAATAAATTAACCCAAGCTACTTCTTATAATATCAGTTAATTGTCAGTTAAAGTCCCGTGAAAATTGTTGTAATCGTTTTGGTGATTAGACTGAACAAAGAGACAGACAAACATTAAAGAACATTTTGTTTTGTTAATCTTGCCGTATGTAATATCCATTTAATAAAAAGCTATTATTTGAACCTTATAAACAGACAGTCCACTTTTATTTATTTGTATAGATAGTTGCGATGGCCAAAGGTTTCGTTCAGTTTTCGGGAATTATTTTAAATGAAGTATAAGCCTTGATCGCTTTTGGCACATCTTGAAAGTCCACACGATTGAATATGTGGTGATAGGTTGAATAGCTGAGGTCTGAAAGCGTAACAAATAAAGAAACAAACTTCTTGTCGTATTCATAATATTAGTAAGAAAGTTGGATTTGAAATGGATGATTGAATCGGAACGAATAGATTGTTGCGACCATTAATCACTACAGGGATTACTAGAATTGCATAAACTGAATTGAATAGATTTGAATAAAATGAAAACTGGATTTTTTTTTATATCATAGGGGGCAAACGAACAGGTGTGTCACCTGATGGTAAGTGATCACCGCCGTCCATAGACACTAGCGACACCAGGGGAGTCGCAAGTACGTTGCCGGCCTTTTAAATATGTGGGCCTCCGGTGCTCTCACTGACCGAACGAAACGCAACAGTGCAGGCACTGTTACTTCACGTCGGTTTTCTGTGAGAGGGTGGTACTACCCCGAGGGAGCCGTTCCATTCATGCTGAAACCAGTAATAGCTTCAGCGTAGCTCTACCACCTATCAATAAATGGATTCCGATTTTCGTAGTAAATTACACACACACAATACAAGTAAATTTTGAACACTTAGCAGACACAGTTGTCCACACTGACAAAACAAAACTCCTTACATATTACTACTCCACGATTTATAGTGCAACAAAATGTACTAACTATTTAAAGGAAGAGATAATCGGACGCAATGACAATAACAGTTATGTATTTGGCTTCATAAAAAAATTATTTAAGAATTTTATTTTCTTTATTTAAGAAGTTTAGTTTTTATTTTGATATCTAAGTTTGTGCAAACGATATATGCTATTGCAAATACAACCATTATATTAATTTACTGTGTATCAACCACACAATACGTGTCGACATTTAATGAATGGATTTTAACAAGAGTCTATTGCTGTCGCACACTGCACGCATTATTAAATAGAGTGCGAGAGAGACACATACAGCTCGAACTGTTCATACTTATCTAAAGTAGACAATGTAATGATTTTATATTTTCCAAGGAATTTATAAGTAAACAACTTACTTATAAATTCCTTGATATTTTCCTGTTTTCTCCTCACGAGAATGAATCGATTGTAATTTTTCTTTCAAAAATAAAATAAGGGGGGAGTTTCGCTGTGTTTTTGTTTTCTCTATTATATTCGTGATTTTTATACTTTATAGGTTTACGTTTGACCACAATCTCATCTGATGTTGAATGATGATATGGTCTAAGATGGTAAGGTAAATATGCTGAATCTAAAGGGGAACTGGCTCCCGTGTGCAGCTGCCGGAACACACCAACCTGTATTTGGCGATAGATTTTCAACTCTAAGGTGACTGTTGGCCTGGCGGATTTGGAAAACGCCATATACCCACTATGCTATAGTTACATCACGATGTTTTCGTTCACCAAACGCTCCGATTCAGCCGCAAGGATTCGATCTAATGTCAATGTCTATGCGGTATTCGAACACGCCTTCAACTTAACTGTCACCGCATAAAAGGAGAATATCTTTTGTTACTTTCTTTAATGTATTTTACATTTAGTTACGTTTATTTGCATTTCAAATATTACAGTTTTAAGTTACTTTCGATATTGTGCGATTCAGTACCGATTATGTTCACATTTTATAAACCTTTCTTTACAAACTATATTAATTTACAATGATGACTTTAGTACCTACCTACTGTGAATGTTATAACGCTTTAATTTGTGTTGCATATGTTTATAGGCATTCGAAATAGCACTTAAAATGTCTTCCTTTAAATATTTAAGAGTTAATATATAAACTGTTTAATAACCAAGTTGACAATCCAGAACTTTCGAAATAATTTATCATTAATGGTGCCTCCAGACTATCTAGATATCTCCAGTATCTAGGTATCTAGGTAGTGCCACCCTCTCACAGAAAGCCGACGTGAAGTAACAGTGCTCGCACTGTTGCGTTTCGTTCGGTTAGTGAGAGCGCCGGAGGCCCACATTTTTAAAAGGCCGGCAACGCACTTGCGACTCCCCTGGTGTTGCTAGTGTCTATGGACGGCGGCGATCACTTACCATCAGGTGACCCACCTGTTCGTTTGCCCCCTATAATATAAAAAAAAATATCTCTATTTGGTCATGAAAATTACCGAACCAATCAAAGACATTTTTCCATTATTTCCAGTTTATCACGTCAATATAACGACGTGCTTAAAAAAGGTCACGCCGTAGATATATTTGCCAACAAACTTTTACAATTGAAAACTAAAATTTGCAAATTAAAAGTTTCTTTACTTTTTTTTTAATCATTTATTAAATAATATTTTTTCTATTTTATTTTTTTTGTTTCTTTTATGTTTTTTGATTGACTTTTTTTATATTATTATCTTCTGTATTGTATTGTATGTCGATATGATTGCTGTAATCGATTTTAATGAGTAATATAAATAATTCTATCAACTTTAATGTATGTTATATACCTATTCATATGATATCACTGTTGTCGATTCTTTTCGAATTAATAAATAAATTATAGATTGTGTTGGTTGTTTTTCTTGAATCTTATGGTATTTGATGTTACCTGTTATTGTGTGGGACAAAGTGTTGTTATTTTATATATTCCATGTATAGAAAAAGTTCTTTTCGTTCTCTGTTTCTCAGCCGAATCTCTGTATTTTTATTTCATTTAATGTTATCAAGTGTTAAAAAAGAATTAGAAACGGTTCATTTCTTTTATATCATAGATGAGACGAATTCCTTATTTACAAGTCTCTACATAGTACCGACAATATTTTTACATTCCTAAGCAAAGTTTTTCAACATTTACAAAAAATAAATAGAAATACATATATGAAATAATAATGTCTATACATTAACGGGCGAAGAAAAAACATTGTACGCTTTATTATGATTGAAGTTCCACCACAGGGCGACTACTACTTTTTTTAATAAGAGGATAGTAGTACAAAATGTACCCTCACGGTAAAAGAATTTCTTTTGATTTTATCGATTTTTAATTTTTTTCCGAGCTGACTATACACTGTTCGCGTTATGGGCCTTCACATCTTCACCAGACTGATAGGGCGAACACTAATTGCGCCAAAATGTTGTGCCAAAGTGACCGAACCTCGGCTTAGGTTGTTGCCTTGGATGCAACAACACGAATCTATCTAAGCCAACCTAGCTAAGTTAATCACACAAATACGAATTTATGAAGGACACATGTGTACCAGAATGTGTGCCTCACGAACTCACTCAAACATGTTTTGTATATTTGTAAACTCGGCTAAACTAAACTAACCAAGTTCGGAAAACAAGGGAAAAAAGTAAACGAAACCCTTCTACTATATGTGTACCTACCTGTGTGTGTGTGCAGGAATGTAGGGGTGATTTGTGTTGTCCGTTAAGCTAGTGAGTAAAAATATTCACTGTCACTGTATCGCGTTAGCAAAACAAGTTGTCGTCTAGGAATTAGAGTGAAATTAGTGTTCTACCATTTTGCGAAAGTATAATGACTTTCAAATAAATAAAAATCATCTTGCCTAATGTAATTAATACAATGTCGTTTTATTATGTAAGTATGGAATTTAATACGATTGTTTATATTAATGTCTTATATAATTAAATAATATAATCAGCACTAAAAACTATTTTTGTAACTAATATCATGGTTGTTGTTACTTGCGGGTTTTTTTTTGGAGCTAATAATTTCGCGAGTCAAATGTTACTTTCATACGAGAACACAATAATCCCAAACGTTTGTGTGTTGTCATTACAGTTTGTGTTTTATATGCATATCTTAAAAATTTGTTTTATATAAAAATACTAGCAGTCCTGGCGGACGTTATAAAAAATATATATTTATTTGCATGAAATGCTTAAGGTAACTAATATAATAATGTAATTTGATATGGATTAATACTGTAACCGCCGTCTATTTAGCCTTCCAATAACCTCATTGTATGTGACCATTTTTATAAAAGATAGATGGGTATAGTAAGCTAACCTTAGGTGATAGGTATATGCCATCAAAAACTGTTATGTAGATCTATAAAAGAGGAATATCTCACTATAGATTGTTTTGTTATATCTCACAAGAATTAGGCTAGCTTTTTTTTTTTTTTTAATCAAAAATACTTTATTTAATTTAGGCCCTAAGAAGGCGCTTATGAACGTCAAAACTACCACCGCTTCGGAATACATCCCAGTCATCGAGAAGAACCGGCAAGAAACTCGATCGGGTTTATCTTTTTAACATATACTTACATAATTAAAATTCATTATACATTACAATCGATTTTAGTGGATGCACAGAGAGGAGTCAATTCCAGACATCACCATCGTTCACATATTGATCCACTCTATAATAACCCTTTGACACCAAAACCCGCTTAACATGGCACTTAAACTTATAGTCTGGAAAATCAGTAATATGCTTTGGGACTTTGTTATAAAATCTAACACTATTACCTAAAAAACTGTTACTGGTTTTAATGAGTCTAAAACATGGAACGACCAGTTTGTCACAGTTTCTAGTTTTTAAATCATGCCTGTGTTTTACGAACTCCAGCTTTTAGATGGCAACTCCCAGGCGGCTTGATTTTTTCCGACAATTCCAACAATTATCGTTATATTTCAATAAATTTACACAAAACCTTGACAAATTATATACTTAAACTTTTCTCATGTATTACTCTATCTATTAGTGAAGACCGCATTACAATCCGTTCGTTAGTTTTTAAGTATATCGCGAACAAACACATAGACAGACGCGGCGGACGACTGTTTTATAATGTGTAGTGATTGATTCTGAAAGTGGTCCAGGTGGACCCCCGGGGGTCCATGAGAGACTCGATAGGGATGTACGTTGGCGTGACAAAGAAATGTGGGTGCACAATTAGTAAGCGAGGGTCTATGAAAATTGGTCTATTTTCGATAGTGTGAAGAACTAACAATGTTGAATTGACTTCATATTGCTAGGTGGTAGAGCTATGCTGAAACTATTACTGGTTTCAGTATGAATGGGTCGGCTCGCCCGGGGTAGTACCACCCACTCACAGAAAACCGACGTGAAGTAACAGTGGTTGCACTGTTGCGTTTCGTTCGGCCAGTGAGAGCGCCGGAGGCCTACATATATTAAAAGGCCGACAACGCACTTGCGACTCTCCTGGTGTTGCTGGTGTCTATCGACGGCGGTGATCACTTACCATCAGGTGACCCACCTGTTCGTTTGCCCCCTATAATATAAAAAAATATATATATGGTAGTATTGAACCTGCATGGGGTTCACCGGAACCAGTAAAATTTTGAAAGGGGTCTATGAGAAAAAAAAGTTTGGGAACCTCTGATTTACAAGAATATTAATGTAATATTTAAATACCTTTTTATTCCAGGAGCAATACATTGTAATTATGTTGTAACGGCTATGCGCCAAAACTGCAGCGAAAGCATTTAAGCAATAGATGCTGTGACATGTAACACGCACGTGCATGTATGTATAAAACAGCTAGAAAGTTGTTTTTCGTGATGATTATTAGTTTTAAAAAGACAAGCTGCTAAAATGACAACATTTTAGATGTTATTTTTTACTTGAATTAAAAGCACTACATAAGTACTACAAAGTTTATGACACTGATGTTCGTCTGGTCATTTTAAAATTAATAAAATTAAGAAATATCAAATCTCTATTTTTTACTTTGAAAAAAAAAAACTTGCGGCGTTTGTTGCTCAACGTTCAAATACATCCTCACTAACTAATTCTAAAAGTAAAATTATTACGAATGTATCATAAATCAGTATACGTTTTTTTTTTTTCATAAAACGTTCTTTTTTAATTAATGACTTTATTATTATTTTAAGCTTATAAATATTACTACTGTACTAATATTATGTGAAACTGTAGAGGCCCTGCCAGGCCAATAGTGTAGGTCAGTTCGAAATAAAAAAATGGGTTTTAGACAATTATTAATATTAGTACTGTACATTCTGTCGCTGTTCAAAAAACTTATCATACTTATATATTATTTTCTACTTTTAAATATATTTTGTTATTAAAATATATTGTTTTTATTGTCTCTCTAAACTATAATATATCTTCATAGGTTTTACTTTTAAAACGAAATCAAAAGTTGTATTAATTAGGTTAATATAATGTATTAGTTAAATAATGTTCTCCAATTTAAAAAGTATGTTGGATTGCGCCCTAGTGACATCTATGATAGCATAAACGTAATATTTTTATCAACATAAATATTAATTGCTGTATTTAAAATTTTTTAATTAAGGCATACGAATTAAAAATTCTATACAATTTAACTTATAAGGTTCAGATACCAGAATCGTTAAATAGTAATATTTTACTTAATTGAAGCAAATTTCGAGAAATATTTAGAAAGCGGCATCTATATATTACAAATAAGTTTTAGTGAAAAACCCTATGCGTTCAGTATGTAGTTTATACAGCTGTTTACATAATAACCGGATAGATGGCGCTTTCTGAAACTTTTGTATGTCGATTTATTGTTTTACAGTGTGGAAAGGATAGTGCTGTTCAATGAATGAACTTGATATATAAGCGTTACCAAATTTAGTCCACCTAAGCGCACAAAGTCTCACGGAAGGAAAGACAGAAGAGCATAAATCACGCCATCTCGTAATTTTAGTAGTGCTAGTCTCGTTTCCTATGGTTAATAACATATTGGAACCTTAATATTTCGTTAGATGGCGTTATATGATATTATCCGAATTTGAATACGTTCGGCTTATATCCCCTAAAACAGGGCTGTCCAAACTACATGGGACCCAGGGCCAACAAAAATGACTCGATACATTGGGGGGCCGCAAAATATTTATAAAAATAAAATACAAGTATAATAAGTATCATTATTTTATTATATACTTTTTCATTAATTTGTCTTTTAAAGCCCAATAAATGAACAACGCGCGGTGTCGGGTGTACCTATTATACGTTCGGGGAATTCCCCGAGTTCTCGAGTGAATAGTGTTGTGTGCGACATAATCGAATACATATCCAAAACATTTGAATTTCGTCGCAAGAAAAATAATTTACTCATTTAATGTATTTAAACAAAGAAGATAAAAAAGATTCTGCGGGCCGCAATAAATCATGCCGCGGGCCGTGGTTTGGACAGCCCTGCCCTAGAACATAGGTGCTAAAAAAAAGGCCCAAGGTCTTTCAAAGTATCACTTTATAAAATGAATTTATAACATGATATAGGATAGTATGTCAACGTAGGAGATACAAAAGATAATATCTATATTGTGGAATGTCATAGTAAGGTATACAATAATTATACTCCGTTGACACATATTTTTAACGTTTGGAGCTAAGACTTACAGAAAGCTCTAATATTTTTTTAATTCCTTACCGCCATCTCCTGTAAAGTTACTAAAGTGATGTATACTAGTGTTCCTGTAGGTATCAACATTTTGTAAGAGAAGAAGTGTTTAAATATCGCCTTCATAATGTCAATTTGTCATTGTTTATTAGTTATAATATATAGTTCATGTCAAATAGTATGAAGGTTTGGGGAACTGTGTGAGAAATACAAACGTGTACATAAGAACTTGCAAATGCTGTTCGTTGATTTGCAGAAGGCAATAATCGAATACCTCGAAATATTCTGTGATGGGTTCTGAAAAAGAAAAGAGTGCCAGGGAAGTATTTACAACTTATTTGTTGTATGTGCAGTTAAGCGAAAACACATGTTAGGTCTGAAGCAGGAGTTAACAATAATTCCAAAGTGACGGTAGGTTTGTTCCAGGGTTCTTCTGCTTTAAGCCCTTATTTTTATTCCTTCTTGTTATGGATGCGTTAACATCAGAAATACAGGAGGAGGCACCTTAGTGTATGCTGTTTGCTGATGATATTGTTCTTGTCGGAGAAAATGCTGCCAAGCTCCAGAGTTAGCTAAGGGAATGGTGAGAATAACTAGAGGATGTTGGTTTGAAGATTAGTAGAACAAAAATTTAACATTTGTTTTGCGACTTTGGTGGTCCATCCCTTTTTTCTCTTATTGCCTTAAATGGTATATACTTATGTTCCAATTTCCGGTATCTCGGTTCATTGTTCCAAAACGACGGCTGCATAGACTAGGACGTGAGGAACAGGATTAATGCAGGGTGGATGAAATGGCGAAAAGTATTTTGGTTAGCTTGTGACCTACGAATGCCCTTGAAACTCAAGAAGAAGGTGTATAAAATTATTACAAGACCAGTAATGTTGTATGCATCTAAGTACTGGGCTACGAAAGACACGGATGAGAGAAAACTACACGTAGCTGAGATGCAAATGTTAAGATGGATGTGTGGTATAACTAAAGTCGATAAGATTAAGAATGAGTGTATCAGAGGAACTTTGAAAATAACAGCAGTGATAGAAAAGTTGAGGAGTAATAGGTTAGCATGGTATTGGTATGTCATGAGGAGAGATGAAAGCCATGTAAATAGAAAAGTTTTAAGTGTGAATGTGGACGGATATAGGAGTAGAGGAAAATCGAAGAAGCTATGGATAGATTTTGTGAAAAATGATCTGTATAAAAGGCGTAAATACTGAGATGACATCTGACAGGTGAGAGTGGAAAAGGAAAACATGTTGTGTCGGCCCTACTTAGGTGGGATAAGTGTAAGAAGATAATAAACCAAAACTTGTAATCAACTCTGATTGTATTTATGTTAAAATTCAAAATTGTTTAATCGCTTCAGCTTCAGCTTCTGCTCCAGCTTTGATCTTGAGAAATATTTTATTAGATGACCAGATCAGTTTTACATCAAACAACGTCAGGGTTAATTCTATTAAAGTGAAACGTTTTTTACCTCACTTTTTTCACCATCTATCGCATGTCGCATTACATTAAGTGAAAGGCGCTCGGTAGAGCAGTCAAGGACAGTATGGCGGCACCCGTGGCTCAATTCAAAAGTTTCACTTGTATCGTGGTTTGATAAAACCACACAGTGATTTTTTGTTTTTTTTTTTTTTTGTTCAGGAATCTTCAATAAAAGGCGATTGTTAGTTTCACGACATTTATTGTTTGATTTAAACATTTATTATGTAAACGACTACAAAACTTTCAGAAATATCCCGGTATACATAGGGCTTATATAGCTAGACAAGTAAATATATTGATCACATCAATAATTATTCAACTACTACACATAGTATGATTAAAAGACTTCTAAAGACTTAGGCTCTATGGATACAAATATACGATTGAAATTCGTTAATGTTTTTAAAAGATACTATTGTATGGAACCTCCTATTGAGTTCTAAACACGCAAGTCTAACAGTTTGAGAATAAAGATGCACGGACGATAATATCTCTATTTTCTATGTATTGTAATAATACAAAAAAGATATGTAAGTATTACCTACTTTGTTCACAAAATAATTGTATAAAATGTATGAATTATAAACATTTTAAAGGGTAAATAATAAAAGCAACTATTGTATAGACATGTATGGAACGTCGTTTCTCTTTTAATTTTTTTTTCTTTTTGAAACGTGAATTTATAATTCAACAAATAAATTACATATTTTTTGTTAAACTAAAAATAAATTAATAAAATATTCGTTTCGTTTTTTATTTAAGTATAAAAAAAAATTAGAGTGTATATCATCTTTCTTTTGTTCGAGGTAACTTTCGAAACGGCTGAAGCAATTTCGATAAAACATCAACTGTCAGATAACAAGCCTCATATAGTATGATGTAGCTTGCATATGCTTACGCATTTCAATAGGAGCTAAACAGTAATAATAAACAGACAGAGAAACAATTAACTACTAAGGACAAAAATACAATTATAGAAATAAATAACAACCCATAAATCATTTAAATAAAACATGTAGACCCTATAAAATAACAAAACCATTTTTAAATGATAGTACAAAAACAAAAAAAAAAACAGTACAAAAATGCGTTATTAATTGTATAAAAAATTATAGTTACGGTCCTGTATAAATGTATAAAAACTTGTTTCAAACACTGAAGAAATATCTATATAATTCTAAAGTTCTCACTAGAGAAACTTAACAAAATCGTTGTATAAATAAATTTGTACGGTGACTTGCCGATGCGTGGGAAAAAAAACGCACACATTGATACGTTATAACCCCGACTATTACGTGAAAACATAGCGTTATAAAAAAAGCGCGTTTCCAATTATCACCCTTCCTTTGAAAAATCACATCATGACAACCTTCTAGAGATTTCCACCCTATGATATCTATCTTTAGCGGTCTAAAAACCGATTACGGTCACTCTCACCATTATAAAATATGTGACCCGAGTGACTTTATTTTGCTTTTGCCTTGGCGAGTAGGTACAAATAAATGTCTTTCTTTGGCTGCAGAACCGCATTACAATTACCCATGGACGCAACAATATATATGTGAACAGAAAAAATCCGTTCCGAGCACTACTTTAAACAATGAGATTTCGAGAGCGTTCCATAAGATAATAACCAATACTGATATAAATTAAAACGAAAGTGAATATATAGTGTAGTACATAATCTTACTCATTAATGGATTCATTTTAATTTTATATACTAACGGTTTAAACTTTTATAGTTCAATTAACCGACGACTACTACAAAAGCTCATGGATAAAATCTTTAGAGTACAATTAATTTCTCCACGTCTACGAAATCTGATATCATCATCAGATACGAATGTGAAGTTTTTTTTTTTTTTATGAATTCACACACAAGTACATAAATATATGTATACAATTATTTCGAGAAATATTATTATAAGTTACATTCAAAATGACTTATTCTTAAATGTACGTTGAAACATGAATAATTGTAAAATGGAAAAACCTCTATTCCCTTAGAGTGGAGTTCTCGAGGACTATTCTAGAAGACAATAACATATCTTTATAACACTATTATTATGAAATATGTAGTTCAATTGAAAACGATTACCAATTAGACATAGTTTTTTTTTTAAATAGTAAAATGCACTTACAATTATACTACCATAATACATATATTAATTGGTTACAATACGATTGACGAATAATGTATATTGATTGAAAGATATGCATACTTATTAATAAGGTCTGCCGTACGTACCTACTTTATTTCAATTCATGCACGTAACTTCGGCCAAATGTATTATTTATTTTATGAGAATATATATATATATATATATATGAGAAAATTCATTTGATGTACAGTACCCAGCTTTTTATTTAAGTTGAGAAGACTTAATCTTTAATCTCACAGCGTTATCTCTGTCTACCGCAGCTATTGCTCTGTGCGATAGCGAGAACGCTTTACAAAAACCGAAGCGAGCCGAACGTCTCACTCTCCTATCCGACGTGTCCAATCAAGTGCGGGGTACTGTAGTTTTTATAGATTATTTAATGCATAGTTTTATATTAATTATCACTACGACAGCATTTCAACTACACTACAAGTTACAACCGGTATAATTTATTCTGACGAATAATTGTGGCGAACTTTACCTACTTATCACGCGAATAACTATGAATTCCGCGATTTCCTTATACCAATACTACACAATTATATATCTTACTCGATAAGAATACTCATTAATTTTAATACACCGATTTTTTTTTTTTTGAATTTTTTTTATTTTTGTTTTTAAATTTTATGAATCTACATATCGAAGTTACACGCTTATTTAAAGTAAATACAATACAAATGTATTTCTATACTGTGAATAACTTTAATCATAGCTCACGTATTGTTTACTTAAAACAGAGTTTTAACCTGTTTTATGGTTATATCTATACTTCTATAATACAAGAGTGCGCGTTGAGTTGGCATGTGGGCGAACCAACTCTCAAGACACTCCTTTGTGCCGAAAATATCTAGAGATGACGAAGGTGAAACTACTGGATTATATTAATGTCCTTTATATATTTTATCGATATAGAGAAAAATGGATAGATATATTCTACTGTATTAAACAGGCGCAAAACATATTCCTAGTATAATGTTTCGTACACGGGAATTTATTCGGAAAGATAAATGGTATCCGTCACTTATATACTAAAAAAAACCTCACGTACTTTTTATGACATCCGTTTTGCTATATCTTGCCATTGCATGGCGCTACAGCACGTGAATGCCTGTACGGTTGAACCGTGTAAATAATTGTCATATGTAGTAGATATTTAAATACGGTGACATGTTGGCACAACGTTGTTTTTCGTTATAACTGATATATTTAATAAATGAATAATGGCAATGGCGGTCAGAGCCACGGGCAAAGCGAGGTTATGTGAATAAAAATAATGCAAATTAAAATAATAAAAAAAAAACACATAACTTATACTCTCCTACTCTTTACTCTCTCTACTTCATGACTACAACATTTATGTTCCTATTCTACGTGCATTTTCCAATTTTTTTTTTTTATTATGAAAACGCTCTAAGACAACTACGAATTAAGACACACGAAACCGGAATCGAAAACCATACGGTGTTTATTTTTATTTTTTTTCTTCGATAACACAGCTTTTGCCCACAGCGTTTTTTCCTTCGTTCAAACGGAACAAACAACACCACGTACATTTTTATTAATACCAATAATAATAATAATAATAATAATAATACAGTTCATTTCCACAATCGTTTACAATTATTAACACATTCATTGAACAATATCGATGTCCTGTGTTATATGAGTCCTTGTAATGCTGGAGTATTCGTGATAAATACCCGTTTACATTAAAACGATTGGGAAACGTAGCCCCGGGACTCATAATGGCGCCGCCTCATTGGCGCTTTCATCCTTAGACGCGTCACTAGCTTTGATCATCTCCAGTTTCGAGTGCGTGCGGAAATGCAATCGCGATTCCAGTGAATACCCGGAGTATTTCTTCCTGGAATTATTTAAATAGTTCCGATTTTTACTCGACCCCTCCTCTTTTTAAAGTTAAGTATGTTAAAATAAGTCTATATATATCAAAGTGAAACGTTTTTTTTTTTTATATATAGCGTCTGGAATTTTTTTTCGTCCATCTATCGGCGATCGCATTACAGCCGGCAACGGAGTAAGTAGGTGTAAAGTTAAAGACGCTCGGCAGAGCAGCCAAGGGCAATATCATAAATAATGTCGTTAATTCAGTTAAACGCATACGATCAGAGAAAAAAAAGTTTCACTTGCATCGTGGTTTCATAAAACCACACAGTTTTTTTTTCATTATTAAAATTAAATAACAAATTCTTATTTTGACGCTAAATACGTCATAATTGTAGTTACACTTTATTTTTATAAATCACTATATAAAACACGTATAAAAGCTGTTATAATAAATATCGAGTGATTTTTTTCGCTATTAATGATTTTTTTAAGATCACATTTTATTGGAATAACATGTAGTTAACAAGTTACTCGTATAACAATAAAAAGTAATCTTTCTATAAAGTATGTGTATATACAAATATAAACATGAGATAGCGATGGGTCACACTTTAAAAATATATTGCAAAAAGCTAATCAGTGTGCCTGAGACCCGCCCCCTTTTAGACATATTAATAGCATTTTTATTTAGTGTCTAATTAATCATTAATACAGTCACATAAATAATAAGAAAGCGATCGAAAACAATTACCTGACGTCCTGCAAGAGTTGAATTGCTCGTTCTTTATCCCCGAGTTGATAGTGGCACGTGGCGATTTCAGCGAGCGCATATGGCAGTAGGAAAGTGTCCTCCTTAATTTCGCTTTTCAGCCTAATAATAGATATATAATTTTAATTTAACCTTAAAAGGCAATATTTAAATTAAAAGTTTGATTCATATTTTAATTATAATTAAAACTTTGCACAATGAGAAAAAACATGTTAAATAAAAAAAAAAAAAGATTAAATTATTCCATTGCACAATACAATAATACCTAAAGTAATGGATGTATTAATCGATAATTTAACAGTCATAAAGCGCAATCATAACCCGGTAAAATGATCTTAATTCGACATCATATTTTGATTATACCTATATACGACAATTTGATATAATATTAGGGAAGATACCTATATTAGGTGACCGGCTCGAGGGGGGAGAGAAGTCTTCGATGTACCACGACTGGTCACAGGGAGGAGGGGAGGGGGAAAACCGCGTTTATGAATCATTACACGAAATTTACGAGGGGGGAGGGTTTCTCATATACTGCGGATGGTCAACAGGGGGGAGGGTTGGGGGGAGGGGGGAAGGGTTGGGGGGGGTTGGCAAAAAAAATTATGAAACTTGGGTCACGTAATATGGGTATCGATCCCCTTATCTGTCTAAGGTCAAATTAAAGGTTATGTAACGAGCAAAATTACAGGGGCGCTGCTACCGCCGTACCGATGATACTGGTCTTTGAGGTAAAAAAAAAAAAGTACAAATTCATAAAATGTTGAACCAACATCTCGAAATTCTTATTAAATTAGTAGCGAATTGAGTCGTTCAACAGCACAGACGTACGCACAAGCTATCACCACTTAAAAGTCCCCTCTGTTGTCGCCCAGAAAAATATCGATTCCGGGTCCCATTTAGAAGAAATAGGAGTGACGTTTATTCCATAAAGACACATTTCTGTATTTTATTTTAGGATAATCAAATTAGATTAATTAGTTTTTGTATTATGGAATTTATATTTATCAATGTCTTGTCCCTATGTTTGATTTTTTTTTAATAAATTCAATATCATAAGGTCTACTACTACGTGCCTTCTAAAAGTACAAAAGTTAACCAATTATCGCGGTTTTCGGATATCTGGCAATGACAATGACTCGTATGCATATATATGGTGTTGGGGCTTTTTATAAGTCCGACTGGCTAACTACCACATACAAGTTGAAAATCTGTAGTTACTAAACACTATTTTGTTGGTGTGTTCCGGCAGCTGTACCAGAGAGCCAGTTCTTCTTTAGATTTTGCATGTTTACCGGTCTTAGACTGCATCATCATTAATGTCAGATGAGATTGTGGGTCAAATACTAACTTATAAAGTATATAAATTACGAACTTAATAAATAAAATAAATACATAAGGATATACACAGCGAAACTCCTCTTTATATTATTATTGAAAGAAAAATTAGGAAACCGAGGAATATGTTATCATGATATTGTCCATTATATATGGTCACCTCGAGCTGCATGTGTCTCTCTCGCACTCAACTTAATCATTCGGGCAGAGTGCGACAGCAATAGACTCTTGTTATATAAAACCTTTCTTTAAATATCTCCCAGATCGCGTTCATTCTTAAGGGCCCTTAAGGCAAACTACGGCGCTGTATGGCGATATTTTTAAATAGGTGGACTGACTTTAATATGGTGTCCAGGGTGTTGAGAGCCAGACGTGGGAGCCCCATGGCGGCGAGACAGCAACCGTGGAGGTATCGCACCAGAGCGAGGTTATCCGCATCGTAACCGGCCATCCAAGCACGTGGACCGTTCTCGATGATTTCCCGAGTGCACTCTATAATCTGGCGAAAGGGAGTTTTTGCCCGGTATCTTAGTCTGTCATGGTAATGGCCTTTATATTTTATCCATAATTTTGTGTTATTTGACATTTTACGCAATATAGTTAATAAGCAATTATTGTGCAGAAGTGAGGTGAATGAATGGAAAATAATACCACGGTGTATGAATTTTGAGATGTCGCAAAAACTGCCGAGAAAGTTCTAAATAGAGGACCACATCGTACATTGTAAATTCATGATTTAGTTAAAAAAATTCTTACAAATTAAAAATAATTTAGAAATACATTTTTCATAAAAGTTGTAATTTTACAGTACAACATTTGTTCTTTTACAAAGTTTTGTAATAAATCAGGTATGTTTAAATTTACGCTGCGAATAGTCTGTTGATCTGTGCCCCTTGAGGTCTACATTAAATTGTATGGAACTTAAACCTTTATAGTTTTGGACAGTCCAAGGGTTACGGATACTTACCAGAATTGACATTTAAATTTAAAAATCACTAAATTAATTTACCTTCAACATATTCTGTGCCTCCCTTTCATTGTGTACGAGAATGTGAAACATGTTCCACAAGCAGAGTAGCTCAATAGCCGGGAGGATTAAGCGACCCCCCTGCGCCTGGAATCGATTACAGCGCTTTATCACGAACTTCTCCATCGGCAGCGACTTACCAGCGATACGCTGCTTGTAGTATGACGCGTGTCTGTATAAAAAATGTGCAAAACCCCATTGAAGTATCAAGTCTACATTTGTGTCACACGTGTCCTAATAGTAATCCACCTCAAGCTGCAAAGGGAACGTACCCATATTACGTGACCCATGTTTGACAATTATTCAGCCCCTTCCGTCGTCCCCTTGGTGACCACAGTATATGAGAAGAGCCCGCCGCTAGTTTTCATGTAGTAACTCATAAATACAAGTTTCCCCCTCCTCCACCTGACCCAAGCGTGGTACATGGAAAACCTCCCCCCTCCCCCTAAACAGATCACATAGTATGGGTATGTTCTCTAATAATCATTTGCTCACAAAATCACGAAGAACTCTATTATATAGTTAACGTCTCGATAACTGAAACTATTACCGATTATTTCAAACATATTCTACTCCCAACTGAAATGTATTTTTGGTAAACCATTAAATTATATATTATGAATGAAATAATTCTAGCTCCATGTTGTCACTATATTTTTCGTAGCGTGCCGTTTGTGTTGCAGTAAAAAGGTTAAAAGTTTTTATAAAAAAAAAAGTATAGAGTTTCTGCATGTTTCTCAATTACTTTTCGTTGAAACATTGCGATGCATCAATGAAACTACAATACCAGACATTTTATATACTATATCGGGGAAAAAGGTGAGATGTTCGGCTTGGTTTGATTCTGTAAAGAGTTCTCTCTACCACACAGTACAATGACAAGCGATAGATAAAGATAACGATATACGAAACCGACTATTTCGGTTTTCTGTCCAACATGACAAATCAAAAGTCTGGTAGTGTACGTGTGTTGAAATGTAATGTAATTGTATGAAAATATTAGTGCATTAGTAGTTAGTACAAAAATAGTTTTTTAATTAAAAATTCAAATACTTTATCATTACTACTAATCCTCTGCACATAAGTTTAATAACATGTAACGTAGATCCTTCGTTACCAACTAGTTCTTTTATTTATCTTGGCGTAGAAATGTTGACTCGTACAAATCATCACGTAAGAAAAAAGCGTTATGATCCTATATTTCTCTCCTACCAAGCAACTTTATGTGATAGGGATGAATGAGTGAAATAGAAAAAGAGCCGTACGGAGGAAGCATAACGCTTTTTCCTTACGTAATGAAAATATACAATTATAAACAATCAGAATTTCCATATCAAATTGCATTCGGCCTTGAAGAAAAAGCGTAAAGAATTCCTTTCCTGAACCCCTGACCACACACGTTTTTTTTTATTTATCAACTTACTTCATACTTTAACCAATGGTGAAGGAAGAAACCCTTACCTCATCAAGTCATTACACTGTTGCTTCTCAGCGGCAGTCAAATCGCTCAGCTGCATTAGCATCGCACCTTTAGTGTACGAATAGATTGTTCTCGACCACGAGCTCTCTTCAATCAACTTGTTGGCGTAGAACGCAGCCTCGCACCATTCCATCTTTAAGCTGTAACGTAATTTTGACGAGTTGGTACCTGCGTTGGTTGTCCACTATTGGGTTATCTGGTACATTACGTCATTACACGCTTGTATAAAGCGCATTCTAATTTATAATGGATTTTATTAATATCGCGGATATATTTCGAAAAACTACCGTGACGTCGACTCAGTACGTCCGTAAATCATGCAACTCAATATACTTTACCAGTCCAAAAAATAATTACGAAGAAAATGCTAAGATTCCCGCTTTTTAACACTTGCCCTTATAAAATCCCCAATCGAGTTGAGACACCTCACAATTTGAGAAGGTCTCACAAACTGGTAATGTTTGGTTAAAAGCACCAGATGCGACAGACGAGTGTGTTCATTCTGAACCCTGATAGAGAGAGCCCTACACTTAATACTGGACTCAGCTTGAGTACAAAATTTTCGCCAATCTTAGCCGGAATTGTCTGATAGCAACAATTAAGTCAGGTATTCGTTATTATGTTTGTAACAGTTATTAGATTCCCATCCAATAAATGATTCATGTTTGTATATTATTTTCAAGCGAACGTTAGTTGGACGTAATTTAAGAGGTAGTTTGAAAGTAACACCAGTGACAAAGAAGTTGAGGAGTAATAGGTCAGCATGGTACGGGCATATTATGAGAAGAGATGAAAGTCATGTAATATGAATGTGGACGGATATAAGAGTAGGGGAAGACCGAAGAAGGTATGGATAGATTGTGTGAAAAATGATATGTGTATAAAAGGTAAAATACTGAGATGAGATCTGACAGGGGAGAGTGGCAAAGGAAAACATGTTGTGCCGACTCTACTTAGGTGGGATAAGGGGAAGATGATGATAATGATGATGATGTTGTTGTATGGTGTGATTAATCAGAAATTGATATAATTATTAAGCAAATATATTGTCGGCTTGAAGGTGCTTAAGCATTGCTTTTTCAAATAAAACATATGATTAGCAGTCTTTTTAACCGTTTCAATTATGTTTATTTGTCTAAGGAGTAAAAAAAACAATTAATTATACAACCGACCTTTTAACCCACATGATCTCCCAGTAGCAGAGATGTCTGAATTGCTTCCAAGTGTCTTGAGCTGCGATAGCACGATTGTACGTATCTATGGCTAGATTGAACTTGCCCTTAAGCAGTTGCAGGCGTCCTTTGAATACCAAAAACCAGACACTGTCTGGGTACACCTGGGAGGGGACAAAAATTGGGTAAACTGTTTTTATAAAGTTTTTTGCGTTTTCTACTTATATGGGGGTAACTAGAGGGCCGTAACTCGTTGTTCCTATCGTGACTTTGAAATATAAACATGTAGTTTTTGTCCCGTTCAGACCTATTAGCTGTTGGATAATGTTTGCTTCTTCGCACTCTGTGATAATACAGCCCAATCATTGTTAATTATAATAATAGAGAATCCAGAAAATTGATATTTTAAAATATTCGTTTTCGTTATTAGTTTCTGTAATAATTACTAGCATTAATCAGAGTAAATAAAAATCCATATAAGACATTGAATACCTTAAGCTCCTTCTGCAGTATTTCGTTACTGACTTCCAGATCGCCCATAGAGCCGACGAAATGACAGATAGCGAGATGGTACGCGAGTAGAGTCAGATCACAAAGCATTGATCGCATGCCAGGCGAACGAGATCCCGCCTCTAACTCGGAAAGCCCCAATTTCTGAAAGACCAATGTGTGAATTAACATCTTTTTTTTTATTTATGTTATAGGGGGCAAACGAACAGGTGGGTCACCTGATGGTAAGTGATCACCGCCGTCCATAGACACTAGCAACATCAGAGGAGTCGCAAGTGCGTTGCCGGCCTTTTAATATATGTGGGCCTCCGGCGCTCTCACTGACCGAACGAAACGCAACAGTGCAAGCACTGTTACTTCACGTCGGTTTACTGTGAGAGGGTGGGACTACCCCGCGCGTCGGGCGAGCCGACCCATTCATGTTGAAACCAGTAATAGCTTCAGCGTAGCTCTACCACCTAGTCTCTACCATCTATACTACAACTGTAGCGTTAGTAACGCAAGCAAGCTCTTTGTTTGCCTCTTTAACCATGACCTTAACGTTATCTTAAACGTTGAAGAACATTTACAAAGTTAAAAAGACGAAACGATTTAAATTCTACCGGTGACTTGTGTGTTGTGTGATGTGGGGAAACGCGACGGGAGGGAATGGTGAACATAGAACACACTTTTTTATTTTATTAACTATCTGATACCCATTACTTTGTTTGCATTGTTTATTATTTTAACAGTACTCATTATACGTGTTATTTTCAGAGATAAACCATTAAAAAAAAATGCGAGCAAAAGCTAACAAAATTTCTTTGTAAACGATGTGATCCTTTCACTTCGCCTTTGCTGCGCATGCACAGCGCATCGTTTACTACACTTCGAAAAATAATATCGAATTTCGAAAAATACAAAAATATCTACGATGGGATATACCTATCTTTTTAGGATAGCTTACTATACCTATCTATCTTCTAAAAATGGTCATATACAATGAGGTAATTAGAAGGCTATTTAGACGGATACAGTATTAATCCTTATCAAATCGAATACGTTAGTTACCTTAAGCATTTCTTGTACATATGTATACATTTTTATTATCATGGCAGGACAACGTCCGCCTGGCCTGCCAGTAGACTATATTTGCCAACTCACTGGTTTAAATTCAAAACGGAAAGTCTTCATGATTTTTTTATAATTATACAACACTTCGGTCTCGTTGGCCTTATTAATTTTCTTATTTTTATCATATAATATTATGGTGCACTAACTATTGCTGTTTATTTTATTAATCAATCATTTATTAAATTATTAAATAATATTAGTTCTTTTATTTAACTGTTTTATGTCAACTTTTATTATTTATAATTGTATCTTAGTCTATAAAAATGCTGTAATCGGCTATAATTAGGAACATCATTAACTCTAACAACTATTATGTCTCTTATGCCTGTTAACAAATATTATGTCCCTGTTGATGATTCATCTCGAATAAATAAGCTACTTGGTGTGATTAAAGCGTGCTTCGGAGTTAGCACGCAGACGGATGGCCGAATGTTGTGAACGCTTTTAAAATCTATTGTTACTATTTTAATTACCTAATTAATATTACCACGTAATTATTATACTATTTGAATTTAACACTAACCGCCATGTATATAGAGTAATAAAACGACTAAAATAAGTAACGGAAGTACGTGTGTGTTTTGGAATGTCTCTAGTGATATTTACCATAAAACAGTATAATTAATGTGCCGTATATTTATTGAAATTAGTTATATATGTTAAGGACACAGTTATAGTTGTTAATGATTATATATTTTGTTATTTACACTAACGGAAGTAATGTTCGTTGTCACGAGCGTGGTTAGGAGGGAGAACGGCGCTCCATCACGCTTCGCAATGGCGGCCACAACGGCGGCAGTTGGTTTTCAGGAGCGGTCGATAAAAGAGAGTGTAAGAAATAGGTTGGTTAGGTGGAATAAATGTTGTGTGAAATACTCGATTTTTATTATATAACTCAATCGATCGTTATGGAACTTTGTGAACATATCAATCAAATATACAAAAAAGGACAAAGCGCACCTTAAAATCGGGGAAAAAGTACAATTACCAAAGGGTAGATCAAATCTACGCGAGTTAAGCCGCGAGCGAAGGCTACTGTTTATATATCTCGACAATAACATAGGTTGTTGCATTCCAATGGTATGAATCATAACCGTATCAGTATAACCACACTTTATAACTCGGAAAAATACTTTACGATTAAAAACAATACATACTATTTTGGCAACTGAAACGAATTACTTAAACGTGTTCTCTCGTGGAGCTAAATCACATAATTAATATGAATCTAGGCTTGGACTGCATTTGCGCTAGTTATATAAATATGTCGTGTAACGACAAACGATAACCTATCATAAATCTGGCTGGAAAGGAAAATATGACGGATAAAAAGAATCTAGACCTTCACACCACAGATGACATTAACATGTTAAAATAATTATTCATATTTCGCTATAAGAACCTTCTTCAGACAAGCTGACATTTTGTAAATAATTTATATATATATATATATATATATATATCTATGATTATATTGTAAAATCTACATAACTGCATGTGTATGTAAATTTAAATATTTATTGTATTTTCTTTTATAATATTATTTATTTAATTTAATAATCGTATATATTGCCTCGTTCTACTTTATTTTGACAACGGATGGTCATTCTTTAAGATTATAGTTGCTATTAGCAAATCGGTCGTTGTATTTTAGTATTCTAACGAAAATGCTGAACTCCTTGATAGAAATTTGAAAGAAGAGTTTGTTATCGTACGTACATCACCTATGGACATTATACTATTTATGCAAAATAATGTTTTAGTATATCTTCTGAACTTTTTTTCAAACTGGACTATACGCTGTTAGTCTGATGGACCTTATGGCGCTCGGCCACTTGGCAACAAGTTCAAGCATGCCAGAACGTTGAATTTTTTTTTTCTCGAACTGTCTACACTGTTGACCTGGCAAGGCCTTTACAATTTCACCGAACTACCAAGGGGAGCGCTTAAGGCACTCACCCGATTTTATATAGAGGGAGAACGTTAAGTGAAAATGTAAGAAGTATCATAATCAAGCATTAACAAGCAACAGCAATGCTGCCTTTATATACTTAATAACACTAAAAACTTCCTAAGCGTAAATATTTAAAGAGGTCGCGTTTTAATTTACATTCAATTTGAAATGTTTTAAGGTCATGTTTGGCAATTTATGCAATGGATATGCTCTATGAAGCGACAAATGTATTTGAAAATTATTTTCATGAATTAATTTAATGAAAAAAAATTTTAATTAACGTGCGCGAATGTTAAGTTTGTGGTTTGTATAAATCGTAAATGCTAAAGTAATAATTAAATTCCGGGCAAAATACAAACTAAGCACAAGCACAAAATACTCAGGTTACTATAAAACCATAGGCATTATTTTTATGGCTTCGAACAGTCATATAGAAGTTATTTGATATTGCGTTCAGCATAAAATATGCGAAAAATATAGAGTTCAAAATATGACAACGAATACGATGGAATATAAAATAATGTACTCTCAAAACATGTGGGGTTCTTAAATTATTAGAGTTTTTAACTGACTTCAAAACAGAAAGCTTCTGTTTTTACCAAGTAATGTTATGTGCAGGATTATTCCAGAAAGTAGACGATTGATTTTTACGTTTCTTTTATTAGGGCACTAATATACACACTTATGGAAAGGTTTTAAATACGAAAAATATTAAAGCCACATTTTTAAAGACAGTTTTAAAAATACACGGCAAAATGTATGTACAGAATGAATTTTCGGAGGGAGCATTAAAAGCAGGTGCCTTATCTGTTGGAGTTATAGGAGAACGTTCTGAGCAAGAGTCTTGATTTTTTAAGACATTTTGACATGAATTCACAGATTTGGAAAAAAAAGAATGTCATTAATAAAAAGAGATGACAAATATTTTTTACGCTAAATGTAGGTACCTGTTTCGGGTACCTGTGAAATCGCAGAAACTTCTCCCATACAACGTGTAGGAAATTATCGTGTAGGAAACTTTTTATACCAAACGGCAGCAATCGGGCAGACGGCTAATCTGATGTTAAATGGTTACCATCGCCTACGGACAACTACAACGCCAGGGGCATCACTGTTGTGTTGCCGACCTTGAAGAGCGTGATCCAATCCCTTTTTGGAGAGCCCCATGTCATAACTCTGGGGGGACATCGTGCTGAGTAACCCAATCCCACAACGTTAGCGTGCACATAATAAAGCTTCTAGAGAAACTTACGGTTGTCGCCAATCTACTGTCTTTCCGATTACTTATTGGAGTATCTCAAAAACCCGCCTGCATTTATTCATAAATGTAACAGGGGGGTAAGAGTCCTTGGGCCTGGTTCAAGGATTATTAATACTATGTCTATTTTTTATTTGATAACCAATTGTAATTCATTATAAAGTGCTATTCGTTCGAACGTTCAAAAGAAGAATTCGAAGAATTCCTCCTATTTTGATGTGAAACATCTATAGCCGCGCATAAAACCGATTGGTGGCGTGGTCACGTATGCTGTGGCGACGCGTCGCCACATATACAGTTATATGTAGTAGTGTACGTACATGGCGTTATGGCGACGAGAATTGAATTGTCACAATTTGAAATACATTTTTGAATTTAGAATTTTTATATTAATGAAAATAAACGTTTATTAGATAAACAGCCATCATTTTCTGGAATAAACTCGTAATATTTAATTATTATAGTTCCTGTCGTAATATTTCCTTTATGCATATTACTTGTACAAATTAATTTCGATGTTTTACATCTGCCAAGCATCCGGCGACGTGTTTTTTTTTAAACTTAATTAAAAAAAATCACTTATACCAACCCATGAGAGCATCGAAATCGAAATATATTAAAGATTAAATGGTTTAATAATAATAAATGTACAAACTTATTACAAATTCAAATAAGTTCGGTGAATATTGATGAAGAAATAAATTAACTTATGTTTGAATTGAATTTTATTAAAATCAATAAATAGTATGAAACAAAATCACTATGCACGTCGGTTTGTGTGTCCTTAGTTTTTCTAAACAACGTTTCTAATATGGATTTTATTATCATTGTAAGAATTTCTTCTTGAAGGTTAATATGTATGTCGATGAATTAAGTATTCAAGCTGTAAGAAATATTTTTCGACCGTAGTCTCGAGTCGTGTTGTACATAATGCTGACTAGACAGGACCAAATATAATAATAGTCTATAAATAATATACACAGAGTTGTACGGAACAAATTTATAAAACAGTTCCTTGTATTTATAGGGTTTTAGTAAAGTTTTAAGTATGAAGGTGGATGGATTGTGTGAAAAATGATGTGTATAAAAGGTGTGAATTCTAAGATGACATCTGACAGGAGAGAGAGAGTGGAAGAAGAAAACATGTTGTGCCGATCCTACTTAGGTAGGTACGGTACTTAGGTAAGGTACTTATTTGGGTGATGAAGAAGGTGATGATATGTTTGGCTTTTAAGACTAAAACACAACAACCATTTTATACCTTTTTATATATAACTAGCTGACCCGGCGAACTTCGTACCCCCTAACAGTCGATTCTTTATTTTTATTTTTTTATTACTTATTCTGCTATTCGTGACGCTATATAACGTTGAATGTAACTATCGTATAAATATTGAGATTAACATTTATACGATACTAACGTCACTCAATTGTTTTGCCTTCCCGGAACCTCACCACTAACACTTTAACTTTATGCTATGGTATTAAAGTTCAAATTGACTTTTAAGTATTATTACGAATCGTTTGTATGGGAGTATAGAAAAGTGTTGTTTTTAGACTTTTTCAGGCATTAAAAAAAATTCTCTTCGTAAAAACCATCATCGTACTTCAAGGAATATTCAAAAAAAAGAATTAGCGAAATCGGTTCAGCTGCTCTCGAGATTTGCGCTTAGCAACACATTCAGCGATTTATTTTTATATTATAGATTAAAAAGTACGAGTTATTTGTGTAGCTATTTTAATCAGTATAGTATTAATGTAATAAATATCAACATTGTCAGGCTAAAGTCCGGTGACTCATCAAGCCAACTGCGTATAGTCAGATAAAAAAAAAAAGACATTTACAGTAGTATCAAATTTGAACGTATATTTTATAAGATACCAGCGGGCCCTGACACACGTTGACCTGCCCTGATAATATAAAAAAACATCCTGGAATCATATGACACCGTCGTCTATCAGACCCACTTGTGAACTTATACAATCCAGGAATCCACTCGAACACACATCATAAATTCACCAAAACCACTTCATCAGTTTAAGTGCAATTCGGTCAGATACACATATACAAAAGAACTACCATATATGAATATAATAACAGATCTAAAAAAAAATCTGTGACCAGATTCAAAAGGCTTCTTTGACTTTGAAAATCTATAAATGTTGAAATGCTTAAAAATAGTTTGGATATGACACATCACAATCGTTTCAACACTTCGACGACGCCATATTATAAACTCGAGCGAAGACGGGACGAATCGCTAGTAAATTATATAACGATCATTGAAAATTGAAATAAAAAAAACACATAGTTACCTTATTTCCAGAAAATCCGACGAATTCCAGGAGGCTAATGATCCTGGGCGGCAGAAGCGATATCATGAGGTTAAAGGTCGCCATACCGAGGCGCACGCCGCTCTGGAAGTGAGTCTTGGACACCTCAGTATCCCAATTTTTCTTCTCGAGCATTTTGGCACAGTCTCTATAAAAAGTACATAACATAAGTTCGAGAATTATTTCGTTTTAACCGTTTAAAATACACAAACCGTGTGTCTCGTAAACTTTAATAAGAACCATTGTATTTATAAATCTCCACCATAGAAACGTAAAATGTGTTTTAAAACTTGATAAGTAAATACATTTCGATTTAAGTTATTGTACATTTTTTACCTATCCTTTTTAATTCTCAATATATTTAGCGGACTATCGCTAAATTAATAAATGATAAATATATATATTAATAGCAGGCCTTACACGACACGTTCTTTCCCACGTGAAAGCTTTATGCGGGAAAGAGTGCACGTGTAAAGACAAACAATAACAATCACTTGAGTATACGCATACGCGCTTTCCTGTGTTCAATCTTGCACTCGCCAATCGCGCGTGAAAGAGCGTGTCGTTTAATGACAGTACTGGCGGTTAAATATTAATGCGCAATTATTGTAGCATGAATTTCAGAAATAATTTTGTTCGTTATAATTATGTCAACGATATCACTGCTATAATTATAACGCATTAAAAGCGAAATGATAAAGAAAGCGATTATATAAAAATATGTGGTTCAAGTAAGCATCATCTGTCCGACAAACGTTACAGAAGCCTACTTTTTTTTTGACAACCAAACTTTGTTTTTATTTTAAAATGCCAACAATATTATAAAATATGAATTCAAATAACATGAGATTATGAAAATATAAAAGCCACTCTACATGACAGACTAAGATGCCGCCAAAATAACCTAGAAACTTATTTAAATGAGAACAAGTTATCTCGTTTTCTGCATAACAGATGTCACTTTTTGAAGTTTGTAAACTGAATAATATTTACACTGTTTCGTAAATAGAAACAAATGAGGTATTGTGATTGGTTGAAAATAATTATTTGTCAAAGTGGTGATCGAAATGGAACTTTATAGAATGTATATACCTAATTGATTAAAAACCGATTCTTATAACACGATTCTTGAACTTCAGCGTTTACTGCGAAATACGCTTATAGCTACAGTAATTATATTTCGTTTAGTTGCTAAGTACGATAAATCGAATTCAATGAGTACGGGCGATATTTATTCAAAATGCGATTTTAACTTATAACGTTAATTAGTAATTAATTATATTTCGTTTAGTGACAATATGATAAATCGCATTTGTTCACTACGGTGCGAAATTTAGCAGAGTGTTTTATGTTTATATTTTAAAACCAGAAAAAAAAAAAAAAAAAAATGTTACCTGAATCGTTAGTGTGTAGTTAATACGAGTATCTTTGAAAACTTCGTATAAACGGTCAAATTATTGGATTCAGTGCATGAATTATTGTAGATTGTAAAATTAAACTTGTAGATATATAGAAATAGGAAGAATATTGTTTATTTTAACAATAGGTGGTTATCTTTTTGTGTGTGCGTAAATAGTTTGACCTCACCACGTTAGAACCATTTTGAGAGATTAAACGACGGAAGTGAAACTGCAGATCTTAAAATCCGTTTTCTTTTTCCTAACTGACCTATGCTGTTAGCCCACAGGGCTTCGACAGCTTCATTGAACTATCGCAATATTTGTCGAAAATCTCTGCCGTATAGGACAACCGTGACTTATTTAAAGATTCATATTAGGTAAAAAAATTCACAAGATTATCTAAGTTTTCCGAGAACTCTGTAATTTGTTATCAGTCCAGAGTAGTTTGCGGTGATTGTTATTTTCTTTTTTTTTTGGATCATTTTGTTTTGTGTATCAACAATTATAAACGAACGTATCTAATTTTTACGATGAATATTTCGCGTTATCCTGCTAAATTATATTCACCATTTTGTAGATCGTTATAACTATAACGACATTTATCGCGCGCGAAATAAAAGTAGCATTTCGCATTTAGCGTGTTAAATAAAAATAGCGATAATTCTTACTTTTCAATCGCAGTTAATAAACGATTTATTAAAACGCTTACAAGAAAGCGTAAACGAAAAACAGAAGAAGTATTTAAGTTTAATCACTTTGCTCTTGAAAAAATAAGTAATAATTCGGGTGGCATTTATTTCGTAACACTTGAAACGACTAAATTATAACAAAAAGACATAATATTATATTTTTGGCGTACATAACAATAGTATCTACATAATTATCGTACGATATTCTTACAAACTTTTATAATAACATAACGATAACGTTGATACAAATTAAATTAAATTGTATAAACAACGTTTATCAAGATGAACTGTCCTCGAAATTTTACCTATACTGATGATAAGACACTTAAGAAATGTCTAGACGCATTAAAGATGATCCATTTAATTCGTGATGAGTCTATCAGATTTTTTGGTACAAAGTGACGATTATTCTTCTATATATTATAAAACACAGTCGTGCACCGCGTCTGTCTGTCTGTCTGGATGTTCGCGATAAACTCAAAAACTACTGAACGGATTGTAATGCGGTCTTCGCTAATAGATAGAGTAATTCACGGGGAAGGTTTAAATATATAATTTGTTAAGGTTTTTTTTTGTAAATTGGTTGAAGTATAATGATAACTGTTGAGAAAAATCGGAAAAGGTCAAGCCGCCTTAAGCATTTCATGCACATAAGTATATATTTTTTTACTATCAGGGCAGGACAACGTCCGCCGGGCCTGCTAGTAATATATAAATAGAACGAGGAAATGTTGAAATCTAGTACCGTCGACAAAATAAGATAAATAAAAAAAAACAGATTTAATTGTTTTACAGACATACATATGTTGAAAACTTTAATTGTGAGCCATTATGTTCGAAAAGTACGAATGCTCTTTTGCTTTACCGTGTATTTATACCGTAATAGAGAACGACTTTGAGAAAATGCATAAGCTGCTTCAAATAAACTCCGGTAGGTTCGTACCTACTCGTCTTGGACTGTACCTAAGACAGATAATATGAGCATGAATGGGTCGGCTCGCCCGGGGTAGGACCACCCTCTCACAGAAAACCGACGTGAAGTAACAGAGCTTGCACTGTTGCGTTTCGTTCAGCCAGTGACAGCACCGGAGGCCCACATATATTAAAAGGCCGGCAACGCACTTGCGACTCCCCTGGTGTTGCTAGTGTCTATGGACGGCGGTGATCACTTACCATCAGGTGACTCACCTGTTCGTTTACCCCAATAATATAAAAAAAAAAATTATATCTGCCTCGCCCTTAAGGCAAAAGCTTAATGACATGATGGTATGTATCCTGGTATCCTGTATAACAAACACTCTGAAGATTCCAGTATTCGCAGGTAAAAGTCGTCGAAATCGGCTTAGCCATTTCGGAGATTAACTTTGACAAACAATAGACATTTCCATTCAACTTGTATATAACTTATATATCGTTTACATAAAATACACACTCGTTACATATGTAAAGCAGGTTTCGCGTTATTCGATACGATACTAATTACTTAAGCTACGATTTAGACACATAAAAAAAAAAAAATATCGACAGTAACTTTGTATAAATTATTTAGTAATTTATTTATATAAGCACACCCATATATGCTTTTTACGTTTCACCTCTAACATTGTAAACTAACGACCGGTCGTTATAAAATAAGCATATATTTCGTTTTATTTAGGTATTAAAACTGTACGAGGTTCGGAATCCGGATATCGAGAATTGGAGAAAAAAAAAATAAAAAACCATATGTTCACATTAACATGTCCAATGATCGTATAAAATATATGATGGTTAAAATAAGCGAAAAAAAAAAAAAACGCGCTTAATCGTGTCACGGCGAACCGGTTTCGTATTAATTTAATGTATAAAACTATTTTTAGAGTTGGGAATTCACAGCATTTATATATTAATTAACAAGAAATGAGAGCGTAAACGTAACAAAAGGGCAAACGTCGTGTATATAAAGATTAATTAATTTAATTAGTTCATATGAAGTCTTCGTGTGAATCTCTATATAATGAAAATTAGCAATCCACAGTCAGATCGAGTCCTCGTGGTACGAAGCTTTTGAGATATATAAATTTTTTCAAATGTATTTATTTCTCTACCTACTTATCGTGTCGTATAGTTTAATTAAATAGTTCTTCTTCTTTATTTTTTGGCTCCGTCACGATTTGTCCACTAGCCAGCGTCAAGTAACAAGATTTTGTCAAGTAAGTGTCTTGTGATAATTATAATGTTCTAACAAAATGGTGGTTTCCTTGTTAGAACTTTCCATGGAGTTTTGGCGGCATCTCAGAATGCACGCTCCGTGGTATTATTTCCCACCCACTTCACTTGTGCAATAATAACCGAACTATATTACGTAAAACACCACCAATAATACAAAATATAGAGTCTAATAACACAAGATTGTGAATAAAATATAAAAATCACTACATGACAGACTAAGATCCCGCCAAAAACTCATAATTAAATAGTTAAATGTAGCAAATCGTCTGCAACTTCGCAGAATATAGTAAAGAATTTCTGTACAGAGTAAGCCTAACTTTAGGGCTCGCGCGCGGTGCTGGACACTGGTTCTTTAATTGCTCATATTCACGCGGAACCCTATTATTTTTTTCTAAAATAATTTAATGCCTAAGTTGCTCTCTATAACATCAGCAATCTGCCAGTGAATGTTTCGTTAAAATCGGTCGAACTGTTTCGGATATTAGCCTTGACCGGAGCAAGCAAACAGGCAGACAAAACATTAAAAAAATTCCATATATCACAATAACTGTATATAGTTTCCTATGATAAAAAGCTATTAATTTGACATTACCAACATACACTTCGACTTTATTTATGTTTATAGATGATAGCAACATAAATTATCTTCGAATTCAGATTTTTTTTTCAATTTGCAAGGATTTTTTTCCTATTACTTAACATTATTATATTTCGGTCAAATTAAGCAATATCTTTACAAATCTGTAGTCGATGTGTTACTCTGATGTATAAGCTACATTACTTTGAAATCTCATGAAAAAATGTTCCGTAGTTTTTGCGTGAAAGTATTACAAACGTCCTTTCATTCTCGCCAATTTTCTCGTTTCTGATCACATTTATTATCCAGATTCGTCTCCTTAATACTAAAACATAATACTAGAAGCACTAAAGCTGGTGGACTCCAATTTGTATTAATGAGAATGGTATTGTTGTTTCGTGGGAACTACATCTTTCGTTTGGATTGATAGTGGGTCATACTTTTTTTTTAATTGAAACTTTCCATTGCTGTTTTAAACTGCGACAATCCCTCTAAATTGTAAGTGGCTTGTGGTGATTTTTATAATTATTGTTTATAGTCCTTGTAGAAAAGTAGTCTAAATAATTCCTCTATCTGAAAATAAGTCTCTTCAAAATCGGTTCAGCCTTCTTTGATTAGGGGGCATCCATTAATAACGTGTGGTAGTGTTTGAGGATATTTTGACCCACGACCCTAATCGCACGTGGGATCTTTAAACAAATGTATTTTGAGTATAAATGCATTGGATTTAGAAAAAGGATAATGACAATTTGCTTTATTATTGTTATTAATACTAGTATTTTTGACTACTTTGATCGTAATCTAAAATCACAGTGATAATAATAAAATTAAAACTACCAAAATATATAGAAGAATTGAGTCAGATTTCGGCATATTTTAGTCTACACAAAGTGTTTACAACAAATTCATCTGATTTTTACTCCAAAAAAAATTATTGTATATTTTCCGAAGCTCCTTCCCCTTTACGTGCGATTTAGTGAGATTCGGTTTAACTCCCTCTCCCCCCTTGATCTCCTCACGTAATTAATGGGCAGCCCCTCAGCACCCCGGACTAATAAAAGAGACATCAGATTTATTATATACTAAGTTAATACCCGCGATTTTGTCTGCGTTGTTTATTATTTTAACAATATACTTTATGTACAGAGAGGAAAAAATATTAAATAAAATCAAAAGCAAAAATACATTTTGTTACTAAATTTCTTTGTAAATAATGTGATCACGGTTTACTTTTCCACTTTCCCACGGACGCTTACCACAACGTTTGCCACATATGAAGCACACGTCGAAGAACGTAGGTTCGAATCCTAGCAACTGAGTCGGAGCTTTCGGTTAAGGAAAACATCATGATGAAACCATAGCATCCGTCCGTCTGGCTAGCTACCACCCTCAAGTTGAAAATCTGTCGTATTAAAGTCGTATAAAAGTATTAAAGGAAATAATAATAGCGTTGAACGGGTAGTTTTTATTTTTATTTTCAATAACGTTATATTCAAGAAAGTTTACGTGATAACTGTTCTTTTAAGATAAGGTCCAGTCGCTTAAGAAGTAAAAAATACAAAAAGAGATACGAAATCCATCGAGCAGTTTTTGGGTGATACGCACATGATGGCATACCTTTACTATTTATATATATATGTATACATATACTAGCAGGCCCGGCGGACGTTGTCCTGCCCTGATAATAAAAAAAATATATACTTATGTGCATGACACGCTTAAGGCAGCTTGGCTTTTTCCGATTCTTTCGACAATTATCATTATACTGCCATAACCAATTTACAAAAAATTCTTACAAAAATTTATACCTAACCGTTCCCCGTGAATTACTCCATCTATTGTTGAAGATTGCATTACAATCCGTTCAGTAGTTTTTGAGTTTATCGCGAACATCCAGACAGACAGACAGACGCGGCGGGCGACATTGTTTTAAAATACGTAGTGATGATAAGAAAATTTATATGTTAGCAATATATCAGGATACCATGTGTCATTAGGAGTATCACCAGTGAGATAACTAAGATGGTGGATCTTATAATATCACCTGAACATATAATCTATAAGAATTTCGAATAATTATGAATTGAAATCTCTTACTTGTAGCTGTTGTAGCAGCTTTTCACTTTGAGAGTGCCTTTTATTAGGCCCGTCAGGTCTTCGCCTTCCATTATGGTCATAGCCGCCTGGAGTAACAGCGCTTCGGCGTAACACAGCTCAGCATGAGCTTCCATATCAGTATACAAACTGTAATTTGGCTATAATGGAAATAAACAATTAGCAAGATTTTATAGTTTGGGCCCATCGCAAATTTACACCTCAGAACGAATATAAAAATTACACTAAAAAGGCTGGATTTAAATCTCACAAGAACGTAATAAATATTTTAGTAAGTGTCTCGAGTGAGTCAGTGACTCGCAGTGACTCGAGCGTTAAAGCTGATGCGATAACTCAAGCTTATATATTTTATATTAATGATTGCATAATAACACTAGCTGATACCCGCAGGGCTTCTTTGCACAAAGGGCAAAGAGCCAATGGAACCCGAAAAATAAGTAGCTGAGAACAATTGACGAAAAATCCGCATGGAATGCATAGTTCTATACCGAAACGTTCACTTTATATATACATAGATAGATAGATGATGCTTTATATATACTGCATCTTATTCAAATTGAATAGCGTAATTTTTGTTCAGCATTGGGTATGTCTTGTAACGTTTTTAGCGTTTCCATTACAGATGTTATATTGTCATTTTAAATACAGACCGCAGTTCGGAATCGCCCGTCCCATCGGCTTATATTAATCACTGACTTCTGTCAATTACTCTACAATTTACAATTAGCAAATTCATAGTTCCCGGAAAGATTTTTTCTACAGTGCATAATATGCCTATTACAAGATAATAAATAAATGAATGAATGATTTCGCTCAATTCGTAGAGTAGTAGAGATTCCGTGAAAGAAGATTATTACATTTGTATTAATGTATATAGAACCTTTTTAAAGAAGAAATACTTAATAACATGGTTGACAGATGATTCTAGAAAATATGATGACAGATGAGAGACTATGAAATTATGTTACCTACCGTTTATTTGTTCGTTATTGTAAGCATTGTTTAATATACGGAGACTGTAAGCATATTGTTTATTTAATCTATAGAGTGATTTTTGTATAATGGCAACACACGATGCCGACAGTAACATGCGAGACGAGTTTGAATATCTAGTTTTTTTTTTCTATTAATATTATTTATGGCCGTGAGTGGCTATTGTTTTTTTTTGGAACGAATTCAAAATGACAAAGAATAAAGGTGATCACTAAGACTAGTTGTAAAAATAATAATACATTTGTTATTATTTCCCAAAACCCTGCAGTTTTTCTGAGTTGAATACTTGAATCCTTCATTATACTCGTATACTAATGTATTTGTAGGTAACAACAAAATGGTAGTGTGTTGTTGAATATATTATTTGCAGCCTGATAAAAATTATTGTTATGTTTTTATTGTCTAAATTACTACTTTACTGTTTTTAATATACATACATACATATGTAATAAAATGTGCGGAACTGTTAATATGTAAATAATAATTATAATTTGTTTATAGACGATTTCATCCGGTTCTGAGCGAAGTTTTAAATTTTTTTCTTTTTTTTTTTTGCAGTTTTAAAAAATATATAACGTAAGTATGTCTATCGATTAAATGTGGCCATTTCGAGTTTGGACGTGGCGCTATCGGAAGTATAGAATGAGACGAGACGAGGTGTTAGAAAGCGACGAGATGAGGAGAGTAGGGTTTCACTTAGCAATCAGATTCGGCGTTATTTCATCATTAAAGTGTAAATTAGTAAGATCTATTGCATTGTATGGATTTGTGTGCTGGGCTACGAAAGAGATGGAAGATAGAAGGTTAAATGTGACAGAGATACGAATGTTAAGATAGTTGTGTGATAAATCTAGAAGAATAAGTGTATCGAAGAACGTATGGAAGTAGCACCAGTGTCAAAGAAGTTGAGAAGTAACAGGTTAGCTTGGTATGGGTATGCATATAACCAGAACAGTGTTAAGTAGGAGTAAACGAGGAACGAAATAGCTATAGGTGGGTTGTGTGAACAATGATATGCGTTCAAAAGCTGTGAATACTAAATCGACAGTTGATAGTAGAGGGTGGAAGAGGAAATCATGTTGTGACAACCCTACTTAAGTGTGTTACACCAATTACCTTCGAATTGTGTGTACTTCACTCCACTGATGTACTCCAGTATAATTTCTCGGATAACAATAACAAATGCGCACATTTACCCCTACTTATATTTAGCCGGTAACTTAAATATATACTTAGATGCGATAAACGCTGAGACCTGAGTAATATTTATCACTTGATAATTAGCAAGTATGCTCCATGGATATGAAAAACTGATATTAACGTTCATTACACGTGAAACTAATTGCATATTTTACATGAGCAGGTGCGTTTGTCTCGTCATTCTATTCCCGCTGGCTTCGATTCAATTAAATCAATTTCAAATGAACTGGTATGATGTATTTATTATATCTCGAAATCCTTCCAAATTGATTATTTCGAACGACTAGCAACGTATACATATTTGCATTGGTATTTATTTTAAAAATTTAATTAAAATATGTAATTAGATTGTATAAACCAGTTTATTTATGTCGTTCGTGTTTTTTTTTCTTTTTTATTATTATTATTATTCAATGTAATACTTTAAAAGGAAGTTTATTGCACGTTCGTAAAATATTAAAATCGCTCTTTCTGTGCGTGTTCTTCTCGAATGTTATAGAGAACGGTATAGAAACGGTCGACTGATATCACCATTAGTCCTGATTACGTAAACAATTGTTTGTATTCTTCATTACTACATCTAGTTATCACCAATGTTCTATGTGTCACTAGCTGCACGCTCTCGCATCGTATATGCACGACGGTCTCATAAGTGAATGAGACCATATCTCTTTCCTCCAAAATACGACCAAGTAACAAAATAAAATGGCGACTGAACCACTGAGCATCAATCTATCGATATTCTTGAAAATCTCCAGTCTATCTTCTGTCTCGCTCGCTTTTTTGTATGGATATTTTATATACTAGAAAATTTAAATTTTTCCTGTAGGATTTTTTGTATCAATTTTTTTTTTCATACAAATCTTGCCCGGAATATTATTAAACGCATAACAAAAAGAAAATGTTTCAGCCGTTTTGAATGAAGTATTATATGCTTGGGTACTATTCGGCTATGGTTTCTTTTTTTTTTAAATATACATAGGTAGATGATTAGTTAAAATAGCGAAATATAAATGTTTCTTTTAAAAAATAATTTAAATAGACCACCCTCCATTATGGCCTTCATCACATCCTTTTTTTTTCTTGCTTGCGTTATGAAATCCATTACATATTCAAATATTTATATATATACTACAAGATTCTATATTAAAAAAAACCTCGATGTAGTGTTTTTCGTTTTTTGGATTTTTTGTCAGTGTTAAATATTCAAAATTAGTTTTTTTTTTTTTTACATATTAACGCTGTTTTTGAAACGTATAATTTGAAGAATATATTGTAATATATATATATATATATGTTGAAAACGATTCTGATATAATAATATATAAGTAATATTGATAATAAAAGATATACGAAAAAAAATCAAACACAGATCGAGTTTCTTGCCGGTTTTTATCGATGATTGGATGGTTTTTAAAACCGGTGGTTTTAGTTGTAAACGTTCACGGTTGCCTTCTCGGGGGCCTACATTTAAGTATTCTGATTATAATAATTAATAACTTCTATGTAAATGAAATGTTAAAGATTTGCCGTTGTGCGAGCGTCACATAAGAAATATTCAAGCGATTTCCGATCAATTTTTAATTTTAAACGTCTTAGACTTATGTCTTATTTAAAAAAAAAAAAAAAAAACCTACCATGATAGCTTGTTTTAACGTGAAAATATTAAAACTTTTCAAGAAACTATGAATCTCAGAAGCATTACGTGATCAGGCAATGTGTTTTCTTACCGCGCAGAAGTGAGGAAAGCGGAGTAGTGCTTCTATCTTTTCTCCTTGTACATAAAATATATCATTAACGTAATAAAGTACACGGACGAAGTTGCGGGTATCAGCTAGTATTACATATAATAAAAACCAGATACTTATTTCAACCCGAGGATACTTACTTTTCTAATGATAGTACCAATGCTCTCGACCAAAGTGTAAATACGCCGATGTTGATTGCAGAGGGAAATACAGATTTTGAGGGCTGACAGCGTACGATGGATCTGACCTTGGTCGAACGTTAGCATGGCCGGTATGAACTCAAATATGGACGCGCCCAGGCTATGATACAGCGAAGTCCGACACCTGAGAGGAAAAAAACATTGCAGATGGGATGTGAATTTGTCTAAAATATCAAAAGTTGTAGGTGGTAGAGCTACGCTGAAGCTATTACTGGTTTCAACATGAATGGGTCAGCTCGCCCGACGCGCGGGGTAGTACCACCCGACACACAGAAAGCCGACGTGAAGTAACAGTGCGCCCGCACTGTTGCGTTTCGTTCGGTCAGTGAGAGCGCCGGAGGCCCACATATATTAAAAGGCCGGCAACGCACTTGCGACTCCCCTGGTGTTCGCTAGTGTCTATGGACGGCGGTGATCACTTACCATCAGATGACCCATCAGTTCGTTTGCCCCCTATAATATAAAAAAAAAAAACAAAAATATATGTTGTGTTTTTTTTTTATGAATACAAAATAGCTCGACCGTTTATCGGCTTAGGCTTATTATATTGATTTCTCGTTTAAACTAACTCGCTTAACCGTACACAAAATTTCGTCGATATTTCCATTTCTAAAATTTGTTAGTATAATACTGTAATAAATATTATTTACAAAGTACAGAGCGTGGTCGTATCTGAAAATACGATGCTCTTATTCAAGCGATGAAGACTAAACCAATGCGGGCTTCACATGTGACCATATTTTTTGATAAATAACGATATATTTATAATCTTGTCCATGACGAGACTTAAGTAACGATAATATATTCATACTATACTAGTTGTGGCCGCAGCTCTGCACAGATTTCGCCTAATTTTATTTTTACTCTTGACTTCGGAGAGTATTAAAACCTATCAATTTCAGATTACCGTAAACACCCTCATCTGTCTGTAAAATTTCATTAAAATCGATCCTGAATAAATAAAGGAATATTTTTTTGGTATTTCTTAAATACAATAGATGAATCACAGGTCGTGGGAACTAGAAACTATAGGGTTCTAAAAATAGCCTGCTTCGAATCTTGCGAAATCTTTTGATTAATTATATCAGCTTTCCAGAATATACCACCCTCCTTTTCGTAAGGTACATAAACGTGTCACAGGGCCTCTATGTTCAGTTCTATTGTGGAAATCGTCATTTGGAATGCAATCCAAGCATTATACGATGCTTTAAGTGCGACCATAGTTACATAGGGTGATAGTGAGTCAGTTCAATTCAATTGTCTTTACGGGTACAATACATTTCTTTCGACGTAAACGGCATTTAATTTACCTCTTTGCTTAACAATATACACTTCCACTATAAAATATTTCGATCGACCGAGCACTTTCTGAATTAAAAAAAAAATAGACAGCCGGTCTCACTACAGATCATGGAAAAGAAAATGCTTTTAGACTTTTACAATAGACATCGCTCGTAAAATTTGGTAAAATAATCAATCACATTTAGAGACATAAGAACATACTTATATTTATACATAACTGAAAGTATGTACATTTGGCATATTCGTTCGTAAAATAGACGTGACAAAATAGATACCAGAAGTGGATACAATTAGTAAACCCGATATATCAATATAACTCGATAACGTTAATGGTGTCGTTTACTGCGAACATAATTAAATAATTAACATCGGTTAAATAACCGACACTTCAAATATGCATATTATGTATTTAAGAGAATCACATAAATTTAAATTTTTCCATTATTCATTTTTATATACAAAATAATTAATTTAAAACAGGCTTTTAATGAATCACTTGAAAAAATGTATATTATGTACTTACCAAGGTTTCATCATGTCCATGGCGCCAATTAAATCGTTGTTAAAGAATTTCCTTATCGCAACCTCACAATCTTCAAACGCCAAATGCAAATCCATAGAGTATCTGGCAAACAAGTATATTAATGTATGCGTATCTTATCTTCGCTATTTATATTGAAGTTACTACTTATTTATAAACGATAAAATATTCCAATTATTGCATAATAATAATCTTTATATATTCTCGTGTAACAATGTCAGTTACCATACTCCTCTGAAACGGTTTGACCGGTTTTTTATGAAAATTTTATACGCATATTCAGTAGGTTTGAGATTCCGCTGCTATCTATTTTTCATACCCCTAAGTGATAAGGGTTGTCCACCCTTAACATTGAGTTTTTGGACATTTTTTTTTTATTTTGTTATAATGAGGCATTAAAAATACATATAATCCTAAATTTTCACCCTTCTAACACCGACACCTATTTTTTAATAGTAATTTTAGTAATAAATCATTTTTCATCCCGCTCGATAACTGATCAATTATTATCACTTGGTAAGTTATCACAGAGAAAGAGCTAATCAAAACCAAGTCTTCGACTTTTTTGTGACTGTTTCTCACTTCGATTTCGATTTTTTTTTTCCTAGAAATAATTTATATGGCAAAACAACGAATTGCCCGGGTCAGCTAGTAGATAAATAGATTTAAAACGTTATATACTTACGATGGTTGTTCCTCCGGGGCGTCCACAAATTCGTCCTGTAATAAATATCATAGAGAATTAAAACTATTCGGTTTAAGTTTGACTACAGCCTTGAAGGTAAGTGATATTTACGGTATAAGACAACGGATAATACTAAAAGTTTGTAACTTAATATCAACCACAACAACACAAGAGTTACCCTAATCAAGCGAGTTCAAGTGATTGCTTCTACGAGCCATCGTTCTTCTTGTGTATCTAATAAAGAGGCAGACAATAATGGTGGATATATTTATATTAAACTATATCAACGTGGTGTGAAACCTATCATGGTATTTACATACAGTATAGACAAACAAACAGATAAGCATTTTTATAATATAGCTCGACAAAGTGTCGGAACTGTATCTAATGGTGACCACAGTGAGCTTTAAATTCAACGATAACTTCATCAGATGCCGCTGTTATGCTGACCTCTTCAATAATCTCCTATTATAGGAAATATAGAAAACACAGACGGGGTGACGGTTTCCCTGTTACACGGTATGGCAAAGATATTATACTTCAATTGTTTTAGTTCGTGACCAGATTAAAGCTATTGTTAAGTTCAGACTTCAGATCCCAACACAAATGGATGGATGAATGGAAACAATGAAATTAGGCTTAGAATAATCGCCATGATACAGAAGATAGAAAACGCTTGAACAAGGGAACGTCTCCAAACTGCCGAAGTGTCTCCTTATTCTTGGCCAATTCTGCGTCATGGACAGTACGGACAGCCCGTGTCTGTAACTTGTCTAGGGCCCAAAAAAAATTATTTAGGGATTCGATGGCAGACGTACGAACTGTATGCCATACAAGACCGGAATTGTCACTTATAAAGCAAGTACAGTTAATCTAGTGTAAACACACTGTTGTATTTGGTTCTGGATCAGAGTTTCCAAGATGTTTCGGAGATGAGACTTTGGAGTTGAGGTTGCTATGAATATTCACACTTAAGATATTGAGGCTCTAGCACACTGCAAGCAAGACGTTCTTTGCCTATCAATGAAATATCTACACACCGATATTATACAAAGATGATCACCGGTGAAAAATTTAAGTAAACCAGGATATTCAATACAAATTATTATATCCATGGCAATTTTATGGAAACATAAATTCTATGGAATCCTTTTGTAATACATTTTATGTGATATTTTGTACAGATTGGTATTAACACTGAAACAACGAATGCGAATGTTGTCACTAGATTAACGTAATAAGGCAAAAACCATGCGCCATATTCAAATCGCGTCGTCATGTTTTTCTCCAAATATATTGTGTTTTGGCTACGCGACAGCTCATTTGTCTAGGCGTCTTACTATCGAATTGAGAGACTATGTTTATTATAGTCTTATAATGGTGAAACTTGTTATTCAAACATACAGTATTTCAAAATCACTGTCGGTTTGTGTAATTCGCATATAATGTAATAATGATTTTCTGGCGTAATTCCCTGGTAATGTGATTGCGCTGTTTACTGCACTGCGTCAATACTGTTGATTGTGTTGTTTTTTTGTAAGTATATGCTATATACTAACAGCATCATCCAAAGATTCTGTGGCGAGAGCGTTACTGTTGTTGCCGGCGCCAAACGGATCGTGTAGATGTGGGGGCACCAGCGCAGGGACTGTCTCTTGACTCACCGCCATTTTTCTGTTTGGGAGGAAACATAATTTAATAAAAATAGAAATAACCGAATACATTTTTAATTGTAACAGATCTCAAAATGTCGTCGTATCCCCACCCTCTAACTTGGGCCGAGTCGATGGGTATAAGATGCGTACAAGCGGGTTACTTGATTCGGTCCTGCAGCATGGTGCCCTAGAGCATGCTGTTTACGCACTACAAAGACACCGTATTAACTAGCTAATAACTCATAAGACACTGCACATGACACCTACATAGTAGGCACTTAGGTTCTGTAGTTTAACCTTAACCAAAATCGTTAGACCCTAACCTGAGCTGAGGTTCTGCTACTTTGGTACCTTTGTACGAGGCGCTATTTCAGCTTTGTGCCGTTCGCGCTCGCCACCCAATTCGGTGAAAAGCGCGAGGATCATTTTCACTCAGTTCAAAAGGACTATTTACATCTGTACGATATTGCCCTATGGACTTCTGAGCTAAGGATATAATTAGTATGGCGTCGACCTTGACGATGTCGCCAATGATGACGTCAGCATTAATTACGCCACATATTGTATATTATACATGTTACTTATTTATTTGGTTATTTATTGTGCACAAGTATACAAATGGAGCAGTTAATGTGAAAAAGCGTTTTCGACCAGTTTTTTAAGCGTATCCAAGATAGGCATTGACATTGGTTAATGAATAAATCTAGCTATATGTAAATGTCTGAAGAAATGCCAAAAGTTAGCTAAATATTCTTGTTTAATTAAGTATTCCACAAGAGCAAAGCGACAGCAGAAATGCAAAAGTATCGACTTAAAGGTGGCAAATTAAGATGTGTACCTGCCGAAATATAAACAAAAATTTGACATTTTCTTTATACTACTTTCATGTCATTATATACGGCCGGAGAACGGTTTTCGCTTTTCAAAGATTTAGAAGTCGACATATGTGGTGTTGTTTTATGAAATATTTGATTGACAGAGCGTGGAAATCAATTCCTGAATCATGCTATTGTTAAGTTGAAAGGTCGGTCTCCTAAATTATTCTAATGACTTTTGGTCTCTCAAGAATAAAAGATTCGAGATTTATAAGTACCGTCACCAGGGGACCTCGTAGTTAGATATTACCACGTTGCCCTTCCCTAGACTTTAATTAGACACGAATATTACAAAAAAGGTAATCACAAAGTTTTGAAAGGTACTGGCAGGATGAAAATTGGGTACATTTTTTTTTTTTATGTGATACACGAAAAAAGAATTGTTCGAAAATAATAAAAAAATAAACAAAATGCTGCCTATAACACACAACTTAAAATGATGTCAATATCTAGGGTCATCCATTATTAACCTAGGGGAAACAGAGGGGGGGGCATCAAGCCGAATCTCACAAAATATCACGTGGGGGAGAGAGGGGTTTCGGTTGGTCTCATGTAATTGTCAAATAAAATTCAAATTAAGTATACATATTTAAGTATGACCTTTACGAATTGTCGTAAGATATATGAGAGATATGTCAGAGCTACTGAGCTTCGTGCTCAAGCAAAAACGGTTTAGAGTGGCTAAATCAGAACGAAGTTGAAGAAGCAGATGATTTTACTGAAATTACATGGATTTATGGATACTGATAGTCATTCTTAAGATTTGAGAGTTTCCTCGAACTGAATTAGAATGAACGTTGACATTTTAATATCATTTAACGTTATCAGTGCGATTTTAGATTACGATCTAAACAATCTGAATTACTAGTATTCACAAAAATAATAAAGCAAATTGTGTTTTTTTCTTTTTTATAAATCCAACGCATTTATAATCAAAATATAAATTTTTAAAGATCTCACGTGAGGTTAAGTGACGGGGGAAGTGATGGACATGGGCATGTCCGTCGTCGCCCTGGCAACTCTTACAAGTCCATGTGGTTAAAACGCTGTAATGACCACCGATTAGGTTATGATACCGATAGATGTCACTAGTTGACACATTTATGGCAGGGACTGCTTTAGAAATTAAGAGAGGGTAAGGCGGAAAAAAGTACAGAGGGAAGAAGCGTTGACCGAGACTGGTGAATAGTTTTGTCACTGTATAACAATTTTAAATTGGTTTGTTATTAGACATATCAGTGGATCGCAACTGACACGGGGTGAGCTATCTTAAGTAATAATTTGAAGTATCGAAACCAATCTAAGCTTCAACACAACTCTGATTTCATTTCAGTTTACCGTAACGCCCCTGCGAAATATATTTAAAGACAATAACGGTGTCCTTTGTGTGACGTAATCGGTACGGCTTCTCGTCATACGTGGAGCTGTTTCCTCTACGGTGGTGCACGGACCTACGATCTGGTTGCACGGGGGCCATTGAGGTCTGTGACACTCAAATACATAAACTCATCTCCGGTGAAGACGAACCCGTATCATTACAACGCATTAGTGTACGTTGCGTCTCCCCCCAATTCATCAGGGGAAGATCTAGTATTAGGGCTTCCATCTTAAGTCAAGGCCCTACTGAGGGGCCAACCCATGCCGGGTCGGGTAGAAGTATTACAGAGATAGTTCCTGTCCACCCGGCTAAAAGGTGCGAGAAGAACACCGTGGGAGTTTAGTCAGTTCAAATCTGGCAATGCTATCTATGCAGACCGGTGAGATGGAGATCTAAGGAGATTCCCCGCGAGTAAAAGAAAGTGGAGGGGTTCAAGACCAAAACCCCACGTAATAAATGGACGAGCGGGACCTACGAAATGAAGAAAATCTGTCGGGAAAACAGAGAACAAAAATGTATTGAACTGTTTAGAAAGAAAATAGATGATTGTTGGAACATTATTATTTGATTTTAGCGTTCATTATCGTTACTTATTGCCGCAGCTTGCATGCTTCGCTCGCTCGGCTTATACCATGCGCTCAATTCTAAGTCTAATTTGCGTGTCTGTGCGCTTCATTCAATCAAGCAATCGATTATCAAACGTATTTTACTAGTATTCTTCTTGGCATTTAACTATTACATATTTATAATACAACTAGCTTTACTTCCCTTCATGTAGATTTGAGCTATGTCTAGGGTATATTACTTTTTACTGGTTGAAAGGTAACCTACGTCCTTTTATGTACCCCTGACACCGTGTATGCAAAATTTCAGGATGAGGCGTGAAAGCGTAATAAACAAACAAACTCACCGTCGTATTTATAACGTTAGCAATGATGAGAAATATAAAACGACCGTTCGTTTAGATTTCCTGATAAATAAAACGCAGAGCGATTTCATATATGTATATTGGTGTTATAACATTTCAGACAACAACATTTTAAATAAATATTGTAGCTGCGTTATTCTTCAAATTGAATAATAATATATAAAAAGCATCATTTCAGAGTCTCTGAAATATATTTTTGATACGAATATATTCATCTGATTGCGTTGTTAGATAAAATAATTAATAGTTGATTTAATCAGGAACTTCTATACAAAATATCGATAATCGAATATATCTATCTAGCTCTACAATAACTATAGTAATCTACATATTACATTTCAAATAAAACCGATTTCCGGGTTCGAAATATAAAGCGTAAAATTCGTAAATTCCTGTGCATAATTTAAAAATATTTGGAGAATGATTTTTTTTTAATTTATTGCTTTGATATATCATTATTTATGTTACGGTACTATATTATATATAATGGAATTTACCTATAAATATATTTCGCCTAATCTACTTGGGAAAGTTCTTTAGAGTTCTAAAAAGTTCTCGAGTTTAAAAGATGAAAACCCCGAAATTCTCGTGCGCTCTTTGTCTGAACAAAATAGAATAGAATTTTACCAAAAAATAAAATCGACATATAAAATAAAATACACCAGAACATCCTTGACTCGTTAGGTAGGTACCTAGTCTTGGATTATCATTAGACTGCAGGAACTATATTTCACATTTCCTATTCGATTTTGACATCTCTGGTATATCTTCGAAAATCTAACATCATATGCTAATACAATGAGACAGACCCCTTTGAAATATCGCCTTTACAAATAAGCAATAATTTTCCAAATGGGTTTTTTTTTAATTATTAAATTCTGAAGAAATAAACTTAAAAAAAAAAAAACCAAAAAAGAATCGAATCGCTTAAAAATTAGGTAATTCATTATTTTTAAGTTGTATGATAAATATTTTCGTTCCTAAGGTTTGTAGCGTAATGTTAGTAGCCTAGAACTTCATACCCGTTAAATTACGATATACAATTTAATATAATATGGACTCGTGTCATCTTGTAAAAAATAGTTAAATGTCTCAACATTCTATGGTAATCGGACAAACGGTTCTCAAGTTAAGTTCAGATATTGTACATATGTACTTTAAAAAAAAAAAAGAAAATTATAATCGAAATGAAATATAATTATTCAGAAATACTGTAGGACCCGGCAGCTGAGTAGGAAGACTAGGGACGCTGGAAAGAAAGGACTATAGTTCCATCTTACGAACTCGACATTTCCTCGCCTATCTAACCCGTCTAATCATCCCAGTCCTTGTAAAGCATTAAAGGGGTTAATTAAAAGGGCATTGTTGGTGACGAAAACACCGTGGTCTGCAAGAATTTTTTAAAAATAGGTTAAAACAGGAGTCTATTACTGTCGCACTCTACGATCGAGTTTAGACAGGGAGGTATTATGTGGCCTGTGATAATTTAGCAAGGCGATGTGAAAGTCAATTAACGGTGCTATTTGAAGACGTTAATGGATGAGGTCACCGATCGTACAGCACAACCGACCTATGGAGTCTGGATAGAAACTGGACGAGAGAGTAGTTTTATCATGCACTGAAAACAACTAATGATTTTGTAAAGAGTTTTACTCTTTTTTATGGTTAAAATTACATGTAACTTTGGTGTTTTGTTTTATTGATTTTTATTTTCAGTTGTAACTCGTTGATAGATCTCGTTTCTAACATACTCATTTTATACGAAACGTTGCTAATTTAGTTGTCTAAACCATTTAAAACCTTATCTGAACAATAAACAATATAAAAAGGATATATTTCCAAATAAACATCAGGAAATCAAAGCAGTAGACCGCTTAAAATTTATCGCTGACATACACCGCGTGCATACAGGATTCCATTGGTAGAGTAGTATTGCCTATTACAATGACCTCGACTTTATCGGTCAGACAGAAATGCGTATATTGGTGTACATTAAAAAAACTTGAATTTTAGCTATCATATACCTACATTTATTACTATATAGTCGACTAGGCGAACCCGCAGTTCTGCATGCATTTTTTATTCTGTATAATATTTTAATGCTATAACTATTTATTCTAATAAATAGTTGAATTATTGCGAAATGTTAATATTCTCCGTGTTAAAATAACATAACAAATTCCCTGACGATCGGTTTTGAATATACTTTTCTATAATAAACAAATTAATAATATATTAATGTAACGTAAGTAGTTCTATTGACTAATGGTGGGCATTTAGTGTAGAGCGAGACGAGGCGAGGTGCTAGAGAGAGAGATCCAGTTAGTGAGGTTTAACTGAGTAGATTCGGCGTGGGCGTGAAGCGAGGTGGTAATTGCTGCACCATTAGAGATATATAATTGGACTCATTCATATATCGTACAATTTAATTATCTTGTATGCACTAATATTACAAAGGTCATTATTTGTATATATTTTTTATTTAAATACGCAAATTTCTGGAAATACAGTTTAGATTAGCAGACACATTGTTAAGAAATTTCCCAAGTGGTTTTCATACAAAACCTACATGATATGTTTTATAGTATATACTTAGCTAGATAAAGCCACGGTTATCGCTTGTAATAGACCTCGAGAATTAAGTAAACAAGAATTCTCTAATATTACACGTAAAATGTCAACATAAAATGATAGCCATTATTTTGATTGTTTTGACAGTAATAAAATAACTTTCTCCAGCGATCGTAAAGTTATTTAAACATTTGAACTTTACGTTTAGTTGCAGAAATTTAAGACTATTACGTAAAATTCATTTTATAGACGAAACGGCGATATGTTAAAATTTATATGATTGTATATTTATTTATAGTTTCGAGACGACTACGCTATTGGTCTGATGGGGCTTTACAGTTTCATTGGACCACTAATGCGAGCGCTTAAGGTACTCAGGCGAATTTTAGTAAGCTCGAGGGCGCCAGTATAGCCAAACCTCGACTTGGCTTGTTCTTATTTTTTTAATTTTGTCTGATTACCATCTTTTATATATCTGCAGGAATAAATTTGTGAACTGTTTTAAATATATTGCGCGCAAATCTCTATCATACACGGTCATAGTCGTAAAGAGAAAATTTGATGTTATTTCGTTCGTCGGTATATTCATACAAAGTTAGAACGGGTAACTAGTATTGAATATTAAGCATATAAAGTTCGTATCGAACTCGGACCACTATGAAGTAGATGCTGCAGAACGAAAATTTGGATATCAGAGAGACGCGGAAGAGGCGAAGACGAAGCGAGCTCGCGTTCGGCACAAGCTAATTGGCCTGCTCAAAATATATAGCTTTAAATTCGGTCTTGCGCATAGTACAGTCAAGCGATTAATACAAAACAATGTCAAAATATTATTATAGGAATTTAAAATTGGCATTACCTAATCCTTCAGTTGTCTACGGTATTATACGTACAATATAATATGTTTTAATTTATTATGATTCAAGTAGATACGTGCCTATTTATATTAAGTAAAACGGATGTGGTAGTACACCGACCATGTTACTAATGTCAGAAAAATGTACATGTGGAATAAAGATATGACTTTGGTAGTCTTGTAAACGCTTTGACAGCTAATTTACAGCAACCTGTTTGTAGTCCGGTGAAACTGTAGAGGCCTTGCCAGGTCAACAGTGTAGACAGTTCGAAAAAAAAACACAACCTGTTTATTTCAATTAAGCGAACCTATACATAAATACAATATATACACATATATAGACTAATATATAAAGTAATAAGTAAAGCTAAAATAATAACAATTTGCCAAATTATGTATTTTGTCACTTATAATTAGCTCGAGATAACTTTTGATCCCCACATGGTCAGTGAGTTTTGGGTGATCGCATACTTTAATTAAATGATCCGCTTCTTACAGTATATGTTTATGTCTGTAGCTTACCTCTAGTAGCATACGCTGTGTAGCTCTTTTGTATTACAATAGTGTTATTGTAGATGAAATACTTTCGTAGTAAATAAATAATTTATAATAAACTTTTTCTTACAATGGAATAACGATTTCCATAGAAATATCATTTTTCGAAGTGGATATATGTTCTAATAATAACTACTAATAATAATAAATATCAGAAAGAAAAAGTAAAGAACGAAAATAGTAATATAAATTGTAATTGAAAACAACGAAACTGTTCTGAATGCGACTTGTACTGCAACTTGCACGCACACTAAAACACGTGTCGAAATCTGTGCAATAGGAGGTGAGGAACGCGCGCGGGCGTAACGTGCCCCACCTTTACCTCGCTTACAGATCCCTCTGATACCTAAATTTGTGTTCTGCGCATCGACTTCAGATCGATCAAAAATGTTATGCAATGGTTATACAGGACATGATAAAGGAACTCCAATAACGCGTTCGATTTTAATAATGAGTTACGAACGAATTTCGACCACTGGACAAACCAGTGGTGATAAATATATGATATTTATCAACAATAACGGTCAAGTTCTTAAATATTTATTGCTGATCTCTAGCAGAATATTATAATGGATCATTGCAAAGATATACAGGATATTGTAATCACTACATAGTATAAAACAAAGTCGCTTTATCTGTCCCTATATCTCTATGTATGCTTAAATCGTTAAAACTACGCAACGGATTTTGATGCGGTTTTTTTTAATAGATACGAGTGATTGAAGAGGAAGGTTTATATGTATAATAACATCCATTAAATAGTGGAGAAATACTGTTAGTTTTGAGGTTTCTAATGTGATGTCGTAAATCATTACATTTTGTTCCGCTTACATTGCAACAAACGCAGGATGAACTCTACGGGATTTATCAAAATAATGTGTGCGGGCTACGGGCAGTAACGAATAAATCAAAACTACTGGATCGATTTTAATCATTTTTTCAGTGAATGACATAGGCTATATATTTTATACCCGAGCGAAGCCGGAGCGGGCCGCTAGTGATAGTATAATTAATAACATTTCTCTCTTTAAGTTTAAACGTGTTACCGTCGCATAGACGTAATTTAACATAATACTAAATTGTAGACAGATCTGTGTACCTAACACAAAAAAATTGAATTATATTTATTTTGTTTGTACTGTGATAATTAAATGTCACTTCTGTCTATGTCGTAAGCCGCACTGTAACAACTGTGTACTGATAACTGGTACAACTATATGAAACTTTATAGACGTATGTCGCTTGAGGTTTTAGAGAAAGCTGCCTTTAGCCACTGTCCGCCAAACACTTTCACTCGGCACACGAGACTCTTTGGAATCGGATATAAGACATGTGAATAAGAATGAAGCGGTCGTTGCATTTGCGCACCATAACAAGACCTCACAATTTTATCTTATACTCTGTTTCATATACTCCACAGTTGACACAGCATACTACTAACACGGGTGTAATGTACTAATGTACAGCATGAAAAATGTAGATGATAAGACAAACAAAATTTGTAATAAAAATGCAATTAAGCAAAAACACATAAAATAACAATCAGTAATATACGAAATAAGATATACATTTAATGGAATATTGAAGAATTCCGATAAAGTTTAAATTAACTCTAGTCTTTTAGGAACTAATGATTTCTGATAGAACCTAACCTATACTTGAGTTGTTAATTGGGATACAGCGGTCACCGTTTCATGTATGCGATGCTGACGTAGTATGGCCGCTTCTGATTAGGTATGGCGATTTGAGATTGATTAATCGAAAGACCGATTTTTTAATCGAGACTAAACAATAAATCGAGACAGTGGATCGATTCCTGATACTATAAAATTGTGATTCGATTTTTTCTATTCATCCGATCACCAAAGTAGAGCAACGTCGAACGCGGTCAGTACTTTTTTTAAATTACAATAAACTTTTTATGACCTTATCAAAATGAAAGACGACGAAATATCAATTACTATGTTATATGTTTTGACGTGATAACGTCTTATAAATCGATGAACGTCAACTGCACGCACGAAAAAGCATGACTCATTGTCACGTTCCGCCTGAGCCGAGCGTGCAAGCCAGAGCGCGGAACAAACGATCGGCCTAGGCTTTCGGCTTGTGACGCATCTATCTCTTGCGGCTAAAAGTATCCATTTTTTCATCAATGTTTTCTTATAACGTTATCACGTAAAATTATCGTACATAAACCGACTTTTGAATAATCGATCTTCTAGACCTTGATTTTGTCATGAATCGATTCCACAGAACATGATTCGTATCGATTTAAATCGTTTTTTTTTTCGGGTATAACCACCAATTCTGATTATATATAGTCAAGTAGACGTAAGCGAGATGAGGCAGCAAGTCGTTTTCCCTTCTCCACTACATCACCCGTCCCCGTTAACACCTAGAGTACCTCGTCCCCGCCAATGTCTGATAGCCCGTAGGACGGTCGCGCACGAACTTGTTGGACCACAGTTGGAGATTTCATTCTCAAATTTATAGCGTCATGGATAAACAGTTGCGTGCAGCATGCAGCCACAATGCGAAACCGTGTACAATTTTATTTCACTTTGAAAGTTTTTTTATTAATCCCATTTTCGTAATCGTATGATATCTAGGTGTCCGAGAGATATACCTACTAGTTTTATGAACCAAAATCTGTGTATATATAATATATATGGCATACAAAAAATAAAATAACGTTTCGGAAAAAACATGCAGACAATTTTTCAAACTGCAATGTTAGCTGTAAATGTCATATTTAGTTGATTTTTGATTTAATGTTTAAGCTACAAGTTTTTTCTTTTTTTTTTTTTTTTAATTGAAATATTTGGAAATATTAAATGTCGAAATTAGCATTTCTTGTAAAAATCTGTTTAAGTATGAACTTAATATTTTCAAATTGTAAAGGCGAGCATAAATAAATGTTTTTGCATTTATTTTGGTAATTTAATCATTTATGCGTAATAATTCAATTCAAGGTTTTTTTTTAAAGATTAGAATGTTTTCGTTGTATATAAATTACACCATTAGGGTTTATAAATCCTTGATTATTATACATACAGATTAATTACATAGATTGTACAAAAAAAAAAATAGATTCGGCATACGGAACACAATCATGAAACTAACATAGAAAATCCATTTCCAAAGCCTTCCTTTATAAAATGAAATAGAACTAAACACACTGACAGTGCTCAGCGGTTGCCCTCTGAGTATATTATACGGAACCATTGATACGAAGGATATTTATATATTAAAATACTGGCCACTAGAGATACAAAATTTCAAAATTAGTGCTAAGTCACAATGATATATTTTCCCCGATTTAAGGACAAAGCGTAATGGAAGCCCATTTTATTTATAACCTGACTACTGAGCAACCAAAGCAGAATAATTTTTATCAAGGAAAAGTACAGACTCAATAAATAAAAAGGGTACGAAACACAACGATGGCGCCAATATCACTTTATCTTCTTACAGTGATAGCGACACGCGCGGAGTGTACAATTCCGCCAGTGTTATATGATTAGAAAACAAAACGAATATTAGCCAGCAGGATACTTGAACCTTTGCTACTGAGATGGACCGATTTAAACGCAATTAGCTCTTATCAAATTTTGATAGAGAACATCATGCATTGACAACGTCTCGTGATTAAAATATTGTTTTAAAAACTTCGGCAGTCAATTCTCTTTATTGATAATCATTACTGCGACTATCAAATAAGTAATTATTAAAAAGTGTCATAGAATAACTTCTGTATTTCAACAAGATGGCGGCTCCCTTGTTAGAACTTTCTTAGGAAGTTTTCGCTCTGCAAACATGGTGGCTCTGGTGAAATATCAGAATTAATGTTCCGTGATATTATTATTTACCATTTACTTCACTCGTACACAACAACGCAGCTATATTACGCAAGATGCCACCAATATTGCACAATATATAGACAAATAACGCAAGATTATGAATAAAATATAAAAGGCAACTAACTACCTGATAGACTAGCTAGGATATATCAGATCCTAGCAAAAACGGCACGCAATTTTTTATTGATCACAAACATTTATAATTTTGCCGGGTTAAAATGAAACATTCAAGTTAATGTAATTAAATAAAAAGCGATACTTTATTCACTAGATGTTAAAATAAGGATAATTACTGTCGCGGAATAGTATGTTCTGTTTGATAACGATTTGACAATAGTAAAAAAAAAAAAAAACTATCCGATATGATTACAATACTAACATTAGAGATAATGACGTAGGTACCTGGAAAAATTATTGCCCTATTACAAAAAGCATTTCAAAGGATAGCAACATTGAAACTATTAGGTATCAGTGTTGTTTTTAAAAGATAAATAATCAGGGAGAAGAAAAATGTATTGCTGATAAAAGAATCAAGATGGCGGATTACAATTACAGTCATAGATTTAGTCGGTTTGATTCAGTTGGTTTGTTGGGGTAATCGAGCTCTTTGATTTCACATTCTAAATCAGTTTGTGGATTACAGATAGAAGAATGGCGAATACATTTTTGGAGTGCTATATTATAGATAATAAGGAACAGTGGAATTTATTTTTATTGCCAAGATCAATCAAAGGGTTATGGATAGAAGCATACTTTGCATGATCGAATCAGAAATGAGGAGATTCATAGAAGAACCATTACCGACATAGCTTTCTAGACTTATTGGAAATAACGACATATGCGACATATTGTTTGTAGAAAAAATGGTCGACGGGACCAAAGAGTTATCGATTGGTGACCGCGCACCGGAAGACGCACCGTAGACAAACCCGCCCGCCACAAGGTGGCCCCGATGATCTTCTGACCGGTCATTGTCGAGGTCTTTGAAGGAGGCCAGTGTTCAGCAGTGAACGTCTTCTAACTAAAAGCCGAGACTACATACACGGACATAATGAAATATGGATAAACGTTATGTTTACGAATTGGACTTACGGCGTCCGATTTTCAGTTGTTAATACTTGTCTTCGACCGTAATTTCCATCTGATAACCCTCAATGACGATAACCTTCAATTATTACAACAAGTGATAAAATTGCTTGTCAAGAACAAAAATATTCCGCACAGTTGTGTATTTATTTCAATACAAAGGGACGCCCGCGACTCCGTTCACGTTATATATAAATATTACTTATCATACTCATAATCCGTTTAATGCTCCATAGGAACTAATCGGGTACAGCATTATCATTCACCGTCTATGATATACGTATATTGCAATCTCCGATATACTATTCTTGCATTGATCGATATCGTAAAATGTTATATCACGCCTTTACACACAAAGAAACGCATCGGTCTTTGCGGCGAGTGCATAAATCTCTCAGCTGAAAAGCCTACTAGAACAAAGGTGCCAAAGGTGTGAAATGTTGAATGCCTCAGGTGGACCTAACTAAGCCGAGGAATTGGTAATTCTCCTGCATAAATATCAATGTATGAACTGTGCATAAAATCGTTCTCCATCTGCGCAAGCATGATATTAGCGCATGCGTCATAGACCTCAATCGATCAGCTTCGGGTCTAGAGAAATCTGGGATACCTAGTTGTTGTATGAGAAAATACGCATCCCTTATTATCTCAGCAATCTGAGAAAAATATCTTTTAGTATTCGCAAGATAGCTTTAAAGATAATCTAACGCTCTATTGACTGTTGAAATTTTTTATGTAGACAAATTTAAACATTTAAGAATAATTTTATTTGTACAAGTGTAAATATCCAAAATGATACGCGCAGCTCGATTATTGTCGTAAATCAGAATACCTATAGGTTTACTTAGCTACTGTTTTATCAAAGCATGGTAATTAGAAACAATTTAACGAAATAAGACTTATTGTAATAATTCATTATATTTTTAGTACGTAGCTAGGGATTGAAAAAGGGAAAATGTCGCGCAGCTTTTGTACATCTATATATACATGCATAAATTGTGGTCTACGCAAATAAGAGGAAGATAACTTTGTTAGTTGTCTGATTTTTGTTAAGCCCAAATTTAAAAAATTCCATAGGTAAAGCCCATTCCTTTAGTCTGTATGTACTATACATGTATATATATATATATATATAAATAGGTGATGAAAGATTTAGGAGCAACGCATAATATTTTTACACAGAATAAACTTCAATATATAATTAAAATATCATAACAATATAAAATTACTCACCTTATTCTTCGATAAATAATATGTGTAGTAGCACTGTTTTCCTATAATTACTCAGACATATGAAATGGTGGACCGTGCACCTTAGCGAGCTATACGAGCGTTGACTAGGCTCTGGGAAAGATTAATTATATATATATCAATAAATGCAATCTTTAGAGTAAACACAATAGACGCGTTGCCGACAATATTCGTTAAGGCGACTGGCTCGATATTACCGCGCCCTGCCTTTCACAGACTAGAGGCTAAGAGAGCTCTCGCCTACTATGCGCACAGAATATGCGCGCGAACATCGGTCACTCGCGGTCACTGCTTTAGTGTTGTCAGACTATAATGATAAATTTACCATGCTGAGTCTATGAAAATTATTAAATATCGCATATGAACCTAATATTATTAAACGTGTAACTACGCAAGTTTATATTATGCCCTTTGTTAAAGCAATATTATGCTTCATCTATATTATAATTAGGTAGTATGTATTTGTTTTATATTCGTTGATGTGAAACTTTTATTTTTATTTGTGTCATATATTAACATCGCATTAGGTATATCTAAAGAATCTGAATTTGTTTCAATTTTATTAAAAATTTTAACACTTAATTTGCTTCGGAATAATGCTGTTTAAACAAAAAATGTATAAGTGTTTGTATTTACTAAAAAATATCAAAAGAATGAAATTATAGTTCACAATACAGTGAATATCTTCAAAAATATATCATATAAATCTGTTGATATGAATATATATTATTTATAAGTATATATAACAGATATATATCTTGAAATATGGGAATATGTTGCACTAAGGAGCGCGCATTGTAAAAGAAAATAGATTCTTAAGGAGTTAACTCCATTAATTACTGGGTTTTATTAAAAACATTGTTGCTGTTTATTGAACTTCTATTCGGTACTGAATTAAATTCGAAAAATTCAGTATTTTTAATATGTACGTAATTTCATACTATAGTTAGGTTATACAAACAGACTTCATATAGGTACAGAAATTTGTGTAAATCTACAGTAATTTTGAGGCATGTGGCAGCACTCGAGTCTTTTATAGAGTTTGTTTACGCATGCGCTTCCTACGGGAATCAATAACATCAGACATACATATATTGAGAATATTATTCACTCTGCGCTTTTTTATCTCCACAAAGTACATACTATTCTGTTTCCTACCATGGTATAAGTACAACTGTGAAACAACACATAGTCAATAACATTATTACCCGTAATACTTTTCCTTTATTACTACAGATCATTTATTAAATGAAACGTATGACAAAATTATGTACTTCAAGCGTATATTTAAAAAATAATAAATACATTGTAAGATATCATTACATTTATACATCATTATAATGATTTTGTCGCTAAGGTGGGACATGATGTGACCCCATACACTAGGTGTAACAATCTCCAGGCATAGATTAGCTTAAAATATGTTTTATTCACACAACGTCGAAGGGCGTTGGTTCGAATCCTAGCAACTGAGTTGGAGCTTTCGGTGAAGGAAAACATCGTGATGAAAGCATAGCATGGTGGTAGGGCTTTTTCTAAGTCCGTCTGGATATCTACCACCCTCAAGTTGAAAATGTGCCGCCAAGCATATGTTGGTGTGTTCCAGCAGCTGCACTTGAGAGCCAGTCTCCCTCTAGGTTTAGCGTGACTACCATCTTAGACCACATCATCATTTATTCAAGCACTAATATCAGATGAGATTTTGGTCAAACCTATGAAGTCTATAGAGTATAAAAGTATATGTGTCTAACGTATAAAGGATAAAAAAATAACAAATGTGAAAGTCGCCATTACCTATTGATCGAAAATATTGATCTGTCAAGAAATGTTTAGATCTATAGTTTAAAAAAAAATGTTTTTACTTTTTCACATTTAAACATTCTGTGTGTGTGTGTAATTATGGTTTAGGACGCATTCTTCATAAAGGTCAGTTTTATTGTTTTTTAGAAGGAATTACAAGAAAACTATTGAATTTTTAAAAAAATAATGGTTAACTACAGATGCATTGAACCTTTAACGATAATATAGAAATTATTGTTTTTTTTTATAATTAAAAGGTTTCCTTTTAAAATAAATCTCCGTAGCCCTCTCGCATAACGCAGCCTGATGTTAGGTACGAAAATCTTAGTAAATTTACAATTTTCTTAATAAATAAAAAAAATCCATCTTATGATACGTATAATCAGCTGCAGTCTGCTGTCCACATAATTATTCTTGGTACAGAAGCAAACGCTAAAATAGTTCAGAAAATTCTCGTATGTAAACACCTGTGGGCAAACTCGATGTTTCTAGCTACTAGCTATATTAAAATTCTGTTATCACGATACAGCTACACATTTGACCCGTGACAAATGAAACATTGGTCTGATATTCGAAGACTAAGCCTGAGCGCAAACGCGATATTTCTAGCCATTGTCTATACTACGGTTATCTGTTTTTTCCCTGATGGGCCTTCGCAGCTTCATCGGACAAATGGAGCGACCGCTTATGGCGTTCATCCGCTTGGCAACAAGTTCAAGGGTGCCAAAGTGACCGCATCTCAGATTGGGTTGTTGCCTTGGATGCAACAATACGAACCGCAATAAGCCAAACTAGCTAATCTCATCATACATATACGAGTTATGACAATTTAATAATAAAAAAAGGTGTGTGTGCGATTCACACACGATAGAAGTGAAACTTCAGTAAATCGACAAAAAAATGTGATGAATATATATAACAAGGTTAGGATAATTACAAAATGAATTTGTTTAAAAATGACAGTATTCTGATTAATTTTAAAAGATATTTTATGTTTATTTAACATATGTTACACAATTTATTGCCCAAGTAACACACCACGCCGACTTCTTACTAAAAAGCTGTAGTACACGTACTTCTGACATATATTAACACATGTTAAATGCTCAAATACAAGCATGTATAAACAGTGTGGAATATACATACACACGGGCATTTGATATCTCGTTCTGGCTCACTATTTTACTTCAAAAATAGTATTTATATTTCTGCATCATTCTTTGCCGGCTTCATCCTACACATTTTTGTATTAGTGTCTCTTACCTGTCGTTTTTCCTTAGCATCCGGTTTGAAATCACAACGATTCTAAAGAAGTTTCACTTCAAAAATTATGCCTCCCAAACATAAACACAAACTTAAACAGTGTCACTGTATTGCGATAGCAGCGTGCTCGAGGGTTTCACTCCGGGGATTAAGCCTAGGGTTGAGCCGCTGCTAAAGGAAGTCGCGGCGAGTTGAGAGAGGGCAAAATTCACCACTAGACCATGACGGCGTGATCTATGGGAACGCGGACGTAGTTCCGTTTGAAGAATCGAAAAAGTACTGATCACTATGATACTAAGCCTTTAAACGCGACTACGATATCTAAGTACCAGTTATACTAAAAATAAATGAAATATTCATCTGATACTATGAGATTTAGGTACCATCAACACTAAAATTTAGTTACTGTGATACAGATACTCAGCTGGTCGTCGACAAATGAAAACCTGGTATAACACTCTGGCTCTAAACCTCTGAACGCAAACTCGATGTTTCTGACTATTATCTATATTATGATACAGTTACCATAGATAGTGTCTTCGCCAAACTCTTGCGAAATGAAACCTTGCTCCTACACTATGAGACTAAGCACCTGAGTACAAATTCTATGTTTATGCCTACTACGTAGACGTATTCAGTTACATATTGTCCTTGACCTTGTATGACCTTGAGAAATGATATTTTTTTTTCTAGTCCTGTGAGATTAAATATAACAAAACGTAGAATATTAATAATAAGAAAACATTGATATTTTTTTTTATAAAAGTATCAAAGTCTTGTCACCCGAGTTACAATTTCCCCGATTATCAGGTGTGAATGTGTGCATATGTAAGCTATGTAAAGTATTGCATTAGTATGACAAGATGCCAAAACTGAGTGAAAAGTTCATAAAATTGAGTACGCGTTCTTAAATATTGACTAAAGAACAATTTATGTGGAAATAATTACTCGAACCATTCCGGGGCCTTATTGCACATTAATATTATTTCATGTGTATTATATACGATCGTATACTAGATGACCCGGTAAACTTCGTATCACTTACATATATTTATGTAAAATATGGTCAAAATTTAATACATTTTTATTTACATTACAAATGCGACACAGTTATGCACTTTATCAATTTATAGCTTTCTTATATACTGTTTTTATTTTTGAAACAGAACCGTTTTCTATTCCAACAAAATAGACCAAAGAGATAGGACCTTATACTACAGCAATGAAACAGACAAATTTCTGAACGGACCTATAAACAAACGAACGACATTTTTTTATTTCTAAAATGTCAAAAGACATCAAATGTTTGATAGCCAAGAATATTTTGTATTTGAAAATTAAATTAACTTTTTTTAGTATTTTCTTTTACTTATTACGTATGTTTCTCATCGTTTAAACCTTCCCTGAACTTCCGAACTTTAGAACACGTAAAATCACTTTTATATTTATTACTTATTAATCACTAAATTCATGATTTTCGTTTTGAACTTTGACACGAATTGTACGTAAGGTATTTTCTAAGATTTTAACATATATACTTTCAGAAACGCGGTACATTTTTAAACTCAGGTTTTTGAATAAAATGAAGTGGAATTGGAATGTAGATAATTGGCAACAATATGCATTCAAGGGTTAAAGGGAATATCCACTGTGACGGCTGAGAAATATGTGATTTTCAGGAAAAAAAATGACGGGGATAATTAAGTAATGTAGGGATGGCGTATTTTTTATTTTATTCCATATAGTTTTCATAATTTTTATTGGAAAATATTAAATAGTAACAAAGTTATCAGTTTTGCTGTAAAGTCCTAAAAAAAACGGTTGAAAATTGGTTGAGTTATCGATGCAACAAAGATGTTATTTCGAGAAAAACATGACGCTTAAAGTTTATAGTCGATTTTTTTTATTATAAAATTATATATATTCTCAAATATTCATACTTACATCCAACTATGGAGTCCTGGAGCAAATGATAGTTCTTCTTCTTTATCTGTAGTGGGGTTCTTGATTTTATTTTTTTAATAACCTTTTCCATCCATGATGGCATAAAATCTTTCTGTACCGCATAACCTAACATCAATTGACCTCATAGCTAAAAGCTCAGATTTTTACAGTTCGCGACAAGTTTGAAACTTAATTCTCGGATACTATATACAGTATAATTTATATTCATATCCTATGTTTGTTTGACACGATAAATAGCTACTAAATACACATAAAAGTGAAAAAAGTTTAGAATTTTAAAATTAATATTTAAAGTAACATCACAGTTAACATCATAATCTTTTATGCACTCATGCGTCGTTTGGGTTGTATATCTTCACCTCTTTCAATTTCAAATTTTTTGGTCCCTCACAGTGGTTACAATTTATGTGTTGTTTAGTGGTTACTTTTAATACCAGACGTGGTAAGCTAAATATGTTAAAAATCAACTTTAATAGCAACAATTATAATCTAGATATACATTATTTTTCTTTTTAATAACGGCCAAAAGAAGATTTCAAATAATTTACCAATTGTAATTGTCAATAGTTTACAATTTGTAACAAATCGAAAATGAAATTCAAAAAGCAATAAAAAGACGCTCATTATGGTATACTCCGGTGAAACTGTAGAGGCCTGTCAAGCCAACAGTGTAGTCATTTCGAAAAAAATTGCTTTTTAAGATCGGCAACACAAAAGTGATACCCCTGGTGTTGTAGTTGTGCATAGGTTGACGACAGGTGAGACGGTAACCATTTAATATCAGATGGGCCGTCTGCTTCTTTGCTGCCCTCTGGCATAAGAAAATGAAAGATTCAGATTGGTTTACAATGTGCGAAGTTATCACTTATTGCACATATATGTCAAATCGAAGAAGGAATTGTTTAATTAAAAAAAAAACGTACGTAGTTTTTTAGACCACAAAATGTAATTTTTGAGTTTGTGACCCTTGCAACACTGGTGTGGCTGTGCTCATGTTGTAATTATGTATTTCTGTAATTATGTCTATCACTAGTATCAGTATGTGAAAAGAAATCTCAATTCCGAATGGCGTACGGTTAAGTGAAAGTTAATTTTTGTGAAAATAGAAATATCAATTATGGCTTCTGTTCAGTTTCTGTCAGAAGTAAAATTAGAAAAATTATGTCGAACTTGTTTGTCGAAAGACAATGAACTATACTCGTTGTTCGATATTTTATCGGCAATGTTTCTTTGGATTTTATAGTTACAGCGATAACTGGCCTAAAGGTAACTTTTGGTGTATTCTATTTTTTTTTCCCAGGTGTTATTATCCACATGTAATGATACTCTATTACTATAATTATTAGTTATTATTTTTACTGTATTTATGTTTAGCAGATTGGATTTTTTAACATATTGTTTTATTTTAGTTTTATTTTATAATGCCTTAGAAGTTACTAGGAAAATTGTATGCCTATAAAATATTTGTTACATATTTTCTAAAAATATGTTTAAATATTTATAAAAATATATGAGATTAAATCGTTGTATTAATTTTTTTTATGTGATTGCACAAGCGAAGTTCAAAATTATGATATATTTAATGACAAGAAACAAATAGCTATGCGATTCACAGTGGTAGTGGTGTTCTGCATGACTAGATTAACTTTAAGTGGTTGGATTGTCAGTGCAAAGGTGGCCATATCTGTGTAAATAAAAAACCCGGCTAGTTGATATAACCATATCAATAAAAAGAACTGTGTGTTAACTGAAAAACATTTATTGAAGTTGACTTCATCTGCCTTGTTTATTATATTAACAATATATTTTATGTACAGAAAAGAACATAAATAAATTTAAAGACATGATACTTTCCTTACAAAATTTATCTCTCTCTCTCTCTCTTTTCTCTCTCTCAATGTCTCTTTTGCACATGTACATAGCACCACGTACCACATTTTACACATTTCTCAACTTGTAGTGCTTATAGAAGTTGTCATTTCTCTAATGATATTTTTTTTAGATAGAGAGTAAGTATTTAAGAAGTAAAACTATAACAATTCTAATCTATCCAATTATTTTTGCATGATATCAACACAACGGTAGACCTCTATCATTTTACTTATGTAGTTATATCTCTTCATCCTTGGTTGCTGTGCTGTCTGTAGTGTGTTTATAAGTCGAGAACCACTTATCCAATTCATGTATATCAATTTATTGTACATCAACGTATACTTGCGATTTCAGTCATGCGATTATTTATTTTCTATGGTACGTTATACAGACTTGTAGGAGACTGTCTTTATTTTTTATTTTATCACTGTTGCTTAATTGTTTTTGTAATAATATGTATTGTATGTCTTTTCCTTGATTCAGTTCTATATTAATCTAAAAACTATTCCAGGTTTATTCTTGTTTTAAATGATACATACTGTCAGGATTTTGTGTTGATCAGACAACAAAAAAATAATTAAAATTGATATATTTTTTAAAACCTTGTACATATAGTATTACTGCAATACCTATTTTTCCGTAAACAATTAGTTTTTCAGAAACATGTGTCAACTGTTTGAGAAAATTTATTATAAATATTTAGGATGAGGTAAAACGAAAAATTGATGACGTCAGTCAGTCAAGGGTCACCTTGTATTTATCTATTTATTCAAGTGTAAAAGAGTTTAATGCTATACAGATGAAAATGTCTTAATATAATTTTGAGTAGTCAGCAAAACATCAAAATGAAGCATTAGAATTTTTCTTTGCTTTTTTTCTCCTTATCCCACCCTAAGCGGTGTCCGCATGACATGTTATCATCTTTCACTCTCCTTTATCAACTGTCATTTCAGTAGTCAAACAATTCCTCATATAAAACATCTACATGTATATGAATATTGCATATGACCATAAAAATGTTCTTAAAAATATGTTTGTAATGATCTTAAAACTATGTTTGATGAGAAAATAAACTAGATTGAGTTTCTTACCGGTTCTTCTCCATTACTGGATTATTTTCTGAACCGGTGGTAACTTTGACATTCAAAAGCGGTTTCTCGGGGCCTAAACTAATTAAAGTATTTTTTATTTTGATTTCAATTTATACCTTCTTTGATCTCTTTCAATTCCTGTACCTTATTACTAGGGTGTAGTTCAATGGAATTTAATCGCTACTCATAATTTGCCGTTATCACATTAACCTAGTCCTCCTCGAGTACTCTATCACTGATGCTACTTTCGTACTTTCTCTGATAGTTTATACTATTATCATCAATTTTATAATAATGCAATATTATAAATAATTCCACCACATGCAATTTTTATAACCATCTCATTCATTTCTCTGCGCTGAAATGACATAACTTATATATTTTTCCTTTGAGTTTTAATATCAAAATTATTATTTAATTATTGTTAGAATAACTTATTCATATAATAGTTATTTAGGAAATGATAATTTGTTATTTTAGATATGTAGAGGTGATGGTTTGCCATCGACAATATGTGCGGACTGCAGGGAAAAGGCCACAAAGGCTTATGATTTTAAGAAAAAGTCACAAGAGGCTGATATATCATTAAAAGGTATTATAAAGAAGGAAAAGAATGATATTATATTACAAAATAAGATCAAGGTAAAGATTTTGGGTTGATTTTGAAAAATAAAAATCTGTTTTGCAATGAACAAAATATAGGATATTTCAAATTAGTAGCATTACTGTAAACATAGCTTCCTAAATCTCATTGTATTTGAAATGTGTTATTGTTTTTTAATTTCACATAAAACAAGATTGTCAATTGTGAATAATCACAAAATTTGTATAGCCAATACGTATCTTAACGATATTATCATGTGTGTTGTAACAAGTCCTTGATTTAAATTTCGTGTTGTAGGTAACGACTGATGTTAAAATCGAACAGCTGCCATCCCATGACAATGATGATGATGATGATGATTCTGACACCGAGTATGATGTACCACTCGTTAATACAACTGAAGATTTAAACAATTTGGACTTAGGTAAGTGTTAAAGTGTAATTTTTTACCCTCTTTCGGAAATTACAGCTCTTTAAAGTGATTTACAATTTTATTCATCGTCCTGTAAATTATGTATCAATGTTTACTGTACAGGGACAATAAAAAATGAGAAGTTATTAAATGAAAATCAACCATCATTTGAGTGCAAGAATTGTCTATTAATCTTCGATTGCCGTGATAAACTTCAAGATCATGAAAGAAAAAAATGTATAAAAGGTAATTCTATTTTTGAATACATTTTGTTTATATCCTATATTATATTAACCATAATATACACTAATACATAATCTATTATATAAAAATGAATCGCTAAATATGTTGCTAAGCGCAAAACTCGAGAACAGCTGAACCGATTTCGCTAATTCTTTTTTTTTTATATTCCTTGAAGTACGAGGATGGATCTTACGGAGAGTAAAATTAAAAAAATTACCTGGAATAGTCTTAAAACGACACTTTTCTATACTCGCATACAAACGATTCGTAATAATACTTAAAACTCAATTTGAACTTTAATACTTTCGTATAAAGTTTAAGTGTCAGTGGAGAGGTTCCGGGCAGGCAAAACTATTGAGTGACGTTAGTATCGTATAAATATTAATGTCAATATTAGCAGCGAATAGCAGAATAAGTATTAAAAAAATATTTAAAGAATTGCCTATTAGGCGGTACGAAGTTCGCCGGGGTCAGCTAGTATATAATATAAACACCATATTTATCATACTATGTTTAATTCCATTTAATTTAAGCCAACAATAAACAGATACCATAATAGTTTGTTTAAATGGTAAATTTGCATAAACATCAAATAGAAATTTAAACAATTGTAGTTTTGAGTATACAGTATTTACACTCAGTAATTCGACTTAATGTTTTTAAGGTGGTGACGGATTATAGGATTTGTTAAATTATATAGTACACTGAGGCAGGCTCCTTGCTGGGCGGAGTTTTTGAGAGAGGAGTACCTTATAATCCGATAAGTTATATATTAAAGTGTTATGATTCTGTGTACATCACTACATAGTATAAAACAAAGTCGCTTTGTCTGACCCTATATCTCTATGTATGCTTAAATCTTTAAAACTACGCAACGGATTTTGATGCGGGTTTTTTTAATAGCTAGAGTGATTGAAGAGGAAGGTTTATATGTATAATAACATAAATTAAATAGTGGAGAAATACTGTTATTTTTGAGGTTACTCCAAATTTAACGCGTGCGGGCCACGGGCAGTAATGAATAAATCAAAACTACTGGATCGATTTTAATCATTTTTCCAGTGAATGACATAGGCTGTATATGTTATACCCGTGCGAAGCCGAAATGGGCCGCTAGTGTACTATAAAATAGAAGATATCAAATTTCTTAGATTAAAAGAACAGTTTTAGGTTTATTATACAATTTACATTATTTATATTAGGGCTTATAAAAAAAATATAAGCCATATATATTGATGATAATTAATTTAATATGTAATAATACATATATACATACACTAGCAGGTCCACGGACGTTGTCCTACCCGGATAATAAAAATATATACTGGTTATATAAATGCTTAAGGTAACTAATGTATTCAATTTGATAAGGATTAATACTGTACCCGTCTAAATAGCCTTCAAATTACCTCACTGTATGTGATCATGTCTTTAGAAGCTAGATGAATATAGTAGTATAAGCTATCCTTAAAACACAGGTATATGCAGTCGCAGACTTTTTTGTAGATCTATAAAAGAGGAAAATATCTCACTATGCACTGTTTTGTTATAGGATGTCAGAAAACTTAGGATGCGTTTTCGATGAAAATTCCCAAGTCTCGTGATTTTTTCCAACAATTATCGTTATATTTTATATCAAGGAATTTACACAAAAATCTAGACACTAACTATATATGTTGGTGAACACCGCATTACAATCCGTTTAGTAGTTTTCGAGTTTATTGCAAACATACAGCCAGACAGACAGACGCGGCAGATGACTTTGTTTTATGATATGAATTTTATAATATAAAAATATAATATTTATTGTTTTATACAGTGTTTCCAAAGATACTAAAAACTTATACGAATCAATAATTTATTTAAATTAATTATGAAATTAACGAACATTACACGCATTAACGAAGAATTCTCGATATAAATGTACATTTTATATGCATGTCACATTATAAGAGGCGAAGTATTCAACAGGGGCCGGATTAAGGTGCTCCATTGTATATTCTTTTTTTATTGATAACTGCAAACAATTACATTATACATTTTATTTCACTTATCTTTTGGACAATATCACAGCTTCTGAGTTTTATCTATTTCAGTTGAATTTGAAGATGCCAATGGAACATTCTGTCCCCTATGCGGGAAATGTTACGATGGCGCGGAAAGTTTGTCGAAGCACCTCTGGGAACTGCATGCCGAGGTCATGGGTCCCAAGAAGCGAGGAAGACCTAAAAAAATGTTAACTAGTGTAAGTATGCGCCTTTTATTATTATGTATTGTACACCAGTGAATATAATTTAATTTGGAATTGATGTAATAGCGATGACATTGAATACTTTGCCAGACATATTATAAACCATCGTAACTTTTACAATTTGGTTTGAAAAGGGAACAAAAGGCGATGGTTTCGAAACCAAATCTAGTTTTCAGATATGGCGAATATATGTATATTCAACTTAATAACAGTGGCATTAAAATGTTTTTATATGAAAATATTACTGTATTTTTTTTTGACGATCGAAATGTACTATACACTTTTTAATGTCACACCGACTGTCCTTTTTCATAATCATAATGCGATTGTTGTTTTTACAACTGCCTTTGACATATTTTATGAGACCAATAGGCTAGAATTAAAAAGTCCAGTAATCATATATATATGTATATATAATGTATTTCTGTTTCAGACGATATTGGATAAGCTATCTGAAAATGGTTTTTTCATAACAACTGTTTCAGTGAAGAAATTCGATTGTTCATTTTGTACGAAGCAGTTTAAAGCCAAAGAAGATCTAGGAAATCATTTATTAGAGCATAGAGGTAATAATGTATTATAGATTTTGTCTTCGAACGATAAAAAAAAATGTCAAAATAATTTATACAACTCAGGAGGTTTGAAGCGATTAATTCTTGTCGTTTATTTTTTCTATAAAGGCCATGTGAAAAAAATCTTTAATCAAATTTGGACTATTTTTAAGAGAGTTGTGAACACGAATTAAAACTAGTGTTTTTTTTTTTTAATTCGATATGTTTTGAACGGGTAAACGAAAATATCTCAAAATTTACCAGGACGTTTATTTTGAAGGGTACACTAAAAATTTATATCACACAATTGAGTTAATTAAAAGTGCTTTTCAAATCGTTCGATTTGTTTGTGGAATACGGCCCTGTTTGATATACAAATTCTTAATATAAGAAAATACAAAAATTTCAGATATGAAAGTGCTATGTTGTATTGGATGTAAGAAAATGTTTCTTAAGAGAAAAAGTTTCGAAGAACACAGTTGTACTACGCCAGAGCGTCCCGGTGAGAATAAACAAAATGTATGTAACACTTTTGTTATTTATTACCTATTTTTTGCGTTTGTGTTGAATGTTTTTTTTTTTACATATAGTACGTTTTTTTACTATTTACCTTGTTTCAGGACGATTCGTCTGAACAGTTTAAAAATAAAAAGATTAATTTTCTCACAGAGGTGTCTATTCAGGAACTATTGGAACCTAATTGTGACGAGGTAGTAATAATAATTTTTTTTATGCTTTTGGGCGTGTAATTTTTGTAGATATAGCTCGTGAATATATAAGTAGAATCTACTGGAAGGATCGGAAGTCGTCATTCGGCTTCATAATCCTTCTAGAAAATTCTGGAATAAATTGGAAATCCATTTCAATCCAGAGTTTTTTTTTATGATATCAGTTCCGTTACATATTTGTTTTTTTTTATTGTGGTCTAGAGTCATGAAGAGATAATACACAAAGTTGACTGTGCGTGCTCCTGGGTAATATTGCCAAGTCATAATTGCTATTAAAAATTTAGCATCAAGCCTCATTTTGCTCATTTTTAATAGACATAGTACGGATAATGTACCAATTTTTTTTAAATCGTTACGACCGTTATTAAATAAATAAAGATGATCGTTCATTCGGAAGCAATGTTGGTATCTAGAAGGACCAAGAACCGTTGCCTCTAACGTTTTCCTTTGATTCTCTATTAATATTCTCGATGTGCCAACGAGGTGTGAAATTATATACGTGGAAAAATAACAATAGATATAAAGAAAACTAAAAATAAACAATGTGATAGGGGTTTCTCGAATTTTCTTCAAAACGAATATATATATAGATATATACGGATCCATCCATAACCCACAGTCTAGTTCTGATCGGAGTGAATAAGAAGCGAAATTTCGATAACATCCAAGAGAGAACTGCGACCGAGTACATTGTACGAACCTTGAACAGTGTTTATTGTATAGTGTTTTGCAAGTGTGTGTATAGTGCGTTAAAGGAGTTATGAATAGTGAATATTGCTTGCATTATACTACACTGTTCGTGTGTAAAAATAAATTCTCTTATTGCCAATACATGCACACTTTAATTACCCATGGTAATATGAATTAATTAATTATATATGTGTCTGGTTCTTTAATTTCATATTTAAAAAAAAAACGAGGCACTCATAAGGACTAACGATAGAAGTGAAAACTCAAAACAATAGAATAATTCTGTTCTTTTTTTAATCTTTAAATCAATCGAGACTATGAGACCCATAGTTGCATACATATAGCTATTTTTATGTATGATTGTTTGTATTTAAAATTGAAAATGTTGATAGAACCAAAGCGATCTGAAAGTGATACAATGAGTATTCACTAGATGGCAGGAAAACATTATTATGGTCTTTAGTCTGTGATTTAAAGATAAAAAATAACGCACGGAGGTATATCTGTGTACATATATACACAGTATACATATAGCTCACAGGAAGTGAGCGGTGATGATGATGCGAATTTCACCCTTTTTGTTCACCCAAAAAGTACATGTATATATTCAGTACACATATAGCTTATGGAAAATAGAGTTTTTGGCGGAATCTTAGTCTGTCATGTAATGGTTTTTATATTTTATTCATAATCTTGTGTTATTGGTGGTGTTTTACGTAATATAGTTCGGTTATTATGCACAAGTGAGTGGAAGGGAAATAATACCACGGAGCATGCATTCTGAGATGCCACCAAATTCCATGGAAAGTTCTAACAAGGAAACCACCATCTTGTTAGAACATTATAATTATCACAAGGCGCTTACTAGGCAAAATCTTGTTACTTGACGCTGGCCAGTGCACAAACCGTGACGCAGCCAAAAAATAAAGAAGAAGAAGCTTATGGAAAGCGTTCGGTGACGATGGCACGAGTCCAATGATTTTTGTTCACCTAAAAAAAGTGCTCAATGCACCTAAAGAAGTGCTCATTGCACCTAAAGAAGTTATCACTTCACTAACTTCGAAAAAAATTATTGCTAACGTTTGAAATGATAGTATCCAGTGTATTTTTGATATTTTTTCTAATATGCAGTGTCGGATTTGGCCATTCATCATATACACTTGAGAAATTTTTATTATACTCTGTGTTGTCTTTTGTATTGTGAGATATGTATATTTTATTTTTAGGAAAATCTTAATTTCCTTAAAGTGTGCAGCGCGTGTAGCGCCGTTTTCCTATCCGAAGAGGATTTGGTAAACCATCGGGACCACGATCATCCGGAGCTATCGCTTCGCTGTAATCTCTGCACCAAGGTGTGTACAGAGAAATTCTAATATCTTTGTTTAAGAATTCTATATGAATTATATTTCGTCTATTTACAACGTAATTTCAACTGGCGATAGGCGATACAATGGACTTATTCAATATCGCCTTTCTGTATGAATATAGATATATATAAGGTTTTTTTTTTATTTATAGAGAACTAGCTGACCCGGCGAACTTCGTAACGTCTTACAGTTGATACTTAATTTTTTTTTTTTAATACTTATTCTGCTATTCTTGGACCATCGTATAGATATTGATATAAATATTTATACGATACTAACGTCACTCAATTGTTTTGTCTCCCCGGAACCTCTCCACTAACACTTAAACTTTATGCTATGGTATTCAAGTTCAAATTAACTTTTAAGTGTTATTACCAATCGTTTGTATGGGGCTATAGAAAAGTGTTGTTTTTAGACTTTTTCAGGCAATTTTTAAAATATTTTGCCCCGTAAGTTCCATCCTCGTACTTCAAGAATTATTCTATAAAACGAATTAGCGAAATCGGTTCAGCTGCTCTCGAGATTTGCGTTTAGCAACACATTCAGCGATTCGTTTTTATATTATAGATGTATGTACGTTATTTATCGATAGTGAAGAAACAATAAACTTTGGCACTTAACAATTCTATATTACCGCCTTTTAAGATGTCGGACAGTCATGCGCAAAAGTGCCCTTAAACGGATGTATTGATTATAATTCTGTTCAAAGGAATGGAAATAGCAAAGCGAAAAAATAAAACGAAACGATTTGAATAATTAATTTTAATAAATATGTTATATCAAAAACAACGTGGATCAAATTATTCTTTACCGAATGAAACATTTACAGTGACAGATGTCACTACGGTAATAATTAAAAGGAAACTAATATTTATTTATAACATATATGTGTGTACAGTCCCTCTATAATATATTTTAGGTGTTCGCGACAGTAAAATCAGCGGCGCGTCATAGGACTATTTGTAAACAAGTCGAGAGGAACCACAAATGCGGTACCTGCGGCCTCAAGTTCGCATACGAGATATCCCTCAACAAACACATCCTTAGATACCACCAGGGTCAAACCGTTTCAATCACGTTCGAGGATTCAATGTCTAAAGAAGAACAGAGTAAACCATACAGGTGTTGTTTATATTCAAATATAGATTAAGTAAAAATGATGTCCAACTGGTTGTCTTCTTATCGGCGATAGTTGAAGCCGAAGCGCACCGAGTGCCCTTGCGCTGATCGCCTGAACAAAGCGGGTGAGTGCCTTAAACGCTCCCCTTAGTACTCCGGTGGAACTGTAGAGGCCAAAGTGCCAACAGGGTATGGCAGTTCGAAAAAAAATAAATGTTTGTCTACTGGATATATCTGTCATCATACTATTGATATAAGCGAGTAAAAAGTTTTAAAAATGACTCGTTCCTGTTTGAAATTATAACTGTTAACTTCTATTCAGTAAATAAAATTATTATGAAGGAACTGTATACTTAACTATTTAGGATAATATGTGTTTTATAAGGAAATCACGTCCCGGACACTGGGAATATAGTGGCTGGAGTAATACAGGTTTTTTTTTAACCTTCGTCCTATTGCATCATGTCGAAAGTAATTATTTTTAATGTATCCATTGTAATGTATATTTTATTTCGTTAGGTCGTTCACTGACAATGAAAACCTTGGTATTGAGTAAGATATGCACGTGTCCAACATGCTTACAAATTATAATTTGAAAGCAAACTATACTATAGGTACAATAGTTTGGCGCCAAATTGCCATCGGCAAATTGACCTCGAATATTGTAAAGCAATAAATGCCACCGAATTGTGATGAAATTGGATTGGTGATAATTATTGGTGTCCGTTTGTGACTGACAATTGCTTTTGATTTGCTATGTATTTTGTAATACGATTATTAGTAAATTTTCAAAAATATTTGAACTGTTGCATATATTATATGGCATAAAAAATTGTCGTCATATGGGAATATACCATTATTTTAACACAAATCTCAGAAAAAGTTCAGGGATTGAATGGTAATGGTAGACCAGGGAAATATTTATTCGAAGCGTCGATATATACTGACGAATATTCTAGAATTTGCGCGTAGCTTTCTAGTTATAAATATAAAAAAAAAATTATGTCCGATTTTGAAGAATCTCGAGAACATTTAAATATTTTAATGTTCTCAAGTTTACAAAAAGTTTTGTTTGAAATAAAAAAAAAAAAAAAACAACAGAATTTAAGTCTTCTCGATGTTTGAAATCGTACGTACATGATTTATTAGTCTGAGCCTTCCCTATATAGGAGGAGGCCTAGTATTATTTTACTATCTATATCTAATATATTCAATTTTTTACAATTTCAGAAAGGAGATAGTACCAAAACACACCGAGATACATGTGCCCGCTCAAAAACTCTTTCAATGCGATATATGCGAGAAGAAGTTTTCTAGGAAGGATAATTTACGGTTCGTCTAGCAATACATTATAGATTATTATAACATGTTTACAGATACAAGTGTATTACGACAGGGCCGTCTTTACTCTCACTGTTCATTATGTCCTAAGGAACGGAGTCCCAAGGTCATAAACTTCCTGCGTTAAAACAAATTAAATCAACGCAAAGTCTATAGTAAATATTATTCGAAGACCCTAGAAATTGTAAGGAAACAACATTACAATTAAAGATGAAAAGTTTAAACTACCAAGTATATTTAACTTGTCTGCTATAAGCGTCGGGTTCGTATCTAATGGTTCTGCTATATAGCGAATCTTTCTTGCCTTAGCACTTAGGATTATGATGGTGGTATCGCCAAACCAATAAATTGAGGTCCCCGGATAAATATTTGAAATAATATGTTATATACATTTTCAATAAAAACCAAAATATATTTCGATAGAAATGTGTAATCTATACATATAATTAATTGTCCGTAGCGTAGTAGTCCGGTGAAACTGTAGAGGCCTTGCCAGGTCAACAGTGTAGACAGTTCGAAAAAATAATTAAAAAATCATAAAAGGCTAAGAGACGAAATCTGTACATTAAATATATTTAACAAAAAACACTCTCAAGGGGTCTGAGAATCAATGACAGAATGCATTTCTATTGTTTTTAGAATTTTTGTTTGTAAATCTGTCTGTCTGTCTGTCTATCTGTTTGTCTGTCGTTTGTACGCGCATCACGCAAAAACTACTAGACGGATTTTGACGAAATTTGCTATGGTGATAGAATATACACCGGTATAACCGGTACATCCGGTAAAACACAAAAGAGAAACAATTTACTCAATAACTGCTGGATAGATTTTGGCATTGCTGTCTGTTGTTTTGAGTGCCGCACCGTGTATCGAAAGTCAGAATTATACGTTCACAGTATGAGCAACGACTAGACATAGTAGTACCACGCCACGCCTCGAAGAACAAAATCGTTCACAAAGAGTCGATGTCGGAGTTTTGAAATGCCTCTTTTATCTATGATTTTGTTAATCACGATGCGTTTAGAATTGAAATTTCACGCGGACGTAGTCGCGGGTACAGCTAGTATAATATAAAATGAATAATCGAGTAGCAAAATCCAGTAGGTTAATTGAAAATATAGTTTTAACCGTTTATCCCCCAAAACAAAACAATTGTCCCATCCTCCTCCCCCCTTCCCTAACCCCCCTTCCCCTCCACCATTCCCCCCTCCCCCTTCCCCCTCCCCCACATATTGAGGCCCCGCACATTGATTCTAGTTACGATAATGTAATACTTAACTTTTCATCATAATATTCTGCTTGGACGTATTTATATCGATGGAATCATATCGAAAAATCGATAAATATATGTATATATATATTTTAGATCACACAAGCGCATTCACGATCCGCATCGTGTGATCGGTCCCTCGAATACTTGCCTATGCTTGTACTGCGGCCGCAGTTTCTCAAACTCTTCGAATTTGATCGTTCACATGCGTCGACACACAGGCGAGAAACCGTATAAATGTGACTTCTGTGGTAAAGGTCAGTTGTTATTCTATCTATTTAAATAAAAATCAATACGGGAATTTATGTAAACGCGCATTATTTTAGAACGGCTACAGAAATTTGGTCAATTCTTTTACTGTTTATGTCTGTAACTGTCAGGGTTCAAAGTTTGTGTGAGAGATAAATGTTTGAAAAATTGTACATAAATTGATGTTAAGTAGTCTTTATGTAAAAAAATGCGTGAGTGAGTGAGTGACTGAGACAGAAGATAGAGAGATCTTCAAAAGTACCATTGACAGAATTGACGTTTAGTTACCATTTCATTTTTCAGCCGGGATGGACAGCTAGTCTGTAAATATAACGGAAACCGTGTTTATATTATGTTTGGATTCTGTATGCTGTGTACTTTTGAAGAAATTTATATAATGCAAAATAACTTATTTTTTACCACTCGGCTGATTTTTTAAGACCCAGATATTAAAATAGCAGATTATGTTTTTTTTTTCATATATATCTCTCGATATAGTGCATTGTTAATTTCATAGTTTAGTAAAAAAAGTTCGTACAAATTGAAAAAAATATTGTAAAAACACATTTTACATAAAAATTATAATTTTACAATACATAATATGTTATTTTTCAAAGATTTCTAATAAATCAAGTATCTTTTTAAGCTTACGCTGCCAACAGTCTGTGGACCTGTGCCTAATGAGGTCTACATTCATTTGTATGGAACTTTATCGTTTACGGTTTTAGATAGTCGAAGGGTTAAAAAAGCAATGAAATTTTATATACCCATGAGGTATTTGGGCGATGTCGAATTATTAAACGTTGATTCGGGAACAACACCTCATTAGAAGAATTATATTCTGAACTCGTAAACTAGTACGAGGCGTTAAATTTTATTTATTTCGTGTTTTATGAGTGTGAATTCGTTCGGAAATTGTTCTAATCGGCTCCGAATTCGATTTATTAATATATAAAATAAATTTACTTTAGGTTTTCCAAGATCCTCCGATCTCCGCGGCCACAGGAGATCTCATACAGGAGAGAAGCCATGTATCTGTCGAGTATGCGGTAAAGGTATTGTATTTAATTTAGTTTGTCTTCATTCAACTGCATGTGAATTATAAAACTATGTAAATTAATTCTTAGCTTGTTAGCTGCCACTCTTAAGAGGAAACGCGGTCTGCAAGATATTTGATTAATAAGTTAAAATAGGAGTCTATTGCTGTCGCACTCTGTCTGCACTATCAAATAGAGCGTGAAAGGGACAACAACTGCACCGCGGATTAATTATACTTATATAAAATACACGACAATAACATTTCATATTTCCCAGTTTCCTCCTGCAAAAACAGGCCGTTTTTTTATAGTTCTTTTTTTTTCAGAAATAAAACAAGAAGAACTTTGGTCGTACCTATGTTTTTTTTCTATTGTTGTTTATACTCGTCTAATATGTTTGCTAGAGGTTTGAAAACATGGATAAAATAGAGGGGAGGGGACGATTTTAGTGACTTTAGTAAGCCCCCCTATTTCTTATAATAATTGATTTATGTCTTAAATCAAAACATACGGGCGTGGTAGTGATAGATGTAGATGGTACTGTATAAAAATATCATTATCAAGGTGGAAAACAGGGGAATACGTTTGTATGGACGAAACAGCGCTCGTGTTTCCTCTTAAGCTGGGTAATCTGTTACCAAGCGTCTACTTATTGGGTGTCTCTTCAGCTGCATTTGAGATTCAGTTTTCCCACATTTAACGTGGTACGATCTTAGGTCACATTTCCGCTTAATATGGTGATATTGTATTCAAATAAGTACATGATATATAAAACTATGAATTCTTTTTGTCCCATATTTGCAGTACACTGTTTTCGGTGCGCGTATTCTTTATGTCAGTGAACTTAAAAGAAATGGTTTAAGAGCGTTTTTAAGCGTCTTTCTATATCACAAAGTGTGTTAAATTATTATTCGTTACCATGCTGACGACGTCTCACTCGTTCCGAAATAGCACGTACGTGTAAAATCTGGACATCTAGAGCCGGATAAGTTGTGGTAAAAACTGGCCAAGTTAAGAAACGTTTAATTATAAATAAAACTGGGAGATTCCCGCCTGCTTATTTGAGCATTACAAAATTAAGATCATTCGTTGACACGAATGGTGCTGGAACGAAGTAAAACTATGAACTCCTTTTAACCCTTAAATGCATATTGTTGCGAATTATATACATTCCACATCCACTTAATTTTTGTTCAAAATCCTGAGTGTGTGCATTTTCGAAAGCATGTTAGAACCTTAGAAAATACTTTACACTTGGAACAAAACGTTGACATTACTCTTGACAGGCTAATTACACTTTTTTTTGTTGTCGTTTTAAAATTAGGTTCAGGATTCATAACAAAAATTATGCATTTAAGGGTTAACTAATAAGTTTAACACAATTTCAACCGGAACCCTAATAATAACAAGTTAACAGATCTTTAAAATAGCGTCGCCAGAATCGTTAGTTCTGTGTTGTCAGGTAATAAAATAAATGATTTCCTAACCTGTGGAATTAACGTACAAAATTCCTTATGTTAGGAAATCATTTATTTTACCTGGCAACACGAAACTACACTAAAGATTCCGGCGACGCTACTTTAAAAAAATAATGTTAATTTCCTAGGTTTCTCGCGCAGTAACAAATTGACACGTCATATGCGCGTCCATACTGGTGTCAGACCGTATAAATGCACGTATTGCGATAAGGCGTTCTCCCAGAGCAACGACTTGACGTTACACATACGCCGTCACACCGGCGACCGGCCCTACATCTGTGAGGTGTGCGGTGACAGGTTCATTCAGGTAATTCATTCCATTCCATTTCATTCTATTCCATTCACTCAATACAATTCATTATATTATAGTGAACGTATAGTATAGATCAAAATTAGTCTTTACAGTATATCCTTGCAATATATATCTTGAACTATAATTAAGTAAGTTTTTTTGTCTATGAAGTGTAAATACCAGGGTTAAGAAATGCTCACAAATCGTTTTGGGCACTTGTCGGAAATAGTCTCTACTAATAATAATAATGTATGCCTATAGGAAGCCCAAAAATTAACATTTTGAACTTTTCAATCATGTTACTGTGTTTTTTTTTACAATTATCTTATAAGCAAAAACGTATGTACCATTGTAAGTATTCCGATAGTGACGCGTTAAAACTGTGCTAACTAGCAAACCGAATCTCAGTATCCTGTCCCAGCAAAAATTCTCGAAATTAATAAATTGCATATCATTCGTTTTGGTATTGTCACGAAATCATTAATATTTTTCAAATATATAAACCAAAAAATATTTTGTAATGTAATGATAAATGCAACAGAGAATATGCCTATGAACAAGTGGGATAGAGAGAGATATCATTACTGATGAAAGATTAAAATTATACCTAAGAACAGTCCTGTATAACAATACAAAGACTGAAATATATTTTAATTATAGCACTTTTTTTATGAGTAATCATAAATTATTTAATGGAATTACATTAGAAAGTTTGTAATGTGTCCTTTAATAATCTATAATATAAAAATGAATCGCTAAATGTGTTGCTAAGCGCAAAACTCGAGAACAGCTGAACCGATTTCGCTAATTCTTTATTTAGAATATTCATTAAAGTACGAGGATGGATCTTACGTAGAGAAAAATTAAAAAAAAAATACCTGGAAAAGTCTTAAAACGACACTTTTCTATACTCCCATACAAACGATTCGTAATAATACTTAAAAGTCAATTTGAACTTTAATACCATACTATAAAGTTTAAGTGTTAGTGGAAAGGCTTCGGGAAGGCAAAACAATTGAGTGAGGTTAGTATCGTAAAAATATGAATGTCAATATTTATACGATGGTCCCGAATAGCAGAATAAGTATTAAAAAATCGACTGTTACGCGTTACGAAGTTCGCCGGGGTCAGCTAGTTTCATAATAATAGGCAAGATTTATTAATGATGATATACTAGGAATAATGACAGTTTTCCTAGATCTTAGCGACTCGTATTGGCTTGTACGGGCTACAAAAATATTATTAAAAAAAAATCATCGATTTTTAACTATTACGATTCTAGCTGTTTCAAATTGCCTTCGATACGCTTTTGTCTGGTATAGAGTGAACAGTTTCGAAGGCAAGCACATTGTCTATTAAAAGAAAACGCGTCTTACAGCAGGGTGTGTTTTTGAATTTTTAGGGTACGGCGCTACAGAATCATCGGCGAGCTCACGGGCACTTCCCGAACCCACCGCCCGAGGTCCAACCACAAGTGCAAACCATCCAATACACGTTGCAGAATGTACCGCAAACGAATCAATAGAGACAAATAATTACGTGTAATTAACTAGTACTGTTAATTTTACTCATAATTAGATAAACGCGTATTCATAATTAAAAAAAAATAAAATCGAAACAACTGTGTATTTTTATTTTAGTCCCATGAATTAATATTACATACACTACATAGTATAAAACAAAGTCGCTTTCTCTGTCCCTATATCCCTATGTATGCTTAAATCTGCAAAAACTACGCAACGGATTTTGAGGCAGTCCTTTTTAATAGATAGAGTGATTGAAGAGGAAGGTTTATATGTATAATAACATCCATTAAATAGTGGAGAAATACTGTTATTTTTGAGGTTATTCCAAATGTAACGCGTGCGGGCCACGGGCAGTAATGAATAAATCAAAACTACTGGATCGATTTTAATCATTTTTTCAGTGAATGACATAGGCTATATATTTTATACCCGTGCGAAGCGGGCCGCTAGTTGGTGGGTTTATATATAACTAGTTGATATCGGCAAGTTTATTAGCGTTGCTTATTGTATTGGGGGAGTATGTGGTAACGTACCAGCCTTCGGGATATGAGTTTTGGTCGCTGGTTCGGTCATAGCACCATCGACTGCTGGCTCAGGTGTCGATCCGCATCCTCGATACTGAATTTCCACAGGTGCTGGATGCTTGCTTTGTGTTCGCTACAGTCGCACCAGAGGATCTTTTGGAGGGTCTTTCCAAACAATTGGCAATTCCAAGCGAAAGTGCGAAGTAACGTACGCCCTAATTTTTAATACTTAGTAGTTTTTCCATCATAATTTGTGGCTTAATAAAAATAAGCCGTTTCTGTAGTCTAAGCATTTACTCAAATCCTTCAAATTATTTATGAACCTTAAATAAATTATCAACATTTGACAGAAAAATAAATATAATCTGGATTAGGTAAATCTCTATAAAAGGTTGTATTTCACTATCTTTTATTTAACATTTAATTTAAAAAAAAAAACATTTGTTGTGTATCTCGGAGTTTAGAAAATTTGGGAACCGGTGGTTTGAGTAGATTTGTTTAATTGTTTTTACATTCTTACAGTGACAAGCTTCGGAACTTTATTAAAAAAGCGTTTAATTTTTAACATATTTAACTACTGTCAATAGAAATATTTTTCAATAAATTCCATGTAACGAACGTCCAGTGTGTAGGGAGACGACCACGCGACTGAACCTCGGGGTATAGTACCTCGCTGACATAGTCATACACTATGTTCCGACTTCAGACCACCAAAGCGTCTTCCGCCCCCGACTCCCCGCTTATGACACACAACCCACCGGAACTACGAATTCTTTTTTTTTTATACATTATAGGGGGCAAACGAACAGGTGGGTCACCTGATGGTAAGTGATCACCGCCGTCCATAGACACTAGCAACACCAGGGGAGTCGCAAGTGCGTTGCCGGCCTTTTAAATATGTGGGCCTCCGGCACTCTTACTGACCGAACGAAACGCAATAGTACAAGCACTGTTACTTCACGTCGGCTTTCTGTGTGTCGGGTGGTACTACCCCGGGCGAGCCGACACATTCATACTGAAACCAGTGATAGCTTCAGCGTAGCTCTACCATCTTGATGAATTGCAAATTACAAAAGCTGTGAAGAATTGATCTTAATCGTATAAACACTTTGACCATTTTTTTTTTCGAACTGTAAAACGCTATTGGCTTGATCGGTCTTCACAGTTACACCAGGCTAATAGGCCGAGCGCTTATGACTTGAGCTGCTGTGCCTTGGATACAGTAATGCGAATCCTACTAAGCTAATTATCTATAATATAAAAATGAATCGCTAAATGTGTTGCTAAGCGCAAATCTCAAGAACAGCAGAACCGATTTCGCTAATTCTTTTTTTAGAATATTCCTTGAAGTACAAGGATGGATCTTACGGAGAGAAAAATTAAAAAAATTGCCTGAAACGGTCTAAAAACAACACTTTTCTATACTCCCATACAAACGATTCTTAATAATACTTAAAACTCAATTTGAACTTTAATACTATAGCATAAAGTTTAAGTGTTAGTGGAGAGGTTCCGTGAAGGCAAAACAATTGAGTGACGTTAGTATCGTATAAATATGAATGTCAATATTTATACGATGGTCCCGAATAGCAGAATAAGTATTAAATAAAATATGTTTAAAGAATCGACTGTTAGGCGGTACGAAGTTCGCCGGGGTCAGCTAGTTATATATATATAACAATTAGTGAGGCACACATGTGTACCAGTATGTATGGCCCATGAACTCAAACATGTATTTTGTTACTGTTAATCGTAATTAATGAATTTCGAAAATTATGGGACCTCTTTAGTATGCTATAAAATACGAATATAAATACTTATTCAAACCTGACTAGTTATTTCCGAGATTAACGTTATCCAATATTATTGTTCGTACATATATTTAAAACTAGCTGACCCCGGCGAACTTCGTACCGCCTATTAGTCGACTCTTTAAATTTTTTTTTTTATACTTATTTAGCTATTCTTGGACCATCGTATAAATATTGTCATAAATATGTATACGATACTAACGTCACTCAATTGTTTTGCCTTCCCGGAACCTCTCCACTAACACTTAAACTTTATGGTATGGTATTAAAGTTCAAATTGAGTTTCAAGTATTATTACGAATCGTTTGTATGGAAGTATAGAAAAGTGTTGTTTTTAGACTTTGCCATGCAATTTTTTTATTTTTCTCTTTGTAAGATCCATCCTCGTACTTCAAGGAATATTCTAAAAAAAGAATTAGCGAAATCGGTTCAGCTGTTCTCGAGAGTTGCGCTTAGCAACCCATTTAGCGATTCATTTTTATATTATAGATGTGTACTGATTAAAAACGTATAGTGTTGTTATATGAACTGATATTTTCAAATTATTCGACTTGTTTGTATAATATTGTACGTGAATTTTAACAATCAACATCCTTCGACGTTTCGTATTTCGTTTACTTGTAAACATTATATAAACTATATAACATTCGGGCGGCAAATAACATCTTCAGATCACATACAGTTCATTCCTATTGCAGTAAAAATGGAACCATGGATTTTGATACCCGTATTGATCGGCATACCGTTGATAAATGTAAGTAAAAACACGTTTTTTCGAAATTCCTACATCGTTGTTTTTTATGTTATTCTTGGAGAATTAAAACGATGACCGTAATTCAAAAGCAAGATCAAATAGCATGGTTAAAGAATATTCGAACAAATTATTGAGAAAGTTTGTAAAAATTAACGAAAAGCTATTATGAAAGGAGTGAAAAAAAGGTGTGTGTACGATTCACACACGATAGAAGTGAAACTTCAATAAATCGATAAAAGAATGAGATGAATATATATATAACAAGGGTAGGATAATTACAAAGTTTATTTGTTTAAAAATGATAGTATTTTAATTAATTTTAAAAGACGTTTTATATTTTCTATTAATGGTATTACACCCACTCAGCGGTTGAATATTTTCTTCATATGTATATGGGACCACCCCTATATATAGCCAATTGAAATAAAAAAAGAATAATTAAAATTGGTTCATAAATTACAAAGAAATCGACCAACATACTTAAAAAAACATGCAAAGTTAGGTTTTATTTTTCAAATCTGAGTGCGACAAAGTATCAGCAATTCAATAGAAATAAAAACCATCGATTTTGGTTTATCGTCGACGAAAATATGTAGACGAGAAGTGAATGAAAATTAATTCATGGTATTTATTTCACGCCCTTAGCGGTTGAATATTTTCTTCAAATGTATATGGGACCACCCCTATATATAGCCAATTTAAATAAAAAAGAATAATTAAAATTGGTTCACAATTGACGAAGATATCGACTAACATACAAAAAAAAAAAAAATACATACAGCCGAACATAGTAACCTCCTCCTTTTTCGAAGTCTGTAAAAAAATAAAAGCCACTACGTAAAATTCTGAATACATAACCGATTTCATACCAACCCATTAAACTACAGGGCTTACGCCAGTTTTATTGCATACTAGCTGTTGCCCGTAGCTCCGCATGTGTTTTTTTATAATTGTGAATTACTTCTTATAAGTTCTGTGAAAAATGGTTCAAACGTTTTGGAGATAGTACTGCAAACAAAGCGATGGGTGAAAGCAAGTCCAAAATAAAAAGGCTTTAATTACTTTTTATAACGTTCGCTATCTGTCAGTGAAAGTCCAATGAAAATAGGTCCAATCGTTTTGGAGATGGTACTACAGACGAAGCCATAGATGACAGCTAGTCTAAAATAAAGTAGCCTATGTCACCCGCTATAATTTTAACTATCCGTCAGTGAAATTTCTGTTAAAATCGGTCCAGCCGTTTCGGAGATTACCCGGAACATACAAACAGACAGAAAAAAATTTTAAAAATTGTATTTTTCTTATTAGTGTCGTGTATATGTTCATATCCAATCAGTAAAAAGTCGTTATTTTGATATTACAAACAGACACTCCAATTTTATTTATATGTATAGATTTTTACATTTTTTTTTAATTTTTTATTTTTTACTTTGTTATTATTTTATTTTTTTTGAGGAACGCAATATGTTGCTCTGGAGGTGGGCGCTATTGGCTGCGACACAGTTTCACTAATGCAGCTGATAACGGTCATTTTTATATTCTACAAGTTGTTTTTCTGATTCCAATAAAAAAATCTGAATTCTGAATTACACGTGTGGATCCTAATATACGTTACTAGTATGACCATTTTATAAAAGGTGGCGTGCGAATCGTCCTACATTGAACGCAAACAGATCAAAGTTTCTAGCGTAAATTACAAATTGTCAACTAAGCCAAAAAAGTGGCTAATATATCGCCATTTTGCATTTATTCCATTAATTTATAGATATTTTAGTTTCTTTGAATAATCATTGTAAACAACAAGATTTCAATTTTTTGTTTGAATATTAATAAATTTATAATTATACTGAAAATAAACAGACTAGAAAACTTTTCTAGTTTGGTACTATTTTCAGAATATTTTGTTCTTCGTCTAATCTGGCGTCACCTATCGTATTTATGCATAAAACATGACTATGCATATAAACGAATATACACTTTCATATATAACCTATCTTCCTGAATACTTATGTAAATATTGTACAATTTTACTCATTATTTAGCGATGGTATTTAATTATTATAGTTAAGTCATTGTATTATGTATATTGTAATTTTGGTGAAATACAAGTATTAAAAATTATGATATGTAGGGAACTCTTACTTAAAGCTTATCAACGCCATCTATATTTCATACTTGTCTCTTTCTGATAATACGTTTGAATTTTTATAATGTTCTATTTTATTTTCTGATGTTTCATAGAAGCGTAATATAGACAAATGATTGTTGTATCTATTACTTGCTTTTATTAAATCCTCAATACTTCAAATTCATCAACAGACGGTGAATAGGAGGATTATTTGACAAATAAACATTGCGGCGGATAAATATAAGTATTGTATGATAAATTACATAGATTTTCTTTGATCATTTTAGCGGGAATTTCATAGTTTAATATTTAATTGCATTCTATTGTGGTCTATAACTTTTATACGAACTTTTAAAATCGGGTAAAACTGAATGTGGCGCCACTAGTCAGCATAAATGAAAAAAAATTTTGGATTGCACCAAATATTATTTTGTAGAAAATTTTAAAGTAATAATTAGTTTATGAAATGAAATAAAGTTTAGGTAACTTTCATAAAAAAATTAGACAGCGCAAAATATAAGCAGGTTTAGCGAATTAAATTGCAAATACTAATTCAATTAAAAAAAATATATGCCAATAATAAATATACGAAAAAGGGTTAACTAAAATGTAGGGAAAAATAAACACACGAGAACTTGTACCAAAAGATGATGACGGAGTTTTTGGTGGGATCTTAGTCTGTGATGTAGTGGTTTTTATATTTTATTCATAATCTTGTGTTATTGGACTCTATATTTTGTAATATTGGTGATGTTTTACATAATATAGTTCGGTTATTATGCACAAGTGAAGTGGATGGGAAATAATACCACGGAGCATGCATTCTGAGATGCCACCAAAACTCCATGGAAAGTTCTAACAAGGAAACCACCATCTTGTTAGAATATTATAATTATCGCAAGACGCTTACTTGGCAAAATCTTGTTACTTGACGCTGGCTAGTGCACAAACCGTGACGGAGCCAAAAAAAATAAAGAAGAAGAAGATGATGACTTTTAATATTTTAAACTTAAAATTTTTACAAAACTTAAAAGAAATACTTTTTCTGTGAGAAACTTTATTGAAAAAAAATGCACCTAAATGGCACTTATAAAATTTACACACACAAACAAATATGAAAAACACATATTTATGTGTCAGATAAAAACTGAGAATATAAATCAGTTTGCACTGTAAATAAAATAAATTAAAATGTTTAAAAAATATTTAAAATTTTACGTTACCCTAAGAAAACATTAAATAAAATAATTTAAAAAAAATGTAAAATGTTTACGTTAAATAAAGTGTACCTATTATGGCACTTTTAAAATGCACACATGCGAATAGTTATGAAAAACATATGCTTATATATAAAATAAAAACCGACAACACATAACAAAAGAAATAAAAATTAAATAACATGAAATAGTTTGAACAACAGTAATAAAAAAATAAAAAATATAAATTAACATGAAAATAAAAACAGCGTTATTTTTTCTCGAACCAAGTATCAACCAGCTGTTTCAATTCTAAATCAGAGTTCAACCAATGAGCGACTTTATCGGGAGTCATAACGACAACTTGCCCCTCAAATACAAAAGAATTGGTATTGCCAAATATCCTCTGTGTCGCAGTGAATAGTTTCCGCGTCTTCATTGGTATATGTAACGACATATAGAGGCCGGTATCTTTAAGATTGTCCCTGGATTTCCATACCAGCGAAAATATATAATGACTTTGAAATCTGACGAGTATAGGGCGTTTCTCTGCAGCAATTCCACTCCCGTACGAATAACAATACCGAATGTCTTCTCTAGTTATGTCTACATTCATTTTATTACATACGACATCAATGATTTCAGCAGTCACGTTCTCTTTCGATATTGCCCCTAGGCCCCAAATTAAAACGCTCTTTCTACGATTGTTATTTATATTCTCTGCACCGATTATATCTACGGTCGAATCTGTTTCGTTATGAAGTTCCTTGTTGACGGCTTTGAGTTGCTTCAATAGATCCAGCGTGTGACCTACAAGTGTATTCATAGAGGGCCCAATTAAATCCGTGCCGTCTGTGCTTACTTCAGCATCTTCAAATTCGCCACCAAATAGTTTCTTAAACTCTTCGATTTTCTTATTCAACTTCATTACATTTTCAAATTGTTCAGTATATTCTTTAATAAGTAATTCATCCTTTAAGCACGACATAGTAGTATTGCTGCACACTTAAATATATATTTAAATGATAATTCTTTGTGAACTTGTAGATTCTTCTAGATTATAGAATGGTAGTAGAATCAAAACGGTTTTTTTAATGTTGAACTACCCGCCAGAAACTTTTAAAGTACATACAGAGATCAACCATAGATATCGAAATACTACAGATATAGTAGTATCCTGTATTCTCACAGTGTTGCCAGTGTATTAAATATTTTTGAATTCATATAACTTAGAATGATGTATAATTAAAATAAAATTACATGTGGTTTTACTTACCAAAGTATATAACAGAATAATTGTGACCAAATATAATGTTTATAATCAAAACATTTACTATTAATGACAGAGTGCATGGTGACGGATGCCCGGTTTCTGAAGCCGACGGTGAAACTATCAATAGCTATTGATTCAATAAAGTTGTCCATAAGAGAAGCGGCGTTTAAATGTCAATGCGTATCAGAATACACAACGAGCCGTCAAATAATTATAAAACCAATAACTAGTTCTTTGATGCTCACTAGATGGCTCTTTTTACAAAGTGGTGTATAAATTTGTTTTTATCATTTCAGTTCGTCATTTATTGTCATTCTTCTGTTAATAGTATTTTTTTGTCCAGTTTCGACACGTGGATTTATTTAATTTTAATTATAAAGTTTTTATGATGATTTGTTACTTAGCAGTTTCTCAAAGACTGAAAATTAACCTCTCGTTACCAAAATGTTAAATATTATAAAAACTTTGATTTTCTTATTGCGTTATCATCCATAGTGGTATTATTTTTGTTGATTTAGTTACGATTTTATATTCAGCAATTCTGTTGAAATCATTAATTGTATGGTATTTTATAAAAATAGATAAAAAAATATATGTACGATAATAAAGCACGGAAACTGTATTAAAATATTATATAGTTGCTAAAGAATTTGTGTGGACAAAAAATAAACATAAAATGATTTTGAAGTACATACTTTAGAAATTATCTACAGTATATTTTTATTGAATTACGATGAATTCTTGGATCCTTATTCATATTCTGGAACATAATAAAAAATAAATTAAACAACATTTGTGCTAAAATCAGTATACCGACACAAAGAAAAAAGGGTTTTCAGGTCAGTTTTGGCCGATGAAACGTCAAACATAAAAAGGTGGTAGAGCTACGCTGAAGCTATTACTGGTTTCAGCATGAATGGCTCGGCTTGCTCGGGGTAGTACCACCCTCTCACAGAAAACCGACGTGAAGTAACAGTGCGCCCGCACTGTTGCGTTTTGTTCGGTTAGTGAGAGTGCCGGAGGCCCACATATATTAAAAGGCCGGCAACGCACTTGCAACTGCCCTGGTGTTGCTAGTATCTATGGACGGCGGTGATCACTTACCATCAGGCGACCCACCTGTTCGTTTGCCCCCTATAATATAAAAAAAAAACATAACTTATCGAATAGATAAACGCCCAATATTGGCCAGTGAAGTTGAACCGAGTTTAATTTGCATTTATCGTATGATTGTGTGTCCACAAACCTAATTTGACAAGTTATCGAACTGATAACGCTATTGAACAGATAAACTACAGTTAAAAATACCGCAGAAACCGGTCATAAGTAACTTGTATTTGATCTTCATTTATTATAGCGTTGTAAAAGTTTTAAGAAATATAGAGTTCATTTAATATAGTGTTGTAAAGGTTTTATTAGCACTACACGTTCAGTGATGTCTGTTTCTTTGTCGCTCTTTACATTCACTATGAATAATTCACTAACTATATATTCTGTGAACGTTTCCCACTGTTTTTAAAGTGTGACATAATTTATGGATGATGCTCAATGGAAAAAGTATATAAGATAGCTAATCAATAAGCACATTTGCAGTCGAAGATCGATCAATTACCCCATTGCTCCCACGTGAAATAGAACTGCATAAAGATACATTTTTCTATTTCTTCATTATTTTGCAGATTAGATAGATACGGCATTGCAATTCTCAATAGACGTTCTTATTTGTTTCTTCTTATAAGTAGAAAGAATCTTGACTTCCTTTAAATTATGCCATAGAAAGGTGAAGCTTGTGAAAATGTTTTGGGATTCATTTATTATTTTCGCATGGCGGTAGGGCTTGGTGTATTCCGGCAGCTGTACAAGAGATCCAGTCTCCCTCCAGGTTTAGGGTGACTACCACCTTAGACCTAGACATCATCATTAACCATTAGACGGGATTGTAGTCAAACGCTTACCTATAAAGTATAGAAAAAAAGTAATTTAATGTATCAACAAACAATCTTTGAAAAATTCGTGAACGAGTTTTCGTTTGACCGTCCGATACAAACTCTGTCATGTATACAGTCCGCGCCAATCTTATTGACCGCTCTGAATACAGATGTGTAGAATACAAATTTAGTTATAAATATGTATTATGTTATAAGTATTTTTACTTTGTTTTGAATTTAATTATTGACAATGTTATACGCAAAACCGAACGTACGGCTATGTTCATAGCGGCCTAATAGACAGACGTGCTGATAAATATGATAAAGTCGGAATACTTTTTTAGTTTAGGATTGATTCGCTCGAATAGCGCCTTGAAATGAATATGATATGATAAGAGAATATACAAAAAAAAAATGAATAACTGGAATTCGGCAGTTTATTGTGTAACGATATTTTCAGGGAGGATCACATCCGGGCACGTTCTTCTGGAAGCCCCGGTTGGGGCTCGATTTACAAATCCCGACGACAGGTGAGTTAGTAACGGCGGAAATATCATTGACGTTCTGAAATTCTTATATGTAGCTTTTTTTATATTATAGGGGGCAAACGAACAGGTGGGTCACCTGATGGTAAGTGATCACCGCCGTCCATAGCAACATCAGGGGAGACCCAAGTGCGTTGCCGGCCTTTTAATATATGCGGGTCTCCGGCACTCTCACTGGCCGTACGAAACGCAACAGTGCAAGCACTGTTACTTCGCGTCGGCTTTCTGTGAGAGGGTGGTACTACCCGAGCATCGGGCGAGCCGACCCATTCATTCTGAAACCAGTAATAGTTTCAGCGTAGCTCTACCACCTACAAAAGCGATGCGAGCAAAAGCGAGTATATCAGTAAACGACAATGAAAAATGTATTACTTGTGAAGTTTAATAAATATTTCTTTTTAGAATACAAAAAGTCAGGCAGAATTAACATGCCGAACATACAAAACGTGAGGGACGGATTGGTGGTATTAATTGAACCGTATCAAGCCGGTATGACGGTGATCAGTCTTGCTGCTGGTATATCGAGCGGTTTCGGAACTGATCCTCATTTGAACCCTATCTCTGCTTACTACTATACGAATGTTTTTAGATGGGCGATGAGATTTTTCACCCTGTAAGTGTCCTATATTACAGTAAATATTGATTTACTACGACACGTTGATATAAAACGTTTGCATGAAGATTCGTCGGTCGAGATTTTAAACTAGCCGTAATAGTTCTTTTGAAGATTGGACTATGGACTGTCCAAAACCATAAATGTTTAAGGTCCATACAAATGAATGTAGACCTCATGAGGCACACGTCAACAGACTACTGGTAGCGTAAGCTTACAAAATACCTGATTTATTACAAAACTTTGAAAACCAACAAATTATTATAAATTTTATGTAAAATGTATTTTTAAATTACTCTTTCATTTTTACAAACTTTTTTAACCATTGTAAAGTATGAAATTTGAAATGAACAATGCCATGAAATAAAATAAAAAAAGTTAAAAACATAATCCGCCATTTTGATATCTGGGTCTTAAAAAATCAGCCGAGGTGTTAAATAATAAAATATTAAAACTATACTAAGAAATAGAACGAATAATAAATTGTAATACAATTTATGGGAATAAAATTATAAAGGTTTACCGTTGAACGCGCATCACGTAAAAGCTATTGGATGGATTTTGACATTTTAATGTAAGTTTTGCTACTTAGACATTTGGTTAAGCAATACGCATTCAGAGATATTTTATATCGCTGTTAAGAAGTGAGGCAAGCGGTATGATACGCACAAGCCGGAGAGAGGAAGTGAAGCGTTAACATCGTTGACAATGAAATCTTGTAAACAAAAAGTATTTTTGCTTTAAATTTTTTAAGATTCCTCTGTACATAAATTGACAAAAGCCACGGGTATCAGCTAGTTAAAAACTAAACTACGATATAAATATTCACTTATCTTACTGTATATATTTATTTCGTTATAGTATCCCAGTCTGGCTCGGTGGGGATGGTGGTAACTTCTGTAAGATCACGAAAGTGTGGCGCCGGCGTTTCTATTACATGGATCAGTTTGTACCGAAGTGGCTCCGATATTTAGCTCCATACGTTAAGAAAGAGGAATGGGAGAAGGAACAGAAGGAGTTTAAGAGATTTAAGAAGTACTCTGAATCCGCTTTCGGGAGGCATTTTAGATTTCCTAGTAAAATATTTAACGATTATAAATCTGAGGAGACTAAAGAAAGTGTAGAGGACATAATATCTTCTAGTTCTGAGGAGATAACTCGTAGGAAAAATGGATAGTGTTACCTAATATCGACGAAATTGTAATTGCCCGTCTGTCTTTTATTTTGTACAGATATTTTTATATGATAGTACATTGTTTTTAGGCATAATAAATTATAGGATTTTTTTAATTGAATTTGTATTCAAAAAATATATTTAGACTAGCAATTCTCCGCGGCTTCGAACGCGCTTCCTCTGCCGTAATTACTTTTGACTCTTTATTTTATGTCTATAAAAATATATATAAAAGAATCACTAATAGAGACAGATTTTTATACAATCTTTCATCCCCATTTTCACCACCTTATGGGTTGAATTTCCAAAAATCCATTAATCAGAATTATGATAATATTTCTGACTTCAGTTTACATGAACTTTTATGCGAATATTTTTTTTTAATAATTTTACACAGACCAGACTTTCTCTTGTCTTTTTATTTTCCTTTAAATGATTTTATTATGTTTAGATATATTTATTTAAAATATAGATGTAACTTTTTGCTTATATTTGTCTACTAGTGAAATTGATAGCAGCTTTTTCTACTTTCTTTAAAACTCTCAAACTTTACCAATTGTGTTTATGATATGTTACCATGTTTCATATAAATTTCTTCGACATAGCTTAGTACATACTGCATACATAGTTTTATATATCGGTAGCTTTTAATTATTATTTTTTTTTATAACTGACTATAAACAACAATATCAACAACAAACTCTGGCTTCTTCCGTGACTTCGTCTATATTTTTCGATATAATCGAAATGAAAAACATGTGTCCATCTAGAAGTCCGAACCACCTTTAAGCTAAATTTCACTACGATTCTTTGCGTTATACACAACTAATATAGAAATAAATTAAATCTTATGAAATGAAAAGTAGTAAATGAAAAATGAAATCAGAGGAAGTTCACGTATTATAATTTTTTAGACACTTTCTTCATAGACGTGTATTTAATATCGATTGAAATTGTTATTCAATATTGTTAAGGAATACCAATCGTTTGGCTGTGTTGTTAAAATATTCTATTTTTCTAATAAAATATCCTATTTTTCACCAAGAGATTTGTACAGTTACGTAAATCTCATTAGTTTTATTTGTATGCTTTTACTTATTATGTGCGAATCGCCATAATCGAATTGAACTATATTTATAATATACTTTTTCTATTAGAAGCGTTAAAGCACTCAGTTATGTAGCAGAACATTATTGTAGCATGTTAATCAAATATTTGTAAGCTAATAAACGTGCTTTATTCACATGAATGGGCTACCGAAACACGTAAAGCATGGGCCTACTCATCGCCCCAACAAAAGGATTATGACAATTGAAAAGTTAAAACTGTTCCAATAGATTATTACATTCGCTATGGTATATATATATCACAATCAGAATTAATTTTAATCTAGTGCTCTTGATGTATCAGGAGTGAAGCTTCTGACAGAATCGTCCGTTACACTGAAACAGAAAATCGAAACGCTTTTGTCAAACGGATGCGAAATATCAGCTGGAATTTTTGCAAGACGTTTGAGTAATTTTTTCCAATAATGTTTTTTATATACATTTTAGCTTTAGCGTTTGATATCAATCTCATCTGACGTTAAATGACGATGTAATCGAAGATGATAAACAACGCTTAACGTAGAGAATCTTCTTCTTCTTCTTGTTTTGGCACCGCAGTAGCATTTGCCAGTGTCAATGTTTTGTTTCAAGTAAGTCTCTTGTGATAAACGTAGAGAATCATTGGCTCTCAAGTGCAACTGCCGGAACACAATGACAAGTGCTTAGCGACAGATTATCAACATGAGAGTGGTAGCTACCCAGGCGGACTTAGAAAAAGCCCTGCCACCAAACTATGGTTTGTTTCTAACCACGATGGTTTCCTTCACCGAGAGCTCTGACTCAGTTGCTAGGATTCGAACTTACGTCAAGCGACGCGGTGTTCGAACGCGCTATCAACTAAGCTATTATCGCTGAAATAGAGGATAGTGTTTGTGTTTTTTTATCCGATTCTGAATCTAAACCACTCTTGAATCAACCTGAACACACAAACGTTTTATCAAAATCTGTCCAGCTGTTCAGGAGGAGTTCAGCCATATACATACGTACAGAAGAAAATAATTTGTGGTTTTACGAAACCACGATTCAGGTGAAACTTTTTTTTGGGTTCGTAGGTGCTTAACTGAAAATTTTATGAGGAAAATTATTCGACTTAGGGTATTAAAATGGCGTTTTTAATGTCTTTAAAAAACCGAGCAAAATATTTATTTAAATCATTGAATCGTTTTGAATTGAGTCATGGACGCCGCCATATTGGCATTGGTTGCTCTGCCGAGCGCTTTTCACTTTGGCCCTACTCCGCGGCCAGCTGTAATACGACTTGCGATAGAAGGATGAAAAAAAATTGAGGCGATGTAAAAAAAGTTTCTCTTTAATTATATATGTATAAAGATAGATAACAGAAGACAGGTAAGGTCGTATTAGTTATACTTACGATAGCTTCACAAGCAACACCTGTACACTAAATGTTATTTATACATTAATAGGTTACAACAGGTAATAATAGGTTGCTTAAAACGATTAAGAGGGTTTGGAGCGTAAACGACTTAAAGTTAAAATAAATTCAAATATTTATGCCTACCCTAATTGGCATGATGACAGTAATCACGAATTACAAAAATAATCTGTTTATCCCATAGAACCGTATGAATAGGTTTTATAGGTAGGAAATGTACTTATTTTTATATTCAGCATTTATTTAATAAAATAAAACTATAAAATACAGCAATCGTCCATATTATGTTGAACACCAATCAGAGTAAATTACGTCACGCTTCAGCAAACGTCACTTTGTACTAGGGCTGTTGATATTTTTATTATATATATTATAGTATTATATTTTATTGAAGTATTAATGCACTGAGGAACAGCACACCACTTATACACTTTATCATTCATATTTGTAACGCAAAGTAACTAATTTGTTGCTTTGTTCATTCGTTATGTGCTCGTTGTTTACAATAACATGACGTCATAAGCAGGCGTCATGACACGGGCAAGCGTTTTGGCACGCACTTCAAATTTAAAATTACATTTGCGTTTATTTTGTAAAAAATCTATGTTTTCTCCAAAAATATTATATTTTTTGGAAATAGTATATATTCTAGAGTATTATAGGGCAGTAATTGAAAATCAGATATCATGCCAATTGAAAGAGCCATAGCGTGATTAATGGTGCATCAAGAAATAATGAATTGTGCCTTGCGTTAAAAGTCTTAGTGCGCGTACACGATTCGCCGATTTACATGTAAATACTGTTCGTGTAATGGATGGAGTCTTACTTTGCGATTATATTGTACAATAATATTACTATTAACGACATATGCGTATTATAACAGTACGGGACAAAATTCTAAAACCTGGTAACTAACCTGTGCAATGCAGTATTTCGATCGACACTGTGAAATAGAATTTAATAATTACTTAACTCGTATCCATATTACAACGCATTAATTTCATTTTTAAAGTTTTCATTAATAACACAGTAATGTCAGTTAATGTTATTATGGATGTAATAAATTTATCTGGTTCTTCACTGCATATCATAAAACAACTGCCGCCGCGTCTGTCTGTCTGTATGTTCGCGATAAACCTGAAAACTACTGAACAGAGTGTAATACGGTCTTCATCAATTGATAGAGTAATACATGAGGAAGGTTTAGGTGTATAATATGTCAAGGTTTTGTGTAAATTGGTTGAAATATAACGATAATTATTGAAAGTGTTGGAAGAAGTCAAGCCGCTCGGGAGCTTCCATCGAAAACGCTGCCTAATTCTTTTGAGATATAACAAAACAATGCATAATAAGATATTCCTCTTTTATAGATCTATAAAAAAGTCTTGGATGGCATATAGGTACCTATCTTTTAAGGGTAACTTAATATACCTTTACACGATCACCCTACACACATGCACACCTAGGCACACAGTGGTGGGCTGTTTTTTTTGCCCTTTTCGGACTGAAATAGGTCACACAACATAGTAGTCAGATGTAAAATACACATATAAATTCGTGAAACATGCATGGTCACTCATGCATTTTTCACGCATTCATATATGTGTATGAAATGGATAGATAGCTTAGCTAGCTTAGTCAGATCGGGAAAGTCGGCGACAGCTCAAGCCGAGGTGCACCGAGTGCCCTTGAGGTGATCGCCTAAATCAAATCGGGTGAGTGCCCTAAGCGCTCCCCCTTAGTAGTCCGGTGGAACTGTAAAGGCTTTATTGGCTAGCAGTGTAGGAAAGGACGAAAAAAAAAAAAAAAACTTAATATACCCCATCTATCTTCTAAAAATATGGTCACATACAATAAAGTTTTATTTTATTAATATTTCATGCACATGAGTATATATTTTTACTATCAGGGCAGGACAACGTTCGCCGGGCTTGCTAGCATGATATAAATAAGAAATACGATTAATATTACCTCGGCTCTACAAGCGGTACCGTCACACTGAGAATAAATATTATTCTTAGATAATTTGAAATCCATATAACAGTATGTAAATGTGAAACACTTTAGAACATCTTTCTCTTCTGATTCTCAACCGATTTTCAACCGACAGATTGTGGTCAAACGTTTATACTTATACAGTATTTTAAAAATACTAATATTATAAAGTAAAAGAGATTGTCTGTCTTTTCCTCCTGAACTACTAGTTAATAGTAATGAAAATAAAAATATTTTATTCAATGTAGGCCTGAGAAGACGTTCATAAGCGTCAAAATTACCAAAAACTACTTATGAATATAACCTAATCATTGAGAAGGATCGTCAAGAAACTCGATCTTATCGTTTCAAGCGAACTAACAAATGCGAAAATAATTTTGCGTTTAGAGGCTATTATTATTATAGGTTATAAGCCTTCATAGTGGAGTGGTTATCATGAAGAATGTAGGTCAGAAAGTATGTCAAATGTCACGAGTTTTGGCCACAATATAATAATACCAAAATGACAATTGCGAATCTGGTTAGACCGTTACCACTGAGCAATCACTGCTCCCATTAAGCTATCTACAGATGTTAAGTTATACCGAGGATAAATAAAAATTAGGTTCGTTTTGTATTGCTTTTTAGTGTATTCCTAATTAGTGGCGTAACAATTGGGCGGTGACACTTGTAAAATGTACTTTTGACCTGACGGAGCCGTTGACTCGAGGAAGTTGCGAAAAAAAGTCTTAGACGTAGCAGCGTATTAACGCTTATTTATATTGAGAGAGGGGACCGAGGAATTTATCCACGTATTTTCAACTATATAATTACGTCACTGTGTATAAAAAATGTTTTCAAATACAGTAATAATATTTACCAAGGAGCTGCAGTGCTCTCCAGTACACTATAAATATATATATACAATAAAACTCTTTGACTTTAAAAGGGAATAAAAACTGGTAATCATTTCGCTCGGGTAGAATTACCAGAAGAACACCGTACGTTTAGTATTGTTCGTGCAACTGTGTACTCTGAGGATTGTATTTGTCAGTTGTCGCGTACCTGTGTATAAGTGAACCTTCTAGGTTTTGTTCAGAACTGACGGTTTATTTTGGGGTGCTTATTAATATAAGAATATATGTGTTTCATCCCCTATTTTACATCATCAATTTGTACATATTAAACTCTTGCTTCGTCGCATTAATAAGAAACTGTATTTTTCTTTCCTACTCAGAGTTCCTCTTTTAACTACTTTAAAGATGAAGTTAAGCAATGATCATCATCATCTTACCCTTATCCCACCTAAGTAGGGTCGGCACAACATGTTTTCCTTTTCCACTCTCCCCTGTCAGATGTCATCTCAGTATTCACACTTTTTATACACATATCATTTTTCACACAATCCATCCACACCTTTCTCGGTCTTTTTCTACTCCTATATCCGTCCACTTTCAAACTGAAAACTTTTCTTGTTACAAAACTTTCATCTCTTCTCGTAATACGCTCGTACCATGCTAACCTATTACTCCTCAACTTCTCAGTCACTGGTGCTATTTTCAAACTTCCTCTGATATATCCATTCTTAATCTTATCCATTCTTGTTACGCCATACATCCATCTTAACATTCGCATTTCTGTCACATGTAATCTTTTCTCATCCGTCTCTTTCGTAGCCCAGCACTCGGATCCATATAACACGGCTGGTCTTATTATAGTTTTATACACTTTCCCCTTGAGTTTCAACGGCATTCGTGAGTCACTAACCATCTCAGACACCTTTCGCTAATTCATCCAAAATTAAAAAATGATATAATTAATCATTGTAAATTTCTGTATTTATAATATCGAAATATATTTTTAATATTACCTTATATAGTAACAGTGAACTTACGTTGGAGAAACATTTATGTCCTAAACACTGGAATTACATATATAATTATCAATTAACTATAAAAGTTACTACACATTAAACTAGATATGCGACTACGTACACTAGAAGTCGATGAAGTACCATCACTCTGTGAATTGAGAATTGAAAACTGCTTGGTAAGTATGAAAGCCATTTAAAAAACGTACCTGTTCCTTCGATTCGTACAATCGCAATCGCAACTCACACGCAAGAAGATGCCCTGACGTTTGGGTCGGACTAGTTCGTTTGCGAACCACACAATATACTGTACTATGAATACATAGATCTACTTTAATCCTTAAATGTATAATTTTTGTTTTGAATCCTGAAACTAATTTTAAAACAACAACAAAAAAAATTTAGCTTGCCCGTCAAAAGTAATGTTAACGTTATGTTTCAAGAGTAAGGTATTTTCTTGCTTTCGAAAAAGCACACACTCAGGTTTTTGAAAAAAATTAAGTGGTTGTGGAATGTATACTATTCGCAACAATATGCATTTAAGGGTTAATACAAGGCTTAACCTTGTTTGCATTCATATATCCTTTCAATAGTAAAAACTTATTAAAAACGCGAGCCTTAGTAACGGTGTTCAACTTCACTACCTTTGGACAAACAGCGCTGTTTCTGATTGAACGTTTTTAACCATAAAGAGGAATAGATACATAATTAAAATTAAACATAACGATTCTTACATGTGTTAAACAGGCAGACGATCGGCACTAAAAACAGATTCAATTAATTTACTTAAGTTTAAATTATAGAATACATCTTACTGGATAATGTGACCTAATGATTACCGTCTTCGTTTAAATAGAATTACTAGTAAATAAAATTCTAAAATATATAATTAAAGTAGCGGCCCGCTCCGGCTTCGCACGGGTATAAAATATATAGCCTATGGCATTCACTGAATAAAGTATTAAAATCGATCCAGTAGATTTGATTTATTCATTACTGCCCGTCGCCAGCACGCGTTAAATTTGGAGTAACGTCAAAAATAACAGTATTTTTCCACTATTTAATTTATGTTATTATACATATAGACTTTCCTCTTCAATCACGCTATCTATTAAAAAAAACCACATCAAAATCCGTTGCGTAGTTTTAAAGATTTAAGCATACATAGGGATATAGGGACAGAGAAAGCGACTTTGTTTTATACTATGTAGTGATACACATATGGATGTGGACATTATTTTCGCTTATTTTGCGATAGTTTTAAAGAACAAAGTGTGTTGGATACTGGTGAGGCGGATGCTCCACCATGAAGTTTTTATCAAAGTTCCATATTCCGATACGGCGTAGACGTTTGTCACTTTTGACCGATGCGCACTTTTTTCGCGATAACGAATACATCTTCGCCGTATATATCATAAAAATAACCCTCTTTGTTGTATTGTGAAACGATCAGCGCATCTCTCGCCGCAAGACAATCTGTACGTGAACGATCCAGTGGCCATCAACTTCGAGGCACCAGTGGGCAATTCGGTAAGCGAATTAAGTGCTTCTTACACCCCCTATCGTTCACACACTTTTGTTGGTCCTTCGCAAGCCGGATAATTTCCACGCTATTTTCACCGCATCCCTCCTGGTGGGACCTATTTACACGGTCCCACCAGTCCCTCCAGATACTATTCTGCATAGTTTATAAAATTATATGTAACTTTTAATTTATCCAATCGGACAGAGAATAACGTACCTTTGGTGTAAATTAATTAGCCTAGAATGGAGCCTATCATTGTTAATATGTTATTCTGAGGACATAGATTTATGTATCCTATTAGTATTAGAACCAAGATAATTTTGTGGCGATGTATGTGGGATGTTTCTTACTTTTGGGTAAAACCTTCTTAACGGATATCGATTAGATTTGACAGTAACATAGTTTATACACTACAATAACCCACAGGTTATAAATTCGTAAAGATATTCATCAAATTGGTTAAAAAATGGAAACAAAATAAAGCAGTGTCAAGTAAGTTTGGTAAAACCCTGCCATCTGAGGGCCGGTCACGACGTGAGCGCTGCATAATCCATTAAAATTATTTAATAAATTTACACTTAATCTTACTTAATACATATAATAAATGCAAAAATTGGTTTTGTTTATGTATTCACGCTTTAGTTACTTGACTGATCACGATGACATTTTCAATACATGTAGCCAGGACTACAAAAGGTTACCACCACCTTTGGTCCTGCAAAAAAAGAACTGTCCCCGAGGTATAGGGAGCCGTTGAAAGGATTACGTAAGCGGATTTTTTTGTAATTTCTGACCGCCCCTTCCCCCTGGTCAGCGAAAGTAAGCAATGTTCTTACTCTCCCTCACTTGTTTACGCAAATATTTATATAAGCATTTTTAATCTGTTATAATTTTACTTGTATAAATCTATTTATAATTACATATATGTAACAGAGATTCGAATGTTGAGATGGATGTGTGGTGTAAACCAAATGGATAAGATTAAGAATGAGTCAATCAGAGGAAGTTTGAAAATAACACCATTGACAGAGAAGTTGATGAGCTGAGGAATAATAGTTTAGGATGGTACGGGTATATTATGAGAAGAGATGAAACTCATGTAACAAGAAAAGTTTTGAGTATAAAGGTGGACGGATATAGGGGTAGAGAAAGACTGACAAACGTGTGGATGGATTGTGTGCAATATAATATCAGTATAAAAGGTGTAAATACTGAGTTAATATCTAATAGGAGATAGTGGAAATGATGATGATGATGATAAATCTGTTCTGGTTTTCTTATTGATTCCTAGGCCGCAGTGAAAAATTCTAAAAATAAGGGATTTACAGCCTGTGAAGGAATCACCCTATAAATATTAATTCGCTACTAGAGTGATGGTAGCCCAGTGGATATGATCGCGCGCCTCAAATAATAGACTACACTTTTTGGTCCTCCATTCCTTATGTCATCAAAAATAAGCAAATCCATGACTCCCCTGCTCCCTTTTATGCTTATGTAATACTTGAACCCTACCTAGGTCAAATGTATATTAACAAGGGGGAAGTCGCTAGCAAACTATTCATTTATAAAGATAGAGAAGAAGACAAACTCTCGACCATTTGCTAGTACGTATGAAATGGTGGCACCTATATTAATTTATGTACGTACAGAATCTTTATAATTTTGATTAAAATAATTCATTTTAGGTAATCTATAAACAGAATAAACTATCTCATAAGAAACTTACCAATGCTTCAGCGCCACGTCCAATAGCCTAAATGAGTTAAAGAGTAATAACGTTATGACAATCTTTATTTTGTGCACTTAAAATATTACCCCAATTTCACCTATGTAGGTTCAGCCCAATGTGTTATCTTAGTTCACTCTCCTTTATCAACTGCCATCTCATTGTTAACACCTTTTTTCTTCCATAATCATCCATAACTTTTTCGGTTTTCCTCTACTTCTATCTCCGTTCACACTGTTCTAGTTACTAGTAAATCTCATTCCTCCCCATGATATACTAATAGCTACGCTGAAACTATTACTGGTTTCAGAATGAATGGGTCGGCTCGCCCGGGGTAGTACCACCCTCTTACAGAATACCGACGTGAAGTAACAGTGCTTGCACTGTTGCGTTTCGTTCGGTTAGTGAGAGCGCCGGAGGCCCACATATATTAAAAGGCCGGCAACGCACTTGCGACTCCCCTGGTGTATTGCTAGTGTCTATGGACGGCGGTAATCACTTACCATCAGGTGACCCACCTGTTCGTTTGCCCCCTATAATATAAAAAAAGCACACTAACCTATTACTCCTCAACTTATAGACGATGGTTTGTTAACTACTCACTTTTAAAGGAGGCAAATGTGAATATTTCGTGATCCTACGCTAAATTATAATGCAATTTCTTTTTAGTTATTATTAATCCCATTAAGCTCACCAGTGTACAAATTGAAAGTGCAATAAGGTATTCATTCATTCATTCATTCAATATTCAAAATATAATGGTTGCAGCACAAGATGAAAACGGTGGTTATTTACAGGGCCTTCTTAGATCATGCAGGACCACTCGGACCCTATGAGCTTGCGACCATTTTATTTGTTCTTTATCAGTATAAATAAAATTATATTTTCGAAAAATCGACAAACGCTACAACTGGAGTCGACCACACCTATCCGTTCCCATAAAATCGCGACCGGCGTCGCATGCTGAGGAAAGCTGTAAGACTCCCATTTCCGAAATCCGTGGTGAGTGGGACATGCTTTTGGAGAATATCAGACCCATCTTTGCTATATATTGTGAACATTGACCCTATCCATTTATATCGATTCCATCCTTGGTGGATAATGCATTCGTGAGCTATCCTCCCCCACTCCTCCACTCCCCTGTGGTGAAACCACAGAAATATAATAATAACCATACGATGAGGTGTCTGCCACTATTAAGCTTCTGAAGCTCAGGCAATCCTCAGCACTCGATGGTGTCTGCAATGAAGTTCTCAAACTTCTTATCAATCGCTTCATAGCTTTCCTGGTCGGCATCTTCAATTCAAACAGTAATTTTCCAGCAATCTGGAAAACGGCCTTAATGAGAGAATTCATATACCCAACAAGAAAGCTACGCTTCCCGATAGCTATCGTCCGATTAGCCTTCTAAACAGTCTATGTAAATTATATAAGTGACTCTTTCTGAACCGTTTCTAGACCACCATAACTGACTGAGATCTGTTGCCACTTGAGCGAGCACGACACTTTTGTAACCAAAGCTTTTGATAAAGTTTGGCTCGTCGGAATCGTTAACAAGCTCTGGCCGTTCCGCGTGCCGGATAGGTTAGTTTACAGTCCTTGAGATCTCGCTATTCGTAACGTATGGATTTTTGAGTAGTATTTTAAATTTGTACAATGTAAGTGACTTACTTTTGACATGCAAATGTTCATAACCCCGTCACACTGAAATATTTGATATTAATGTTATCACATTTTATTCAAATTCCTAACAAATCGTAATATATCGCGTTTTGTGTTATATAATGTATTTGGAAAAATGTATTGAATTCAACTGGTGAGATACTTATGCAAATATTATGTTGCATTTATTTTCTATACGACTACTATTACGACACGATACGATATACAACCCTTAGTAAGTCATGAATATAAAAAAAATATCAAGATGTGCTGGGAGCTTGATTTTGGGATTGTATTTATTATTGATAGAAATAAATAAATGAATATTAAAGAATATTTTTTAAAAACAAGCTTTACAAATACAAATGCGCTAAAAACGATAATCTGATAATTCCTTTCAACGTGTATGGCGGTCATTTTGAAATTCGCCATTTTGTTTTTATTTCATTTTCATGTAGTGTCTTCAAGACTGAACAAACATACAAAATTGCAACGTCGTAGATCTAAAGAAAGCGTTGTTTCTAATTCTATCTAAGAATTATGACTTAAACAAAGCACTAGCAGACATTGCAAGCTAAATTGAAGCTTGTAAACAAACATCTAAATCTTGATAATAGCGCCATCTAACGTTACACAAGTACACGAATTCGTACACTTGTACAATGGAATAAAAAAGTTTATTGTAATAAAATAGTTTTACGTCTACGTAAAATATAAATTTGTACTTATTTATGTATTTGTACAAAGTTGGTACAAATTAAATCATAATTCAATGGTCGGCGAAACTCCACTTAACATTGTTTTTTTTAATTACAATATACGGTAAATATAATATTGTAAAATAAGGCATGATTTATATTCCTATAAAATATTCTTATAACTTTAATTTCATCTGACAGACATCTGATTACGAATATAACATAAAATAATTTGTCTGTCTTGTGGTTTGTATGTTAGAATTAAAACCAAGAACTGCTGCATCGATATCTATGAAATTTTATACATATTATGATAAAAATATCAATAACACTTTTTCCAATGTAATTAATCTTATATATCAATTACAATAAAAATTACAAGGTGAAGATAATTATTACGCAATAAATGCTTGCGAAGTGTACTCGTACAAATTAAACTGTTTTTAGGTTGGTTGATTGAATTAAGAGATCAGTCACAAGTAAATAATATTTATATATCGTGTTTTTGACAGAACCCTGATTGATTCGTTAATTTTGTTCAAATAGTTAAATCAATAAGTTTATTTTGTCTTACCTTAGATATCTCTACAGTATACTTACTTTAGTGGCACAGTTTTAGTTCGTTCTTTATACTTAATCTTTAATCATACTTAGTTATAATGTGATTAGATAACATTGAATATACAGTAACAGTAGTTCAAATGTTAAAGAATATAAATAACAAGAGGATATGCTCGGCGAGTTTAATTATGTAATACTTCTATTAAAATAGAATACTGACACTGGCGAAAGTTTCTGCCATGTCATTCCAAAAAAAAAACAGAGGACTCTAATTTTTAAATGTACTTACTATAGATCTGCAGAAGGGTCCGTGACACTAAAATAATTATAGATAAAGTAGACATTAAAAATATATTATTGCTAAATAAAAAAAATGATAAATGATTTATTACCTCGACGGTGGATAAATCGCCGTATGTCTGTTTATGAATATTTCAATAAGTCTCTGTTCTAACATAAAAAATATGTATTCAATAAAACAAAAATACGCTTTTAGTACCATTGCTGTTGAATTGAATCCTGTGGCCTGCAATTATATTATTTTTTAATGTATACCAAAAAATCGAACTTGATTAACTATATTAGTAATATCTTACCGAGGCAAATGACATGGAGCCCGAGCACTGTGGCGAATGGTAAAGAGAAATAAATGAGAGACACGATACTTTGTGGCCCATGGACCACGAGTAAAACAAAACTGAAAATTGTATTTCACTTCTATATTCTCATGATAAATCGACTACCATAATTGTATTTTACTTTGTTAAAATCAATTAATGGATATCCAGCTGTTGAGATGCTTGCAGGCCGGCATGATAACGACCGACAAGCTGTCGATGGATTGTAAATTCCTAAATGATCGCTGTTATTCTTAGATTACACTATTCTCACCACCTGATTTTTTTTTTATATTATAGCGGGCAAACGAACAGGTGGGTCACCTGATGGTAAGTGATCACCGCCGTCCATAGACACTAGCAACACCAGGGGAGTCGCAAGTGCGTTGCCGGCCTTTTAATATAAGTGGGCCTCCGGCGCTCTCACTGACCGAACGAAACGCAACAGTGCAAGCACTGTTACTTCACGTCGGTTTTCTGTGAGAGGGTGGTACTACCCCGCGCGTCGGGCGAGCCGACCCATTCATGCTGAAGCTAGTAATATGAGTATGCATTTTTGTCGTACCATAATTAAATAAAAACCTGTTTACAATATTGTTTATTGCGCTCATATTACAGAGACGAAATTGTAAGGTAATTTTTTGTTTATTATGAAATATGTACACTTTAATCTTCCGTATAAATACAATTACACGGTCTGTCGTAGCGCACGGATCACGCAAAAACTATTGACCGGATTCCGTTGAAGTTGTTTAGTTTTATTTTATAAGCCCTTGGTCCTTGTCTAAAAATCTTCAATTAATATAAAATTATCATAGCTTTAAGAGACTACAATTTGTATAAGCATTGAACGTTAAGCGATGTGTGAAATGGTGCAATCGGTGTGATGAGTATGGGCAGTAGAGGAGAAGTAAACGGATAACATTGTCTACAAAGAAATTTCCTTATATTTTTCCTTTCAATTTATTTGTTGTATTTTGCTCTGTACATAAAATATATTGTTAAGATAGTAAACGACGTAGGTGAAGTCGCTGGGTATCATTTAGTTAGAAATAAGGGAAATTCCAATAACATTTTTAAATGTTTAGAACTTACAGATGATGCACACTCATTTCCTTTACACTGGAAGGAAAACATTTAATTTCAATGTTATAAATATTACAGTAGTCCAACGATTAATAACCAATGGATTGGATTACGTTGTCTTAAATGCATAGAAAAAATATGTCGTATAGAATGTATTATGATTAGGGTTGCCTATTCCACCCGATGTAATCAAGGGTATCACTTTCGTTAGCCCTCGGTCGCGACAAAATGCAACTACGCTCTGTTGTTTCTGCAAGGCCACGCTATTTCAGATACTCGTTCTATAGTATAAATGATGTAAAGATTTTAAGCGATAATCGCTTTTAACGATATATGGATCTACCTTTTTGGAGGTTAAAGTTAACACGGAAAAGTGGAAGATTTAAATTTATAGGCGAATGATGAAAAAAATCGCTTGCAGACACTATGGAATTACAATACTAAATGAATTTTAAAGGGATCTCCACGTAGTTTTAAAAAATATGTAAAAAGCGAGAGATACGACGACTATAGATGTAATAACATGGATTGATCAATAAATAAATGTTCGAGCCTTCGATTTAAGTTCATGACAACTATTATAATGATATAACGAATAAGAACGATGGTGTAAACCAATGGCGGATTCGGAGTCTTGGCCGCTCTAGGCCCAAGGCCAGGCCGCGGGAGAGCCGGCCGCAGGCGACGAAGGGGGGATGCGACTACCATCAACGGCCTTCCTAACTAACCTCCTGGCAATAGATGCGGGGGCTTCTATTGCCACGAAGGAGTTCCCGTGTAGGAGAAGCATGGCTTGCCGCAGCTTCTGAATAAATGAAACAGGAGGGAGAGGAACAACAATCTCTCTCGAGAGACGTGGGTCCCCGTCCAGTCCATCTACGGGTGACCCTAGCGCGTGAGCAGAGTGAGGAGCATGCAGATCGTGAACCCTCATTGCTCCGGTTCACATACGCGCTGAGCGGCAGTGGAGTTTTCAGCCGGTAAGAATCCGGCATAACCCTCACGCTGTCCCCCGCCAGTGTGAGGGTATCCGATGTAGGATTTTCTCCACTACAAAATAAAAAGGCGCCAGGCCATGTAGTAAGTACCAGCTACCCCACCATAATGTGAGCGAGCCTTTAGAATAATTACGTACTTTGAGTTATTTCTTGTTATCATCAGTGATTTTTTTGTCACGATTGGTAGCCCCTAATATCTGGCCGCCCTAGGCCCGGGCCTCCTGGTCCTTAAACCAAATCCGCCACTGGTATAAACATGTTACAACGTAAGCTATATCGATGGGATTAGTAAAAAAAAAAAGTATGGCAGTAAATATTTATATTATCAAACATATAAAAAACATTTCTTAAACTCTAAATATAGGCTGAGAGAAGATGTCTACCGCTCCTGCACGATTGTAAAGTCATTCAAGATCCTCAACCACTAACGGTATTGGATAAGATGCCCCTGCGAATAATATATTGCATAGATAAATTATTGTTTATATGAATCGTGTTTATATATATATACTATATATTTTTTGTCTTCCAAATTTTTTATGTATTTCAGTTCGTTTTTTTTTTGTATTTTATACATATTTATATTAGCCGATGAATGCCTATTACTATAATATTGCTATTAGTGAATTACGAAAATTAAATTTGATTATTATAATGCGTTTATATAAATACAAACCTTTGAAGAGCAATTTTTAAACGTGACCTTAAAATAATAAAAAAAGAATCTGATGAACATTGTCTGAATAATTGACTCCAATAAAAACTAGTGCATACGAGTTTGTTCTCTTGAAAAACGTTTTTGTTTTTAAAGGGAAACAACGTATTTTATATTTATTTATTGTGGACCGTCATTTCTTCAAAATGATTTTACCATTACAACTCTAGTCGCTACAACCTTTTTACCTATTTGAGTTGTTTCTTTTAAATTTAATCATTACTACTTAGGGGACATATCCATACTACGTGACCTGACCGGGGGAGAGAAGGGAGGTCTTTAAAAGACCACGCTTGGTGACAGAGAGGAGGAGATGGGGCTTAACTTTTATTCGCGTATTTAATATCCTTCAAAGGAAATTTCGTGCTTTTTCAAACTGTATTCAAACATGCAGCGCGCAGCGTTTAACGCATTTAAAATTCACAGGTGGCAACACTGATACCGGGACATCGGCTGATTGAAAACTAACATATTGTCGTGCAATGCAGTCGCCAGTTGCCAAGTAAATCGACGAGAGTTTGTGCCGATACCATAATGTTGTTCTACGATTGACTGTACGATGCATTCATTTAATTTTACAAGGATCACTTGTGAATGCAGGCAATATAAAGCATTAAATAAGACAAAAACCTTATCTATGAATTATTATGTGAAAACTAGAGGTAGAGACGGGGATTTTCTCATGTGCTTAGGAGGGCTAAAACATTGTCAATCTTGGGTCATGTAGTATGGAGACAATCCCTTAGTCTCTATAAAAAGCGTAACGTTATGTAGCTATACAAAACTCTGAAACTTTCATTTTCTGTCAGTAAAAGTCTACCCAAAATCGGTTAACCAATTTCGGGAATTAGACCGAGCAAGTAACACATACACTTTAATTTCATTTACACGTACAGATTAATCTCAATGTATTTATTATACTCACTCTGTAATTGATATCTTGTGTAGAATTTAGCATTTGTATCTGTGTACATTTGAAAAATAATTTCATTATATAAGAAAGTAAGTCGATATTGGGATCCAGAATTTTCTTCACATAATATAACGAACTAGCTTTTGGTTCCGGTTTCGGTCGCGTCAACAGGAACAGTACTTATTTTCTAAATGATAGGTATTCGATGTCTTCTTTTATATAATTGACAAAGTACCTACGACAAAGTTTTTCTACAAAGTTGGATGGTTAAAGAGTGAAAGCGTAACAAACAAACAGAGTGAAAAAGTCACATTCTCATTTAGGTTATTAGTAAGGGTTATTTATAATTGTTACTCGGTTATTAAGATACTGGTCGGGTGTTCTCTTAATATTTTGATAATCTATAGTTGATAGTAATGCTCGATAGAATGATGATACCAGCTGAGCACGTGTCTCCGCACGCGTTTATTTATATTTGTAATTAATACATTTTTTTTTTTGGTAATTTGCATATAATATTATATATATCTACCTTTTTAGAGGTTAAAGTTAACACGGAAAAGTGGAAAGTTAAAATTTATAGGTGAAGAAAAGGAAACGAAAGAAAATTCCGAATCCTCAAAATAATGCAAATTTTTAGGTATATGCCTAAAATACCACTGTGTTAAGAATATTTTCATTACGTCTATCCATGGTGAAAAAAATCGCTTGCAGACACTATGGAATTACAATACTAAATGAATTTTAAAGTGGCTTCCACGGTTTTCGAATATTACACGTAGCAGTTTTCATTGTTATCGGATAAATGGTACAGAATTTGACGTACTATTGTGATACCTAATGACGAATTATACAAGAATTCGAGCGTCGGACGGACCCTTGTCCACACAAAATAAAACATTCAGAAGGTTTAACTTTTACGACAATCGGACTGGGTTAGTTTATGAATCTCGTGTCAATATATATATATTTATATTATACTGGCTGATACCCGCGACTTCGTCTATATACTTTATTATTTTAACAATATATTTTGTGTTCAGAGGGAAAAAACATAAGCACAATACCGTTTACACCACTTCACCACGGCAAGATTCGCCGAACCCGTAGCGCCTATAAAAATTATAGTGCCTTAAAACTTTAATAACCATGTATTAAATGAAGCTATCCTAATAAAGATCAAGTTCTAGGTAAGGACTGTAATTGTCTATGAAGGAAAACAAATAAAAAAATTGACCCAAATCTATCGAGTAGTTTTTGCTTGATGAACGCACAACGGCAGACCTAGATATCAATTTAGCTAGAATATTATAACCTAGAGGGAGACTGGCTCTCGAGTGCAGCTACCGGGACACAGCAACAGGTGCTTTGGCGACAGATTTTCAACTTGAGGGCTGTAGCTAGCCAGGCGGACTTAGATAAAGCCTTACCACCAGTGCTTGGGTTGCATCACGATGTTTTCCTTCACACCGGAAGCTGCGATTAAGTTGATAGAATTCGAACTTACAGTCCTTCGACGCTGAGTCCGATCGCGCTACCAATTAAACCATCATCGCTTATATAATATGTTTGTAAATTTAAATAAATATTATTCACCCCAATGATATACACGTGAAGTACGGCTATCGTGTTCATAATAAAATACATCTTCCTTGTATTACGTTGCGTAGTGCATTGAGTTCGTGTAATCGAATCATTCGTCACAGTTCACGGTAAATTATGAATGAAAATTAAAAGTTTGATTTGTTATTGCAGTAAAACTAGGTTAGGTCTAAACTGTATTTATTTTGCAAATTGACTGAAATAGCTAGTAATAAAAAGTATGATAAAAAAGGAGCATACAGTCGAAAAGCAAATTTATATTTAAGAACACTGATAAAACTACTAATTCTTGAGGAACAAAAATTAGTGCATGAACAGGCATAAATAAGAAAATCTACACTCAATACTAGATTTGACGCTAAATCCACATGACTGTTCAACTTGAATTTTTTGTTCTTTTTTTTTTGGTTGGATTTCGTTCATGCATTAACAATTAAAGAATTTACTTAGTTATATATATAGGTATATACTTATATATGTATTTCATGATTGTTTTTTATGCTTATGACATTTTGAGTGTGAAATGAGAAATGCAATACTTGATTTTTGTAGGGAATACTTGTCGCCTGGCTGAAAACCGGCGCCGTTTTTACAGGCTGACGGCAGGTCATAGATTGTGTTGTCATAGATTAACAATTTTAGTTTAAGGTTTTTTCTTTGTACACTTTTTTCTGCGATGATGGCTCAGTTGATAGTGTGTTCTGATACAGTGTCGAAGGTATTTCTTCACAAACTACTACTGAATTTTAAATATCGGTTTCCTCAGAGAACCGAGAACGCCAATGCCCACCAATTTTGAGGTCGTCTTGTATGCTTACCGCCAGCAATCGACGCGGCAAAATCGATCCTGTCCTTTCGTAAATTAGTCCAGAAACAAGAGACCTATCAATTTTATTTACATTGACACGTGTGAAGTCTCCAAAAGTATTTGTACAAGTATTGGGTTTCTGAGATAGTTTATCGTTACTTGGTATCACTTTATGTCTGTATGTGTGTATTGCATATATGTATAGTCTCGATTCTCATGGTATTATAATTAGAGTGAATAGTATTTTTGCGATAGTAGATATATTTCGCTCGCCTATATGGTTAATAACATATACCTGGTGTAACATCCGCCATAGTGACACGTTTACGTTTATCGTATTCTGAGATCAGCAGGTGTTTAGCCGGCTATCACGCAGGGTGGCGGCAGGGTGTAATTACTCGATTGCATCGTTGGTTAGTGATCTTTCGGATTCAGCCAAAATAAATCTAGCCGCTGAAAGGTTTAACGGTCGGTAAGACAGCGACGTCTCTAGTTATACATTGTAGACCTCATGGTGGGCGTTGATGCTTCAAAAGTAAAGGTAAATTCTGCCTACAGAAATAAAACGAATATTGAGGGATATACATGAAGTTTTATTTAATATATTTATTATAGTAATTATGACACAGTATAATACTAAGTGATTTAAAAGTTGAAGTTTAAGTTAACTAACAGTAAATATAATTATTAAGTTTACATTAAGTTTGTGAAATATTTTGCGGGTCCAAATAGATTTTATATAACATTGGTCGATTAAATTCGGGATAAACAATTTTAAAGTCCTGGTATAATTTTTATTCATTTTTTTTTAATACTTCACGTAACCTTTATTTACATTATTTATTTCTGTATGCGGTTTTTCTTTTACCCTTCCCGTTTTATTTACACGTCAACGAATATTAAGTTTCAGCTATTTACAGCTCTCGTTTTGCCGATTGTGTTTTATCATATTTTTTTTAGTTATCATCTAATTGATCCCGCTTAAATTACACAGCTTTTCCGAATGGTTACAGCACGTATGTGATAACAATTATGCCTTCGATTACTTTATTAACTACGTGCAAGTAGAGACGCTACAAGAGACGCTAGAGATCTGAATACGATATAGAAGTGGACATATAAAAAGAATACAGTATCGTAGAGAATCTATGTCCACTTGTTTCTAACAACGGATCTAAGTCGTCGTCCCCACATCAGGTTATATCATACGATGGTGCCCTGCAAGTGCTGCGGGTCCGGTGTCGACTGAGACGGCGGCAGCGACGGTCCCATAGACGTCGATGGCAATGCAGCTGCGATGTCTTGATATGCGACCTAGAGGCAGGCTCGGTGCAGGAGATCGCACCATAGGTATCTCTTCAGGTGGCGTCACCTCCAAGCCAATGCTGCTGTTTAACGCGAATTTAATCGCGTTCTGCTCCTGTTGCTGCTGCTGGTGTTGCAACAGAGAATTGAAATGCGAGATTCCGATCTCCTCGAGGCTGCTCTTCCTGCGTCTCGAACCGACACCGCTGAGGCCTTGACGGAGAGAGTTTGACCTCCGCAGTAGTATGTCGTCGGCGACTCGGAGCGAGTTTGAACGGCCCCTGAAATCAGTTAGGATGGTCGGGCTGTCTGGAAGCGATAATGAATTGGCTTTGGTTGTTGGAAGGGGTGCTCGTGGTGGTGCGAAGCTCGCGCCCATCCCGGATCCACGGCGGCTGGCGACTTGGGCTTGTATAATTGCTTGAGAGCAGAAACTTATGTTCGATTTGCGACGGCTATTATGTCGTTCAAATGTTTTCTGAGCGGAAAATGGAGACGGCCGGACAAGATATCTGTGAATAAACAAATATGTTATTAGTATGAAATTAGATTTGGTAAATAATTGGTCCGCTATCTTCAACTGACATTATGTCGCCTTCTTGTAGATTTAAATCGCAGCTCGGATTGATTATGACGTAGGATAGGCTGTTTCGTTTTTCGCTTACGTCATCGTAATCGACACCCGTGAGGTTCAGCGATTCCATTCTAGAACGTACTAAATTGGCTATTTCAGCTCGTTCAATTTGTTGTACATGATTGTCTCTCGCTTCATCGGCCAGGCTTGTCGTAAACTGTGGGAAAACTTATATGTAAATATTTCGAAAACAATCTACTGATACCAGGGTCTAATCTGATAGAGAAATAAAATAATAACTGAGTGTTCCCGTATAGGCTACATATAACAGTGGGAAAACAAAGATAGTGTTTTTTATGATATATGTGTATAGAAATCCATGTCATCGACTGTGCTGATGTCCTCTTGTTACATGCATTATTTACAAGTTCAAATTACTAGGCGTAGCATAAAGTTTCAATGTTTCAATATAAAAAAAATCATCTACGAAATAAAACTATTTTATATTTGGATAATATGCGCGAGCCGAGCCGTACTCCACGATAGCTTCTATAACTACAGAGCTAATAATCTATTAAAATGTTTATGTAATATGCAATAACCTAAGGTTATCAAGTACTATATTTAACTAATTATAAATGTTTTTTTTTTCTACAGCACTGTAATAAATCTTTCATCCTTGTCATTATAAAAAAGTCCGCCTAAAATAGTTCTGATAGCGTTGGCCACCTTTTTAATGTCTTTTTCATAAATTTGTAAATAATTATAGTATAATTGGCTGAAATGCAAATATGTTTTAGGTAACATTTATTGGTAAGATATATTTTTTTCCAATTCACATAAAATGTAAGCATAAAAACCGGTAGCTATTTTCACTTCAACTATCGACAGTCGTATCGACAATCGAAATATTGTTTTTCTCATATTATATTTTTATTTGTTGAAACAATAGGATATAGTTAAAGAAAAACGTTTGAATCCATAACCTGTCACATTCCCAGGGAACGTATAAAATTCATAGAAGTAGTAAGGACTTTTTAAAGGTGAATTAATTGTAAAATATTAATATGCCAGGTTATGGAGTAGAACGTTTTTGATGAACTATATCCAAATTACCAAGATTTAAGGGAAGTATAGAGATTGTACAGGTGACGACCCTAACTTCTAGAAAAGACCTTACCGCCGGCGTGCTATGCTCGTAGCAGCCACGGAGGCAGTTGACGGTCTCCTTGCGCCCGCTCGACGCTTGCCGTTCACCAACGGCTCGCCCCTGCTGTAACTAGCGCGTCATTGCCAAATATTCCACGTAACGTATAAAAAGAAGTATATCTTTTTTCAGTACCAATTTTATTTGACTTAGATAATACATCGATTTAAGAAATAAGATTCGTTTAGATTTTACAAATTTGTGTTATCGATTCCATTCCCTTTGTCGTTTGCGCAAATCAACGGACCAAAGGAGTCATTATGGCAGACTTCTAACTATGTTAATAGTGGTTGCTATACTGTTAGCTAGAAATGTACTACCATTTTACACACCACTAAATTATTAACAGCTCTATTGAAAATATATTCAATGGGTCTCTAGAAATTATACAAACTAACAACAATTATACTAAAAAAGGGTGAGTTTTTACAGAGAAGTATTAAGCATGCAATAAGCAAAAGCATTTGCAAAATTCCAGTACACGTTATCCGATACACAGCAACATTCATCAATTAGTGACGTATTTTCGTTTGGTTTTTACGTAACAGATAATATCAAATGCTTGTGTATTTTATTTTTCATGCAACTTTAAGTACTTTCTAGTATTTTCTACCATATACTGTCACATTAGTTTTATAATATATATAAATATATATTTTATTGGAAATAGTAAATGGACATTTGTGCGGTACGGGATATTTTCTAAGCTTTTATCTAGGATTTTTTAACGGTTTTCATGCATAACAGACACTACAAGAAAACACATAGGCGGGTTTGCGATCATCGAGTGAAATACCGATAAATTGTTTATTTATCCAATTGCCGTATTCAATCTGAATGATTATTTATTTGAAAATGATTTAGTTAATTTCATAATACTACTTTTTATTAATTATCTGCGCGGAAGCAAAGTACCTAACGGTCCTGGCTATAGCGGTTTGCGAGAAATTAAATAATCAAAAGCACGTGAATTTCATAAGACAAAAAAAAAAAACAATCAAGATATCGCGTGAGACATAGAGTTATAAAATGCTATTAAATAATTACAGACACACAACACAAGTGTGAAAATAGTCATACAAATGGTTTACGTAAGTACAGTCACAGGTAATGTGGATAGTGATAACGCGAGAAAAGACGTCAAAATTTAACTCGAAATATAGTCCATAGAAACGTAAGGAGTACTAGTATAGTACTGTCCTACGTGGGACAATATTGAAAAGGTGATAAACAATACAATCAATGGTGATGGAGCGAAAAACATAACGGTCCAACAGCGCAGTAATATTATGACAGTAAAGGACTGTATTCAAGGAGGAAATTTTTAAATACTGAGTTGGCCGACTCACCGATGCACGCGATGGTCGCATTCTCGCGAATAGTGACCGAAACCAATTTGACGGGTTCCTCGGCGTCATACTCACGTGGTGAGATGCGTCGGCCATAGTTGTGTCCTGAGTGCGGTAGATCCCTATAGGGATTTCGCAACTAGTCGAACACAACTTTTGGTATAGTCGACCGTACGTACGGATCCACATATCGTCTTTCGTTATTTTTATCTGTCAATCCGAATGTTACTTTTAAGCAAATATTATAATATAACACGGATTTCTTCGATTGTTTATGTGTGTAACGATATTTATGGATTTTTCTAGAACATCTGGTAAACAACGTGTACGTGTTATTGACACACAAATCTACATTGCATGTTTATTGTGTTATTATATATTCACAATAAAGTACTAAATATTAATACCATTCGCAATTCGAAATAACATAGTTACTATTTTAAAAAGTTTAATGCAGACTCTTTTAAACAGACCACAGAGTTTCGCTAGCAATTTTAAATTATATACGAATGAAATCAGTTATAAAATATTAAACGCTGTAGCTGATAGTTTTCATGGTAACTTACTGAAGCGAGAAATCCTGATCCCGGGGCTTGATCGATTCCCAATAGCAGTCGGACAAACGTTATAACGTAGTCCTTCACAAATGCTTGGTATAGTAATGTATCCAACATAGAAGCAGAGAAAACAGATCCGGCCGCAAACGGTAGACGAAACATGTAGGATATATGGGATCCTCTCTCCTTTTCTCGCTGAAATACATAATATGTGCATTAACCCTTAGACAGTCCAAAACCATAAGGGTTTAAGTTCCTTACAAACGAATGTAGACCTCATGAGACACTGGTCAACAGACTGTTAGCAGCATAAGCTTAAAAATACCTAATTTGTTACTACATTTTGAAAAATAACAAATGACGTATTGTAAAATTATAATTTTTGTGTAAAATGTATTCTTAAATTATTTTTTCATTTGTACGAACTTTTTTTTACTAATTTACAAGGTACGGACGTACGTTGTATAAAAAAAAATAACAACATAATCCGCCATTTGATTCGTTATTTGCTGTTCCTTTTTATACTGTAGGAGGGCAAAGTGATGACCCTGTGTATCTCTGATAATGTGCATAGAGTGCAACCATCGTAAGATGGAGAATAATACTAAAGATAATAATAATAATGAGTTTATCATCATATATATGGGGGTCGCGACCAGTCGGGCACAGATCGCCATCGCTCCCCATTACCTCAACCTCCCTACCTATTTAATTACTAGATAAACACCGGTTGATCCGACCGTTGACCGGTTGATGTTAAACTTGACGTATTCAGGTCGTGGTTCATTCGAATAATTTTAGAAACTGTGCAGAATTTAACAGAAGCCGGTTTCAGGCCGCTGTGTCCGTCTGGAGAGAGTGTTCATTTAACATCAACCGGACTCCAATTGCATGGGTTCTTGGGTATTCATACTATAATACTTATTTTAACTACCTTCTCCATTTTAGAAAGATGCAGTGCGTATTTGTCGTGAGCTCTAAATTGCATGAAACGCATATTTGACGATTGTGACAGTTCCGTTATTGATTTGATCGAAGGGAAAAATCTGGAAGAAATTTATATAAACTATTAATTATTAACTTACGAACATGAAGGTCTGTTTGAATCGCTGCAGCAGAAGTAACAGGTGTTTTAATTATGGATTTCTTCGCTGGCATATTAATACAAATAATTATTTCGCATAAGCAGATCAATAAAATCATACGATACCAATCTTAAGGGCACTTTTAAGGGGTTTGAAATCATACATTTTTATGATTCCGTGTACGGACTGATTGAAGTGTTTTTTGTAAAATGAATTTACGTCTATTGATTGTCATTAATGCGGGCACTGATGTGATATCGAATGCAGTGAACATAAGAATTGGCAGCTACAAATAAGCTGGCACGAGACAATTATTTTTGTTTCTATTTATTCATATAGAGGACAATTATTTGTCCGATTCGCAAATTATTGTTCTCAGTCTGGGGGTACTTAATGCCTGTTAACTGTATGTAAAGTCTGTTGTGCCGTGGGTCTTGTTGATTTCTAGTGCGGTGCTGTCTTTTCCGTAGGAAAAGTTGTAAAATTAGATAGCTTGAGACGTAGCTTTGATTATTTGTCAGATACCTGGGGAATTATGTATTATGGAAAACAAATTACTTGAACATGGTTTGTACAGCGACAATTGTATTACAATCGGCAAGGCTGTCCTCTTCAGCCGAATTCGAAAGCTCCTTATTTACGACAACAACGTTTTCAGCCAATGTTATTCCAGCACGAAGTAAATCATCTAGGCTGTAAGAAAAGATACTAGTGAGAACTAGAAATTATATGAGGGTTAAGTCGCATTAACGTTGTTCCTTAATATCATTAGAAGTATTACACGTAGAGGTCCATCGTTCTATTCAATCAAAGGACAACCACTGCTGGACATAAGCCTTCTCCAAAAATAGCTACTGCCTTGCACTATTCCTATATAGAAGGTTCTGCAACTTTCAGGGAGTCTTAGATCCACCTTGTGGTGGATAATCTATGCTGTATCGTTCAGTGTAAGTTGTCACAGAAAGACAATCGACTTAAACGCCAAACGTAATTAAAATATGTTCAGCCGTTCAAGTGTTATTGTGGGGGTAAACATTATAACAAGAATAATTTTAAACTATAATAATAATAATTAAGAAATTCGTTTTTAATGGTAAATGATGAAGTGGCCTAAGCCGGTAAACATGCTAAACGTGAGAGGAATTGGAACTGCCGCTGGAGCATACCTATGGGTGCTTGGTGACAGATATTCAACTCGAGGCTAACAACTAGCCGGGCAGGCTTAGAAAATGTCCTACTATCGTGTATAAGTGTAAGAAATAAGAATATACGTACGAAAAAAAGAAAACAAATGCATTTATTTGTATTCTAACTCACCAATCAATGGTTCCCAACATCCAATAAACCAATGGAAAATATGATATGGAATCTAAAAACGCAATATCCGGACGACGTTCGAGCAGCAATATAATGGGGTTGAGCGAGGTCTTCGATCTAAAATGAGCTCTAAGTGGTATAATGAAGTTGTATATTCCATTTGATGCGTAGTCGGCGGCGAGTATGATTGTTTTATTCTGCCATTGGTACTCTTTCGCATTTCTGTATGAGCAATGTTCACAAACTTGAGCGAGTTGAAGGCAGCACAGAGGCTTCTTCTCTTTCAACAAATAGCAGAGAGTCGGGCTGACTCCAACGAATGGCGAAACCGGTGGGAAACCTTTCACGATGCTGAAAACATCTTTTCAATTAAACATACCCTAAAAGAGGACTGTAAGATATGTAAATAATTTCAGCCCAATGTGATAGCCGAAGCGAAGCTTAAAAAATATAATTGATTTTAAAATTATGTAATACTTACAATTCAGAGAATATATGTGTGTGTGGACATTAAACACGTTTAAAATTTGCAATATAAATAAACATTTGTTGTATAAATAATTATTATCTAAGTGTGGTGCTCGCTAACATTCAACATCGAGGTAAAAATATTCACATGCTTGGAGACACTTTCACGTGTTCATATTCAAATGTATTTGATATTTTTAAGGACAAATCGGTAATAATAGAAAGGTCACTACCAACATCAATAATACCGGCCGACACGATTTTTATATTGAAAATATTGTTAGTATTTTTTGTTTTAATTTCGTGAAGCCGATTTCGAAACACTCTTCATGTATCACATCACATTTTTATTGGAATTACTCATCTCATAAAATCACCATATTGTGTGACATCTACTGAGAGAACTTCTTTACTAAGATAGAACAAGATTCATTCACAATAGCGGTGTAGTATAATAAAACTATTTTCCTAGTGGATAAGAGCTTATTTAGAAACGGTGGAAATGATGTACCGAAGTGTTTGTTTAAATAGCATAAAAATAATGTTCAAAAATCGCGTTGGAATCGCATAACAAGAAAGTGTACTGTAATCACGAATCTATGAAACGTTTTATTGATACTCGCATTCTATTAGGGAAACAGGAATTACCATTTCGTGGTCATAATGCTAGCTCGGGATCGGATAACCGCGGCAATTACATCGAAACCTGATTGTATTTCAGCAAATATGACACTGTTATGGACACACATTTAGAGGTCTTGTGTTATGCGTTTCAAAATCCCATGTTTTCAGGTCTTTCGAGTGTGATTCACAATGAATTAGTCACTGTATTGCTTCAGTTATTAGGGACCAGATCAGATCAGAAATTCGAAATGCAAATTTTATTAATGCTGCTATGATTGATAAAATGCCAGCTGTCAGTCACAGAGAAGAATACTGTTATATTTCGTTTTTTTTTGACGTCAGCCGTAGCCGGGATGCCTATGTGTTGGCAACAATGTTATTAAATATTCTCCAAGAATATAACTGTAAAGGTAAATTAGTGAGTCAATCTTACGACGAAGCTGTAGCCATGTCTGGCAAGCAAGGGAGAATACAAGCATAAATACGAAATGAGTGCCCCACGGCAATTTTTATTCCATATTATGCACATATATTAAATCTAGTATAAAGTCGCTCATTGGTGTGTGTCGCTGAATTAAAAGTTTTCTTTGGTCTCATTAATACTTTTGTGACCGATTTTTTAATAAATTATCAAAACGCTTTAACCTCTTAAAATTAATTGCTAACTGTCGCTTGTCGGGAGTTGCGGAAACCCGATGGCACTATCATTCGCGAATTATTAATGTCATTTTCAAATGTAGGAGTGACACCTTTTAATTTTTTATCTTTTAATCCAATAGGATTTTGTGTAATAAGATAAAAACTTTTTTTGGCCCAACTACCCTTTTTCAAATTTACATCACCACCACCGCAACAGTTTACCTTCGCAATTTAATCTTGAAACCTGTATAATAAACGTTTTTTTTTTAAAGAAAATCTGATGTGATAGAAGAGAATGCGAATAGTAGATGATAGATAGACGCGGGAATTAACAAAGAAAAAACAATTTATAAAAAATAGGCAATATACGATTCATTATGTCAGCCGGTGTGATTAATAAGTACCTACACGTATTGAGGGTTACAGCCGTATTGGTATATCAAAACTGCTAGGGAGGCATTCCATTTAAGATAAAATAATATTAATTCTGTAATATGTTATACACTCTATGAACACTTACTAAAAGACTTAACTTTGTAAATAAATTACGCGTAAAATGTAAAATCAGCTTTAATAATCCTGCTTCTGCGTTGTTCAGTTATCAGGACAAGTTCGTTTTTTATGTATTATATGGTGTAGAATTTTTAATGAGCATGGTGTCTTGAAAGCTCACCTGGTAAAGTCATTTCGCCAGGCGCTCTGTGCGAGGTCGCTGGTTGGCAGCGAGGAGAAGCAGCTGGTGGCGTCATCACTGAAGGCATGGGGACGGACGGGCCGTGCGTTGGGATTTATGTTCAGCGCGTTATTACAAGAACACAATGCACACAATTGCATAAAAAAAAAACTATTCGATATTTACGATTCAATAGGTTTATGTTATAACGAATTTGTTCTGAATTAAATTTTGATATTCAACTAAGGAATTAATGAAGGTATTTGTCTTAGTGAATTTATAGAATCATGCTCGCTTTTACATGCTGTGGATTATTCTCAGTGAGGATTTTTGCAAATAAATATGCTACGCTTCGTAGATGATGCCAAATTTTTATATTAAATAAATAATTCTTCGTTTGATCCTGAGTCAAACTATACTTGGAAGTTATTAAGCCACACTGTTATTTGGTGTGATAAAAACCGGGAAGCCTGAATATCTATATGAAAAACTAGTTTGGGCGAGTGATCAGAACATATATATAGAACTAGAGCTTCTAAATATTTGTTGTGTATTCATCGGCATGCTACCACCTCATTTCGGGGTAGTTTCAGGTTCGCTGCTACCCGATGCCTAAACGACCTGACCTCACCAATGTGTTATCTCAACACGTTACTTACATTTAAAATTAATTTTAAAATTTTTTGATTAATGTCGCAATGCTTGTAGATACTTACGAATTAGAGATGTCATTTATGCTCCCTCCATACATTGTTATTATGCCTGCAATTGCTAGTTTTTATATATTGAAATAATGTTTTATGTACTCTACTAGTATACCTTGTTTATTTTCCCTATGTATATTCATATATATTATGTGTTCTGCTATTTTTACATTACCTATGTTCCCTATATATAGTGTACTTAACAGCTTTTACAGATATTTTATTGGTTACGTACTCTGACTTGCACTAAGTTTCAGCTGAAAATCAGGGCTGTGTTTTTTGTTTTGACACTTTAGCATATGTTGAACTTGGCCACCTTTTCATAATGCCGAGGTGTGCAGTTTTTTTTATCTACTTTGGTATACTTGTATTGTGTAATGCATTATGAATAAATGATTTCTTATTCTTATTTAAATAAAATTAAATAATATTAAATTGTTGTTATAAAAATATATGAATATAATTTAATACAGGTATATATAATGAACAGTTAAATGAATAAGTATGTATATGTAGTTATATATGTTACCGCTAAAAGTCGAAAACCGTTAACGTGACTTTGTCTAGCTAATAGCTGTGGATTAACTTATTTGCTCTGTTAATATGTGGAATTGTGATTGCATTTGTCCGTCGTCATTACTTTTATCAAGGGCCCGACCTAACTTAGCACGTCACCATGGAATAACAAAATCACCGGCGTATATTGCCGTAAGTAAGAAATGAAACAATTTTTGGCACTTTACTATATACATTTTCGCAAATGTAGGATATAATTAATATTTCACGTTTTTGTTGAAGTTATACTTCTTTAGGGAAAAACGATGAGAGTAAATTTTTACGATGCGCGCGCACTCCGTCACGAAAAACCGACACCCTGAAGTTAGTCAATATATATAGTAGTATATACTACAACATACAACATTTTATTCAAAAAAGTATGTATGCATTAAACACCTTTTTTCTATTGTTAACGTCGTTTTTTCTATAAACGTAAAATAAGACGAAAGATAAAATTTTGGAAAATATTTTTATCTTGTTACGCCAAAGAAGTATAACTATAAGTACACACTACTTTTTTTAAATATATTTTAGAAGTTTTAGTATAGGATCATAAATAAATCTGATCTTAAGTGACGTGGTGGTCTAAGATGGTAAACGGGGAACGGACTATCAAGTGCAATTGCCAGAACACATCTATAGTTGTATGGCGACAGATTATCAACTTGAAGGCTTGTAACTAGCTAAGCGGGCTTATAAAAAACACTACCACCGTGGTTGCATCACGACATTTTTCTTCACCAAAAGCTCCTGCTCATCCGTAAGGATTCGAAGGTAATCGATCGAAACGGTGTTCGTATACTATACACTCACCACTGAGTGTCACGAACTTTCTTTAATAACATCAACACGTTCGAAAGTTGAATAAGGTAAAAACCAATCGCGTATAAGACATTTCAGACACTAGATACGTGTTACTCTTATATTCTCCCACTTGATGGTGAGTGAGAACATTCCGTTTTGTTTTTTAGGTACTGTAAAATTGATATGAGGCTACTATTATTCGTAATTCAATCTATATATAATGCGGTATCCTTAATACAACAGTTGTATTATTAAGATTAGATTGTATTATTAAGATTAGATTGTATTATTAAGATTAAGATTAGTAATAATAATATTATTACGATTGACTTGTCATTTTGGCACCATCTTCTAGCATGTACGATTTCCAGTAAAAGCTTAAATGAAACAATGTATTATTACCTACATATTGTGCAGTGTTCATGCAGCTTGCGTGATCTTCTGTTAACTAATGCGATAATAGACACTAAAACAATAAATAAACAAATAAAAATCCCTCGTTGTCGTCAATAGGTTTTTGGCAATTGTGACGTCATAACAATTGAAGTTTATTAACGACATTTAAACTAAAAAGAACGAATGTGGATAGTAATAAAAAGTAAGTGCGCGAAATATTTAAAATAATTCAAATTTTTGCTTAAGAAAGAAAATGTAAACGTAGGTAATGTTTGTAAATTATTATAAATCTGATTTAATATTACCTATGTCAAATGAGATTGTACCTAATTTTGTATATCCGATTGAACATTACCTACGTTAAATCGCTGACAATATGGACATTTAATGACTAAAGGACGCGTGCAGTCAAGTTAACTTCTACATGGATCACGTTTGAATAGGAGAGAACTTACGCGATTTTCTCTGAAGGCGACCTCCATGGTACGTCATCGTCTATTTCATCTTCGCTCTCGTCCACTTCGGCTTCATCGTCCTGGTTGTCAGATGCGATGTTTAAACTGCTTGTTACCATATCCGGGACGGGTAGGATCGACGGCCTTCTGCTACCTATATTCGATATGCAAAGTTTATAATATGCTTCACGAATATTAATTGTTGACGCAAAAAGGAGGTATCATGTATAACTGGCGTAGTAATCACTATTGTTATCGAGGTAAAAAAGAAGCGTCATATATATCTGGCGTAGTAAATGCTGTTGTTTTTGAGGCAAAAAATAAGCATCATGTATAACTGGCGTAGTAATTACTGTTGTTATCGAGGTAAAAAAGAAGCATCATATATAACTGGCGTATTAATTGCTGTTGTTGTTGACGTGAAAAAGGAGCATCATATGTAAGTGGCGTGGCACTTACTGTTGTTCTTGAGGTAAAAAAGAAGCATGATAAATAACTGGTGTATTAATTACTGTCGTTTTTAGTATTCTTTTTTTATTTATACACATAATTAAAGTTGAATTGTTTGTTTGAGCTAATATCGGAAACAACTCTGCCTTTGATGAATTTTCTTTTACTTATAGATAGAGGACTTTTCAAAGTTACATATTATTACGCTTTTCCGTGAGGAGTCAGAAGTAATGATAAACTTGATAATTGGTGATTTAAATCGATAGTAATACAAATAATAATGATACAAATAATAATGATAAAATAACATTTGAAAGATTTAAGAATCAGTTCATAATTACTTTAAAGAAAACATTTAATTTCTATGAAATAAAAAATAGTATTTTTCACGTAAACGAAACCGCAGACAGTAACGATTTTATACTATTATTACACAGCGGTACAGTTTGTATGTTTGTTCAAGACAATCTCTGAAACTACAGATCTACGAAAACAAATAACGTAACAAAAGTAACAAATAACAGTTACTTTTAGTAGCATAGGTTATATTTAATGGTACATTTTCATATTATAATTAACGCGCCTAAAGTCGCTGGCTCTAGTTAGTACGCAACCAAATTGAAACAAGTGAACAGTATAATTATCACAAACTTCGGATAATTTCTCAGTATTGTTTAGTTACAAATAATGAATGCTCATCGATAGTGAGAACAAAATACAATGAGTTTCTAAAACTAGTCTCGAACGTTATCGAATCGTTCTAATAATGACCTCAGCCTTCCAGAACTTTCCATCCCCTTGTATTGAAAGGTGTATACACCGCACCGCGGTGCGTTCAAGGAGACTTCCACTCTAGATGTCGGAGCGGAGCAAATACGAATGGAAACCAAAAGCAAGAAATTGTCGAGCGGACTACGATTACGGCATTGTATTTGATTTTAGTCTTTATGACTATAAAGTAAACTTCATTTAACATCGTTTGTACTTGATTTACTACGAGCGTAATAACACTACCAAGATTTAAATGTAAAATAGTCAACTTTTTTTTAATTTCCTTATCAGTTAAATAACTCTATAGCTTTTCTCGTAGCAGATTTTCTAGGCACAATCATAATATGTCGAGTCATACTTTATGTGTACTCCGATTATTATAGTGTTCGTGTCGTAGAAAAGTTCCATACCTCGTCGAAAACTCAATGAGTCTGGACTGAGAAAATTCATATTGTCCGGCTTCGGCAACAACAAGTGACTGTCGGTGACACTGTCAGTACCGAGCGAGTCTTTTAAGCACGACCTTGAATCCGATGTCGAAGGTCCTTCCCCGTATTTAGCTGCGTAAACAATATAAAATATATACGTTTATTTTTTATTTTTATATTTTTCAATTGAACCTTAATTATCAACGTCCTTTAACATAAAAACCAAATTAGCAGTAAGTAAGTATTTATAGAAAATTGAATAGAATAGAGAGAACGAGTGTTATATTCATTTTATAGCATATAATAGTTGTGAGTATGAATTTAGTTTACTGAAAATGAATTGACTCCCGCGTAAATGGTAGATAATGTACAGGGTGTTATACCGTTGCCAATAGTGAATACTAAATGATTACGAGTATGTATATATAATGAGTGATAGGTTATAGTTATAAATTTATTAATAGGTACTCTTGCAAATAATATATTACAAGGCGGCAAAATTGATGATGTTCCTCTAAGGCATTTTTACTATGATCTGGTGAACTAAATATTAACGAAAAAAGCCGCTTAATTTTCGAGTTCACACAATTTACTATTTCAATATACCTTGTACTCGGAATTTATTAATTTGTTTATTATCGTTTGATACATACAGACAGTATTGCAAAAGAACGTCAGTTGATGTCAAGTGAGCAGTATTACTATGGTATACCAAAAGAATATATGAAATAAGAACTACATACGCGACATATTAAAACGAATTTATCAGAATATATATATATGTCACCTTCGACATTTCCACTATGATTTCGTTGTAAAATATCCACGGCAGCATGCTAAATGGCACTCGCGCTTATAACCCAAATAACCGAATAAGCCATTCGTTTATCTCGTCGTGAACATTTCAAACACCCCATGGAATGTAAGAAGGCATGAAGTGTTATAATACAAGATATAAGAAGACACATGCATGAAAGACTATAGTAAAAATTTGAAAACATGAAGTAAAAATTAGGTATACAGAGATAAGAAAATTTGGAAAAGAATTCTTATAAATGCATTGGGAAGCACACTCAAGCCGAAATTTACCCGATAACAAAGAATACGATTAGTTGGCTATATATTTAGCTTTCTTATGTATTAGTTAACCCATAAAAAAAACTCAGAATGTTGATCTTCGAAAAGTGATATCGCTCAAAGCACCAGACTTAATAGAATAAAGAAATTTCTCACTAAAAACTACTACAAAATAATCAAAATTCATCTTTTTTTGTACGAAGAGAATTTATTGAATCTCTTGTAATGTTTTTATACGTTATCACGCTTCATTGTTATCGGGTGAATTTACAATTTAAAGAAAAAAAGTAAAATATTTGATATGAGATATTGCTCTTTGTCTCTGTTGAATTCGAATAGGATTGTCATGAATTTGAACGTGAGACGCGGAGCAACGAGCAAATCTTTTTAAAAAGCAGATCGAAAACAATCGATGTTAGTAAGTAAAGAGAAAAATCGTGTAACTATGATTTCGATCCGCTTCTCATTGTTTAATCCAACTGTGACACTCACAGCCAGTGATAGTTAAATTAGCGGATGATACGGTATTAGCTTGGTAGATGCGTGATGGCGATGCATTTGGTGTGGAACTCGAGGGAGCTTGGAGTATCACTTGTGGAAGTTCGTATTGAACGACGTTACTACCGTCTGGTTGCTTCGGCTGACCCTCTTCAACATCACCTGGTTTCTTCTCGTTCGATAGCAAGCTACAGGCGGTTTGGTCTTTAGGTATTGTACGCTTCGGTTCGGTTTGTTTATCGGAAACAACGAATGCAGAATTTTCTTCTTTGGTTATACTCATATAATAACATGTATCGCTTCTTTTCATTATATGTCGCGGGCCAGGGTTTAGGAGTATAGTGTCCTCGTAGAATTCGGGCAATTCAGCCGGTCGTACACCAACTAAAGCTACACCGTACCTTTGTGACAAAAATTAAAGGTAAATAAAATAATAATTACAGTATTTAATAAGTTTTGTTCGTATGAATTTGCATAATATTTTTGAAGTTATACTACTTATAGCGCGCTTGGGAAAAATGATGAGAGGGAGTTTTAACAGCGCGCGCGCACAACGACGCCTGAAAACGACATCATGAAGTTGGTTGGTAATTATCAACCGGTCGAGTTTTCAGGAGAACTGATAACTATATCCAAGGTGGTTATTATTCAATCTACTACAACACGCGTTTTGTATCAGTGGAGATAAAAATATATTCACACATAAATATACATGTGTTTTTGTGTGTGACTTTAAATTATATATGGTGGTGAATGATAATTTATAGTGAGTATTCGTGACAAAAGTGATTTTTATATATATATATATATTTTTAGTGGGTTTTCAGATTTGAGGTTCGTTGTCGGTATGTTGACTTTTTATTTGTTGGCATTATAAATTATTAATATTCCATTATCATTTAATAAATAGTTTATTCTAGTTTTTTTTTGTATCTTACTTGATTGTATATACAGTTATACGGAAATAATTATTTGTTCCGGTTAAGAGTCGAACAGAAACACCGGTCATTATGCGTAACGTCACAGCTTCCGAAACATGCTAAAGAGAAATAGTCTTGTTTAGAATGTTGTGACGTCAACCCGGCGCTATGACAGTTGTAAACGTTTTCACGGGTGTATTTAAAAACGATAATAACACTTTTTTTTCTAAATTTAAATATTTTTCTATACATGTATTAGATATATATATAATATACAAATAAATGTTTTGAAAGTGTTTACTACGGTTATAATAATATATTATACGCATTCAAAACTCACTTGCGGTGCGAATGGAAACTGGCATACGTGAAACTTTTACCCTCGTATTCACCGAAGAAACGGCTGTCACCTAAAACAATGTGGTATATTTCGTTCCCTGAGCACTTCCCGTATAGACGATGCCATTCTTCGGGTGATTGTTGGCCCTCTCTGAAAATATATGAACAAAATACATATTACGTTATTATTAACATTTATTTGAGAAACAGGGAACAGAATGTTCCTGACTTTATAATTTATAGATAATTATAATTATACCTTTGCTGTGTGTATATATTTTTATTATTGTCTTTATCATTGTTATATATTTGTATATATGTATTTCTTTATATTATATATGTATTTTTCTATTAATTGTTATATGTATATATATAAAGAGTTTCCTTTATTTATATATTTTTTTTTGGTTTTGCTTTATTTGTACTACATAAAAAACTTTTATCTTTAATAACAATAACGATTGGTTAGCTAGAAGGAAATGCCGTATCGCGTTAAGCTCGTCAGTGTACAAATTAAAAAGTGCAATAAAGTATTCCTTCATAACTTCAGTCACGCTCAAACGGCTCAATCGGTTCTAGTGAAATTGAATATAGAAGTTCAAGAATATAGAAGAATTATATATTGAGAAAATACGGAGATTTTTTTATTATTGCCTGTTATAAACAACGCTTGAAGGCTTGAAAAGATTGTAAATCATTTTGACATATATAACATGTCGCGGAATTAGACATAAGGTACTTATTTATTATTTTATCGACAAAAATAATGAATCAAGTTTAGTAACTGCCTATGAACTTACTGTCCTCGGCTAGTGTGCAGCAGGAGAGTGACTAGTGTCGATGCACCCGGGCACGTGCAATTGTTAGCAAGCAGGGCATATTTGAACTCGTCTTCGCAAACTACGAATTCAGCAAATTTTACGTGTAACTTGTTTTCCGGTCTGAAAATCTGTACGTATTGCGGGACCGCCGGAGCGAAGTCTTTCACAGCCCATGACCTTAAAAATGGACATATGATAAATAATATAATTTAAATAGAAACAAGGAATGTGTCAAGGACACGTGTCAAACAAGAAAACAAGGATGGAATAAACTAATCAGATGATAGTCTTTAACTAATGCTATTCCCATACCTGCCTGACGAACATTCGACTACTTTTCGCGCGAAAACTAACGGCAAAAGATATCAATAAAGGTGCAGGTTAACCGTTCCAATACTTCGTGTCATTCTACTAACTCAAAATTAGCGTACGCTAAACTCATTTGATGTGTGTTAAAACCACCGTTCCAGTTATCGTATTACGTCTACGCGGACATACGTACGCAAGACATGATGATAATGTCTTCCTACACCGGCATTTATTTTCACTATAGACAAAAGTTGTGGCGATACACGTATGTCTGGGGTTAGCGTAATAATAATGAAAAATGTAAATGGTAAGTTACAATGTAAACATAAGTATATAATAAACAATTTTTATATTCTATAGCTTTTAAATTAAATGTTAGTATCACCCTCTCACAGAAAACCGACGTGAAGTAACAGTGGTTGCACTGTTGCGTTTCGTTCGGTCAGTGAGAGCGCCGGAGGCCCACATATTTATAAGGCCGGCAACGCACTTGCGACTCCCCCGGTGTTGCTAGTGTCTATGGACGGCGGTGATCACTTACCATCAGGTGACCCACCTGTTCGTTTGCCCCCTATAATAAAAAAAAAAATAGATTGCAGTGAAAGGCAGTTTACGTGGCGATCTGTCTTTTATTTTCTATTTTGATATTTCTGTCATAGGTAGTTACGACCAATGAGTTGAAAATCTTTCGCTAAAGACCGGTAGGTGTGTTCCGACGGATGTATTTGAGAGCTAGTCTTCTACTTTTTTAATGTGATTTGTATCTTAGACCATATCGTCATTTAACGTGTGGTGAGATCGAGGTTAATCGCTAAAATAAATTAAAAAAAAAAACAAACTCATCCTCCTATCACACCGAACAATTATGTATAGAAATCCTCGAATAAGTAATTATATTCGTTTACCTCAGAATCGTGTGCTCAGTCTGCGGCGGTTTTGTCGGCGTAATTCCTTGCGGCTAATATGAAACACGCTTCGGCTTCGTTCATCCGAGCTCGGATAAGATCGGTATCTTTTAAACAGGATCCTTGAATATAAATGACTCGCTGGGCCCATATAGGTACCTGTTTTTTTTTAATATTATTAAAAACAATGTAATTTTATTTTTATTACATCATATAACACATGAATTAAACAAAAATGCTTGTGAGATGGACGTAGGTCTGTTACTCTTTCAAGCAAAAAATACTCAACAGATTTTGATGAAATTTTGAAAAAAAAAATTGACTATAAATTGCTTGTGAATTGGCCGAACTATAACAACAAGAGTCAAGTAAGTTGGAAAAAAATCCTCCAATCTGGAAGCTATCTCGATGTCACGCTACATAAACTGTTAGAGTTACACAAACATATTGTAATCATTTATAATAATAAACAAGGCAGACGAAGTCGCGAGCGATCGCTAGTTATTTATATACTTTTCTTTGCATTGCAAGTTTCTTTACATATTAAATAAAGTAAACGCAATAACCTCGTGTTATCTCTTTGTTGTCTCGTGTTCAAAAATGAAGTAAAATTAATTAAAAATAGCACGCTATTCTTAACGTTGTTTCTATTCCATTCATTAATATCTTTGTTTCTCACTGTTAATCTATCAAAGTACATATATTAGGTAATTGGTTTCCGATTTTCTCGAGTTATAAATATGTAACTGAAAGGTGAAATAACATGCCAGTTGTGACGGACCAGTTCGTCACGACCATACTAGGTGTAACAATCGACAAAGTGATGCGGCTAGATAAGTCGCTTTCTGGAAACAGCCAGTGCACATATCTAACTAGGAAACAGCCCCGTCTTCGAATGAATACAATGTACTAATGTGACGTCATAAGTGTTTAAATGATTTTGATTCATTCTTTGCGCTATTATATTTGCAGTTCATAAGAATATGTCGTGCTGGAAAATACCAACTGTGAACATCGCGCGACGTTAGCTTTTTTGTTGTACTTTTTATAAAGAAGTTTTCACTTCTTTCGTGCGGTCATAAGTACACACACGCACACACTTTTTTTTATATATAATCTGTGATCTGAGATATTCATTAAAATGTTACTCTGTAAAGAGCTGTTTTAATCTACTCTAAATACCCATTGTAAAAAAATCAATTATATATGGATTCACTATATATCTTAAAATAGCTTCGCAAATAAACAATATTTTAATAAGTGAAAGATAAAAAGGAGAGGTTTACAGGCCAGCATCACAGCGACGATTACCGATAGACTGCAGGTCTCTAGATGGTCACTGTCGTTTTTGGATTGCAATATGCTCATAATCAGTTACAGTGGCATGGCATCACTGTATCCTAACATATATATTTCCTAACATATATATCAATGCGGATTTTTTTGTAGATATGAACTACTTTTTGCATTCGATTGTCCATTTTGTCATTTTTAATGCCCAACGAAGCAGGTAAGACTCAGATAGAGTTCATATAATTTATTTTTTATTTTTTTATTCAATCTGTGTTTTGTGACGTCATGTTGTTTCATGACCCATTAAGATTATTGGGCAGCAACAAATATTTGCTCATTGTGGTGTCGTAGGAAAATTTAGTATAATTCTGACCTGTAAAATCATTCGCATCGTAGTGTCCAGTTCCATGGGTGATAACAATACGACGTAATAATCCTGCAGCAGAGGGTGAGCGTAGAATTCATTGAGGAAATCCATAATGGTGTCAGCGTGTAGGGTTGTTGAACAAACGACGACGTGTTTCTCCGATTGAGCCCTATGCGATGAATACGAACCACCGAGTTTTTGCCTCTCCATCCATGTAAAAGCCAATTGTTCGAACTGAAACGAGAACTAAACCTTATTTATACTTAAATTAAGCTGAGATTAATCCGTACTTACTATTCTATATATAGATAAAATTGAAACGCCGTCCGAGGGTCGGTGTATATCCGGGTTAATTTTCGAAACGTCCTTATAGAACATTTTAATGAATATAATCTTCGCTTATATGCCATTATCATTTTTCGTAGGAGTTAAGCGGCAATAATTAAATTTTAAAGACGTAACTCAGTATCAGCAAAGGGGTAAGTAGTAATTACAAATAAAAGTATACCCTAAAAATAAACCAGTTAAACGTGTAGTTCTCGTGAAACAATAGACCAACGACAACGAGGTCCTATTTTACGCTATTGTGCAGTTTCTTTTTCAAACTGTCTGACGTTGTTGACCTGAGGAACCGTCACAGCTTCACCGGACTAAGACGTAAACTACTGTGCAAAGAGAATAACAATCGATTCATCGATTCGAGCCTGTATGGAAGAAAGTGTATCAAAAATTAGACGATGAGTGCTTGTAAGTAAAAATAAGTGTGTGAGTGAGACAAAATACAGTAGGGACAATATTGACAAAATAGACAGATCAATGTTTAGCTTTGTTGATGATACGGAATTAACATGCGATCTAGAGTTATTAGAATTTCGCATAGATATTGTTGCCTTTATGTGTGCTTTACCGCATGTATAACGGAGAGTGTTCTGAAGAACTTTTTGATATGGTGTTCTCATCGCTGTTCCAAACTTGCACCACCTGCCGCTGGCTGGTTGCTCATCCCTAAAGCCTAAAGCCCAGCAGAAAAGCGACAACCGTAAGGTTCTCTAGAAGCCTCATTATGCGAACGCTAGCATTGTGGAATTGGTTACCCAGCACGGTGTTCCCCTATGGTTATGACATGGGGCTCTTCAAAAAGGGATTGAAATATGCTCTTCAAGGACGGTAACACAGCAGTGATGCCAATAGTGTTGCAGTTGTCGATGGGCGATAGTAACCATTTAACATCATATGAACCGCCTTTGGTATAAAAAAAAAGTTGCCATTTTACATATTTGTAGTGTGGAGTCTCCCCTTCGATATTCTTCGTTATTATGCAAAGCCGCGGCGGGTAACTAGTATTAATGTTGAAGAACTGTTCGAAATTTCAATGAAGTTTACGCGAAATAAAAACCTGTTAAAATTTTTCCATCGGATTATCAACGCCCTTTACTGGATTACGTTATCGAGTAAATTTCTCACAAAGTAAATTAATGTGTGACATATTGTGCACGTCCTTGGATGGAGCTTTAATAGCTTAATTGATTTTAGTGTCTCGTGTATGTATGACGTAAATACCTGTGTGGGTAAAACGACCAGTGCGACTCCTATCATAATGACCATGTACAGTTGCGATGGCCATATATCCGGAACGAAATCACCATAGCCGACCGTTGAAAATGTCACTACAACGAAGTAAGTCGCTTGGAAAAGATTGAGGTGCCGGTGACCGGCCCGTTGGAAATGTTGGATACCGCATACACTGGAATCGTAACAAGATTTACTATTTTATAATAATCTCTTTTTTTTTTAAGTTTAACTTCTTATGAGAGGGATTTGAAATTCTGATCGACAACCTTTTTGTGTGACGAAAAGTCTAAACACACACACACAGTAAACACTGTGTCGCGTAGAGTATTGAAAACACCGGTTCTTGTCCGGTCAACGACGTTAAGCAACGTCGGTCACGGTCACTACTTGGATGGGTGACTGCCTGGAACACCGCGTGACGTTGGCTTTTGTTGTTGTTGTTTTTTTTTAATTAAATAAATTGTTTTAAAAATTAACGGTTTGGTCGAGAAAAAAAAAACGATTTAATTCACTGTCATATCTATACGAGTTTTATTACTTACCTTGTAAACACTAGACACAGTAATGTTACGCATAATATCATCAGTTGTTGCGATAAAGCAGATTGGGATTTTTGCATGGCCCGATGTAGGTCGTTCTGAAAGAACAATAAATGAAATATAATTAGAATTCTAGTTTTCTCTATTATTTTGATTAAAAATAAATCCATATTATTTAATGTATTTCGCGTAATTATTATTAATTAAATGATAATACTTACGAACATATTCTCCAGAGATCTTTTAGCCAACCAACAGTTCAAGAATACGGGTATAAACAAATTCCGTAGTGGAGGAAATGGCAACTGTAAATGAAATCTTTTTTAAAACATAATCAAAATTAATAGCGTGAGTGGAGCTTAAAACTGGTATTGTCATATCTGCAACATATTTTAATTTGTATTGATATAAATATTGCATCTTCAATCAAGTACACATTAAACAGGTAAAATCATACGTTTTTGTTACAAACAGACGTGACAGCGACCAATCAGCCCCGAATGGGTTTAGCAAAGAAATATTAAATAAAGTATTTACAATCATACGTTTTTAGACAAGTACATACCGTCAATGCGAATGGTATAGTATTAACCATCTCAAGGATGAAGTGAAAGGATAACACTTGTTGCCATATATTCCCCTGGAAATTAAACGGACGAGTTAGTTACAGGAATGAATAAGAATTTAATGGAAAATAAATCACTTGTATTCAATTTAAAAAAAAAATAACCTTGTATCCCAAGTAGGCGAGAAGTATAGCTTCTGCGAATGATACCATTGACAATATTACTTGCACGATCCACAGATACAGCGGCCTGTTGACCCATATTATCCCATCCCAATTGATAATCGGATGCTCTTGAAATTCTTCCTCCGTAAGGTTCGCCGAATATTCAAATTCAGTTTTATTTCCAGCTGTACATCCGTAACTGTAGATTACGTTTAAATCGCATATCATATCATATATAGTCTTTCGAACTAATAGACAACAATATAAATACAAATATAAATTAAAAAAAAAACATTTAGAAGCGGCCCTAAAAAGCCCCAAATTAGGAATTACCACTAACATGGAAGGAAGCCCAAGCAAAATAAAAACCAAAAAAAAGGAGTAAGTCTCTAAGACTAAGTGTCTGACTGGATATCACCCAGCATACATCAAGTATCGATAAGCCATAGTCATATGTTTTACATATGCTGCTTTCCGCTTTGTAGTCCGGTGGAACTGTAGAGGCCTGACGAAGCCAACAATGTAGGTCAGTTCGAAAAAAAAAAAATAACATGTCGCTTTCCGCGATCAGGGCGAATTGTGAACATCTAAGCGTTTATCGTTGTGTTTACACTGCTCTGTTCTTTCCATCAGGTACACTTCAGTCATTGAATAGCGTATCGATCACAAACTACAGCAGTGATTCCCAAAGTGGTCCAGGTGGACCTCCAGGGGTCCACGAGAGGCTCGATGGGGGTGTACGTTGGCGTGACAAAGAAATGGGGGTGCATAATTAGTAAGCAGGGGTCTATGAAAACTGGTCTATTCGATAGTGTGAAGAACTAACTATGTTGACTTGACTTCATATGGTAGTATTAAACCCGCGGATGGTCTATCGGAACTAGTAAAATTTTGAAAGGGGGTCTATGAGAAAAAAAAGTTTGGTAACCTCTGAACTAGAGCATAGATTTACTGCCTATTCATAGCAAACGCTATGAAACCAATAGTTTAAATAATTTCGATTTACTCCATCAATCACCGAAAATTATGTCAGAAATGTTGACTTTTGAAAGGGAGCACACAAAGAAATGGAAGTAAGTTGTTAAAAACTTTTCAAGTCGTCACCCATATTAATGGAATTACTCCAAGTTACCGTACTAGGATTTGCAGTTGGCAGTCGGTGATTAACTACCTAAACCGATGGTTATTATAATTATTTATTGAGGAATTTATGTGCTTTCTTCAATGTTTTACAAGTTTAACAAACTTCGAAGTTTAAAATACTGACTTTTAATTCTGGCTTATAATTTCTCATGTTTTCTGTTTGGATTAATTGAGAATCACAAATAGAACGAAAGATAATTACGAATATATAAGCAGACTCTTCGATTTAAAGATCTTCAAGCGCTTTACATTGCTTTATTTCAATTATGGCTTTCTATGTTGTTATCAAGTAGACCCGTTGACGTCGATTCGCTTACATTAAAAACTTTGATTAACATTTCGTATTACTACCGCCTACCCTGAGATACGATGACTGGTCGATTCACACCCCGAGCAACAAACCCCAGTAATGGAATTAATTACGTGCACAACTCTCAACGTTTCGGTTTTTATTTTGGGATCTTTCACTTATTTCATATTATTGTAATTTTTTTATTGGACATTCCGTAGCGCCGTAATTATGTAGAAAATAATTTGTAATTAAATAAATAAAATGTATTTAAAGACATTGTTTTCGTTTGTATAATGAATTGGATTGGACATATGATGATAAGGACTGAAGCTGAATGGGCTAAAATACTAAAGAATGGTGGCCGAGGAATGAAGAAGATAAATGGAGAAGATTATCTCGAGAAGAGGTGAAGAGGTCTATAGGAGACGTTTGTTGGAAGGAAGTCTGGACAAATAGTACCCTGTTTTTAATAATATTTAATAAAGGATAATTTCTATGTATGATTTACAAAACTATTGGTTTTAATGTAACAAGTTCGAGTAATGGATTGTATTGTGGTTTTTTTATTACAATAATTGAATTAATTGCTCAATTAAATATATTGATTGTAATCGTTAGTGTATATTAAACTTACCACGAAGCCGAAATAGGTTCTCCATCAGCACAGACTCTGAATATATACAAGACGCAAGCCAGAAGTTTGAAAAATAAATTTACTATTCTAATACGTAAACCTGAAAGAGAAAACACATGTTAAAAGAAATACTTAAACCAAATTTATAAAATGTAGTTGTATCCCTGTGAAAATATTTAAATTTGTTATCTCAGTTGCAAATCTTGTGACTTGCACAAAGGTAAAACTAATTAATAAAAGAGAACTTGTTTACGACATGATACCTAGTCTTCTTATCTTCGAGCGAGGCTACGCAAAAATGTGTCGCATTCTAGAAAAAAGTTATTTACCGAGCTAAGTAACTGCTTTAAAATATTGTTTCTTTACAAACGAATTTACAAAGAAATTGTCTAGTACAGTGTGTTAAACGAGAAACACTAAGGAAACTTGTTGATTTACCGCGACATTATAGAGAGCGAAGGTTATGTAATTTAAAAGCTATTTTTCTTCAAATATGTTTACAAAGAAATTGTCTAGAGCAGTGTATGCAGTTTGTTAAACGAGAAACACCAAGAAACCTTGTGGATACACCGCTATATTACACAGAGACATCTACACTATTTTCCTTCGACTAGATTTACAAAGAAATTGTCTAGTACAATGCGTTAAACGTGAAACACAAAGGAACCTTATAGGTACACCGCTACATTAAAGAGATCCATTTTTATGCAATTTTTGTAATTTAAAAAGCTATTTTTCTTCGACTAGATTTACAAAGAAATAGTCTAGTACAGTGTGTAAAATGTGAAACATAAAGGAACCTTATAGGTACACCTCTACATTAAAGAGATCCATTTTTATGCAATTTTTGTAATTTAAAAAGCTATTTTGCTTCGACTAGATTTACAAAGAAATTGTCTAGTACAGTGTGTTAAACGTGAAACACAAAGGAACCTTATAGGTACACCGCTACATTAAAGAGATCCATTTTTATGCAATTTTTGTAATTTAAAAAGCTATTTTTCTTCGAATAGATTTACAAAGAAATTGTCTAGTGCAGTGTGTTAAACGTGAAAGACAAAGGAACATTATAACTACACCGCTACATAAAAGAGAACCATTTTTATGCAATTTTTGTAATTTAAAAAGCTATTTTTCTTCGAATAGATTTACAAAGAAATTGTCTAGTATAGTGTGTTAAACGAGAAACACCAAGGAAACTTGTTGATTTACCGCGACATTATAGAGAGCGAAGGTTATGTAATTTAAAAGCTATTTTTCTTCAAATATGTTTACAAAGAAATTGTCTAGAGCAGTGTGTGCAGTTTGTTAAACGAGAAACACCAAGAAACCTTGTGGATACACCGCTATATTACACAGAGACATCTACACTATTTTTCTTCGAATAGATTTACCAAGAAATTGTCTAGAACAATGCGTTAAACGTGAAACACAAAGGAACCTTATAGGTACACCGCTACATTAAAGAGATCCATTTTTATGCAATTTTTGTAATTTAAAAAGCTATTTTTCTTCGACTAGATTTACAAAGAAATAGTCTAGTACAGTGTGTAAAACGTGAAACATAAAGGAACCTTATAGGTACACCTCTACATTAAAGAGATCCATTTTTATGCAATTTTTGTAATTTAAAAAGCTATTTTGCTTCGACTAGATTTACAAAGAAATTGTCTAGTACAGTGTGTTAAACGTGAAACACAAAGGAACCTTATAGGTACACCGCTACATTAAAGAGATCCATTTTTATGCAATTTTTGTAATTTAAAAAGCTATTTTTCTTCGAATAGATTTACAAAGAAATTGTCTAGTGCAGTGTGTTAAACGTGAAAGACAAAGGAACATTATAATTACACCGCTACATAAAAGAGAACCATTTTTATGCAATTTTTGTAATTTAAAAAGCTATTTTTCTTCGAATAGATTTACAAAGAAATTGTCTAGTATAGTGTGTTAAACGTGAAACACAAAGGAACCTTATAGGTACACCGCTACATTAAAGAGATCCATTTTTATGCAATTTTTGTAATTTAAAAAGCTATTTTTCTTCGACTAGATTTACAAAGAAATTGTCTAGTATAGTGTGTTAAACGTGAAACACAAAGGAACCTTATAGGTACACCGCTACATTAAAGAGAGCTATTTTTATGCAATTTTTGTAATTTAAAAAGCTATTTTTCTTCGACTAGATTTACAAAGAAATTGTCTAGTGCAGTGAGTTAAACGTGAAATACAAAGGAACCTTATAGGTACACCGCTACATAAAAGAGAGCTATTTTTATAAAATTTTTGTAATTTAAAAAGCTATTTTTCTTCGAACAGATTTACAAAGAAATTGTCTAGTGCAGTGTGTTAAATGTGAAATATAAAGGAACATTTTAACTACACCGCTACATAAAAGAGAACCATTTTTATGCAATTTTTGTAATTTAAAAAGCTATTTTTCTTCGAGTAGATTTACAAAGAAATTGTCTAGTACAGTGTGTTAAACGTGAAACACAAAGGAACCTTATAGGTACACCGCTACATTAAAGAGAGCTATTTTTATGCAATTTTTGTAATTTAAAAAGCTATTTTGCTTCGACTAGATTTACAAAGAAATTGTCTAGTGCAGTGAGTTAAACGTGAAATACAAAGGAACTTTATAGGTACACCGCTACATAAAAGAGAGCTATTTTTATAAAATTTTTGTAATTTAAAAAGCTATTTTTTTTCGAACAGATTTACAAAGAAATTGTCTAGTGCAGTGTGTTAAATGTGAAATATAAAGGAACATTTTAACTACACCGCTACATAAAAGAGAACCATTTTTATGCAATTTTTGTTATTTAAAAAGCTATTTTTCTTCGAGTAGATTTACAAAGAAATTGTCTAGTACAGTGTGTTAAACGTGAAACACAAAGGAACCTTATAGGTACACCGCTACATTAAAGAGATCCATTTTTATGCAATTTTGTAATTTAAAAAGCTATTTTTCTTCGACTAGATTTACAAAGAAATTGTCTAGTGCAGTGTGTTGAACGTGAAATACAAAGAAACCTTATAACTACACCACTACATAAAAGAGAACCATTTTTATGCAATTTTTGTAATTTAAAAAGCTATTTTTCTTCGAATAGATTTACAAAGAAATTGTTTAGTGCAGTGTGTTAAACGTGAAATACAAAGGAACATTATAACTACACCGCTACATAAAAGAGAACCATTTTTATGCAATTTTTGTAATTTAAAAAGCTATTTTTCTTCGAATAGATTTACAAAGAAATTGTCTAGTGCAGTGTGTTAAACGTGAAAGACAAAGGAACATTATAACTACACCGCTACATAAAAGAGAACCATTTTTATGCAATTTTTGTAATTTAAAAAGCTATTTTTCTTCGAATAGATTTACAAAGAAATTATCTAGTGCAGTGTGTTAAACGTGAAATAAAAAGGAACATTATAACTACACCGCTACATAAAAGTGAACCATTTTTATGCAATTTTTGTAATTTAAAAAGCTATTTTTCTTCGAATAGATTTACAAAGAAATTGTCTAGTGCAGTGTGTTAAACGTGAAATACAAAGAAACTTTTTTTTTTTCGAACTGACCTACACTGTTAGCCTGACAAAACCTTTACAGTTCCACCGGACTACTATACAAAGAAACCTTATAGCTACACCGCTACATAATAGAGAGCCATGTCTATGCAATTTTTGTAATTTAAAAAGCTTTTTCTCTTCGAATTAATTTACATAGAAATTGTCTATTGCATTATGTTAAACGTGAACCACTAATGAACCTTATGGATATACCACGACATTATCTTTTCGAATTAACTTTCAAGGAAATTGTCTAGTGCCTTGTGTTAAGCATGAGACACCAAGGAACTTATGTTTGGGTTACGATACATATTAGAGAGTCATTTTTATGTAATTTTTGTTATATAAAAAACTATTTTTCTTTGAGTTGATTTAGTAGGAAATTGTCTAATATATCGTGTTAAATGTGAAAAACGAAGGATCTTTCTGGATGCTTAGATTGTAATGGTGATGATGTTTTATGCCAATTCTGTGTACTGTATATTTTTTGTTTCGTGCGAACATTTCTGTCACATGTTTACCTATGTAGGCTTAATTATGCGATCGCCGTGTAAATTATTTAGGTAGAATCCATTAACCCAAAAATGGTTTTGTTTTCGTTATGCGAACGGTGACCCAATGTTACGTATATAGTTACGATATAATTTTAAACAGCGTTCTATTTATAGTTATAATTATGTTTACACAAAACGAAAATATATGATTACATTTTTGTCAAGTGTAAAAGGAAATTCTATGATTATTTTCGTATTTTTATAACGAGAACCGCGTTCAGACTCTGTAGAGTTAATTGGTACAAAAGTTGAGAGAGTTTTTACGAAAGTTATACATTTTGCTTGTTGTATCTTTATAGGTTACAACAAGTTAATAATGTAAAATGGCCATTTGTACAAGTCGATGATGCTAATATTGTTAACATTTCTCGCGATTCGGTCTTCATATTATACCTATTAATGACCTAATAAACATTTGCTTTTTTAATAACAGTGTATTCAAATTATTTAGCCTATCTATTTTTGTTGTATTTTTTTGTTTTGTATCTTACCTGTATGTTCCATTTCATTGCAATCGGTATACCGGTATATCGGTATATCGATATATTGGTATATCGGTATATCGATATATCGGTATATCGGTTATACGGTTCACCGTATAAATAAAAGATAAAAAAATACAAAAGAAATTTCAAGTTACGATTGTAGGTTCTTAATGATTGCATTTAGGTACAAGTTAAAAGACCTATTTTGAAATTTACAGAATATTTATTTAGTACTAGCAGACCCGGTGGACGTTGTCCTGCCTTAATAATAAAAAATATATACTTATGTGCATAAAAATGCTTAAAGTAACTAACGGATTTAATTTGATAAGGATTAATACTGTATCTGTCTAAATAGCTTTCCAATTACCACTTTATATGTGACCAGGTTTTAATAGATAGATGGGTATAGTAAGCTATCCTTAAAAGATAGGTATATGCCATCGCAGAATTTTTTTGTAGATCTATAAAAGATAAATATCTCACTATGCATTCTTTTGTCATATCTATCCCAAGCGGCATTACTATTTCCAACACATCCAACAATTATCGTTATATTTCAACCAATTCACACAAAACCTTTTGACATATTATACACTTAAACCTTCATCACGTGTTACTCTATTTATTGCTGAAGACCGCATTACAATCTGTTCAGTCGTTTTTGAGTTTATCATGAATAAACAGACAGACAGACATGAGGCGAATGATTTAGTTTTATAACTTTCTTAAAATACTCTAGGTTGTGTTTATTACTTACTTATGACTATTTACATATATTTAGAATACGATTAAGATGATACTTGATGCACAACGTTACATTATAAATACCAATGGTGAAGACTGAATATATTAATATTAGTTTTTTACAAAGTTTATTTATTATACAGAACATATATTTTTGACCTAACGACCTTTCTCGCATATCCAGCGATAGTTGCCGTTACCGTTTCGGTATATAAATCAAAATAAACGAGTTGTTTTGGCTGGTTTCGGATAAGTTTGTAGGTGGTAGAGTTACGCTGAAGCTATTACTGGTATCAGCATGAATGGGTCGGCTCGCCTGGGGTAGTACCACCCTCTCACAGAAAACCGACGTGAAGTAACAGTGCTTGCACAGTTGCGTTTCGTTCGGCCAGTGAGAGCGCCGGACGCCCACATATTTAAAAGGCCGGCAACGCACTTGCGACTCCCCTGGTGTTGCTAGGGTCTATGGACGGCAGTGATCACTTACCATCAGGTGACCCTACCTGTTCGTTTTCCCCCTATAATATAAAAAAAAGTGTATCGTGGCTGCATCCAGTTACCGTTGCATTCTCTATTACTATGTTTTACCGATCCTACCATTTACAGTGAGCGCCACATTTAGATAAAGCTAGGAAGGATGTCTCCATAATTTAATTTATAGAGTGATCATATAATTAGACCTCACGTTAGCAGACGTCCGACATAAAATTTGTGCGGATAAACCTACAATGCGTAATAATATATGTAATAATGCACTGCAAACGCTTTACGTTTAACCTATCGCGTTAAACAATTTACAGAATCAATTTATAGGGAAATGGCGTTTTAAAGTTCACTAAAGCGTAATTTACTGCGGTAATTTGCTTTTACTATAATGGTAGTCATATTTATCCGTAGCACTTATCAGAGGTAACATGTTCGGTATTTCATTCATTGTAAATAAATCATTTTACATTGCCTATCATATTCCATAGTCTATATTATAAATCAAGGATTTTTCAATACACATTGACAACATTGTTCTGTTTTAAGACCATAACTATATGATATGTAACGATTTTTTTTAAACAATTTATTTAACTTTGAAGTTAATTGTTGACACACTAGAGTGTCTAACGGTGTAGGGAAAAATAATGAGAAAATATTAAAGTACTATACGATTTCTTAATGTTTGAAGACTGCTAACTTGCCGTGCCTATTTACGGAAAAGGATCTTCGCCCTTTGATAGACAAGTTAAAAGTTGGTGTTACCTAATATTAACTGAGAATGAAAAAAAAAGCATTATTTTAAATAAGTGGTAGGTAAGCTCAATTTTAATATATTCAACATTCCTACTGTATTTAAAGCTAATAAGAACATTTTTAATCGCAATTATTCAAATTGTATTGATATAATAAATAGCTAACTTTTTTCAAGTGTTTATATTAAGTAACTTGTATCAACTAAATGCGTATAGTTTAGGATCGAAGGGATTTAACGTATAAAGAAACATTGATAATCTGTGGATACCACAATGAGAGCCTCAAAGGTTTCTAAGCTGTGGTTTAAATGAATTTTGATAACCCTGTAGGAAAATATACAACAGTTCTGACTTACTGTTTGTTTATGCATCGAGTTGTAAAATATGTATAAAACAGCATAGATTTCACCACTTATTAAGACAGTAGATCTAGATGTATAATATCAGGTACGATAGAATCTCTGGTAGGTAATTAATCAAATTTAAATTTCGAATGAATCATTTACTGTATCGATACCAAAGCGAAATGCATGTTGGATTTATTTATGAAATTATTTAATCTGTTTCAGTTGCAACGTGGGAAACATTCTCGGTATTAACAGGTGTCCTCATAAAATCAATTTTACTAACCGTGAACTAATTCTACGTTTGCTATACTTGTATGTTACAACGGACTTTTTCTTTCGATAGTCCGATACTTTATCCGAATAATTTTGAATTACATCGTTATTAAAGATATACAAAAACTCCGAAAGCTTTATTTATAACATTATGACATAATATTTTAAAGACCATTTTACTTGTATTCTCTAATTATTAAATATTTCATATTAACCAGGGATTAATATATTATACACTTCAGTTGTTATTATTATATACTGGCTGAGCCGTTTCATGTATTTTGACCAAAGTCGTTCGTAAAAAAGTATAGCGACAAAATTGCTTACCCCCTCTTTACGCTTAGTAAGAGTGGGAGAGAGGGAATGGGGAGCCGTCGCCGCGGTGTATCCGTGACTTACGCACATAAACATAGAAATATACTGAATTTACTTAAACTCGAGAGACTCGATTCTGTAATAGGCCTCTTAAACACTCTTCGGTAAACAAAGATATTCGGGATTAGGGAACAAAACAAAACGCTGCATACAAGTATGACACGAGAGAACGAGATAGATAACTTTAGTTCGCTAGTTTGTAACCGATCGTGTCACGACAACGGTGTTCAAAGACTCATAGGCCGACATGATAGCGTCGAGCGCTGATAGTTTGTAAATCTAGTACGGCTTGAAAACAAGCTCATTTGAACGAAGATCACTTGAAAACCACTGAATTAATATGAATGTACAAATAAACAACAAAGAGACTATTGACTATATATTATTGTAAATTTTAATATGGGTCAAGCAATAATTACAAAACTGAGATTAGATAATAAATAATAATTCAGTTTTAATCCTATAAGGCACTTGGGTTCCGTGGAAAGTAATAGGTGCTTGTAGGTGAACAGAGTGACGTCGGTTAGGTAAATATGTATAAATCAAATTAATTAAAAGAAATACTTACTCGATCGTTGATTTTTTATAAAGTACAATTGCAGTCTTTCTTTGAATGTATTCTCGTTAACGTAATATTCCACCCGGACTCTGAAACAAAACATTATAGTATCAGGTTTTGTTAAGCTTTCAAATGTTATACACATTAGCGACCCGCCCCCGCTTATCATGGATGCAATGTAGTAATATGGGGGTTATAAGTAATTAAACGTGTTTTGTTAATTATAAATTAGACTTTTGAGACTATGATATTAATAGTTTATCAAAGTCATAGAAGCTGCGTAAAAATCTTCGCACATACAAGTTGCTTATTGTTGCGCGTTCAATATTAAAGTTGTAATATCTTCCCAGACTTACAATAAAAGGCTAAGCTGTAAATAACAATTATGGTCTACATTATATGCTCATTGTAAATAATATCATTACTTGGATAAAGACTAATATAAATATGTAGGTCAAAATTGGGTCGCAAATAACCAATTATTTTTTTGTAATGTATAAAAGAGGAAAGTTGATCACTAGAGGTTATCCTTAATAAACAGACGTTTCCCATAGTTGGCTCTTTTGTGGGTATTTTGAAGATATATAATCCCATAGTACATTATCATGATGTTCATTAGAATACATCGAATTTCTTTATTGTATACTAGATGTTGCCTGCAGCTCCGTATGGGTTTTTTTTTTATATAATTGTAATTACTTCTTATACAATCAGCTATCTGTAAGTGAAAGTTCCGTGAAAAATGGTTCAAACGTTTTGGAGATAGTACTGCAAACAAACCCACGGATGACAGCTAGTCTAAAATAAAGTAGCCTATGTCACCCGCTGTAATTTTAACTATTCGTCAGTGAAATTTCTGTCAAAATCGGTCCAGCCGTTTCGGAGATTACCCGGAACATACAGACAAATATTTTAAAATTTGTGTTATTGTTATCAGTATCGTGTATACGTTCATATCCAATCAGTAAAAAGTCGTTATTTTGATATTACATACAGACACTTCATTTTTATTATATGTATGTATATATGTCGGGGCGAAGATAAAATGGCGCCCACGTAAGAGTAGGACAGTCATCCATAGTGACGTCATGGTGATGATTTGATCGATTAATCAGCCAAGACTAATCGAATATAAACAATACCCGATACAGAATTGCAATACTGAATATAGTTACGAATTATTCGTAGATGTGAATAGTTATCTGAGGGAGAATGCCTAGTGTCTTTGTTTCGAACTGACTACGCTATTGCCCTGACAAGGCCGCTACAGCAGTCACCGGACTACCATACCCAGTGTCTAGTCGTCGGACGCCCTCTAAAGCATTCAGCTATAGCTGACAGCCAATAAAAACCAAGATGAATGAGAACAGCCTATATCTTCAACCAATGGAACCAACCAACCAACCAGTTTCAGAATGTGGCAAATAGTAGCCTGTCATTAGTACGAGTCAATAGTAGTCAATAGTACGGACACAGGTTAATAGTAATGTATATAAATATAGTAGGTATAAATGTAAACCTTTCAGGAGAAATTCTATAAATAATTGTCAAATTGTATCTAAATCTATTATGTAGTTTAGAAAATCTAAGAGAGCACACAGACAGGTTTTGTAGGTGGTAGAGCTACGCTGAAGCTATTACTGGTTTCAGCATGAATGGGTCGGCTCGCCCGGAGTAGTACCACCCTCTCACAGGAAACCGACGTGAAGTAACAGTGGTTGCACTGTTGCGTTTCGTTCGGTCAGTGTGAGTGCCGGAGGGCCACATATTTAAAAGGCCGGCAACGCATTTGCGACTCCCCTGGTCTTGCTAGTGACTATAGACGGCGGTGATCACTTAACATCAGGTGACCCACCTGTTAGTTTTCCCCCTATAATATAAAAAAAAGAGTATCACGTCTATCTCGATGTTGAAATAATAAAATTTTACTGTATGAACCATCTCCAAGTCAAATTCAATATTTGAAAGCTCTATTTTCGCGTCTGAATTCCGTAGTCAGTAATCTTATTTACAAACAGTGTTGCTTGCTTACGAGAAACTTAAAGAAAATCAGCACGTCTTTTAGGAGTTCGTTATTTTTTAAAGCTCTCATGAAGTGTTGTTACATACGGTCATTGCTTTTACTTAGCATGCGAAGTTAGTTTTATTCTAGTCCGGTGAATCTGTAGAGGCTACAGCTAGTGCCAACAGGGTATGTCAGTTCGAAAAAAAAACCAAAAAGGCCTTGGGCTGCTCGCCTAAACAAATCGGGTGAGTGCCATAAGCGCTCCCCTTAGTTGTCCGGTAAATCTATAGAGGCCATAGCGCCAACAGTGTCAGTTCGAAAAAAAAAAAAAATTATAGTATAGTACACTACTCTCGTGTTATATTGGAAAGTAATGTACTATAAAATAGAATTTTATATTCACATCTAAAGTAAGCTTATTTATTTTTATACTGATTAATAAAATTTCAAATAACTTGAAAAGTTTTTTTTATTTGTAAAAAATTTAAAACTTCTATAGTGTAAAAATATGCCGGTATCTCACGAAGGTCTATACGCATTTGTAGATGTATGTCTCAGATAAAAAGACTTGATAAAATAATATAAAGTCTCATATGTCTGTCTATTTAAGTAACATACTCCAGGTTTGAATCCTCTGAAACTATATAAGCTGACCTGACTCTGTTCCACAATCTGCAACCGCAACACACGCTCTTTTTAGGTCACTAAACAATTTACTCTGTTTTTCGAGCGAGCTTAAATGCAATCAAAAAATTACGTACACGGTTTTTTTTTTCCGTGGCCGTTTATATTCTTTTACCGTTTAGTGTTTAAAGTTTTTTTTTTGGTCAAATTAATCTTTTCTTTTAGTACAATTTTAGTACTAACGTCGATAGTCCAAGGAAAAATGTTTGTGCTCTCAAAATATACCAGAGAAAAATAACAAAATAATACGCTGGAAATTTTTGTAACATATCTCGCAAGCTTAGTTAAGACTGGATGTTCTTGTGCCACTAATATGACAAAGGTCTTTGAAATAGAATCGGATTTCTGCAAAGGGTTTAATTCCATTGTCGGTCGTACCGGCAAGGAATAGACGGCTGAGAGAGCTCTCTGTATGCATTGTATTCAAAAAGTGCTAGGTGTAGGAAACTTCCATTGTTGCAAAAAGGGATGAAATGAAGCAGCGTTACAAGAAAGGTTGAACCTGTGTAAGTTTCGAATGCGGGAACATAATTGCCACGTTTCTTTCTGCCGCAAAGTTGCTCGAACAATTGTGCATCTAATCGGAAAGATGTCGTTCGCTAAGCAAGTTGACCATATGGGTAGTTCCTCATTAATAATTAATTTCCATACGTTTGTTTTACCAATTTCTACAATATCACTACATAGTATAAAACAAAGTCGCTTTCTCTGTCCCTATATCCCTATGTATGCTTAAATCTTTAAAACTACGCAACGGAATTTGATGCGGTTTTTTTTAAAAGATAGAGTGATTGAAGAGGAAGGTTTATACGTATAATAACATAAATTAAATAGTGGAGAAATACTGTTATTTTTGAGGTTACTCAAAATTTTATGAATAAATCAAAACTACTGGATCGATTTTAATCATTTTTTCAGTGAATGACATAGGCTATATATTTTATACCCGTGCGAAGCCGGAGCGGGCCGCTAGTTATTTATAAAATGTTATAGTTGAAATACCCCGTGACTGATTGATGATCAGTGATAATGTAACCGATGATACTGTCGAAGATTATGACACACTATTAAAATCTAGCCTCAGAACAACTGCTTTGTTCAAAGTAATTATTAGGGAACAACTTAAAGTTGCATGGACCAGGTCAAATTAAGACTACAAGCCTGTTTACAAGTTGCATCCTGTAAAAACTACTTTAACTGACGGGGAAGTTTATGCAAACCAGAACCTTAAAACATGATTACTTAACTCCAAGCCCCTCGACATCCAAAACCAGCCTGTATAAGTCTAGCAGTACAACAAACGAGAATATTGCTATAACTAAAACATATATACTCGACTGGATCGCAAAAATCTTCAAAATGAAGTTACCATACTACCATATAGATAATTTTATATGATTCTAAATCACACACTCAAGATGGTATCTGAACCTGTTGCGACAAATCCATCATTATTTCGATTAAGGATTATTTTAATTTATACAAATCTATATCAATATATGTAATACATTGAACATTGGTAAAAATATTGGACCTGTGCGGGGTGGGTAATATTTTTTTTTATATATTATAGGGGGCAAACGAACAGGTGGGTCACCTGATGGTAAGTGATCACCGCCGTCCATAGACACTAGCAACACCAGGGGAGTCGCAAGTGCGTTGCCGGCCTTTTAATATATGTAGACATCCGGCGCTCTCACTGGTCGAACGAAACGCAACAGTGCAACCATTGTTACTTCACGTCGGTTTTCTGTGAGAGGGTGGTACTACCCCGGGCGTCGGGCGAGCCGACCCATTCATGCTGAAACCAGTAATAGCTTCAGCGTAGCTCTACCACGTACAAGCGGTATATATAATACATTGAACATTGGTAAAAATATTGGACCTGTGCGGGGTGGTTAATAAGAAAAGTTCTATCAAATGCGTATAGGATATATAAATATTGTGTACATTTAAACCGATTAAAATTCAATGTAATGTCATCTTTGCATAATTTAACCAAATGAGGAGTCTACTTCGAATAAAATAAAAAAATATTCTTCGTAAATCCTATTGTGATGATTGTATTATACAAGTAGTTGAATCTCTTTGACTAGCGTTTATCATTGAAGAGAAAAATGTAAATATAGAAAAGTTCAATATTTAAAGGCCGCGATACACAACGTTGAGCACAATATGAGACGCTTTATTGATTAACTCTTTTAACGCTTTATTAACTTGTTATTTATTTACTGCTTTTATTTTATTTTTTTCGAACTGTACCTACACTGTCAGTCTGGCAAGGCCACTACAGTTCCACCGGACTATTCATTTACTGCCATTTATATAAAACCCAAGTCTATAACTGACTCACTAATCCTGTGTAAAATCTAGTGCGCTGAATATGCGCATGTTTACATCACCTTTAACTGTATCAGGCATTATTAATTATAAACATTGCTCTTACGGCAATATTATGATTACTATAACTAAGTAAATATATTGAATAATCAAAGATTTGACGTAACTAAATTTAATAGTCATGCTATTTCATAGACCTAGACCATTCTATAGATAGAGCATTATTATGCTTCGTGGAAACAAGTGTACAGAATGTTTTTGCTTATCATACTTGGTCTAAAACTGATGTATCTATCGCCAAGCTATACAGATCTCCAAAGATTCTTACCCAACCTAGTTACTTTACTAGCTATATTGTTTGAAATGGAAAAGATGTAAGAGGATAGACTAGTGTTTCCAAAGCCAGCTCCTCGTTATTATTTTTTGCCCTTTTACCATGTGCCATAGCTTTGTCACGTCATAATAGAAAAGTCAGATTAAAAAAAAATCTATTTGTATTTTGTAGTCCATTTATGGAGGAATGTTTTGGGCTATTTAACATCGTGCTCGACTCTTAAGAGAGCAATTACCATTCAAATTATAGGCTAGAAAATACAGTAAGCGAGAAAAAAAGTAAAATACATGTTTTTGAGTATCAAATTATTAGCTTATCATTTTCCTTTATGCATATAGGTATATACATATATAATGTGATTTATAAATCGATGTATCTATATATTTATTTATAGATAAGTTGTTTCAATATGGTAGATGGACTTCTGAGTAATAGGTTAGCATGATAACGGGTATATTATGAGAAGAGATGAAAGTTATGTAACAAGAAAAGTTTTGAGTTTGAAAATGGACGGATATAGGAGTAGAGAAAGACCAAAAAAGGTGTGGATGGATTGTGTGAAAAATTGTATGTGTATAAAAGCTGTAAATACCGAGATGATATTTGATAGGGGAGATTGGGAAAGGAAAACATGTTGTGCCGACCCTACTTAGGTGGGATAAGGGTAAGATGATGATGATGCCGGGGTTCGAGCCTGCGGACATCGGATTGATATTCCACCGGTCTTCTTTTTTTACCATTAACGTGAGTTGTGCATTTCATTCATAGCATTACATTGAAGATCCGAAAAAAAAAGCCAGTTGATAAAATGAATAATCATGAGACTGTTAGGAGAAAACAGGGACAATTTCAGTGAATAAGTAAGACTATGATATGTTTGTACGGTTGATGTGAAAGCTGAAACGTTTGTTTTAATATACTCGACTAAGAGACGGCATTAAACTGGTCCTAACGGCGCTTGCGTGTGCCTCTTCGCAAGAGAATACATACGTATCTACATGCGTTGGCAATCTCCCGGGACCAGTGTGTGGTGGTCGATATGACCACCTAATTGTTATGAATTTGATATGTGTAATAATTATGTACTTGGAACTTAGTTTTATTAAATTACAAACACATCGTCTCTCCGCTCCCTTATTTTAATTGTATTATTAACATTTGTTAATAATTCGCTTCGCTGTACATATTAAAAAAAGAATGGGTAAAGATCAATGGAAGCCAAACATTAAGTAGTCGAGAAATTAAAGGTAAAAGATCCGCTTCAAATAATCTTAGTTCTCTGCCGATACAATAATTGTTTAGTAGTTTTATTCATTTTTATAGATATAAAATAAGTGGTTTATTTTATAACAAACTTTCGACAAAGTTTTTTGATGCGTTCAATTGCCATTAAAAATGATAGTTTTGACAGATAATCTATACTATCTGTATTGATGTTATGGAAAAATATAGATTTCATTGTATTTAATGGATAGAATCGAAACATACTTAACCGTCTATAAAAATTATCAGCGACGTTATAAGCGAGTAACATGAATTCTATTTTATTTTCAAAACGTTTCATAGGTGGTAGAGCTACGCTAAAACTATTACTGGTTTCAGAATGAATGGGTCGGCTCGCCCGGGGTAGTACCACCCTCTCACAGAAAGCCGACGTGAAGTAACAGTGCCTGCACTGTTGCGTTTTATACGGTCAGTGAGAGCGCCGGAGGCCCACATATATTAAAAGGCCGGCAACGCACTTGCGACTCCCCCGGTGTTGCTAGTATCTATGGACGGCGGTGGTCACTTACCATCAGGTGACCCATTTGCCCTCTATAATATATAAAAAAAAAAACGTACATTAAACTGCGAAGTCGCTAGTAAAAGCTAGTCTATACAAAAATGGAAAGTTTTCTCTTTTGCAAGAGATTATCGCCGAAATTACTGATACGATTCAAAAGGTACTTTCACCAGTATATGGTAACATTATCTCTGAGTGACGTAGGCTATGTTTTATTCTTTCTTATTCGTATGAATTGATCAACTGCTGCTAGTTTTTAATATCGAATGAAAACCTACTTTTAATAAAAGGTAGTATTCAATTTAATACTAAATAAACAAGCATCGAGCAGTCCCGGTCGCAGTGATGTCGTTCTTTACATATTAAAGAAAAGACATTAAAGCAAAACGGGTCGCCATTTTGTTATTAAATATTTACATGGCGACTTCTTCCCATTGTAACTATTGCTTATTCGAACGATTGAGTTCAAAAATAAGTATACGGTTTTTCTGTTGTGTTTTTTTTTTTTAACATAAACAATTTTTAGACAAACTTTAGCATTGGTCATGAAAATAATAACTTTAGACAAATTTTATTCTAATATGTAGAGAAAATGAAATCGGCACAGCTGATGGTAAGTACTTAGGATTCACTAAATAAAAGTGAACATTAGGAGATACATGTCTATTTACAATAAAGAGACGATAGTTTTACGGCGGTGTGCGCACATGCCGCGTCGAACGACGCTAATACGAATTCTAGAACAAGCGATACGTGTAGGAACACGTCATGATTAAGTTATAGAATGACGGTGGTGTTTTCTAATCGCGAACGCGTGGCTCCATCAGACTTAAGTTTGAAATCTATCATCATACTCTTATCACTTATCACCACTTGATATCGGGTGATATAATAATATCTGCGTCTGTGTGTAAGGCCGCCTTATTCTTGGAAACGATGTAACGATTTATGATACGGTTTTCGCGGTCGTTTAAAGAGTTTTGATTGAAGTATTGTGATTAAGTCGTGAGAATTAGTTTTCCGGGCGGGCGTTTACTTTTTGTAACGTTGAATTAGTAACTGGAATGTTAACAGGCCCACAGAAAAGTGTAATGGCCGGAAAGTATACGTTTACGTTCTAAGTATAATTCGCAGTAATTTTTTTGTATCTTTATACTAGCAGGCCCAGCGGACGTTGTCCTGCCATGATTATAAAAAATATTATGTGCATGAAATGCTTAAGGTAACTAATATATTTAATTGGATAAGGATTTATACTGTATCCGTCTAAATAGCCTTCCAATTACCTCATTGTATGTGACCATGTTTTTAGAAGATAGATGGGTATATTAAGCTATCTTATAAAGATAGGTATATGTCATATTAGACTTTTTTGTAGATTTATAAAAGAGGCACATCTCAGTATGCGTTATATCTCAAAAGGATTAGGCAGCGTTTTCGACAACATCTCCCATGCGGCTTGATTTTTTCCGATTCTTTCAACAATTATCATTATATTTCAACCAATTTCCAAAAAAAAACCTTGACAAATTATATACCTAAACCTTCCTCGTGAATTAGTCTCTCTATTGGTGAAGACCGAATTGCAATCCGTTCTGTAGATTTTGAGTTTATTGCGAACATCCAGACAGATAGACAGACACGGCGGACATCTTTGTTTTATAATATGCAGTTATACTATATATCAAAATTGTTCATTACATCACATTACTTTAATGAATATTCTAGAAGATATAATTGATTTAGAATGAAATAAAACAATAAAAAGTATTTATGTTATAATGCTTTTTTTGTATTTTTTTTCTTATTTTCCATTTAAAAAATGGAACGTACAGTAACTTTAGAAACTATATAATATATATTAAAGTCTATGTGCTCGTGTTTTATGAGTTCATAATCTTTTGCATCTTTTGTAGGTATGTGCGGAAAACTGTCTCTCATAGAACCATCTAGTGTATTAGATGACGTACGAGTCGTTACAATAAACGAGCGCATTTTATATAATTTTCGGCATATTCAATATACTTTTCAGAACTGATCTGTATTATAAAGATAAACTTTTTTTTTTTAATTAAGATTATAAATAATTACAAATTGTAAAAGAGGATAATGATATATAAGTAATATTGCGAGTATCGGTATAGTTTAATTTCATTGTTTTTTTTTGTAGTTCTTTTCGCATAATATCTTTTCGCATATGATATAATTAGCGGCTCGCTCCGGCTTCGCACGGGTATAAAATATATAGCCTATGTCATTCACTGAAAAAATGATTAAAATCGATCCAGTAGTTTTAATTTATTCATTACTGCCCGTGGTCCGCACGCGTTAAATTTTGAGTAACCTCAAAAATAACAGTATTTCTCCACTATTTAATTTATGTTATTATACATATAAACCTTCCTCTTCAATCACTCTATCAATTAAAAAAACCCGCATCAAAATCCGTTGCGTAGATTTAAAGATTTAAGCATACATAGGGATATAGGGACAGAGAAAGCGACTTTGTTTTATATTATGTAGTGATGCTAATGTTCAAAATATTAGCAATTTGGTAGAAAATCCCCTTGACGCGTTGCATGAGCATGATATAACAACATCGTATAGATTATTCAGTCCCAATTTAGGTCCAAATCGGAGAAGAGTCCTCGGTAATTTCATAGTCCGTTAAATGCCTTGAGATTAATGACCACATCCTTTAGAAAAACATCAAACGTTTTGTCAGCAGACTCTTTCTCCATCAAGGCCAAAATAACGAAGGTGGTATATATATATCATGATTGTTACAAAGTATTCTTTGCATTCTTTATTTGTTATATTTATATTATTTTGGTTACTATTTATAGACGGTTAATGCAATACTGGGTTAATCCACATAACCTAGAGATCATGCCAAGTACGTCATTTTTTCAAAGATATTAACATTTCCTCTTTAATACTTTCTCCTATTTGATACTTGAGTGCTATAAAATTTGATACATTTATCATATAAAGAAAAACGTCTGGATTCGACTTTTGCATTGAAACCGTTATGGAGTAAGATATAATAGTTACATATTTGCGTTTTTTTTAATTGCCATATTTACCTCGGTATCTTGTCGTAGCTGTCCCAGCCGGTCAAGCAATTGTAAGAACTGTATCTACTGATGGTCGACATGATGGAGCTGTCGTCGATATTGATGTTGTGGCACTTTGATAGTGCGCTTTTTTATACTGAGCACTAAATACAATTTAGTGAATTGTAATTATATTTTCGCGATTACATCTTTAGTTATTATATTAAATTGTTAAGTAAGTGTATCTGAGATATGGTCTTTATGAAATATAGAGATTGAAGATTTAAAAGGACCAGTATGTATTGTTTTTTTTTTTTTTATGTGGAGTAGGTGTTATGCTATCCTTTTAACTGCGACTCGTCAAATGATGGCGCTAGACGAAAGTGCAGCGGTGGCTATTATTAAAATAAAGGAGGCCGCGAATAAATGATTTATGAACTATAAATAACCCCAATAGACAATGACGCTTATACGTTTTGCTATCGCTTTATAGATCTACACGTAGTAGTGTGCTGTTGTCGCATGTTATGTTGACAATTATCATTGCATATTAATTTAGTTAAAAGCTTAAATGTAAATAAGTATATGAGTAATATATATTTTTTGAAGGAATTTTAGTTATGATAGAAAATACGTTTTTAACAACGTCACGAGTTTGTTTAACTTTTTTTATATATAGCAGTGATAGGTTTTTGAATTTATATGTTTTATAAGAATTATGATTTTTTGTTTATACCTTTTAATATGATGTTAAAAATAAATCTAATATATATATATATATTTAGAAAGAGTGGAGTCTATTTAATCTACATCTATAGATTCTATAGATATAAAACATAAAATACAGTTTTTAACAGCGAAAATAACTACAGAAAAAAAATTTAAATTGTGTAACGAATTAACGGCACTTCTAAATATTTATAATCATAAAGACTCCACAAACAGATTATAACAATACCAATTTGTATCACATAGAATACTTAATGGGTCATAAAATCGAAATTTTTCTACTCGTGTATTTAAAACATTTTTTTTTTATTGTCTATTCATAACGAACAAGAGCAATTTGATCAATTTATATCTAGTTTGAACTCGGTTAAGTCGGATACTACACATCAACTTTACTTAACAGCTGTTTTTATTGTCACGCGAATTGAAATGTGCCGTGTGTATTTTCTTTTGTTTCGATTATATATATATATCATTTATTAATATTTAGTTATTTATACATTTGAGTGTGTCGAGCGACTAGTTGAAACGATTCGCTAGATATTAACGCGGAAAGGCGTCGAGACGAGCGCCGTTTAACACGACCCGAGCACGACTGGCGATAGATATGAAGGCTCCGTCGCGTTCCCGCCCGTCCTGCCCGATACCGCTGTAGTTCCCGCCCTAAGTTCGCGCGCCCGTCCACTTTTTCCGCACTGAACCTACCACCCAACGTCACCACTGTGATTGTATATATCGTTACATTTTTTTTTGTTTTCTATCATAAAACTATACTCACACCTCTCATGGAGTGAATATGTAACTTGAATTTTAAGAGCATTAGATAAAATAACGCCGAAAGTTCCGATTCACTCTTCTAATTTGCAAGCAGAGTCCTTCACAGTTCAGGCTACCTAATTTTGGAACGACACTCTACCATGTTCTATGAGATGGGCGCAGACGATGGGCATATTTAAACTCGCGGTCAAGAAGTACTAAATGTCGTTTTAACATCTTGTTTATGTGTACATTACTATACGTTTATATAGGTTTACTATTTATGTACTGTAAATATGATATAGTCCATATGTATGTTACAGTGTACATGCTGGTAATTAATGTCGTATTTATTAGTTTTACAAGCACCCTTAATACTCCAGATTATACTCTATAGAACATATCCATCCAAAGATTGTGTGGAAGAGATTGCTATTAGCAGTAAGGTCGCCGTTTATACTAACAACATAATTTGAAATATTTTATAGTGTATATGTATAATGGTGTCCAATAATGATATAAAAATAAATACATAAATGAATGGAGTCGTATTTTAAATTACATATTGTAGACATATATATATATGTGTGAAAATTTGTTGCCAAGCTCGTATATGTTTATTGCCGCAGATCTCTTGAGAGCTAGTTCTGTTCTAGCGTATTTTGATTCTTAAAATCACATAGTCGTTTGACATTAGGCGATATTGTGGTAGAAACTAAAAGATACAACGTTTATAAACACATATAAACATAGAGAAGTTTGTACTAAGTTCAATGATAAATAATAAGATGTTACACAACATTATACGTCAAATAATGAAGTTAAAAAAAGCTCGTACAAATGCAATACTTAATCCATAAAAATTACATGTTATGTACTACATATTTCAACCCTCATTTATTTATTATATTCACAAAACATATTTCGTCATATGAAACTGTGCTAAATCACTGAGTCAATACGCTGTCTTCCAGGTGTAGGTGTAGGTTAGCTCTTAATCTATTCTACAGAAAACAATCAATGCCAAACGTGATACAGCAGAGTTGTTAAGCTAAAAATCAATAATCACAAGAGTCAACTGGAAACAAAGTGACTTTAAAATTTTCATATTGCCCAAATAATACCTCTTATTATCAACCGTTATACAGAATGTGCAGAGAATGCAATAATAACGCAAGGGATTTGAACATTAAATATAAGCAAGAATTTCAATGTTCTCAGTAATGTTTTGATATGACATAAAAAATATATATATTTGCACGCAAAAACACGTACGTATTTTTTATGATAAACTATCATGTCCGGCGGACATTATCCTGCCCTGATAATAAAAAATATGTACATATGTACATGAAATGCTTAAGGTAATTTATGTAAGGTCTATAAAAGAGGAATATCTCGTCCCTCTAGGTTAAGCGTGACTTACCATCTTAGACCACATCATCATTTAACATCAGATGAGATTCTGGTTAAATGCTTACCTATAAAGTAAAAAAAAAATGCCTTGTTTTGTTATATCTAGCTCTCAGGCGGCTCGACTTTTTCCGATTCTTTCAACAATTATCATTATATATCAACCAAATTACAAAAAAAAAAAATGTATGTAGTAACTTCCATTGTTATTTATTTTATAACATTTGTAAAATATTGCGTTCAATTTTAATTTAAAGGCATATTTAATTCTGCAAGTTATTGTGATTAATGTGTACATATTTTGTATATACATTTGTACAGAAAAAAAAAATACATGGAAGCCTCAAATTGAGAATATTGGTTAATCTGATATGACATTAATTTATTTCATCGTACTATATTCAATTATACTATGTTACTAACAATTAAACTGAAGTAGGATTTAATGACCGAGACCTTATGTCGCCTGAAACCTCTAGTTTTTAATTAGTTGGTCAGTAATTATTTAGGATTTTTATTCAAATGCATCTACAATGTAAGCGGTATATTTCTGATAACATAAGTTATTCACGTCCGTAACTTTCCAATAATCCAGTTCTGGAATACTCCAGTAAATGCTTAGTCGTGATGTCGTGAGTTATGCAAACTGCTATGGCCTTGCAACACAAGACAATCGTTTCCGACGAGATTGCGCTATGCTTACCATCAGGCACAGTGCAGTCACTTTATCGTGTTAGGATAAAAAAGACTTGCATTATAACGACGGCTGTAAATAATTGCGCGTCACTTACAAAATTGGGTTGCTGTCCATTAAAAAATAAAAAAAATACTACTCGAAGGCTGAATATTTTTGACGTGACTCAAAACACCGAAGAATTGATAAATATCTAATGATATCGTCGTTCACGAGTAACACGCCATCCATGAAACAAGATTTCATAATTAATCGCGGACTACCCACGTTTGTTGTGGTTGCAGTTGTGATGTATATAGTCCAAAGATCCCGAGTTCGATTTCCCGGTGAACATTTCAAAAGGCGCTAGTCCCGTGTTAAAAATCTCGCTTGTATTTTCCGTTGAGAACTTATTTGTGTTTTTATATTTAAAAATATATATTTTAAATGAGACATGTTCTATGTCACAGTTTTTAATCAGAAAAATTAAAAAAATAAATTATTTTTTTTATTTTTATTTAAAAATATATATTCAAAACCTTGACATAGAACATGTCTCATTTAAAATATATATTTTTAAATATAAAAACACAAATAAGTTCTCAACAGAAAATACCAGGAGATTTTTAACACCTGGTAGGAGATTAATAAAGTAACTATAGTAGGTATTTAATCCCACAATTCTTTAAACCAAATACGATATAATATAAATTTACAACTTGTAAAAAAACAATGAAAAGCTGAAAAAAACTTTAAATTGGTTACATTAAATGTGTATAACATTTTTCAATTAGTTGAAACTGTGACAAAGAAAAGATATAAAAATATATATACTCTGAAAGTTGAAAATTAAATATTAATTTATTATGAAATTTCGCTAGACTAGTGGGAAAAAAGATGGTATTTGTCAATGAGATACTTGGAATTTCTCTATGTAAATCATCTTGCTTTGGTTTGGAATCAAATTGTTACTTGCGAGCCTCTTTTACACACCAAATATCTCTATATGTAAATACACAGAGATAAAACAGTTTTCCTACTCTCGTTTACAATTGATTTTCTTTATGCTTGACAAAAGAACGTCGATAACGTTCAAACAATAATTTTAAAATATTGCAGCATTACCCGAAGTAATACTATAGAAATGAGTTTGTTACCTAATCACGTGGTCTTCATGAAATTTTGCATATACAGCAAAAGGGAATAAGCTGTACCGTTGTCCGATTAGATTTATGCATACTGCGTTTTTTGATAATAAGATACACGGTAAATTCAATTCGAAACTTCAAAATTACTCGTTTCTAAGGCCGCAATGTATATATATATATATACATATATTTACACTTCTACTACAACATTGTCTGTATACCTATACTGAATGTGGATATACCTCGAGGTGTATGTAGCACCTCAAATCACTTCCAGACATATGGAGAACAAAAGGCTTGTTAACCTACATAAATTAGTACGGGCAGGTATTGTGTCATGTATTAAGCACCTAATTAGCTCGGCGCGGCGCTGGACTGAAAATGTTAAATTTTCCAATGATACTTTATGTCATTTCGTATATCACAATTATGAAATACATTTTATTGTATTATTAAAAAATTATTATAACATTATTATTACCTTTTTCCTTTATTTATTAACTTTCTCCACTTCAAAGCTTAGCATCACTACTTATTTGTTCTCGACCTTTTCCTCCGATGGATGAACAAGAACTAACTATCTCATCTTTGTCGCTGAAGACATTAAAATACGAATACAATGCATTTCCGCTGACCGATAAATTGAAAGACTAAATAAATACAAAAAGTGACAACAGGAAGCTGACTGAAGTCAGTTTAAATCATTTGAATATCATTTTAGTTAATAAAAATATTATAAAGGCAATATTAAATCATTAAAATCAATTAATAAAAATAGAAATCATGACAATTGGAACATGATGACCATTTTAAAATGGCACTAAATAAAATAATAACCTCGTAGGGACCCGCGAAGATGTTTTACTTATTTATTATAAACCTCAACATGATCTTTAGGAAGATTAACCTTATAAGGTTAACCTTATCACACATAAATAGGATAGGCACAACATGTTGCGTTTCGTTCGGTCAGTGAGAGCGCCGGAGGCCCACATATATTAAAAGGCCGGCAACGCACTTGCGACTCCCCTGGTGTTGCTAGTGTCTATGGATGGCGGTGTTCACTTACCATCAGGTGACCCACCTGTTCGTTTGCCCCCTATAATATAAAAAAAGGTAATAAAATGTAACTGTGTGCGTTCCGTATTCACATGCTGGATGATTCATGTATTGTTTATTTAAAACAACGAGTTCTCATACAAAATGGAACAACACAATTAATATAAAATAATCATTATTGTTAATTTAATAATTTCTAGACTAATTAAGTCAGTTCATATATTGATTGAAGTATGAAGAGCTTTAACATTGACTACTTTCAACGAACATAATTATTAGGTATGCTAGCAACAATGTAATACGATAAACTGTGTAGGATACTCACAATATTGGCTATAGGCAAATCACGTTTCTATGCACGTATAATTCCATTAGTACATTAGCAATAACGCATGGACGGCGATTAGGCAATAGACAATATTGGCTAATAATATTGTTACAACACACAATGCAGTTTCGGGATGAGCTATCAATCAAATGATTATTGTTATCTGTCTCTATTACGCTAATTAATGTGTGGTTGATAATCGTTTTGTGTCACGTACCTACTTTAATAAGTCTTGAATATAAAAAACATAACTAAAAAATATTAAGAAGTGCTGGCGACTGAAAATTTGGAATTAAGTTTTATAATAACAAAAAAGAAAAAAAATCGATCTAAAATTCTTTTTTATACTTTGTCAGTTCAGTAATGTTCGATAACAATGTCATATAATGTTAAGCGGTGATGTCTTATAGTCTCAGCTATTAACACGACATACTTAGAAGAGATTGACTCGTTAAGAGCAGCTGCCGGAACACACTTATAAGTGCCTAGTAACATATACTAAATTCATTCAGATATCTACATCTACTAGCCGCTTGAAAATACTCTTTCACCGTGTTATCGTTCTATCACTTAGAGCGTATGTCACTCGACGAGGTATCTGAACACAGCTCTATTATTGCGGGTTGCAATCACAGAACTATGTGTACATAAATGTCACCACTTTATTACACGGCGACATGATCGACCGTGTCGGAGATTCTCAGCTTACATGTAATCTATTCTGTGGTCGGGTACGTGTGATTGGATGAACATAGGCGACGCGCCGGCGTTTTTGAAACGCTTCTCTGTTCATGAATATAATACCGCATAACCCGAGAATTATTCGCTTTACATATTTAGTCTTTCAGCGTGGAGAAAACGTCGCGGTAATATTGCCTCGAATAAGTACCATAGTTCACTATTTTCTCGGCTTATTTTATTATTGTCTCTCCTTCGGATTACGTTGTTTTCTTAGGGTTCAATTCTTAAAGAAAGAACCCTATTACCTAAGCGTACCTACATCGTCGGTTTGCCGTGTAGGTTTTACATTATTTGAAACGTAACGAGTAGAGGGTTGAGATTTACGCATACTGCGTGGTTCTGTGACGTGATAAAAAATATTATCAAGAAAAATATTAAAGAAAGTCTTCTTTCTTCACGCGAGAAATGTAGATTTATTACCGACAGTTGTTTTTTATTGTTGTTTATTCTCGCAAACACTTATAAACTTGTGTCAAACTTGATGTAATTATAGTGCATAAACCAATTCTATATTACGTAAGATTAAAGGGATGATAGATATTATTAATTAGCGTCTACAAAATCAAAGTAAAGTATGCAAGTTCTTTGATGAGTTTTTCGTTGAAGGATTTCGGTATTATAATCAAGAAGCTATAGTATCTTTACTATCTTTGTTTCGTTAATGCTTAGTTATGATTGATGTACATTATACGAATTTGTTTTAAAACCGATATTTAGTTATCCTGCTATCGTTTTGCTTTTATGACATTCGAAATTGCATTTGCTTTCTAAGTGCTTTAACGAAATATAGAATTTTTGGTTTATGTTTTCGAACACTTTGGTCAACTTAATTAGAATGAATCTGTGAAATATTGGTAAGACATTTTTTTTTTATTCGACTTACGATGAATTAGTATTTGCCAGTGTCAACGTAATTATTCGTTAAAAGTAGTAATTCGAATATGATTCGATATTTACAATGATGTTTGTTTATCTGAGAAAAATAGACTCTAACACGTTTAGACCGAGTAATGAGTACCATGCGATTTGGTACACCTAAGTGTATTTCACGGGTAGGGTTTAAAGCTATCGATTATACCATAACCTTTTCTTTTTTTTTCGAACTGACCTACACTGCCAGCATTATGCGTTCACAGTTTCACCGGACTACTAAAGGGAGCGCTTAGGGCACTCACCCGATTGGTTTTAGGCGTACATCTCAAGGGCACTCGGTGCACCTCGGCTTGAGCTGTCGCCGGATTCCCGACCTAACTAAGCTAGCTAAGCTATCTATCCATACAATACACATATATGAATTCGTGAAAAATGCATGTGTGACCATGCATGTTTCACGAATTTATATGTGTATTTGGTATCTGACTACTGTGTTATGTGACCTATTTCAGTCCGAAAAGGGCAAAAAAACAGCCCACCACTGAGTGCCTAGGTGTGCAAGAGTGTGGGGTGATCGTGTAAGTGTAGAACATGTGTAAACCACTGTATTCGCGCGAGTAACATACTCGAGGGCTCCACACTGAGGGACTATCTAGGCTCGAGCTGTTACAAGAAAAATCGCGACGAGTGTGCGGGATCGAATCTTAAATACCATAACCTACAAATAGGTGACGCTATGGGAAATCAAATTTGATACCGTTCAACTGATCGCCATTAAGACTGGTTGGTATATGTGCACATTTAAAAACAAAAAAACATTTGTACAGTATCCATTTTGTTATGAATCGACTGTTCGTTATTGTTACATAATTTTAATAACAATATTAATATTTAGTAACAATAATAGGAATAACTAAAAACCGCACGTGAAACCGTAGGCTCAGCTATCATGGTATAAAATAGGGCATCTCCGTTGTAGTTTTTATTCAGTTTATTCCAGCAAGTGCATTTTTATAATTGAATCTCGAGTGCCTAGCCGTGAATAGAGTAGGGTTACCATAGGTTCTTATTTTCCTGGATTTCGTATAAAAACTTTTAGTTATAGGACAAAGTTTGTTTAATAAATCACTTTTGAGAATTATTCAGATTCCTATAGAATACTTGTGGGGTAGGATAAACCCAGAAAAGTCGAAACCCTGTAAGGGGTTTTGTTGTGGGAATTAAATGCGATTTTTGTATTTATAGTTTTCATAGAATAGCTTATAAAATAAATATATTTATATATAATAAAAAAAATACATTCCATAAAGTTTAGGACTACCCGTACGTCACTATTGACAATAAAGAACGGCGATTTGCTCCCTCAATCGTAGTTATTAATTTATATGAAGCTTCATGAGCTGTCAAACGTCAAAACGGCCATCATAACGTGCCGCTACAATAATTACTGTTTAGATTATATCTAGGAAGATCAAAATAATAACGATATTGTTAATGACGAATATTTATCTTACTATATCGATTCTTTTGTAATGTTTGACTAAGTCATAAGCTAACAACAAAATAACGAATTCGATATTCAACCTATTGCACTATTTTTATTGCTTTTTAAACGATAATTATTACTCCATAATATTAAGGACTAAAATTTTAATTTTAGTAGTATGTCGATTTTATAGTGTAGTCAGTTTTTAAGATGAGATTTCTTGAAATGTAACTTCTAAAGATTTGGCTAGCGGAATTTAAAGAAACACGTGCTTCAGATTTTTTCAAAGTTCAACAATTATGCTGCAACAAAATTTGCCCGAGAAAAAACAATCTATATTTTTTTTTCGAACCGACTACTCTGTTGACCTGGCAAGGCCTCCACAGTTTCACCGGACTAGGAAAATCAATCTATACATATACCTTCTTCTATACATATAAGAAGAATGTAAATCAGACGTGTCTGTACTTTTTTGATTTTTGACAAAAAAAATTGTTGTAGGTGTCTTGGAATAAGTAATAGAATACATTTCAATCATTTTTAGAAATGTCTGTCTGTCTGTCTATACGTCCAAATTTTAATATATTAAAAAAATCGAAGTTTTTGCATGTGTGTGTGTGTGTCCAAGATTCGTAAGTTTGTTGATGGTGACCCTATCAGGGTAATTGAAATTCGTAGTTTAGATAGCTGTTGTTGAATGTCAGTATATTTGCAGTTCAGTTTTGCTATCAAATGTGAAATATAAAACCGACTGTACTATTCGGATCACGTTTCAAGAATCGTCGACGGTTTTTTGTATTTACTTCTTTGAAGATAAAGCTATATTTTAAATATATCTCGGGTCGACTTTCGACGTGTAGAACATGTATAAAAAGTTACTTTACATAATATGTAAGGAAGGGTAAATAATTCACGAAACGAAGTTCGTTGTTCGTCCGTTCGTGTGTCTGTTAGTATGCTTATTACACGAAAATTATGAAACCAATTTACACGATTCTTATTCTTTTCAGGTTTTAGTAGGTAAGTATTTTGTCACATTAAGCTGGTACGCATGAGCTAGGTTATGGGGTTGATAGTAAATTGAGTCGACACTATATTTTAATATTAACCAACATAATGCAATAGAAACGTTATATGTATATATATATATATATATATATATATATATATATATATATATATTACTACAAAAATCGGGGTTTATAACCTTAATATATATATTTTTTTATATTATAGGAGGCAAACGAACAGGTGGGTCACCTGATGGTAAGTGATCACCACCGTCCATAGACACTAGCAACACCAGCGGAGTTGCAAGTGCGTTGCCGCCCTTTTAAATATGTGGGCCTCCGGCGCTCTCACTGACCGAACGAAACGCAACAGTGCAACCACTGTTACTTCACGTCGGCTTTCTGTGTGTCGGGTGGTACTACCCCGCGCGTCGGGCGAGCCGACCCATTCATGCTGAAACCAGTAATAGCTTTAGCGTAGCGCTACCACCTACACAAAATCGCTGATCGGGATACCACTTCTTTACGATACCTATAGAGAAGGTCAGGATTTGCAGCCTTCTTTGTTCGCACTGAGATGAACGCTCATGCTTCTCTATATTTTTAGGGTTGTCATCTACTCGTATTTTGTTATATTTGTCATCTTTACATAGTATAAAATGAAGTCGCTTCCGCTGTCTGTTTGTTTGCTTAGATCTTTTAAGCTATTCAACGGATTTTAATGCAGTTTTCAGCAATAGATATAGTGATTCGAGAGGAAGGTTTATATGTATAATACATACATATTATAGTACAGAAAAGCCGAAAAATTTAAACATTTGTAATGTGATGTCGTAACAAACATATTTTTGTTCGTTTAAATCGCAAACGCTGGCTAAACCTTAAGAGATATATCAAATTAATATAATACTACGGAATTTTATATCTTAAAAATATCGATATAATATATTTATCTCTCAAAGATATCCCACAGTAACCATTTGTATCTTTCATATATTACAAAAAATATGTGTTAGTTACCAAGTTATTTTGTACAATACAGTATTATTCCTTATCTAATTAAATACATGACATAAGTTGTACAAGTCATGTAAATCAAAACTGCCCTTAACAGCATTTCATTAAAATGGATACCTTAGAAGATATCAGAGATTTAAAACGCGGACGTACAGCGGCTGGTGGACCGTTCCATTTTAATTTAAGCGCCTGCAATTTCCAGTAAAGCGCTATCTTTTGCAATGATCATTAATAAGTCACAGGGTCAAAAATATTCAACGTTGTCAGGCTTAGATTTGAGCCGTGAGTGTTTCACACAGGGCCAGTTATATAGTCGCGCTTTCAAGAATAATAACCTTCAAAGAAAACATGTTTGTACTGTTTCATGAAATATCAGCTGTAAATATTGCATTCAAAGACATCCTGTATTATAGACTAATCATGATATTATAAATCACTCCACGGTCCTGCTCAATATTTGTATCTACATTGCATCCGTGCGAAGCCGGAGCGGGTCGCTAGTGCTTAATAAAATTAAAGCCTAAAGGAGTAGGTTGACCATTTGTCACTTGTAACACACCTAAATAAATATAACAAAGAGAAGGTATGTTATAGTGAAGGGACTCGAGATTATAAAGTTTAAGTTGAAACATCGTGTACTTCTCTATTATCTCTGCTGAAATGGACGTGAAGTACCATGGAAGCGTGAAACTTCCTTGTTGCTATGTTAATTTTTACCTTTTTCCTTGGCTTTTATGTCGTGCTCGTTATACTATGGATGTACATCTGCAATATAAATAGAGTAGCAGGTACACTTAGTGGTTGGGTTTGTTTTTTAATCCCTTTTTCAAACGGAGTTACCTTAGATTAACTTAGTAGTCAGATTCAAGATACATGTATAAGTTCGTGAAACATACATGCTTGGTACACGTGAATGTTTCACGAATTTATATATGTATGAAATAATTGTTAACTTAGTTTAGCTTAGCTTAGTTAGACTCGGGATATTTGGTGACAGTCCAAGCAGAGGCGCGCCGTGCGCTCTTGAGCTGGTTGCCTATATAAAATCGGTTGAGCGCCTTAAGCGCTCCCCTTAGTAGTTTGGTGAAACTGTAGTGGCCTTGCCAGATCAACAATGTAGTCAGTTCAAAAAGAAAAAAAAATACAGAGGTGGTCTCATAATCAATTAAATTGCTGCCGATAAAGATATCGAATAGAACATGGAATTTATAGATTAAAATATCGATGTAAAAAGATGGATAACAATCACAGGTTAAAGTCAAAAATACTTTACATAACTTAGGCTTTGAGAAGGCGCTTATGAACGTTTGGAACACAATCTCTTCTATCTTCTATGCAAATAAATTAAAATTAAAGTCCAGTGTCAAATAATATCTACTCATTGAATGGAAATAAAAGTATATACAGTAGGTACTCACAAAATTACATTTGCTTAAATATTCGGTCTGTCTTTCCTTGTATCGCGTCATTTCAGAAACGGTTGCACCGATTTTGACAGGACTTTCACTGACAGATAGCTGATGTTATAAGGAGTAATTATACGTTACCTCTATTTAAAAAAAGATTGAGTTCCGTGGTAACTCTTAATAATTAACACTTATTAAACTAAAAAAGCAGTGTCCAATACTGGACGCACCTCACGCACACTTTTACACTAAACGAAAATGTTTTGCTAAATTCCACACGGACAAATTCACGTGTAACAGCTACTATCTAATAAAAAAAATACAGACTGCAGCAGCAATAGCAGACCAATTTTAAATAATAGCTGGGACCTCCAATTGTTTTTATGTCACAAATAACAATGTCCATAGCAAATGCATACACTAAATAGACTATTAGAAATACGTAGGATATAAACAGGTATATAATTCTCATTTACCTGTCAAACACATTCACGTCAGATGTGTGTGAGGGCTTATAATCACTGAGTGATTGCATTACAGTATACTCGTATATGCCATGACATGTTTATCTGCTGTTGTCTAATAAACCCCCGATAATAATTTATATATATCCATACTACACTATTATAATTCGGTAAAGTTTATGAGTATATTTGTAGGAGGTAATCTCTTTAAATATTAATAGCCTGTTTCTAAAAATTCTTAGTCTACTCGCTGATGGTAATAGGTTATATATTTGCATAGCAATTGCAAATGGCAGTGAAGTTATTGACGTGATAACGTCTTATAAATCGATGAACGCCGGATGACTCATTGTCACGTTCCGCCGGAGACGAGCGTGCAACGAGAGCGAGGAACAAGCGATAGAGAGGCGCGATCGGCCTAAGCGTTAGGCTTGTGACGCATCGCAACCTACACGTGAACTGTTTTGTCAACTATTTTATAAAGTGAAGTGATTGTTACTTTTTTGCTAGTTCGGCTATCTGTCAATATAATAATATAGTTAGTACTAGTCTATAATAGCAAATTTATGCACACCATATAAAAATAACAGTAATTAAAAATACAGTGTAAACTAAATTTAACATCACTCGACTTAAAGACAAAGTAACTCAAACGTAGAAATTAATTGACTTCGTTTTACAAACGAACACACACTAATAACATTGTTTTTTCTTTGACGTGGTAACGTCTCATAAACCGATGAACGCCGACAGCACGCACGAAAAAGCATGACTCGTTGTCACGTTTCGCCTGAGCCGAGCGTGCAAGCGAAAGCGACGAACAAGCGATAGACAGGTGCGATCGGTTTAAGCGTTCGGCTTGTGACGCATCTATCTCTCTCCCATTCCATCTGCAATTCAGTGATAATAATTCAATTCCTTAAAGTATGCATTTTTTTATAATTGTTTCCTTATGACGTTAATCACATAAATTTATCGTCCGTAAACCGACTTTACAGACAACCAATTTTTATATCCACATACCGACTAATTCTTATTAACGTAATAAAATGCACAATATATACCTATATAGAGTTTACACCGTAAATTATATGACATGAAAAATAACAGTGATACATAAAATGTTTCGTATCTAGTAATATTCTGAAAACAGTTGTATACTTTAATTAATTCGTGTGAAGCCACAGGTTGTTGATGGTTGTGCAGTAAACTTTGCCTATGCATAATAATAAGGTAAGGTAAATATTTCCTACTGTATATTTATCTTCAACTGACGTCGCAGTATCATTTGCCAATGTCAATATTTTATTTCAATCGTAGTGAATATCGTATAAATAAAATTCCGTTTCGGATTCTTGTTTTTGTTTTTGTTCTTTAAATTTTATGTGATCGCGTAACCGACAATGTATAATTTGGTCAAGTTAGGTTACAATAAAATGGTGGCATATAATACAAAAACATTTAGAATTAAGCCAAAAGTCACGTTCCATGCTATGTAATATTAAAAATTAGTTATTGAATGGTACTTAAACTATATAGCATCAAACGCAGTAAAAGTTACCCGAGGTGAGGTGAAGGCTATTGAAATGAAAAAAAAATAACACGATTATAGTTAATACTTCGAAGGATTTTTTAACCGACTTCAAAAAAGGAAGGAGGTTATATTAGTGTAAATTACGGTACTATATCCTTTGGTAATCACAGTGAGTCTAAAATAAAACGGTGATTACGTACAGATCTGCAATCCATCGTCAGTAATCACTATCAAGTCTGTCCAGTAGTTGGATATCCACTGGCTGACTTCCGAAATGCGGCAATTAGAAGACAGTTACTATGATGGAGTTACTATTACCTATCTCGTAGTAGCTATTATGATTAATGATACCGTACTATCCAGCATAATACTTGGATATGCAGTTGATCCAAGAACACGACACATCTAGAAAAGTGTCATCATGGCGGTGACACAATTACTATGTACCATAATTAGCTGAAGGGAAATGTTGTTATGAAATACTGGGCTATTTGCAGCTCTCGCCTTACAATCACCTTCAGGTTGCAATTATCAAGCATTAGCTCCTTTACTCGGGCAGTCGTACTTGAGAGCTAGTCATCTTCCTAGCCTTATCGTGTCGCAATCCGGTGATTTCCTTAGTGAACAATGGGTGTTGTTAGCAAATATTCATTTATAAATCGTTAAGAAGACATTATTAGCGTAAAAGAATTGATGTTAGTCAAAAATTTAATAGGGAATGAATAAGGAGCATGCTGATTGGTAAATCATTTAGTATTTTTATATACATGATTTTACGACGATGTGGCCTATGACGGTAACTTGCTAAACGTAGAGAAGATGTAGCTCTTAATTACATATGCTGGAATACACCTATAGGTGACAGATCTTCAAGTTGAAGGTGCTAGCTAGAAAAACACTTTAGAAAAAGTTCTACGAACATGTATGAATGGAGGGGAAATTTTATCTGTTCATTTAGTATTAAAATCACCACAGACCTATTATCATCATTACATATTATAAAACAAAGTCGTCCGCTGCGGCTGTCTGTCTGTCTGTCTGTCTGTCTGTCTGGGTGTTCGCGATAAACTCAAAAACTGCTCAACGGATCGTAGTGCCTTCACCGATAGATAAAGTGATTCACGGGGAAGTTTTAGGTATATAATTTGACTAGTCGCTTTTGTAAATTGGTTGAAACATAATAATAATTGTTGAAAGAATCGGAAAAAGTCAAGCCGCCTTAAGCGTTTCAAGCACATAAGTATATATTTTATTATTATCAGGGCAGGGCAACGTCCGCCAGGCCAGCTAGTTATAGTAAACAGTAAGCTATTAGCCAAACGTTGAGTGTTATAACTTACACAAGTACTATAAGCACGGTAAATGAAACCTAAGTTCAGTTGAAATTCTGCTTCACTTCATATTTCAATCGAATATGCAGTTGAATTTTACATTCGTGAAGAGCACATTCATATGTTGATTATTCGGAAGCGAAATCTATTTGAATGAAAAATCTCGTAGTTGTGTTCGTTGCATGCAATATATAGAAATGTTTTTTTAATGGGGCATTAGAATAATTGCAACGACGTCAGTGGAAACGGTTTCCATTTAAAAAGCAGAGGTGTACTAATTAAGCGAAGTGCCGTCGCGTAGTTTATGACAAAGAATGCGAAAGTAATGCAGGTGTTTTTTTTATACATATATTATATAATAGGTCACGTGTATTGTATGGTACACGCTATTATTTCCACAGGGTATATTCCTGCAATTTCGTTTGAACGCCTTAATAACACTGAATGAGATTGCGGTGAATGGACTGGATTATGTACAGTTTAAAGATATAAAAAAAACGTTATAAGGTGGTTTGTTCGGATACACTCCAAGTATCTCGTATAGAAAATATATAGTTATTCCGAATCGTTAGTTAAATTCTGTGGGTTGTTTGACGGGTTTCTGGAAACTATATAAATTATTTATTTCTACAAGCTTGAGAGTTGCTTTTTGTTTCTATTTATATTTTTCAAATCCCAACACAAATACTTTATTCAAATTAGGCCTTGATAACGCGCCTATGAACGTCAAAACTGCCACCGGTTCGGAAAACGATCCGGTCATCGAGAAGAACCGTCAAGAAACTCGATCTGGTTTATCTTTTCATGTTACATAACATATTTTTACGAACACACATAGTTATACCCATAGTTACATTTGTTTTTCGTGGATGCACAACGAGAGGCGTCATTTCCAGACGTTACTATCTTTCACGTATTGATCTACGTTATAACAACCTTTAGATATTAAGACCCGCTTGTATGGTGCTTGAACTCACTATCCGGCAAATCGGTAATGTGTTTTGGGACTTAGTTAAACCTAAAAAACTGTTACTTGTCTTAATGTGCTTGAAACATGGAATGCGATTATTTCTAGTATTTACTTATTTTAAGGTAAGCAACGAACATGCTATGCATATCAATTTATAGAAAACAGTGAAATATTTTTTCGGCCATTTAGCAAATTTTAGCCTAATATTTGGGAAATATATAAAAGGTATCGTATGTCTTAAAAACTTCTAAAAAAATCTGCGATAGTGATCATTTTTCTTCTTATAGCGCGGGGAAGTTCTGATTTACATACCACCCTCCCAGGTGAGAGAGTGGTTAGTGTCGGATTCTTACAGACCAAAACTTCGTGGTTAGTGGGTGCGACACGGTATCGGTTTTACAATTAACCGTGCCGCCCTAGCGGTTGGCCCGGAGTTAGACGTCGTCGGGCCCCGACCTATTCAGGAGACAACTGGGTACACACTGGTCGACTCCCTATCCGCTGGATCAGTGCAATGGGACGATGCTCCCTCCCACAAGCCATCTCTGCAGGTCCGGCTATGGTAGTGGAAGAAGGCGAGGGTCCTCCTCACGGACCCTTTTCGCCACCTTCTTTTGGAAGATAACCTCTTCACAAAAGGAGGCTATCATATTCCACGCCTGTTCGCTGCCAAGAATAGCTTGCACCACGCTCGGTAGCGACAAATCCTGCCCTACCGCTGAAGTTAGATTGTGGCACTGTTTCCCCCATGTAGCACACTCAGATATAGTGCGCTACGGGTTATCCGTTTCAGCATCGGATTATTGGTATGAAGCGGTCGGTTCTCTGCGTGCGATCTCATGCAGGTATCAACCGAAGCACTCGTGCTCGGTCAGCATCTGTACCAGTCGGAATTTCAGGGAGTCCCTACTGCTTCTAATCCATTCCATCAGGACCGAACGGACGGCGTCAATAGTATGTTTATGGTATATCCCACTTAGGTTACCTTATAGTGACTATTTTTATCTTTTAGATATTATACAAAATATCTATAATGATCTGCGAAGTTTTTTACACGTCTATAGTATATCTTTATCCATTTAAAGATATTAGTTAACTTAGAAATTGGATATAGGCCATAGATTTTTGTTTTGGTTTCTGTTTTCTCCATTCTAAGGAAAAGGCAAAGGCATCTAGACCATGCAGCCAAGTTAGATGTCATTTCATAATTTATATTAATTTGAAAGATAAAGCCACGACTTTAGTATTACACCATAGATAGCCGATAAGCTTATTATATCAATAAATATTTATATGATACTATAGTTTTAAAATTACATGTAACAAAAAAGTTGTATGTGTGAAGAGTCCTACGTAGATTCTACGATTTCAATTTATTGTATTATGAGTGGCAAGAAATGTATATCAATTGTTCTGAATCTCTTATCAACCTTGTTAAAGGGGTTGCACTATAAATATATTTACTTGTAGTTTCTTAAGTGAAAAATATGGAATATCAAGTCGGCGTTCCCATCAAGCTTATAAAATTTATTAATGTAAATCTCGTTTAAGATGTAATTTCAAAGTCATTTCGTAGTCCGCTTGGCCATTTGGTTAGGTAAATCGTTTAATACAATTTATATGACCACAAACTTTAATCATACTCGGAGGAGCAGACCTCTGGGAAATCGTCTGCTTCAATTGCTATATTTACGTGTTTATCCAATCAAGCTAACCAGCACTCTCAAGTTTAAACTCTGTCACCAGCAGCTATTCCGGCAGTTTTGCACTTGAGAGCGGGTTAGTTCGTTGAGAGCGTGTTACTGGTTACTGGGCTCAAATTGTTACTAAATATCTACTGAAATTGTGTTAAAAAAAAGTAAAACAAATTTGTTTGAAATATAGTATTCGAATTGAAAAACATATATTAGTTATAATTATTTATTCGTTCATTCGTGAAGTGTTGATTTGTTTGAGATTGCGTTTATGTCACAGGTCAGGAAAAACAGATGGACGACATAAAGAGAGCTGTCATCGTGATATGTTTGAAAAGTGGATAGTCTGTTCTAATTTATCTAGTTAAGCCTGTGAGTTGATCAAATAAGCACTTTGTATTAAAAATCAATTAATATGAATACTATTTAGTTAAAAGAAAGTTTGTATCAGATTTTGAGATATATTCATCGATCTTTTATTATATACGGTCCGGTATATACATTTTATGATAACGTATATTATGTCATTTCGGTGTGATTTTTAAAACAATACCATTGAACCGGCTATGGTACTATTATTCAAGCGGTCGTACTATCGATTAGGTAATTGTATTACCGTCAAGGAAATCGTACGTTGGATTATGGTATTGACCAGGCAATTGTACTATTCGCCTAATGTTCGTGCTCTTAACTAGTTAGTATTGCCATCTAACAGTTACTTTTGTCTGGATGACGTAAGATGACGGGTCAACAGTAACCACAGAGTATAAATATATTCAGGTTTGTATTTCTAAGGTATTCGGTTTTGTTATTATAAGAATATCATCAGATGATGGACACGGTACCATCTGTAATGATGTAATTGTTCTGATGATATTCCAATGTTATTGCCCCGATATAATTATACAAATATACAAAGCAACATAGCTTGGAGTACTATTCTCATCACTGGGCCGGAGCACCCCAATGCCATCTACTTCCTTTTGACCGAATCCAATGGAGAGCGGCTCGAATCGTTAACGACTGGGCGCTTTCCTCAGGGCTCGACACTTTGGAGCTTCGTAAGGATGTTGCGTCATTTTGCGTCCTTTACAAAATCTACCACGGAGGGTGTTCTGAAGAGCTGTTCGGATTGATACCTGCTGCTGAGTTCCATTACCAAACGACTCGCCATAAAATGAAATTCCATCAGTGTCATCTCGAAGATTGAAAGTCGTCTACTGTGCGGTTCTCGCGTGTGTTTTTCCCACGTACGTCGGCCCTCTGGAATGAACTCCCAGCGGCAGCGTTTCCGGACCAATACAACCCATAGACTTTCAAGAAACGAGTCTACTCCTTCCTCAATTACCGGCAACGCATTTGCGATGCCTTTCGTGTCGCAGGTGTCTATGGGCGGCGGTGATTACTTACCATCAGGTAACCCGCCTGTTCGCTTGCCTCCAATTGTATAAAAAAACCTCTCGTTACAATTTTAAATTTTCAACCATACATGGGCTTATCAGAAAGTCATTCGAGATTAAAATCATATTATCTGAAAACTATTCCCAAATGCTATGAAAGACTATCAGAATTGTATTTGAAATATTGTGAAAAAGTAATTTCTAAAAAGATTCGACTCTCCAGGCAATGTTAGTAGAAATAAGAGCTGGCACTTCGCACTATAAATCACTTTGGCGTTTTCTCTCCTGAGTACTGGGAAAGATAATATAACCACAACTGAAATCAATATCTATTTATCATTCGTTCATTTATCACAAGGACCTATTTATTACACTATCTGAGTATTCATACCTGTGCCTTCCCTTGCGTGAACTATAGACTTATTGTTAAGATGAATTGTTGATGTGAAAACTTCTTCATGTGTAAACAGTCAACAGTCAACGAAAGTAAACTGTCACGCTCGGCTCAGTAACGCTGAACCGGGTTTTATTCATCTCCAGTCGACATCAAGCGTAACTTAAATAAGTAAACTTTACTAAAATTCGATACTCAATATGTTTTAATCACTAATTTTTAAATGTAGCATATTTTAATGTTTTTGTTAACATTCACTTAATTTGACATATAGTATTTCAAAATATGGATACCGCGGTTGTATAACGCTTTCACAAATACAAACATAATCTGTACTAGTTTAGGTGGCAGCGGTCATCATGTACAATTCAACAATTTTTAACAACCTTATGATAGTTTGCGGTCTATATTTCTTGTTCGTAACATTCTATAACGACATATTTTGTACATTTGCTATTTACAATTGTTCTCTTCCAAACTGTTGTGTTACTATGCTACTTATTATTATAATAAATTATAATTACTTGTAATTTAAAGTACTTTTTTAAGCTAACTTCTAAATTCTTATGTGTCACACACATACGTTTTTTTTGTTGTAAAAGATTTATTATAGATTAGTAGAAGTAAATATCATCAAACATGATAGAAACTAATAAACAAAGATTTCATTCAACTCGTCGATGGCAAGGAGAAAAACTAACTGTATCCAAAAAAATAGTTCATTGATAACTCTAAAGTTTCTTAATAAATAAAAAAAGAAAATTGGTCGACAAATAAACGAGAAACAGATACTGAACCGTTATTATTTTCCCCTATTTATATTTACAAAGACGATGTTTATTATCTAAGCAACGAGACCGAATTGAATGCAGTAAGTGTCTAATGTTAAATTATATTGATATAAAACGATTTCATTCGATTAAGATTATTTTTTCGCATGTCACGTTAAACAGTTTTTATTTTGTTTTCCTTACATAAACGAAGTCATTACAGTATTTATTTCGTTACAACTCAATGATTGGACGAATTCAAATGGAACGTGTCAAAAAAGTCGATTTTTCCTTAGGAGATAGGATAACGCATACCTTCATTGGTACAGAAAAAAAATGGACTGGTAATAGTTAGTATATATCTAGCTTAGATCGTTTCTAGGGTTTATGGAACTAATAAAAACCAACGCGGTTTTGAAGTATAGCCGTACCAACACGAAAGTTAAGCAATTTCATTATATTACCGGTTGATAGATTAATCTATTAATGTGCAAACATTGTCAATGACCGACATCAATTAGCTGCTCCACCGCGCGTCGGCATGTTTGTGCGTGCCTGCATCTACCGTCGTTGTGAAAATGATTTTGTTCTTTCACAGGTCAGGTTCTGTAAGGCGTCTATTGCTCTTCTATTGGTTGGGTAGCTTTATTCAAAATTATCAGATTCCGAAATAAATGTACGCATATGTAGTCTCATAAACGTTTACATGTATAGGTTAACTCATTACTATCGGCCGATGTCTGTTTACCCATTTTAGCACTCTTGTGATTGTTGCCATTTCGGCTGATTGCCTTAATCGCTCGCCCCAAAATCCGGCGAAATCATGAAGGTCCGTCAGGATAAAAGCGTGCATTGATAGGTGGTAGAGCTACGCCTGAAGCTATTATTGGTTTCAGCATGAATGGGTCGGCACGCCGGACGCGCGGGGTAGTACTACCCTCTCACAGAAAGCCGACGTGAAGTATCAGTGCTTGCACTGTTGCGTTTCGTTCGGTCAGTGAGAGCGCTGGAAGCCCACATATTTAAAAGGCCGGCAACGCACTTGCGACTCCCCTGGTGTTGGTAGTGTCTATGGACGCCGGTGATCACTTACCATCAGGTGACCCACCTGTTCGTTTGCCCCCTATAATATAAAAAGAAAAAAAAAAACTTCACTTCAACTGAGTCAGTTTTATTGAAGTCGGTTGAACTAACTCTACTTTTATTTTTAATTGTACTTCATTCAATGCTACTCTTTTTTATACTTTATAGTTATCGTTTGACCACAATCTCATCTGATGTTGAATGATGATGTGGTCTAAGTTCTAAGTCACGCTAAACTTAGAGGGAGACTGGCTCCCAAGTGCAGCTACCGGAACACACCAACAGATGCTTGATGACAGATTTTCAACTTGAGGGTGGTTGCTAGCCAGACGGACTTAGAATAAGCCCTACCACCATACTATGGCTTCATCACGTATGTTTCCTTCACCGAAAGCTCCGACTGCAGTTGCCGTTAACACCAAAACTGATTTTAATTTATTTGTGCTAAGCTTAATCTTCACTACTCATCCCCTATGGAAATCGTAATGACATGTAACCTAGATGATGCTTTGAAAAGTCTTCCATCTTGCATTAAAAATTCATATCAAAATCGGCTCGTGACAATCTAATCTACACAAACAACTACAACACGCTATGATTTATTTTGATATAGATAATGCAAAGTCTTTATACCACGATACCGTTGCTTTTATATTTTAAATACAATATATAAGATATTACATCAAAGGGCGAAGGAAACACTGCGTTTCAAAGGAATATCAAGGCAAGCGCGGTCCTTGAATGAGCTTCGTAAACACTAAAGAACTCTGTATATTTTAAAGAAAATCCTCAGGGATTCTCGGTAAAGGACTGTTCTTTTTTTAATTTCTGTAACGACCCTGGTAAGACGCAAGACTAACGGTTAAAGTATTCACTATAGTTGGAAGTAACGTCTGCCACGCTATTGTAAATTTTTTGTTCAAAGCATGTCAGTCCTCTATACGCATTATAAAAGACAACGTTTGTGAGAACGAATTCATTTTTGTTACTCTCTTACGTAAAAACTATTGAACAGATTTTGGTGCCACTTTACAGTAATATAGCTAATACATCAGAGTAACACATACACTATATCATATAAAGATGCTCTTTCTAAATTAGTAAAAATATATAAATAACAAACAAGTTTAATAAAATACTGCCATTTAATACCATTTAAGAGCTATTTCGTCTTGGCCTACATAAACTCTCATGTTGTCATAATTTGTACAGATATAAAAGCAGACGAAGTCGCGAACTGCTTTTAATCGGTTATAAGTAATTCCCCCAAAATATAAATGTGATAAAATTTTAAAATTATATAACACTAGCTTTTGCTCGCAGCTTCACTCGCGTTAATATATAATCATGACTATCGATTAAGTGGTTAAAGCGTGAACGCGTAAAACCATTGATATATGTAAAAGCCCAAGATGCACAATCAACGTCTCAAAACTGTCCGCATCAAATCAGCGCACAATGTCAATTGTGCGCTCATTTCAAATGGTCTCACGTCACTCGTGTCTCCTCAATACGCACGTCAAAAATGCCGAAGTGTTCTCTGAGAAATTGTAAATACATTACGTCAAGAACGTTAAAAAAGGAAGGGATGTCGTATTTTCGGTAAGTAAAATAATTTATTGATTTGTTTTTCTTGTTTTTATGATTAAGGCTGAGTTGCACCAGAAATCGTGGTTATTGTAATTGTTAAAGTTAAATTTAACAATCTACAATAATATTTGAACATTTCATATAAAATATTTTTGTATGCACTATATAATAAAAGTGTTATTAATATACAAGAATTCGATCCTATAACGACAAAACGTTAGCTTCTGTCATCCTGTGGGCATTTTCTAATTCTGTGTTTGTTATTTAGAGAAAGAAGCATTATCTTCAGCTAAAATGAAGTGAACTAGTGAACTTGACAACCGATTCAAACATTGACATTAACAATAACGTTAACCAGCCAACATGGAGCAGTAATAGTTAACGTTAAATAGTGACGTCATTTTAACCATTATCATTTGGTGCAAACTATTTTTTGCCTAACAATAACTTTAACCGAATTTTAAAGTTTATGTACTTTTGAACTTTTTTTGCATTTACCTACGTACGAACCGGTGGTATTTTTTACGTTAATAAGCACCTTCTTAGTGCCTAAATTGAATAAAGTTTTTTAATTTTGCCTGTTGAATCAAACATTTAAATACACGATTTTACCAGTTAATATGTGTTTCATTGGTATACATATGTTCTACTCAAAAACGTATTTTCGCTCAGATAAAAATATAATTACGTGTTTAGAACACAATTGAACAAATTCTTAAAATATTGAAATGATGATCGCTCACTTAGTAGTGTGTTCGGACACAGCGTCGAAGGACGTAGGTTCGAATCCAAGCAACTGAGTCGGAGCTTTCGGTGAAGGAAAACATCGCGATGAAACCATAGCATGGTGGTAGGGCTTTTTCTAAGTCCGTCTGGCTAGCTACCACTCTCAAATTGAAAATCTGTCGCCAAGCACCTGTTGGTGTGTTCCGGCAGCTGCACTTGAGAGCCAGTCTCGCTCTAGGCTTAGCGTGACTACCATCTTATACCACATCATTTAACATCAGATGAAATTGTGGTCAAACGCTAACCTATAAAGAATATTAAAAAAAAATACTAACTCAATGTGTTATAGAAAAAAAGTTTAAATACATTCCTCTCCACTCAATGCCTTGTCCTACGACTAACTTCGGTCGTAAAATTGTATTGCTTTTTGTTCACTGCTTTGTTAAAACAACTTTAAACAATTGGAGTAAGGTTGAATTTGCAAAAACGTATGCTTATGGCACAACTACAACTGGTTAGGTGTAGTAGTGTGTGTTTTACGAACAGTTCCAACCGTTACTTTTATTCGAGACCGTGCATCTTGGATTTTTTATATATCAATGTTACAAACAAACAACATACTTGTCTTTTCATACTTGTCTCCTATATTACGTAGAAATATAAGAAATAATCTTAAATTACGTAGAGACAGTCTTTTTAAAGCTTAAAGGTTTTATCGTCAATGACACATCTTGAGAGTTATCACATATTTCAAATTACCTGCAACAAAAAAGAAAGTGTTGCGTGTAGGTTCTTATATGGTTATTGACTTTGCAATATTGATTATACGTGTTGGGAGGATCTCGCTTTAAAACGGTCGACTGAGCACTATACTATAAAGTGTTGCGACGGTTGAGGACAACCAATTGCAAGTAGTTGACGAAAAACGCCAAACATTACAAGATGACCGAAAGTCTTTGTACACGTGTACATACAATCAGAATGATCAGATCTACTGTCCTGTATGCGATAGAGTCTTAGAAAGCAAGTTTGAGTCACATTAGGGTCCAAACACGAAAGAAATGTAACATTTTGGATGCGCCGTCATCGAAATCGATGAGGAGGACTATATATGTCTTTGTGGAAATTGACATAGCAAAGCAGAAAAAGTTGTGTTCAAATTGTTTAGATTCTTATGAGGCCTCATATTGTAGGTACCTTTTTTTTACGTGGGGAAATCCATCATGGACACGCCACCTTCCAGGGGGACAGGGTAGGTAGTGTCAGACTCCTACTCACTATAACCCACGGTGTACGTCCACCGCTTTTGGTGGGGCGAGACGAGATCTCTTCAGCACTCATCGTGCCGCCCCAGCGGTTATTATTATTATTCTAAAGGGTGCTATGCAGGCCTAAGGACCTGTATCACTGCGACCAGTATGATCTATTATGATCGCCCCACGATGTTAAAGCTCCTACCTAGTCCAATAGCATTTATATACTGTAGGACTTTTATGGCCGAGAGCGCTTGTACCACATCCGGGAGCAATATATGCTTTCCCAGAATCCGGTTGCGTGTAGGCTTCAGTGGATCACATTCATAAAGAGGTTATTTGGAGTTTCATCATCGCTGTCGCAATATCTACACTCTCTTGTGCTCTGGACACCCATGTTATACAGGTGTTTCTTTAGGCAACAGTGTCTAGTGAGTGATCGCACTAGGATCCGTATCTGATCCCTACTGAGTATCAGGGCGCCCCAGCGGTTGGCCCGGCATCAAATAGAGCCACCGGGCCCCATCCCTGTCGGTCGTCTCCTCCGTCCGCCAGACCTGTGCAATGGTGCAATGGGAAGATGGGTCCCTCGACCCACCTTCCGAGGCCCGGTACTTCATATTGCACCTAGGTGGAAGCGAGTGCGTGTCGCAGTAATCTATACGATATTTAATATGGTTTTGATGATAGGGTGTACTCATGTATAGGTACAAAGAAATATATTTCTCTATGTGTAGCGTGCTTACCATTTCGGACAACATCGTCATTTATCATCAGGTGAGATTGTGGGTCAAACGCTAAAAGCTAAAAGATATGCGTATACATTTACATATGCATAAATGGCTCTCTTTCAGATACCATCTCCTCTAATATAGAACGGTCTGTTTATCGCGAGAGTTCGCATAGTCGCGCTTAGATTTAAATTCAGTGCTGAAATAACCCGCTCTGGTTTCGTTTGTGACTCGCATTATTGCATTCATATGAACCTTTGACAACTGATTCGCGCAAGCTGCATACAGGATCCTATTCGGTTGTTTATATAATGGCATCCAATAATTTGAATATACGATCTTTTAATCTTGTGAGTACATTTTATGTGTATACCTTTTCCTCCTCTGCTTGTTTATCGATTTTCTTTATTTTTGTTTGTTTTTTTTGAAGTTATACTTCTTTTGGCACGTTAGGGAAAAATGATGAGAGTTAATTTTTACGATGCGCGCGCACACCGTCTCGAAAAACCGATACCCTGAATTAGCTATAGTCAACATTTTATTCAAAGAAAGTATGTACGTATTATATACCTTTTTTCTATTGTTAGTGTCGTTTTTTCTGCAGACGTAGAATATGGTGAAAGATAAAATTTTTAAAAACATTTTTATCTTGTTATGCCGAAGAAGTATAACTTCTAACGTGTGTACATACTTACACACTACTTTTTTTTTATCTATTGGCAATTTTTAACGTTATTAATGAAAACATTTTTAAAGTACTTACTTATTTTTTATAGCATTGATAAGTGGAAGCCTTTATTACTAAACTTCTATTCGTCATATTTCACAGTTTTTGCACTACAATATACAGTAGGTTATTATAGTAGAGTTATTACCATTTAAAAAAAAAAACAAAAAGAAATACTATATAATATCTATATGTGCATACACCGGTTAAATCGACTATCGTAAAATCACAATTGAGTTTAGTGATATTTTGGTTAAATATCTACTTTGTTGTACCGAATGTCAATACTAATTCATACACATTGTATCTACGACCGGGAAGTACGAATGAATCACCGCTGAGCGATTATCACATCGTAATTCGAATAATAGGGACGAGGAATAATTTTTTTTTTTCACAAAGTATTGCACAAACATTTGCCAGTGTCAAAATTTATTTCCTTCACTGATAGCTGTTCTTGTATAAATACGCACGTGAGCATGTTTGTTACGCCTTAACTATTCAAGCGGTCATTACGAAATTTTATAAACACGTCGTCAGGGTGGCACAGAAAAATGTATAATGTGTTTATCATCCAAAAGGTACTAACTATTTCCCAGGGATAGCACAATTTTTTTTTACTTTATAGATAAACGCTTTGACCACAATCTCATCTGATTATAAATGATGATGTGTCTAAGATGGTAAGTCACGCTTAACCTAGAGGGAGACTGGCTCTCAAGTGCAGCTGCCGGAATACACCTAACAGGTGCTTCGCGACAGATTTTCAACTTGAGGGTGGTAGCTAGCCAGACAGACTTAGAGAAACCCCTATCACCATACTATGGTTTCATCACGATGTTTTCCTTCACCGAAGCTCCGACTCAGTTGCTTGGATTCGAATCTACGTCCTTTGACGCTGTGTCCAAACACACTACCAACTGAGCCATCATTTAGCATACCAACATATAGTTACACTCTAATCAATATTAGACTATTAAGTAATGTCAATGTCATTACAAAATATTTTATAAATTTTTGAAAAAGAAGTTCATACTCAGCTTTAGAACGATAATGTTTTGTTTAACAATAATGTTGAAAAAGGATAAGAAAGGGAAAAGAATTGCCAGTTAACTTCTGAATCAGATTTGCTAGAAGAAATCCTCATTTCTACAACAGTCCTGAAACCTTATCTTGTGGAGGTGCAATTCATGGAGTCATCGTACACAAGCGCGTTATTTGAATCCTTATCACCTATTATCGAAGAGCCAAATATCCACGTTTGGCATCTATACCAATTTAGGAAGTTGATGTTACAGTGGTACTACGAAATAATCCCAAAGAGGGATGACGTCAGGCGCGCGCCGCCTTTCGAAAAATTAAGCCAAATCATACAACACAACATGACAAATATGTTGTGCCGACCCTACTTAGGTAGGATAAGGGTAAGAAGATGACATTACATGCATTCGTATCATTTATACGTAAAGAAAACATACAATAGAAAAAAACAATCTAATTCTAATTACATGCTAAACATATACGGTCTTATTAGAAAAACAAAAATGAACACGCGTTTAACACGATTTTTACTAAACAATGTCTAAAATTTAAACACATGCTTAAAATACTTCATTACAAAAGAGCGTCTAAGCGGTCTCTAGCTAAATATCTGGTTTTTGTTTTTTATGCAAGCAACTCTGAATAGCATTCGTTCAATTCAATCTCATCGTTCAGAAACGTTCCAATTTACGAATAATATTTTTGTTTAGATCTTCATCAAGAATATTTATTTGTTTTAAGTGAAATTGGTTATAATTATTGTGATATTTGGTTTAAAGAAAACGATGTCATTATTAAAATAAGCAATATATAAGTTTAAAATAATACCCCAAATTGCGTAAAGTGGAACAACAGTATAATCTCAGAATAAATACATTGTGAAATGTCAGTAATGTCATATTGTAGTAGTTGTCATTTACTTGTCAATCTTCGAAATTGTGTAATTTATATACATCTTCCAAATAAATTATACACACGAAATCCATAATTTACTACGAAACGATTTTAGCCGGCAAATAGAAATAAAATAAATCACAACAATGACAACGGTGAACTTAAACAAGTGTTATACAATGTTTAAATTTAAATAGTGTCTATTTCGTATAAGTGTTCGACGCGTATTTGACTTTTTTGTAATAACACGGATAGTGAGTTTTTGGCGGGATCTTAGTCTGTCATGTAGTGGTTTTTATATTTTATTCATAATCTTGTGTTATTAGACTCTATATTTTGTAATATTGGTGGTGTTTTACATAATATAGTTCGGTTATTATGCACAAGTGAAGTGGATGGGAAATAATACCACGGAGCATGCATTTTGAAATGCCACCAAAACTCCATGGAAAGTTGTAACAAGGAAACCACCATCTTGTTAGAACATTATAATTATCGCAAAACACTTGGCAAAATCTTGTTACTTGACGCTGGCTACTTTGGCTGCACAAACCGTGACGGAGCCAAAAAAAATAAAGAAGAAGAAGAACACGGATAGTAATTAAAAGTAATGTATATGATGTACAGATACACATAGTTATATTTCGTTTTTGAGTAAGGAGTACTATACGTACCGAATACATCAAAAATATATGAATGTTGTTATTTATATATGATATTTCATTATATAATCAAGCCATGCGTACTAGAGGGTTATTATATACAGTGTTAAGTTACATTCGTAGTTGGAATGGCAAAAACATGTGGATTACGTAACGCTTTGCAATTAGGTCTCGAGTAGAAGCTGTTGATAAGAAATGCATCTATGGAACTGTTCACTATTTTGTGTAGGCAGATACATTTCGTCTCGTTTTTAGGCTAATTATGTTAAAATATATCAGTCTACTATACTAACCTGTAACTTCATTAACGCGCAATTAGGTCTCGAGTAGACGCTGTTGATAAGAATTGCATCTATGGAACTGTTCACTATTTTGTGTAGGCAGATACATGTCGTCTCGTTTTTAGGCTAATTATGTTAAAATATATCAGTCTACTATACTAACCTGTAACTTCATTAACGCGCAATTAGGTCTCGAGTAGACGCTGTTGATAAGAATTGCATCTATGGAACTGTTCACTATTTTGTGTAGGCAGATACATGTCGTCTCGTTTTTAGGCTAATTATGTTAAAATATATCAGTCTACTATACTAACCTGTAACTTCATTAACGCGCAATTAGGTCTCGAGTAGACGCTGTTGATAAGAATTGCATCTATGGAACTGTTCACTATTTTGTGTAGGCAGATACATTTCGTCTCGTTTTTAGGCTAATTATGTTAAAATATATCAGTCTACTATACTAACCTGTAACTTCATTAACGCGCAATTAGGTCTCGAGTAGACGCTGTTGATAAGAATTGCATCTATGGAACTGTTCACTATTTTGTGTAGGCAGATACATTTCGTCTCGTTTTTAGGCTAATTATGTTAAAATATATCAGTCTACTATACTAACCTGTAACTTCATTAACGCGCAATTAGGTCTCGAGTAGACGCTGTTGATAAGAATTGCATCTATGGAACTGTTCACTATTTTGTGTAGGCAGATACATGTCGTCTCGTTTTTAGGCTAATTATGTTAAAATATATCAGTCTACTATACTAACCTGTAACTTCATTAACGCGCAATTAGGTCTCGAGTAGACGCTGTTGATAAGAATTGCATCTATGGAACTGTTCACTATTTTGTGTAGGCAGATACATGTCGTCTCGTTTTTAGGCTAATTATGTTAAAATATATCAGTCTACTATACTAACCTGTAACTTCATTAACGCGCAATTAGGTCTCGAGTAGACGCTGTTGATAAGAATTGCATCTATGGAACTGTTCACTATTTTGTGTAGGCAGATACATGTCGTCTCGTTTTTAGGCTAATTATGTTAAAATATATCAGTCTACTATACTAACCTGTAACTTCATTAACGCGCAATTAGGTCTCGAGTAGACGCTGTTGATAAGAATTGCATCTATGGAACTGTTCACTATTTTGTGTAGGCAGATACATGTCGTCTCGTTTTTAGGCTAATTATGTTAAAATATATCAGTCTACTATACTAACCTGTAACTTCATTAACGCGCAATTAGGTCTCGAGTAGACGCTGTTGATAAGAATTGCATCTATGGAACTGTTCACTATTTTGTGTAGGCAGATACATGTCGTCTCGTTTTTAGGCTAATTATGTTAAAATATATCAGTCTACTATACTAACCTGTAACTTCAGTAACGCGCAATTAGGTCTCGAGTAGACGCTGTTGATAAGAATTGCATCTATGGAACTGTTCACTATTTTGTGTAGGCAGATACATTTCGTCTCGTTTTTAGGCTAATTATGTTAAAATATATCAGTCTACTATACTAACCTGTAACTTCATTAACGCGCAATTAGGTCTCGAGTAGACGCTGTTGATAAGAATTGCATCTATGGAACTGTTCACTATTTTGTGTAGGCAGATACATGTCGTCTCGTTTTTAGGCTAATTATGTTAAAATATATCAGTCTACTATACTAACCTGTAACTTCATTAACGCGCAATTAGGTCTCGAGTAGACGCTGTTGATAAGAATTGCATCTATGGAACTGTTCACTATTTTGTGTAGGCAGATACATGTCGTCTCGTTTTTAGGCTAATTATGTTAAAATATATCAGTCTACTATACTAACCTGTAACTTCATTAACGCGCAATTAGGTCTCGAGTAGACGCTGTTGATAAGAATTGCATCTATGGAACTGTTCACTATTTTGTGTAGGCAGATACATGTCGTCTCATTTTTAGGCTAATTATGTTAAAATATATCAGTCTACTATACTAACCTGTAACTTCATTAACGCGCAATTAGGTCTCGAGTAGACGCTGTTGATAAGAATTGCATCTATGGAACTGTTCACTATTTTGTGTAGGCAGATACATGTCGTCTCGTTTTTAGGCTAATTATGTTAAAATATATCAGTCTACTATACTAACCTGTAACTTCATTATCGCGCAATTAGGTCTCGAGTAGACGCTGTTGATAAGAATTGCATCTATGGAACTGTTCACTATTTTGTGTAGGCAGATACATTTCGTCTCGTTTTTAGGCTAATTATGTTAAAATATATCAGTCTACTATACTAACCTGTAACTTCATTAACGCGCAATTAGGTCTCGAGTAGACGCTGTTGATAAGAATTGCATCTATGGAACTGTTCACTATTTTGTGTAGGCAGATACATGTCGTCTCGTTTTTAGGCTAATTATGTTAAAATATATCAGTCTACTATACTAATCTGTGACTTCATTAACGCGCAATTAGGTCTCGAGTAGAAGCTGTTGATAAGAAATGCATCTATGGAACTGTTCACTATTTTATGCAGGCAGATACATTTCGTCTCGTTTTTAGACTAATTATGTTAAAATATATCAGTCTACTATACTAATCTGTGACTTCATTAACGCGTCCGTATATCCGAGCAAAAGCTAGTATATATATATAAATCGATTATACTACAGCTAAGCAATTTAATTATGAGAAATGGTAATTAATTTATTAATTATATGTGGCACTCTCTACATGCTGCTTGTGATACGATAATGGATTAGAATGGTTGCATATATAAACATCTCACGGGTCGAGTGTGCTGTACACGCGACACACCTAATTACTACAACAAAGGAGACAAATGGAGATATACAAACCATTAACGTGGCTATCAACCTGACGTATACGATAAAAGATGCGTTTATACTTCTTCAAGTTAATGTTGACCTATTTTAATAGGTTATCCCGCATAAGTACATAAAAGGTAAAGCCAAACATTTTACTACTTCTTTCCTCCCTATTTCTTAGACCGATTATCTTTATATTTTTATGTTTCGTAGGTTTGACGTGTTTTTGTGCTTGCTGCTATCAATAAAAAAAGTCGAAGCACTCATAAGGACTGCCGATAGTAGTGAAAACTCAAAACAACGGAATAACTGTTCTGTTCTTTTTGAATTTTTAAATCAAATATACCTGTAGCTTAAATTATTCCTAAATTGTAAACTGAAATTATTGACATTATAGCCTGGTTTTCACATGTATTGGCACTCCGAGCAATAATTATATACATTTTTATACAGCTTATTAAATACTCAAGCATATGATGGCCTCCACAAGCCCAATACAAAATATCAATATATTATAAAAATATTTCGTGTAACATTAGGTTAATTATTTATTAAATACTAGCGGCCCGCTCCGGCTTCGCACGGGGATAAAATATATAGCCTATGTCATTCACTAAAAAAATGATTAAAATCGATTCAGTAGTTTTGATTTATTCATTACTGCCCGTGGCCCACACGCGTTAAATTTGGAGTAATCTCAAAAATAACAATATTTCTCCACTCTTAAATTTATCTTATTATACATATAAACCTTCCTCTTCAATCACTCTATCTATTAAAAAAAACCGCATCAAAATCTGTCGCGTAGTTTTAAAGATTTAAGCATACATAGTGATATAGGGACAGAGAAAACGACTTTGTTTTATACTATGTAGTGATTTTAATTATTAGGGTAGTTAACGAGTACGAAGTCGTAGACTTCTGCTGGTTTTAACATAATCTCAAATTAGGGATGTTAGAAAATAAAATTATTTTATAAATTGCACTTAGGTACCCAGAGTAGCTAAGGTAATGCAGAAGCGGAAAATTATCTGCCGCCGCCGCGCCGCGGTCGATGTTAGCCATCTAATTAGTATTCTGGTTGGGTGCAAAATTTGCGGTCGTGGTGACTTCACTAGATCAACCAGTTCACTGAATATCCATTAAATAAAATGAAGAGTGTATCTACGTATAATCTTACCACCATCATGTATATGTCAACCAATCACTATCAATAAGGTGTTTGTTTACCGATTTTTCTATTTTTTTTAATGTGATAGCTATAGATGATCTATACTGTTATTATTAAAAAAAAATAACGTCAACAATAAAAACCACAGGCCACTCAATTCTCTTGCATTATAATTTACGTAAATTATTAAACATTAGTTCCACCTTGTTGTATGTGAGCTCGCTGTTACAACTTGCCAACGAATGACTCATCGACCGTGGGAACTAGAAACAATGTGGTTCTAAAAGTTCTGTCGGACTTCATCGAATCGTCAACCTTCTAGAATTTTACACGCTCCTGTATTGAAAAGTATATAAGCGTGCCACGATCTTGTCCATGCAGAGATTATTTCTAAGCATCGGAGCGAATATGAAGAGGACCAAAAGGAATAAATTTTCAAGCGGACTCCGATTATAGCATTTTGAGGTGTCAAGTGTGATTATTATAATTGATTGATAGTGACAAGTACAAGTAAAATTCTATAAACGCATACGATAATTAATTTATCTATGGGTGTACTCAATTAAGCAGTATAATGCTATAATAAATCTAATACTTTTATTTAAGTTATTTTTAACAGTTTCACGGGACGAAGTAAATTAAAAATTATAAAATACGACATGCGAGACACTGGCCGTTAATAAATCAATTAAATACATTAACATAATAGAAGGTGTGCTAGTCCTCTTAACAACGTTTACTTTGGACTCAACGTTTAGCACATAAATATTGTGTATAGAAGAGTCCTCAATTATTCAGTTAAAAAAAGACCATATAGTTTATTTCCAAATTCTTCAAGTGAAATCTTCTTTCGCGTTGAGCGCTTTCTTGGTATTTCTTTATATTCTTGAAGAGAAACTTATGGGTTCGCGTCACTGTTGACGTCGACATGCTCGTGACGTATAGCGCTCCGTATGCATGTAATATTGATATTTTGTATTGAGCTTGTGTAACTCATCATGTGTTTGATTAATTAAAAGAAATAAATAATGTTAATATTTTTAATTTATAAATTAGTATGAAATTTAAATAATTGAGACATTTTGTATGTCAGACAATTGATTTAAAAATTCAAAAAGAACACAGTTATTCTATTGTTTAAAGTTTTTGCTTCTGTCGGCAGTCACCTCGACTTTTTTATTGATGAAACTAATGTTCGTCAATAGCTACTAGACAACGAAACATTAGAAAAAACTATTGACAAGAGAAGGAGGAGTAAAAAGGCACTGAACTGTTTTATGTCAGCCTATTTTGTATATACTTGTGGTCGTCACGTGTTCCTAATTCGACGACAATCTCTTACTAGTTCTACTTGTCTAGTTCCAATATTAAGGACAAAACAAACTATTTCCATTGTCTTTTTTTTTCTTGATGACTCCTAAGCTTATCAATAAGGTTTTGAACAAAAAAAAATCGTCTGTCAAATAGGAAGAAAATTTTCTTAACCGTTTCCTCTCCGCCTCTGTTATAGATAAACTATAAAATAATTTACTATTCGGAAAGTCAATAAGTATAGTAGATACTATAGTAGTAGTAGATACTATACTATAGTATAGTAGATAATATAGAAGTTTCGTATCAAACGTATATTTAAGTACGATGCGGAATGAATCTTCGTAAATCTATATAGATTTAAGCACTGACCTTTATTTTGACGTATACGGCTACCAGAGCAATCTATTTGAAATCATACACTGACGTAAGTAATAAACAATAAAGCCGGATCGAAGGGCACGCATCCACGCGTCTCTCTAATTTGTACGTGCCTCACGTACGGCCGTTTTTCATAATACAACCGTTACTAAACGTTGAATCCAGCTCTTCGTACGAGACGTTAACTTCAATTTAATGTAAAAAGGTTTAAAAACTCTAAGCTCATATATTATTTTAAGCAACCCTACGTTCGAGTTCAACTGTTTATTCCTCAAATAAACCGCACGTATATAAAACTCTGTTCACCTGTGGCTACATACCGTTGTACATGTACGTTACAATATATAGATTGTAAGGGTATTCGTTGCGTGTAATTTATGTGATGCAAGACCTGGCGGTATTGCATTCTTTATAGATAAATAGCCAATATGTTGTCCCTTTTATTTACACAGTAGTTTACACGTGTTAAAAAGGCTATGTAGCACTTATTTTTTATATGACTCCCAGATCTATTCACTGTTGAATTGTAAAAGATAACCAATTGAAAGAAATAAAGTTCTTTGCAAGTACTTAATATACGACTTGCAAAAAGTATATATACGCAGACGTCACAGCTGAAAATGTCCCTAGATCAGTGATTGACTAGAAAAGGTTATTTATTACCTTATTAAAAAATACAAAACGTCTATGGAATCTATAATTTTCGAGGTAATAACTTTTTCATAATTATATTTTCTATATAGACCATATTCTCAATTGATTTTAAATGATGATGAAGCCTAAGGTGGTAATACAGATCAGGGAGAACTAGCTCTCAAATATAACTGCCAGAACACACTTACAAATGCTTAGCGAAAGATTTTCAACTTCACAGTGGTAGCTAGCCAGACGAATGTTAGAAAAAGTCCTACCACCATGCTATGGTTTCATGAAATTGATTCGAACCTACATTAATGGATACGATGACCCAACATCATGAACATTCTGAAAAATATATAAAATTTCCTTTAATTCGAAAGCGATAAGAATCATAACAAGTATGTATTAACAGTTAAGGCTTATGGCATAATACCTATTGATAGCTCTCATACTAAAGTTTAATATCACTCAAAGGGTAATAGAAAGAATGTAAGGTTATACTTCCTATTTCAATACGTGATCGACTCAGATATATGCAAATCTACAGAGTATACGAAGTCATCAACGCGACATAGTCTCCAGAATTGTTAGATTCAAGTGGTTGTGGAGAGAACACATGGCTTGTTTATAGGAAAGCCAGTGAGGGCGAAGAGTTCTCGAATGACGATTGGAAGGCTTATCGTTAGCAGATTCACCAATAAGTTGACCGACTACGTAGTTGAAGTCACCTGGTACGACCAAAATAATACTGAACGGCCTGATGATCTATTTTCTGCTGAAAGGATATACATATGGAAGAAGTTGTTTAGATTATTTCTTTTAAGTCAATTTCTGTAGGTGGTAGAGCTACGCTGAAGCTATTACTGGTTTCAGCATGAACGGGTCGGCTTGCTCGGGGAGGTACCACCCTCTCACAGAAAACCGACGTGAAGTAACAGTGCTTGCACTGTTGCGTTTCGTTCGGCCAGTGAGAGCGCCGGAGGCCCATATATTTAAAAGGCCGGCAACGCACTTGCGACTCCCCTAGTGTTGCTAGTGTCTATGAACGGCGGTGATCACTTACCATCAGGTGACCCACCTGATCGTTTACCCCCTATAATATAAAAAAAAATTGGCTTAATATATAGTTTGATAAAAAATTACGCACTGAAATGAATATTTACAATTATATTATACATTGTAGTTTGACTATGTTTCACAGAATCTAATATTATTCTCGTCGTTCAGTGTTAATAAATCATTTTAACAATGAACGAATATGAATGCTGAATGGTAGATACTCTCGTTAGATTTTCGCATTGTAACTTGATGGATAGAATGAAATTCTATACTTCAGGTAGACAGACGGTAAATTGAAAACGCTATGATGTCTTAAATCGTAATCATTTAGAAATATATGTAGAAAGGTATGTTGACAAACATATTGTATATATATATATATATATATATATATATATATATATATATAATATAAAAATGAATCGCTAAATGTGTTGTTAAGCGCAAATCTCGAGAACAGCTGAACCGATTTCGATAACTCTTTTTTTAGAATATTCCTTGATGTACGAGGATGGATCTTACGGAGAGAAAAATTAAAAAAATTGCCTGAAAAAGTCTAAAAACAAACACTTTTCTATACTCCCATACAAACGATTCGTAATAATACTTAAAACTCAATTTCAACTTTAATACTGTAGCATAAAGTTTAAGTATCAGTGGAGAGGTTCCGGGAGAACAAAACAATTGAGTGACGTTAGTATCGTATAAATATTAAAGTAAATATTTATACGATGGTCCTGAATAACAGAATAAGTATTAAATAAAAAATTTAAAGAATCGACTGTTAGGCGCTACGAAGTTTGCCGGGGACAGCCAGTATATATATATATATATATATATTAAATAAACTTTAATACAGTTTCTCCTGTTAACATGAAACTTATTATAACTACATATTTTTTAATGGAAAATGTTTATTATAGATTATCTGTTGCCCGCAGCTCCTCATGCGTTTTTTTTAATTGTAAATTACTTCTTATACTCGTAAGATCAGCTATCTGTTAGTGAAAGTTCCGTGAAAAATGATTCAAACGTTTTGGAGATAGTACTACAAACAAAGCCATGGGTAAAAGCTAGACCAAAATACAAAAGCTTTAATTACATCTTATAACGTTAGATATCTGTCATTGAAAGTCTCATGAAAATAGGTCTAATCGTTTTGGAGATAGTACTGCAGACGAAGTCACGGATGACAGCTAGTCTAAAATAAAGTAGCCTATGTCATCCGCTGTAATTTTAACTATCCGTCAGTGAAATTTCTGTCAAAATCGGTCCAGCCGTTTCGGAGATTACCCGGAACATACAAACAGACAGACAAGCAAAAATTTTAAAAATTGTATTTCTGTCATCAGTATCTGTGTATACGTTCATATCCGATCAGTAAAGAGTCGTTATTTTGATATTACATACAGACACTTCATTTTTATTATATGTATAGATTAGATCGTTGTAGTAGTGGATTATGGTAGATCTCATCGCAGAACATCAGCTTCTATTTCAATCAACCGATTGCCATAAGAATTGGTGTACATATATGATCATGTCTCGTGATATATTGACGAGTTGTGGTGGTCTAGCGGTTTGACCAGTGAAATATTCGAACTCCGGACGTACCAACGAATTTTTCGGAATTCGCGTACATTTACTAATTTAAATTGGTGACACTAACGGCTGACGGTGAAGGAAAACATCGCGAGTAAACCTGAACCTGAGAAATGTTTCTTGTAGTACCACATATATGGGAAAATATAGAAAACTGTGGATTGCTCAGTGTTTGAAATCGCCAATACGTTGTGAGCTCACGTGGTGATTATGCCCATACCTTCTTTCGGGAAGAGGCCTATGGTCCTGCAGTGGGTCTCTTACAGGCTGATGATAATGAAATATTTAATGCGTGGACGACTCAAGGGTTAGCTTGCACGAACAACGCCTCGATCAACGCAAGTTCGAACCCTTGCAAATAAGCCGGAGCTTGGAACACAGTGGTAGGACTATTTTTAAAATCTCCTGGTTAGCTACTGCTATCATATTAAATGTTGTCAAAGAAATAATATCGATTCTATTATAACTCAACAATTTACAATCGCCGGCAGAGCTAGGGACCAAATAATATTTAATAGGACAGGGCAGATTCGATCTGGGTGTGAACTTTTTTAGATGAACTCGAGATATTAGTGTAATATAAAAAAAGAAAATTAGATAAAAGCAAATAAACCTTGGTATCTGCAGGGCGATTTCGTCCAGGCTGTCTACAGGCTCACTGAGTGGTCGCTCGAGCAGTCTCGATGGCGCCGTCACAGTATCGGAACTCATGCTTCGTTTTCCTGCTGGATTTCTACGTTGCTTCTTTCGTTTCTCCTCTGCTCGTCTTAGATTGTGGAAGCGAAAGAAGAACACCGACATAATCTCCGATTTCACTTAATTTGTCCATTCAATGTTTTTATTTATATTCAATAATTATTTTTTGAATCCCAAGTGTTTTAATTAAATTCTTGTCCGATGTGAACTGATATGAAATTTCACTTGCGCACTTCACATATTATCCGAGTAAATTTTGTAATATAGGTTTATGTATATTATTTATTTTCTGTAGCGTATGTATGTGTGTGTAAGTTAAATTTGCTAGACATAGATAATGTATATACATATATATGCATTTTATTTAAGGATATACTCCTACAATAGTCAAAGGATTATTAACGCGTGTGCAATATCTTTCGATTATTCTTGGAGCTGTCACGATTCTGTAGCTCTTCTGGGATGTTTGAATATGTTCGATTGGGTGATTTTTATGCAATCATGCGTAAGAGAGATGCGGCATCCATCCTAGGTACTACCTAGGACTACGCGACAGTCCCAACAGAATAATGAAAACACTAGTAGATATATATGATAGTATTTGTCTGAAATACTGGATATCGGTGTAGTTATAATAATGCTGTGTGCTGTGTGTTTAATTATTATATTTAATTTCTTATTTTATGTAATTAGTCAGTTTTTTGTATATATTTATTTTATGGACCCTCGTTCTCTCGTGAATAAATTGAAGCCGAACTGCGGAAAAATGTATAAAAACATTTTCAAAAGTAAGCTTAATTGTGTTCTATTGTGGAACTGCCTTCACGCGGTTGTCATAAATGCAACAACTAAGTTATCGGTTAGAAGAACAATGCCGAGTGAATTGTTCGACAGCAGTCCCGGCTGCAAAAATTGCTAACCATGCGATTGTTGTTTGGAACAAGTTTGCGCATTTGTCGAGATTCGTTAACGATTCGTTCAGTTTATATCGGTGAGTTTTGTTTACTTTTTCGTTCGTCAATTTCTTTTTTTTCGTAATAAAAACTTAATTCATTTATATAGGTACACGTGGAAATACTACATGAAACCGGGCCGCTTCGTTGGGTATTAAATAAATGGCAAAGTGTCAATCGAGTACTAATAATAAGTAGCCTAAAACCGTCTACGAAAAATACCGTATTAAATTATCACAGTTGTATGTCGACACGTTTATTAATTTTAATGCAATTTAGCGTCAAAGCTAATGTATTTTCATTTTTTATATATAGAAGATTAAATACAATATTTATAAATGTACTAGATGACCCGGTGAACTTTGTATCACTTATATATATATATTTGTGTAAAGGACGTGAGGAATAGGATAAATTGCTCGGTGGAGGAATTGGCGAAAGATGTCTGGGGTGGTTTGTGATCCACGAAACTCAAGGGGAAGGTGTATAAAACTATAATAAGACCAGCCGTGTTATATGGATCTGAGTGCTGGGCTACGAAAGAGACGGATGAGAAAAGATTACATGTGGCAGAAATGCGAATGTTAAAATGGATGTGTGGTGTAACAAGAATGGATAAGATTAAGAATGAGTATATCAGAGGAAGTTTGAAAATAGCACCAGTGACAGAGAAGTTGAGGAGTAATAGGTTAGCATGGTATGGGCATATTATGGGAAGAGATGAAAGTCATGTAACAAGAAAAGTTTTGAGTTTGAAAGTGAATGGATATAGGAGTAGAGGAAGACTAAAAAAGGTGTGGATGGATTGTGTGAAAAATGATATGTATATAAAAAGTGTGAATACTGAGATGACATTTGACAGGGGAAAGTGGAAAAGGAAAACATGTTGTGCCGACCCTACTTAGGTGGGATAAGGGTAAGATGATGATGATGATGATGATGATGATATATATATTTGCGTAAAATGTAGCCAAAACTGAATACAACATTTTTATTTACATTATAAATGCATCACAGTTGCATACCTTAATCAATTTAAAGCTTTCTCATTTACTGATTTTGTTTCTGAAATAGAACTGTTTTGTATTCCAACAAACCAGACTAAAGGGATCGTGGACCTCATCATACTACAACTATTAAACAGACAAATTTCTGAACGCACCCATAAATATTTGACAAACGAATGACAATTTTTTATTTCTAAAATGACAGAAGACATCAAAAGTTACATAGCTAGGAATATATCGTATTTGAAATTGAAATTGTCTTTTTTAGTATTTTCCTGTACTTATTATTTATATTTCTCATCGTTTAAACCTTCGCTGAACTTCCACAAATATTTCAAGATCAAAATTAACTATATTGGTCAAGTCATTCTCGAGTTTTGACGAGACAAACGAATAGCAAATCAATTTTCTATATGTATATATATAAATATTCTATTTGTCAACTCGGTTAAGCTAAACTAATCAAGTTCGAATAACAAGGGCAAAAGAAAAGTCCAGCCTGTCGTTTCCAATTATTTAAAAGATGCAACATATTTAAAATTACGAGCTACAAAAAATAAGTTGAAGATTCTTATGTACGTCTATATCTTTCATGAATTGTAAATATTAATATCCTAAAAACTGAATCTAAAAGGTTTTAACACCTACATTAGTACATACAGCCATGCGAATGCAAGTTTTACACATATATTAATGATAGAATTTGACGTGTACTTAAAGTGCTCGTCCTAGACTATCTTCGCGAAAGCACTCAACCCTATTTCTCATCAGCGTTGAGCCTCGCTTTGGTTTGCATTCTCGGGGTTTTTTTTTTTTTATTTCGGTCGATGTACATATTTTATAGGTACATTTGTTAGTCTGCGGTCAGGAGTAGCGGTCAAACTATCATACGTGCCGTGAATATATACCCTTATCTAAAAAGTTTACGCGCTCACTTGTTTAGATTAAATCTTGTATAGGCTTAAGGCTCTATTTGTATAACAGTATAGTAGTTTGTAAGTTGGAATATTGATTTGAAAGAGGATTAAATATTATCATTTCATTGTTTTGTTAATTTAATTCACTGACAAGATATGTTCCCAACTCTTATTGTATAGGTAGTACTAAGTTACAAAATAATGTAAAAGTAAAAGGTTCTTAAAGATTATAATTAACGAGTCCTAAGTTGTGATCGGTTGCGAGTTATTTAGGTTTGGAAATATATAGCAATGTTACTATAACTACATAGCAATGATTTTTTTATCACTGCTATTTCACAGGTGATAAAAAGTGTTACTCGAAAAGTCTCCCACCTGAGCGATGACGTTTTTGATAGCTACTCCGACTGTAGGTGTATAAATAGTTGATGTTACTATTTTAAAAATTAACTGTGATGCTAATTAATATACATATACATATGCTCCATATATACGTACTATTATCTGTATTTCTACGTGTTATAAAATACAACGCCTCTGTCTGTTACTAAGACTACGAGCTCATATACTTTTATGAATGTTAAGTGTGTAAATTCGACTATTGTATATATTTAATTTAATTAAGAAAGATAATTAATAAGCAGTGACAATGTTGATAAATCAATTCGGTAAATAGTTCTTAGACAGAACCCTTATTTTCAATTTGCTCTGTAAACATTTAAAGCTGGAACAATAAGCAAATAATTTCGCGCCAACTGAGCTACTGGTACATTTTTAGTTAATAATTAATTTATGTTAAAACGAAAATTCTACAGTACTCTGTAATTATTTACATTACACGAACAATTTATGTTAACAATATTCATCTTATAGAGATAGAGATGATATAAAAATAACCGATCGATTCTTAAATGGAAAACTATGTGATCAATAAATGTCACTATGTTATGTCAGAAGTCTAATGATTTTATAGTTTTATTTCGATGTTTCTTAAAATTGACAATATTAATTAGCAAGCTACGTTGATAAATCTAAATTATACTATATGTTGTTTAGTTTAGCATTTCGAAAATTCGAGACGTATATTGCAATATTAATTGATAATAATTTAAGTAGCACCAGTGACAGATCATTTGGGAATTATTAGGTTAATATGATGTAAACATGTCACGAATAACTATGAAAGTCATATAACCTTAAAAGTGTTAAATATAAAAAATTAACGAATATAGATAGAGGGAGATAAGAGAGATCGTATGAGTGGATTGTGTGAGGAACCATTACAGTTGATATAGGAGATGGAAACCGATGAAAATGAATAGCACTGCAGAAAACAAATAGTTTTTATTCGACTTCACTTCAATTTTAGTTTATGGAAGATAATTGAAGAAACCCTTCTGTTTAATCAAAATTTCTTTATTACTTCTGTTGTATGCAGGGTATTTTAAACTTTTTCCAGTTTGAAAGACTTACAAACGCTTATTGCTTCGAGAAACTGGAATTGCCTGGATCTTGTTCCGTACCATAGTTTTCCATGTTTTATTAGTATTCGTTTAATTGTAAAATTCATTTTCACATTCAGAATATTTACATCGTTATAACAATTTAATTTACTCATGGCCGATTAGATTCTAACTGAATTGTGATTCCGCTTTCATTGATATTTGACGCTGGTACGGAAGAGAATCTGATTAGATTCTCGACAGAAAGTTTTAAATTGAGTTTAGAATGAAATACATTCCTTGGGGACGTCGAATTTTAAATGATCATATTGTCAGAAATAACTATGAATTGAGTCAAATATGAAATCTAAGTGTATGTTAAATTAAAATATGTGGAGATTAAGCTTAGTTTAATGCGGTAGGGGTGGATAATGCGCAATATATTAGGGGTATAAAAATGAGATTAAGAGATCAACGAGGTCATTTTAAGTTAATTATAGTGGAAGTGGTATGTTGAAAGGTAAACTTTTGTGTCAATATATTTATAATTTTTGTCGTCTATTCATTTTTTAAATTCACTTAAAAGCGTACGATTATAAAAGTAGATAGATATTCAACGATTCTATAAAAGATTTATTTGAAAAACGAGGAAGATAATCTTGACGTTCTGAATGAAAACGTTTCAGCGATAAAAGTGAATTGGTTCGATCTAAATATAGATTTTTCCTTGAAGATATATATATATATATTTTTAAGTTATTACTTTTATTATAAAACACCACTAGGTGGTGCTACAGTGATTGGCACAAATAATAAAAGCAATAAATAATAACAAAAGCGTCCGAAACCTTTCTAAATCCACTTTTGTATAAGATAATTGTGTTTGAATATAATTTGCCTGCGAATTTTTAAAATATAATTTGCTTTTGTGTATTATACTATTTTTTTTATTTTTTATTGTGAAATAAGTACAATACCTCTGACAGCAGACAGAGACCTTAACTAGATTTACAATATTTAGTGTAAAATCTCGGGTGAGTGCCCTAAGCGCTCACCTTAGTAGTCCGGTGGAACTGTGAAGGCCTAATAAGCCGGCAGTGTAGGTTAGTTCGAAAAAAAAAAAAAAAAAAAAATAGTGTAAAATAGGCTTGATTAATAAATTAAAAATATACTAAAATTATACCTAAGAAGATCAATATGAAATGTATAAATTACAAGTAATAAAATTGAACTACGAGTTATAGTAAGAAAGAACTTAACTACACTTGTTACTGACTTAAGATAATTAAAAACAGTTTAAAAGGATACTATTATTAATTATGTATGTATACACATATGTATGGGTTATTTGTATGTTCTTGCACAAATTTATACTATTGTAATTAAAACAAATCAATTGTATTATTTATACATATAAATATGTAGTGTTCATAAACGATTTCCCCGAAACATATTCTAGAACAACGCGACCCATTGTGTCCGATTCATGTTCATAGCGTGAAAACTCATTTCAGTGAGCCGATTCAATATTATTATAGAATATGATTTCTCAAATGAAAACTTATTCACTTGGTGAATTATTTATGTATTTTAACTGAATCGATCTTCTCCTATTTATATATATATATATTAATATAACCCTATTTTTTTGCCGGTCTCTATTAACATAATAGGATCGTTTCCCTTGAAAAACGAGTGGTAAAAATATAGTCGAAGTTTTTTTTTTATGTTATAGGGGGCAACCGAACAGGTGGGTCAACTGATGGTAAGTGATCACCGCCGTCCATGGACACAAGCAACACCAGGGGAGTCGCAAGTGCGTTGCCGGCCTTTTAAATATGCGGGCCTCCGGCGCTCTCACTGACCGAACGAAACGCAACATTACAAGCACTGTTACTTCACGTCGGTTTTCTGTGAGAGGGTGGTACTACCCCGGACGAGCCGACCCATTCATACTGAAACTAGTGATAGCTTCAGCGTAGCTCTACCACCTTGAAGTGAGTTTCGTAAAATAATTATAGCATCTAAAAGTTTTCAACCGAAATATAACCTTATTCTTCGAACACCGACGTAAATAGTATGTTATGTGTTTTTATTTTTTATTTTTAGGATTATACTTCTAATATCAGACACTTCTGTCTTCCGTATTATTCTTTAACTCATTTTTTATTTGGGCATTTTCAACAAAATTTATTTACATTCTCAAATACTCGTATATATTTTTTTCATTTACACTTCGTCCTGACAAAATTATAAACACAATTAAAAAAGAATTAGTAAACGAGTGCAGTCGTTCTGAAGTGATGCGCTCACAAACGTTCGACAAGTTGTTTTGCTGATTAAAATTGTACACCGAATGTGATGTCATAACTGCTTGTAAACCCGTGTATATTTTGTATCATACTTGTAGAGTCCGAACGACGCTGTCAATGGATTTATATCTCATATGCTGTACCCGTGAAATATATTTATTAAATATTCGATTAAAACGTAATGGTATGTTGGTCTTTGATAAGAGGTTTTAGAATTGGCACGCTAAAAACGCGTTCCCTGAGCATATGCGGGGTACTTGGTCGCGACTACCATGTGTGTAGTGGTAATTTATCGTGTTTTGGTATCAGCCAGCGTACACCCAGAACCCTAGAGGCTTGGAAGACAGCACAACTGTCGCGACTGTCGTCCATAGATTCGAAATCTCCCAGGAAAACAAAAGATGTTTACGTATTTTCTATATATGTTACAGATTATCTCAAGAATCACTGATCACAATCGATCAGGTGTTTTCGGCCTCGTAACAACTCGAGTATATTGAAGTGATATCACAGAGTTATTGGTTTCAGATGGTTGCTCGTAAAACCGACTCGAGTTGGAGAGAAAAAAAAATACGACCTTCGGGCCCAGTCGTGACTTTGTTACTCCGATAAGTGTAGGTGTAAAGAGGACATATACACAAATCGAGCATGTAGGAATGTTAGCTTTACCTCTTATACACGACAGGGGAAAAAAAAACGTATAGAGTCTATGAAATTAATTTGTAATAACATTAGACACGTGTCTAATCCTGTTACTTATTTATTGGGAATTACCTACAAGGGACTCTAATGAAACTTTACAATAATAGAGGTTATACATGAGAATAACACATAAATATATTGTTGGAATTAGTCGAAATATGACGATAATTGTCAAGTAAGTTGGAAAAGACATCGCCTACCTGAGAGCTATTTTAGCGTGCGTTGAATAAACGATTAGAATTACAAGGAGATACTGTATGGTGCCATCATTTATAGAGACACAAAAACAGATGAAGTGGCGGGCGACCGTTAGTCTTTTAAATACCAACATCAAGTTTTATGTATACAGATCGTGTGACTTAAAATTTAGAACGTTACCTAATAATAATAAGTCAATAAATATGAATCAAAAAAATCTTTGAATTTTTACACTCTTCGCCATCAATGGTCTGATTTCAAAGACACCGGTGACGTCAATGCACGTTAAGATATGATATTTTATTATAGCCCTATAAACCGTAGTAGGAATAAGGATTCAAAGAGAGATATTAAAAAAATATATGTATATATATATATATATACACATACAAACGCTTAGACTCTGTGACATATAATTGCATTTATATTTATATATATTTTTATATCTCTATGTACTGTTTCTGTTTACCTAAATAAATGTATCCAATACTATTGACAAATGTAAATAAATTTACATACAATATTATTTCTTCAAAACTAATCTCCGAAAGGGATTTTACGTTCACAATTCATGTGATATGGGTGGGCATCCATACTATTTGTGTAATATGGGTAGAGCGCGTATTGCGCCGGTGGTGTGCGAGGTGACTCGAGTGTCTGTCTCAAGTACTAAGCCGCTCTAAAAAAACACTATTTGCAACGACAGAGAGTTCTTGTCTTGTTCTATTTAATGTGAAAAATGTATTCATGCACACTACACAATATGCTTTTATATAACATACATACATAATCATAAATAAACTATAAAAACATATAAAAATTCTTCTTCGTGTGTTTTACATTTACTTGTTTTGTATTAGAATAGGAAAATGTATTGTTCTCGTTTGGTTATGATTGAGTATTATAAAATTTTAATTCAGTGACGTAATTATCTATATATATATTACGTTTGGTTTTTATTTTATTAATTTCCGCGCTCATCTGTAAGTAGGAGTGGAATTTCGTAGTATGATTTTTAAGGATGGATGACAGTTGACAATGCGAAGGAAATGTAAAGAAAGAAGAAGTGGAAGAAGAATTTTATATTTCATATGAATGATAAGAAACTGAAATAAACCTGAAATATGAAGACAAATTTCACAAACACACACTCACACACACACACAAGAGTACAAAGTAGAAAACTTATATATCTCTATTCATTTGAAAAATCGTGTAGCTTTTTAATTTTTTTTTCTTGAATTTTATTTAAAAAAAAATATCTACTATAAACCAGCCGTATCAGTACTTTAATAAAACATCGTTGTCTTATTCTATAACGGTTCGGCGTCGTATAAATTTACAATACTGTGAAGAGTAAAACGTTTATATATTAAAAATGTAAGTGCATTTCTTTAGTTTTATATCCACATAATAGAAATCGTATAGTTTTTTATACAACGCTAATCAATCACACGAGTAGAAGTACGTAATTACGGTTTACGCGTACGGGAGGCCCTCACGCAATCGCGGTGCGTTTCACACAGTCTGTAAGACTAAATGTGATTTCAGAACTGAACCGGCTTCGCAAATGTGGATACTACGGCCCGTAGGCCCGGGGCAGTACCGCCCGCCGTGTCCCCCGCCTCCTCCTGACCCTACCTACCGTCAGAGTATTCTCGTACTTCGTCCCATCCGTATCTTTTACGTATAATGTGGCACCGGCATTAGAAATAACCTAATCCACCTCTATTAAATATTACAATAATCGAGTCATTGTATTTTTATTCGTTTTTGAACGCTTCGGATCCTGTCTCTGGAACTTCTAAAAAGATTTCCACGTTTTACAGCTGTATTATGAGAGAAGTAAGAACGAAGCAGTTATCAGACGAAGAATAAAGATACGAAGGTCGAAATGTACGATACGCGGGAACAAAGCAATAACGCGCGCGCGGCTCGTGACGTGGCACGAATAATCAGGGCTCGAGGATAAGTTGATAGCCCGAAAAGGTAACCGAACATTACCGAGTGAGAACCGAATTATGAATGTCTATGTCAGCTAGATACTAAGCGTTTCCTATACCGTGCGCTTATAAATATGTTATCGATACAAATGTATAGAGTAATTTTGGATATTATTAACTAATTAATTACTGTTAAATATTTATCGGCTAAAAATTGCGTAGCGGTTTTAATTTCATTACGATCATTAAGTCATCGGCAGAATTGCCACACATACACAGAATAAGAGTAACTTACATTTGTCTGTTTTTCTCACTGTTCCTGAAGTGGAGAAAGACTTTTTGTAATATTATTCCCAACGATAATATGTTACTTTTAAATTATCTCGACGTTATAATTACATTATTTTTATTATGTATACGATACGATGAGTATTTATTTAAGATTTACAACCCAACCTAAGTTTGTCCACTGCGTACTAAGCCCGTTATAACGAAAGTTTGTTTAAGTTCGTCAAAGCTCATTTACACTGAATGACTTATTTACGTTGTGGATCATTTTAGGATAATTTTAATTCAATTAATTCATCCCTCATTATGTTTAATCTAGTCAAATTAATAATTATTAGATTTATAATGTGTTGTTTATTATTTAACAATATATTTTATATACAGAGGAATATTTCAACCTAATATAAGTAATTTTGCTAGCAAAATTTCTTTGTAAACTTTGTCATCCGTTTACTTCCCCCCTCCTGTGCATGCGCACTATATTACTTACCCCATTTGCTCCCCAATGCTCACGAAAATAGTATAGCCTCTTAGAATTTTATGTCAATGTAAATGGAATTCACTGTTGTTTTTAGAATTTCTTCCCCTAGGTTTACAAGTATAACACATATGTATATATTACATTTACTAAAATTAGAGAAAAATTGATGTAATCTAACTAAAAGTCCTAAAAAGTATGGGATTTTTTATATTATAGGGGGCAAACGTACAGGTGGGTCACCTGATGGTAAGTGATCACCGCCGTCCATAGACACTAGCAACACCAGGGGAGTCGCAAGTGCATTGCCGGCCTTTTAAATATGTGGGCCTCCGGCGCTCTCACTGACCGAACGAAACGCAACAGTGCAAGCACTGTTACTTCACGTCGGTTTTCTGTGAGAGGGTGGTACTACCCCGGGCTAGCCGACCCGTTTATGCTGAAACCAGTAATAGCTTCAGCGTAGCTCTACCACCTACAAAAGCGTAGCTCTACCACCTACAAAATATTCGACCAGAGTATGGCATGGGTCTCTTCGATTCATGCTCTACAAGACCGGCAACGCAACAGTGGTAACTCTACTATTGCAACTGTCCATAGGCGACGGTAACTATTTACCATCAGATGGGCCGTCTGCCTGTTTACTGCCCTTTAGCATAACAAAAAAGGTACATTCAGCTCTCTGATAAAATACCGCCACGTCCCTATTCCGCATTATAAGCATACGCCCTTATAAACTAAACCACAGAATAACATTACGATATGAAATACAACAGTTTGTTATAAAATTAGTCCTCAGTACAGGCGCCAATGTAAACTACCTAGTAGTTCTCGAAGTGGGACATTCTTGTAAAGGAGAATCGCTTTAAACTTGACTAACAAAGTTGTCGGTAACGTCTAATATAAACTAACAGTGGCGTATTTATTATACTTGCCATTTGTTTCCTTTATTCAAAGTTAGATTGTTTGTTCTTTCATCGTTTTTAAAAGCTAACGTTCTACGAGAGCTAAATTACGAGGACCGTGTTATTAAGTTGGCTTTTGTCAGCAGTACATTTGGTCTATCTCATGTGAACAGTATTTTTTTTCTGCATGTCCTTTTCTGTACCCCTCTCAACGTGTATGTACAATTTCATGCTTTTTTTTATATTATATTATAGGGGGCAAACAAACAGGTGGGTCACCTGATGGTAAGTGATCACCGCCGTCCATAGACACTAGCAACACCAGGGGAGTCGCAAGTGCGTTGCCGGCCTTTTAAATATGTGGGCCTCCGGCGCTCTCACTGACCGAACGAAACGCAACAGTGCAAGCACTGTTACTTCACGTCGATTTTCTGTGAGAGGGTGGTACTAACCCGGGTGAGCCGACCCATTCATGCTGAAACCAGTAATAGTTTCAGCGTAGCTCTACCACCTATGTTATTGGTTGTGTAGTTAAGTTGTGAAATCGTAACGAACTAACTTCATGAAAAATGCATGATATGACGTCATTGTATGCTATAATTTACAATTTCAATGGATTTCTACGTTTATTTATTTTGGTTTTTGTACACAAGTGAAATTGCTGTCTTCAATATATAAATGAAATGACAGAGGTCTACAATAGTGCGCGCATCATTCAGAACTACTCTCTTCTACATTTGGATCAATTTTTTTTTAGTTCTATTCTATCGACGGTTGATTCTTATTAAAAAAAAACTATTACTATATCTTCAAATAATATATATTTATAAGAAAATGGTACAGGGACAAAATTTAAATATATTTAAACAATAATACTCTAGAGGGCTTCGGTATCGATGACAGAATACACATTTCCATGCCTTTTAGATTTTATGTTTGTCAACTGGCCTGTCTGTTTGTCCTTTGTACGCGCATCACATAAAAACTACCAGATAATTTATGACAAAATTTGATATTCTGATAGTTTATATACTATACGAGTATATATATATTTTACATATATATGTACATTCATATACGTGTATATTCAAGATAAGAGCCTACTCCTACCTCAAAGACAGGCAACGCATTTGTGATGCCTCTAGTATCATAGGTGTCTATGGGCGGCGGTAATTACTTACCATCAGGTAACCCGTCTATTCATTTGCCTCCAATCGCACAAAAAAAATGTATATATTGTTTGTAATAACAAACTAAAGTTAGGAAGTTCATATAAAAATTATTGGACTGTTACTATTTTTTTATAGTTAAACCACATCGTCCGCTTTTAACCTCAACACATGTAAATTGCCATAATCAAATAATTCCACCTGTAATACGTCCTATAGTATACATATTTAGCATTAGTTATAGAAAATAATCATATCATTTTATTGTTGACACGAGCCGATCCGCGGGTATAACTAGTTCATGATAATACGGACTATGAATTTTGGCTTTCTCTAAATTCCTCTACAACATTTTTTTTTTTAAGAAGCCAGTGTTTTAATAATATTAACTAGGTTACGGTGAGTATAATTTCCGCAGTATTACTTGGACATAAAATAATGAACATTCGTTCGTCAATGAGTATTAACTAATTTGATTATGAGAATAGAGTATTGACATTGGCAGATGCGTAGATTACGCCTTGAAGGCCGTAAAGAAAAAGAGTTGGGAACAAATCTTTCATATAATAAACGTTGGATGTTAACGTAAATAGTAATTGCGGAGACAAAAATAAATAAATATTAAGAAGTAAATATATTATTTATAGTAACGTTTCTTATTTTGTAATAGCGATTATAACAAATCAACTATGTCAATGGATGAAGCAGAATCAACAATATAGAGACTATAACCGAATTTATGGTAAATAACGATATGGAATGTACTCGACTGAAACATATTACTCTGTGAAAGTCACCGTCCTTATGATATGTGTAGGTTGTGAATTCAATTTACGGCACGTGCGAGCTTGTGCAAGGTTTCAGCTCAAGATTTAATTTATACACCTAGAACCTTGAAAATAAATATATATATATATATATATAACATTCGTTCCGTACAAAATTACTCCCTTTTATGTTAGTTTAGTCTTATAAAAGATGACACACTAAGTATGTATGTAGTTATTTGTGTTGAGAGGTAATGTTCTATAGTTAGCTACGTTGAAGGAGATATTGTACTTGTATCTCTGGTCTGCATGGAGTGGAACCATAGGCTTGAATAGTTCCCGTTATAGGAGCCTTAATCTACCTCCCAAGACCGGCTAGGTGCGTGCCGAAGAGCAACATTCTACACGAGGTGACCCTGTTTTACGGAACACTGCGGACAAGCGTTGGAGAACCGATAAACACTTCTAGGGCTCGGTTCAAGAACCGGGTCGGAGCATGTACCTCAGCAGACGGCGCTCTTCGCAGTACTGCTTTGCTTATCAGAGGAGACAGAGGATGGGGTCAGAACAGGCCTACTTCGGCTCGCTCGTTAGAGGATTGAGTGAGAAAAAAATCACCGTCGGAGAAAACCACGTTAAAAAGTGACAGAGGGGTGAATTTCGGACGGAAGATGCCAGTTAGAGGAGGCGTCTCCTGGCGAATGGCGAAGAAGGGCCGCCTCCGTGACTGTGCATCGGCGTACCGGCACCTAGTTTTGCTGGACAACGCCGCGAAGGTTCCCGAAATAGTAATTGTCTTCCGGTTCTGTGGTCTTCCATAAATTTTTTTTGTTGTGTATCTAATTGTCAGGACAAGGTTTTTTAAATAATATTTTTTTAAATAGCACTTTTCCGTTAAAAATGACCACATAAAAATATAAGTAAGTGAGACTGGTGGTAAGGACGTCTTCAAAAATATTGACAGAATTGGCATTATATGATTATATGATTTTCGTTCTGTAAAGGAAAAAATTGTTCTATTTTTTCATTACTACACCCATGCGAAGTCGGGGCGGGCGCGTTGTATAGAGATAAATTTAAATTCAGAATGGATTTTCAAATTAGCCTAATAACAAAGCGGATTGCATCGCATGCCTATTATTCAAAATGCTTTAATCCGTTACGCTGCCAGCAGCTCATTATTTTGAACAATAATGGAGTATTCGACGAATAATTAAGCATATAGTGACATATATTGTCATATAGCTGTGAATTCTAACATAATTTCAATTAGCGAACGTTTTTTGTTTTAAAGATAAACGTATATAAAATTTGGTTGGTTTTTTGGCGGGATCTTAGTCTGTCATGTAGTGGTTTTTTATATTTTATTCATAATCTTGTGTTATTAGACTCTATATTTTGTAATATTGGTGGTGTTTTACGTAATATAGTTCGGTTATTAAGCACAAGTGAAGTGGATGGGAAATAATACTACGGAGCATGCATTCTGAGATGCCACCAAAACTCCATAGAAAGTTCTAACAAGGAAACCACCATCTTGTTAGATCATTATAATTATCGCAAGACACTTACTTGGCGAAATCTTATTACTTGACGCTGGCTAGTGGACAAACCGTGACGGAGCCAAAAAAAAAATAAAGAAGAACATTTTGATTTAAATTTGGAATAAAAAAAATTGCTGGTTGCAATTTTAACCACACGATAGAAATGAAAACTTATAAATGATGACATTTAGAACGGAAAAGTTCGAAAATTCTTATCTCTGTCATACTGTGTAGGTGTGGAATCGGCTCCCGGCCACTGTGTTCCCTTCGTCTTACGATATCGGGTCCTTCAAACGAGGCGTTAAGAGGCACTTTGAAGGTCGGCATGATGGCGACGACTGCCGTTGGTATTTAACACCGACGGACGCCGCTGTTTTCGAACTGTACCGTATTTTTCATCAGGTACTAGGCAGTCATTTTCACGAAGTAGTATATTAAAAAAAATGCACATGTAAGTTTAAACTGATTTATATAAATAAATAATACTATATATATAGAGGAAATAATAGTTATACTTAAATGCATACTTGAAATACTACTCCGCTTATTTACAGAACACAGGTAATATATATTATTGTACTGTTATAAAACTTAATAATAATAATTGGATTCAAAAGAAAACGAACCGCCTTCATAAATATGAAATCCAAAGTGTAAAATAATATTCTATTCACCAATTTCGATCTGAGACGTGGTGAACAAAAGCGAGGATCATATGTACGGGCGCGGCAATGTTATTTACTTTATTTAATTATTCATTTGGAACGGGAAGTAGTTTTTGCGGGCGAGTCAACGCCATCTGTTGTCGAGTTTCAATAATGGTGAAGCAACAACGCCTCAGTTTAAGTAAAACTCACGGATAGGTATTTGTGTTGATAACTTTTTTGTATTATAGTGATAATTTGTTAATAGATTTTAAAATTAACTGTAGGGATGGCGAATTTAATAATTATTCACAACTTCCGAGTAAGAAGTTATTTTTGTATAATAGTGGGGGTGAAGGAGCGCCAGGCTTGTTATATTAGATAAGGCATGGTAGATAGGTCAACGGGCTATTCTCGTAGTAAGGTCTGTCAATGTCGGAACTACTTTCAGACGTCGTGAATACCAATACGGTGTATTTTTATTTTTATAGTCATGCGCCTACATATAGCAAGACAGGATGACATTTCAAATTGCTGTCTGCACTAATGTCGTTCATAGATTTAAAAGTGGCCGATCGTTGTGAAATTAAATGCAGAATTAATTAATTATTCTATTGTTTCTGCAAGTTAACTGGAGATAATTCGAACAACAAAAGCCAAACGTCTTACTTAGAAATTACTGTGTATTAGAATTAACAAAAAAAAAAAAGAATAAACTCATGCGATCTTATTACAAAAACAAAAATGAACACGCGTTTAACACGATTTTTACTAAACAGTGTCTACAATTTTAAAAGTTTATTGAACACATGTTAAAAATAAATTATTACAAAAGAGTGTCCAAACGGTTTCTAGCTAAGCATCTGGATTAAGTTTTTTGTGCAAGTAACTCTGAATAGTGCGTTCATTCTATTCAATGTCATCATTCAAAAAACGTTCCATTACATACAGATATTTTGCAAACAATTTGAATTTACGAATAATATTTTTATTCAGATCTTCATTCAGAATATTTATTTATTTCAAGTAGAATTATTTATTATTATTGTGACATTTTATTTTCCAGAACGGATGTTATTTTTAAAATAAGCAATATATAAATTTTGTATATTACGTCAAAGTGCGTAAAATGGAACAACAGTATAATCTCGGATCACATACGTTGTCAAATGTCAATAATGTCATATAGTAGTAGTTCTGATTTACATGTGAATCTTCAAGATTGTTTAATTAATTTACATCTTCCTTAATCTCTTAATTAATTATACCCACGAAATCCATAATTTACGACGAAACGCCTTTTGTTGGCAAATAGAAATACAATAAAAACTGTCAACTTAGACAAGGGTTACCCAATGTTTAAATTGAAATAGTGCCTATCTCAAAACAAGTGTAAGACATTTTTTTGTGATCAAACTTTTTTAAAACAAATGTTCGACGGGTATTTAATTTTTTTTTAATAATACGGATACAATCTTGATATTAATAATATATATTACAAAACACGGCACTTTCATGTCTGTTTGTAAGCTTCAGATTCACTATTACGATTGATCGTGTTCATCTTCAAGTCTTAAATATGTTTTCTAGCATTTACCAGCGTCATATATCAGCGTCACTTTCCCTTTCGGATACAATCATTTACAAATAAAAACAAAGCAAGACACGGTAAACGTGGTATCAACCTTTGCAGCTTGGTGGTGGTACCTGCCCAAGGCGGGAAATATAAAATTTAAAACTTTTTTGTTTTTGAAATTGTTATTTTTTCACCATGTTGATCGCTTTACATATTTAATCCCCGTAAATTCCCCTTAATTTTTAAAATTCTGTGTATGTTCTGAGAAATCTTGGAGCAAAACTGTTTTCATTAGTAAATATTGTGACTTTTTAAAATTCCAATAAATTAGATGTTAAGAATTACTGTCACACAACATACGGTTGAAATTGCTGGAGCTGGTTACAGTCGAATTTTTGAATAAAGCAGATAAGCACCAAAGAGGATTTTCGAAAGCTTTTCTTTATAGTGAATGCAACGATTTTTTACTAATAAAGCGATCCCTTGCAATATGTTGCGTGAACTGTTAAATAAGAAAATAATTTCAGGTGTCAATTTAATATTCAATACTGAAAGCGACTAATGAAAATAATTAGTCAGTAGTTTGTGGCTTAAAATATAAATTTATCATATCATTAGCTGGTTGGTAGGACATCAGCCGACTCTCTAAATCTAACGATATATATGAGGTTTCTGTACTTGACTAAATCGTTGTAGCACTAATCACGCCATCGTCGACGGGCGGTTAACTTGGCTCCCATACATCCACTGCCGGCCCCCCTCCCCTCGGTAGCGTATCAAACCTGCGTTCGATTACTCAAGAGTGGAGTCTTCGAGCACGCTGCTAGCGTGATATAGAGATACCATTTTCACTAGCTAACACACACTACTCAGCATTTCACACATGCTCAGTACACAGCAGGTACATATATTCTGTAAGGGGCCCTTTTACTCGATACGCGATATTGTACACAAGGCCATAGTTCAAGCCGAGATCCAGCCTTTGAGGCATTATAGCGATTGTCTTTTTTTTTATTGAGTGCCTTAAGCGTTCGCCAAAGAGATCGGTAAAGCTGTGTAGGCCCGTTAGGCCAACAAGGAATAGTTAGATCGCAAAAAAAATTGAAGCGCTGCCTTCGGGCACTTAAACCCATTTTGACGCTAATCGAGATTCGGGATCAGCCGTTGATGAGGCAATAAGATTTTTTTTTATATTATAGGGGGCAAACGAACAGGTGGGTCACCTGATGGTAAGTGATCACCGCCGTCCATAGATACTAGCAACACCAGGGGAGTCGCAAATGCGATTTTTTACATATGTGTGTCTCCGGCGCTTTCACTGACCGAATGAAACACAGCAGTGCAACCACTGTTACTTCACGTCGGTTTTCTGTGAGAGGGTGGTACTACCCCGGGCAAGTCGACCCGTTCATGCTGAAACCAGTAATAGCTTCAGCGTAGCTCTACCACCTACGAAATGGCAGGATAGTGATGAATGGCAACTATTTTTATTTTAAATCTCTTAGTAGTTGCCGTTATTTAGGATTACACTGTGCCTCACTTTGTGTAACATACCAGTGTCGTTACTTTGTCCGTATTGCGATAAAATAAATTCTAAATATAGGCTAAGATAACATCCCACCAGCTATTTTTAGCTCGATGGATAAGCTAATACACGGAGAGAGTACTATTTGCGGGATCTCAATTTGTATAGCAACGGCCTCTAGACATCTAGGGCAAGTAAATCAATTTGAACTCGGTTCGTCGCTAGGTAAATTACAAAAAGACGTTTCGTATATTTGTAACAATTTCAATCTACTTAATCTATACTTATAATAAAAGGGTAAAGAGACTAAATCTATACATTAAAGGTAATTATAAAAAAATAACGATGGGCTCTAGAATCTATTACATCTATTATATATTATAATCAGTCGGTCGGTGTATTTGTCTGTTTGTAGGCGTATCACGAATAAACTACTGGACCGGTTTTAATGAAATTTTATATGTTAATAACATGGAGCACTGGAATAACATATCAATATTTATTTATTATTTTCAGTTTAAATTTTACACAAACATTTACTTTTTACTCGCGATAGTTTTTTTACGTTAAGATACCTACTTAATATTTTATGTTTTTAACTGATCCCAAAATATGGATGTCGTTTCGCATCTCAATCGATTAAAATTTGTAGGTGACAAGAAAAGAGTCTATAGCTAGCCATACAACATGTACCTGATCGGATAATGTAGGGCGTCATTCGGGCACCGATGACTGTTCATTGCCCGTGCTAAACAAATCCGAACATCGGCTGAATGTATACTGTAGATGTATCGCCCGCATAATAAAACGCCCACTAATTAGATATTGGACATTCAAACTATATTCAGCTATCGATTTTGTCATTAAAATTGCCTTTAGTAATAACAAATTGTTATGAACAACTTCTGTACAATTTTAAACGTTTACGCTCCTGATGATAAGTTACATATGAATATAATTGATGGCCAGGATCATGTTATGGTGAAATCACGGACAGTTATTATAAAACTCGTCCAGTGTAGGTAAATGTGTACGTACATGACCATCAGTACAAATAGAGTCATGACTCTAGTTTTAGATGTGTCTGTTGGGTAAATCTATATTCATATATACTCAACGATGCTTTAGGGCCGACTTTTCCCTATATTTGAACATGAAACGGACTAGGTTAGGACTCCGTTAAGCACTTCGATCCCGTGCCACTCCATAGCGCGGCAGACGGTATCTTGTGGGTTTTTTTTTTAGTCAGTAAGAGTCTGACACCCCACAGCTCCCCAAGGCTGTGGGTGTCCCATGAAGGATTTCTTACCACATTAAAAAAAAAAAAAGGTACTCCGTTAAGCGCGATAATATAAATACTATTAGAATGTGCTAACATATTCTAAGGTATCGAATATGCCGATGTGGCTATTGACCACGCGATTGTGTAACCTATTGACTTCGTATTCGTATTATTGACCAGCACTAAATAACTAGTAGATAGCCCATATTAAATTACTATAGAGGATATTCGTTAGCGGATGGAGGCTTTAAAGAGTGTTCGACTACTAGGGAATAGACCAGTTTACGGTCGATTTTCTAGAATGGCCAGGATAAGCCTGACCTCCCAGAAAGGGGCCCTCGACCACTTTGCTTACATGATAGACATTGACATTCCTAGCTAACAACACTCTGCGTAGACCTTACACCTCTGCAGACTTATGCAATACGTACACACGTTCTGAAAGGGACTTTTGTAGGTGGTAGAGCTACGCTGAAACTATTACTGGTCTCAGAATGAATGGGTCGGCTCGCCCGGGGTAGTACCACCCTCTCACAGAAAACCGACGTGAAGTAACAGTGCTTGCACTGTTGCGTTTCGTTCGGTCAGTGAGTGCGCCGGAGGCCCACATATTTAAAGGGCCGGCAACGCACTTGCGACTCCTCCGGTGTTGCTAGTGTCTATACCCACCTGTTCGTTTGCCCCATATAATACAAAAAAGGGACTTTTTTTTTTCTTTCTTTGTTTAGACAGTCTTAGCTAAAATCTTCAAAACCTGAATGCATTTATGCACATGTCTGCGTATATGTTAGACTAACGTATACATGTAAGGTGAACTATTTCACTTGGTTAGTCAGATTTGAATTCGGGGAGATTGGCGCTCATAGGCTTGTTGTCATTATAGCTGAGGGCCTCCAGCTTTTGTTATTAAACTCGACGAAGCTGTAAAGATCGTTCAGGTCAACAATATGTATTTAGTTCAAAAAATGAACAACGAACTAGGATTCAGACTTGGGTGATCGGCCCGATCGTATCTCTGCAAATATTATCAAACTAGCTCCGTTCGCATTTTATGGAGAATAAATAATTATTTTGGATTTTATACTAAAATACGTAGATATTACATGAATTCTAAACATTTTAATGATAATTTTAATAAGCTACAAAATTTTGTATACATTATAATTCCCGTATACAAAATTTCTGATAAATCAGTTGTGATTATATAATTATTTTTTTTACGTATATCTAAAAGTATTATTGTTAATGTCTATATCCTTTCAATTTATTAATTAAATTTTCATCATTTGTACAAAATTTCAACCGTTTCCGTGTATAAAACCTAACATGCAAACAGACGGAGTGACAAAAAAATTAATAACCTCGTATTCGTGATTAAATATAGTCTGTGTCAAACTTTTCGGCCGTTCTGAATATAACTTGAAATTCGACCTTGCGCATAGTACAGTCAATAGGTTAATATAAAAAAAGACAAAGTATTATTATAGGAAATTAAAATTGTCATTTATTAATCTTTAAGTTGCCTCGATATTACAAGTACAATATTTGCCTATTATGTTACGTAATACGGATGTGTTAGTATAACTATACCACATTGCAACTGTCAGAAGATTTTGTATGTCTAATGAGGATATAACTCCGATTCTGTGGAGTACAAGAGTAAACGCTTTGAAGGCTAATTTACGAGAACCTGTTTATTTTAATTAACCGGACATGTAATTATATACGAGATATACATACATATTATTCTATGTGGCAATCTATTTTAGGCAAAGTGTTAGAGATAAAAATGAACAGACAATACTAGCTAAATTATTACTGAACTAAGAATATAATAGCAAAAACTAGAAAAGAACAATAGTAGCTGAGCAAAACAATAATAGACAAAGATAGAATAATGAAAATAGCAAAAATATCCAAAAGAAAAGAAGGAAAATAGAAATAAGATGTAAGTGACAATGAAAATTATTCCGAATGCGAGTGTATTGCAACTGTCACTCACACTGACACACTTGTCGGAATTGGAGCAGTAGGAGCGAAGGCCGCGCGCGGGCGACCCTGCTCCACCTTCGCTTCTTCCGCGTCCCTCTGATACCCAAAACTTGTGTTCTGCGCATCTACTTCAGAGAGGTCAAAAAGTTTGACGCGGACTATAACGACACTTGTGATATCATCATCTCACCCTTATCCCACCGAAGTAGGGTCGGCATAACATCTTTTCCTTTTCCACTCTCCCCTGTCAGATGTCATCTCAATATCCCACACCTTTTATACGCATATCATTTTTCACACAATCCATCCAAACGTTTTTCGTTTTTCCTCTACCCGTATGTATGGCCGTCCACTTTCAAATTCAAAACTTTTCTTGTTACAATACTTTTAGTCTCTTCTCATAATATGTCCATCCCATATCAACCTATTAGTCGTCAATTTCTCTAACAATAATAATGACACTTATGACAGTTTTCTGAACACAATAGGTTAAGGACACACATATTTACAGACATATACTTATATGTGTTGAATTAATTAATGTTAAAATTATTTAGAAATCCTCATTAACATTCACTAACATTGATTTGTTACGCTTTCAAACCTTCACCACTCAACCGATAATCGAGAAACTTGCTGACACGTTTTCAGGAGTACAGAAAAGAACACGGTGCAGCTTTATTTAATCCTACAATAATACTGCTATCGAGAAATCTAGTTTGAACACGAGCGAAATTACCGTGGCAAAGGCCAAGTATCAAATACGTTAACAGGTGCGAAACGGAATTTTCATTAATATTTAAGAGAGAACTGTAATTTGTTACAACTCGTCACAAAAGTATAAGAATCTTCATCTGGAGTGAGTTTTATTCAACGTTATCGTTTGTAGTGAGACGCGACACGCGATAGATTGGATGGAACTGAGCAAAGTTATTATTGAATGTGGATCAGAACGGTTTTTGTCCGCCAGAGACCTTGACTTGTCCTTGAGATTATGCGAAAAGCGTGACCGGGTCGAAGACAAATAATATGAATCTCGGAGTCTGTGATAAATTCTAAATCTTTTTAATTATCTGTTAAGTATAAGCGAAAGAAAATGAATAAATTATATTTGTCGTATAGAAATCTATATTTGCGTTACACAAAAAAAAAATACCTTTATGTATATCTTTATGAATCATTGGTTTGTTTTTTAAGTACCCTTTTTTTTGCTTTACACTCGTTTGGTTGTTGGAAATTTCAAGAAGAAATGTATTGGGTACTTTAAAAATATACATAAATTGTTTCTGAAATTAATCTTTTGCGATAAGTCTATGTATTGTATACCACATTCTGGCAGATTTTATCGTAAAGAAATGTTTATTATACGATACAAATTATTTCTGCTTCACTACTAATTTAGCGAGATTCTTTACTTTAATAAAGTATTTATCAATATTATACTAATTGATTAATGCCTTGAAATACGATTAAGTATATTTGTTCAATATGAAGGAAAATCTAGGATTATAGAGTCTATATTAAGACCGATTCCACAAAAGACCTTTTGGATGGAATCACGCCGGAGCTTTGGGTTGAAACGCGCATGCCGAGATTTATCTCGATTCAATATATCCGGTTGCGTCGAGCATTCCTTATGCGAATGGCGGACGATTATATTGCACTCAATATAAATTATTGGTGAGTGGATGTAGAACCCCCTTTTAAAAGATAACTTGATCTATGAACGATTGATTTCTTCTACCGGCATGAATGTATGTACCCATATCCAGCACACTTGAATTTACGCACCCTGTAACACAAGGTTCTGTCGCATGATACCTAATACCTTAATTCTGTAAACACTTTAACGCCTGAGAAAAATATTAAAAAGAACCTATTTTTGTTTATTTAATTTCACTGACCTTTCTTCAAACCGTATGCTGGAGCGGCTAATATCACTCCAGGCACTCATAGAGCGCCCGCGACTACGATGGTAGGCTGCCGTTGACCCGAGAGTTGCAGTCGGTCTGCGTTCCAATTCTACATTCGGAGGAAAGTTGACTTTAGCGGAACCACGCAATGACGGTCCCTCGGCGGACTCTCCCCCGCCTGACAGCTCCATTTCGAAAGCGGTGTATTCTGGCGCTTCGGCTTGTTCACCGTCGCTGCCGTCGCTGGCAGCCGAGAGCGCTTCATAGCCGTATCCGGGGCGGGCGGCACCGCCGCCGCCGCCGCCGGCCACACCGCCGCCGCCAGCCGCACCACCCACGCCTCGACCGCACTCCGCTCCTGAAGCCAGTCTCGGGAATGCCTCGATACGACTCAATGACGCCGCCTTTACACTCTGCCCTCGCACATTCGATGGCGAACCTTTTGACGTAAAATGGTTCGAGTAACGTAGCTTGCTGTGGCGGAACGTGGTGTCGGCTGATACTGTCAACCAATAGATAATCTTGACTCACTACGTTCTAAACAGTCTCACAATGTTTGATATGTATCTCAGGTCGTTCACTGTCAACTTCTGTTTCACAGCACTGATATTAGACTGATATGGTCTGAACAACAACAAATAGATGATATGTTATACACTAATTAACCAGAATACAATTATTTGAATATAGCGCGGTCGCTAGTACACATCAACAAACGTATACAAATACAATATGTTGTATCCGGATATCACTAATAAAGACACGTATAATTTTCGATCCGTTGTTGTACTCGTACCACCAAACTAGGTTGAATCAGTAACTTATCAACCTGAAAATAATTCGATACCGTACGCTTCCTGTTTATGTATTTAAACAATCTTACCGGTAAAGTAATAGTGTCATTTTTTTTTAATAGGCAAATAATAAAGATATAGATAGTACGTTTCATATATAAGACGTTATTCGTGAAGTGAGCAACGCATTGATTACAATGAAGTTAGACTTAGTAGTGGTAGGGCGGGGCAGATCGATGCCTATAAGGGTGTTCATTTGTAGTTCAGATTTCGTCCACCGCAGCGCTATTACGACCTTCATAAATATTACATTACAACAATAAAACGAACGCTATCGCACGACACATTAATAAATAATATTCAAGATATGGAAATATTATGATACACCTTGTATATAGATTAGGGGCCCGCATTGTTGAGATTTGTTTTGAGAAAGTTTTATGAGTGTACTTTTTTATAAGTTTCATGCGTTACAAACCGACAACAATGTGATTCAAACAGTTTAAGGATTTCATTTAATTAATGTTTATATCGTCGATGTAGGTTCATACCTCGGTAATTAACCGGGGTTTACGGCGAAGGGGAACATCGTGGCGAAACCATCGCTTGGTGGTAGGGCTTTTTCCTAACGCTCACGTGTCTAGCCAAGACACTCAAGTCGAAAATATGTTCCGATGTGCCGATAGGTTTACTCCAGTAGCTGCACTCGAAAGCCAACCCTCTAGGATTAGCGTGTTTGCATTTTAGACCGTATGGTCTTTTAATCATGTGATAATGTAGTTAAAGCCTACAAGGAATTAAAAAAATGTTTAATTGTGCATACTTAGTCTTGCGAACGACAATGTTGTTTTAATACGTCGAAATGAGTTAACGAACTACTCATCCACTGCTTCATCCTCATGATAATGTTCTGCGGTTCTGCTCGCATCACACAAAAACTACTCCATAGATTTTTTTAACGTTTTCACTCTTAGTACTTAAATACTGATCTTTTTCTAAAAAAAAAGAAAACATTTTTCGTAATAAACAATGGAAACCACATTAACTTATCACTTCACGGTATAAACAGTTGACAGAACAGTTCACGTGTAGGTTGTTTGCTGCCGCTGTCTCTCTTCTACTCGGACGCATCGGCCGATGGAGTGGAAGAGAGATAGATGCGTCACAAGCCGAACGCTTAGGCCGATTGCGCCTCTCTAACGTTTATTCCGCACTCTCGCTTGCACGCTCGGCTCAGGCGGAACGTGACAATGAGTCATGATTTATATTATGTTACCACGTTCAAAAAAATATTATGACATCTTCATTTAACATAAAGTTAAACAACTATGAAGAAAATACGATTTTTATGAGAATTACAAGTTTAGCGATGTGTTTGTTTCCTTGCCGTGGAGAAATGGACCAATCAGGTGGGGTATGCTTTCCATTTGTACATAAAATATGCTAAGTCAGCGATTATGACTAAGGCGCGTCCTGGTAGCAAATTATAGTAAATACTCGTATACAATATACAACAAGAGATAAATTCACACCCGTCCTTGCTGATTTGTTATTCGTGTACAAAAAGGTACAAAGGTCATGGATTCTATACCCTCGGTTGGTGACTTTTATATCAACAGGTATGACTTGGTAAATTAGTTTTCAATGTATCGGCGGACGAGGCCTTTAAGAGCCATGAATGAGCTATTGAAATGGTCGAGTACGTTAACGTAGTTGCTTATTCGAATTTTGAAAGGAAAACAATGTAATGAGAACGCAGATTTTTTTAGCATTAGCATTTACCTAAATATCGTGTCCGCGTAGAAAATACTTATATTCCGATTCCCACATATTTAAAAGGCCGGCAACGCACTTACGACTCCCCTGGTGTTGCTAGTGTCTATGGACGGCGGTGATCACTTACCATCAGGTGACCCATCTGTCGTCCATAGACACTAGCAACATCAGGGGAGTCGCAAGTGCGTTGCCGGCCTTTTAAATATGTGGGCCTCCGGCGCTCTCACTGACCGAACGAAACGCAACAGTGCACGCACTGTTACTTCACGTCGGTTTTCTGTGAGAGGGTGGTACTACCCCGGGCGAGCCGACCCATTCATGCTGAAACCGAATACAAATTGTTATATTGATGATCCGTGAGAAAATAAACAAACGAATTCTCTAAAGATTTGTTACTCTTGGAAAGATATTCGTATTGTGTATACAGAATTATAGAAGTATCAATGTCGTCGCATTGTTAATGTTCGATTATTGTGACCAATACATAATCTGAATTCGCCATTTTGAAGGTGATATTTTGTCATTCCCTCTATCGTATTACGTTTCCGAAACACTTTAATTCGAGAGCCGTCACTTGTTATTCTTAACGTGTACTTACGTGAAACTACAATTTAATAATTCAAATCACTGGCAAGCGTGAGCATTTATTATATATTAGGACTCAATATTATTTTCTACGTTGCATGATTTAAAGATGAAGAGACAATTGAAAATGTCAAACAGATATTTCAATTTTCAATGTATATTTTCGAGCGATAAATCAATAAATTTAAATTGAGTAGTAATAACTGTTTTAGTGGATTTTTATAAGATGTACTACGTTTTATTAATATTCTTTGCTACTGTAACTTTAATTTACCTACGGTCTAGAAACTAACATCGGGATGTAGAAAAAAAAATTTTTCACGATTTTTGGTAATTGCTGAAAATCTTGAGCGATCACTAAAATGTTTCAATCGACCTGATCTTTTGAGAGGACCGATCGCCACCCTAGACATGCTGTTTTTACATGCAGATAGAAACCAGTCAATCAGACTTGAAAAATGTTGCAAACTATGAATGTAATTGTGTGTTGGACATTAATTGAAAATTGGGTTTTCCATTTGGACTTTTTCATTTATTTGGACTGAACAACACACGTTGTTGCAGTGAGGAATATAAATAATGGTAACCAGTGCGGGTTCTAACAATTATGTCGCCCGGTACAAAGACACAAATATATATTTTTTTATATAATTAGTATGTTATAAATATTCTCAATAAATTTAAATTGTTTCATTTAAGTTTTAATGCATTTATATATTTAGAAAGAAGCATGGAATATAACTTCATCAATATTCGAAACATTGTAACTATTGATTTTAAAATATCTATAATTAGAGACAAGTTATACGGAGTTTTTGGCGGGATCTTGGTCTGTCATGTAGTGGTTTTTATATTTTATTCATAATCTTGTGTTATTAGACTCTATATTTTGTAATATTGGTGGTGTTTTACGTAATATAGTTCGGTTGTTATGCACAAGTGAAGTGGATGGGAAATAATACCACGGAGCATGCATTCTGAGATGCCACCAAAACTCCATGGAAAGTTCCAAAACAAGGAAACCACCATCTTGTTAGAACATTATAATTATCACAAGACACTCGCTTGGTAAAATCTTGTTACTTGACACTGGCTAGTGCACAAACTGTGACGGAGCCAAATAATAAAGGAGTAGAAGACAAGTTATACACATATATATTTTTGTTAAGTTTGAAGGTATAACTCCCGCCAGCTCAAACACTATCTCCCAGGCTCGGGTTTATCTAAGCTGAGTGCCGAGTAGGAAATAAATGTTAGCAAATTTGTAAGACTCCATTTTCAGATTTTTCTAGACTCTTTATACATTGTAGGTGGGCACTAAGGAAAGATTTTTGGAAATTCACTCCTTAAGGTGGTGAAAAAGGAGATTGAAATTTATATGAAAATCCGTCATTTTTAAACTTAATATTTAAAAACTAATATTTAGCAATGCAGTTACAAAGAAGAAAGACTTGCTTCATGGTTTTTTTTTCAAGTGACATGCATATTTTATGTAGTATTTTATAAATATTCAAGCACAGATGAAGTCGCGAGCGGCTGTTAGTCTATGTATGAATAGGCAAAGATAAAACAGTTCAGAACATTTTCCCCCTGTATCTGTTAACCGTATTTCTTTTTTTATTTTTATTTAGTACATGTTGACATTACCTTCACTACATAGTATAAAACAAAGTCGCTTTCTCTGTCCCTATATATGCTTAAATCTTTAAAACTACGCAACTGGATTTTGATGCGGTTTTTTTAAATAGTTAGAGTGATTGAAGAGAAAGGTTTAAATGTATAATAACATCCATTAAATAGTGGAGAAGTGTGGGCCACGGGCAGTAATGAATAAGTCAAAACTACTGGATCGATTTTAATCATTTTTTCAGTGAATGACATAGGCTATATATTTTATACCCGTGCGAAGCCTGGAGCGGGCCGCTAGTTGAGTTATAAGTAAAAAAAAGTTGGAAATAGTTCGGTATTTTTGTTCATACTGTCGTCGAGCCAAAGCCTTTGTTTATAAGTCTTCATTCGTCATACATCACGTTTACAAACAATAATATTTATATATTAAATTTATAATACGCGAAGTAAAAGTTGATTACAGTCGAATTTCGTCCACTGGACAGCCACTACTTTTTTGATACATTCCAGTCCTCTGTGACGGTTTATTTTTGTATTGAGCTAAACGTTTCAATGTATACATTAGGTTCTAAGACTCAACAAGTGGCATTCAATTTACGGGCCGGTTTCACAAGATTGCTCTATCACAGTCGTTTTAGTCAAAGGGTTAAATTTAAAATCTCGTTTCACCGCTCAAAAGACTCGAACCGACCTTTTTAAAGCTCGCAACAAGTAAGACTTTACGATATTTTTCTATGCATACATTATTCAGAACAATTTATGTTAAGCGAATGTGTTGTCTAGGAGAATATTTCGTATAACAGTTGGGATACTGAGGCGGGAAGATTTATTGTAGAGTTTTGACAAAGAAGTTTAAAATGGACAGAGTAAATATTTTAAATTAAAAAATAGAGATCCTTATGGATATTATTATATACTAGCTTTTGCTTGTGGCTACATCCGTGCTAATGTAGATTCCATTTATCCCTCAGGAACAGTACCTACCCTTGACAACATGTAGGTATTTACGCAAAATGTCATATAAATCGATCAAGTTGTTAAGGCGTAAAAGCGTCACAAGCAAACTCATTCAAAAATATATAATATTAATTATAGTCCATTGAAAAGTTACATTTGGGGTTGCGTTTTTTAGAGGACGCAATTTTATTTTTTTGTTGTGTAGGGGGTGTCAGTGTAAAGCTAAAATCAAGTTTGTGGGGTCGCCACCTTTGCCCCACGGCCGCCATCTTGAATACTAGACCAAAGTTGTAGAGAATTAAATTTGCAACAAAAAATCTTAACAATTTTTTTCTATCAGATAAATAGTTTAAGAGATATATCGTAATAACCATTTCAACCCCTATTTTCAAGATGGCGGTCGTGGGGCAAAGGTAGCGACCCCACAAACTTGATTTTAGCTTTACACTGACCCCCTGTACACAGCAAAAAAATAAAATTGCGTCCTCTAAAAACGCAAGGTAAGGCTTAAAAAATGTAACATTTCAATGGACTATTATAATTGTAACACACCTGTGTGAGAATTCATTGTCACTACATATTATAAAACAAAGTCGCTCACCGCGATTGGCTGTATGTTCGCGGTAAACTAAAAAACTACTAAATAGAATGTATTCGAGAACCTTTTTTTTTGAATTGACTAACGCTGTTGGCCTGACGGGGCATCACAGCTTCATCGGACTAATGGGGCAAGGGCTGAAGGCGCTCAGTCGTTTCGTAACAAGCTCAAGGGTGCCAAAGCGACCGAACCACGGTTTAGACTGTTGCCTTGGATGCATGAATGAGGTACACAAGGTTTTTGTAGGTGGTAGAGCTACGCTGAAACTATTACTGGTTTCAGAATGAATGAGTCAGCTCGCCCGGGGTAGTACCACCCTCTCACAGAAAGCCGACGTGAAGTAACAGTGCTTGCACTGTTGCGTTTCGCTCGGTCAGTGAGAGCGCCGGAGGCCCACATATATTAAAAGGCCGGCAACGCACTTGCGACTCCCCTGGTGTTGCTGGTGTCTATGGACGGCGGTGATCACTTACCATCAGGTGACCCACCTGTTCGTTTGCCCCCCATAATATTAAAAAAAAGACACATGTGTACCACCACATACATTCGGGAACGTCCTATATACCTACCTATGTTTCAGTATCTCGTTATCTGCATATATATTGTTACTCTTCTCTCAGGATGAACTAAAAGATATTCTTAAGAAGTATACGCATTTCTTGGATTTCAAGTATACTTATAGAAATATTTCCGTTCTTTTAAACTCGCATATGACGTATTACGGTAAGGGCAGCAAAAAAAAATGAGTTGTTTCCTTAAAATATAATGAAAATAGTACGGTATTGATTAAAATATTCATGGCATGACTTCAGTAACTAGAACTATTAATTTGTAGGCTAACTCGCAACAATTGCTTTTAATTGCAATATCAGTGCTCGTGGCCTCGCTATTATTGACTACTTAATTATTATTGCTATGGCATTTTATAGTAAGATTATAGCATAACACTGATTCATATGGAAATATCTGTTGGAAGGCTTTTATTACATAATAATTATTACCTATATAACGAAAGTCAAACTGAATCTCTCAAAGAACTATAATCTATATAATTAAAAACAGGTTTGCCGTTGTGCGTGCATCACGCAAAAGCTACTGTTTAGACTTCGAACAGGTTTATTTTTGTTATGTTTTTTAGATACTAAGTGATTGTCTAAAATTATTTCATAAGTATTATAGTTTTAAGGACACTACGTATTTTAGAAGCAAGCGAGCGAGAAAGCGGTGTGGTGCGCATACGAAGGAGAGGGCAACGAAACCATAAATTATTTACCAAGAAATTTTGTAATTAAAGTATTGAGTTTTGCATTCAATTTTTTTCCTCTCTATATAAAAATAGTCGTTTAGGAGATTAATAACGCAAACGGAGTTGCGGGTATCAGCTAGTATACACACTATTTTAATGAAGACTAATATTTTTTGCATGTCGTGTTTTCGAACATTCGAAGTTTGTTTTATCACTTAAAAGCAGTCACTATGATTTAAACATAAAAGTTAGATTTTTTATACTATTAACTTTTTTACTTTTTAAATTGTCTACTTTATTATGTTGGCTAATATTTAATGGATTGGGTAAAAGCAAACAAAATGTACTTCCTGGCCATAATTTTGTCTGTACGTATGTTTTATTTAACCACATAATCTGTACTAACTTGTTACGTAACGTAAGAAAACATATATTGGCCATAGAATTTACATTTAATTAAACATATCACGTAAATCACTTGTATTTTCGAGTTAAAAACACAGCACCATTTGTAGTACGGTGATGTAAAATACGTGTATTTTGTAATCAATATTGTAATTGTTTGTACATGTAAGGCATTTCTATTATTGTTGGCAAGTTACACTAAATGCATTACATTTGAAGCGATGATGGCTCAGTTGGCGGTGTGCTCGGACACAGTTTCGAAGGACGTAGGTTCGAATCCAAGCAACTGAGTCGGAGCTTACGGTGAAGGAAAACTTCGTGATGAAGCCATAGCATGATGGTGGGGCTTTTTCTAAGTCCGTCTGGCTAGCTACCACCCTCAAGTTAAAAATCTGTCGCCAAGCACCTGTTCGTGTATTCCGGCAGCTACACTTGAGAGTCAGCCTCCCTCTAGGTTAAGCGTGATTTACCATCTTAGACCACATCATCATTTAATATCAAATGAGATTTTGGTCAAAACGTTTACCTATAAAGTATAACAAAAAAATATGTTGTTAGTAACATTCCAGGTGATAGTTTTGCGATAAGGCAGTTATTGAGTACCTTTAAAGAAAATGATTCTATACATATTTAGGTGGCTGTAACTCTTAATAAATGTTTCTTATTAAATTCTTCTATATGTGGAATAAAGAGACGTACTTACTTATTAATATATAAATATGTAATTCTAAAACACAACTAGACAGATATATTTAATTTTTCAGGTATTGTAAAAACCAATATAATTATATGCTCGTACTTTTTGTCGACCCTACTGTCTATAACGAGACATACCAATCGAGTTCCAACGACAAACATGACATTTTTATGAAACCTAAACAAGCTCTTGTGGGAAGATATTGCAGTTCCATTGTCTGTCTACAACTCCCTAGTACTGGGTTGAGTGCTTCGTACTTGATGTTCAACATGATGGAAAATAAAATCATGTGCTTCACGTTATTAGCATTCATAACAATAGTAAAAGTAAGTTCTGTTTATCCTTTATCTTAAATATGCGAAGATACAACAAGTCAGAGCCTTTTTTATTTTTTATTTTACTAGTTGTTGACGAGTTTTAGGGTAATCGATAAAAAAATTGACGAGCAGAAGCCCTTATGTCTCTATTCGTCGTTTCTCGCGCTCCTTGCGTCCATAATCTTATTAATAATATTTGGACAATGTAATAAATACAATAAAATAAATATTTGTACAGTGCTCATTAGAGTTTTTATCATTTCTTCTTCTTCTTTATTTTTTGGCTCCGTCACGGTTTGTACACTAGCCAGCGTCAAGTAACAAGATTTTGCCAAGTAAGTGTCTTGCGATAATTATAATGTTCTAACAAGATGGTGGTTTCCTTGTTAGAACTTTCCATGGAGTTTTGGTGGCATCTCAGAATGCATGCTCCGTGGTATTATTTCCGATCCACTTCACTTGTGCATAATAACCGAACTATATTACGTAAAACACCACCAATATTACAAAATATAGAGTCTAATAACACAAGATTATGAATAACATATAAAAATCACTACATGACAGACTAAGATCCCGCCAAAAACTCCGTTTTTATCATTTAAAAAAAGAAAATTTTAAAATGAACTACAGATAATAATCTCTTCATATTATGACAAGTGAAGAAAAAAGTTTGTACCATTTTTTAAGCTTCGAATTTCAACCACTCGACAATCAATAACCCATAATAATAAATTAGCTCCTGTACGTCATCATGATTCAATTTACAGTACTACGGCAACCTTTGTTCCATTTCAAACACAAACCAATATAGTCCAATATTTTCTTGCTAGATGTCGGTACTATGAGAACCATTTTAAATGTTTGTGACGCTTTAAATTTTCTTTGTAATTATTATGGAGTGTAGAGGAGAATCTTGTACTACTAAGGGGAGCGCTTATGGCACTCACTCGATTTACGTAGGCGATCAGCGCAAGAGCACACGGTGAGCCTCGGCTTGAACTGTAGCCGATTTTAATTTCATCCATCCATTTCTTACTTCCTTCTTTTCCCGGTACTTTTCACATTGGAAATGAAAACAAAATTTCTTAGGTAAATGAATGTATTTATTTCAGGGTTCGATACCTGGTACATTCTTCTGGAAGCCGCGATTGGGTATCGATTTTAATTACCCGAAGACAGGTAAGTTATTTGAGTACCTATTTTAAATGTTTATTGTTCTTATATGTCTGTCTCCTAAGGTTAAGCATTTTTTTTTATTTCAAAAATTATTGAAAAATAATTGATTTCTTACCACGCTATTATCGCCAATATAGTTATATATACTAATGTAGTAATTCTAGTTATCAGAAACAAAAACCTACTCAAGGGCTCTGCTCACTATATCAGAGGAAGCGAAAGGGGAAGAAAAATAGTTTAATTCTTGTCCAATTCAATCATCATCATCACCATCAGCCTGTAAGGCACCCACTGCTGGGTCATAGATCTCTTCTCGAAGGAAGATACGGGCGTAACCATCATGTCGGCCCACAACGTATTGGCGATTTCAAATGCTAATAAATCCTTAGTTTTATATTTTTCCCCATACTTGGTGCTGCAAGAACATTTCTTAGGATCATGGTTAGGTTCATTTCAGATCAGATCAATATCCTATCGGTCAAACCAATATACCACCACGATTGTAAATAAGCGATTTATTCCTATTAAATACCTTGAAATATATCCATTCAATTATTTATGATTTAATCTATGACCCAAAATTAGATATATATCATTTACATATCGCCACAGATTGCACCCTCCCTGCATTGCTCGTAGATTTTAATAATTGCAATTCATTTTCAGAACCTTGGTTCAAGGTATACCCTCCGACGAAAGAAAATATCAGGGCAGGTTTGGTTGTACTAATCGAGGGTTATGCGGTCGGTATGACGTTAATAGCCTTCGCTTCGGGCATCGGCAGTGCGGAGCCCTTTCTCCATTTAAATCCGGTCACAGCTTATTACCACACAAACGTGTACAGATGGGCTCTGAGATATTTCAGTCTGTAAGATCATTTTTCATTTAGCAGTAATTTTTGTGATGAACATACCTCTCTAAATAGGTTTATAAAGCGCAATGTAAACTATTCCTGTACTATTATAGATTTTGTTTCAACTTCATGGGAATGTTCTTTGGAGTTCCAAAGATGAAAATTCACGGTGTATTATTTCCACAAGCGCCCCTTTCGTTTCGATTTAAAGTCTAATTTGGCGTATTTAGTTGTACTTCTTCGGTTACAGTTATCTACTAGTCTGTAATTACTTTTTAAAGCACCAGATGCATTAATCCTCATGTTCACATGCTTAAGCGTGGTGAATCAGACTATTACAGTGTCTCTCGTTTAGTTTATAATGTTCTCTGATCGGTCAGCTCATTCCGCTGCTGGGTAAATTAAAGACATTGAGACCGCAATAACAACGTCGATTATTGATGTTTGTCATTGATTTGTATTGCACTGTACTTACCATTAGACACGGTCCCTACACTTCGTCGTGGTATAATAGAGAAAGAAGTACAGATAATACGGCACTAAAGACCTGCGCGTTTTTTATGATTATCAACCGATTCCATTATTTATACTATTGGTTGTACAATGCTAATGTTACTTACATATCATGAGTACATATCGTTAGAGAGAAAAAAAGTTAATATTGATACACTCCGTCGACTTTTTATAAAACAATCTTTCCATAAGAATATTTAAACTTCGATTAATAATTTCAGCGTATTCGGGAGGATATGAAAATGTGAAAATTTAGTAAACGCATTCCCACAAAATAAACGAAATCCTAAAATAGGCTGGCTTTAATGATTACGCCTGAACGACTTCTATGTATCGCAAATTAATTGATATATCTATATACGATGAGTTACTTGACTACTTTTATAGGAATTGCATTACTGAGCGTCTCATTCGAATGTACTCAGGTGTCAAAGTTATATATATATTATATAAAATATATATGTATGTTAGACTTTAATTTAATGTATATATCAACACAAGTTCCGGTGTGTATAACTTTGACACCTGAGTACATTCGAATGAGACGCTCAGTTATGCAATTCCTATAAAAGTAGTCAAGTAACTCATCGTTCATTTAAGTATTTTATAGGTTTTAAAGTGACAACAGTATCACCTCATGTTAAATGACGATGTAGTTAACGAGAAGAGAGAAAGGGACAGGCTCTCAAGTGCAGCTGTTGGAACACAGCTATAGGTATACAGATTTTCAACTTGAGGGTGGTAGGTACCTAGACGGGTTTAGAAGGAGCCCTACCACCTTCTTATGGATTCATCACCATGTTTTCCTTCCCCAAAGCTGCTCAACCCCGCAAGGATTCGAACTTACCCACTGTCCTAATACTCTAACAATTGATGCTTGAGCCGTCATCTGAGCGTTTCATTCGTTTGAGCGTGTATAATATATACTTGTTTTTAGCGTACCGTTTTGGTTAAGCGGAACCGGCGGCAACTTCTGCGAATCGCACAAAGTTTGGCTGAGGCGTTTCTACTACATGGACCAATTCATGCCGACGTGGATGAGGAAGGCTTTCCCTTATGTGAAAAAAGACGAATGGAGCAAAGAAGAAGGTGAATTCGTCCGATTCAAGAAATACGCCGAAACAGCTTTCGGGAAACACTTCAAGTATCCGGATAAGCTTTTCACTAACTACAGATCGGAGCAGACCGAGGAAACTGTTGAAAATCTGGACGAATCTTCGAAATCGCTTAGCGAATAGTTCAATATATGCTTATGAAATATTTACATAAGAAATAAAACAGTGAAGAGAATAAAAAACATTTTAATGTATTTAGGTGTCGAAACGGCAAAATACTATTCTGTAATTATACATAGTAAATCTTTGGTTTATTTAAATTAGGAATTACAAAGGCAACGTTTCACAAGTAACATAACACTGAGTTAATTATTACACACAAACACTATTAAATAAATTCGACATAATCTGAAGTTACATTCAAGTAAACAAACAATGTACCTACATACTTATGAAACAAATTACATGTCGTTTTGTGGCTCACTTCAGCAACACGTATATTCGTGGCTTTAATACAGAGATTAATTAGTATGAAATTATTAAATATATTTTGAATAGGAGATTCGTTTACATTACACGTTAAGTATTTCAATTATTCTTAATTAAAAAAATAATAATAATCTATATAATCGGAAATTGAAAAAATGTGTCTACTTTGTGCGCGTTAATTAGTAACGAAATAATTCTAAAACGGACAAGTCATTTAATACGTTCTCAGCAATCAAAATAATTTTCAAAAATGTAACATATTTCAGTGACAGCCACGTCACAAGATCCATTTCTATTGGCTGGCAAATTTGACACGTGACAGCTGTCAGTTTGAAATGTTGTCAGGTGTAAAAAATAATTTTGCCACATTCATTATAAATTTCCGAGTCATTTAAAATTAACATCTTAACATACATTTTAAAATTCTAAACTTACAATACAATAATCGTATGATAATAAGCTAACTGTTTTTTTTTTTTAATTTCAAATGCATCGAATCAATGGTAACGGCCAATGTATTACAAGGAGAAACTTGGTTTGTTGTACCATGATACTTATAGATTCGTATCTAAAGCGTCGTTCACGGGTCTACAAAAGAAATCATAATATAACGAGTGCCATTAGTGACTAACAGTCCTTCATGGTAATGCGTGAGACGTCCCGGATGCATCAGCAGCCAACCTTTCTTCGTGTCGCGGACGGAACAATCGTAACGAATGAATCTACACCCACCGCCTTCATAGTCCACATCTAAATAGAAACGTTAATATTTAGCTATAATGTATATTATAATGATAATCCCCCTAACCGATTTTGTCTACAGCATCCAAACTCTGGATCTGGGTTGGTTAATCCGTAAATTACTGAAGGACTCAATTTTAACTGTAAGTTTATGACCTCAAAAAACGTAGCGTAAACGTTTAACGTAGTGTACGTTAAAGTACTATTAACGTAGTTACATTTTATTTCTCAAGACTGTTTACCTTTGAGGTACTTCGGGTCCGTAATTGTAATGTAACTTTGACGTTCATAAGCGCCTTCTCAGGGCCTAAACTGAATAAAGTATTTTTGATTTTGATTTTGAATGCATTTCAGCTGAATGTTCCTTTTTAAACACAGTAGGTGAAAATAATTATAGTCTCATGTCTCTATTGGCATCTTAAAGACACATTTAACTTCGTTATAATGGACTATTTGCCAATAAATATTTTTTAAATTACAAACTGGCAACCCTATGATCATGGGCTTTAGTTGGACCGTTTATTTTTGTTTTTAATTTATTTTACTATCTACACTGATATACTTTTTACTATATCGATGTGGATAAGTATAGTTTTGTTTTATTTACATTTTATTTTTTTAATTTCTTCCACCTTTTACATGCATTGGATAACAAAACGGTTAGAATCACTTACGAGGTGTATTGAGTGCCAGGTTGATGGTGTAAGTCGATGAATCATGGTGAGGACGCAGAGAAGGTTGTTCGTCCGGTCGGTATCTCACGACGAAGTTCATCAGCGAGACGGGTGGCTGATGCAATCACAGTTTTATTACACTCAAAATAAAGCTTTAACTCCTTTCGACGTAGAATAAAAAGTGCTATCGATATAAGGAATATTATTTAATATTTTATACAAACACAGAAACAGTATCCTTTGAATTTGAAATATCATGATATTCAATTGGTAATTAATTCAACTTCTTGTAATAATTATCGAACAATCAGGTTTATGAATAAAGAGTGCTACACCTTTTTATTCGATCATTCAATTCTTTGTTAAATTGAACATATTCTCATGAGGCTGCATTTTAAATATACGTATAAATACGCGAATACAAGTTCAATACTTTCGTTACCTCCTTTTGTCGATTGATTCTTTTTTTGTTTAATAGCTATCGATAAGTTTCAGTATTATTAATAAAAAAAAATAAAAACCCTTTGTTGTTTTTCATATATTCCTTGTATTTTAGTTAGTTTTTCCATTAGCTTGGTTTCCATATTATCGACGAGTCGAAGCCTTTATTTATGTCTCTATTCGGTATACTACACGGTTCCTTAAGTCTACTAATATAAAATATTTGTATACTCTAGGGCAAAATAGCTGGGTAATATTGAAATTAAAATAACTTATGAATTGTGGCCGATTTTCGACCACTGGATGACTACTAATTAATATAGAGAACTGAAATATCAAGAGATTTTTTTTATCAAATAGCCGCCCTCTTTCGTAAATTCCAAAACACCCTAAACAAATATAAAAATACAACCCCATGAATAAACATAGTGAACAATCTATATATAAAATAATTAATGGGATTTATTCTGATTATACTATACGGTGTTGCCAGTCGCTAAATCGATCGATATTACTACACACGCTCAAAGAAAGGTAATTCCCCCGGTTTCACGATTGTTTTAATAATAATAATAACAACGATTAAAATGTTAATATTATAGGTTATAGATATTTTTGAAGTTATACTATTTTGGCAGCCATTGGGACAAAGGATAATTGTGAATTTTGACAATACGCGCGCACACCGACACATTAACGAGACACCATGAAGTTTGTTGATAATTGTCCGTCCAGTTTTCGTGAGAACTGATAACTATATTTAAGGTAGTTATTGAAATATATATTAATCTGCAACACGTGTGTGTGTGTGTGCGTGATTTTAAGTGATATATGGTGGTGAATGATAATTTATTGTGGGGATTCGTCATAAAAGTGCTTCTTGATATTATAAATTTTTTTAAAGGGACTTTACAAACTTAATGTTAGTTGTCGATATGTATTCTTTTTATTTGTTTACAGTATAAATTATTATTACATTATTATTTGATAAATACTTTATTCTACTTCTTTTTGATATCCTTACTTGATTCTGTATATATAGAAAATTAATTTTAAAAACCTTGTAATTTATTTTTATTACAACGTTACCAATTGCATTTAATGCATGTTTTACGTTAAAGAAGTATAACTTCTTACATGCGTTAGCCCTCAAAAATTTCTAACAATAATTTTTTCTCTCTAACTCTTTCTAACTCCTCATGTATTTTTATGCAATCGCTGAATGTGAAGGGTGTATTTACAAGATGGTTCACACGTTATTAGAATTTATAGAACGTATTATTTTTATTTAGTTATTACGAACGCTAGTGTTCGATGCACTAAATGTCCTTATATGTATTGAAATAAAAATCGAAAATAAAAATACACTTGATCTTTGAGGGCAAGCGTAACATAGATGTAGCCAAAAATATATAAAATAATAAAGGGAAATAGATATATATGATATATACCAGTGTCATTTATTTGTCTGTTTTTATATAAAGTCTATGAAAATGAATTTTCTTTCTTTTAATTACTATTTATAAAGTGTTTTTTTTTTAGTTCCTTAAATATAGTTACTGTTCTTTGGCTAAAGTTTTAGTTTATTGTGGATTTAGGTCTCGTATCTGAATGAGTTATATCAATAAATTATAATTGTTTGCTCGTTTCCACTCACGTTATGGTAATATCCAATAAACACCAGCTCTTGAAGGGGACGAACGAACTCCTTGAGAATGTGCAGCCAATGTCTCTCCAAACCCACCTGGTTCATATGAATGTCTCGTGTCGGCACCGCCTCGTAACCACTTTCCAGACGTTTGTCCTGGATTTAAAATCATTTTTTTTTTTAATTTCATTCATATATAAATATACATAAGATATTAGATAAAAAAAAACCGAATGTTTTTCAGACGCTTAATGTATTCACGTAAAGTTTTTGTAATTATTGAAGTTATACTTCTTTTGGCGCGTTAGGGAAATATGATGAGAGTAAACTTTTACGATGCGCGCGCACACCGTCACGAAAAACTGACACCCTGAAGATAGCTATAGTCAACATTTTAGTTTTTTCACAACAGGTGTCGCTAAATTTATTCAAAAGAGTTACCAACAATGTAAAAAGAAGGACATCTACGTATGTTTGAGGTTTGAATGAAAACTGACAACTGTATTCACAATATTTATTTATTTCTATTGTTAGTGTCGTTTTTTCACAGCAGATGTCGCTAAATTTATTTTTTCTATTGTTAGTGTCGTTTTTTCTACAAACGTAGTATAAGGAGAAAGATAATATTTCTGAAAATATTTTTATCTTGTTACGCCAAAGAAAAATAACTTCTAACACGTGTACACGTGTACACACTTTAATTAATTTCGGTTTTTGTAATTAATTTCGATTCACACAATAATCACATTTGTTTACCGGTTTTTTTTTTAAAGTAATTTAAAATAAATCGTATACGCAATAGTATAGAAAGGGTTTAATGACCACGTCATATAACTATATATATGACTTTAGATTAATTTAAAAAATATCGTAATTAATATGAAAGTTGACCAATTTATTATACGAGTTAGTGAACACGTCTTAATTGTCATTATTATAATCCTCAGAATTATTTAGTTCTCTAAACCTTTTTAACTTCTACAAACATTTTTTTCGATTTCAAGTTACTATATTCAATTTGATAATTTTTGCTTTATCTCTATGCAAAAATAATAATAATTATATGAAATTCCTCTATCTAAATCTCGTGTAAAACGGTTTATCCATTTCAGAAATTATCGGCGAACAAACAACACACACTTCAATTTTATTTATATATCGATAGGATTACTATTGTCCTACATTCTCACTATTAACTACTCATGACTTGATCCTATTGATTCGTTCTGAAATACTATTGGCTCGAAGTATTAACCAATCATAACAATCTTGTTTACTATTGGCTCTCTGTTTAGGCTGGATGTTTTAAAAGGTGGTCGATGGCTAGGCACGGGCTATTCTCATGTAGATCTCCAAACAGTTCACTTGTACATATAGTTTGTAACTACAATATCTGATGTTTAGTTGTTTTTTTTTTATATTATAGATACTTTATCTCGGTTGTCTGATCGATTCAATCTTAAAGTCGTGACGTCATCATATATGATCCATATTTTATAACTGTTTCCTTTTTGTTTTTTTTTGTGAAAAGAACACGATAACGTATATGCTGATGAAATGAAATCAAACAAATTATTAAGAAATTAGTGATACTTTACGTTATTAGAACCGTCGCTCCATTTGCCGTAGGCTTCCATGATATCGATCCACTCGTCGCAGAATCTATTCGACATCAAAGGGAACCAGTACACATCCGTACATGGCTGGAATAATTGAGAAAAAAATATATATTACTAGTGATCGCCCGCGAGTTCATCTGCATTTGTATCATTATATATTATGACACCACAATACTTGAGCTTCGTGTACCGGTCGGTCTATTCAACGATGTCACTGTAAGGTTTTATCCATATGCGTTGAATAGTTTTTGCATGAAAAAAGTACATCCATCCATCTTCACAGGCTTTCGTTTATAACATTAATTTGATTTATATCCCCACAAACACACACACATAAATTCAAAATTAATTTTTGTAATTATTTTAAAGTGTTTTTTTTTAATTATTATTATTATAAAAATTTGTGATGGTTACTGGTTTCTTATTTTTTTTTAATTGTATATCATTTTAATCATTTGTACCGTATTTTAATAAAATAATTTATTATGGAAGATATATTACGACTGAAATTTATATTACGTATAATAATTTATTTCGTAACATGATATACATTTTTTATATACTTTGTAAGTTTTCATTCTGATGTTAAGGATCATGTGGACCATAACGGTAGATACGCTAAACTTGGAGGATACTGGCTTTCAGGTGCAGATGTTGGAACGCACCTATGCTTGGCGATATATTTTCAACTTGAGCCTATCACGATGCGGTAGTTTTATCTCATTCTCTTCCGCCGAAATCGCCGGCTCCTTCGCTAGAATTTGGACCTACGTTTATCGACCGTACGCATCCAAACCATTGATTGACCCATCATCGCTTCAAAATCCATTCTCATAAAGGAATTTTAACTAACCATCAAATGTTTATGGCCTTCGTCGAAATTGCTGAGATATTCCTCGTGGAGATAACGAGTGGTCCATTCCATCTTGTTGTCGAACAGTTGGTACATGTCCGGGTGCGTGCGACTTGTGTCGTAGCTTTCAGGGTTCACGAGGTGGCCGAAGTCATGTTCGTTACTTACATACATAAACATGCCCTGGTCGAAGCGAATTGTGAATTTAAAAAAAAAATGTAGCAGACGAATTACCTTAATTACAAAACAGAGACTACGTCGGTCGCGAAATTGCGCTCTGATTTGAAAATATTATAACCAATAATTTGCTTTTCAAATAGCCCCAAGCGCGCTTTACGCTTAGTGCACTATCGTTTTTTTTTTTTTTGCCGTGGGGAAATCCATCATGGACATGCCACCCTCTCGGGGGGGAGAGTGGGTAGTGTGAGACACTATCTTACCTATACTTTCTATTATAATTGTTCTACTCCTAAAATTTGTAGTGAAACGTTAGATAGCGTATATCCTTTGTTAATAATCAGACTATATAACATTTAAAAAGAATTTTACAAAACTGTTCAATATAATTCAAGAAGTCAAAGCTTTCAAGTCCACAATCCCAATACCTAGACGTATATAATTTACTTCGTAAGCAAATTAATATTGGTGTGAACAGTCCCATAAAAACTCTAAATTATGATGTCTGCATCCCCCACGTACCTCTACAATCAAACCACATAGAATTTGTGACGGATTTTATTCTAAATGGCAAGTCTATATTATAACCCAATTACTTAGATTATTCTCATGAATGATTTATTGACGACGCCAATAGATTTAAAGAGAGTTCGTTTCGCAAAAAACAAAAATGGGTTGTAATATTAAGAGAACTCCATATACGATATTTTTTTTCTGCTGTTCAATATCTTATGAATTTATGTGTATAAATACAGAATAATATTTACGATAGTTTATGACATAGTCGAAATATAGAATGAATTTTCTAAAATACTAGGGAATAACCCGAGAGTAAGTGTTGCCAGTATTAAAATATGCGAGAATTAAGATGTATACAGAAAAAATAAACTTGTGCACTGTAAAAGTTGCAACATCTATCAACATGTTAATAGACATCGTCTGAATAAAAAATATATTAAATGTAATCAAAATGCAAACATTTAGCATTTATTCTTTTTAATACAGATTAGACCACAATCTGACCTGATGTCAAATGACGATGCAAGATGCTGAACATGCTAAGCCTAGAGGGTCTAGCTCTTAAGTGCGGCTGCCGGAAATGCCGGAACATACTAACAGGTGCTTCGTGACAGATTTTTCAGGCGAGGGCTTTTTCATGTACATAATATGACAATATTGTTGTCATACTGACCACCGTATATCGAGAGTACACTTAAGCTTATCGCATCTAACGCTGTAGCTATTACTGGTTTCAGCATGAATGGGTCGGCTCGCCCGACGCGCGGGGAAGTACCACCCGACACACAGACGTGAGTCGACGTGAAGTAACAGTGCGCCCGCACTGTTGCGTTTCGTTCGGTCAGTGAGAGCGCCGGAGGCCCACATATTTAAAAGGCCGGCAACGCACTTGCGACTCCCCTGGTGTTGCTAGTGTCTATGGACGGCGGTGATCACTTACCACCAGGTGACCCACCTGTTCATTTGGACCCTATAATATAAAAAAAAATCGACTACCAGCCGGTGTATGAATACCCCTATACCGGACAGAATAGCGACCGTCACTTGAGCACGTCGTGCTTCAATAAAAAAAGCTACACGAAACCACGAAGCCTCACGTATTATTCAATAAAATACAATACTTACATTATCTCTAAGGCTCGTACAGAAAGCCATGTCGGCGTCAACACTTTCTTTAGTATACGTTACAGCTTTATTAGGTAACTCCTTGAATAGTGACATCTTCAATAAGTAGCAATTGGATATAAAAGGTACGTTCCACACCCCTCTGTAATAGAAGCATATAGGCATATAGACTGGATGCAAATACCTTAACTAGTATATGTGAAAACACTTCTATATTACAGTGTCCGTTATTTACCGAGTTGGTTTTTTTGACTTGGGTATCGTTCAAGTCGTTAGTTCTTAGCCTAAAAACATTTAAGAAACAAAAATAAATTCCGATGCCGTGTAACCGTGCCTAAAGGATGATGATGACTTTCCCATATTTTGGATCCCATTTTTTTTATTTTATTCGAATTCAAACGGTAAAAATAAATGTTGACGTTTTAAAAACATACAAATAAACTTTTTGACGCCTCCTATATCAAAATTTCTCCATCTCGAAGAGATCATAGTAAATAGAGAATTAATAATATTTGGTAAGTTATGCAATAAAACAAGCAAGATTAAAATTAATATGTAAAAAGTGAAAAAACCCCATGTTAAATGATTGGGAGAAGTTACGTCGTTTGGGCACGGTTGAACGGCATCGGATTTTTTTTTCTTAAATGTTTTTAGGCTATATAAACTCAAAGAAGCCAATTTGGTCAATAACGGACACCCTACTCTGTATATTTAGATAAATAAATATCAAGTGCGCGAATGTATTGTAAGCGCATCACTCCAGAACGGCTGCGTCAATTTTAATTTTGCATCTGTGTTAATTTTCAGGACAAGGTTTGTGTGAAAGAAAATGTTTTTGAAATGTACGGAAAACTGTAAATTTTGGATTCAAAAATGTCCATATAGAAAGTGAGTAAGTGAAACTGGAGACAATGAGAAGAATGTCAAAATATTCACCGAATTATCTTGAAATCTAGTATAGTATACATATATAAGACTGATAAACTCCAACATCTTTTGATAAATCAGAAAGTAAGTTGGAACACCTAAGTGTTTTTTTCACGTAGAAGGTTATGCTAACTCGTCACTAGGTGGCGCTGCAGGACCGCAAATTCTGTACCGTTACGGCGATTGTTATGAAAATTGGTATGTATGCAGAGAATTTCGAACACGTAGTGTCATTATAAATAATAACTATAAATAATAACTAACAGGCCCGGCGGACATTGTGCTTCCCTGATAATAACAAAAAATACTTATGTGCATGAAACGCTTAAGGTTACTTATTCATTTAATACTGTATCCGTCTAAATAGCTTTCCAACTATCTCATTATATGTAATCATTTTTAGTATATAGATGGGTACATATAGTAAGCTATTCTTAAAAGATAGGTATATGCCATCGGAGACTTTTTTGTAGATCTATCTATAAAAGAGGAATATTTCACTATGCATTGTTTTGCTATATCTAAAAAGATATCTAATTATATCTAAGGCAGCGTTTTCTATGAAAGCTCCCAAGCGGCTTGGCTTATTCCAACATTTCCAACAATTATCGTTATATTTCAACCAATTTACACAACACCTTGACAAATTGTATACCCAAACCTTCCTTATGTATTACTCTAACCATTGGTGTAAACCGCATTTCAATCCATTCAGTAGTTTTTAAGTTTATCGCGAACAGACAGACAGACTGACGCGGCGTACGACTTTGTTTTATAATGCGTAGTGACAACAAACACAAGTGGAGTCGCGGGTACAGTTAGTATACTCAGCATCTTATTTTATACCAGATGATAATGTAACCTGATAATTTTAATATCAAACACTATTATAACCACTAAAATGGTACACACAAAGGAGTGTGCTTCACTGAATACTAACTATCTGGTGGCAGCTTTATTCGCCTAAACGAGATACATTGTATAATTAGATATAACAATAGATTACTCCTCGAACAAATTGTCGCTCGACAGAACGCCAGTATCGTATCTAATCTCTTTGAGCGACTAACCACGCGTTGAAAGTTTATTATTATTTTTATAATATTGGTATATATGTAAATGAAAAACAAATTTCGCATTCGATATAGTACTAAAATGGACGTAACCCGTCGATGATAACCTTATCTCGTTTGTCGTTCTCGCATTATAAAAATGGGACGTTCGATAACAAAAGTAATAAGTAGGTATCCAATATGTGATGAGATGATATTACAAAGCACGCTATTAAGAAATATAAGATTACCTACTAACAAACGACAGATGAAACAATTATTTTATTACTACGGGCTTGTGTTGTTAGAACTTATTCCTTAGGTCAAACGCTATGAGCACTCAGTGGTTTAAATCCTTGCACATGAGCCAGAGCTTTCGGTAGAGGAACATTTCGTGATGAAACCATTACATGATGGTAGGGCTTTCTCTTAGTCCGTCTGGCTAGCTACCGCCCTCAAGCGGAAAGACATGTCATCACCAAGCATCTATCGGCGTGTTCCGGCATCTGCACTTAAGAGCCAGTCTCTTTTTTCAGTTTCGCACGTTTATCATCCGAGACCACATAATTTAACGTAAGTTGAGATTGGGGACAAACGCTAAAAGCTAAAATGTTTCTCTTGTCTTCTGGAACACTCCTATAGATGGTAGATTTTTAACTTGAGCGTTGTAGCTAGTCACGCGGGCTTAGAAAAAGCCCTCCCATCATACAAATAAGTTATATAGGTAACGATTCTGACTGCAGTACTTCTATTATATCTAATGAGTATCAACGAATACTAAAACATCAGCTCTGTATATTACTCAGATTTTGAGTGTATATGTGTGTAAAGAAAAACATAAAAATTGTAACGGGATACTAGCAATATTTTATTAGGGAATTAAGTTGCATTTTACACCACAACTCACGCAGATCGGTTTTATAGAAATGGAGAAAGACACCTTACGCGTGTCGACCGTTCTATTTGCCTACGGCAAAAGTTATAAATATTCAATTGAGTATCATCGTATAAAATTGGATAGGAAATGACGAGTGTCATAAATCAAATAGGGGAGACAAGGGCCCTCCTGCCGACGTCTCCATCATTAGCCAATTGAGAGATTGGCGCGAGAGGAATCGAAAGCACCAGTTGCGCTTCGAACTCGTCTAAAGGCATACGACAGTTTAGCATTCCTTGGCTGCCAGCCCTTTCATGAGACATAGACATCTTCAAAGCGATTACAACAAACTAATCACAAATGTTCCTTTTCAATGCTAAAACTATCTTGGGTTTGCTATTACTTCACCTGTTTCTAATTGACTCGTCTTATGCTAGACGGACACGGACCAGGGGTAGGACTAAATCGAAGGTAATTATATTAATTTTTGTTTTTAAAAAAAAAACTTACATTAATAAAATTAACTAGAACCTCTACCAATTATGTATTTATCACTGGCAGGTACAAATTGGATTGCCGATCACAGGGAAGTATAGAGATCCAGAATCTGACCAATATTATAATAATAATGACGTAAGTATACATTGTGATAAGGTATAAAGTGTAGATTTAATTCATTATCAATCTAGAATAAATATGCTCTGGTTATAAATTGCTGATGTTTATGACATGGAAGCCATTAAAAAAATCATTTTTCTATACTTCATACACTATATCTTATAACTAACTCTTACACGCAATAACTACTGGATAGATTTTGATGGACATGTACATTACTATATTGAATAATGCTCAAGGTGTAATTAGATTTTATTTTAGTAACTTGGAAAAAATCCTGCATGTTATATATCGGTGAGACGAAGTCGCGAGCTGCTCCTAGTCCTCACTAATGTTATAAACACGAATGTGAGTTTGTCTGTCTATAAAACCTTTCACGCCTTAACTATTCAACCGATCGTGATGACCATTTTGCATACATATTTTCAGCGGTAGAGAAAAGGACGCAGAATAACCTTTCATTCAACAGAAAATGCTGTTACTGTTAAAAGAACTGCTGATAGCACACTAACATATTATTTATCAGCTTCCCTGCAACTGGTGTTATCTAGTTAACTTGCCCTGACACGCTTATTCCTAACCTTATCAATTTCATTTACACCACGCATCCCTTTTAACATTATCACTGTTACATTCAATTTTTTTTCATCCGTCATTACACATCATTAAAATCTATACATTACTACAGGTCTTATAAATGTATATTCTTGCCTTAAATTGTATTGTAATAATATAATGGATATAGATTGATAATATTTTTCAGGGAGCAAAAATATTACTCGCCTCCCATTTCGACCTTGAATACGTATTGGGACACAAGATTGCATTCCTCTGCATTGCGAAAGGCACGCCGCGACCACATATCACGTGGTTCAAAGATGGAGTGGAAATTTTCGCACATCATTATTTGCACGTACGTAATTTAAGATTACATAAACGAAATTCAACGGACGTACGTTTCGACAAGCATTTTAAGCGGAACAAACGGAGTTGTACATTTTTGTATCAAAACTACCTGATGCCAACGACTAGTTTCTTGTGGTAATGGACTCCTATACTTTTTTTAATGATTTAAATCAACCTCAGTTAAATTTCCGTTACTAATTAACCCTGATGGAAAATGTTTTTTTTTTTATTAAATTAAGTCCTTTCGGAAATTCGCCGAGACAAATAATTATAATTGAAACTAGAATTTTATTTCTATGTATAGATACATATATGTAATAAACATTATAAATTATTTCCTAAACATTTAAAAATAAATATTAGTAAGAGTAGTAAGTCAATTTTTTTTCAACTTTCCGACGTTTCTTATCCTTGCCGCCATTTTGAACACGAGATGTAATGAAATTGTCCGTTACATTGTTCGAGTGTTAGGTATATTAATTTCTCGTGAACAAACTTGTGAAGCGTTACGCTTAGCGGAAATAGAAATCTCATATAACTATATATATATATATATATATATATATATATATATATATTGTGATATCACAAACAGTGTCTATGTCATTCGGTAAGCGAATGGTGTCACGTTGATTAATTGCAACCGTAGTATATTTGTTCATATTCTCAGGTTCAATGTTATGTATACATATATAATGAATGCATCAGTAATTATATACCATATTTCTCTTATATAACCAACCACTCGAAAGATTTAAATGCCCTATTACAAAAGCATTACTTTTGCCTATTAGGAAGAGAATCATCGAACAATATTTGAAGAAGCTATCAGCTAATTTTCTCGGCCATAAGCAGTTAGGTATAAGTATTAAAAAATAAACAATCGACAATCGATCTCCGAGTTCATAACACGAAAACAACTTGGCATCCGAGCGATGAGACTTGTTTACAATCTATTCATAAAAATAATTGACTTCGAGATAACGTTGTATCAAAATTTTATTTATCATATTAGAGGTGATGTCCCCGAATAACCTAGTTACGTAGATATGACCAGAGCCGTAGTTAGGTGTACTTTAGGGGGTCTAAACGTTCAGCTAAAAAAAATAAAACATTGAAAATCTTGAAAGATATTCCTATAAACTGCAAAATGAATGAAATATAACCCCCCAAAACCGTGTGCCAGCTATCTATACTCTGCTATGAAGAAATATCGCTCTATAGGAAGACGAACTACATTTATATCTGTACAAAAATTGTTTCTTACTACACGCATATCAATAAGACACACTTTTATACAGACATTGATGAAATAATATCTCAAACAATGTGCCAATCTATATAGTTGCGAATTCTAAATGAGCCTAAAGTTTTGGGTAAAGCAGTCTACTAAAATTTCTATTGCCGGCTTTATTAGTTATCTTTTTTTTTTTTTTCGAACAGACCTACACTGCTGGCCTGGCAAGGCCTCTACAGTTCCACCGGACTACTAAGGGGAGCGCTTAAGGCACTCACCCGATTTGTTTAGGCGAACAGCCCAAGGGTATTCGGTGCGCCTCGGCTTGAACTGTCGCCGAATTATTAGTTATCTATCCCATGACGATTGATACATTACATTCTTCTACGCTTAGCTCGATAGACGTTTCTTATGATAAAATTTATTTATTTGCAGATACACGAATGGCCGATAGGCGAAGACCGTGTAAAGTCCAAGATCGAAATCGATCCGGCAACTCAAATGGATGCCGGCGTATACGAGTGTACAGCCGATAATATGTACTCAATCGATCGGCGTTCCTTCAAAACCGACTTCTCTATAGCGTTTGACTGACACGAAGAGATTATTGTAATATTAATTCAGTACATGTACCATTTTCTTGCGATATCATTGATTTACTATTGTAACCTACAAGATCAGAAATTGATTATCAAGGGTATTTTCTAAGAATTTCTTTATTACATAAAATAATCGTCTATTAAAAAAAAAAACTATAAATAGTAATTTGTACAAACAAGTGTGTACATTTGAATCACATATCTTTTATCAGACAATTGTATTGTTTCTGAAACTAGATATATTATAAAGTTTTCAAAAAAATACAATGTTGCAAAAAAAACAAAAATATGCTATTTCAGTAAATACTTGCGCGACAGCAATTAAACACATTCGCAAAAATTAGGATAAGTTATTACTTGTAAGTACTTGTACTCTATTGATAAATATTTACTTTTTTACATTTATATTATATATCATATTAATCTATTTTACAAATAAGTAGAATTAGAAATGTAGTATGATTAGTAAATTCGTTATTTCTAAATAAAAATTATGAACAATTATGCTTTCTTAATTTAATAATACACAAAATAATCGTATCATTAAGAGTATAATATATTTATTATGAGTAAGTCTTTGTATTTAAGACAAGTCTGGCTTGCGCATGCGCGCACCACTCCGCCTTCCCCACTGCTAGACGGCAAGAAAATACACATCGCGGAGCGCGTAGTTCTTACAGCAGTCATAATTTCTTAAAACTCTAATGACTTCATATTAAAATTAATATATTGTGATAATTTTTATATATAAAGATCAAATGCTTAAGTTTTAAACTCAATAAATTGTTTAAAATCGATTCCCGTCGTAATATAGCGTGATGCGCGCACAACAGCAGACCTCTAACACTATTATTTATATAGAAAGTGGAAATATACACAAACGCATAAATCAAAATGTAAAATTCCAAAGAATCATACATAATATGTATAGAAATAATACTCCAACGCACATTCCATTTAACTTAATAAAGTGGTAGACGAAACTATTACATAAATTAGAAAAAAAAACATATTGTTTCCACTATTACTATTTCATTTTAAATAGCTATGTTAATATGTTCTAAGAAAATAATTATGTTTATTGGAAAAAAAAAAAATCTTAAGTCTAACTGATGGACAACGCACAGCTAAATGTAAACATACATACTTATGTAATACAGGGGAGTACTGTGGATTTAAGGGAACTCATCATCTAGTGGTTTGATCGGCGGAATATCAATCCGATGTCCGCAGGTTCGAACCCCGGCATGTACCAATAAATTTTTCGGAGTTCAAATCATTTAAATTGGTAACACTATCGGTTGACGGTGAAGGAGAGCATCGTGAGAAAACCTGAACCTGAGAAATGTCATTATAGTACTACCGCATGTGGGAAAAAAATACAACTGTCGATTTCTCAGAGTTTGGAATCGGTAATACGTCGTGACCTGACGCGATGATTATGCCTATACCTTCCTTCGGGAAGAGTCCTATGGTCATGCAGTGGGTCTCTAACAGGCTGATGATGATGACCTATCCAACTAAATATGTGAGTTACTTTGAGCATTTCAAGTGGTTCAAAATTACTCTTCATAAGTTATATTTGAATTAATATTATGGAATTAATTTTTAATACTAAATAAATACTAGCTGCATACCCCGGCTTCGTATATTTGTATTAACGAAGAAAAAGAAATTCAATCTTCCCTCTGCAGTACGACCATGTAATAAAATCAAATGGTAACTGACGTAAAATTCGTTAATTCTTTTGAAGAACTCCATACTAACTTCTCTCTCCCTTACACACTCACGTTTTAAATGGAGATTTTAAAAAACATTTTTTTTTTTCATACTCAGCTTGTCCTGACAATTATAAATACGACCAAAAATGAATTGACCAATTAGGTGCAGCCGTTCCATAGTCATGTGCTTACATACATTCAAGAATTGATTAATGGATATATATATAGCAGATACGGTTACCTACATTCCTACAGAAGAATTATGTATATAAGACTAGTCCCACTGTTATTACGCTACACTGCAACGTTTTAATTTGCCCCAACTCTTTCATTCCAAATAGCCATTTTAAATTATGACATAATTAAACCAGCAAACCCAGTAGGCAAAGCTCTTCCTAGCACAGACCTTAATAAGTCATTTATATAGAAAATTAAAGATTTTTTTTTTTAATTTGCCCGGAAATAAAATAAATTGATCTAGAAAACAACGTCACCTATTGAATTCAACTAAAACTAAGAACCATCCAGGTAATCAAATAGACACAAAAAACACGATCGAACTCAATGAAGCTATTTAGAAAGAATTACGAACACACGCATACAGGAATTATATATATATGTATGTATATACAGATAAGTCATTGGTCTTACCTAATAGATTCATAGACTATGTCCATGTAGTCGGCAGATCTTGCGTAGAATCCAGCAGAGTTTAATGCGCCCCAAAAGTTTGACCAAGCTTGGCCAGGTCGGACCAACATTGGCGCGATGACGTCATACCCGGATGACATAAGGTACCTCAGCGTACCAGTTTCAAGACGCGATAAGCTGTCTATAGAGAATAGATAATCGCAAACGCTGTTCATGCAACGTTCCCTAAAAAGATAGAATTTATTTTAATAAAGTATATAGCAAGCCTTGAAAATCTTTTTTTTTTTTTGCTTTGGCAACATTTATTGCATCCCTTTTAGACCCATAACGCAGCTTATAAAATACACATGCTTTTTTACTTTACATTACTGTTCTTCTTTATTTTAAACTATCTTTTGCTCGAGGATTCGTTTGCGTTTATATAAACTTGTTTGGTTCCTCGAGAGCTGTGCTTTATTTCTGGACGAATGGTACGCTTAAGAGTTTTTGTGCCAAAATTAATGTTTGCTCAGTTATTATTTAACATCGATTTTCGTAACGTGCACTCAATACAAGCGGATGTAATGATTATACTCACATGGCAATGTTTCTCGCTTCAGCTTCAGTAATAAAATCATTTGGTATTATGCGTTTAAACGTTGCGAACTTCTTGGAATTCGCTACGGAGAACTTCTCCACGGCGGCCTCGTGATATTCCACGTTATTCCTTAAAAACAGATGAATCTTCTCTTTCGGGTAATCCGTATCTAATATTAGGTCCAGGAATTCCTCCATGAAAGGAGTGGGTTGTTCTATGAAGACTGCGATCATAACGGTGGGTAAGGCATCATCCTAAAAATTGTTGTGGATTTAATAAAACATATTTAGTTCATGTACACCACGTGGTGTCTTCTTCTTTACTGTAAACACTGTTGAGCGAGGGTCGCAGCGTGACCGGGCTGTCGTCGCGGTCAGGGCGTGCGTTCGCGGCGGGCCTTGTCGCCGGGGTGGCATGGCGCTTGCTTGTTCGATCCTGTGCCACTCCATAGCGCGACAGACAGTGTCTCGTGGGTTTTTTACTCAGTCAGAGTCTGACACCCCACAGCTCCCCGGGGCTGTGGGTGTGCAATGTAGGATTTTTACCTACATAAAAAAAAAAGTCGCCAACCCTAACCAGCCACAAATATGAACTAAATTGCGTCTCGAAGTTAATCTAGAGAGCCATATGATTGCATTATATATTGATAAGAACTATTGGAAAGCTGGGGCCAATAAACACAACAACTGAAGAAAAAGGATCACCTCTGGAGAAAGATTCTCCTCTCTCGAAGATGCGAGCTACATCACAAGTGAGATGTAGTTTTGTAGGGAAAATCCATGAAATAGTTAAGCCTTTTGTTAATTTTATATACAGACGAGAGTGTTTAAATAATCTCTATTGATTTTGCTAGGTCCTTGATGGCCAAAATATGAAAATCTCTCTAATGTACTAACGCCATATAAATTGGTGGGTGGTCGAGTGGTTTGACCGGTGGAATATACATTTCGAAGCCAGTTATGTATACTAGCGAATTTTTCAGAATTCACGTACATTTACTCATTTAAATTCGTAACACTGTCGGCTGATGGCGAAGAAAAATATCGTCAGGAAACAGGAACCTGAGAAATATTATTTTAGTACCGCCTTATGTGTGAAAATATATAACTGTAAATATATCAAAGTTTGAAATCGCCAATACGTTGTCGGATGAGCGTGGTGATTATGCCCATACCTTCCTTCAGGAAGAGCCTTATGACCCTGCAGTGGGTATCTTACGGACAGATAATGAACTCACTCAAAAATTACTCAACAATTTTACATGAATATAGCTTTATAGATGAGAGAAACACATAGGCTATATTAATATATAAAAATATTGGTTAAATTGGCCGAAGTATAACTATAGGTATCAAGTAAGTTTGACAAAAACATGCTATCTGAGAGCTACCACGCCGCGCGCAGTATAAATCGGCCAGTCACATAGCAAGAATACAATGTGCAATCATAGAAGGTAAGCACGCAGATGAAGTCGCGAGCGGCTGCTACCCTGCCCATATACAAATATTCGCATGGTGATTTCTTTTAATTTGCCTATCCCATTGCTTACATTTGATTACAGGAGAATAAGCGAAACCTATTACAAAGTCTGTTGTTAATTGAAATTCACACATTATGAGAAACCTTTTATTCGCTACTCTGTAACGCTTTTCAAGATCAGCTTGTTTATAAGCAATCTTTTTTTCCCGTGGTATTTACCTCACACACCCCTTGATTCTCACCACTATACTGGTAAGGACCATTTTTAGTCACATTGTAAAAAAAAAGCACAAGCAATAAAAGTGTTACCAATATCGAAATTTAATCTCGTACAGTGTAGAATATATTATAAATAAATTTTAATACGAATGACCTGTTTGCAACAATTAATGGCGCGACGCGATTAATATACATCACTCCGTCACTATAGCTCTTATCACAACTGAATACGATTTAAAATCCTTGTTCACCGACTTCAATTCAAGTTGATTGCCAATGATAGAACAGTATTAACTTCTAGATGTGTTAATATATAGAGTATCATTCCAAAATCTTATAGGTAGTCTGATCAAAGCGACATTTGTTCAATAAACCACTCTTAAGTTAGAATACGACTTAATATATTATAGGAATCAACTAGGAAGGCAATTTGTATTACAGATGAGTCATTGTCATCTGATTTCTTCGACTTTTCCTACCGATTCATTCTTACATAATATTATCCAATTAAAATACTCGGGAGTGATAACAGATAGATAACACTAAAAAGTGAACTGTTCATGCTGAACTGAAGTACTATATTTTTATTATGCAACATGCGTTAAATTAAACTTTTGAAGTTATACTTCTTTTGATGCGTTTGGAAAAAACGATGACAGTGGATTTTTACGATGCGCGCGCGCACGACACTTAAAACCGACACCATGAAGTTTGTTGGTAATAATTGTCTGTCGAGTTTTCGTGGGAACTGATAACTAAAGATAGTTATTCAAATATATATATATATACAACACACGTATATACAACATGTTTTTTGTATATTTGCACTACGCCTACATAAGTGCCTAAAGCGCCTTAGTAGTCCGGTGAAACGGTAGAGGTTTTGCCAGGTCAACAGTGTAGTCAGTTCAAAAAAAAAAAATTCCACCACATCAATAAATAGTATTTTTCTCCACAAAATCATTAATATCGTTAGCTAATCAGAAAAAAACAACTTTATGACATTAAGCTCACGAGTATACATACAGACAAAAAAATACAATAAAATATCCAATCGATTGAAATATTAAGAATGAGTATATCAAAGGAAGTTATATAACAGTATCAGTGACAGAGAGTTCGAAGAGTATTAGATTGGCATGACATGCCGAATGTCATGAGGAGAGACGAAGCAATGTAATTAGAAAAGTTATAAGTATGAAGGTGGATACAGATATAGGAGTAGAGGAGGACCGAAAAAGGTATGGATAGATTGTGTGAAAAATGATATGTGTACAAAAAGTGTAAATACTGAGATGACATCTGACAGGGGAGAGAGGAAAAGGAAAACATGTTTCGCCGGCTTTACCTAGACACAAACAGACACAATATTTAAATACTCTTACCTTTAGTTCAGTAAGTTTCTCCTTGCACAAAACACAACCTTCCTTTATAGACCATGCCTGGGCCAAATAATTTCCATAGTTATTTAGTGTAATCTTAGAAGGGCCATTCCCATGGACAATAAGCGGTCTCTGCTTAGTAACAACATTTTCTATATATGGCCAAACCTCTGTCGTGTTTGCTTTTAACTGAACATCAGCTGTACAGAAATTAATTCTCTATAATTATCTTTATACATTATACATGTAAGTAGAGAGAGACAAAGTTGTTAAGTAAATCTTCCTCCTCTTTTCTCCATAATCTCATCTAATGTTAAATGATGATGTGGTCTAAGACGGTAGTCACGCTAAACCTAGAGGGAGGCTGGCTCTCAAGTGCATCTGCTGGGACCCACCAACAGGTGCTTGGCGACATATTTTCAACTTGACGGTGGTAGCTAGCCAGGCGGACTTAGAAAAGCCCTACCACCTTGAAATTTAGTGATAATCAAAATTCCTTCCATAAAAATATTTGTTTTTTTTTTTAAGTTTGTTTTCTTCCCTTAATATTGAAATTTGAAAAATGAATGAATTATGGTCCAATTTTAACCACAAGAGGAACAGTAATATTTTTAAACAGACACATATGAGATATTTGTTTTATATTATAATATTGATTATAATAAAGTATTTTGAATAGGACTAACAAGCTAAAGAGTGATATGAGATTCAATTGTGAGAACATAAATCTTTGTAAGTATTATCGAAGATTCACAAACAAAAACTATGATTTATCACATAAATCTTTATAGTAACTCACACAAAGCTCCGTTTAAGTTTTGGAAAACCGCTGAGTTGTGGTCCAGGGAAATTTTTAATGTTTCCCTCAGATTCTTATCCAAATAAATTTTCGTATAATATAATTGATCGTCCTCTTTATCTTTGATTGGTTTATGATTAAGTATCTCGGCAATTTCTGGCAGGTAACCTGGACAAATGTTTAAAAACATTATAAAACAATAGATAAGAATAGTACATTACTAAATAATTGTTTTTGTTTTCGTTTCATCTTAATAGCATGTGCAGTCCACCTTACTCAAGATTAAGATTACTTATATGACTTCTCATAAAACATCATAATTAAAAAAATCAACTTTCAAATAAGATTTCCTAAAAATCTAAACATATATTAAAAATACAAACTGGAAGATTTTTAATTTAGCACAAGTAATATATCCAAGCATATAAAAAATATACAGAAGTCAATAGAAGAATTTATACAATCTAGTAATCAACAATGAGATATCCCTAGAACCTGATTTCCATCATATTATCTATGAATGTGTTTACTGTAACGGTTAATTATACGTACACAGTAATAGTGTAATTAATATATCAGAGTTGTGGTGTTCTCTGTTAGATGTTAAGAGTTAATAAAAATAAAAAAAATGATCAGATACACACCAATAAATCCACCAGAATTCAAGTACGGATTGGCCACTTCGATATTAGGATATTCAGATGCCAGTTTGCTGTCAGGCCAACAAAACTGTTCCGCCGAGAATAGCACACGAGTGTCAGGAAATGATTTGAACTTCTCTAGTATTTCCTTTATTGTGCCCAAGTACATGACATCATAGCTAAAATAATACATTAAATAAATAAATATAATTTGTGAAACATGTGATTTTATTTTTCAATTGTATAAGAAAAAAAAATGAATAAAAAGGAATGAAGATAGATAATTACAATTTAATAAAAATCTATAATATAACTGATAATGGTGCTAATGGTATTTTTTAGCAGGCAACACTATTAAAGCATAGTCTACCTAAATTCTAATTATAATAGCACTCCTTTGAAATAAATTATAATAATGAAAGAGAAACCAACCTATCAGTGAATAAAACAATTTTATTTTTGTCACCACTCTTTACAAGCTCGTTCAGTTTGTTTTTAAGTAAATTGACCTTTTGACCTCCGCCAGGATGATTCATGTCACCCCCGGACCATTTCTCACCCTTACCCAACACCTCGACATCCACTCCGTACACCCGTGCTGATCTAAGGAATCTCTCTAGTCCATGATTATCATCAGTTGCAACAGTGAACACAACCACATCATCTGTAACAATAAACAAAAATTCTTAACATAACAATATGTAAATTTTAAAGCATTATTTTACACTTTTTTAAGTGTCACACACCCCATGTCACATGGGAATTTCAAACAACAAAATATACAATCTGTACAATCAAATAATTATTCTGGTAGAATTTTGAAACTGCAACACTCAGCATGATGACAGAGGTGAGATGACCGCATAAATCACTGCACTAACTTTGCCATTTTACTCTCTGTTTACTGTGATCAAGTGATTTCATGTTGCCTTAAAATCTATTAATGTGATGCAATATCAATTAAAGTAAATTATTGTAGGTGTACTTTATTTTTGTAACAAAATAGTATGCATTTATTTATTAAAAAAATAATTTTTTTTATGTTTAATATGGTAGTTAATAATGAGATAGAAGTAGTATATTATATATAGGGTTAGCATAACATAGGATTTTAACCTTATTGTATATTTAATACAGAGTTGTAAGCAAGGATAGGAACTGGGACACATAGGCCACTGAATTATTTGAGATAAATGACAATTATAATGTCAGTTAAAGTTGAGTTACAATATACAACAAAGAGACTAAATCAATAACCTGATTAAGATAAATCTATTTGTTCCTAATATTGCATTAAAGTTTGCTAATAATGAAAAATACCAAATACTTATTAGTGTTTTAAGAAGTAACTGCTTATTTATATATATCAATTTGATATGACAGAATTTAACTAGATTAAGGATATTTGAATAATTTATTTATACAAATAATATAGTTTCAATATAGTGGCATCATGTTTTCCTTGTAGAAACACAGAAATATTAAGGAATATTGAAATATTTTACAATGAAGTATCCCCTTAATTTCCATTCAATATCAATCAGTAGTAGAACACAATTTATTATTGATATTACAGAGACTCATTCAAGTTTTATTACTTATCAACATCTGTTTAACTTTATACCTAATTATGCACAAGTTTCATGAAATGCGATTAGATCATCCAATAAAATAATAGTGATGTCAGCTATTATTTCATCAACTGAACAACATATCAATTCAGTTAAAAAGTTATTTTGTTTCCAGAAACATACCTGTTTTTCCCTCAATGGTTTTAATCAGGATAAATATAAAACTTAATACTTTTATAAATGCCGGCATCTTTACGGACACGAACGGCGCGCCTACGAGTTCCCGGTTCGATGGACTTACGCAGACTGCACAAACTGAGGCTCGTAAAATTCCCGTCTAAAGAAAGAATCGCATGACTCTGTAATTATTGTTCCAGATACGCCTCGCTCGCGCTACACCGCCGTTCGTGCTTCCGCAACGATAAGTTTACAGAGTCACTAGTTATGAATAAGTGATAAAGCTACTTCGTACAGTGGCCCCGTTTAGCTTTGATCACTCATGTACTTTCGAGAATGTTCACCGTCCCCGAGATTATAATGTATTGTATATATTAGCAAATAACTAATGGAAATTTTCAATTGCTTATTCAAGTACGAAATTATTTATATTGTACTTCGATAATCATATTTAGGTTTTAAACTTATTACACGAAATGTATAGAACAGTTTGCTGTATAAACTGGTAAAGTTCGGTGCGGTACAATTATTGAGAACAATAGCTAAGACGACGAAGAATACATACTAAGCTTCATTACTCATTATAGTTACCTATATGAGATGTACATAGGTAAACAAAACTTTAGAGCTTTAATAAGGTTGCCAGTACAGGGAACTTATTTTATACCAGTGAGTCCGAAAGATAATAGAAATTCAAATCTTTATCTAGAATTTTTGAAGGTGAAATGAATAGAGCAGCTAGAATTAGTTACAAAAACCGTTTTTAATCCTCCCAAATTTACACGTTTATTTTTGTATTCATTTGTATAAAACTAACTACCCCACGCTTTACACATTACAATGTGTAATAATTATTTTCATTTTCTAATATCATATGTTTTCATATTTAATACATTCTAAAACTATCATTTGTGCTTAGTACATCAACAACTAGTAATTATTAAATAATATTAACCTCCTACTAACAAAATTTCTTAATAATTGGATGAGAATTAATAAAACTAACAATATTTGTAATCAATATTTTTTTTAATGACTATAAGAACATTAGTACTTATTATATGCTGTCGCATAAGAAATGATATATATTTATTGTGTACTTACTTTAATTCAAATCGGTCAATAATACATAAAAATATATTTAGTAAATATTTTTAAATTTATCTCATACACAATTTTTTTTAAACTACCGATGAAGCTGTTTTTGAAGTAAATCTAGACATGTAAATATTTAGCCAAAAACTGTCTAATGTTTAATTGACAATACGTTTCCTGGACTTTAATAATATTAATTTATCATATAATAAAAAATAAACAAATATATATAAAACTACAGCTCTTTTTATATAGATAGAGAGATACAGTTTACGTATCTTAAGATAATATTTTTATACATATTTTGTATCTAATTGCTCGATCTGGCAATCTTAATAGCAAACTCTTTGGCCTATTTGTCAATTAATGTTGCCAGTGTGAAATATTAAAGAACCGAAACATGGAATACCTGTGAAGGAAAAATCTTTATTTTATTTCAGATAAGACTACAAAAAGAACATCTTCAGAACATAGACAGAAGAATTCACAACTATAGCGAAATGTACTAAAGCATGCGCTATGATTTTTATAAATCATTAAATGTGTACGATTTTTACAAAAATGAGGGTATAGAATTGAAGAAGACCAATGGGAACCATGAGCTAAAACAATAAGCCACAAGCAAATGAGAAAAATTCCAACTTATTAATAAAGAGATAAAAATTTAAGACTCCTAAAAAAACTGGGAAGAAAATAAACATTAACCTTAGACAGACTTAACACATAACAAAAATCTGTTGAGCATATTTTTCATCACACGTATTATGCACACAAACAGATATGCAGAAAGAACATTCTATTTTTGTATAACAGCTTGATTCATCGATCTCTGCATACTTAGTCATTATTAAGAGACATCACTTTATAAAAGTGAGATAATAAATATACAATTATATAATAGTAATAAGTTTTGATGCATAATGATAACATATTAAGCTATGTTTAAAATAAGAAATTAATTGGTAAAATCATTGCATAATTAATTAAGAAAATATATGATGAGAAATGTTATCGTAACATAAGTTATAAAATATTGTTTTATGACGTGATAAAGTAGCAGTTAGGGATATACAGCGACTATGTATACATTTATATTTATAACTGACCTGAAATAGACCGCAGTTTTGAGGAAAGTCATAAAAGATTATTAGGATAGGAGGATTTGTGTTTGAACGCTCCGTTCGACAATACCTATATGCTTTTCGAAGCTTCACATAGTAGAGTGAGTACAGCTGTTTGACGACAAAAATAGTTAATGTGCTGCTCTGACTAGTGATGGGCAACCACTTTGTTAAAACATACGAGTAAATTAAATTCGGTTTACATTCATTTTATTCCGCTCGAAGGCTGGTTTAGCCAGGTGAATATTAATTCTTTTACGTGTTTTAACTTTAAAAGTATTAGTTTTCATCCGCCTAATCCACTCATTAAGTGGAAAAATATATTATACCTGGACTTTAACCCATTCGTAGATTTAATCCGGGTGGTTACCTATCATTAGGTACTTCCACATTGGAATCTTACACAAATTCTACATATAATGATTGCCTAAATAAAACACCCGAGAGGCTGAACGTCACTCGCCATTTTTTTTAAATAAAATTCTGTTTTTTTTTCTGTGAAGATATTTATATGCTAATCACATATTAATTACATATGAATATTTTTCTATTTATGGGACATAGCGTCGCGTCGTCTCAAACATATTGGTAGGTTATAATTTATTAGCAACCATCCAAAAAACGTACAAAATTACGAAATGACGATATATGACATTGACAGTATGAGAATAGGTTATAAAAAAATAGTCCGTTGATGCTGTAGAAGCCTGAAAAGCGGATAACCGATAGTCAGGCCGAAAACGTACAAGTTATAAAATAACTTGTTTTTTTTTTTGTAAAATCGCATTTTTTCAGGGAAGTCACCTATATGAATAAATTTTTAAAGCAAAATTTTATCTAAGTACAAAAATTGATTCCAATCGTTAGAACGATTTCCGAGATGCACGAAATAAATTTATATATATATACACACAAGACTTGCTCATTCAAAGTTGTAAAATATGATAAAAAACATTCACATAGCAAGAATATACTATACCTGTATATATATTTATTATATTAAGTATATAGGTATATACAGTGATTTCTCAATTCATTGCGCTAGCCGTGCAGTATCTAATATAAAATGTGGTTAAAAATTACCTTCGTGATATAGATTGTGCCCTTTGCAATCATTTTCCCCTTTATTACTAAGCGAGCAATATTCTTCAGATGTAGATAGACCGGACTTAAACGCTATAACGATAGCTATTGCCCAAACGTAATATTTAGCAGGGGGACAACGGTGTTTGAGAACCATCTTCACACTAAAGCTCCCGATCAACAACTGCAACCATCGCTCGGATGGTCGCTTACAAATCGATTAGTTGTAATAAAAGGAAAAGTGAGAGTTTGTTGTCCAATCGATTTTTATTGTCACAGAAAAACTTATTATCATCCGTGAAATGAAAGTTACCGTCGGTGTTGAAAACGGCTAACCAGTTGACCGTAAAGTTACCTTTCTATGAAATGTCGACGTAATGTATATACGTTACTATAATACGCAGACGTTGAGTCTCTCGAATTTATAACTTACCTAAGATGCATAGTAAATTGTAATAAACGTAGGTTTTTTTTTTCAAGTTAAATATAATTCTCATAATGCTTAAAATATTTATCCAATATCAGAAATTTAAATTAATACTTGAGTACATTTTACAATAGTAGTTGTATTATTATTACCTATTAGCCGACATACACAAGCGTAATTAAATGTAGCCAAGATCTTTTCTCGGGCTCAGGCGTATATTATATTGAACTCTGCATTCAGATTAGTTCATTTGTATTAAAATTATGTGAATTTTCCATCTAGATGTGGCAAATCTACGATAATGTTATACCAGTTTAATGGTTTCGGATGTGGAGTTTACACTCAAAACCACTAATTATATTTATTGAATCTTGAGGGTATGGAAGAAAAAGACTAGTATGGTGCACGACGATTTAATGCAGAAGAGATCGGACAATACAAGACATTTACTTATATAGACGATATTAGAAAATAATAATAATAATAATAATAATAACGTGGAAGGATTAAGACGCCGACGCATTACATATGGTGATTGGTCGTCATTTATCGTATGTTAAAAGGGATGTGTCTTAATCCTTTTGTTCAGTAATTACTGCTAATTTCTCGAGGAGCGTTTAAACGGACTAGCCTACTATCTTATTTCATAAGACAGTAGACTAGCCGTCCGTTCATTACACCAGTGTTCGCTCATTGGTCAAAATATGGCAGTAAACGTCATTGATAATTGTCTCAAAATATGAGAAAATGATTCGGTAATTAAAAAGTATTTTGAATTAGATTTCAATTAATCAATACATAACACTTGTTTAACTTATTGGAAATTGAAACATCGAGTAATTTTATAAATTTCATCAGTTCTATCATTATTGTCATTTTCCGACAGATAAATTAGAAGGCAGGAAAAAATCCTGTTTCCAAAATCGTTGTATTAATAATACTAAATCTCGTGATTAGCTTGTTACGCCATTGCAACACATCATAATTGCGAACCAAGAGGGAAGTCCCAGGGTGCGGCCGGTGTACAAGGCATCGAGTCAGTAATTTGAGTGAAAACGTTAGGTAATCCAAGATTCGCATTTACATATTCTTCGTTTTAGACTCTTTTTTCAAGTTCAAATAAAATAAGTTTAAAGTAATTTGCTTTTTTCTTTGGATTTTCCGGCTCTGATCTTCGTAATTAACTTCTAAACAAATTTATATATACACGTACAAAGAAAACTTGTTGATAAAGAGATGTATCGACGTTTGCAATAGCACACTTTGTGATTTGTTGAGGCTTTAATTTCGTTCTACAATTTATATGTGCGCGCGCGATTTGAATCTAGTTATGGAGTCTGACGTTTGTGCGGATGCAACTTCATGTTGCTTGTCGTAGAACGTTTCGTTCCGAAACAAGAGAAGAGAAAAAATCTGGACTCTTTTGAACAAACTCATCTCCCATTTATATAATATTACTGTAATGCTTACGTTAACTAATCTTATTTAGATTATATATGTGTTGCTTTTAATATTTTTTTATCATTTCTGCTTTATACTCATATAAAAGTGTAATAATATATAGCTTAACTCTCTCTCAAGTTGAGTTCTTTCATAACCTGAAAACTACTTTCTACAAGTTATATACGTTCAGATATTTTTTGTTAAACCGCATATTCACAGAGAAAACATTTACAGACATAAACTTAAAAGTAAAACCTTATTTAAATATAAAATTGTATCCCAATCGTTAGAGCCGTTTTCTAGATACACGAAATAAATGTATATATAAAATATATACAAGAGTGACGACTCTTACAAAGTTATGAGATATAATACTCGGTTGAATTTGGGATGCGGCACATATAAGCCTGCTACTATATACAAACGGCCAGAGGGCGTATGGTGTTCGCGATCAAGAAGTATACTAATTATGTAGCATCTCATAACACCCACTAAACTTCACTAATCTTCAACCTGCTCAGAAAATTCGTAGACATTATTAAACATTAGTTTCGGATTAGTTTTGCAAGTGAAAGTTGTTACAGAATATTCGTTCCGCTTCACAAAATCATAATAGTTGTAGACAGAGAAACCGACAAAGTTAATTTTCCGTCTTGAACTAAATAGAATAATAAGATGCTACCGTATTAAATTGTGCAACTTAACATATTACCAATACAATAGAAGTTTTTTTTTTTAGGAAAACTTATTAACAAAACGAATTTGACAAGTTTTTGTAACAAATTTATAACACACAGCTCGGCAGCGGAGATTTATAGATATATCAACAATATATAGGCTAACTTTTGTTCGCAACTTCGCCCGTATTAATGAATGAAACGTATTCTATGTCCTTTTATGTACGTACACCTGACAACATTTACGCAAACTTTCATTAGAATCAGTTGAGCTGAATAAACAGACAGACAAACTTTATTTATAACTAGCGGCCTTCACCGGCTTCGCACGGGTATAAAATATATAGCCTCACTGATATCACTGAAAAAAATAATCAAATTTCGCAGTCCTCGATTCACCAAAGAACGAGAACGTAGTTCCATCATTGTGTGTTTGATATTACCGCGATTCGAATATACCGTTCAGCTTTTTCGTTTATTACAGGCACGACTAATTAATCGAAATCACTCTCTGTGTTTGTCTTTCTGTCAACATATATAATAAGGAGTGTCTAAGCGAAGAATTCATAGGCATCCGATAAACGCAATCCATTATCAGCTTCATCTTCATCTATCATCTGGTGAGATCGAGGCAAAACGCGTGACTGTAGCCCATAAAAAAAATAACGCTGTAACTTTATTTATTGTACAAAAAAATCTTAACTGGTGTTATAAAAAAGAAAGTCAAACTTTGCGTACACATTGTCATAGGTACAAAAAAGGACGTAGGGTACTCTCCATCCAGAAAGAATGTACTGTTCCCGAGAGGGGTACATCAAGATAAAATAAAATAATAGAAAAAAATAAAAGACATTCGCACGTACGAAGCTGCGAACAAAAGCGAGTAATAATATAAAATTGATATATAAACTGGTTGGAAAGTTTTCATAGTTAGTTACAATAGAAGAAAATGTTATATGTCGATATGTGTTAAATTTATTCTACAAAAAATATTCAATTATGAAGGAGAATGCCGCGTTCACATATAGAGCTTCGCACAACATACGGGGGCAAATTAAAATCCAATTTGTTTAATGTAATTATGAGTGTATAGCGCTCATAGATTGCAGCGCTGCGATACGTACAGTTGTTAGTTACATTCGAACTCCCGTTTAAACAATTCACTCCCGAACATGCCGAAGGAAGATCCCGAAGCCGCAGCCCTGAAAAAGGAGCTGAACGATCTCATTGCTAAAGTAAAGGTATTTATTTTATTTCTCATTTACACAATGCTATGAAGTTTAAAAGTTTAACGCTGATTGCTTTTTTTTTTCGAACTGACCTACACTGTTCGCTTCGTAAGGTCTCTACAGTTCCACCGGTCTACCTACCTACCTACCACCGGAATGTGAAAAGGAGTGCCTTAGCCATTAGGTTTTAATTTTAGTTACTGTGTTTTAAATACAGGCAGAGGTATTTGTTATAGCAGCCGTATATTTTTTATTATGTATTTCATATGGTCGCATTGGTAAATCTACAGACTTATTCTGAGACAGGGACCTATTTAACTCTATTTATTTATTGCATCTCTTTGTATATTGTTATAAAAATGTATAATATCTTATAATAATTTAAGAGTATATTTGTAATGCGTTTATTTCGGATATTTTCGAAATCGGACCTGAAGGTCCATATTGCTTTGTTATTACGAATATTTCGATTCACATTTATTAAAATAAAAAGTTCCAACATTGGCGTACCGTGTACACCAAAAATGTTACTGAATAACTGGAATAGGTAATGAAAAATTAAATGAATATCCTTAGAACCAGTATGATCTATGTACAAAAATTTTCATATCTAGAATTTTGAAAAGGAATCTGTTTATCAAAAACTTCATCAAAAATACTTTTAGATAAATATAACTACAAAATATCTAAATAAGAGTTCAGTGAAATTTACGATATTTTAAACAGTCGATAGGTTGTGTACAGTTGCCAATTGTCCAGTAGACATGGAGTATGATTTTGTTTTAAAACGTGTCTATAATTATATGTGTTTTATTTTTTTATTTTATTAAATCCTTTCGCTCTTGAGATCTATTCCCTTTCCATAGACAAGTTTTTTTACCCAGGCTGATCAAGAGAAGTTGGCGGACGAGAAGCTGGCCCAAAATGTGGGGATTTATCCGATGTACCCAAGATAAGACTCGTCACGAAGAAAACGCTGAAAGGCCATCTGAATAAAGTTAATTCAGTGCACTACAGTGGGGATTCCCGGTAAATCATTTAATTTGTGATTTATTGCATATATTAAGTGAGACTTAGTTTTATTCTACAGCGAACTTTCATAATACAATTGAAATGCGTGCTTAATTTATATTAACTGTTTTATTTTAAGTTTAGTACTTAATTACTTACTAACCCTTTACTCTTTCTAAAAATAAATCCCTCGTATTATTAAAGAGTACTTCTTATAAGCGACCACAATATTTTTTTTGCTATTTGCGAAACTCGTATCAAAATACTCAATCTAGACTTAAATATTTTTGTCGTGGCAACGGCTTATAAACCGATGAACGCCGTCAGCACGCACCAAAAAGCATTACTCATTGTCACGTTCCGCCTGAGTCAAGCGTGCAAGCGAGAGCGCGGAACAAGCGATAGAGAGGCGCGATCGGTCGATGCGTCCGAGTAGAAGAGAGATAGTGGCAGCAAACAACCTACACGTGAACTGTTTTGTTTACTTACTGTCACAAACTTACTGTTGATAAAGTGAAGTGGAAAGTTAATGTGGTTTTTCATCAATGTTTTCTTATGACGTTACCACGTAAAATTCTCTCCCGTAAACGGACTTTACAGGCAACAATTTTTTTTACATAGTGTCTGTTTATGATTTGAAAAACTGATTATTATCGAGCTCTTTTTCTCGGGTTGAAAATTGATTCAAATCAAACACCAAATTTAGAACATAGTGGACAGTTTTGAAGAACTTTTAGTGCTCACGATGCTGAGTTCCAGTTTGAAGGATCATAAGTCTCTTCATATGTATCAGTCGATGTATCCGTTAATCCGACGGGGTGCCATGATTTCTTTACGTGACTGACCACGTCACGTTAAGTGACATTTTTGTAGAGAAAACTTTTTTAGTCCCATTGCGATTCGTAACTTGATTAAACAAAATAGACGACATTAAAACGAGAGAAACCTGTACGTTTATAGGATATAACGTACGAAAGAATGAGATAGAAAACATTATACAGTATTTCTTAAATTCGTGGTCTCGTCATTGTAAATTGCGTTCCCTAATGCTGCCTCTGATCCCAGCTTTGTACGTTTTATTAGTACTGGTATTAGTGGTAGTAGTAATGGTATTAATTAAAAAAAATACAATTTTAAAATAGTACAATATTTTTTATTCACTTTATTTTACCTAACGACTTCTACTATTTCTAATACGTTAGTTCCATTTGTAATCTATAATTACTTACACGTAAAACTTATAAATCTAAAAAAAAGCAAAAACATATTGCTTAGTAGGAAACTTAACTAAACTACACACAGCATTCTGGAAGATTCCTGTATTGGTTCTACTATGTCTTAACCACCTATATCCACGATATGAATAAATAGCAAATAACGTCAAGATTTCCATCAAAACCTTCTGAACTAAATTTAAAAAAGGGTTAACTAACATTTAGCAAAAAAGAAATAATGTAATAACTCAAATCAAATCAAAAATACTTTATAGAAGACAGGAGATCTGGTTTATCTTTTCATGGTACATATTTTTACAAACACAGATAGTTGTATTCGTGTTTGGTGAGTGCACAGAGAGGGGCGTCAATTCTAGACATCGCCATCGTTCTATGCTATATATCTCGTGAATGGTATATTATCGAGATGAACCAGTTACCTTCGTACAAGGAAATTGAAAAACAAATGGTTAGGATTGGATAATCACCTACCTGAGAATTAAAACACGTGTGCAAACATCGATTAAAATAATTATTACTGATCGGTATTTCCATGAATTGTGAGGTAAAACATTTTATAATCAAACTATACAATGGTCTTAGGTTTTTTTAACATAAAATATATGTCATTTATGAATAATCTAATTTTTTTTTTTTTTTTTTTTTTTTTTTTTTTTTTTTATATTATAGGGGGCAAACGAACAGATGGGTCACCTGATGGTAAGTGATCACCACCGTCCATAGACACTAGCAACACCAGGGGAGTCGCAAGTGCGTTGCCGGCCAATAGAGAACTTTAGAACATAATCAACAGTTTCAACTTCTAGATAAAATTTAATCACTTAACACTAGCAACCGCTCGCGATATCTCTTATGTTAAACTAGCTGTTGCGCGCAGTTCCGCATGTGTTTTTTTTTATAATTATAAAGTACTTCTTATAAGATCAGCCATCTGTTAGTGAAAGTTCCGTGAAAAATGGTTCAAACGTTTTGGAGATAGTACTACAGATGAAGCCATGGATGACAGCTAGTCTAAAATAAAGTAGCCTATGTCACCCGCTGTAATTATAACTATCCGTCAGTGCAAATTTCTATCAAAATCGGTCCAGCCGTTTCGGAGATTACCCGGAACATACAAACAGACAGACAAAATTTTAAAAAATTGTATTTTTGTTATCAGCATCGTGTATTCGTTCATATCCAATCAGTAAAAAGTCGTTATTTTGATATTACAAACAGACACTCCAATTTTATTTATATGAATAGATGAAAATATACAACTTAATAACATAAAATGCAACTTAGCGCCTCCTACCGGTGAGTTACAATACAATAGATAACAAAAGAACGTTATCCATGAAAAATTACTTGCGTGCCAGCATGCACAGTAATCACACAAAAAGTGTTGCAGTGCATATAGATTATTATAAAACTCGAGTTTGTTTTTTATTTGTTGAAAGTTGTTAATCTCTAGAACTAGCACTCAAGTTCGAAAAAATTATAAGTAACATCATGTGTGTCAATACATGTGATATTACGATCCTTAGGAGCAGAGCGATGATCTTCAGAGTTTAGAACAGAATGTATACAAAGCGTAAAGAAATGTTAAAATGCGGGCGTGCGGCGTGGCATGCCGAGAAGGACCGAACAGTGAATGTCTACATCAGCGAGGTAGACAGGCTCGCAACTTATTCACGTAATTCAGCTTCCTATGCAACAATTGTGCTGTATACTGCATTTGTTTAAGCTTACCTAACCGCGTCTGCAGCAATTTTTTTCATTCTACGCGAAAGAAACCACATGTCACAGCCAGTTTTATTATATTTTACGAAACCAAAATATTTTATTTTTTCACATTTCTCCTATCAAGTTGGTGCATTTGATAAAATTTATTTATATCTTATGTATAACATTCATGTCTTAATAAAAAAAACCTGAGTTTTTTTTAACATTAATTCAGCAAAATGATGGGCACTATACCTGATTAGAGGTATGGTACAGGCTAAAAACAACGGCGACTGTAGCTATTAAATACCAATAGCCGTTGCCGTCATGCCCACCTGCATGAACGACCTGGGATCGATGTTCTATGTAAGATAAGAGGGGAGAACTATGGGCATAACGTGTAAACTGAGTGAGCGAAGCAAACGTTTACCAATGAGTGTCCACCTATATATATAATGGTTATAGTGTAAAATAATTATAAATGACTCGTATGCTTAACAGGCACTGCGTTACTGGATCCCTTGATGGCAAACTCATCATCTGGGACACATGGAGTGGCAATAAGGTTCAAATTATACCGTTACGCTCGGCTTGGGTCATGAGCGTAGCTTTTTCACCGTCCGGAAATTTCGTTGGTAACTTTCCAGTATATGTATATATATTTCATATAAAAATCGTCCACCTCTTCTGGTTTAGACCTCGTAAGTAACTGCAAAATCGCGATTTTACAGAAACCAATAAAAATGATTTTCGGTTTTCAAATTTTAGCATTAAGATACGAGAAAAAAACTTCTCTAAGAAAAATGCGTTATCGTTCTGAATGTTTGGAAGTCTGTTGTTTTACATGATTGAACCACTTAAAAATGTTTTCCAATAATAATTTCAATTTTAAGAAAAAAATTACATGCGAGGTTACGAAAGGGGACGAAATATAAACTGAATTTATCAAAAGAACAAAATTGATTTTTTATTTCCTTCTAGCATATAATTTAAATGATTATTTTCTCGGAAACAGGCTGTATCTAATTTAGACAACAGGAAAATGTAGTGAAGTTATGCATTAATTTAATTGTAGATAAACTATACCAAAAACTCTAATAAAATGCACCACACCACGTGCTTGACCATAGTTAGGTGTCTACCTAGTCTTGGATTGCCATAAAGCTACCAATATTTCACGCACTCTACGGTATGGTATTATCTATGGTATTCGATTTTAAGGAGTTCCCTTGTGTATTTTGGAGATATAAGATCTAATGCAAGTGAAATTAAATTGGGACCCTTCTGAATAATCCTTCTTATAATAAGAAACGAATGTTCTAAATCGGATTTTAAATTCCGAAATTAAAAGTAACAAGCATTTAAATAAAATCATCCGAATTAAAAACCTCGTTTTTGACGTCAGTTACGCATAATAGTATATTATGTATAACTCATTGTAAATACTTCAATACCAAGTTTAAGAGGTCATACAAATACGCTGAAATGTTTCTTCACGTTTCAGCCGAAGGTCATTCACTAAAAAATAGGATATAAGAGATTCTGCCTTCTTTATTGTAGGGTGAAAACCGACGTGAAGTAACAGTGTTTGCACTGTTGCGTTTCGTACGGTCAGTGAGAGCGCCGGAGGCCCACATATATTAAAAGGCCGGCAACGCACTTGCGACTCCCCTGGTATTGCTAGTGTCTATGGACGGCGGTGATCACTTACCATCAGGTGACCCACCTATAACATAAAAAAAAAAAAACAGTGAGAGACCGATACTTGTCGTCAAGCATAGTGTAATCCAAAACACATGGCTACCATCAAGTGATCCACAGTCTATCAGCAATCGTCACTGTTATGTCGGCCTACATGCTGTTCAATATACACTGATTGATTCTCAAATGCGGTAAACACTGTGACAATGACTGATATATATTATCCCGTAAATGGTGATTGTGTTCCAGTCTAAGCGTGCAACGATTGCGGGAGTTACACTCATTGCATGGCAACACCTAGCACTGAGTTAAATTAGGTCAATTATTCAAGCGATTTTTTCAACCTATGTATGGTAATTGTAGTATCGGTACGTTTACAACGATCTATGATTAAGTAAGAACCTAACTATGGTAAAACACGTAATGGTGCATATTTTCAGTAGATATTTTTTTGAAATCGGTTTTGTTTTAATTCTATAATCGTAAATAATAAACTAAATTAATTACCAACTTCCTAACAATTTCCTATCATCTATATCTAGATAGACCATGTTTCTGACACAACAATTATTATAATTAAATTTATACGACGAATAAGAAATCAATTTGTTCTTTTGATAAATTTAGCTGATATTTCGTCCCCCTTCGTAACAACGTAACTAATGTATTTTTTTATTATTTGAGGTTATTAGTAGAAAGAAAACGATTATTTTATTAGAATTTTCTTGTAATTAAAACGTCGTTCTTGAGCTTGTGGTGGCATGGACAACATGTGCACTGTTTATGACGTGAACAACCGCGATGCCACTGGCGCCGCAAAGATGGTGCGCGAGCTCGCCGGATATGAAGGATTCCTCAGCAGCTGTCGCTTCCTAGACGATACCCACATACTCACCGGGTCTGGAGACATGAAGATGTAAAGTATAGCTTATTAGATTTCCAGTTTTTGTTGTGACGTATTCATTATACCTTATAGGTTTTAGCGTTTAATATCAATCTTACTTGATGTAGCCTAAGATACCAAACACGGAAAACCTCGACGGAAACTGGCTCTCACGATCCATTGTAGAAACACTCCCATAAATATTTGGTGACAGATTCCCAACTTGAATCTATGGCTCACTTTATTCATGGCGTCACAATCAGATTTATTTTAGCGCCATCTATCCGCTCTTTTGTCGTACTACATTGTTGAACAATTGCGTTTTAATCATAATGCTTGAAACTTCCAGGATTTCTACAAGTGCTCACTTTTCTTTTTGGATATTATTTAAATAAAACGGTTATGGTATACAATTAAAATAGCGGTAACCACAAATAATGACCGTCAATATATATTAAAATATAATTAAAGAAATCCTAAACGATATATTATTACAGGTTCAGATCTACCACTCGGCTATTTATTTATTTGTATTATATGTATAATATTTTTATTTGAAATTTTATGGCAATTTTTTTTATTATTTATAATAATAACTTTTGCCAATAATTTCACATATCTAATATTAGATTATTATACATAGTTGAAATAATATAAGACATTCGATATGTGTTTGGCACTAAGTTTCACTTAACTATTCGTAGCTACTTGAGTGAGTACCAAACAGGAACAGGCAACAGGAGTACTAAATACAGGAATTAATATTTCCAGTTGCATTTGGGATTTAGAGGTAGGCAGACGTGACATGGAGTTTGATGCACACGCTGGAGACGTGGTCAGCATTTCCTTATCGCCAGGTAAATTAGGTCTTTAAGCCTTTATTACATGTTAAATGTTTAGGGTAGTATTATTGACACTGCATTTAATTACACTTTCCCATAAGAGTCAAGCAATAATGATAAAAAAAATACTTAAAAGAGGAAAAGGATTTTCGAAGTTATGAATAGTACTAACGAAAAAAATAAAAAAGTCGAGGCAGTCATGAGGACTGCCAAGCGAATTGAAAACTTAAAACAACAGAATAACAGTGTTATTTTTCAATCGATTATAGTCTGATTCTATATTTACCGTTTAATTCCTCTGGAAAAGCGTAATTTTTTGCCCAGTTAACACTTTGAGTCTTCTAAAGTCTTGATGTCTTATCAAAATCGGTTCAACCGTTTCAAAGGGTTAGTCTGGACGATCAACAGATGCTTCAATAGTATTTGTATATAGAAATATTATAAATTTGAATAGAAATAGAACGACGACATATTTATATAGAACGTTCACGTTTTTGTTCGTTCGTTAACAAGTTGTATTTTATACTAGATTCTTAACCTCGAGAAGAGGCCTTTGCCTAACTATGAGACACTAATATTATAGTATTATTATAATATTTTATAGATATGAAGTCGTATGTTACCGGCTCTGTGGATAAAACTTGTAAATTATGGGACGTTCGAGAGGATAAGGCCAAACAAACATTTTTCGGTCATGAAGCCGATGTCAATAGTGTTTGTGTAAGTACATTGTCATAAATATCACTACATAGTATAAAATAAAGTCGCTTTTTCTGTCCCTTTATCCCTGTGTGTGCTTAAATCTTTAAAACTACGCAACGGATTTTGATACGGTTTTATTAATAGATAGAGTGATTGAAGAGGAAGGTTTATACATGTATAATAACATAAATTAAATAGTGGAGAAATACTGTTATTTTTGAGGCTACTCCAAGTAACGCGTGCGAGCCACGGGCAGTAATGAATAAATCAAAACTACTGGATCGATTTTAATCATTTTTTCAGTGAATGACATAGGCTATATATTTTATACCCGTGCGAAGCCGGAGCGGGCCGCTAGTTATTCTATAAATCGAATAAATTGTTGGAAGTAATTTAACTAGTTGGAAGTAATATAACCATCCTGTTGTTAATATTATAAATACTAGGCTCAACCTTCCATCTCATCCCATTTTTTTTTCTTCCAATTCGCTCTATCAAATGTCATGTCAATATTGATACCTTTTACATATATCTCCACTGTTTTCCATTTATACCTTCGTCGGTCTTTTTTTAGTTTTATATTCGTTCACTTTCATACTAAACAATCATCTAAGTATATGACTTTCGCTCCTCGCTATCATAGGCTCATACCGCGCTGATACATACGAGTATATGCTCAATTTCTTTGTCACTAATGCTATTTTTATACTTATTTTTTTGCTAATCTTGTTTATTCTAATGACTACAGATGTAGCCCAACTCACGTCCATTTTGACAGTTCGTATCTCTGCCACAGTTTTTTTTATTAGTCTGTTTCGTATTCACATTTCACACATCACGATACGTCGTATAATAGTTTTGTGTACTTTTTATTTAGTGGTTACATCAATTGTCGATTACAATATATTAATTGTCGTCCAGTGGTCTAAATACGACAATAATTGATTTTTTTTAAGTTTCATAGTTATTGAAGATTTTTGTACCAGAGAGTATATAAATATTGTCGATTATTAGACAAAAGGAGTTGAGGTAAGACAAATAGAGACATATACATAAAGGCTTCGGTTGATCGATGGCAAGGAAAAGCTGGTTTCCCTATTTTCTTTTATTGATTACACACTAAATTTCGTTAATACCTACTAAACAAAAGAAGAATGGTTGACAAATAAAATAGAAGACAGTACTGTATTGTATTATATCTTTATTTGTATTGTTTTTTGACAGTACCATAATAGTGGTTTTGCATTTGCAACGGCATCTGAAGATAAGACGGCTCGATTGTTCGACATTCGCAGCGATCAGCAGCTGGGGCACTATACTCCGCCTGGTGCTAGCGGCTTCACCAGCTGTGGTAATAAAGCGCTCTCACATGATAATCGTAGTCTATTTAACAATGTAACGTAATAATTAGCTAATAAAAAAAATCGAATATCTTAGTTAGCAAATATACCTGCACTTCGTTCGATGGTAAATGGTTTGTGCTACCTATGCTATTCTATAACAAACTACGATCGTATTATGAGAGTTACTATGAGCTAACTGAAACTAAGCAGAAAGACTCCTGTCCCTTCAACAGCAACGAATCCTTCAAGCGGCAACGAAGCATCACGAGCACAACTACTTTCTGTAGAAAAGCTGTATACAAATAACAATGATTACCGCATAAAGATACACGCTTACCGTGTAAATAAACATACTTACCGTGTAAATAAACATGCTTATCGTGTAAATAAACATGCTTATCGTATAAATGAAGATGCTTATTCCGCAAAGTAACATATTATTTGGATAAATAATTATTAATGATAAAAGTATAATTATTTTTAGGGTTATCACTGAGTGGAAGATATTTGTTGGCCGGTTCTGATGACAACAGCGTACATTCTTGGGATACTTTGAAAGTTACTCATACAGGTATACAGGCCCTGTCGGTTTATATATATTACAGTAATTTCCATCAGCGATTATGGTATATGATAATGAATTTTGGCACTATTCTTCCAGGAACCTTGAATGGACACGAAAATCGTGTGACTTCTATCTCCGTAGCACCTAACGGAATAGCTATGGCCAGCTGTTCCTGGGACCAAGGTGTCCGAGTTTGGGGCTAGACCTTCAAGAGTATCAAACCCTACATTATCTAACAAGCGTGATAATTTTAAATAGCTTCAAATAAATCCCGTTTAAACTTTATGACTTTTTTTATTGTATCATATGCTATTATTTCTAAAACCACTTAAGATAAATATATCAAATTGGATCTCGGATAATGATGACCTCGGACGTCCTAACTCGCTAAGTTCAGAAAGGTATTTAGCATATGCTCCAATATATGTTTGGCGATTCATAGTGAAAGGTGATCGCATGTCAGAAGAACATTAAAAACTGTGCTATCTATATTTTCTATGTTATTTTGTATATTCGAATACTTTGTCTCCAAGGTATCGGCTACGTTTTTTAGAATTAACACATAAGTGTTGTTGTTAGTGTGAAATTTTAACAATGCATACTTGGCATAACAGATTCATGAAAAATGCCAATTGTTGGAAATTTTGTGTTTACAAATATAACATTTTCAACATCTTTCTTGACTTTATACGATTTATACTTGTGTTCTGCATCAGCTTATCTTTAATATTCAAAGCGTTTACATCTCTTTATCGGATCAAATGGTTTTATTATATTGTAAAAAATATAAGTTTGTTCAAAAATATTCTTTTAGCAAGATTGTGTACACAATTATTATTATGGCTTTTCTATCTTTCATAATTTTTCTATCGAATATTCGTTTCGACTTTACGAATGCGAATGTAACGCATTATTTGACTGACAATTATTCCGATACGAGTAATGGAAAATTGAAGAAAACGCCCATGAAATATATTCTGCTTTGGACGGATAAAAACGATTTTCCTTTCATTTATTTTGGGGAAGGTAATACGGTCTTTGTTAATAAAAAATGTGAGTGGTCTAACTGTTACGTGACGGGGGACAGATATACCCTAGGAGATTATAGTATCTATGATGTTATAGTCTTCAACGGTCCACAGCTTCAATATCATTCGAATATAGATGATATGCCGAAATATCGATCAAATCGTCAAAAATATATTTATGCTAATATCGAAGGTGCCGCCAACTATCCGGTATGTTCTACAATGTGGGAACAATTTCTTTAACTGGACCTGGACGTACAAACTGAATTCGGATGCAGTATGGGGTTATTTCGTTATAAAAAATGCAAGCAACCACGTCATTGGTCCAAGCGAACATATGTACTGGATGAATACAGAAGATACGAATCCAATAAGTGAAGAATTAAAATTAAAACTACAATCGAAGAATCAAGCCGTAGCTTGGTTCGTCTCCAATTGTGATACCTTAAATAAAAGAGAAAAGTATGTGGAGGAATTAAAAAAATATTTGAGTAAACATCGTCTGTTCATAGATATTTATGGAAAATGTGGAAGTCTGCAATGCCCCAAGGCCGTTATGAATAGGTGCCTTAAAATTATTGAGAAGAAATACTATTTTTATTTGGCTTTTGAGAACGCTAATAGTGAAGATTATGTTACAGAAAAAATTCTAAATGCCGTGAATCATAACACCGTGCCTGTTGTATATGGCGGAGCTAATTATTCAAGGTAAAAACAAACATAATAACGATTGTTATTATTAACTATGGTTATTGATAATGGTGATGGACAATTAATCCGTTTACTAGGAACTTATGGCAATACATATTAGACCATTCTCTGATTCCCAAAGAACTTTGACTACATGTCGGGTATATAATTAAATCTAAATATATTTTACCAGTTAAGTGTTACTTCTTCTTCTTACCCTTATCCCACCTAAGAAGGGTGGGTACAACATGTCTATCATGTTGTGAGTATGATGTGGTTTAATTAGTGCCCATACACACATGTAGGTACACATAGTGGTTGGGTTTGTTTTTTAATCCCTTTTTCGAACGGAGTTAGCTTACTTTAACTTAGTAGTCAGATTCATGATACATGTATAAGTTCGTGAAACATACATGCTTGGTACTCGTGTATGTTTCGCGAATTTATATATGTATGAAATAAATAATAGTTAGTTTAACTTAGATCCGGAATATTCGACGACAGTCCAACCCGGGGCGCACCGCGCCCCCCCGTGTGCTGGTTGCCTATATAAATTCGGGTGAGTGCCTTAAGCGCTCCCGTTAGTAGTCCGGTGAAACTGTAAAGACCTTGCCAGGTCAACACTGTAGTCAGTTCGAAAAAAAAATTACGATCGGCCGCGCGCGCCTCACATCAATCCTCCTTGAAATTATTTTGTAGTACCATTTTGTGTGGGAATTATTTAATAGTTTATATCATCTCAAAATATCTTATTAAAACCTTATATATTTTTTCTAAGATTATGTTTAGAGTTACCTGGTAAGAGTTACATAACTAATAAATATAATATTTTGCAAAAAATATTCTACCCTTTATGAAGGTTTATGTAATTAAGTAAATAAAGCTTCAACAGTTAATTAACGTGTATTTACAAATCTATTTGCACAATTACAGTATCTTAAATATTTCCTACAACATTCACAACAGAACAAACCTTAGAATAGTATATAACTATGAAAACAATATGACAAAACTTGAACCAATATATATATATATGGTTACAGATTCTTACCGCCTGAATCGTACGTAAACGCATTTAATTTAAGTCCAGAGACATTGGCCGAAGAGATATATGATATCATACAAAACCCAAGACGATACTACAACTTTTTTAAATGGAAAAATCACTACACATATCATTTAAGACACGAGAGTCCTTTTACTGATGACTACTGCAGTTTCTGTGCTATGCTAAATGACAAATCTTTAATGACAAGGAAAACAATTTACAAAGATTTTGATGCTTGGTGGAGACACGTTATAGATTGCAGTTTCATCTAATCTACGAAGGAACTTAGAGGTGTGTTATACTCGAAAGCAATACATTGTAATATTTATATGTAATAATTATCTTATACAAATAATTAAAGAGCAAAATTAGATACTAAAATCAACACGTTTCAGTGCGAGTTCATAATTCATCGGTAAACCTTTGTCGGCGTAAATTGTGCCATAAAGGTAACGATCCCCAGAACCTCGATCTGGATGCCAAATCGTGGCTCATTTTCTGTTCTTCACCTATTTCTAGATATTCCATTTTCCGTCCACTTGTTGCTGGTTTCCATTCGAATGGTATTTCTATTGGTTTGTTCGGATTCCTGTAATAAAGAATAGTTATGCTTAATTCGTTTTTTTTTTAATATCATCACATTTGATTCGTTTTTGGCAAAAAAAAATAATGTACATTTAGGAGTGAACATATATATATTCCTTACTCAGACCGGGTAATAACTCAAATAATAAAGTGATTCTCCAGTGGTGCATTTCAAAGTCATATTTTAAAAGTGTTACTCCTCTATGAGGAATTATTTCATCAGATCTTTTTTAAATCATTTTATTCATGAAACAAATTACGGCCTTTCACTTTATTTTTGCCTGTCATGTTGGAATACGACTGTCCTTCAAACAGCACGGCGAAAAATTGCATAAAGGTCAGAAATACACGACTCCAAGTCCACCCACGTGGAATCCGGTTTGTCTGCAAGAGCTCGTGTTTTTAATTAATAAGCAATCATTATCTTTTAGCCCCATCTCTGTTTTTTTGTTTTTTTTTTTATGTAGGTCTCTTTTAACCTACTCCATTTGTCAATGTTCTGTGCCACGTATATCCACTTTGATCTCTTCCTTCCTTTATGAAGCTGTTGCACTAAGGTATTTGTGGTCTTCGTGTAGAGTATTTTTCTGCCCATAATAGGCCTATTAAACGATAACTTTGCATCAGGAGTAGTATTTATGGGCTACGTGCCTATCTAAATTTTCCACATTTTTTGTACTCCGAGCATTCCAACCTTGCAAAACGTTTGACAACATCGGTAACTTTAGATTGTCGATTCAACCGTGTATTTGTTTTGCTGTTCGCATAATGTTAACCCCACAAGTTTCATAGTTTGGTGAGGGATTAGGTTTCGACTCCGTAGATATGGACTAGTAGAATACATGTATTGAATTTACGTGCTTTATATTCTACTGTGATGTTCATTGTTTACGCAAACTAAAGTTTTAAGTAGGTATCTTGTGCCAGACATGAACATTAGTCAATTTCGTTGATATTAAGTGAGTTCTTCTCAAGTAAAACTTCATATTGAGATCAAGATTCATATTTTTTTTAATTAACAACATTTTTTTTTCGTTGTAATTAAACAATCTGTGTCACAACACTTTGAGCGCAAAATTCGTGCCATTTATTTCATAAGGGCTGTAAATAAATATAATTAAAATTTACTTTAAACAGACTCTTAAAATTTACCCCGTGGTTGCGAAATTAGTCCACAGTGTCAGCATGAGTTCACTAATTTCGTAGTCCTTATCAGATAACGGTTTAGCCAGAAAACGGATGGGAAATAGATGCATCAAATCATCGGCATGGCATACACCTGAAAGCATTTGATTATTTTGAAAAAAAAAAAACATGAAATTAAAAATTACAAATGAAGCGTAGATTGTTTAGTATCAGCATCTTTGAAAATTGCTTTAATTTATATTATTATAACGAGTCCAAAAACAAATGGAAGACAAACCTATTGTATCCAATTTACCGGTTATTTATAAAATTGATAGGCAATAAGTAAATTAATGATTATTGTCCTTAAATAGGATATATCACCAAGGATTTACTACTTTTCAACTTGCTTTATACATTGAATATATTTTAATTCGGTTCATATTTTTGAAACTTTTGTGGCTTAGTAGTAGCGCATTCCAACACCGCGTCGATCGTCGTAAAGAGGTCTCCACCAAAGAGTTTGCGTTTAGACGATGGAAAATATCGTGATAAAACCATAACATGAGTGAACGGCGCTTTCTAATGGCCATCTGCCTACTTACCATATTCAAGGCGATAATCTACCTCCAAGCACCTATAACTGTATTCCAGTACATGTACTTGAGAGGCAAATTTCTCTAAGCTCAGCGTGCTTATCAGCTTAAAGCAATTACTCAACATCAGGTGTGCAGAATAAAAGAAAAAGTCCCCCACATCATTACATAAGATCAGATAGTGAGCCAGTTGATAATGAAAATGCGTGTGAATTGAATCACAGAATTTTTCGTGACGCACGACGATTAACAACGCGTCGGAGTTGGCTCATTTGATGATCTACAATAAATTATCGACAGCCATTGTTGTAAATATGGCCTCAATAGAACCAGTAATTGCAGTAAATATCATCTTATATTAATTAATAATTATCGGTATATTCGACAGTATTAAACGTATTTACGAATATTTCACTTGGGCATAACTGCCAGTAAATGTGACAGTATTCGAATTGGTACACCATATTATGCATAGGTACGTATGTTACACTTTCTTACTAACAAATATTGTCCAGTCTCAATTCCGAGTAGTCAAATCAACCTCGTACTTTCTATATTATAGTTAAAGAAGTAATTGTTATAGTCCACAGTACCGTAATCACCAACAGAGTCTCCAAAGATTTGTGAAAAACTATTCGTAGCTTTGTAAGTCAATTGGTAGAGGTAAACAGGATTTTTTGTATAATTGAACACGAGTTCAACTGCTTCCACAGCTGGGTAGTTAAAATATGAATCGGAATAGATCTAAAACATAAAATTATTATATTAGTATAACTATGGTAGTAGACTTTTTTATGAGCCTAGAAGACTGGCCTATGCTTCAATTAGCTATTAAATATTGCTGTCTCGTATACGTGGTCGTACTTCTAGGTTATGTTTCCTTCTAGCAAAAAGTTGGAAAGTATCGACAACTAGTAATTTAATAATAAATAAATTGACGTGTTTTAATCAAGTATTTGTCTAGATTTTGTATTATTCCTCCTCATTACCCACATATCCTCCACGCCACATACTATCCTTACTGGTATATGGTGCTAGTATCTTGGATACTTAAGGAAGTCACATCCATAGAGCTATGAATGGCTTATGTTCTTTACAAAAAATTATATGATCATAGCTCAAAAGAAATGGAAGTATCTAGACCACATATGCCAGAGTAATGTAATACATACTCCAAAGTAATACGATAGGCTGACGATTTAGTGATTGTGGTGGGAAAAACTTGCAAGAGGATAGAAGGGAATGGGAAAGGGAAACATAAAAATTTTGAAATTCGCCATTTGGTTTTTAATTTATTTTCGTGCCTTGTCATTAGAACTAAAGAGAAACATGTCCAAATTGCAATGTCCAAGGACAAAAAGAACATGGTTCTAATTCAGTTTTATTTTAGTTTCGACAACAGCAAAATTTTACCTAAACAAACTAAGGACACATTAATTAAAAACTTAGAATAATTACAATAAAAAGGCTTTACTTACTTCTAAAATTCCTCTGTTCAGATCGTCTCGACTTTTGCCCTTTAAATAAGTATCTTTTATTTTCTGCGTAATGATATCAGCGTATGGGGAGTTCTCGTAGTAAAATGTTACTGGTGCTATATTATCGAAACCGGTCAAGAACTCCTGGTACCTAGTTTCATGTGCTGTGATCCCTAGTAACAATCAATGTACATAAAAAAAATGAGATGTGGGATAAATATTTATGACTAATAAATGGAAGAACAGGTTACGATTATTATTACCTATTTTTCCTACATTTTCAGTTAACCCTGCCAAGCTACATGTGCATATTTAATCCTATTGGAATTAAGTTTCTAAGCTATTGTAGAAATTGATAACGAATATACATACGAAATACGTTATGTTGAATACCTCTTCTAAATTCACTTATCCTTTAGGGGAGTCATTAAAGGTATCTTGTCAAGTCGTATAGTTTTGTGTGAAACCGACTTTGTTTTTTTTTTATATTATAGGGGGCAAACGAATAGGTGGGTCACCTGATGGTAAGTGATCACCGCCGTCCATAGACACTAGCAACACCAGGGGAGTCGCAAGTGCGTTGCCGGCCTTTTAAATATGTAGGCCTCCGGCGCTCTCACTGACCGAACGAAACGCAACAGTGCACGCACTGTTACTTCACGTCGGTTTTCTGTGAGAGGGTGGTACTACCCCGGACGAGCCGACCCATTCATGCTGAAACCAGTAATAGCTTCAGCGTAGCTCTACCACCTAGACTTGAAGAAGAAATAGCAATCCACATTGAAGATAATATCAAAGGAATGAGTTTAAAATTTAAAATAGTCACTATACAGTAAATCATTATACTATTGGCTTTCAATTCTAACTGCCTGATTATCTGTATGGATGGTGACTTGGTGAATTTTTCAACTTAAGAATGGTAATTAACCAAATAAACTCTATAATACAGCCTACCGCTGTGTAGCATCGAACAATTATTTCTTCATCAACAACTCGGGCTCAGTATGTCCACCGATGTTAACACTGAGTCAAAATTTCTTAAAATATGATACTGAATGCTTACAAACAGATTTTAAGCATCCTTCGTCTTTAGTTAGCCCGGTCATCCATGGTACAGCTGGGGTATCGGGTATTTTACGTGCTGCATTTGTCAAGAAAGCTCCTGGTAAGTTTGGTTCGACAACTGCTTTAAACGGCGTCATAGGCTCGTAATCCCATTCCTTAAAATAGGGAACATAATTATTTTTTATCATTCTTAGACTGGCCGTACTGATCAATGCTATAGTTATGAATACCCAAAAATGTATATGTTAATGTGTACCTATAGGGTACTATTTCATATCCATTCTCAGTTCTTTTATTTTTTCCTATCTTTTATATGTACTGATGTTTATACAGATTATAATAAATAAATCAGAGAATTTAAATGAATACACATGTATATTACATAAAAACTGAATTCCGTTCCTATGATATCGTAGCTGTCCTTTTCACGGAGACATTGCAGCATCCGCTGAGATGGTGCCTGAGGACAGTTTAGATATTTCGCAAGCCGGAATGCATTTCTTAACCCTTCACCGGGTGATGCTTCCGCCCAAGGTACTAACGCTGTTCCTGATTCAGAAATTGCCTTATGAAATAAACCTGAAAAAATAATAATTTTAAAACGGTAAATATTACATAACAAAAGATATAACAACTGAAATGTAGAATATTGGTAATATTAATTTACCTGCACTGGTTTTAGAAATCATATGGAAATGTGCACTAGCACCTCCAGCGCTTTCGCCGAATATAGTGACAGAGTTTTTATCTCCGCCAAATGCACCGATAACTGTTTGGATGAAACGGAGGGCTTCTTGCTGATCTTTAAGTCCATTGTTACCGGGACAATGTTCATCCTGAGTTGTGAGGAATCCTAAGGGTCCTAGTAGTGGAAAAAAATATTATCAAGAAAGTAGTGATGTGAATTATTAGCTGAACGTGTACCCAAAATAAAAGAAAAGTTTAAATCGTGATATCCTACGCAAATATACGAGTACACTTGTTTCGAATAACATTACATAAATTAGCTCTACAAAATCTTATCTTTTTGCCGTAATGGAATATTTCTAAAACTTCAACCGTATGTTGGTCTATTGACGCTCGCTTTATTAGGCGATAAAAAAAATAGGTATCCTATATCCTATTTCCCAGTTTAATCGATTTTCCATATAATACGCCCAACCGTTCGAGCGTAATTGAAGGACAGACATTCAAACAAACATACTTTCACTATTATTTTATAACCATTAGGTCCACATTATCATAATATTCATTAGTATATTGTAGTCGTTAAATTCATACATTGATAATGTTCTCGAATAAAAAAAAAGATCAAATAGCCAACTATAATATCCTCTAATAGAATTAAGGAAGATATCTATCGATGAAAGACGTAGTGGTCGAGTGATTTGACCGGTGGAAAATCGATTCGATGTCCACAGGTACGAATCCGGGGATGTACCAGAGAATTTGTTTGAATTCGTGGAAATTTACTAATTGGAACTGGTAACATTATCCGCCACAGTGAAGACCAAATTCATGATAAATCCTACACCCAGGAAGTATTATAAGCATGTAAAAATAAATCTATGGATTTCTCGGAGTCTGAAATCGCACATAGGTCATGTACCGGTGTGGTTATTGAGAAACCTATATGAAAGCAACCTGAGAAAAGACCGCAAGTCCAATAGTGGAACTCTTATAGGCTGACGTCATTATTATTAAACACTAGCTAGTAAGCTCGGCTCAGACGGAACGTGACAATGAGTAATGCTTTTACGTACGTACAGCCGGCGTTCATGGATTTATAAAACGCTATCTCGTTCAAAAATACATTTTAATCATGCTATATTATTAGTGTAAACAAACATTGGTATAAAAACGACAACGTATTATAAACGCATGGTGTTTCTCTCTTACGCATATGAATCCGAATCTCTTTTCCTTTTCTAGAGTTCATTGCTACTCCTTGGTATACGTAAACGTATCATTTGACCTGTGTGTTTATTATATTTTAATACAGGTTGTTGTAAAATAATCTAATCGACTAAAACGTTTGCTTTACTACAATTGTACACATTGTATGTAAGTAGTCTGTTTGTTAAGTTTTCATGACTGAGCCTGTCAACTAATGGCAATGAATTTCTACACAGATATACCCTGGAACCTACTGAAGTATAGTTATATAGCTATCTATATTCAAAACATAGGGATAATTACACAAATGAAATCTTCTAGAAATATTTATACATATTAAACTAACGGCGTACAAACCTAATCTGTAATTTGGGACAACTAGAAGAACATCTCTGTCCAGGAGAAATTGTGGACCATACATTAAGGTAGTCGCGTCTCCGCACATCCATCCACCGCCATGAATGAACACCATAACCGGTAGTAATTCTTTCTCAGTCGACAGTTTCTGTAAAACGGTATATATAATGGATGCTGGTACATACAACTTTCCACACTTTATCCCAATTGGTTCTCAATTAATAATACTGTTCTCTTGGTATGACAATTTTTAATAAGATGAAAATATCTTTATGTTGTATAATTAACATCGGTCCCGTATTTCTAAGCTCTCCCCTATTAGACATGTTGTTACTGAAACACTTATTACGCTATATGATTTCAAGGATAGGTATTATATTCTAGTCAGTGCGTCACTATTCTGCCAATTTGACTCTTAACGTCAATCAAGTGATTTGTATGTATGCAATCATGGCATCCAATTATAGCATCTACTGTGACTACAGAAGTCGCGCAATGCTATTACATTTGGGAGATTCCATTACAAAATATGATTATAAGGCATAGTGTGAGTATTAACAAAGAATGGTTGTCAGATTAATATTTCTAGCCACGGGAAAACAATTACCTATAGGTATTTGGGATTAAACTATTCAATACTTATAATATCGAAAATCATTACGGAAACGCGTGGAAAAATCTACAGAATGTATATACGAACGGAAGTTACGCATACAATTGCGCTCCACGCGGAGCTTCCTAACTGCATTTTATTATTTACTTCATTGGCAATGCATTTTAGAGAGCCAGGTCTTCTTGACTAGGCCTCTTACTCCCTCACTCTTATTACGCTTCTCTAAATGAGGGTCGTCGCCAGCGTTATTATATAGGATGTACATGAAACCGGCGCAACAAGCTTTTAAAGTTTACAATATATTTTGACCTAGGTTGTGACTTACTATGCGAATGGTCAAATATTTAAGACATAGTGACGTATAAGCTATCTTAACTTGCTTTTGAAAATATTTTTCTAAATTACCATTTCATAATGACCTATTTGTACCCATTTATGTGTTTAACTTACAACTTTTTTTTTGTAGTTTTAATTTATAAAAATTACAGTGTTTTCATTAGCGCCTTAGGAATGTAAAAATTTTATTAGTAGAGTTCGATTCCATATACTTGTTTTTGGTTTTTCCATACGGAATTTTCCCAAATTTCATATGCATCTATTTACCCTGTTCATATCTTTGTGTGGGCGAAATGAATTGTTTTGATATAAAAATCTTACAATTTTGATTTTTTTGTAAATCGTATAGTTTTTTTAAATGCGTTGTAGTTGTTACAAAAAACAACAGACCTATAAGTCGAATGCCAATAAAGACATCATTTCACATAACATAAAGATACCAAAGGATTTTAGGGAATTTTGCAGTGTACACAATAGTTCATGTATTTTTACTTACGTTGGGCGTCATTGGTGTATAAATATTAAGGTACAAACAGTCCTCTTGACCGACAATCTCTTTCTGTCTTGTATACGGGTTCCTTTGTACGCATATTGGGCTCACTTTGGACGCATCCAATGTCTCGTTCCATGGTCCTATCCCCACTGGCGCCTGTATTAACCATAAGTATATAAATACAACCCTAAGAAACAATTTTATGTATAAGATAGAAAAGTAAAGAACATAAATAAAAGTAAACAATGATCCCAAATAATCAGAATCTCGAGAGTTTTCATTGTTTCACTCAGTCCAAATTCACAAGTCCCTTGTCGCTTACGGTACTGCACTCACCTATGTAATGCTACTCCCACAGCTACGTGTATCGGCACGAAGTTTTATCTATAGCCGTAATAAATGCAGATATGGCAACAAATTATCGTTATGCGATATGTACTATTGGGCCGCGTAAGGACTAATGACCAGATTCGCGATTTGAACACAGATCAAAAGAACTCGTAAACGGTAATTTCAGGTTATTATATTTTGAGGTTAGTTTTTAGCGCGACTCGTAGTCGCAGCTTCGATACGCAGATGTGGGAGTAGCATAAGTATGGTAATGATTTAGTACACTAAATCGAATGAAATTGTGACAGTTTTAGTACTAAAGTTTACATCTAGTTAGTAAATAGAAACTATATCATAGGAATGAGTATTCGATACGACAATAACGATATATCGTTTAAATAATTTTGCATGTTAAGGATGGTTCCCGTGTTTTATGTATAACAATTGGCCTTTATTGTATCGTATTGTATATTTTTATAATAAAATTCTCGATACAATATGCATATTAGATATTTGATAACAAAATTCGATACCATTTAAATTTCATTGATAAGTTTTTATCTTTACAAATGCTAGTTAAACTATTCCTGCCTATCCCGACAATCTTTCGGATAGAGTCGCGATTAAATATTTGACTGATGGCTGTTATAATTATTAGATGACACAGTTTAACCGGTTCGATATTACTACTTATTACTGATTTATCACTGACTGTATTTTAATTAACAACATTCCTTTATAAAAACTATTTTTATCAAATGAACTCAACGATATATGGCATAATAAATTATCGTCTCAACATTAAAACTTCTAAGCAGTACACTCAAGTTGAGAAGAGTAGCAAGCCACGAATATTAATTTATTTTTATTTGATTCTAAGAAAAAATAGAGCTTTACTTCCTTATTCAAGAAAACAGTGACCACGTTCACTGATTCAAATCAGTTATGTCCTTTTTCGCAATTATTAGCAGTGCCGTGCTTATAAAACGTTATAAGTGTACGAGTTCACAAGTTGCATATAAAAGTTTTAATTAAAGAATAATATAAATTAAGTTTATCATAAATACAAATCTACAATCTCACAAGGTACTCGTACAAGGACTTTTTGCATAAGTCCAATTTACGAGACTTTCCTTTTGCTAAGTTGCAAAATGATTTTTCAACCACTTTATATATATGTCGGTATGATAGAAATTACGGTACAATAACTAGTCAAGTTAATGTCAAGAATTAAAACTTTTTGGAAATAATTTGATTTTATATAATGCTAATGTATTCTGGAGTCAACAGAAGCGTTTTAACTTTTTGTAACAAGTTACAAGCTACGAAGGTATTTGTGATAAACAAAACAACAAATAAAATTGTGAAATAGGATTTGCATTACACGTGATATCACTTGTAGCTTGTAATTTACGCGTGCAGTTTTGATAAAAGCATTTCTGTAAAAATGCAGTAATTTAAAAGAGAAAACGTTTGTATTACAAGGCTTGTAATCTATACATATAAATAAAATTGGAATGTCTGTTTGTAATATCAAAATAACGACTTTTTATTTTGGATATGAACGTATATACGATACTGATAATAAAATACAATTTTTAAAATTTTTGTCTGTCTGTATGTTCCGGGTAATCTCTGAACCGGCTGGACCGATTTTGACAGAAACTTCACTGACGGATAGTTAAAACTACAGCGCGTGACACATAGGCTACTTTATTTTAGACTAGCTGTCATCCATGGCTTCGTCTGTAGTACTATCTCCAAAACAATTGTACCTATTTTCATGGGACTTTCACTGACAGATAGCCAACATTATAAAAGTAATTAAAGCTTTTTTTATTTTGGACTAACTTTTACCCATGGCTTTGTTTGCAGTACTATCTCCAAAACGTTTGAACCATATTTCACGGAACTTTCACTAACAGATAGCTGATCTTATAAGAAGTAATTTACAATTATAAAATAAAACGCATGCGGAGCTGCGGGCAACAGCTAGTATTTGATAAACAGAACAGTGGTCTAATCTACAGTTACAATTAAGTGTTAGTCTAATGCTAATATTATTGTTTGTAATAATATTTACACCAAAAAGTAATATAACAATTTGCACTTATTATATAAAATCCATATATAGAACGTTGTCTAGCCCTGATAAAAAAAAAATATACTTATGTGCATGAAGCGCTTAAGGCGGCTTGACTTTTTCCGATTCTTTCAAGAATGATTTTTTTTTATTATAGGGGGTAAACCAACAGGCGGTTCACCTGATGGTAAGTGATCACCGCCGTCCATAGACAATAGCAACACCAGGGAAGTTGCAAGTGCGTTGCCGGCCTTTTAAATATGTGGGCCTCCGGCGCTCTCACTAACCGAACGAAGCGCAACAGTGCAAGCACTGTTACTTCACATCGGTTTTCTGTCCATCATTATATTTCAACCAATTTACACAAAACCTTCACGAATTATATACCTAAACCTTCCCTGCGAATTACTCTTTCTATTGGTGACCGATTAAGACCGCATTGCAATCCGTTCAGTAGTTTTTGAGTTTATCGCGAACATCCAAACAGACAGACAGACAGACGCGGCGGATGATTTTGTTAAAATTAATTTTTCTTCTATCTAAGGTACAGTAATCACTTCATTATATAAGACGGGTATTTGTAATAAGATGTATCTTTTAATGCTACCCTTATAATTAAACTACCTGTTACGCCCGACTTCGACGCCGTGGAATGTAGCAAAAACACTTTTATTGCAAGTACAAGCGTACACGTGTATCGTGGTTCTTTATTTTATAAAATTTTCGCTGACTTTATTTGTTATGTGTTCTGATGTTAAATGACGATGAGGTCTGTTGAAGCGTTTTGTTGTTCCCATGAGATGACACATTCGGTTACCATGGCAATAAGGTTGTTAGAAAATAATATGAATCGAGATCTGGATTAAAGAATTGGCTTCTGCAAAATATTCGAGTACATGCTTATTTAAATTACAAAAAGTATCTACGAGAGATTGGCTTGGTCTTGTACATAGCTTAAGTACACACTAAATCTAGAGGGAACTCTGGCTCTCGAGTGCAGCTGCCAGAACACACCGACGCCGAAAACGTATGCTTGGTGACAGATTTTCTACTTGAGAGTAGTAAATGGCCAAGCGGACTTAGAAAAAAAAAACAACGCTCTATACGACACAGTGTTTAAGCCTCTCACTTTTCGACACACAAAAAGGTTGGCGATCAGAATTTCAAAAAAGTCAGCTCGTGCGGTCTTAAATTGCATTTAGCCTCATAACTTGTTTTACATGTCATCAAATATAATAAAATATGTATATATTAATACCTGGTCAGAGAATGGACCTATAGTTAAAAAAAAATTGTGTGCTTTGACTCAGTGAGCTTCGAACTACAGGCACACTTACAGACAGACAAAGAGACATTTGCATATAAAATAATTCTGTATACCCGTTATTAATCCCAGTTGAAGAAGATGATACATAAATACATACAGGCCCTGAGGATTTGTTCTATAGTAATGATTATAGTACGTGTACGTATTAAAAAAAAAAACGTCTTACGTAATAACACGCATAGCATTTGTTTCGTTTACCTTCGTTTAGCATTTTATCTTCTGTTACATCATCGGTGCCATCTCTACGAATCCAGTTCAACATTTTTATTACATAATTAATATAAACAAAATTATCTGCCAGCAATTTAAGAATTGATATAATGTTTATTATTACCGAACAAGATTCTTCATATCACTAGCTGGTTGCCAGCGAATTTGTTTTCGCGAAAACGATTTTGTCGCTCTTGGTGGTCGGTCTTTGTTTTTTTTTATTATTTTATCTTAACTCTCTATCCATCTTAACCCCTTTAACCTTTTTACTGATTTTATGTCACTTGTGTTAAATTTTATAATTAGTGCTTTACGATTTATAGATACGTGTAAATATACATGTAGTATGTATATATATATATTACTTTGAAAAATATTCTATCTATCTATAAAAGTCTCATCAAAATCGGTTAAATAAATATAAAAAAACAATAGACAATTTGATTTCGTGTATAGGCTTATAAAAGCAAATAGTAAATTATACAATACCAATTACTTAAATAGCTTTATTTATTAACCACTAGCTGTTACCCGCAGCTCCGCATTCGTTTTTTTATAATTGTAAATTACTTCATATAAGAGCAGCTATCTGTTAGTGAAAGTTCCGTGAAAAAGGTTCTAACGTTTTGGAGATAGTGCAAACGAAGCCATGGGTAAAAGCTATTCCAAAATAAAAAAGCTTTAATTACTTTTTATAACGTTAGCTATCTGTCAGTGATAGCCCCATGAAAATAGGTCTAATCGTTTTTGAGATAGTACTACAGACAAAGCCACGGATGACAGCTAGTCTAAAATAAAATAGCCTATGTCACCCGCTGTAATTTTAACTATCTGCCAGTGAAATTTCTGTCAAAATCGGTTCAGCCGTTTCGGAGATTACTCGGAACAAAGATACAGACACACAGACAAAATTTTAAAATTTGTGTTTTCGTTATCGGTATCGTATATACGTTCATATCCAATCAGTAAAAAGTCGTTATTTTGATATTACATACAGACACTTCATTTTTATTATATGTATATAGATAACCTTTCAGTGTATGAGATGTCGATTATGACATAGATATGCTGCTACTACAATCCTTAACACACTTATTCATATAAGTAGTTATTAAATCAGGAATATATTTTATCTATTACCTACATACTGTACTGTAATTTATAATATGACTAAAGCCAAAGCGCAATAATAATTCAAAGTTAGTAATTAAAAGTAAGTAATAGTAGAATTAGATAATAGATAACTACGGCACTTCAGGCAATGAACTTGCGACTCCCCTGGTGTTGCTAGTGTCTATGGACGGCGGTGATCACTTGCCTATCAGGTGAGCCACCTGTTCGTTTTGCCCGCTATAATATATTAAAAAAAAACTAGTTGATTCCCACCCGATTCGTTAGGTATTTATTACAAAAGATGACAATTCCACATCGAATGGTCCTAGAATTAGATAGTTATAGATGATTTTGAATTAATCCTCACTAATATTACAAACGCTTAAGTAATTCTGTATGTTTGTTACCTTTTCACGACTAAATTCCCGATCGCTATCAAATTTGACACTGACGAAGTCAGGGTCCTGGAGAAGGACGATGACTACTTTTCATACAAAAATATACATCGACAAAGTCATAGGAAACACTAGTTAAAATATATATATATATATGAAGACGTAAAATAATTTCACACGCGTCCAAATTCGATACCATTGAAACCGGGGGATATATTCGTACAAGTAAAAGTGCTTTAGCTTGACCCATTGAATTTATAAGTACAGATTTCATGGCTTTCCTTTCATTAAATTTACCAAGTATGTTAGAGAGATTTCATCCTTGTAATTGACCCTAACGATTGATGCAATAAAATTACAGGGTGTAATTTTTACAGATTTTAGTCGTTTCCATTCCCGGGTGAAGCAAGAGAATTTTCGAAAACCTTTGAATGCAATTTTATTCCTTTCTTTTTAAATAAAGAAACGTTTATTTGGAGTAAAATTTACTATCTCTATTATTTACAGTACTTTCCCTCCAGGTGACATTCAAAAATTCCACCCTGTATATACAAATTTTATCTGAGTTTTTTTTTCTTGCAAGCCGCGAAGTTTCCCCCAATAAGAAACTTTATTTGGCCGAACTCATGTACGAGATTAAAATTCGTTAATCTCAGATATGTATATAATTTTAATGTCAGGCAGTTTTTGCCGAGTCTTAATATTATATTGTCATTTGTCGCTTACGTTTTTCGACCCTATACTGTATATAATATTAATGGCATCTTCCACAATATACTTCATTTATTGTGTACAATTGAATTAGACGAGAGATAATATAATAATGGAACTTGAATTCTAGAACAATTACAAAAACTACCTAGTGACAAGTTCTAAAAGGGGGCCTCTAACTCGATAGAACACTGAAGTCATCTCTTAGCAAGACTTAGTAAAACGAAGAACTATTTTATACTAGCTTTTGCCCGCAGCTTTGTTAGCATTTATTCTGGATGAAAGATTACCCAATGTACCCTTGACAATGTGCAATTCAGTTTATATATATATAGAAGATAGAATATAAGTTATGCTACAAAAAACTCTCATACCATTGTTCACTACATTTACTGATTCGAAACTTATTCAACGTTAAAATTTAACAGACGATCTATTTCACAATTTTTTTTATCTTAATTGCTACGAAATTTATGTATCAAAAACAAAGGACAAAACTTATTACTTGATTGTAGGTTTGATATAACTGGTTTGTTCTTAGATAAAGGCGATACTATTATTAAATTTATGTAATAGAGTTTCCTTGTGTCTCTTACAACATGCGACTTCCCCGTACAGTTTCGATTAACACACACACACGTTCTTAACCTTTCTATATATGAATAACATCATATATTATTGCATACATGTAATTGCGGTATTCGTAAATCTTCTGTAACTAAACAGTTTGATAGATGTTGATGTTTTTTTTTTAATTCTTATAGGGTCACGTGTACACACAAAATTAACTAATTTAGCATAAACAGAAAATTAACAATGAATAAAATGTAACAAAACCTTTTTTTTTTATATATAATAGGGGGCTAACGAACAGGTGGGTCACCTGATGGTAAGTGATCACCGCCGTCCATAGACGCTAGCAATACCAGGGGAGTCGCAAGTGCGTTGCCGGCCTTTTAAATTTGTGGGCCTCCGGCGCTCTCACTGACCGAACGAAACGCAACAGTGCAAGCACTGTTACTTCACGTCGGCTTTCTGTGAGAGGGTGGTACTACGCCGGGCGAGCCGACCCATTCATGCTGAAACCAATAATAGCTTCAGCGTAGCTCTACCACCTACAAAGTATTTTATGTTATTTTATACAGTGTACAAATTAATGTATAATTGGAGAAAAAACTCTTATTTAGCTTTCTAATAATAGTATATGTATATATATATATCAGATTTGCAAGGAGAAATTCTCATGGCTACGACAGACATTTTTTTTTTTTTACATGGGGAAAATCCGTAACGGATACCCACTCCCTCGAGCGGCGGGGGTGGTTTATGTCCGATTCCCACGGACTAAAAACCCCATGGTGCCTTCTCACACCTATTTGGCCGGGGAGCAGGAACTGCCAATGGCACTATTTCTGCATCCCCGGCAGGTGTCGGCCCTACGACAGACCTAAAACCAAAGCCTGTGGAGGTACAATACCCGGATACGTCATACACAAGTACGTCATTTGAATCATTAGCATCTGTTATCGAAGAGTCAAATAACCGTGTTTGGCATCCATACGAAGTTAGGAAGTTAAATTTATAGAGGTACTACAAAATAATACCAAGGAGCTCTGAATGGAGCTGCGCGCAGCCGATCGTAAAAATTAAGCCAAATCATACATCACAACATGACAAACATGTTGTGTCGACCCTACTTAGGTGGGATAAGGATAAGAAGATGGTGAGGGTCACGTGTATGGTTCTTAGCTACAGCTGGATCCGTTATGTGATTTTAGATCTAGACTTTGTCATTACCCAGATTTTTATTAAATTTGCGAAAAGAAAATCGTCTCCAATTTTCAGCCACGTGGTAACTATCATTATTTGTGTTTTTTTTTCCATATATTCATGAGTTATTAAAGCTCGTGGCGGGACAACAAACCGTCTAATTTTATTGTAGGTGAAAACCTCGAATATTTTGATTCCATTGACTCAGTAACAACCCATTCTACTTTCTAGCGGCGTATTAGCTACGTACGCATTTTAAAGTGAAACATTTTTACATTGCCTAAAATTTATTCGTCTATCTATCGCATGTCGCATTACAGCCGGCCGCGGAGTAGGCGTAAAGTGAAAGACGTTTGGCAGAGCAGTCAAATCCAATATGGAGGCTCCCATGACTCGATTCAAAATAATTCAATGATTTAAATAAATATTGTGCTCAGTTTTTAAAATGCATCTGAATAAATTAATAAAGTTTCACTTGCATCGTGGTATCATAAAACCACATTTTTTTTAATCTTTCATCGTAATTAAGATATTTACGAATACGATTTATTTTTCTTTTCATGATAACGCGTCCACTTCAGTAATAGACAGGTATAATTAAGCGTAACATTTTCCTATCATGAAAATATTTATTGCACTGTGTTATTTGGACTTTAAATAAACATTGAGACAACATTGATAACATAGATATGCTTTCCTAGCTGTTCTCGTTGTTTGCTATTAAGGTAATTGTAAGTTATTACTATTTGTTGTAATGAATTGTCGGTTCATAGCATAATTAATACTGTATGAATATTCTACTTGTTTAAAATCTGTACGTAACATTTTGTTAAGGCGATCGGTTCAACGATATAGAAATTAGCGTCGTGAAACACCATGTAGTGTCGAGTTTTATCAAAAATAGTTTTTGCACGCCGCTTCGCTCACGTCTATGTAGATTTTCCTTATCCCTCGGGAACTGTACATTTTTTCAGGTAAAAAGTACCCCATGCCCTTTCTATAGCTATGATAACGTGTGTGCACAATTTCTTGATGACCGGACAATTAAATTCACGTTAAGATAGATAGTATATAAATTGAAAAGAATTGTTTTTCAATCACTATAGCCAACACGGAACTTTGTTACTTATGGACATTGTCACTTTTTCTGTACTAATTTAGAATACAGTGTTAGTTTGCTGAGACACTATATCGGTGTTATGATAAAAATTGGTTGTCTGTAAAGTCGGTTTACTGGCGATAATTTTACGTGATAATGTCATAAGAAAACATTGATGAAAAATTTCATAGTTTTTGCCGCAATTGTTGTTGTAATAAACAACGGAAGCCACATTAACTTTTCATTTCACTTTATAAGCAATTCACGTGTAGGTTGTGTGCTGCCGCTGTCTCTATTCTACTCGGACGCATAGGCCGATGGAGTGGAAGAGAGATTGCTGCGTCACAAGCCGAACGCTTAGGCCGGTCGCGCTTCTGTATCAGGCGGAACGTGACAATGAGTCATGCTTTTTCGTGCGTGCAGCCCGTGTTCAGCGATGTTATAAGACGTTATCACGTCAAAAGAAAAATAAACATGTGTTTAACACGAGTTTTACTAAACAGTGTCTAAAATGTTAAAGCTTGTTGAACATATGTTTAAAACACTTTGTTACAAAAGTGTGACCAAGCGGCCTCTATCTAAACATCTGCTTTAAGTTTTTTACACAAACAACTCTGAATAGCATTCATTCAATTCCACCTCATCATTCAAAAACGTGCCATTATATAAATATACTTTATAAGCGTTTTAAATTTATGAAAATTGTGTTTGTTCAGGTATTCATTAAGAATATTTATTTATTTTAACTAAAACGGGTTATTATTATTGTGATATTTTGGTTTAAAGAAAAATAAGTAATTGTTAAAATAAGTAATATATATAAGTCTAATGTAATATTCCGTTAATAACAGTATAATTTGACATTAAATACGTTGTAAAATATCAATAATGGCATATAGTAGTAGTTGTGTATTTACTTGTGAATCTCTAAACTTGCTTAATTCATCCACATCTTCAAAATAAATTATACACACGACGGCCATAATTGACTACGGAACGTCTTTTGCCGACAAATGGAAATGCAATAAATCAAAACAATAAAATACGAACTGTCAACTTAGACAAGTGTTGGACAATGATTTAAATAACGTCTACCTCCAAACATTTTTTTAAATAAATGTTCGACGCGTATTTATGTTTTTTTAATAAGATGGCTTATCTCTACTTGACATTTCTGATATATCGTATAAGTACGTACCGCGGTTAGCTTAAGAACCGGATAACCTTTTTCAAATGTAATCAATAAAATTGGAAACTCATCTTGCAACATAATTATCATATGATACAGCACTAAACATAATTTTACTGTGTTTTTTTTTCTATTTTGCCGCTACGAAACGAAAAGCATATGCACATTTACGAGTATATGTACTCCATTTGTCATTAACTGATGTCTGCTGCTATTTCGTTCTATTGAAAATTCTTTTATTGCGCTTATTTATCTAGGTTAAAAGTGACTACATTAAAATACACTGTTAATATTACATATAATGTTTTTATTATTATTTTTAACATTTACAATACTTCTATCAAGTTTAAGTTACTTGTGTTAAATGTTAACGTTAATCCCCAGTCGCGAAAGAAAAGCGCGATGATATGTAGCATAGATAAAATACACTGACAAGTCCTGTATCTGTCAATAAAAATTGCAACATACTCGATTGAACCGTTTCATACAATAGTCCAACAAAAAACCAACATTTGAATTTTATTAGCATGCATAGAAATGTAATAGTTTTTGTGTACCCATAAAACAGATATATTCTTGCATGCATAGAAAACAAAATTTCCTTAATCGTGAACGATTTTAACACTTCCGTGTCCCAAAGAAATCTCACTCTGTAAAACTATGTTGTAAATTTCTTGAGACGTACCATTAATAGACAAACGATTTCGCACACGCAAAAGTATTGGATTTATTTATCTAAAAGACCTTTAAAAATGCGTTGTTTACGTCACTATTCGATTATTGTGTAACATTTATACGACCCATGGAGTAAATACATAAATAATTGTAAAAAAAAAAGCTAGTCATAAATTAAAATATATCGAATAGTATTTTTTTTATATATATATAATGTAATTTTCACACAACGTATATCAATGTAATTACATTTGTGACCAAATACACTTTATTAGCGAAATATTTTCATATATAATTACAATTTGAAATATTATCAAATTTTATTATATTAATAAAATAATATAAAATTTAAAATAAATTCTTTCAACAAAATAACACGATAAAGGGAAAATAGATTTAAATGAAAAAAAATACTAACGAAAGTCACGTTGATAAATGTTTCAATTTTCAAGCTTATAAGTCATCTAACGTATTCAATAAGTAGGCTAAACAATTTCTTACACTGCTAGATACTGTGCAAGATTTTTTTCATTTAATTGTTCAAAGTTTATTTAAAAGCTTCGTTCTCTATTCAAATTATATCGATATGACACGACTTGACAATATGATAAATTATATCATTCGCTTCATAATTTTTTATTTCTTTGTGCATGAATATATTAAGTTCTTGTTAAAAACACTACCAATTATAATAATTACTAGATATATCAATTGATATTACATTAATACATATATAAGAAAATATAATTAAACGATAATAACAGATAAAATTCGCAGTAAAAAATATGATAACACAGGTCAATATGTTCAGTGATGCATACATAATTAGTTAAAGAACGAATTACCTTAAACCTCAGTTCTCCCACGGGTGGTACCGCGTATGGTATAGACGTGAACGCTGATATCTGTCTTCCACCTCTCGTTTCCATATAATATCCTCTTACCTCCCCCAAAGGTGTCGCAACCGACGGCGGCACCTCCCCTTTCACAACACAACAATATAACAGTAGCAGTGAGTTTAAAGTGTAATATTTAATTAGAATATTCCGCATCATTGATTTACTCATCGTCTCTTCCTCGCCGGAGCAAAATATTGAATGAAACGAAACGGCTTGTAACGCGGCTTTTTATTTTATTTACCCGATACTGGGCAAACGAAGTTAGCATGTCGATCGAACGCTTCTCGGGTACGTATCATGTCGCTTCTGATTGCGACAGACTATCACTACCTGATTACAGATAAACCGTAATGCAATCTACAATTATTATCGTAATTAACGTATAATAATCATTTTATGAGCTAAAGAATATTTTTCCTGTAGTAACGGATTCTTATTTTTTTATGTTACAATATTTTTTTTCTTCAAGCTCGGTAACAGTTGTGGCCGCCGGGAAATGAAGACCTATCATTGCAATCAGCTATAAACTGACCGTGGTGAAACTAATTAAATAGCTAACGGGACGCACTGGAGCGAATCATTGGAATGGGGTTTTCACAATGTTTACGGTGGTCAGGGAGTACTCGGTCCATGATTTACAATCCTTACTGTTTCTCTACAGCTAGGTGTTTTAAAATGTTATTATTTTCCAAAATACTCGTGAAAGCTATTTTAATACAAATGTATTACAGTGAAATTATTAATTTTAAGCACCGCTATTTCACATAAAATAAATGAAAACCTGTTATATTTTAGATTATCAGGACATCGCAACTGCATTAATTTCCAGCTGTTACAAGTACCAAATGTTCTTTTTTAGCTCTTCGGCCTACATAGTTACAAAGTAAAAAAGAAAAAAAAAACAGAAATATGCAAGTAACTATCGCTTGAGTAAGTTTTTTTTATAACAATCCAACGTGAGCTAATTTAAAAAAGGAGTATGAATTCTGCTAATTATAATTTAAGCGTATTTTGGATTAACAATATCACTGTATAAAATGTATGACAGCTATACATATTAATAATTTCTTAAGACAAATTGTCTTTTATAGCATGTGAAAAATAACAGTTATAAAAATATATGAAAAGCAATAATATTATAAATATCACCAATGGCAGAGAAGTTGAGTTTAGCGTGATATTCCCATGCTATAAGGAGAAATGAAAATGATAATACCAGAAAAGAGTTAAATATGAAAATGGACGGACATATTAGCAGAACTAAAGAATGTATGTATGGATTCGAATGAAGAATTAATGATAAGTCTAAAAAAATATGAACGCTAAATTAGCAGCTTACAGAGAAGACTGAAAGAGGAAAACATGTTATGCCGATCCTACTTAGGTGGGATAAGTGTAAGAGAACGATAGTGAAATTATTTTTCATTCACATGAGGCGCTTTTCCTAATAGCGACGAAAACTCATAAGGAAATGTAAAAACTTTGGGAAATATTCCCATAATACCACTAATCTACTGTGGATTTCCTTTGCGTCTTAATCAAAATGGTCATATGTCACGTACCGGCTTTTTAATTATGCTTGTGATTTATTTCGACAAGGAGGTTTTAGACAGAAATAAAAACTTTACAGGAATTGATTTTATTATTTTATATTTTAAGAATTTTAACGAAAAGTTAAATAAACATATCAGAAAAATTATAATACAGACGACTGTGACTGAATGTAAAAAGGGTATTATAGTCTTAAATTAAACTATTCATGAAAATGTAAATTTGTATGGGAGTTCGTAGGATGTAGCCATTCAATAATAATATCCATAACATACATCCAATGAAGTAACTCGCAAAGGGCTTTGTAAATTTTATGAACTATCGGAAACTGCGTCGGATTAAGCATTTATTACGTAGCATCCTTATTGGTTTTTGTTTTTGTCGGCCATTACTTTTCAGAAGTAATTTCAGAGGATTGAGACCTGCGCTAATAATAAAACCAAAAAAGGTCACCTGTAGGATTCATGGATTAACATTTTTCAGCATGGGCAAATGTACAGATTACATTTAAAGAAGATTTACCACTAACAAGTAATGCCCGTTGGTCTTTATCATCTGACGTGACCACTCAACTCCAAATCTTCTAAAACCGCTTCGAAATTAATTTATTCGCTCGAAATGGTGTGTAATAATAACTTATAATCAGGGATAGACCATGATTTAATTCTAGATTAATTATTAATAGTTAAATATTCAATTGCATTTTATTTTATTGATATTATAAGAAAAGTTATGCGTTATGACAAATCATTCAGATTTTAGCTTGAAAAGGAAAACGTGCATGCCGATGTAACACACCATGAAGTTAATTGAAAGTAAAGAATTGTACCTGAATTCGTAGCAGTTCAAAAGTGTTCGCCTGAGTTTCACGTTGTGCTAAGGGTAGAATCAATTCTCTCAAAGAGTCGTTCGCAAAATCTTACTATGGAAGAATGTGCGCGTTCCTTCGCGATATAAAAGAAATACCGATTGTGCGTTATTAATTTATATTGTACTGTAACACTCTCTAGAGGAACGGATTGTGCCAAATAAACAATCTATAAGTCGTCGCGCGTAGCAACAATTACGACCACGTTGACATCTTATAAAGAAAGCATGTCTCGAATCTTTTGTATACCAACGTATGCGTTCCAGAGATTTCCACCTTACGTTTTCTGTGGTATATAAGCGCGCTAAGGGGCGTTCTAGGACAGTACTGCAGAACCGATTTCTTCGTAGGGCGGTCGGTGCCCCTTGGTACGTCCGGGGAGTCGACCTCCACAAGGACCTGGAAATGCCGTCTGTCTGGGCGTACGTTAAGACCCTCACTAGTAATTATTTTGAGAATGCAAAGATTCATCCCAGTCCGTTAGTGGTATCCGCGGTAACTTACGATGCCGTACCGAACGCGCCGCGTTATAAAAGACGTCCGCGACATATTTTTTCCGATCCTCCCGATAAAATAACGGTAGCTAACGCAGATTACCCTTCCGTTCCTCGAAATAAAGCGTGTGCGCGCCCACGCCCGCGTAATCACAGATCACGCCGCCGCGGTTTGGCTGTGAATTTTGCTCCAGCACACATACTTAGGCCCCCCTCGGCAGCTGCTCAAGCCGAGGTACGATCCTCCGGAAAGGAGCCCTCGAGCATGCTGCTCGCGCGGACACAGTGACACTGTTAATCAAACACTCGACTTTACAACACAACACCGATCACCCCACACACGTGCACACACACACTCGTAGGTACACATAGTGGTGGGCTGTTTTTGTTTGTTTTTTTGCCCTTTCGAACTGAAATAGTTTAGAACACAGATAGTCAGATACAAAATACATGTACGGGATCGTGAAACATACATGCTTGGTAACCATGCATATTTCACGAACTCATACAGGTATGATACGGATAGGTTTAGCTTAGTTTAGCTTAGCTAGTCAGATTCGGGTATTCGACGACAGCCCAAGCCGAGGTGTGCCGTGCGCCCTTGTGCTAGTCGTCCATACAAATCGGGTGAGTGCCTTAAGCGCTCCCCTTAGTAGTCCGGTAAAACTGTAGCGGCCTCCGGGTCAACAGCGTAGTCAGTTCGAAAAAGAAGTTCTAGGACAGTTCGATTTTCGACGTTGGAGCGAATACTAAGAGAAACAAAAATAACGAATCTACTAGCCCAAAGTGACCAGAGCATTACAAGGTGTAAGTGCGACCATAGAGTCTGTTTAACTATTATCTTTACGAGTACAATTAAATTTATTTCGATGCAAACGATATATGATTTATCTACGGATCTAACAATACTTATAATAGTATGATATGGTGTATGAACAAGACCCTATTGAATATGTGATACTTTAATACGTATCTCCACAGTATTCTTTTTGACTGACAGTTTATTTTAAATTTTGAAAAACAAAATCATTTACATATAAACATTGTTCTATAATATAATTTGTGTCCAATTTTTATTCACAGTATTTAATTTCGTCGTTTGAACGTTCAATTTCATTTAAATCTATTAAAACGTGTACCTACTATTATTACTTTTAATAGTCACGTGAAAGAAGTGTAACTTCTAACATGTGTTCAAAGTGCATGTACTCTTTTTATTTCATTTTTTTTTTTGTAATTTTACTAAAATTTATTCTGATTTATTTACTCTCTCAACCTACAAAGATAAATATTGAAAAAAACAGCATTCAATGTTATTGAAAACGAATTATTTAACTACGTATATGAAGATCAATGGATCCATAAATAAGTTTATACAATCTCTCAGTGAGCCTACAAAAATGTTAAATTTTAATAAAACCTTGTGTTATACGTTTAAAACTAGTTTGTCGAGTTTATGCTTAGGTTCATCTTACATTTATATAATTAATTTTGCAATATCAGAAAGCCTTCATTATACATACGTAAGAAGATATTTATTGCGCTATAATTATCTAATATCGAATAAATAATTACGGTAAACTTTTTCTGTTGGTAGGTTGAGATGGTAAAATTATTACTACAGAATAGTTTTGAAATATGATCATTATCTTCTTCTTACCCTTATCCCACCTAAGTAGGGTCGGCACAACATGTTTTCCTTTTCCACTCTCCTCTGTCAGACGTCATCTCCGTATTTACAACTTTTGTACACATATCATTTCTCACACAATCTATCCATACCTTCTTCAGCCTTCCCCTATTCTTATATCCGTCCACCTTCATACTTAAAACTTTTCTAGTTACATGGCTTTCATCTCTCCTTATGACATGACCATACCATGCTAACCTATTACTCCTCAACTTCTCTGTCACTGGTGCTATTTTCAAACTTCCTCTGATATACTCATTCTTAATCTTATTGATTCTAGTTATACCACACATCCATCTTAACATTCGCATCTCTGCCACCTGTAGTTTTTTCTCATCTTTCTCTTTCGTAGTCCAGCACTCAGATGCGTACAGCGTGACCGGTCTTATAATAGTTTTATACACCTTCCCCTTAAGCTTCAAGGGCATTCGTGGGTCATAAGCTATCCCAGACGCCTTTCACTAATTTATCCATCCTGCATTTATTCTATTCCTGACATCTTTGTTTAACCCGCTTTCAAAATATATACACTACTAAACCTGATATTTTATAACCTGCGACAATGTAACGGTGTATATCAGACGTGAGATTGGTTGCCTGAAAAATCGACCTTTTGTTTTTTTTTTTTTACATTTTATGATGTATCTCTAAATTCATTCAACATTTAACTTTAACCTTGAGTAACTTTTACAGGAGTGGATTTATCGAAAAATCATACTATCATCCTATGAGAATGTAATTCTTACATCGAACGTAAATCTGCGTTTGAAAATATTAAAGTTAAAAATATATATATACTGTGTTAATTATATAGAGAAATGGAAAAAATCGACTCGTGACCTTTAAAACATAAATATTAAGGGCTCGGATATTGGCAGAGTCTTCATTTTAGTATTCTATGACAAAACTTCACGAGCATTTGAAGAAAATTAAAAAGACGATTTTTCTAGTAGTACAACTTAATTGCTGTACCCTGATAATATTATATATTTAAAACCTCTTACGAATGAGGAATCAAAAATACTGATATACGATGTATAGATGAGTTATTAATGAGAACTCGATATGATGTCCGAACGCTCTACTATGACACACTAATACATAATATGTTACTAACATGCTTGTAATGTTTTACTTGATGTCTTTTTTTTTCCTCATATAGTATAGTCTCGTGTATAATTTAAGTGCGCGTTTACACAAACACGTTCAACGATACAAAAATATACCTAATGTGTTAAGGATAAAATTCAAGTCTAATATAATTCATAATAAATTACAATATTATAAACAATTCTTCTACCTTTGCCTCCAAATGCGCAGGCATTTATTGCGCAGTATCTATTATACCTCCATCTATATATATATATATATATACAGTTCCTTTGAGGCCAAATCATATGAAAACTACTGAATGCATAGGAAACAGCTAGCATGAACATTATATGAAAATCGCTACTGGTATTTAGTATATCCGACAATGATAATCTTCCAAATCGTTTGCCCGATCTCCATGAAAGTTGATATACTTACTTGTTTTTTTTTTGTTTTTATCGGCAAAGATAACGAAAATTGGCATTTGTCATTGTTTTTCTTTTATTCTTTATTTTTCTGGCTCCGTCACGGTTTGTGCACTAGCCAGCGTCAAGTAACAAGATTTTGCCGAGTAAGTGTCTTGCGATAATTATAATATTCTAACAAGATGGTAGTTTCCTTGTTAGGACTTTCTATGGAGTTTTGGTGGCATCTCAGAATGCATGCTCCGTGGTATTATTGCCCATCCACTTCACTTGTGCATAATAACCGAGCTATATTACGTAAAACACCACCAATATTACAAATTATAGAGTCTTATAACACAAGATTATAAATAAAATATAAATACCTCTACATGTCAGACTAAGATCCCGCCAAAAACTCCAATCAGTGTTTTTCATGAAGAAGGTTTTTGTTATTAGTTGTACCATAACTTATAACTAGTTGGCGCTGCAGTACATCACGACTACTTTTGTACCGTTCAACCGATTTTCATAAAAATGGGTACGTGTAAATGATATGAGTACGGAGAATATTTACGGAAATATTCATTTAATTATAATTCAGCCATTTATTACATTAAATAATAACAAAAGCGTGCGGATCCACAGGCAACGCTAGTAGTTATTTGTAAAAATGAATATAATTAGCCCCTGGACTGTCCAAAACCATAAAGGTTTAAGTTCCATACAAACGAATGTAGACCTTACGAGGCACAGCTCAACAGACTGCTGGCAGCGTAAGCGTGAAAAAAATCCTGATTCATTACATAACTTTGATAAATTCACAAACGATATATTGTACAATTATAATTTTTATGTAAAATGTTTTTTTTTATAATTATTTTCTCATTTGCACGAACTTTTTTTTTTACTAAACCAAGAAATTTACAATTTAAAAAAAAACATAATCCACCATTTTGAGTTCTGGGTTTTAAAAAATCAGTCAAATATTTTAATTCGTCGCTTACATAATCTTTTACAGATATTTGAATCCAGAAGTTACCAATCTGTGAAATCGCTTCCTTGTATACTTGAATCTTTCATTAAAATAAACAGAATGGTATATCACATTTTTTAATCTTCTATCAATCCTTTATATTGCACTAACTATTTAGCTCTCACCATCAGGTCGACTAGATAGTCGATTCTATCTAACCGGTTTAAATCGAATCGAATCGAATCGGATTAAATCGAACCGGTGGTAACTTTGACGTTCATAAGCGCCTTCTCAGGGCCTAAACTGAATAAAGTATTTTTGATTTGATTTGATTTGATTAAAGAATAAAGAAGATTCTTTATTGTCCATAGAGACACTATTCAAGCTAACAACAGTATTTTTAACAGCATATTACCTAAGGACTGGCAAAGCTGGATCCCTTTTTATACTGATGCATCTAAGCTGTCTAATTTTGGTAACGTGGGCGCTGCAGTTTGTATACCTAGATATAGAATTATCTTTAACTGTAAGTGTTCCCCTCTAACATCTGTTGTTACTGGGAAAGCTACTGCAATTTTCGAGTCTGTGTTATTCATTAAGTCACACAAATTAGAAAAAGCAATAATCTGCACTGACAGTAAAAGTTGCTTAGTAAGTAAGTGTTCTAACAAAAGAAATTATTCCATTTACAGTACGAGATCATGCAATAGGTTTTTGGCGGGATCTTGGTCTGTCATGTAGTGGCTTTTATATTTTATTCATAATCTTGTGTTATTAGACTCTATATTTTGTAATATTGGTGGTGTTTTATGAACAAGTGAAGTGGATGGGAAATAATGCCACGGAGAGTGCATTCTGAGATGCCATCAAAACTCCATGGAAAGTTCTAACAAGGAAACCACCATCTTGTTAGAACATTATAATTATCACAAGACACTTACTTGAAACAAAACATTGACACTGGCAAATGCTTCTGCGGTGCCAAAACAAGAAGAATAAGAAGAAGATCATGCAATAAAATAAAATGGAAACTTAACAACCGACAATCTGCCAATTCTGTCATTATTTTTGAAGATGTCCCTACCATTTTCTGTCTCACTCACTCGCTCAAATGTTATATGGAAATGTTTTAACCCAAACGTTTCATTTTTCCGTACGATTTCTAAACATTTAATTTCATACAAATCACGCCCTGACAATTACAAACACGACATAAACGAATCAATCCAAACAGGTGACGCTACTCTGAAGTGACATTACTTACTTACATTCGCCAATTGGTCTTTACATATACAGATTAAGTAGTGGTGCGTCAGTTAAATCATTCGAAAACCGACATGATTAACTGAAATTTATACCTATCCCTGTCGAACATTCTTCTCTGTTAGGATGATCTTGTTAATTTGGTATATAATTGCATCTTTGCGGACTTTATGTATACAGACTTTTTTTTATATATTATAGGGGGCAAACGAAAAGGTGGGTCACCTGATGGTAAGTGATCACCGCCGTCCGTAGAGACTAGCAACACCAGGGGAGTCGCAAGTGCATTGCCGGCCTTTTAAATATGTGGGCCTCCGGCGCTCTCACTAACCGAACGAAACACAACAATGAAGCCACTGTTACTTCACGTCGGTTTTCTGTGAGAGGGTGGTACCACCCCGGGCGAGCCGACCCATTCATGATGAAACCAGTAATAGCTTCAGCGTAGCTCTACCACCTACAAAATAGATAGATAAATAGATTTCCCTAAAGCATTCGATTCAGTCGTGGAATTACTGGTTATTCGCGGAATCGGTCTGAGTTATATTTAGAAAACTGGTGATTTCGTGATTGTTACAAATGTATTTTAATCATCCTTATTCCATACTGAGTAGGGAGTCCCACAGTCCCAGGACTTAATTCTGGTTATAATTTTTATGAACGATATTTACATCTCTTATTAAAAATAAAAATAGCTAAGCCAAATTAATACACTTTTTATAAATGACTAAATTCATCTAATTTAGAATACTCCAAGCCACGTAACATTTTCGTACAAATGTTAAACCGGTACTGAAAAGGTTCTTAAGGAACTTCGCCTATAAAATTTAATATTATGAGTAACGTCTCAAACATTCTAAACTAATCGCATCAGATCATTGTGGACGGTCATTGGAACATAAGGTTTTATACAAACTGTTATATATAATGGTTGAGCATCTATAGAAGATGAACAAATTGAAAATTAACATTTTTATTAAGGTCTCCAAGTCAAGGAAATATGTGTACCATTAATATCTCGTATTCTCATGCTTCTACTCGCCTGTCAATAAAATATTTCAAGTCCTATAATAAACAGTACTAGCGGATACCCGCGACTTCGTCTCTACATTATCTTAACAACATATATTACATTAAGAAAATAATAGGACAATACCGCTTGCCTCACTTCTCCATGGTAAAAAAAGTGCACGTTCAAGCGTACACATAACATGCGATACTTCTAAAAATTATAGTTTTTCAAAAGTTTTGATAACATTATATTAAGTGAATCTATTACTGACATTTTTTTTAGATAAGGACAAAGAAAAAAGTACTTGATCGAAAGCTATTCTACTGGATTTTGAGCGATACGCGCACAACCAGACCTTTATCATAGCAGCGTACTCACAAGTTGTATGGGATGTATGTACATGGGATGTATATGTCATAACGAAAATTGACCGAGCACAGGCGTCGTCAATAAGGCTTTTAGAATCCTAAAACTAAAACTTTCAAGAAACTAAAATTTCTCAATCAAATGACCTATTAAAATTATCAGATAATAATTAGAGAAAGATTAAAATAGACTCATATTGGAAGATAGCCATGATAACCTTAATACCAAAAGGAGGTGAAAGATATCATGTTAAACTAGGCAAACAAAACACAAAACTGTGTTTTTGCGATAATTATCGAAAAGTTTATCATTAACAAATTCATCCTCATATTACCGGTTTCTATCGTGGTTTTTTTTAAATATATTATAGGGGGCAAACGAATAGGTGGGTCACCTGATGGTAAGTGATCACCACCGTCCATAGACACTAGCAACACCAGGGGAGTCACAAGTGCGTTGCCGGCCTTTTAATATATGTGGGCCTCCGGCGCTCTCACTGACCGAACGAAACTGCAACAGTGCAACCACTGTTACTTCACGTCGGTTTTCTGTGAGAGGGTGGTACTACCCCGGGCGAGCCGACCCATTCATGCTGAAACCAGTAATAGCTTCAGCGTAGCTCTACCAACTATTAAAGAAGTTGCAGGAGATTGAAGCTGTTGACGTAAATTTAGGCTCCTACACTAACTTTATTACTAAAGCCCCTAGTTCCGTCTGTTAAGTCGACGTAGTGATTTCTATAAAACGTTTGATAAAATTTACCATTAAATATTACTGAAAAACTTGTTGAAAAGGCGGTATACACGGCGACTTACCTAAGATGGATTAGGTCCTACATTAGAAATCGCAGTCATACCGTGTCTTTATTTCATAATTTTAACCTTTTTGTGTAAAGACTAAGATTCTTATCATAGTAGCGGATTGCAAGCGTCTTCAAAGCGTCCAGGAAAACAAAGCGGGCGCCGAACGAACACGCCGCACATGCGCAACGAGGACGTCGCGGACGCGCAACGCTATCGCCGCGAATAACTGCGTGCGTGTAATTTACTATTTACTACTGGCTCGTACAAACGCCAGCGATGCGACAAAAACAAAAACGTTGCCTATCTGCCACGCGTTCGCGACGTCCTCGGTGCGTATGCGCGGCGTATTCGTCGGGCACCCGCTTTACTTTGTGGACGCTCGCAATCCGCGGGTTTGATAAGGCCATAATGAAAATTAATTTACAAAATTTTAAAACAGAAAAATTGTAGATATTGTCATTAGACGTTACCATTTTTACATCAGTTTTTTAAATGTACACATTTTATAAATACTTTTTTTTTATGTTTTCGGTACGATTTCTTAAGAACAACTAAGCACAAAAACAAAACAGTTCAGTACCTTTATCTTTTCTATTTGTCAACCGATTTTCTTTCTTCTTTTTTGTTTCATAACTATAGACGAGCTTTGAAGTTGTTAATAAAAAAAATAAGAAAGTTTTTTTTCGTTACCTTCTACGAGTCGAAGCCTTTAGATCTCTGATCACCATACTTCACACTCTTTATGTCTGCAATCTACAATATTTCTACAATACTCAATACAGTTACATACAGGTGCATGGAAAAATCTGATCAAAATCTATAAAACTGTTCTTGACTTATAATTTAAATGTATAGTAAGAACTACATATCTACATGTTATCTAATATTATAAAACAAAGCCATCTGCCGTGTCTGTCTGTCTGTCTGTCTGGATGCTCGCGATAAACTTAAAAACTACTGAACGTATTGTATTCCGGACTTCATCAATAGATATAGTAGTTCACGGGAAAGATTTAGGTATATAATTATTCAAGGTTTTTCTTTTGTAAATTGGTTGAAATATAATGATAATTGTTGAAAGAATCGGATAAAGTCAAGCCGTCTTAAGCGTTTCATGCATAATAAGTATACATATTTTTATTATCAGGGCAGGACAACGTCCGCCGGTCTTGCTAGTTATAGATAATTTGAATTTTAATTAAAACTAATGTTTTTGTAGCTATTATTTATTTGAGAAAAATATCATTACTTCCGATATCTTCTGGGCGTTCTCTTTCTGTTGTTTAAAAGGCGTAACACTTTGTGTAGGAGATAGGATCTGTGGCTTCGGTACCATATCGTTTTCTTTGGTCCCGACGGTATCGGATGCCGCTCATTAATACCTCCTGCATTATTAGATTTTGTCGCCAAATTTTACTCCTCGTATTATGTCCCGTGTACTGGGTAAACGTTTCCGCCGCTTCGCTTTTCTTGAGCTTACTATCGATATCTTCAATCTTTCTTAAAATATTCTCATTCTGCTTCGTTATGTGTTCTGTTACGTTTCTGACGTACGCTAAATCGTTATAAAATTTCGGTAATTGAATTTTATTTACGACTTCGATTTTCTCATTGACAGAATTCAGGGCGTTCATTATCTCATGACATTCCTTGGAAGTTTTGCTCGTTTCTAGTTTTGATACCTGATCTTTGACATAGAACGCATTGCCATTTATAACCGCGGTCGCCGCTGTCTCGATGATCTTTATTCGATTCCCCGGCACATTTCAAATGATACCTGGATTCGCAAACACCGCATTTGAGACCTTCGCCGGCACGAAGTGTACGATGGCAGCGCAAACATATCATCTTGGTAAATAAAAAAATATATATAAGTTTGTTTTCGTCAATTACTATAACTTGATCACATATGTAGACTGAGATTTTGTTTTTTTTTTTATGCTTCACGTAACTATGGTGGATACTATACAATGCTACGATATACTTGGTGTGAGAGCATCACAGCTTCTATCGCAGAGCAGCTATTCAGCACGTGAAGTACTTTATTTTTCAACCTACCTTTTGTATGATAATCACTCCGTACCTAAAGATTGTAGATAACCTATACTAGTCCTCAAAGAGTACGGCTACAAAACGCAAACATAATTATTTTGAAATCCAGTTTGCTAGTTATTTAAATCAGCGAGTTCAAACAAACGAAAAAAAAGGAAATAATACCTTGAGCCATATAATATATCTTTTATATATAAATAGGCGGTAGGTAAAACAGTTTGTAGGTACCTGATTCACCTCTGTTTGTCAACCGATGTTTTTTTTTTTTTAATTTAGACGCCACTAGCTGGCTTTAGTATTTAAAAAAATAAGAAACAGAAACAGAAGTAAACAACAAATAAGGACTGCTGATAGAAGTGAAAACTCAAAACAATGAAAAAACTGTGTTCCTTTCTGAATTATTAAAATTTCACAATTTGTGAATTTAAATTATTATTATTTGTTTAATTTTAGACTACATCTATTGGACTCCGAGTAATAATTATATACATTTTATTAATTAATAATCAAACGTTTGTCAAGCTGCACGGGCTCAATACAAAATATCAATATTACATGTACACAAGCCGCTATACTACGCGTCTCTAGTCTGGCACAAGTACAATACGTCACTAGCATGTCGAGGCCATCGGTGTTGCAAGACCATAAGTTTTTCCCTGCCAAAAATCGCTCAAAGCACTAAAGTAATGTTCACTTCAAAAACCAACTAAATCAAGGCATTACGACAATGTTTAATGAGTAAATTCAAGATGTGAATAATTGTTAAGATGCGGAAGATGCAAAAAGTTAGAATGTCTCGTGTGATTATGCACCAAGACTATAATGAGCGATGATGAAGCAGTATTAATAAAGAACGCGGTCTCTTAGAACTGAATTTGTTTCCAACAGAGAACTCCCTCTCTAGATAGAACACCTCCGAGTTGAATGAATAGCTGTCCGTCCATAGGTTAAATACTCGTATAACCATGACGTAGAAAAAGTAAACTTTCAATCATGATCATCTTACCCTTATCCCACCTAAGGAGGGTCGGCACAACATGTTTTCATTTTCCACTCTCCCCTGTCAAAAATCATCTCAGTATGCACACCTTTTATACACATATCATTTTCCACACTATCCATCCACACCTTTTTCGGTCTTCCTCTACCTCTATATCCATCCACTTTCAAACTCAAAACTTTTCTTGTTACATGGCTTCCATCTCTTCTCATAATATGGCCGTACCATGCTAACCTATTACTCCCCAACTGCTCTCTCACTGTTGCCATTTTCAATATAATATTTTATAATATTTTCCTCTGATATACTCACTCATTCTTAATCTTATCCATTCTTGTTACACCACACATCCATCTTAACATTCGCATTTCTGCCACATGTAATCTTTTCTCATCCGTCTCTTTCGTATCCCAGCACTCGGATCCATTCAACACGGCTGGTCTTATTATAGACTTATACACCTTCGCCTTATGCTTCAACGGCATTCGTGGGTCACAAACTGCCCCAGACACCTTTCGCCAATTCATCCACCCTGCATTCATTTATTTATAAAAAGTATTTTTTCAAAATATAGTTGAATAATGTGAATAATTAATTACCTCTCTGCCACTATTATTACTTATAAATTTGGATAACTGATATCTCCGAAAATTGCCTTAGCAAATGAAACTTTATGATTTTAAGCATGTGCTTAAGTTACAGTATGTTAATAGATATAATAATATGTATATAGTAAAGTAACATTATATAATTATAAATACACTAATAAATTAAGAATAGCATGTCATATGACTTGTACTAATCAATAAGACGTTGCTTTATTTCTTTTTGATAATTATCTAAAAAAAAAAACCGCCCATAAATAATTGCCTGGTAAAAATATCGTTAGGTCGGTATATCAAAAATTACCTTTTTTTCAACAATATAAAAGAACCACTTTACATTAAATCAAATGGAAGCTTTATTAATTGAAGATTTTAGTTTTGTTCATAAATAATAATTATTGTAAATACAGATATCGAAATATTGTAATATATTTATCTCGCTTAGTATTCTATAGTAAAACAAACATTTCCAAGAGTGACATTGCTATATTATTTTCAGATTTTGTGAAATACTTAGCAGAATTTTATATTTTAGTGTGAATTCAATTAAAAAAACATACATATTCGTTACTAATTCCTTTTTTTTGGTCAATTTGTAACGTCCAATTACGCTTAGGGCAAGGTCAGGCAACCCCGAAAACCTAATAAAGCCACATGATATTTTCAAAATCAACGGAGTTCTATATTTATAAACATATACATATACTTATAATAATCTTAGTTGAGTAGCATTCCGATAACTTTTGAAGTGAAATTTCTTATAAGAAGAACTTTGTAATTCTGACCTGTACTCTTTTTATATGACGAGAAGTGGTGGCGGTAAACACTACGTCGGTTAGTGTTGTAGTTAAGCACCGTCAGGCGCGGTCAGTACTGAGGACACTGCGTTATCATGGCTTTTTGTTTTATTATACTTTTTATATACAAGTTTTCACTTCTTTCGTGTGTTCATAAGCACACACACACACACACTTTTTAATCTTAGCTTAACTCAAATCTCAAAATCAGTCGTTAAGTTTTGGACAAAAAAAGTTGACGGAAAGTCCCAGATATACTTGAGTAACGATTACTAAACCGTACTTTGGCTTTACATACGTCGTAACAGTAGTAAAGTTATATGATATGATATGATGCATAGTCTTCTTGCAATCCAATTCTCACATTTATGACATTGGATCTGATGTTCGATAAAGATTCATTGCGAATAAGTATTCTGCTTCCCAGATGCTTTAACATACTTTGAATGTCTTGTTGTTACTACTTTTTTTTCTTACTAGACCAATGATTCCCAAAGTTCGATGCGGGTGTACGTAGGCGTCACAAAGAAATGGGGGTGCACAATTAGTAAGCTTGGGTCTATGAAAATTGGTCTATTTTCGATAGTGTGAAGAACTAACAATGTTGGCTTGACTTCATATGGTAGTATTGAACCTGCAGAGGTCCACCGGAACCAGTAAAATTCTGAAAGGAATCTATGAGAAAAAAAAGTTTGAGAACCTCTGCACTAGACGAATATGCAGTCATCTCTTTATTAGTTCTAGCTTTAGTTTTATAGTGATTATATAAGAGCCATAAATTCTTCTGAGTGTACTTAAATCTAACCAATTTCGGTTTAAGTTTCGACTCTTGTCCACTTTTAAGAGCTTTGATGCGACCTTACAACTTTTTGGCACATCCTAATTAACAGACGCTTCGGTGTTATTTTTTTATTTATTTTTTATTGGACATATAATACAACTTTTTTTATTCCATTCTTGTCCAAGATGCCTCGTTGTTTTATTGTAGAAGTTTTAAATACATGCATGTGAATAATAATAAAATAAGGACGTTCCCTTCACCCAAAAATCGTCCAAGGGTACGCTAAGAACTCTAACCCGGTACTACCTGACGGTCTTCTTATTATGCATTCTATTATGTTATATACAAAAACCCACATAAAATTAATTTATAACCTAAATCGATAATTTAATGAGATACGTAAATTATAGTAAAGTTCTTGTTTTTAAAAAAAACAATAACTGCATCCAAAAAGTATGTAACACGAAAAACTTATATAATACTCGTACTTATATAATAACGTCACTTCGTGACAGTTGCGTGACTACCAATTTGGAGTTTTTGGCGGGATCTTAAGTCTGTCATGTAGTGGTTTTTATATTTTATTCATAATCTTGTGTTATTAGACTCTATATTTTGTAATATTGGTGGTGTTTTACGTAATATAGTTCGGTTGTTATGCACAAGTGAAGTGGATGGGAAATAATACCACGGAGCAAGCATTCTGAGATGCCACCAAAACTCCATGGAAAATTCTAACAAGGAAACCACCATCTTGTTAGAACATTATAATTATCAAAAGACACTTACTTGAAACAAAACATTGACACTGGCAAGTGCTTCTGCGGTGCCAAAACAAGAAGAAGAAGAAGAAGAGTGCCGATTTAGTAATTGTACAGTGCTGTCGTAGTTTTGAGTTGAACGTTTTGTACCTATATATATTGGAATATTCCAAAACGGACAGTGGCCGGGGCTACCCGACTTTCTCCTATATCTTCATTGCTGATGTAAGAAAACGCCTAACGAACTTATTTGAAGTTTGTTCTGTGGTCTTGTATCTCTTACGTTTAAAAATTGCGTAACAGGACTATGTCTTAGTTCCAATATATTGTCTACACAAGCAGAAATATTTGTATATTTTATAAGTAATGTTAAAGCTGTTCCTATAAATCCTTACTAATATTGAGCAATATTAATATTTTAGAGATCGTAAAACTCATCACAAGGTCAGATATGGAGTGGCAAGATCTTTGAAGGTGAACGTGCTTCGACATGTTGTCGTCGACCTGACCTCACCTAAAGGCTTTGAACTAAACGAATATACAGTCTAAAACATTCAAGTTCAATATTGAAGCGTCATCTATATTTATAATGGTTAATTTCATTAGTCTATAAGTTTAATAGTATCAACAAATCTCCAACATGTTTAAAGCGAAATTCCTGATAGATGGCGTTAAAATAAAGAAATATGGATGTAGTCAGATACATGCATAAAGATGACAATTATTGATGACTAATCAAAACTATAAACTAAAATCGCATTTTGGATAAATATATATGGCACCGTACTGAATGAGTGCGATTTATCGTATTTAGCAGCTAAACGAAATATAATTGCTATAGCTAAAATTGTATTTCGGAGTAACTACTGAGGTTTAACAGTACCGTTATAAAAACATTTTTAACCAATGAAATACGTAAATACATTCGAATTTCAATTTTGAACCAATCACGGTATCTCATTTGTTTCTATTAATAACTAGTTATTGTACAAACTGTAAAAAGTTCCCTCTGTGCAAGATACAAGGTAGCTCTTTTACGTTTGTCGGATGTATGACACTCTCTTGAACTATTTATTTTTATAAAATCAATATTTTTATTATTTAATTGTTAGAACGTTATAATTATAGTCGATTTCATGTTTATACAATTATAACGAATAATTATTTTTTTGAAATTCTCGCTATAATAATTACTATTTAATATATTAGCCACCGCTAATCATAACACACAACCACATGTTTGATTAGTCATTGCAACACGTTCGAGAATGATCCATGTTCGTTAGTTTACCGCATTTATATGAATTGTACGCAATTGTAAATACATTACTGAATATAAAATAATTCTATTTTACAAAGTATTATTTGGTAATTATAGAAATAAAAGTTATACCTGTAAATAGGTTTGTTTTCATTTTGTTAACTTTATTTTATGTAATAATTTGTAAGAACTAAACTAAATCAGTGGCTTTAGTTAGAAAAGTTGTAACATATATGAGTGTATAGGTACGTAAGGTATATAATGTATTTCTAAGTTCCAGCGGAATAAGATTAACATGTCTATCCAAATAAAGGTTATCACTTGTAGAAGAAAAATTATGGATATAAATAAAATACCATTTTTTAAATAATTGTATATTATCCCATAAAATAAAAACAATAATGTAATATAGTCGGTAGTCATATATAGTTCATATTAAAAAAAAACTTATTGAAAATAAATAACAGAAATTATCTGTGATTATATGTGATGATAAAATGTTCAGAATTTGTATTACCTATGAATACAGTTAATATTATGCTGAATTTATTGAAATAAAAATAAATAAAATGATCAGACATGATACATTAATTAGTGATTAGACATAAAAAATGTCATTATACCCAATTGTGTCTATAGAAAATAAAGTTACAAAATAGTACCCTTAATAGCACCCATTATATTTGTCTTTCAAGTTGCTAATTATTATTTTACAAATTAGCATGATACTTTTTATAGGGAGCCAGTCCAGCAGCCACTTTGCTACCTAAATCGGGATGCACTTGAGAAAAGATCTTAATGGCCCTTTCTTGTATAAATCCAGCAGCGTCTTTCAGATTGCCAACTATATTCTCTACAATACGTTTTTTAGCTGCATCATCAAAAACTTTCTTATACAGGATTGTCGCTTGAGAGAAGTTGTCTTCCGTTTGTCCACTATCATATCTGTCCACGTCACCGCTAACATTGTACCTCGGTTGTAAACGTTGGGCGCGAGGGCATTCTTGCGGTCCAGAGAAAGAATTGGGGAAGTAATTCGGGCAGCCATCTTGATTATGAATAGCTTGGGGTCCGTCACGTTGGTAATTGGAGACTGTGACACGATATGGACAATTTACTGGGATTTGAAGATAGTTTGCTCCTAGCCTGTGACGATGAGTATCACTGTATGAGAACAGACGACCTTGCAACATCTTGTCAGGCGAGGGCTCGATTCCGGGCACCAAATTAGCGGGACTGAATGCAATTTGTTCAACTTCAGCAAAATAGTTCTTAGGGTTTTTATCCAAAACTAATTTACCCACCTCAATAAGGGGATAGTCAGAGTGTGGCCAAATTTTTGTCAAATCAAAGGGATTAAATGTACAGCTCTCAGCCTGGGCCATAGTCATAACCTGGATGTAGAAAGTCCAGCTTGGGAAGTCACCCCTGCCAATAGCATTGTACAAATCTCTAATAGAATAGTCTGGGTCAGAGGCTGCAAGTTCATTTGCCTTATCAACTGTCAAATTCTTGATGCCTTGATTAGTTTTGTAGTGGAATTTCACCCAGTGCCCAACTCCCTGAGCGTTGATAAGTTTGAAGGTGTGTGATCCATAACCATTCATGTGCCTGTAGCCATCAGGAATACCACGGTCTCCAAATAAGTACAACACTTGATGAATACTTTCAGGCCTCAATGTTAAGAAATCCCAAAACATGTCAGCATCTTTCAGGTGAGTAGCAGGATTTCTCTTTTGAGTATGAATGAAACTCGGGAACAGTGTTGGGTCTCTTATGAAGAAAATAGGGGTGTTATTTCCAACTAGATCCCAATTTCCATCATCAGTATAGAACTTGACTGCAAATCCTCTAGGGTCACGGACAGTGTCAGCTGATCCACTTTCGCCGCCCACAGTTGAGAATCTCACTGCGATTGGTGTCTTTTTACCTTTAGCTTCAAATACTTTAGCTGCTGTGTACTTTGTTATATCTTTAGTCACTTCAAAATATCCGAAAGCTCCAGCACCTTTGGCATGTACAACACGTTCTGGGATGCGTTCTCTATCAAAAGATGACATCTCATCCAAAAAGTTGACATCTTGAAGGAGAGCAGGCCCATTCTTACCCACAGTTTGAATTGCAGTCTTCACACCGACTGGAGCACCAGATTTTGTAGTGATGTATCCTGGGGAGTCCTGAAATGTATGACACATTTTTATGAATAAACAAATCATTATTAAATTACAATCTGTAGTGGAAATGAATATATTTAACTATGAAATATACTTTGGTCACATTGAAACTATTTTTTTTATTTCTTATTACTTCAACAGAGTTCTAATTAATGTAGCTTTAAAAAAGAAGTAACGAAAAAGACTGTAATAGTAGAAAATATTAAGATATAATGGATATATTTACCATTATATATTTGACACATTGTAATGATTATAAAGAAAAAAAAAAACTTTAAAACAATGTTTGACTGAAATAATATATCTTAAGGCTAAAAGACTAGTATTTGATAGTAACATGATACTGTACACTGGAGTATTTAGTCGTTTTCATAAAATTGAATTCGCAAAGCAGTATGTATACATTAAAAACAAATTCGACATTGAACAAAAATATGTTTTTTTTTTTAATATTTGTAGCAATATAGGGCAATTTAACATTATTTTAATGAAGTAAAAAGTATCACTTGAAAAATTAAACCTACAATTTACTTGATAGAAAATATATAATAAGTAGGAATATACAAATGTTAAGATTATTATGTACGCTTTAGCATAAAATCATTATAGTGCAACTAATGCATTATTAATAAGTTGTCTGCACAGTTTTCAATTAACATTAATACAAATGTATAATTCTAAAAATATAAATGTGTTTATTGATTACCTTGAATTGTATTAAGCAAACAGGTCAATAGTCTGACATAGAAGTATAAAATTTTACTTTGTAATATTACTTGGGAATAAATTATACAAAGTATGATTTATGTCAAGTCATGATTAAATTATGGCCTCACTGATAAACAAGTACAAAGATCAACAACTCCGTGGTAATTTAGCACATAATTATAGATAGCAAACAATCCCAACTGCACAGCAAAGTCACAATTAAATGGATCCAGTTTAAAGAAATATATATTCACGACAAAAAGTTACTAAATCGATAATAAATTGATTGTAAAAAGTTAATATCCTAAGGGCTACACATACATTCTCAGTAGATATATTAATCGTTAAGTACATAACTCGTTATAGCGCATTCTCGAAATTTTATAAATGTACCTATTCATAATAAACACTGAAATAACTGGCTCACCTTAAGAGAATTCTTGAAATTAACTAATTGGTCAGACGCTGGGTCCCTTGATGCCATTTTGCGAGTAGCGATTATAATTTTAATATCAGATGCAAGAAAATTGATTGCGGTGACACGTAGCGACACTCTGGACGCGTACCGTGAACACAAATACCGAGTAGCCAGTTCGCGGGCCTTCTTTTATAGAGTTACATTCGATAAACAAGTCGCGAAGTCAAACGCAACCGGTAACCGCCACTCGATAACGTGTGCCGTGTACGTAGTAGTTCTTGAACACAACAATCACAAATTGGAGTCAGTAGGCACTTATTTTTATTTCACAATATTATCATCATTCATTACTGATGATCGATAAATATGAAAATGGTTTTATGCAAATTGCTGTTCGTTTTACGCCGTTTGACAGGCATTCGTCACAAATGTCAAAATTATACCATGTCTTTTTTCTTCTAGATATTGCATACGACGAGACGCGGAGTACCTATAGATAGTTTTTTTACAAACGGAGTTAATATCCATTGGTATTTCCTTTTACGTATTGTCATTTAGATTACAATTGAATTTATAAAGTATAAGATAAATAAGTGACTTGCCTCAATGGCTTCACTTGCAAGAATTTACAATTAAGTTATTGCTTCTTATACCTTATTACACTTATAACGATTATAATTTTAAACTCATGGGGAGTTTATCTTTATAAGATCATGCTAATAATATTATTATCGAAGCTTATAAGATTTATGTCAACGTTTAAAATTCCTCCGCTAAAAAATAAAATCATTTAAATTATTAAGCTTCCAATTTGAGAAAAAGGTAAATCTCTGCATTAATCAACCATTTCGTTTTATAACTTTTATTATATTATTGAATTACATTTATTAATTTAGAAATGTTGGTAAATCTAATCTTATCTAATATATTAAAAATACGAAAGTATTTTGTTAGAATGCTCAAGCATTAAAAGAATCAATAAGCTGTACTGATTTTAATGAAAATTGACATAAAAGGCGATTACGTACTAGAATAAGTTATCTATTATTTTTTGCAACAATATTATAAAATACGTCCAACGAAGTAGTTGGAATCATCTAATAACGTTTGCATCAACGATCACGTACATGTTACCAACTACAGGTATAATAATACAAGAAAATATTGTCATAAACCAAGAAAGGAAAGGAAAACCGGATTTTATTATTTAAAAATAAAACAAGATGTTTAAACTTTATATTGATATTAAAAATAGTTACAAAACAACAAGGCGGTAGCTCATCAATAATAAAATTGTCTTCGCTTCTTGTAAATATATTTAAAAAAGTGATTCTTTTTTTATAATTGTAAATTATAATTGTATATATTACAAAGAATCAAACGTTCTTTGTCATAACTATAGGTATAGATATTTTAAAAACAATTTTGAAATATCGTTGTATAATTATTACTATATTATGCTGTGTTAACTACTCGAACAATCATAATTTACTGTTTTAAGTATCTGTTATTTGTTGCCAATTTGAAAGTTTTTTTTTTCGAACTGACCTGCACTGCTAGCCAATAAGGCCTTTACAGTTCCACCGGACTACGCCAATTTGAATGCAAAGCTTGGAACACCATAATTAACTATCAATCTGACGTCAAACTGCACTGGGGTTCTATAGTAATCTCTTGTTTCAAATTTACAAAGCAAAAAATTGGAGAACAAACTCTTTTTTATATTATGTGTATTTTTGTACAGTACTTAATGACAAATTACTAGTAATTAAAAAATGTAAATATAAATTTTTGATTAATATAAATTTCTGAATTTAAATAACATGGTAGTACTAATTTCTGTGTGACAACATTGAAAGACAATTGCTGCCACCAATTTGATTGCAGTCTCATTGCAACTATTTCTGTCAGATTTTTCGTGTCAGTTTGGCATCCATTTGTGACAGTTTTTTAGCGTTATTGGATGGTTGATTTTAATTTTCTACCAAAGGATTACTGGGGCAAATTTTAGTCATGTTTATATGTTAAAACTTATTTTAAATTTAATGAGCATAAAAGTGGCGATGGTTATTATTTAACATGAAAAATTTTATAAACGTCTAATAAAAAATAGTTTATAAATTAGCTGCCCGCCGTGGCTTGTCACGGTCTTATTTCCTCGTTAGTACGGGCGGACTAATGGCAATTGAACGTAAATCTGTCAATATTTTTGAAAATCTCCGTACTATGTTCTGGCTCAGTAATTCACTCACTTTTTAATTAACTAGCGCCTTTTCAACCCAAATTCGTTTGATTTTTTAAACATTTCCCTTTCATACAAATCTCGTCGTCAAATACAGTGATAGAGAATTAGGCAAATAGGAGCCATCGTTCTTCAGCCATGCGCCTACATTCATCCGGCAACAGATTTTTATTTATTTAGAAGTAAGCAAACTGTTACCAAATACCAAAGGGAGCGCGCGTCCAGGCTTTCTAAATTAGGTACAAAACCGGGTGGCAAAGACCATATTGGTGGCCCATTGGTTCGCAATTCCATAAACAAGGTGTAAACTTGCATTAGTTATGTATATTTTTTCGAGAATCGGCCGGTGATGCTTTCATGCTTGTTTTCATAAGATAGCTCAAGGATCAATCAGTGACCAATGGAGAGAGATATTCTCGGAGTCTCTCGAATACCTGATAAAACCAAACATAAGAAGCAGGAGAACTAAAGTTGCCGACATAGTTTACCGAATAGCACAGTTTAAGATAGGAATGGGCAAGGCACATAGCTCGATGGTCGATGAAGAAAAAGTTCCAAAGCACAACGACATACGGGTCTCCACCAGAACGACGGTTAATATTGTGAAGTTTACGGGGAGCTGTTGATTACACGCGGCACTAAGTCGTATGCTTTGGAGAAGGTTTGGTGAGGCTTATGTCTAGCAGTGGACATCTGTAGGCTAAGCAGATGATGTTAATTTTAGGATAAGTCAATGACTATCGAACTAGCGACTGACGATGAATTAGAGATCTCTCGATGGTCACCATTGTTGTTTGACTACTCTGTGCTTAATATCAGATACAGTGTCGTCACTTTGTCGTGCTACAATATAAAAGATAAAATATAAAGAGCTGTAAAAATACCAATAATATTTGTAAACCTTCAATCACTTTGTAGTAATTTCAGTACCAAATTTTTTTTTATAAGTTTACAAAAACGATACTAATTCAAACTATAAATAATGTCTGTAAAAGTTTATTTATATTATCGAAAACTGATCCACGGCTTCGTAAAATTACAATACGTGTAGAATTACTACATGGAGTTTGTAAAATTACGATTCATCTTAGTATTTCCTCGCACGCTTTGATGGGTTGCTCGAATTGTATTGTAAGTATATTGTATTAGCAATTTGTAATTTTACTCATATTTTGTTTTGTAAAACATTTGTAGTTTTACAAATATTTTCAACAGTTAAATGTATTTAGGTAGACACTGTGTATACCGTATGTTTCCAGTAAATGCAGTTTGCATACTCAGAGAATATAAATTAAATTATGTTAAATTATGCATTCGAATTATAAATACGCGAGTAGGTGCTTCCATGTTGAACATTGCTTATTTAAATCATGATAATAATAGGTTTCGAATTACATTTTTGATGACTAAGGATGAACTTGTTTAAATTATTTGTTATAACATCTCCTGGTCCGGTAGCACTATGGTGCTCCCTACTTTTGCAAAACAGATAACTTCCCATCTGGTATGTCAATTGTATCTGCTGGGACATGACAGTGTTGTGCTATTATTACAGCAATATTATCAAGGAAGATCTTAAACTCTAAGATTGAAATGCATCTACCAAGGCTTGATTTTATAAGGTGCATCATGCCGGAGGCCTTCTATCAGCGCCTATTCACACCCTTTGTAGTGTAACGCGACAGTTATTGCCTTATGGTTTGCCTAGAATATTGATATTACGGGACGCAATGCAAATTTTTGTATTTACCGTTAAGTTACAGGCAACAAGTTTGAATGTCGCGTATATATTTTGAAACTTGGCTTTAAATCCTGCAATTTCGTAAGTGAAGAAATCTATCCTGACAGTATAGTGGAGTTTATTCAATGGTCGCCTCACATAACCACTACTATAAAAAAAGTCGTGGTGCTCGAGGGGTTAGACCGGTGGAATATCAATACTACTCAACAGCTAAGGCATCGTCCATACGTCACTTCGGAAATTTGATATATAGATAAATTTATGGTATAAAGAGTATGGCGATACGTGCGACATAACCAACTACAGCCATCAATTTACGAAAGGAACAATTTAGATGTAAACATTATTACAAGAAATGTTCCTGTCATTTAGCCTTAAATATCATGTAATTGAACGCCTCTTCACTATTTTTATGAGGATATATTAAATACATGGTTTCTGTTGACGAACCGATAACTCTGGAAGCATCGGAGGATAATAGAGAGGGAATCATTGATGATATAAAGCCGAAATTATTGGAATAAAGTGGTCAAAAATTAGATTAATAGCATGCCCATCGTAACGGTCAATCAAGGAGGTTGTCAAATGCCAGAAAACGTTTTGATAATTATAAATGGCATTGAATATCCAAAAAGTATATAATTTTTTTTGTATTTATTTTTATTTTCATTTGAAGTTCTCAAGATTTAAAAAGAAAACATTTGTTATAAAACCGATATTTGAATCCGAAATATATAAATATAGTTTCGTGGAAGTGTAGAAATGATATTCGCGAAATTCTTCAAAGAATAATTATTTGAAATATATGTTGTGTAAGTGGTAATTATGAATTAATATTTATATATCTACCTAGAAGTAGCACATGCTAAATAAACATCAAGGTTATTGTTTTTCATACACTATTCATTGGAACGTGGTTATGTACTTATAATACATATGCTATCGTATTCAGAAATGCGATAACAGTGTTTTTGTATTATGAAGCAATTGCGTAAAATAAGTTATCATTGTTTTTTTTTAATATTTACCGTAATAATTATCACTATCGGTTTGTTTTCATTACAATAATAAATAATTTTTCACACCTCATGTACTCATACTATTCCGGCATATAGATGAGGAGTACCAATTTGTTTGGGCCTTTAACTTTTCATTAAATGCATACAATGAAGGTTCAATTATATTTTTACATTTATTAAATTATTCAATTTAGCTTCAAAGAGTTATTGAACTATTATCGATAGAGATCGTTATAATTCATTCGTTATGAGATGAGGTTCCTTAATGGGCTTAGGCATTTCGTAAAAATGTGTTTGTTTTTTTTTTTAGAATTTTTACATAATTTACGTATAAGACATCATTTTGTATTCAATTTTTAAGAAACGATTCCTATTTTCTAAAATATTTAAGGTTTGTATTTTATTGTTTCATGTTATTTGCATTGTATAAATGATAGAAACAAACTACAGTTTACACAGAGTAAGAGAGACATTCGCAAGGAAGGAGTATAACGCTTTTTGCTTACGTGACGAAAATATACAAATATATAAAATATACAACATTCGCAATTGACGGAAAAGCATAAGAAGCTACGTTCCTGACGGGATTGTCATTACCTCACAGTTTTTTTAATGACTGTTACTATAAAAATTCAAAAATAGATTCTTTTTCTTTGCTTGAATACGCCAATCTCTCGAACTACTACTTTGGTTTATTGAGGAACATTATAAGATATCAAAAATCTAATGTCCTTAGGAGGGAGGTTATTAACATACAAAGAATAGGTCAGAACGTAAGCTTATCTAAAAATATTAATAATAATTCAAAATATGGAAATTTCAATTGAAGCTACTCGTCACCACTTGTATTGAATTTGACAGGTACAGCACAGCGGCAAATTTTTAAAATTGGTACAGAAAAAACCAGCTGTACTGTAGTTAGTAATAAGTACACAACTAAACTCAGAAATAATAGTTATAAACAGTGCAGCACATTTTTCTTTGATCAAGTGTGTGAACAGCACTTTAAGATCTTATTGTTTTGTTGTTTTTTTTTTTCAGTTTTATTGTGTTCGCGTAAATGTATTCGGAATTAGCAGTATAATGGGAAACAGAGGTGGCCGCAATTTGATACGAGTCACTTTAAGAATATTAATAATCTTTTAAAATATGTAGCTAATTAAAATAAAAAAAGGAATAGGGAAACTGCGTACAGTAAGTCTAGTAGTAAGTAAAAAGCTTGAAAGAGTTCATGTTGCCATACGTAGAACTCGACAAGCCTTGAATATTACAAGAGCGCCTATAAATATTACAGAGTTTCATTCTATAACCATTAGATTTTCCATAAAAGCACTACCGAAAAGAAACACAACGGTATTTAATTTAATTGAAGGGAGTATTTTATTGAAATTTTTACTCATACATTTACACATATTATGGAATAAATAATAAAGGACGTTATTAGTTCCCCCGAAGCTACGACCATTAGACATTCTCTTCGAATTCCTCTTTCGCTGATCTCGGTTCATCACTGTATTACGATTCTGATATTTCGCCTCTCCTTAATACCTATGTTCTATTTCTATAAAATCGTGGGGATTTTTTTTGCAATGCTCTTCGTTAAGGACATTTTCTAAATGATTTTTTTTTACAATGCTCTTCGTTATGGACATTTTCTAAATGAGAGTTAGGTAATCAAGTCAGGTCTTCAAACAATGGGGTGTTCGGGAATATTTTCAATATTGCATGTACAATTTCTTTATAATTAGGACTCTTGTTGTTCCATGAAAACCATAATTAATATTTTAATTCAATGTTCTTGATAGTTCCAAAGAAGACTTCTAAATTTCTTATTTCATTTTTCTTTTCGGTACACACGTGGCTCAAGCAAACGTGAAACATGTACTGCCTCTATTTTGGTTACATATCGATAGTAAAACTGAATTGCGGTATATATATTGAACGGTTTTTTTTACAAATTCTGCCATTGTTTTTATTAACTTACTAGCTGACCGAGCGAACTTAGTACCGCCTAACAGTCGATTCTGTAATTATTATTTTTTTATACTTATTCTGCTATTCAGGACGCTATATAATGTTAAACGTTACCGTCGTATAAATATTGACATTATTTTTTTTTTTATATTATAGGGGCCAAACGAACAGGTGGGTCACCTGATGGTAAGTGATCACCGCCGTCCATAGACACTAGCAACACCAGGGGAGTCGCAAGTGCGTTGCCGGCCTTTTAATATATGTGGGCCTCCGGCGCTCTCACTGACCGAACGAAACGCAACAGTGCAACCACTGTTACTTCACGTCGGTGTTCTGTGAGAGGGTGGTACTTCCCCGCGCGTCGGGCGAGCCGACCCATTCATGCTGAAACCAGTAATAGCTTCAGCGTAGCTCTACCGCCTACAGAATATTTATACGATACTAACGTCATTCAATTGTTTTGCCTTCCCGGAACCTCTCCACTAATACTTAAACTTTATAGTATGGTGTTAAAGTTCAAATTGACTTTAAGTATTATTACGAATCGTTTGTACGCGAGTATAGAAAAGTATAGTTTTGAGACTTATTCAGGCAATTTTTTTAATTTTTCTCTGCGTAAGAACCATCCTTATACTTCAAGGAATATTTAAAAAAAAGAATTAGCGAAATCGGTTCTGCTGTTCTCGAGATTTGCGCTTAGCAACACATTCAACGATTCATTTTTATATTATAGAAGATCTGCATCTTCCCACAAATTTCACATTCATCTTCAGTACTTAACTTTCTTCTAATGGTATCGATACACAAATGTGTAAAATAATAGCAGTTAATTACTTCATTTGTAAATGATGTTAAAATGTATTTTCTTTCCGTGTGGTAATGAGATATCACTTAATTAATGGAATGGAATATTTAAGAAATATTAAACGTTAATATATTCAATTATCCTAATACTATTTATTTAATGACTTTTCGTTCATCTTTTTTGTATAACTTAATACATAACCCACATATTTGCACATATACCTTCATCTTGTATACACATGTACACGTTTTTCAAATCTAACATTAGATTAACTAATCAAACAAAGAGGGAACGAAAAACGAAGAGGTTACAGAACGAAAAGGGAACAAGAGGAAAACACATTGCGCCGGTCTTCTTTAACTGGGCTAAGAGCAAAGATAAGAACAATATGTATAAAAAACGTGTTATATGTACCAATACATTTGATTTGAAGAACCAAACTAAAATTCTAGGCTTCCGTTAAAATACCCAGAGATAGCAAATTACGTAGTAAAAAAATACTTCCTTTAAAGGAAAAAGGATACATATTAGCAGGAGCCGAGTGCATATATTGAGATATAAAAAAGAGAAGAATTTTCAATTTTCTTTATTCGTCGTGGAAAGCTTTTTTTTCGAACTGACATACCCTGTTGGCTCTTTTGTCCTCTACAGATTTACCGGACTACGGCGTTGAAAGCAAAATAGTCGAAGGCATAGATTATAAGGATATCTTTTACATCAAATTTATAATTACAAGAAAAAAGATAGTCATCTGTATATACACACACACATATATATATATATACATATGCTATACATACAGACAGATTACATTCCATTAATATAGGAATAAATTTATCATCTTTAACAGTGTCGTGTTTTATTTTTTAGTTTAACATAAGATCTGGTAATCAAAAAAGTAAATAAGTAGCTACCGACGCATTCCCATAGTATACTGCAGTAGTTGCTAAACTCAAAGACACTGAACACTTCGGGAAATTATCTTATGTAGTACTTCATAAATAACAACTGAAAAAAATCAATGCCAAATGTGAAAACTGATTCGCGGCACTCTGGTACCTAACGTCTCCGCGAAACGCGACTTACGGAATCAATGGTCTACTGGATAATTCATCATATCGGATTACAATCTTCGTGTTTTGAAGTATTTTGATATTTCCAATGAAGAATAGCGATAAATGGCACTAAACATTTCAATAGAAGACGATATCTGTCACGAAGGGCTACATTCCATAATGTACAGTGTAAAAAGTGCAGAAACTAAATATGTTTGGTCAATTTTATCTAAATTTTGAGTGGCACTACTTTTGAATTTATATACACATGTTTATATTGGTATGTCGATGCTAATTAACAGTTTATGGAAATTGTAACTTCAAGACCTCCTGTTTACTGAGTCATATCGGTTCATATCGAATTATATTTACCCACGTATATTTCACAACTCACATGTTTTATATTGCAGTTATGGATGAGAATGTATGAAAGAACGGAACGCAAATTGACCAGTATGTAGTGTAGTGTAGGATATCAAACGGTACATGGCTTGATAACATTTAAATGAAGGTCGGATACATGATACTTCAGATTTTGATTCACCTTTTGCCAATTGTACTATTTTAGCATGTTTAGTAGTTAGATATGACTTTATATTTATAATTATTCTGTACGTGTGTATGTGACTGAACTCCTTGTAAACGACTGGACAGTTTTTTATGGGTTGTGATTGATTTCGGTAGGCAGTGTTGCGGTCTGATTCCAGGGTTTTTTTATTCATCTGGATAGGCATATATACAATGAACATATAGCTTGTTTGAGGCTCATACACGTAAAATGTCTATACGTATCAGCATAAGGCTGTGTTCATTCCATGTGGAATTTTTCGTAGCAACAAATTTTTTGGGTTCCATTTACCCTTGGCCATTTTTTTGATGCCGAACGAAGCGGGTGGGCAACAGCTAGTTACAGTACAAATGAAACCGTAGAAAAATAAAGAATAAATGGCAATATAAAAACTCATACATTATCAATACATATTATAAAACAAAGTCGTCTGCCGCGTCTGTCTGTCTGTCTGGATATTCACGATAAACTCAAAAACGACTGAACGGATTGTAATGCGGTCTTCACTAATAGATAGAGTAATCCACGGGGAAGGTTTAAGTATATAATATGTCAAGACTTTTTGTCAATTGGTTGTAATATAATGATAATTGTTGAAAGAATCGGAAAAAGTCATGCCACCTTAAGCGTTTCATGCACATAACTATATTTTTTTATTATCAGGGCAGGACAACGTCCACTGGACCTGCTAGTTCCATTTAATTTGCAGTGCAATACAATTGTTAATTGAACTGTTAACGCAGCGCAATGGATTTATTCCATACACTCCTTTTTTTTAAGTTTAAATCCTACAAATATCTTAGTCTATTCAAAAATCATAATTATACATTTTCAGGAAAATCTAAACAATGAGACTGCGAATCTTTGTGTAGTTTTCAATCTTTACAATGCTAATTTAATTTTCAGCTCGTTTCGAATAGCCGTGGTACATTCAAAAATATATTGATAATTTGTCTGAGTGCCATTACAGATGATACTTATAGGCATAACGTATACAGATAGACGAGGATAAAGCAGTTCAGTACCATTTTCTCCTCTGTTTATCAACCGATGTATTTATTTATTTATTAACTATTGACGATTTCTAATGTTATCAATAAAAAAAAATGGAAATTGTTTTTTTTTTTTCATAGTATAAATAAGTCCAAGTCTTTACTTGTGTATTCGTCATAAATTACGCTACTTACGTCTACAATTAAAAATATCTGGACAACCCTCAACGCAGTTTATACCATTTAGAAAAAATCAAAACGAAATATCTATAGAGTAACTCGTAAAGAAAAAACAATACACCCCATATTTATATAACGAAACTCGACCACAGTGTTTCGAATTTTAGTCGTATATGAAGTATTATGTATCCAGGTTATGTACCTCGTGAGAAATTCTTATTTTAGCATACAATAAGCATGTACGAGTATGCTACACAATACACAAGGAAAACGTACAAGCTTCTACAGGCCTCTATATCGGCACCCAAGCAAACTGATATTTAGACGTATGAGCGTTAAGACATTCCAATTTACTTCTTTTTTTTTTTCTTTTTTTTTCTGTATTATTGCCATGTTTCAATATAACAATTTACTCTAGCAGACATTGACGACTGTGGCGTAGTCTTTCGCAGAATCTTAGTGTGTCTTGTAGTGTCATAATCTTGCGTTATTTGACCATATATTGTGTGATATTGGTGGCATATTGCGTAGTATAACATAGTTGTTATTGATAAAATAATAAACATCGCATACCAAGTCGCAGGTATCAGCTAGTATATTATAAAATATAGCTTTCGTATCAGACTAGGTTCTTGCCTAAGTCTAATTATGACCCCTGAGGCTGATTAAGGCTTCTATGTCTGATATACGTATACTACATATGTCGACGGAAAGGTCCGTTCTACCGTTAAAAAGTTTGTGAATCGGCAGAAATATTAAGTCCTGTCCTGAGGCAAGCCTATAAAATGCATGGTGAAATAGGAGCTGAGATCCCTACATCCAATCCCTCGGAGTGAAGCCCTGGAGCATACTGCTAGCGCGATACAGTGACACTGCTCTCACTAATTTTTACACGTACCACTCTGTACCTCACACACACCGTAGGTACACATATAGTGGAAGGGTTTTATTTTTCGGTGTTGGTTTTAACCAAATTGCCATACTCGTCGACTTTGGCAGCCTTGAGCTTATTGCCATGCGGTTGAGTGACCTAAGCGCACATTTTTTTTGAACTGTCAACACTGTTGACCTGGCATGGTCTCTACAGTTTCCCGGGATGACTGTCCTAAGCGCTCGCCAAAAGCCTAGTGAAGCTATGAAGGCCTGTCAGACCAATAGCAGTTAGTCAGTTGACAAAAAAAGATTGGGTATCATTCTTGAACGGGGCCGCGTCGGACCATTTACATCTCTAAAGATAATACGTACTAATTATATGCAGTATTGTGTTACTGTGTCTGGTGTTTATAGTGATCGCTTTTATGTTTGATACTTGATTGGTCTTGAGTCATCATCATCATCTTACCTTTATCCCACCAAAGTAGGGTCAGTACAACGTGTTTGTCATATTGTGATGTATGATGATTTGGCTTAATTTTTACTATCCGCCGGTACTACTATATGTTAGAAAAATATGTCGATTTCTCTCTATTTACTACAATGGTGTGAGCTGAAGAGACGATTATATTAGTTAAATCCTCCGGGCAAAATGTTTTGCCCTAGCAGTGGTATACACATACAGACTGAGATTATATAATATTTTCTATATAGAGTTATGAAGGTATTTCATGTGATATAAATGGGTAAGGCCGCCAAAATTATCTTTTTTGTCTGTAGTAAATAATAGCAAAATGTTGACACCGATTTCAAGAAAAGCTCAAACATTATCAGCTCTCCCGATGGGTGAAATATCTTCATTCGTCTTGAGTGACCGATCAATTATATGACAAAGAGGACGTCATCTGTGATGGACGTCATAACTTCATAATTGCCTCCCTAGCGTTGCCCGAGTTAACGATTTAATTTAGATTAAATTAATCTGTAATTGTAATTCAGATGAGCGAAGCGGGACAACAGTACTAACAGATTACACCTTCTTAACAATTGTGTGTGTGTGCGAAACTCGGCGACAGTTCAAGCCGAGGCGCACCGTGTGTTCTTGCGCTAAGAAAACATTAAATCCTTACTGATATTGTAAATGAGGAAGTGAATTTGTTTATTGGGATTTCAACGCCTCTAACTATCCAACCTCTAATTATGAAATTTTGTATACACGTCGTCATGGGTACCTATAGAAAAGGATAGTGCGATGGACATGGGCACGTTCGTCGCCCTGGCAACTCTTCCACAGGCTCATGTGGTTAAGGCGCAATAATGTTAATTGTGCCAAAAATCGGGGCCCTGCTGAGGGGTTAACACTTGCCGGGTCGCGCTGAAGTACTGGCGAGACAGTTCCTGTCCACCCAGCTAAATGGTGCGAGAAGACCATCGAGGGGCTTAGTCAGTACAAATCTGATACTCCCACCTATGCTGCCTAGCGAGGTGGGAAATCTAAGAAGATTCGCCGTAAGAAAAAAAAAGATATAGAAAAAGGACATATGAGTACCTATCATTCCCGAAAAAAAAAACTATTCCTGAGGGATATATCAAATCTACATTAAAGCGAGCGAAACCGTAAGAAAAAGCTAGTCATTACTATTTAGCATGATAACACGACCTCGAAATTATCATAATTACAAGCAAAATGCGTCCGGTGAAGGAAAACATAAAAGAGAACTCGTTGATTAATAGCGGTAGTTAAGTTTTTCAGATTTATTCCTGGCTGGCAATTTTTATGAAATTCAAAATTTGACATAAAACCTAAACAGTTTAGAGGCGATCATTATTCATAACGTGCTCACTGCGTGTGCTATATAATCGGACAAGATTGTGATCAAATACTTGCTTATATATCGATAAAAAGTATATACAGATGACCCCGATACAGTTTTATTATATACTATATGGTGAAGGTGACTTCGGTCAGGCTTATGAATTATTTGTCTTTCTAATTGTATGGCTTACGAATTGTTAGTTTGTAGTGTAGTGTAATGGTGGTAGAAAATTTGTTTCTCCTACCTGGTTAACTGCTACACTCAGGTTAAAAATCTGTTCGCCAAACATGGGTTTTGGAAGCAGCATTTGACAGTTTTTTTTTTCTAACTGACCTAGGATATTAGCCCACAGGGCCTTGATAGCTTTACCGAACTGCTAAGGGGAGCGCATAAGGCACTCACCCGATTGAGTAACTAGCACAAGGACCAGTGGGACCTAAGACTTGAGCTGTTGCTGTATATTGCAACAAACGTGCGTCTAGCTAAGTTAATCAAACTATATAACTACTCATACATATATGTGTTCACAAGACACACATGTAGTCATATATGTCTCGCCAATTACATACATGTATTTAGTATCTAGCTATTTGACGAATACTATAACTAACCAAACGAAAATAAAAGAAAAAAGAAAAACCCTCCAACTGTGTGCACTTGACAGTTTAACCTCCTTTACGCTCAGATCAAATTGTCACTCAACACCAGGTGAGGAATATAGTCAAATGCTAAAAGCATAAAGAATTTAAAATATAATTTCTGATCGTTCGTTATAAAACGCGCAAAGATATGTTCCGTAAATCCTTCCACTGTCTCAGCCGTATGTACCTCTGGGCATTCGTTCAAATTACTTCGGTAATTCTCAAGTGATGCGCGTTCCAATACGGAAATGTTTACTTTTTGTATTACATATGTATATAGATATGTCCAATTGACATTTAATTTGTACATAGCTGGAGCCCGTGACTTCCTTCTTCTGAAAAGGGATTTATTATCTCAAGGGATCTAGGTATTTTAAAAGTTATTTGTAAGGCTGTATTTATACTTGTAATTGTAGTTTTGACTTTCCAACTTATAATAACTCTTTTACTTATTTTAAGTTAAAAGTTAATTTTATTGCTTAGTCGTCATGGAAATAATAGTTTAAATATAATAATAGCTTAAATCCACCAAATTAGATTCTGACGTTTCAGAGATTATGACCCTGACAAAAAGAGGCAATACCATTTTATTTTTAGATTTTTCATTTCTGCATCGGATTAGAGACCGTTGAAGTTTTACATAAGCTGAATTTTAGTCATTTTTGATAAGCCTCTTCTCCTTGGCAGTAAAAGTAAGCTATAAGTATTTCTATGCTTACATATGTATTAGCATAATTCTTACTAAACCTCTAAGGAATTTAAAAATTAAAAAAAGCTTATCGAATAAAATTTCAAAATTTCGACACCGTCACCCCATCGTGTCGCGCATGTCAACAAAAATAAGCAAGGTACAGTCCCTTAAGCCCCCTTTGGTGTGTACATAATATTTACCTAACACGAAGAAAATATTTATCAAAGGCAGTAGGATATATTTGTGATAAATCATTGAACAGATGTCACTCATTATCGTCTCCAAGTATCACATCATACGATAATTACGTTAAAAAGATACGAAAATATCTCGTCGTGTTGAGACAGTTATAATCAAGTATTTCACAACTTATATTTACCTATAAGATCAAATCGATTCGCCAATATAAAATCTCATGACGAAATTATTATGAAATAAGTTTTCTCTATCGCACATGCTTAATACTGTTTGTTATTAACAACTAATAAAAGGTGGAACGGTTTTATTTTCACTCTTATATTCGAACTGGGTACGTTTAGATTAGCCTAATTGTTAGATACGAAATACATGTTTGAATTCTCGAGACACATATGCCGGTACACATGTGTGTCTCACGAACTCTTTTATGTTTGAATAACCAGCTTAGTTTAGCTTAGACAGATTCGCCGTGTTGTTTCTGAGGCAACCGTCCTAGCCGAGGTTCGGCCACTTTAGCACCCTTGAGCTTGTTGCCTAACGGCGTAGTGCCTTAAGCCCTCGAGCCCTAAAGGCTATTACAGGGTGGATCAATATGTGAACGACGGCGACGTCTGGAAATGACGCCCTCTCTGTGCATCCACCAAAACCGAATGTAATTATTTATAACTATGTTTTAAAAATGTGAGTTATAATATGTTAATGAAAAGATAAATCAGATCGAGTTTCTTGCCGGTTCTTCTCGATGACTGGGTTGTTTTCCGAACCGGTGGTAACTTTGACGTTCATAAGCGCCTTCTCGTGCCCTAAACTGAATAAAGCATTTTTGATTTTGATTTTGACTTAGTAGTCCGATGAAGCTGTGAAGGCCTGTCAGGCCAATAGCGTAAACAATTCGAAATAAATATATGTTAATACAAAAATATTCAGATGTTTATTATATAATGGAATGAGAAAAACAATATCAACATAAGAATATTACCCGCCGCTCTATTCGCGATAAACATATATCTATCAATAAAATATAATTTATAATCACTCGGTCTTCTTATCTCGAAAAAAAAATTATACACATATTTTTAAGACACGAAAACAAAGAGTTCATATTTAAATAATTTTTACACATTTAATTATACATAAGTATGCCCTATTAAAATCTTTGTAACCGATATTATTTGTACATTAACAAATGACCTACGTATCGTAATCACTAACCTATGATGTTTATCTCCAAATAAAATTATCGTTTCTGAGAGATTTGTGGTAACGAATTATGTATTTGCCCAATTATTGTATACGTAACGGATAGGGGATGTCGACTTTAACGGACGCTGAAAGATTGCTTCAATATTCCTAAGCATTTTTAACACGACTAACATCGACATAATGAATATTATATTCCTGACAAAAAGAAATGACTATCCGTTTGGAATCTTTCCTAAGCTGCGCCATTAAACCGAACGCAATGAAATTTTTAAATATACGTAACCTAGGACCTAACGAACATGGAATACTTTTAATAATAATATTTAAAAAAAATTGATCAGGCAGGGAGGTTGGTTTGTGTCCCGCCCTCACACACCAGGCTCCGGAATGGCCGCAGTATCGGCTATGAAGCGAGAGTTCCAACATGTTAGGAACCATGCTGCAAATCAGGATCTGTCGATCCTCGCGAGTTACGATATCGCGAAGGCCTCCGCATAGATGTATGAATTTCCGATTGAAGTGTCGAACTCGTTCTCAACACTGTCCTTTCTGTCTCGGGGGAATCCGGAAGACAGCGCCGTCCTGGTAACTCCCTTCCCAAACTCTAGCTAAGATTCTGGGTTCAACATGGAGCTGGATGCCGTCACGAATTCTGCAATCGATAATGACGAGTTCGAAACCGTCTCGCGCAAACGCTAGAGCTAGGGCTCTGTCTCCGCTCCCAGCGCCTCCCGCGTCTCTGATTTTGAATCAGGCGCGGAACACCTGGCTTACAAGAAACCGAATGTAGATGGCGCCAGTGCTTCCGCCTCGAACAATCATAGGCCGATTCGCTCGGGCAAGTCTAGTCCCAACCCCTAATCCTAGGACGAGGCCAAGAAGCCGCTTGCCCCACTAGCGATTTGTTCTCGAATGAAAGAGAAAGGTATCCGCTACACCTCGAGTTTGTATATCCCCGGGGGTATTCAAGTTACATCACAACAGACCCGCCACCCGTGCTTCTCACCTCACGACAATCACAGCTGATGTTAAATAATGATCTAAGACGGTAAACACGACAAACCCGGAGGGAGACTTGTTTAGGTTACTACCATGTTATGGTTTAACCACGACGTTTTCCCTCACAAAAGCTCCGTGTCATTTACAAGTTCGAATCAAATCGACGTAGATCGACGCGGTGTCCGTTCCGAACACACTAACCGCTGAGGAATCGTTTGAAAGTGCAATAAAGAAATTAAGCCCGTGTTCGGATTTACAGTATTCATTTGAATAGTCACTCCTTCACTCCCACACCTCCTTCACTAGTCACTGCTGTGTCGAATAAATGAATCTTTCTTTCTTTCTTTCTTTCTTCAAGGGTATGAGCGAGGTTGGAGATTTTGATCTCTTTAGCACTATCGTAAGTAAGGCGATAACGTTTTTAACCCTTCCGGCTGATTTTTTAAGACCGAGATATCAAAACGGCGTATTTTTTTTTTTTAATTTCACGATTACGTAAATTTTATGACTTAGAAAAAACAAGTTCGTACAAATGAAAAGTTCTTTTATAAATAATACCTTTTAAGTGAAAAGTACAACTGTACTATAATACACAATTTGTAATGTTTCACAGTTTAGTAATAAATCAGGTATTTTTTATGTTTAACCTGCCAACAGTCTGTTGACGTGTGTCTCATGGGCTCTACATTCGTTTGTATGGAACTTTAACCTATGGTTTCTTAAACTTATGGTTTTAGACAGTCCAAGAGTTAAATAAAAATTTCTTTAATGATTGTGTTTGCTAACAATAACAGACTAAAATATCTTTGCATTTGTTACTGTAATAGGTTCACGTAATACCTAATAATGTAAGTGATCGTATTTTGTTATTTTTTCGGACATAGGTGTACTCATAGGAAGACCGAAAAAGGTGAGTATGGATTCTGTGAAAAATGATATGTGTATAAAAGGTGTGAATACTGAGAAGCCGTCTCACAGGGAAGAGTGGAAAATGAAAACATGTTGTGCCAACCCTACTTAGGTGGGATAAGGATAAGATGATGATGTATTTTGTTATTTAACAATGCAAATGTTTGTATTTTGTTACTTATCGGCGAGCAATAGTAAATAGCTTGATGTGTTTATTCTATTGATTAATCACTACATATTATAAAACAAAGTCGTCTGTCGCGTCTGTTTATCTATCTGTATGTTCTCGACAAATTCTAGCTATTCTAGTATGTAATGCTATCTTCACCGATAGACAGAGTAATACATCAGAAACGTTTAGGTATATCATTTGTCAAGATTTTGTGTAAATTGGTTCAAATATAACGATAATTGTTGGAAGTGTTGGAGAAAGTCAAGCCGCTTGGGAGAGTTCATCGAAAACGCTGCCTATTTCTGTTGAGATATATCAAAACAACGCATAGTGAGGTATTCCTCTTTTATAGATCTAAAAAAAGTCTCGGATGGCATATACCTATCTTCTAAGGATACCTTACAATACCCGTCTATCTTCTAAAAAATGGTCACATCACATGAGGTAATTGGAAGGCTATTTAGACGGATACAGTATTAATCCTTATCAAATTGAATACATTAGTAACCTTAAGCATTTCATGCACATTAGTATATATTTTTTTTATTATCAAGGCAGGACAACGTCCGCCGGGCCTGCTAATTATTGTATATTGTAGCTGTTAATCATCTAAGTAAATAAATAAAATAAAAGAACTGTTCCATATACACTATCACTCTGTCAATGCTGAATTTGATCCAAAGTGAGGTAACATTCGTGTCACGAAACCGGTAGGTTCGGTTCTATAAAACTGACAGTACGTACACACTCACCTTGCTCGGTGCGTATCGTGCACCTTGTTGTGAGTGTAATAATTTGAACCATTTATACCTACGCATTAATGAAGGACGCAATTCAGCAGCAATTGAATCGCGTTATCGTGAGTCGTTGTTACCTACGATCAGTGAAAATACAAATAATAAATACAAACATGTTAATTTCTAAGCAACAGTTACAAGAGAATGGTCACATCTAAGACCCTAAACTGGGCAATATCTGTAATATGAAAACCTACAGAAAGTATAATTTAAAAGCAATTAATAATAAGCATAATTAAAAAGAAATATATAAAATGATATAAAGAAATATATAAAAAAGCTACGAATATATATAAGCGCAACAATCAAAAATAAAATCGAAAATATTTATTCAATGTAGGCCCTAAAATTAACTTATGAACGTTAAAATTACCACCGGTTCGGAAAACTAGCCAGTCATCGAGAAGAATCGGAAAGAAACTCGATCAGATTTATCTTTTTAACATATATAGATATATATATAAAATACATTACATGTTACTATCGTTTTTAGTGGATGAACAGAGAGAAGTCAATTCCAGACATAACCATCATCCACTCAATAAAACATCTGAACATATTTCGCTAATTCGTATGTGCTCTTTTTTTGTTGTATTCGTAACTGGTCATGATAAGGTTTGTATGAAAAAAGTGTTTAAAAAACCCTATGGAAAAGTGAAAAATTTGAGTTAAAAAATCTACATATAAAAAAGTGACTGACACTTAAAACAGCAAGGAGACCTTCAAAAATATTGATAGAATTGGCATAGTGGCGTTAGGTTGTTAACTCGCCATATTATATCAATAGATGACCGTGCTGTAAAGGAAGATTTGATATGCAACGGGTAATAAGTTGATATTAAAGCTTAAAAAGGTGTATATTCGTGAGGCATAGAATTCTTGAGCTTGTTGCCAATAAGCTATCAAAATATATAGCATTATTATCGTAATCCGGTCTTATTTGGACTTTGTAATATCGATTATACCTAAACGGTATTTACTTGAGGAATTCTTCATGAGAGAGCCAATAGGAATACTTATAATTTATGATGTATTTTAAATAAGATTAATTGGCTTTGTTAAAGTGGATGTAACATGACAAAAGAGTTTATTCTTGATATTGTGTTTATTTTTACCCGAACTTGGATAGTATTTCTTGAGTGTGCATGCTTTGAAGATAGAAGTCGTGGTGGTCCAGTTGTTTGACCGGTGAAATCAATTATCCCGATGTCCGCAGGTTCGAATTCCGGCATGTACCAACGAATTTTTCGCAATTCGAGTAAATTTACTAATTGACATTGGTAACGCTATCGGCTGACGGTGAAGGAAAACATCGTGAGGAAACCTGAACCTGAGAAATGTTCTCTTGTAGTACCACCGTATGTGGGAAAAATATAGAACTGTGAATTTCTCAGAGTTTGAAATCGCCAATACGTTGTGGGCCGGCGTGCTGATTATGCCCTATACCTTCCTTTGGGAAAAGGCGTATGATCCTGCGGTGGGTCTCTTACAGACTGATGATGATGTGTACGCTTTGTAGCCTATAACGCGGCACGTTGTAATGGCCGTTTTGACGTTTGCCCGTTCATGAAGGTTAGTATTAATTGATAACTAGGTTTGAAAGTACAAATTCCTGTTGTTTATTGTCTATAGTGACGTGCAATTAGTTCTAAAATTTATCGGAGGTATAATTTTAGGATACAGAATCAATTTAGTACAGATATATTATATTTATATATATGTATGTATACTACTATATCTATATATAAAATGGTCCTATGAACAAATCTTTTCATATTTAAAAAAAGAACTCCATTTGACAGAACCCTTTATGGATTGTAATCATTAGTGTACTTAACAAGGATGTGTGGTGTAACCAGAATGGATAAAATTAAGAATGAGTGTATCATAGGAAGTTTGATAATAGCATCAGTGACAGAGAAGTTAAGGAGTAATAGGTTAGGATGGTATGGCCGTTGGCATGGTGATAGCCTTAGCACGGTCCCATGGCGTCCCAACTTCAAGCGGAGGCCGGTACACCGTGGGGTTTTAGTCCGCGCGAATCGGACATAACCCATTCTCTCCCCCGGGAGGATATGTATCCATAAGGGATTTTCCCACGATAATAAAAAAAAGGATTGTATGGGTGTATTATGAGAAGAAATGAAATTCTCATGTAACAAGAAAAGTTTTGAGTTTGAAAATAGACGGATAGAGGAGTAGAGGAACACCGAAAAAGGTGTTAATGGATTGTATGAAAAATGATATGTGTATAAAAGGTGTGAATACTGAGATGACATCGGACAGGCGAGAGTGGAAAAGGAAAAGATTTGGTGCCGACCCTACTTAGGTGGGATAAAGACAAGATGATGATGAATTGTCAGTGTACTTATTTATAACACAATTCGGCATTTACATTTTTTACAATTGGAAATAACTACTTATATCCTATATGTGATTATATATATAGCATCGCTGGCCAGCACAATCCTGACCTCCAGCAAACTCGCGTCAATGCTTAATAGAAAACAAAGTCGTTGATTTTTTTTTTTTTTTTCAAAATAAATTGACATTTCACGTCACTGGTGTAATGTGTCAAAACGGCCATCATACAGTGTCGTTCTTATAACTGGTTTTATAAACATGAATATGTTAGGTGCCCTTACATTAATATTAATAGTGTTAATGATATAAAGTTGTACTATTATATTTTAGTATGATGTCGGTAAGCTGAAAAAAAAGAAGAAACTCCCGTTATATTACTAATTCCGAATACGTTTACGTGTAAACAACGAAATGAGAAAAAAAACATGATGTTCGATTGAGTAGAGAGAGAGAGTAGATTGAGAAAACGGAATGAACAAACAAACAACCTAGCTCTCTCAATTTTAATTTTAATAATATGTACTCCATTTTTCCAATAGAGAGAGAGATAGAATTGAGAAAACGAATGAACAAACAAACAACCTAGCTCTCTCAATTTTAATTTTAATAATATGTACTCCATTTTTCCAAAAGGTTTTTAGTAACACCGAATTGGTCTCCATTCGGACAGAACGACGAGACTTAACGTTCAGAATTAATATTCTTTTAAATATATTTAAAAATAAAAAAAAACACGAATATCAAAATACACATTGAACGCTAATTATGTTGTTTATAAAACAATAAATTCTCATTATCTAATTAGTTGACACACGAGAATTGATAACTTTTCGTGTCAATTTTAATTTTAATTTGAATTACTAATTACCTATGTGTTACAACATTTATTATCAGGTTGATATGAAACCATACATGATATTAGGTTATTTATATATAATAAAGGCAACTACTTTGACCTCTTGTACTTCTTATATACGTAACATTAAATCAGATTTCATAGTAAACTTACGCTACACTAATCGACCACTGACCACATACTGAATAATAGATTCATCGCGTTATTTGAGACATATTATGTTTCTACGCTTCGTATTTCTTCCCCTTTCACTCTTATTTATACCCGCAAAGACAAACTGCTCGTTATTATGAACAGTCGACAGTCAGATCGGCTTGCTATGGTTTTTAGTAAAGAGTTATACAAAACTAAACTTGATCGATTACCTCGATCTTCTGCCCGACGCAACGTACCAAATGAAAAGTCGGGTACTGTACATGCCTACTAATTAAGTACTTCGTAAGAGCATAACGATTTCAGTTAGGCAAAATAACAAATTCGGATATACAGCCTATGACAGTACAAGAAAATAGTATGTGCATTATTTTCCATAAACTTACTCGTAAAAAGACTTTAGTAACACACACACAGAGTCCTGAACTATTGTCGATTTGCTAGAGCTTGATTTGTGATCGATAGATATCTTGAATCTACCATTTTGATGTTTAAATGTATTGTTACGCTTTTGCAAAATAGGTGTTTATGTAGCCTTTGTCATAAAATTTTATTACCAAGGTAAAATCAGCAAAAAATTCGCATATTCCCAAAAAATTATCACATTTTTAATCGATGCAAAAGTCCCATAACTATTGATGAACTTGGTGGCTGAACTTTTAAGAAGATCCTTCTACAGAACCAATGTGTCTACAGATCGTAAGGTGTACCGGGGAATTTGAAGCAGGAATTGCTCAATGGCAGCACATTCGGACACCATACGTAATTTTGATCAGTTTTAAGGTGCCTGAAGATACATGTGCCAATTGCACCTGAAAGTTAAAGGAAAAATGTATAAAACAAATAATTATTTGGACTGTTGTACTGTATGTATGGATCTTAGTATTAGACTGCGCAAGAGACGAATAAAGGAAGATGAATGAGTCTAGCAGAGGAAGTCTGAGAAAAGTACCAATGATAGAACAGTTAGATCGTGTAAATAGATTTTGTGAATAATTATATGCGTACAAAACATGTGAACATTGATTTATTAGCTCATGGAGTAGAGTGAAAGAAGAAATTGTATCGTTCCGACCTTACTTAGATGAGATAGGCTTATAAAGACGATGATGCAATAGAAAAAAATAGCATGAATTACTAAATGTCGCCTTAAAAATGTCAAATCAGCTTATGTACCGACTGACGGCAAGCTTCAGTAAAGCAATGAAAATACTGCCACTGTGAACGAAAATAGAAAGAGAGAAGAGTTTATAGTTTTTCTTACTATTTTCGAACCGTTCATCAACTATTGCTATCGCTTTTCTCACGCGAAATACGTAATTGGTATAAATTAACAATGTCGGAACACAATTGAAGACGTGAGTGGATATGAGTAATTTATCACAGAATTGTAATTTTATAAAAATCAGCTCTAAAATTTTGTCTATATATTTTTCATTACATATGATGTATGTAGTTTGAGTACTTTGATTATTTCCATTTCTAAGCCTAGTTACACTAACTTTTTAAAAACAGAATACCTATATGGACATAATACTTTCATTAGGTCATAAAAAAATAAACAATCTTGTGACATCACCTTTATCCAGCGTGAAGATGTATATACTTTATATCAGAAATCGCCTTAGCCGCGATGTTAACATAATCTGCTAAAGGGAATATGTTGAATAAAATTTCTGTCGGTGACTATTTTATTATCCATTTATTTCACCGTAAGCTTCTTATCTAAACCGCTCAAAAACAGAGAGCGCGTTAGTTTCGTCGGATGACAGTAAAATTTTAACGCAGCCGCTTTTATGTATTAATTATGCTATTTTTGAATAATTAATATTAGTTTGGTTTTTTAATCGATATGGGAATAATATACATTGAATTTATACCTTCTAATGTATATATATAATATATAAATAAACTGTTAAGGAGAAACAAAAAGCAAAAGGAACATTTGTATTTTTTTATTTATTCAGCTTTTTATCAAGGTTTGCCATTCGAATAGCATAATAAGATATTGTAAGTTTTTACACTAAATTATCGCCTATATTCTATAGAAATAATTTGATACGTGAAAATATTTGGCATCATATAGTTTGATTTTTCTTGGGTCAACTTTACGTAGGTAAGGTTTACCCTTATCTTACTTTAAACATCAGCTAATGTATCTTGATTTTTTTTTTTCGAACTAACTATCCACTGTGGTCTAATCGGCCTTCGCAGCTTCACGGGGCTTTTGCTTTGTCCTAAATTTATTTGCTTCGTTCGAAAGTGGCAACACTACGGTCTCATCCGACGTTTTCATTCGCAAACAGAAGTTATATAACACTTTCGGTAATAAGATACAGTCGTTCCACGTGACATATATTTTACACAACATAATAATCTGTTATATTAACATTTATCAACATAATCGCGTTACTGATAAGATATATTATTATTATTATGAGCGTTCACTAAAATATTTCGATTATTTAATCTATAAGAAAAATTATAAATCCATCGGTATTACGTCACGTTTAGAAATATTACACCAAAGTTGAGAAGCAACGTATTATATTCCATTAGATTACAAAATATATTGGCGCATATATTGATCTTGAAGAAGGTTGAACGACGCGCCGTGAACTCAATAGCGTTGTAAATTTGAAAGACATACTTAAAATTTAACGCAAGTAGTATATATTCATACCTACATACAATAATTGCTGAATAATTTTTCTGTGTTATGTGTGACACGTAAAATACGACCATTTGTGGCGAAAATTGAGATAAATGTGTGGCTACACAGATTTTTTATTTTATTTTGTCCTCCTTTGATCGGTTTGAAAGGTGATAGCAAATTGTACTCAATCATTATGTATGGATACAATGAAAAACCTATTTGTTTTTTTTTCTATTGTTAAATTACAGGGTTAACCTACTTTGTGCTGTTTTGATATTGTACGAATCGTTTGCCCCACGTCTAGCAAAAATGTCCTAATATAAACCCAGCTTAGTATCTCGTCATACATTAGATATGTGACACATTGTGATAGCCTTTTTGTACATACACCACATACGAAAAGTATTATAAAATATCGTCGTATCTGATTAGCTTATCCATGAAAGCGGAGACACGCCCTGTTTATCACTCGCGATTAAAATATGTGTATTACTGGGTTTTTGTTACAATAAGCTGAAATAAAAAAAAAAAACATGTGTGCACTTCACACACGGTAGAAGTGAAATCTTTAGAAATACGTAAAATATTCATATAAACGATATACGTGAATACCACCACTATAGCTAGTTCGTGCTAGCTGGCATCGTAATACGCAGGCACACGCACATACATACTAACAAATGTCCCAACGATCGGACCAGAGTAAGTATGATATGGTGCAAAGCAAGTCATGGTGACCGCGAATTTAAAAACATTGTAAAATCTATTCTATCTCATTCTCTCACACGCTTAAACCTATAGATGTATATGTGTGTCCCTTTTTAATGTCGCTTTTTCGTTTCATCAAGTTTCAAGTTACAAGCGGGCTAAAGGAGTTTTCACATCAAAAAATCAAATCTCATTAACTGTTAAGAAACGGTAAGTGGTGCTTCTTAACATTGACAATGTAAAGAAGTCGAATATATTCTTAGACTTGTAGGCGCCATTATCGATCTACCCGAGTCGGCATTGTTTAATGATTGTAATCACTTGGAAATCTAGAAAATTTAATCACCGACGTTATCAGTTCCCTTGGTAAGCGAGGAATATACTTGTGTGTTATAGTTCAAATTATATGTAACTTTGATTAAACGGCGTCGTTGTCGGCAATATATCTACTAAAAATAAACACTTTACATATTTTATCTATACCTTCTATATATATATATATATATATGCACGTATATATATAATACAGCACTTTTGAGATTCAGTGACGTCAAAACTACTGAACATATTGGCATGGGACGCGGACCATTCGACGCGGAATACTTCGTAGATGATTTGGGCCACGGAATGGATTCTATTGATAAATTCCCTTTTTTTTAATGCCCAACGAAGTATGCGCGGCAGTCAGCTAGTTCTAATTAATTTAAAACAGACGTTTTAATAATTTTGTTAATACATCGTTATTACTATAAGAAAACGTCGGCCTGAATGATATAATTAAATTAATACAATTACAATACTTATTTAGTATTCTAAACGAGTTTTTACTGAAAACCGATTATTAACTGTAACTTATTTGTAGGAACTGCGCAACATGATAACAAGCGCAATTCACTCAAGACAAAAACATAGTAACTAGCACTCTGTAAAATGAGCTGAGATTCTTTTTAAACTTAATTAATAATAACAATTTGAATTTTTCCAAGCGTTTAACAATAATGTTAACTTTCAAACAAGACATGTCTGAGTTTTTTTTAATAATAATGTTTTAAGGACAAATAAATAAAATATACTGTTTGTTTTGTAGGTTTTATCGTCACCAATTTTACAAACACTGGCAACACACACATCGGTATCAGTTAATATCGTAATTACATTATAATTAATAACCATTATATAATTGGGAACCATGGATAGATTAAGACATTCTAAAATGTTTTCACTACATACTGTCGTTCACTAAAGCATCCCCAATCAAGTTGAAATTCCTCATAATTTAGGGAATTCCTCATAAAATACAACGCCAGATCAAACTCGGTGAGCGGCGCGGCACGATTGTACGGGCAAGTGATTTGTCTACGATTATAATATCCAATAGAGACTCCAAAACGTCAGTGATGATTCCGGTTAGTTTTTAACCGATTCCAGCATCTTTGTCCGAAACTCAGCTGAGCTGAACCGAAAATTCGAGAGATAATTGAGTATTTTCTTTATTTTGGTAATAAGAGAAATCTCTATGATATAAAATGTATCCAGTCTATGTACAAAAAAGGTATCGTTAATTGATAATGTATTTGGTTGTTTACTTTTTTCTTGAAATATAGAATATATACATCCGTCACCAAAAGTTGTTTTAATTTACAGCAATTAAAACGAAAGTGGATATGTAACTTGGTTCATATCGGAAATAAAAATTTTGGGTAAACTTTATTTTATACGAATTTTAATTTACTATTAATAGGTAAAATATTCGAGGCGCTTAATAAAGCCTTTGCCTAGAGGTTGTGGTAAGATAAAACGTTACAAGTCTAGTTTTCAATGGTCATTGCGCCTGGGTAAATTGGTTCTTTTTATTTCACTGCTCCTATTGCCTGTGACTCACGAATGCCCTTGAACCTGAAGTGTTAAGTGTATAAAACTATCGTAAGACCAGTAATGCTGTATGCATCTGAATGCTGGGCTGCGAAAGAGACGGCTGAGAGAAAACTACACATTGTAGACATGCGAATGTAAAGATGGATGTATGGTATAACTAGAATCGATAAGATTAAGAATGAGTATGTAAGTGAAAGTTTGCAAATAGCACCAAAGACATAGAAGTTGAGGAGTAATAGGTTAGCGTGGCTTGGATACGTTATGGGTACAGATGAAAGATGCAACTAGAAAAGTTTAAAGTATGAAGGTGGACGGATATAAGAGTAGCGGAAAGACCGAAGAACGTATGGATAGATTGCGTGAAAAAGGTTAAGTGCATAAAAGGTGTACTGAAATGAAATGTGACAGAGGGAGAGTGAAAAAGAAAACATTTTGTACCTGACCCTACTTAGGTGGGATAAGGGGTAAGAAGATGATGATGCTGCTCGTATATAGTGCACAGAAGAAGAGTACATATAGGTTACTTAAGTTGTAGAATATACAATTATTTTATCAATAATAAGAAACTTCACCCGTCATGTTTTGTTGGAGTATAAATATAAATTGTCTTCGGTCTGTCAACTGACTTTCCTTGTTTTTTTTTTGGTTAATAGCTATTGCCGAACTTTAGCTGTTATCAATGAAAAAAATTAGAACCAGTTTTATTTTTGTTTTCAACGATAATCTATAAGTCTTGTTCACTATACTTCATAATTCTTACCTCTACTAATCTACAATATTTGTATATATTTTTGACCTCAACAATATTGGAACTTATAAAAAATGTCATAGTGTCCAATTTCGACCACTGGATGGTTTATATAAACAATATACTATATTATGTAACGTCGACAATGTATGTATGTAAAGTTACCCACTTTCCTAAAAAGGGATATGTTTAATATATATTAATTCGAATATAAAAAACATTGTAATAACCTTACATTGGTTCCGTCGCTTTATTTCATTCGCACTCTATGTTTTATAACATCAAAATTAAATATCGCCTATAACACTCACAAATAACGTTCTTATCAGTGTAAGAATTATTAAAATGTAATCAGGTAATTTCAGAGATTACCTCCTACGAACAAACAAACTTTTATTTATCTCTATCGTCCTCTCTGTCTCTCTAAACACAGGATAAATGTTAATCAAATCTAGGTTCCATTATAGTTTATGTTAATTCTCTGTAAATTCGCATTTATTTCTTTGCCTTCTATATGATGATAACATTCTCAAGAATATTCCAAAATTATATAAACTGACTTATCTACCGTTTTTAATTCGGTTTAAAGATTTTTTTTTATTTCTCAAAAGCAAGTTTGACAACTATACATGTACCATATCTCTTAAAGGGACTAGTATTTTTTCCAAGCGCACGAAACCCTTCTTTCTATTTCTGCACCCTAAATTATTCTTAAACATTTGGACTTTAATTTATTTAAAAGACTTTAGCTACACAGTTCAAACGGAAATTAATGTCATAATGTCATGTGATGTATGATTTGGCTTACTTTATACGATCGGCGGCTTGTCTGACACCAACCCTCCTTGGGATAATTTTGTAGTACCACTAAATGGGGGAAAAAAAGGTTAAATATTGATTTACCTTTATTTACTACAACGGCGTGGGCCGAAGAAATGATTATGTTATTTGATTCCTCCAGGCAGAAACTTTTGCCCAGCACATGCGCAGGCTGACATTATGTAACATTTTTATCCAGAGTTATGAATATATTTCATATGATATAAACGGGTAACGCGCCTCCAAAATTATCATTTTTGCCCTAAGCAAATATTTTAAAAATGTCGACACCAATTTCAAGAGAAACTCAAACTCAAACTCTCCTGATGGTTGGAATATCTCACTCAGTTTAATCTTCGGTGGCAAGATTACGAGGTCTGACAGGTACCTACATTTTTAACTTTACAAATTTTCTGTCAAAGTCTAACTTTGGTAGTATATTTTTATATAAAACTTATCTCAAACACTTCATTTTTATATAGATATTTTTAACCCAAAGTTTTTTTTTGTCAGCAACTTTGTTCTGAAAATTAACAAACACGAATTCAACAAAAAAAAAAAAGATTTAGTCATACAAGTGCAGCTGTTCTAAAGTGATGCGCTTACATCGATTCAGCGATTTAATTTTATTCGTCCAGTTTATTTTTAGAGTAAAGTGTTGTTTCATTGTAAAGTGCTATACGCACAACATTCTTATCATAACACACAAGCCGTTTCTTAGGGGTCATTGAAACATTTTGAAATTGTATGAATTATAATAGCGTCATCATTTTATTGACACAAATAATATTTTTAAACACGTTCGTTTTATGTTCTTACATCCAAAATTGCGAACTAATACAATAATGTAGGCGTTATTTATTTGTAAATATTCATTTATTAATATACAATTGTTTTCCCTTTGTACACGTTTTCAGGTTAATTTGAAAAAGTAAGAAAACTTTGTATACCTATATATCATATAAGTATTACGCAAAAATATTATTAGTATATAGGTTAACACTAAAGTCAAATGCTATTGGACTACAAAAGTGCTAGTGTTTCTTTTCTTCGATGTCTAATTTTATTATAACTCGCCATTAAATTACAGTATATTACGTCAACTTCACCCTTCAACCGAACGTTAACCGTATAACATTAAAATATGTTTGAATACAGATAATATTTTCGTGGAATATATTTGGGTAAATTCTATACTGTTATCTACACTGTACCAATGATATCTATATACTAACTATATCTATATAGATCTATATCTGTATACTGTAATCGCCATGAAAATCTCGATGTTATGGGTATATTTATACTTGATTAGTATTTAAACTCCAAGAATATGTACATAATATACATTTTTCTACCATTTAACTATTTATTACAATAAATAATAACAAACGCACGGGGAGCCGCAGGCGAAGCTAGTTTTAACTTTCTACTCTAGCCCAAGTAATAAAATAATAAAATGAAATTAAAACTTGAAACTTTGCGATTGAGTATAATAACCTTCAGCAAAGTATTTATAAATAAAATAATTGGTTTACTGTACTTGAAAATACATTTACGTATAATCATTACAATTCATATAAATGCGATAAATTTTAATTCTTTTCAGACTCCCAAGTACATTTTTAGCGGTCATTCAACTAAGTCATTTCTTAGCGGATTCTTGCGACCAAATATCAAGATTTTACATCAAACGATGCTCCGTTTACTGGGATATATGAAAATTAGTTATGTAGTTTTATTAACAAAGATTTAACGAACATTATAATAAAGATATGTATACAGCTCCATCTTCCTTCAGGCATACTAAACTATTAACTAAATGTTAAATATACATTATTACTAATATAAAGTTTTCAGCATTAATAAACTTGTTGATAATAATGTCTTAGAATTATATATAAATAATTTGAATTCGAAATACCAAACTATGGGTGTAACGATTACGATGTGACATTAGTTATAATCTGTAAAGTATTAATAAAAATTCACAGTGAATAATGGTACGGAAAAATTATCCTGGAGTTCATACACAAAGCATTTACTAGAATCGTTTGCTAATGCTACATTCCTCGTCAATCTTCCTGCCCCTCCCCCCCTAAATATAGCTCTAAGTTAGTTCTAATATATTCAAAATTTAATACAAAACATTGTTTAAATATCAATATAGAAATGTAAAATTGACATTTATTTATCCTTAAGTAGTCTCGATTGTATACATATAATATGTTTTTGTACCTAAATTCGTATTCTGCGTATCTATATACAGAGCAGGCAAAAAGGACTTGCCAAGGACTGCACGTTCATATGCGCATGACAATGCAGGATTGATTAATTGGTAGCCATTTATCTAGTGTGGTGGTGTGGTTAGCTTGGCGAAAAATCGATTCGATCTGCACAGATTCACGTGTTCCAAGAAAGCTATTGGGTTTTGTGTAAATTTTCTAATATAAATTTATGGTCCTTAAATATATGTCAAATCATTTATTAACAAAATTGAATAGTTTTTATATTTATTACATGTTGTTTTCTCTTATAATTGAAGTACTTACAATTTCAGTTCAGAGCAATGAATCTAAAGCTTTTGTAATCTATTGGCGTGAGAACTATTTGAATAACCATCTATTTGATCTTAGAAGAAATTAATTACACAAACGAAACAAAATTATAATTCTTAAATGTATTTAAAATCATTTTTTAATAAACATTAAAAATATATATATTCATTACATGTTGTTTTCATCTATAATTGAAGTACTTACAGTTCAGTGTCATACATCTAAACCTTTTGTAATTTATTGATGTGCAAATTAAATTAATAATCATTTATTTGAACCTAGAAGAAATTAATTACAAAAACCGAAGTAAAAACTATTAATTCAACTTTCATAATTCGCGACATTCACTTGAAACAATATTAGTCATTATCAATAACATTGATATTTGATAAAACTAGCAACAATAATTCACAGATTGAGTATCAACTATTACATTTTCATTCTAAACAATCGCCTTCGTATCCTATAGCAACATTATACAACGCTATTACTTCCCTCATCCCTAACTACAGTAAATACTTCGTTTTCTTGTCAAATAAAACAGATTACCCGAAAAATGGTCAAGTTAATATTACTATAAATAGAAATAAACTAACAAGTATAAAAAACAATAATACTATTTACAGAATATTAGTAGTTTCTTTCTACTGAAATTTTCAATATGTAATGTCCTATTTAGGTTTTATATTGGTACAATATTTGAACAGCATAAATTATAAAAGCTGATTGCTAAATTTCTGAGTTTTAATTGAATCCTCTTATAAGTAAAAAACCAATTAGAGTGAAGACTTATTTAATTAGGGTTTGTTCATAACGATTCAATTCATGGTTATGGCACTAATCTATAAATTAACTTAAATAGTGTTTGTATTATTTCATATAAACACAGACCCCGATTACTTCTCGAAGGAAGACTATAATAATTAATAATTATAAACGCAATTTTATCATTCTAAATCAAAAAGTGCAATTCGGGAAATTACTAACCAGGCAACACTGATTAGTAGAGAACGCGTAATAGGATGACTAGTGATGCCCCATCATAAATATGAACATTTACCTTTTAGTATCATAATTGTGATTATGAATTCAATTTTTTTTTTTGAAATACAAAGAGTGATTTACATACATAAAGAATACACATCGGGTATGTATTGTATCGATAATAAAACCAAATAGTTATTGTTTGTAACTTATATTTGTAGAATTTTTACAAAATCTATGAAAATTACATACAAGAAATTATTGTATTTTTACTTCAACTTTAATATTGGATTAAACAATTACAATGCAATAAAATGAATTGCAATTTTTATTTAATGGTACTATTTCAAAGAAATCGATTAGCAACTAGACTATGACCTACATTTCATATCGATATGGATACTTAGGTGAATGTAACAACTCAAAGTCGTCATTTGCATCGACAAAGAGGGAGTGGTAAACATCTAGGAGAGGTCGTGGAGGATTTTACCATCTTAGCCACCATCGCCGTTCGCCAATTACATCATGGCTGATACCGAAAAACCAACGCAGCCGCAGCCTCAACAGCCGCAGCAGCAAGAACAACAACCGCAACAAACTAAGCCGGCTAAACAAAAGCAGGTCATCGGTAAGTGTCGCTGCGCCATTTTGAGTTTTGCGTTCCGGCTTCCGATCATAGAAAGCACATGTTCATGAAATTCATCTTACAGCATATTTTCACTATCATATTAGTAGTTATTGATAAAATAATAGTTTAGATGAAAAAATATAGGTAGTAAATTAACCATGCGCCAAGATGGATGCACTTAGTAGTACATAGCGTTATTGATCGTATCTTGACCCCAGCTACGTTGAGGCTTGCGCGTACAGAAGTATGTCATGCGAAGCTAATCAATACATACATAGTTGCTGATGCGTATGTATTATAGGGTTTAGGCACGTTTAATAGATTGCAATGTAGCATATACGTTTATAAATAGTTTACACAAAATATTTTGGCGCCATTTGCCTTTTCCCAACACACTTGTTTTTGATAAATTTCAAAGTTCTTTTATTGAGTCCACACAATGGGCAAAGAAATTTTAATCATGCAATTTAAATATGTACTATATTTTTGGAGCTTGCTTTTATAATTGATCTAAAACAGAAAAGAATTAAATATTAAATTTGTACAAAGGTATTCAAATAATTTTGTTTTAATTACTGGATGTTTTGCCTCATTTTATTCTAACATATCCTTTTTTTTTCTCGAACTGACCTACACTGTTGGCGTGGCAAGATCGCTACTGTTCCACCGGACTACTTCTAACATATCCAATTGTTGGCCATTTCATAGTTTATATGTGACATATATATCATGGCTTATTGAATATATACTAAAATATTGTTTCCATTTCTATTGTAAACAGCTGAAAAGGTTTCGGGTACTGTCAAATGGTTCAACGTCAAGAGTGGATATGGTTTCATCAACAGGTACTTAATTGATTAATTTAATCCTAATTACTCTCACCAATTTACTTATCCGTTCTGTTCATCTCACCTTATAAATATTTATGATATTAAATCAATAGAGTATTATGTTATTATGGAGTCACATATGTTATTCAGTATAACTTATTGAATATGTGATTAATAATAGGAATGACACCAAAGAAGATGTGTTTGTACATCAAACTGCAATCGTCCGGAACAACCCCCGCAAGGCTGTGCGTTCGGTCGGCGACGGAGAGGCGGTGGAGTTTGACGTGGTCGCTGGGGAGAAAGGCTGTGAAGCAGCCGGAGTCACGGGTCCCGGCGGTGAGCCCGTGAAGGGTTCACCTTACGCAGCTGATAAACGCCGCGGCTACCATCGTCAGTAAGTACCCCATTATCTGTGATATAATTTTTTACCTCCCACCCACATAGGAAAATTTTTGATTTGTTCCTGTATTTAAAATTGGAATTATTATAATTTATATTTCTCTTTACTTGTTTAGGTATTACCCACGTCAGGGTGGTGGACGTGGCGGTGAAGGTGCTCCACGCAGAGGTGGCATGGGACGTCGTGGACCCCCACCCATCCAAGGGGGTGCCCAGGGAGATGAAGGTCAGGAACAAGGCGCACCACCACCACAACGCAGGTGATTATTCTTATATCAGTTTTCTACTGTATTTTATTTGAATTAAAGTTACGGTTGAGGAACAACAAATCAGAAGCCACAGTCCCTTTTTATATTAATGTGATTGGGTACAATGTGTAATTGTAAATAATTTGAACAGTTACAACTTCCGTCGCAACTTCCGTGGTGGACGTCGTGGAGGCGGTGCCGGCCCTATGAATCGTGGCGGTGGGGGGTACCGTCGCCCGCGCCCACGCAACTTCCAACAAGGTCAGGGCGCCGCCCAAGTGCAACAGAACCAACCTCAACGTCAGAATGGACAGGAGCCCGGCGGACAGGAGGCCCAAGCTACTACATCCTCCAACCAGCAGCAGCAGCAGCAGCAGCCGCCGAAGCCGAAGAATAGCAAGCCTGCAGGCACTACCATTGAGACTACCACCAATGAGAGCCAGGCTTAAATCAACTGCGGTTGCTCTGTGTGGCGCAATAATTATGTAGTGTTAATGTTTAGTTGTGCCGCACAACCATCTTTCTTTATAATAAATGTCCTGTTCAAATTAATGAGTCTTGTTTACAATGTTGCTCAGAGTAAAGTAGCGCCCTTGCATTTTCAAAATTACTTGTTTTTTTTTTAGGAAATTATAGACCAGGGGAGATAATAATGGAACTGCAAAGTACTGGATCAAAGTTGTGATATTTTTTTTTATTAATAGTATATCAATATTTTAGTTCTTTATTAATATACTGTAGAATAAAATTTATAAGCATTTCACCATAGATCAGTGTGATCACTATCTTTCCATAATATCGTTTGATCGAGGTCAACAGTGCAGGTTCCAAAGCCCCAAATAGTTTTTTCTCTACTGTTTTATATTAAAGTTTCTATTTAATTATTATGTATGTTGCATGAACTCATTGATATTTTAAAACTCTCAAATAAAAATATATGTGTGATTTATATGATTCCTTTCATTTCTATTACATTGAATGCATATTTTACCTTTTACCATATGAATATTACTTAGGTATTTTTTCATGGATGAGATGTTTAAACTAGCGATACACCTCTCAATAATTTGACACTGCTGAGGTATTAACTTTAATACCGATCACCCTACAATTTTGTCTAAACATTGTCAGGAGTATAGAATACCTTTCATCTAGGAAAAAGTATTGTTACCAAAGGATTCTATGACCTATAAAATCTACATAGGGGCAAGCAAATACAATTTTGCTATAAATAAATTTATCTTTCACAATAAAGAACGAATAATTATTAAGTTTCATGTAAGTAAGTCGTTATGTGAATCTTTGCAAAATTTTACGGCATCACAGGTATAAATGGTGGTTTAAATTTACTATCTGTCGCCAAACGCCAACGGGTGTGCTCCGGTGCATCATTTAACATCCAGGTGAGAATGGTGTGAAACGCTGCTTATTACAAAAATGGAGGCTTATAATAAATCTCACAGTGGATCTTATTTTAAATCGGCGTCCGCATGTGATTTCATAAGTGTTAATCACAATATAAAATAGAACATATAGTAAAAAAAGGAAATTTTGAGATTACTGTCTTGTAGTATGGCCGTATATCATAAAATCTGGAAAAGAAAATACTTATACAGTGTACCTATTTATTAATACACGTTGATAGCTTTTCATATGTACTATTCATAGCTGTTACTCATGTTCCTATGTGTATAAATAGTTACATACGCGTCGAGATGTATATAAATAAATGTATTGATTTGTGGTGTATAGACACCTAGTATGGTATCTTGGTACTATATTTCATTTTCTATGTAAGTACAAATGGGACAAGGTACTTTTACGTTTACTGAGTATAGCGACATCTAGTAACACATATTGCAAATTGCTTTTTATATTTATATATTTGCGCTTACAAAGACTAGAGGGCAGTATATGCTTTGTTTTATACAAAATGCAGATATCAGTATTTTTAATTTAATAAGTCATATTTACAAGAAAACAACCTGAAACACTTATTACAATAATCGAAAAGTTCCAGACAAACATTAACACATATTTGATTCAAATACAGAGAAGGACTCTATAACAGTTTCCTATAATTAGGGTTAAATTTAAAGATTCTCAGGGCTGGAATTAATGAAACGCATTCTAATATTTTTTTATAATATTCGGACTGATATAATGTATTTTACCTAGGTAATAACAAAGAACAAAAAACAAATTAACATTTTTGGCTACATGTTTGCCTTGGTGTCAGAAAGATATTTATAGTAAAAACTTTTTTTGGGGTTAAGGAGAGAGTGATAAAATTAAACAGAAGTACTATAAAGCTTGTAAGAGATTTATAGGGCTCAAGTATACCAAAATTACACTATATTCATTTTGACCCAGTGCCATATTTAAATACATGTTACTAGATGGCGTTGCAGTAAATTAATTCACTATGTCTAAAAGCTGATAATTGATTGACTACTACAGATGCAACATGCAAGTCAAACGCACACATTTAACACCAGAAGTCAATTTAATTTTAGGGTTGTCAATTTTTTTGTTAAAGATATCGTATCATATTTTGAAATAGAATAGAAATAAGTATTTGAAAGAAAAAAAAGTATTATTCGAATTTAGTCATTTAAAACATATGGTTGTGCTTTTGTAGCCTTTACAATCAAAATTTGAACAAACAATGAGGTTTTATTTTTCATTTATTGATCTGTGCTTAAAATTCTCGCCATTTCAAGTCCATTACCGAAAAATATCTTTCAGTGAAAGCTGAAATGGTGGGAATAGAAATTAAATTCAACTTCATTTTATAAAGATAAATAGAGAAAATCACACCAATTTCTCAAGTAAGTTAAACATAGCAATAAAATCGTCCAATCCACCTCGTCCCTCCGGACCCTCATCCTCATTTCGTCTATTTTCCTGGGAGCTGAAGGCTCCCCTCGGCGTTTCTTAGTCACCGTATAGCGATATACAGCGGAAAGAACGTCCGCCTCCAGCTCCCACGGAAGGGATGGTGGCAAACCTAACTGTAATATTCAAGAAATACTCGAGTGATATTAATTTAAACCCTATCGACGGTAAAACTTTCTTGAAATGGTGTTCGAAACTACTGTCCGGTAAATCGGCAATGTGCTTTGGGTCTTTATTAAAGCGCCTAGTAGTAACCGTGTAGTGTTAGTGGTCTTACTCGATCTAAAAGGTATTATAATAAGTAATGGCCATTTTTTTTTTAATGTTCATCGGCGTCCAATATTGTTAAATAAGAAGTAGATTGCTGAGAAATGAAAATAAAGCGTGCTTTTGACTGTGAGATAATAATTGAATCGAAGTACTGCTTCTCAAAAAATGTCAAGTTTCACTATTTTCCAGTACGTATTGCAATAAAACTATTGGACGTTGGTAAATGTAATGGTTAACGAGAAATACATTGAACCTTTAACAATTATATAGACCTCTATATTTTTTTTTTAGATTGTTTTTTCTTTTGAAGTGAAACTTCTTTAGAATCGTGATTTCAAACCGGATGCAACGGAAAAAACGACAGGTAAGAGACACAAATACAAAAATGTGTAGGATGAAGCCGGCAAAGAATGAGACAGAAATATACATACTATTTTATATTATCGGTCTCTCTTCTTTGTGCCATGCTTCGCAGCATCCCCACTCCCGTCTTCTAAGCATAGTCGCCTGTAATTAGTGAGCCAGAGCGAGAGAGCAAACGTCGGTGTGTATGTATATTGCACACTGTTTAATACTTGCTTGTCTTTGAGCATTTAACGTGTGTTAGTATATGTGAAAAGTACGTGTACTACTGTACACTGTATGCGGCTGCGTATTACAGCTTTTAAATAAGAAGTCAGCGTGATTTGTTAACAGTATTTTTGAAACTAAAACATTTGTATCGTATTTTAGTTATCATAAGCCTCTTGTATCATTTGTTGAAACTGAATATATGGAACTTGAGCAATAAATTATGTAACATATATGTTAAATAAAATATAAAATATCTTTTAAAATTAATCAAAATACTTTCATTTTTAAACAAATAAACTTTGTAATTATACTACCCTTGTTATATATATATATTCATCTCATTCTTTTGTTGATTTACTGAAGTTTCACTTCTATCGTGTGTGAACACCATTTTTTAAAATTGATTGGTTCCCATTAAGAAAAATCAATAAAGTAGCCCTGATATAGGGGGTACGAATATCTCAATAAATTTACAAGTTTCTCAATAAACAAAAAATACTTTCTTATGTACTACATGTAATCAAATTTAATACAAAAAAACATAATAACCAAATTATCTTCTAATCTTCTAAAAATCACAATTTTATCGAATTTACGTGGTTCTTAACTCGCAGGGAATAGGAATAGGTCCAATTAAGTTCTTTAATTTAAATCAATTAAGAAAATAATATTTCACTATATATTCAGTCCGCGCCATTGCGTCGTTGCGAATGGATGTCTACGTCGCTTTATACCGGGTCACTTTAGAAAAATGACACCACCGCTGTACATATACAATAATAACAAAAACCCTCTTGATAATTTCGAAAAGGTAACAATTTTTTTATGCAGTCTTTGATATTTATATACTAGTTAAGACACGAGGCTTCGTTGGCGTTGTTTATGATTATATTAACAATCTATTTTATGTAAAAAGCAAAACGTGAAAAAATATTGAATACACCATATTTATCGACAATTAAACTACTATAAAACATTTTTGATTTTATTTATACCTCTTTTGTATTCTGATTATCTATTGTTGTTACTGATTAACATAATTCATCCTCATTTCCTTAGTAATATTATAAACGTCATGAAAATTTGTACAAACTATGTTAGAGGGGGGGGGGGGGACAGATAAGGACATAGGGTAACTTTGTCCAGAAAAAAAAGTACTATTCCCTAACGATACATCATACATCGTCGTTTACGCGGCCATAGCCGTACGAAGAAGCTAGTTTTACTTCACACATTTACCATTAATTAGGTAACTTAGTTAAACTAAGCTAACCTATCCATATCATATGAGTTCGTGAAATATACATGTGTACCAAGCATGTATGTTTCACGATCCCGTACATGTATTTTGTATCTGTCTACTGTATTATTCTAAACTATTACAGTTCGAAACTATGTAACTATGTGTACCTACAAGTGTGTGTGTGTGTGTGTGCGCACGTGTATGGGGTAATCGGTGTTTTACTTACACCACCACCATATGTTTACAATATAACAAAACGACAGTTCACTATTGGAATTACAATTGGAAGTTAAGAAAAAAAAAAAATATAATGCAAGTACATATGTACACACATATTCACATAGTAAATGAGTATAACGCAACAATTAAAGTTTTAATTTTATTGATATTTACATAGAAGGTTAACAATGGCGTGAAGATGAGGGAGAGGACGAAGAATTTCATACGGGTGGCACAAGAGGATATCTCCTGAGGGTGTAGATAATATAGTGAAAAACGCCGATTTGGACAGTTAAAGAAGATATGGTTGGTCTAGATAGGTATCCTTCATCTCACGCATACGCATTTATAATACTAGTTAAGCTTCAGTTTATAAGGTATTTTTGACGTCATACCTTCTGATTTAGAACATTTTTGTTTACGAGCAAAAACAAACTCTTTAGTGTTTACATCGTATATATCAAAACTATTACAAAAAGATAAGTTGAAACGGAAGGTACTACTTTGCTCGCATCAGAAAGAGACAATATGAAATAATCTGTATAAAGGTTTTATTAATTTGAATCATATTTCAAAATTAACTTTTTCCATAATTTAAATAAAGCCTTTACGAATGTACACAAAATGTTTTGTGCTGCAGCTTTCCAAGCAATAGCGTGAACCATATTTTAACCTTACATGCGCTTCCACATATACTATATTATATATTAGCAGTCCTTTTGCCACGCATACTAAACATGTCTTCTTTTTATTGTTTCTAGATGCGTTTAACCAGAATCTCACCTGATGTTGGAAGACGATGTGGCTTTAGATGGTAAACACTTTAAACCTTGAGAGAGACTGGCTCCCTCTCAAGTGTAGATGCTAGAACACCCTTATAGGTATTTGGCGACACAATTTCAACTTGACGGTTGAGTTTGTTGTGCATCTTAAGATCGGTAATCCATATAAGTTTGGAAACATTTGATATTTTTGGTCCTATCATATCTCTTTAATCAGTACGCGCCTACACCCGCGTAACCCGTCGTCCCGCCGCGCCGTTTTTTTTTTTCGAACTGACTACATTGTTGACCCGGAGGCCGCTACAGTTTTACCGGACTACTAAGGGGAGCGCTTAAGGCACTCACCCGATTTGTATAGACGACTAGCACAAGGGCGCACGGCACACCTCGGCTTGGGCTGTCGTCGAATACCCGAATCTGACTAGCTAAGCTAAACCTATCCGTATCATACCTGTATGAGTTCGTGAAATATACATGGTTACCAAGCATGTAGTGTTTGATTAACAGTGTCACTGTGTCCGCGCGAGCAGCATGCTCGAGGGCTCCTTTCCGGAGGATCGTACCTCGGCTTGAGCAGCTGCCGAGGGGGGCCTAAGTATGTGTGCTGGAGCAAAATTCACAGCCAAACCGCGGCGGCGTGATCTGTGATTACGCGGGCGTGGGCGCGCGCACGCTTTATTTCGAGGAACGGAAGGGTAATCTGCGTTAGCTACCGTTATTTTATCGGGAGGATCGGAAAAAATATGTCGCGGACGTCTTTTATAACGCGGCGCGTTCGGTACGACATCGTAAGTTACCGCGGATACCACTAACGGACTGGGATGATTCTTTGCATTCTTAAAATAATAACTAGTGAGGGTCTTAACGTACGCCCAGACAGACGGCATTTCCAGGTCCTTGTGGAGGTCGACTCCCCGGACGTACCAAGGGGCACCGACCGCCCTACGAAGAAATCGGTTCTGCAGTATTTGCAATCTCTTGAAGCGATTTTCTTACATGTGTGCGAAAACGGGACAGCTATATGTCAGAATGGGTCGGATACACATTTTGTACAGCGTGAGCTTGTGTCTGAGGGACATCTTGCTCTTGGAACAAACTAAGGGATGTAAGCGGCCCAAGACCATGGCGGCCTTGTTTCGCACTCTCTTAACGTGGGATCTAAAAGTGAGACGTCTATCAAGGGAAACTCCGAGATACTTGACCTCGGAGGCCCAGGGGATCGCTACCTTATAGAGTTTAAGGGGCTTGAGTTTACACGGCCGCTGGATGGGATCGAAAAAGACAGCGGCACTCTTATCGGGATTGACTTCTATTCGCCATTGACGGTACCATTCGCCGAGAACGCGAACGGCCCGTTTCATGCGATTCCTAAGTACAGTCGGCCGCCAGCCGGAAGCGTAGATCACTGTATCGTCAGCATAACAACCTAACTCGATCCCCGGGGACCGAGGTAGGTCACTGATGAACAGGTTGAAGAGTGAGGGCGCGAGTATGGACCCCTGGGGTACACCTGAGCGTATCGGGTGGGCCCGCCGCGCCGCCGTGGACGGGAGCTTATACACGATTCCGCACACTCGTCGCGATCCCTCGGGTAGCATCTCGAGCCTAGGTCTAGAGTGAAGTCCTCGAGTGTGTCACTAGCGTTATACAATAACTCAGCACTCACTAGCTCTATACACACAGATCACCCCACTTACGTGCACACAGTAAGTACACATATAGTGGAAGGGTTTTCTTTCTTTTTCCATATTTTCGAACTTGAATAGTTTTATAAACGAAATGTGTGATTGACTAACGTATACAGGTATGCACAGCTAAGATAATAACAAAAAAAATAGTTAAAGTAGGTACAGTTTTTTTTTTTCAATATCGCTGATGAAGTCGCAAGTATATTTTGCAAAATCGAATCATATTATTTTTTGCATTCTCTACATTCAAGAGACATAGACTCTCCGCGAAAATACAGTAAGGTATTCTAAGAAAAGTTCAATATAAGCAGAATTCAGAGCAGAAGAATTGGAGCGATGGAGAGATATAAATAATTTTTTTTATGTTATAGGGGGCAAACGAACAGGTCGGTCACCTGATGGTAAGCGATCACCGCCGTCCATAGACACTAGCAACACCAGGGGAGTCGCAAGTGCGTTGCCGGCCTTTTAAATATATGGGCCTCCGGCACTCTCACTGACCGAACGAAACGCAACAGTGCAACCACTGTTACTTCACGTCGGTTTTCTGTGAGAGGGTGGTCCTACCCCGGGCGAGCCGACCCATTCATGCTGAAACCAGTAATAGCTTCAGCGTAGCTCTACCACCTACAACAACTAAACAAAAAAAAATTGTTAACATGTAATCATAAATCATTAATTATAGAAATATATCTATCTATCTTAAAGATAAGTCAGAATGATCATTTTATCTTTTATACATTGTTAAAATTATGCGCAACACAGAACAAATTGTTTGTGTGAATGTGCAACGTAGCTGGAATGACTTTGAGAATTGTTAATACATATTGAAGAAGCAAAAAATGTGTCTAAATGCAATGATGTCACATCGTTCCTATGCGAAGCCATGTTGTTGAGTCTTTTTATGTCACATCGATGCATACATAATACATGAAAAAAACATTATAAGGTGCTTGAGAGAGATGCTTGGCATTTTTAAACGTACGTGTTCTAAGAATGTTTTTAATTTTATTGATATTGCGTCCAAAAGATCTTCTATTGGCACTCCGAAATCATCTATAATTTCCATATAACGATAGTGTGACTACAAATATTTCCCGCGGCTGGTTTCCTTCGCACGCTATATTAATGTGTGCGTTATTTTCTCCTTGAATATTGTACTATCTTATGCTCATCCCAGCCACTTCAATATGTACGACGATAGAGGTGGCAATCATTGTGACTGCACTACTCTATGACGGTCGCAGTTTCAACCCAACATTGGTGAAAGGAACAGGTCCAACGTAACACTTGATTTCGTAATATTATCGTTGCAGTGGTATATCAGGTGAGTATTTTGCCTAATATTTATTAGCATAGTACTAAAGTTTTAAGATGTACCACATATTTATGTACATGTTTGAATAAAAATTATTTTAAGTGAATATTCGTAACGCTGGTAGCAAATGATTTCTAAAATAAAACGTTATCATGTTTTTCTAGCTTAAGAAATTCATTTATTTACTTCATATAAAAACAGTGTTCTTTATATGTATGTGCATTAGAAATATTTCGGCTTACTGTGACAAAATTAATGTTATCTAAACAAATTCCGTTTGAACAAACGAAAGAGTTTTCCTTGGCTCTGTCAAGTTATTAGATTTTGTTCTCGTTTTCGCAATAGTTAGAAATAGTTTTACTGTGTTATGCGTACCTACTGTGTGCAATGCGGATTAATTTTGTGTCCGGGTATTTTATTATTTGTATTTTTTTTTTATTGCCACCGAAACCATTTTATTTATACGAATGTGAGTAACCGTTTTACATTACAATTAATTACAGGCGAATTAGTGCCCTTAGAGAAAAGTGCAAATAACTATGAACAGTCCTCTATTTGCATTTAAATCTGCCTTTAAAAGTCTCATGTTAACTAGTTGAAACGTTTCGGTGAACTAGATAATCGATGGACACATCTCTTTTATTTATACGCAATATGTATATATTAGAAACCTTGTGATAAACCTGTAACACTTTATTATATAAAGTGTTATTGTAACAATATATTTTATGTAAAAAAAAACATATGCACCGCACCGCTTGCCCCATTTCTCAACGACAAGAAAACACAAATCGTTGAACACGTAACGCTTTTAAAAATCGTAGTTACATTATACGACGCTATCGTGATAACCTTTTCTTCAGATAAGAAACCAAGCGTCTAAGGAGTAAAGGAAATTAATGATTGAAATCTTTTGAGAAACTTCGTAAGTGATCCGCGCACTGCCATTAGCCGTAGATTTCTGTCATTTTATTTCTATAGATTTCGTGAAGTTAATACATAGTTTTTTAAAATTACAATAAGCATATCTTTTTTGTCTTTACTGATGGAGAGTTATCAAAAACAAAAATACTTAACACACACCTACAAACACACATATACGCACGCACGCCCGCACACGCACGCACGCGCCCAAACACGCACGCCCCCAAACACGCACGCATGCATACGCGCACGCAAATGCACACGCACACACACACACACGCACACACTCGTACGCACACGCATGCACTCACACACAAACGCACTATTGCATAGCCGAATAGCTATTAGAATCTTCTATTTATTTAAGTAATTATTACTATTTTTTAGAATTTAACAGTTTAGAGGCCAACGTGTATTAAAAGTTAATGGGACATTCAGGGTCATAGGCTACCTCATCTAATTCCTACCTGCGGATTTTATACGCGATAAAAGTTTGGGAAAAATTGCTGGCCTTATTTGATTAGAAAATCAAGTCATTTATAATAATCACTTTGTGGTAATTGTAGGTAATTTGTGGTAACATTAGAAAATGCTTATATGCTGTTTGATTCCGAAATCAAGTTAGGTAGGTTTTTTATTACACAAGTTTGAACTCAATGAGGATAGTTAGCTGTGCGAACATTAGAAAATGCCCTACATATAACTATACCTATCTATACTATGACTGTATAGACAGGATGTTCGTCATCGGAAGCCAGTTGTTGTACGCTGTGAAAGATTTTCAATTGTCGTATCGGTATCGTTTCAATGCGGTGTCCAAACACGTCAATTCTAATACACTGTCGTTATCAGCATAAAGTTTAACTTTCTTTTGTAAATACCTTTTATTTCTTACTATTAATTCACATGTCACATCAACTCTAGTATTAACGTTCACTGATTTTGATAATGTTGTTTACGACTTGCTTGCATTATAGTTATTTAAGAATTGCTGTCATCTGGCGTCTCGTTTTTCACCTAAATCTAACCTATAATCCCATTTAAATGTGAGATTTAAAATTTTAACTGGCTGCTAATGTAATATTTAAATGTATATACTTTTTTAACACTTTATAGGTAAGCGTTTTGACCACAATCTTATCTGATATTAAATGATGATGTGGTCTAAGATGGTAAGTCACACTTAACTTAGAGGGAGACTGGCTCTCAAGTGCAGCTACCGGAATACACCAACGGGTGCTTGGCGATGACAGATTTTCAACTTGAGGGTGATAGCTGGCTAGACGGACTTAGAAAAAGCCCTACCACCATGCTACGGTTTCATCACGATGTTTTCCTTCACCGAAAGCTTCCACTCAGTTACTTGGATTTGAGTCTACGTCCTTCGACGCTGTATCCGAACATACTACCAACTGGGCCATAATCGCTTCAAAATATTGAAGTACATTGGAATACATGTGAAGAATAAGTTTGTACCCATTATGACAACGATTATTATCGCCTTTCGACGACAATTGTTGCCATTAATTTAAAGCTTTAAAACCAATAAACTGTAATACGTCACGGGGAGAAAAATGTGTCTGAGATACAGGCTCGGCCTAGTTCAGGCGCTAAGATACATAGATGTGTACTGTACTGTATGTCGAAAGATAAACCTTCTGTATCATACTGTAATTTGTTCAAATAAAGTTTTATATATTTATTTAACTCACATCAACGTGACTCCGGGTTCCTAGTACAGAAATAAACTGACGAAACGTGTGCATCACGACCTTGGTCTTCAGGCTATCACGGAAATAGAAGTATCGGTCATTTGTCTCAAAAGCATTCCATCTCCGGCTATAAAAATCTCATTGGCTAATCGCTTTGTCAATTATTTATACAGCGAACGCGATACTTATAAACGTTTATATAACTTACGAGGTCAGTTCGCTTCATCAGCACATCGGACCTTGATTTAAACGGCTCCCTTTTCTAAACCGGCTCTCGACATTGAATAATGTCATCAATTCGTCTTTGTCTATCCCACATACAGAGATTTAGATTCTCTCATATATTTTGTATATTTTCATCACGTAAGAAAAAAGCGTTATGCCCTCGATGCGTGGGCACTAATCTATATATACAAAATTTAATTAGTGAATGTATGTAACGTATTTGGCTATATTTTGAATAGTTGTTGCCCGCAGCTCCGCATGCGTTTTTTTTTTTATAATTGTAAATTACTTCTTATAAGATCGGCTACCTGTAAGTGAAAGTTCCGTGAAAAATAGTTCAATCGTTTTGGTGATAGTACTACAGACGAAGCCATGGATGACAGCTAGTCTAAAATAAAGTAGCCTATGTCACCCGCTGTAATTTTAACTATCCGTCAGTGAAATTTTTGTCAAAGTCGGTCCAGTCGTTTCGGAGATTACCCAGAACATACAGACAGACAGACAGACAGACAAAAATTTTAAAAATTGTATTTTTGTTATCAGTATCGTGTATACGTTCATATCCAATCAGTAAAAAGTCGTTATTTTGATATTACAAACAGACACTTCAATTTTATTTATATGTATAGATTGAAACTTCTTATGAGAGGACTGTGAAATTCTAATCCGCAACATCTTTTTGTGACGAAAAGTGGTGAAGGTAAACTCTTTAACTCTTTGTCGGGTAAAATATTAAAAACACCGGTTCACGTTCGGTCACCGAAGTTATGTAAGAGGTCGGAGGCAGTCAGTACTTAGATGGGTGACCGCGTGGGAACACCGCGCCACGTTGACTTCTTGTTGTACTTTTTATAAAGAAGTTTCCAAACTCACACACACACACACACACACACACACACACACACACACACGCTCACACACAAACACACACATACACATGCGCGCGCTCACACACACACACACACTCACGTTCTTGTCGTGTATGTAATTGTCAAGACAAGTTTTGTAATAAAGAGAATGTTTGAGAAATAGTGCGTATAAGCGCAAAATTTGTGTTAAAATAATGGCAGAAGTATGTAGAGAGATCTTCAAATATATTTGTCATTCTTTTATATCATTACATGGTTGTACTGTAAAAGGAAGGTTTCGTCTCACTTTCTTTATTAATACACTTAGTAAAGCTGTGCGAAGCCGGGGCGGGCAGCTAATAGTAAATATTACTAAACGTATCTTGTTGCCAAAATTCAGAAATTCTTTCTACACGTGTCTAATATTTCGGAAAAGTAGAATGTCGAATCGTATGTCCGATCAGGGAGAATGGAGTCATCGAGCACGACGGTTTCATGATACAGTGACATTGGTTTGATTATATAACAACACGTACGATACTGCATCTCAGACACCTATTTATCCACACACACGTCCAGGTTCTGTAGAGAACATGTTGGATTTTTGTGGCTATTTAAATTTAGATATCTTAATATACATACATAGATAACAATATGTATGTATACAAGACTATACAAACATAAATGGTATATGCTTGGATAGTTTAAATCACGAAACTTGCATGTAAGGCAGTCTAAGCCGAGGTTCTGCCAATGTGGCACGCAGCCTTTGCGCTGAAAGCAATTTCAACTGAATACCATTCAGCATAATCTAGCGGCTCCATCATACAGAGATGTAATCTGGGTATCAATGTATGTAATTCGTAATAATAAAAAAATGTATGCTTAGCTTGGAATTAAGTGGGTCTATTTTGTTTTTATATTTGTCTAATTTGTAATAGTTTTTAATAAAATTGTGACACAATCAATTTGTTCACAGTGCATGTCTAGCAAACCTAGGGGTTTGCGAGCCAATATGGCACTAAGAACTGGCGATGGATTGTATACTTTCCGTACTCAACATCAGGAGTAGTTTTGTAACTAATCATTATGTTGTCCTACAGTAAAAAAAATGTATATCTCAACAAAAACAACCTTCCCATTTACAACATTATTTCAGTTCTAAATTATCAGTACTGTAAACTTTATCACGAATTTTTAATTAAAATTGTTGTAATTTAGGCCTGATTTATAATTTTTTTTTATGCTAAAGAGCAGCAAACTGTCAGTCGTCCCTTCTGATATTAAATATTTATCGTCGCCTAGGGGCAACTGCAACACCAAGGGCATCACTGTTGTGTTGCGGACGTTGAAGAACATTTTTCAATCCCTTTTTTAAAGAGCTCCATGTCATAGCCATGGGGAACAGCGTGCTGGGTAACCTATTCGCCAACGCTAGCGTGCGTATAATAAAGCTTGTAGACAACCTTACTGTTATTGCAATTCTGCTGGGCTTTAGGATATGTGGATGAGCAGCCAGCCAGCGTCGGGTGGTGCAAGTTTGGAACGATGATGAGGGCATGGCATCAAAAAGTTCAGGAGAACACTACTCTCCGTTATATATGCCGTAAAGCATACATAGCAAACCAAATGTCTCTGCGAAATTCTAATGACTGTAGATAAATTATGAGATATTTGATTATACACGCGACTAGATACAGTATCGCCTTGAGACAGATGACATTTAACTTTTGTTAAAACTAGTGTACGTAAAGGTATTGCTGTACACTCATGTCAGTAGTTGTATTTGTGTGTAATTTAGTGATACCAAATTAAACCGTTTAACCTTATAAATTAAGTAATGTAATTGGAGAAAAAAATTCTCGAAAAAATAACGGTGTTTTTAAATTTTACGACGTGGTACGAGTACATATTACGGATATGACGGCATGTTAAGTGTCTCTTACTTGTACAAGTCCCACTTACTCGTATTTTACTGACGTACAGTTCCTCAAAATTGGAGTTGTAAATGTATATAAATGTGTACATAGTACATATTCGTATTTAATAAGTTTGCAATAAAAACATCATACAAATCTCGAATGTTCTATAACAGGTAACTAAAAACCAGTTGCGTATAAATACAGCTAAGCCGAATTTTTATTGTTTCTTGTCTATTGAAATTTATTAAATACTAAATAATTGTTAGAACTTGTTTCGGGATTTTAATAATGACCTTTCGCGATGACGTAATCAATATACTGTACTAACACTTGAGAATTGGCGAGTGGTCGACTCCGTTTTCTATTTCTAAGTATATGACGTTGACAAAATCATAGTGTCTACTACTATTTTGGTTTCGTACATCGTCGGTTTACTTATAAAAGAAGATAATTACTATTTATAAATATTTTTTGCGTATATCTTTTAGATGGGGATATCCCTTATGGATACCCACCCCGCCGGACAGCGAGGGTGGGTTATGTACGATTCGCATGGACTAAAACCCCATGGTGCCTCCTAAGCCCATTTAGGCCAGGGAGCAGGTACTGCCAACGGCACTGCTTCTGTGTCCGGCAGGTGTCAGCTCCACATCAGGGACCCCTTCTGCGGTCTGAGGGGTCGAGAGAGACTGTACCCCTCATGGGGGGAGTGTGACGAACTGTGGGAGTCGCGCCGGCATAACGCGCCTCCACCACACGGGCCTGTGCGAGTATGACTTCCTTGCTGTACGAGGCGACGGAGTATCCTTACCACTTACCTACCTACCTACCTAAAACGAAATTCTGAAAATATCGACTATAAATAAAAATGGAAACAAATGAAGTACTGTAATTGGCCAAATGTAGTCGTGTAAATATAAGTCATACCTAGGACATACTGTAAAGATGGCTAGAGAAGTGATTAGCGTCTGAGATACAGGCTCGACCTAGTTCAGGGTGCAAGGATACATAGATGAGTAGGAGTAAAAAAGACTGAAGAAACTATAGATAGATTTTATCTTTAAATTAATTGAATATTAAATAACAACTGGTAGTGGAGAGTTAAAGAGAAAAACATATGAGAAGCCAAAGTGCTTCTACATATTTCTATAGTTGTTGTTGAGGTGATTATTCAGTGGTTTCGTTGTTCATAGACACTGGTCTACCAAAACGCGCAATGTCCCGAAATTTCTTTTGTAATTTCTCAGTCATTGATTTCATCGTCAGTTTTGTAGGAACTCCCTGTTGAAGATAATAAATCGAAAGCAATTTATAATATTTATCACATTTTATAGCCTTTAGAGATCCTCTAAAACTGGTTTACTCGTAGATAAACACAGACCAGATTGACTCGGAAATAGAATGAAGAGTTTCATGTGCGTCAGTCGAACGTTGTTATAAATTTAAATATCAATGTACATGGGTTCTGAAAAAAACGTTAGTAGATGCCGGGGTTCGAACCTGCGGACATTAAACTGACATTCCCCCAGTTAAACTACTCGACAAAGGCCTTTTTAACACGGGGAAATGTCTAACGGATATCCACACTGCCGGGCAGCTAAGGGTGGGTTATGTCTGATCCGCACGGACTAAAACCCCATGGTGCCTTCTCACACCTTTTAGTTGGGGGAGTTGGGACTGCCTTGACGTCTGCTTCCACCTTACAAAGGCCTTCAGAAAAGCCTCAGAGTTTATAGACATATGTCTATCTACTAAAGGATTACCCGTAGTATTTTTTATCTCTATATACTTATAAAATAAAATGAACATTTTCCGAAACTATCTTAACAAATTTGTATAAATACATATCTGAAGTCGTGGTGGTTTAGTGGTTTGACCGGTGAAATATGGAATATCAATCGAATATCCGCAGGTTCAAGCCCCGGTATGTACCAATTAATTTACGTACGTTTACTAATTTCAATTGGTAACACAACGGCTGACGGTGAAGGAATATATCGTGAAGAAACCTGAACCTGATAATTGTTTTTGTAGTACCGCCGTGTGGGGAAAAATATAGAACTGTGGATTTCTCAGAGTTTGAAATCGCCAATACGTTGTGGGCTGGCGTGGTGATTATGCCCATAGCTTCCTTCGGGAAGAGGCTTATGGCCCTGTATTGGGTGTCTTATAGGCTTAAGTTACTTTGGGCATTTCACGTAGATCAAAATGACTCTTCATAAGTTATAATTCAATTAATAATATGGAAGATATCATAGATTTAGGATTATGCGCAACGAACAAATGTTCTTTTGTGTGACGTCATTTTGATGAACGGGCAATATCAAAGCACTAATAAATGCATCGGATAGTAAATTAGCTAAGACTTATGATGCCACCTTAGAGCAGATTATATTCGTGTGAAGCCAGGGCGGGTCGCTAATAAATGATAAAAGAAATGATCTCACCTGTAACTGATCAGCCATCACTTTTACGTCTGGGTATGTTTTCTCGTGGTTGACAATATTATTAGATGCAGTACTAGACGATGTACTAGATAACACCTGGGACAAAAATATAATATTTATATATATATATACGTATATACGAGTATCTTCACTATCACTATTAATAATATAAAACAAAATCGTCTACCGCGTCTGTCTGTCTGTCTGGATGTTCGCGATAAACTCAAAACTACTGAACGGATTGTAATGCAGACTTAGCATCAATAGATAGAGTAATTCAAAGGGAAGGTTTAAGTATATAATCCGTTAAAGGTTTCTTTGTGAAATGGTTTGAAAAATTGTTGAAAGAATCGGAAAAAGTCATGCCGCCTTAAGCGTTTCATGCACATAAGCATATGTATTTTAATTATCAGGGCAGGACAACGTCCGCCGGGCCTGCTAGTATATTATAAAACAAAGTCATCCGCCGCGTCTGTCTATCTGTCTGTATGTTTGCGAAAAGCTCGAAAACCACCGAACGGATTGTAATGCAATTTTCACCAATAGATAGAGTAATACATGAGGAAGGTTTGCGTATATAATTTGTCAAGGTTTTGTGTAAATTGGTTGAATTCGTCTCATTCTAATTCGTCTAATAGCATGGCAAGTAATCCAAAAACGTAGACGATCACCGATTCACAATCTCTTGCTTATTGACGCAATTACACTGCCATATAAGCCACTCGGTAGCTGAATATACCGTCAACTCAAAGAAAACATGTTGCGATCCAATCGATTGCAGACCGTCCTACCACCTCCCTAATCGTACATCAGCTAATCCCGGAATACTGGTGTATGACGGTTTCGATGAACATGGATTATTATAAGGAATAGTCAAGTCTTTATCTGATATACCGGAATAATGGAAACACGCTTCGTCGTTGCAATATCGTCGTGCCGTGTTTCTTCAACTCTGAATATCGGATCGATGCGCAACCTGTTGTCCTCGTTAGCGTTGAATATGAAAAATGAGGGGGACAGAGACGGGAGACATTTCAATAGCAGGTGACCGATGACCACGGCTGCAAACAGAGCAGCGGCCAGCACAGGCTATCACCGGCGCATATCCAAGTTGATCCACTTCTAGACCGCATTCAGATTTACGTTCATCAAACCTAATGAAAGAATATTACGATAATATTGAAAAGTTACAAATGTAGATAATACAAAATATATGATGTATGCGGACGTTTGTATGTCTGAATTCTGTACTTAATATTGGTATAATTTCCTTTTTTCTATAACTCAGCTATATATTACTACAGATAATACTAGCAATAAATAATAATAAAAGCGTGCTAAGCCACCGGGGCTCGGCTAGTTTATAAATACTGTCATTCTTTACCCTCCTTACTTCTAACAAGCTTTGGAGTCATTCATTAGTTAGGTGCGTTTAAAATACGGGAGTAGATAATTTGGTGGGACTTCACAAAACTTCGTTAAAAAAGTGGGAGTAGGTAATTAATATAAAGCTCAGGCTATTTTTTTTTCATTAACGTATACGTATCACCTATAGATAACATTTTGTACAAAATATTGTATAGAGTAGTAGAAAATTTAAATATTTAGTAGCGTGAAGAAAATAAATGACTCGTGAGAAAAAAGGGCTACTTGATACATCTAACTAAATCTCATCATAGTAAAAGCAAGGTTCGAATTAAAAAAAAGAAATCATGTACACAATCTACGGAACAGAAATTAAAAACAATGAAAAAGTATTTCGTATTTCATTGGTCACAAAAAGTAATACATCGCGTCTGATTGGTCTATTTATAAGTGCTGAAACGGAGTTTTTGGCGGCATTTTGGAATGTCATGTAGTGGATTTTATATTTTATTCATAATCTTATATTATTTCGCTCTATATTTTTTATAATATTGGTAGCGTCTTACGTATTATAGTTTGTATATTGTGGATGAGTGAAGTGGATGGGAAATAATACCACGGAATCCACATTCTGATTTGTCACAAAAACTCCCTGGAAAGTTCTAAAACAAGCTGGCCATCATTTGTTAGTTGATTTAAATGATCGCATGAAACTTGTAATGTACTTGTAATTGTACTTGCTCGACAATGGCAGTAATAATCGACTATAAGATTGAAAGGCAAAAAACAATGAGCTCAATCATCTCAGCTCAACTTCGTGCACGACATTTATCAACGAATTTTGTTTCAAATAGTTACTGTAATAACAAACACCTTTATGATCAAGTAATAAAGCTTTAAGTAAATTCAAATATACAGTAAAAAAAAAGAAATTCTTAAGTCATTGTTTTAAAAGATATACAGTTCATACATTTTTATACCATAATTACGCAATTAATGAAATTTTTTTGTTCAATTAAGATTGTTATGAGCACACCTAATTAATGAGTCTATGTAAAGAACTGTTATTGTTATTGTAATTTTTTGTAGTCTGTAGAAATAACGTAGTCAGTTTGTAAAAACTGTAACAGAATACTCAACAACTTTTCTTGTTTTAGCTGAAACTTGTCCAAATCGAGATTTCGGATAACCACCGTTGCGATTACACATGTTATATTATAAAAATTATATTGGGTTAAGACACCAGTTTCGAATATATTCTGATTATTCTCACAAGTTATTATCCTTATTATTATAAACTAGCTTTTGCTCGCGGCTTCGGTCGTGTTAATGTCAATTTCATCTATCATCTGACTGTTACATTTGTCTGACTATTTATCCTAACGTTACGCTACGAGCGAAACCGTGCATAAAAGCTAGTATTGTTTTTTTTTACATTATAGGGGGCATACGAACAGGTGGGTCACCTGATGGTAAGTGATCACCGCCGTCCATAGACACTAGCAACACCAGGGGTGTCGCAAGTACGTTGCCGGCATTTTAAATATGTGGGCCTCCGGCGCTCTCACTGACCGAACGGAACGCAACAGTGCAAGCACTGTTACTTCACGTCGGTGTTCTGTGAGAGGGTGGTACTACCCCGGGCGAGCCGACCCATTGTACAGAAACCGTTGTACTACAAAACAATCTCAAAGAGGGTTGACATGAGGCGCGCGCGGCCGATCGTAAAAATTAAGCCAAATCGTACATCACAACATGTTGTGCTGACCCCACTGAGGTGGGATAAGGGTTGGCATGGTGATAGCACTGCACGATCCAATGCCGCCCCAACCTAGCGGCGGTCGGTACACCGTGGGGTTTTAGTGAGTAAGAGTCTCACACTACCCACTCTCCCCCCCGGGATGGTGGTGTGTCCATGATGGATTTCCCAACGTTAATACAAAAATAAGGTGGGATAAGGGTAAGGAAATGATGATAATACATTGTGTTTCGGAACGAAACGTCTAATGACAAGCGACCTGAAGTTGCATCCGCACAAAAACGTCACTCAAGAACCTAGTTCGTATCGCGCGCGCACGTTATATTTTAGAACGGAATTAAATTATAACAAATCGTAGATTTTCTTTCACTAAGTCCACATTAATAAAAAGTAGCGTGGTCTCGCAAACACCGCTACACATTGTTTAATATTTATTTTTGAATTAGATCCAATAGAATGGCATAATTGTGATGACGAAATTATTTAAAGATTCATCTGCGTGCCATGTTTAACAATTTATATTTGCTTTGTCATTTACAACCGTCATTGTATTTATTGTACGCCGTTTTTTTATAGTTATTTATTTATATTTTAAATTAGCGTCAACTGCGTTATATTCGTAATAGCTGTTGCCCGCAGCTCCGTATGCGTTTTTTTATAATTGTAAAATACTTCTTATAAGATCAGCTATCTGTTAGTGAAAGTTCCGTGAAAAATTGTTCAAACGTTTGGAGATAGTACTACAAACGAAGCCATGTGTAAAAGCTAGTCTAAAATGAAAAACTTTAATTACTTTTTATAATGTTAGCTGAAAGTCCCATGAGAATAGGTCCAATCGTTTTACAGATAGTACTATAGACGAAGCCACGGATGACAGCTAGTCTAAAATAAAGTAGCCTATGTCACCCGCTGTAATTTTAACTATCCGTCAGTGAAATTTCTGTAAAATCGGTCCAGCCGTTTCGGAGAGTACTCGGAGCAAACAGACAGACAGACAGACAAAAAGTAGTTATTTTGATATTACATATAGACACTTCATTTTTATTATATGTATAGATTAATGATTAGGGAAAAGTCTCGTTAGAGGTCGTATTGGCAGACATTTTGTGTCGATTTAATTTAATCTCATAACTTGTTCCAATATGTCTCCGAAAATAACAAACATTTATATAAATAGGTTTAGTGGATCTCAGGGTTATAAGCACAGACAGAGGAATAGATAGATATTACCTTTCAAACTGGGGATATCTAGCAATAAATTACATTACAGTTCTGCAGAGAAACTATTGAAATGCAGCTCAGACACTGTGTCGATTGACTTAGGTCCGATTCTAAAATAAATTTCAGCCTTCTTCGAAGCAAATCATATCACTAGCTACAAGCCTTAAGTTCGAAATTAGTCACCAAGCACCCAATAGCTTCTTAGGAACTCCACTAACGTGCTGTCAATACCACAATCGGCGTAATTTCAACATCTACATTAAGAATACCCCAGATTAAATTTGAAGAGATTAGGGCATATAATTATATATAATAGGGCATTGTTACTTTGTAACAATCTTCGTATACGTCCTTTTGATCTTTTGGGCTTTATAGAGAAGGAGTATGCCATCAAATAATTTGGTAACTTTGCAAAGCATGTTGCCATTAATCTTCAGGCATTAAAGGGTATTTGAAATTACCATGACTTGCTTCTTCAAGAAGAAAGGAAGTGTCTCGTAAATTGCGACAACCTCTCTCACTCAATATATTTATTAATTAATTTAATATTGTTAATTCTGAATATATTTGAAATATTAAAATTGACAAAAAAAACGTGTTTATGGCCACACAAAAGAAGTGAAAGTTCTTTACAAAAAGGACATTAAATCAAATAGGAAATGCTCCAACTCCCACGCGGTTTCCGGTGTTCCTAGGCGGTCACCTATCCTCAAATACTGACCGCACCCATAGTTACTTAACTTCGGTGATCGAACGATAACCGATGTTTCCAACACTCTACTCGACACAGTGTCTACCCTCACCACTTTTCGTTACACAAAAAGGTTGCGGATCAATATTTCAAAGAGAGAATCCCATATGAAGTTTCATTTAAAAAAACTAGTGTATTGCTAACTTTTGTTACATACATTACTCGTATTATTAGTATTGGTAAGACTGTGACCAAATACACACACTAAGAGAGGATACTATATCATAATATATAGATAGATCTTCAAATACATCTCAACAGAGTAGAAACCGTTGGTATCCTTTATTGAATAATGACCACGTGGCCATAATTGATCCGTTCATTATTGAGTCCATATCAAATGGTTGACAATAGATATGCCGTTAGGTAGGTATCTACGTACAATACTCAAGGCTGATATTTTTCACGCATATTTCAAATAAGGAGCATTCACAAAGAACAGTTTAAAATAATTGAAATAGCATTCAGGTATAAAATGGAAGTCCTGTGAGAAGTTTCGTTGTGCATACATATATATATATACTAGCTGCCAGGTCCGGCTCTGCACGGACGTCAATCTAGTCAACGAATTACTTTATATCGCCATCTGTTAGAATCTTATCGAACTAACTGAGATAATCATAACTCTTTGTTAATTAATAAACAAATAATTCGCAATAAAATAATATTTCGATTATAAATTGAGGTATAAACTATCCTATCTTTCAAGTTGGATCAAACTATACACAGTGTGCAAAATTTTATTAAAATCGGTTCAGTGGTTTAGGTGTCCATCGCGGACAAACATCGTGACAGGAGATTTATATATATTAAGATATAACCATTTTATCGATTTTAAATATAGCAGCAGTTTCGAAGAGATGCTCGAATTCAGAAAGAATAATGACTTATGGTAAATATACATGTTGAAAATAATCGGTTCAACGTTATACTAACCAATCAGAGACGCCGCAATTCTTGATACCATCGCAAACTACAAAGTTGGTGAAGCAATAGTCGACGCCGTTGTTAGTGCATATCGTCTCATTTGCATGAATGCAGCCTGTCTTAGGTGTTAACCGAGCTGTTGTAGCCGTGACTTGGTAGAAATTAGCCTGAAATGATATGAATTACATATGCTCAAATCGTTGTCTTCCTCTGAAATTGAACGAAATTTCGAGAACTTTTTCCTTATCTGTTGTACTGTTTCAGTTTGGAACAATTGTCTATTATTTTTGAAGAATATTTTTGATGAAGATAATTCCAACATTTTTTTTTATTAGGACTTTGTAAGGTTTTATAATATTCGATGTAATACAGTGTAAATTCTATAAAGCGACACTTGAGAAACTGATCATTTTATGGCGATAATGAGAGTTGTCCTTAAATGGAGAGAAGAAAAAGTAATATCATTTTACCCTTACTGTTCTAGTATTTTTATTATTTTTGACGTGATAACGTCTTATAAACCGGTGAACGCTGGTTGAAAACGCGAAAAAGCATGACTCATTGTCACGTTCCGCCCGAGCGGAGCGTGAAAGTGACAGCGCGGAACAAGTGATAGAGAGGCGCGATCGGCCTAAACGGTTGGCTTGTGACGCATCTATCTCTTGTGGCAAAAAGTATGCAACTTTTCATCAACATTTTCTTACAACGTTACCACGTAAAATTACCGTCCGTAAACAGACTTTACAGACAACTAATTTTTTCTTTTGTACTTTGTTAATATCTTGGGATATTGTAGGGCTAACTTGGTTATTGAAGGTGGTAGATCTACGCTGAAGCTATTACTGGTTTCAGCATAAATGGGTCGGCTCGCCCGGGGTAGTACCACCCTCTCACAGAAAACCGACGTGAAGTAACAGTGCTTGCACTGTTGCGTTTCGTTCGGCCAGTGAGAGCGCCGGAGGCCCACATATTTAAAAGGCCGGCAACGCACTTGCGACTCTCCTGGTGTTGCTAGTGTCTACGGACGGCGGTGATTACTTACCATCAGGTGGCCCACCTGTTCATTTGCTCCCTATAATATAAAAAAAAAAAAAAAAGTTATATGAAAAGATTTTTCTAATAATTTCGCTGCATTGACTGCTTGTTTCGATCATGAATCCCTTCATCAGTAAGTGTCAGTGTTGTAGCCAGGCTGTCGTCTATAGCTATGTAGATTTGATCCAAGTCTACGTATTACGATTTCTTATATTTTCCGTCCTGCTCTGCTTGTAGAAGTTCCTTTCATTTTTCCCATAATGTAAAGAATTTATAGCGACTCAATCCAAAGAGTCTCCCAACATCATTTCTAAAGTAGCCCGCCTCTATTGCCGAGTATGAAGAAAACGATTTCTTTTTACAAAGATTTTATCTTACTCGCCAAGTTCGTGGTCGACTGAGAACATAGTAACGTATAGATGATGCATAACAATCTAACGAGGCTATCTAGCAGTCTAGGTGAGCATGTGAGAGGCAATCATAACAGACAAAAGAACGAATGTCTTAGAATCTTTTCCTCTTCTAAGACAACAAAAGAACGTACCGTACATAACCTCATTTCTTATTAATTTCAGCAATATATCAAATACTGTTTATTGCTTCATAATGCCGTATTCTTATACTTATTTAGAGTGCTGCGTACGGTGTATCATGGCATTGACAACAAGGTAATCTAACTAAAGCAAAATAATTTCAACGTTTTAGGAAGTATGGTGTTAAATGTAGTTCACAGTGTAAATATATTATGTCGTAATCCACGAACCATTCGTGTTCTAGATCATATTTCATCAGGATCCGTCGAGCCAGTAGAGCGTGTTTCAAGGATAAACATAAAAATTAATAGAATTTACATATTTATAATATCGTTGATACCTCTTATTATTTTAAGACGGGATCCACTTAAAAACTTGTTTAACAAATGATAATATTATTTGAATTTTGCACCAGAATTTTAATTAGACAACGCTGAATAACGAATCGTATAAATAAACTTGTTCGTAGAACATTCTTAGCGATGTTAATAAATTATAATAAATATGCGGTACGACTATGAAAGAGACATAACTGTAATCGTCACATTTCAAAATCGGTTAAGTTACTGAATTTTACTATAGTTATTGAAGTTACTAAACAGATTGAGTAAGGAATAATTTGATTTTGATTTTTGATCATATGAACGGTAAAATTTGGGCTTCGACCGCGGTGTGTCATCATCATCATCTTACCCTTATCCCACCTAAGTAGGGTCGGTACAACATGTTTTCCTTTCCCACTCTCCCCTGTCAGATGTCATCTCAGTAATTACACCTTTTATACACATATAATTTTGCACACAATCCATCCTCACCTTTTTCAGTCTTCCTCTACTCCTATATCCGTCCGCTTCGAATCTTAAAACTTTTCTTGTTACATGGCTTTATTTCTTCTCATAATATGCCCGTTGCATATTATTCTCCGTTGCGTATTACTCCTCAATCTCTCCGTCACCGGTGCTACCTTCAAACTTCCTCTGATATACTCATTCATAATCTTATCGATTCTTGTTACACCACACATCCATCTTAACATTCGCATTTCTAGCGACATGTAATCTTTTCTCATCCGTCTCTTTCGTAGCCCAGCACTCGGATCCATATAACACCGCTGGTCTTATTACAGTTTTATACACCTTCCCCTTGAGTTTCAACGGCATTCGTGGGTGCGTGACCCATAAACCACTCCAGACACCTTTCGCCAAAATAAAAAAACAAATTAAAAAAAATAATTAAAGTGTATAAAACAGTAATATTAAAAAAAAATTAAACATCTTATATGAACGATTAAAATTGGACTTAGCTGATTTTGAAATGTTAGAGACATAATTATACTAGCTATTAACCGTGGCTTCGCTCCTGTTCATGTAGATTTGCCCTATTCTTAGCGACCAGTATTTAAAATAAATTAAATGTACCTTATGTCTTTGTCGGTAGGTCTGATAATCCATTGAATAGTTAAGGTGTGTAAGCGTAAAAAACAAACAATCAAATTATATTCTCATGTATAATAGTAATAAATGCTAGCCCTAATTACATTGCGTAGGCGTTTTTACACGCAATATACGTGTTCCATCCAACGATGTGTAAAGGTTCAATAGCCTTTACCTGATAACATCTTCAAGATATCATAATTCCACCAGTCAAATAAACCATCGAAAGGGCTCATTAAATTGTCTCCTCGATAACGACAACTTTTAATAAATGCGCATATTTTAGCGCAGGTGCAATCAAAAAGACAATACCCATTTTAATAAGGTTTTTTCAATATATTGAATATAAATTACGTTTATCTGTTTTATTCATATTGTTTTTTTTATTTTATTTATTTATTCGATAAGAATAATATATATATATATTTTTAATAAAGTTTAATAAAATTCTACTTTTTTTTTTTTGCTTCTTGTATGTTTCCACTACCTACAAAACTTTTGTGTTTTATAGCAATACTGCTTGTTAGCTGGATGAAAATGCCTTGTGGCATTTCTTAATAATCGCCAACTAAAAAGTGCAATAAAGTATTCATTTATTCATTCATTCACGTGATAATCTGGGAAGTAGAGGAAGACCGAAAAAGGTGTAGATGGATTGTGTGTAAAACTATATGTGTATAAAAAGTGTGAATACTGAGATGACATCTGACAGAGAAGATTGGTAAAGGAAAACATGTTGTGCCGACCCTACTTACGTGGGATAAGGGTAAGAATATGATGACGTGATAATCTGGGAATGATGGAAGAATATCCTAGATTTGTTCTTTAGCTTTAATGACTAAATAAAAAGATATCTAAGTTGTCTGGAAAGGCACATTAATTATATAAAGTTTTAAGAGCGAATTAGAAGTTTTACGATACCGATAACTACTCTTGGTTAGTATTATACAGAATTCCATTTACGTTTATATCCGTGTTCACACTGCTGTTGCTTAAGAAACGGAAGCGAATCCTTCCTCTAACGGAGATCACATAGTAAGGCGAATGAACGTTCCGTTTTACCAGCAAATCGCAAAGCCGAAGGCATCTGTTCTTCTTCAACACTGTAAATGCGTCCCTATTACTAGCACAATTAGGTCCAATATTTCCAGGGTAATATATGACGACCAGTACGTTCACGAACTCCGAAGCGGCGACAATTTCTATGACGCATTCATAATCAATCTCATTTAGTGTACGTAGAACCTGAAAGATGTTATGAGATTATTTTTTTATTTATATTATAGGGGGCAGACGAACAGGTGTGTCACCTAATGATAAGTGATCATAGGCACTAGCAACACCAGGGGAGTCACAAGTGCGTTGCCGGCCTTTTAAATATGTGGGCCTCCGGCGCTCTCACTGACCGAACGAAACACAACAGTGCAATCACTGTCACTTCACGTCGGTTTTCTGTGAGAGGGTGATACTACCCCGGGCGAGCCGACCCATTCATGCTGAAACCAGTAATAGCTTCAGCGTAGCTCTACCACTTACAAAAGTAAGGATACTTTAGGACGAGGGAGGCTAATATTATGGTTATATGCCATGAGGTATACTTAGTCTGGCCATAAATACTGTTACAATTAGAAATAAACAAAATATTACATTAGAATGTGGAATCTGTCATTTTTATATGATTGTTCATTGAGTTTTCTCATTTTGGCGCCAATTCATTGTACAATATTTTCCGATATTAAAATGGAGTGGCGTGATAAAGAGAACCGAATCGCTGTGATTGCATTACACATATTAGGTACGGAGCCAAATGCAATTTTTAAAACTCTCCATACGCTTGATGTTTGTAAAATGTTTGTGTACCAACTATTAATAGGTACAATGAGACACCCTCTGCTTGTGACAGAAAAAGATCAGGCCGTCCACATAGTAATCGTACGAAAAAGATGGTCAAAGCAGTAAGGGAAAGAATTCGACGAAATCCTGTCCGAATGTAAAAGATTTTATCTCGGGAGATGAAGATAGCACTTAGAACCATGCCGCGTTTTTTAAAAGAGGACTTAGGACTTGCAGCCTATAAGAGACGTACTGGTCATTTCTTAACTGATAATTAAAAAAAAATAGGGTGGTAAAATCGAAACAACTACTGAAGCGGTACGCAAAGGGAGGTCACAGAAAAATTTACTTTACGAATGAGCACATTTTTATATTTGAGGAAAATTTTAACAAACAAAATGACCATATTTATGCTCAAAGCTCTAAGGAAGATTCCTAATTAGTCGACAGAGTGCAACGTGGGCACTATCCGACTTCAGTGATGGTTTGGTGGCGTATTAGCTAGGAAGGAGTGACTGGGCCATACTTTTGTGAAAAAGGTATCAAAACAACGGCACAATTGTGTCAAGATACCATTCTTGAGAAGGTAGTGAAGCCCCTTAACAACATCATGTTCAATAACCAAGAATGGTCCTTCCAGCAAGACTCGGCGCGGGGTCATAAAGCTCGGTCTACGCAGTCTTGGTTGGAAACGAACAGTTTTGGACTTCATCAGAGCTGAAGACTGGCCGTGGTCTAATCCTGGTTTTAATCCGCTGGATTATAATTTATGGTCAGTTTTAGAGAGTACGGCTTGCTCTAAAAGCCATGATAATTTGGAGTCCCTAAAACAATCCGTACGATTGGCAGTGAAGAATTTTCGCATGGAAAGAGTGCGTGCTTCTATTGATAACTGGCCTTCAACGTTTAAAGGACTGTATTGCAGCCAATGGAGACCGCTTCGAATAAGCTTTCAATATTTTTAATTGTTTTATATTTATGTATTAAGCTAACGCACTGTAAATTAATATCATAATTTTTTATGATTTTATATATCTAAAAAATAGTAATGTTTAAAATACGCTAACTTCATATTCAGTTAACTAATACCTGAATAAACCGCTAAGTGCGATTCGGATTTGGACACCAAGAGTTCCTCCTTGCAAAAATTATTCGTATAAAATGTTCTTACCAAACAAGTAGTATAATATATTTTAAAGAGTTGACAGTACCTCAATATAATAACATGGGTCATGTTTCAATAATATATAGGTTATATCCCTCCTATAATTAAGAGAATCCTGAAGATACCAGGTATGATACAATCTAATTATCGTGTCGAAATAACCATAAATGTAATGGCGGTTTCCGATACCTACATACGGCAAGCAACCGCTCCAGTAATTAGCTTTATTGAATATTTTAATAAAGTAATGTACAAAATGGTGCACTTTAGTAAACGGGGAAATGATAATACCTTATAACTAACTATATTTAACAAACTGTTTGACAGACCAACGTGATTGTATCTGACATTCCCATTCCGTAAGAAAGATCGTAACGCAAACGATGAGAGAAAGCACATTCGTTGCTGATATCCCGAGGTCTGTACAGCAATAGGAGACCGTGACAGGAAGCCACGTTGACCATATTACACGTGATCCATAAGATATACAAATAGATATTGCATATGCGAGACATTTTCACGGTAGACATTCTCAAAATCTATACGGCCTCGCATGTACTCGTATTTAAATTAAATAATCAGTATCAGCCAGGATTGTTCTCGAATATTTGGCGCCTGCGAAGTAAGAGAAATACATTAACATATTTAATACTAGCAGGCCCGTCGGACGTTGTCCTGCACTGATAATAAAAATAGAAAAACTTATGTACATGAAATGCTTAAGGTTACTAATGTATTCAATTTTATAAGTATTAATACTGTAACCGTCTATATAGCCTTCTTAATTACCTCATTGTATGTGACCATGTCTTTAGAAGATAAATGGCTATAATTTTTTTGGATATCTATAAAAGAGGAATATCTCACTAAGCATTATTTTCTTATATCTCAAAGGGGTTAGGCAGCATTTTTGACGAAACTCCCAGGCGCCTTCACTTTTCCCGATCCTTTCAACAATTATCATTATATTTCAACCATTTTACACAAAACTTTGACAAATTATATACCTAAACCTTCCTGATAAATAACTCTATCTTTTGGTGAAGTTCGCATTACAATCCGTTCTGTAGTTTTTAAGTATATTACGAAAATACAGACAGATAAACGCGGCGGACGACTTTGTTTTATAATATGTAGTGAAATTTAATCGTTTAAAAATTAATAGGTAAGTCTCACATTTAGGAAAGGACGATCCCAATACACTTTACCGATCCTTTCTACCGTCGATTCCTGACCTCACGCAATTTATAGATGCATTTTAATATCCATTGCTATTTGTATGCTATTTTGTTCTCGTTTTAACACACACAAAACAAAGATATTCTTTATTAATCATTTGTCCAATAACATCTACCGTGACCCTGGAAACATTATTAGATATGTTACATTTCTAAAACTTACAACCTTCTAAATCGCGTCTATGTATACAAATAGAATAAATTTTATTATTATGGAACTGATCGAATCAATTTGTATTTGAATTTATTGCCTCTGTTTCCATCTTATTGACGTAACTACCTCAAGGTTTGGTCAAACAGCGGACGGGGCGTGACGGCGACGCGACGTTGGCGGGACGTGAGGAGTTGTAAAGAGATAGGTAATTTAAAATATGTCATACAGAGACGTCGCGCTCGGCGCTCGAGTAGCGATCGCGACACGTTGTACAGTGGACAGAAATCGGAATCTCTCTTTCATAGGATTTTAGAAATATGGAAATGTGTTATTTGGTAGTTTTAGGTATACAGTTTTGTCAAAACGGGCATATCATTGAATTATTTAACAATATCAAGTTTTATTATTACCGTATACAAAATATATATGGAATTGTAAATTTCTGATGTATGAAAATGGACATTCTTTTCTTCATAACTTTTTTGTATTTCAAAAAGTAAAGCTGAAACTTATACGTATCATTACTGGGGTGGTAAGGAAGGCTTAGGAACTTGATCCCGGGCGTCCCTGTTCGAAAGATATGTATAAATGAAAAATGCATAATCAGGCAAAATTTTCTTTGAATTTCAATCGACTACTTGAAGATCTATTATCAATTTTAGTAATATATGAAGTAATATCAATGCCTAATTCACTCACTCTTACCTACCATCAAAAATTCCTTTTGAAACTTCAATAAATCTGTTTTCATTCAAAATCAAAATCAAAAATTCTTTATTCAGTTTAGGTCCTGAGAAGGCGCTTATGAACGTCAAAGTTACCACCGGTTCGGAAAACAACCCACCCATCGAGAAGAACCGGCAAGAAACTCGATCTGGTTTATCTTTTCATTAACATATTATAACTCACATTTTTAAAACATAGTTATAAATAATTACATTCGGTTTTGGTGGATGCACAGAGAGGGCGTCATTTCCAGACGTCACCGTCGTTCACATATTGATCCACCCTGTAATAGCCTTTAGATATTAAAACCTGCTTGACATGGTGCTTGAAATTAGTATCCGGCAGATCACTAACGTGTTTTGGAATTTTATTATAAAACCTAACACTATTACCTAAAAAACTGTTACCGGTCTTAGTGAGCCTAAAACATGGAATGACCAATTTATTATTATTTCTTGTATTTAGATTATGTCGGTCCTTTACGAAATCTAGCTTATCTAAGTTTTTGCGGACGTACATTAGATTTGCAAGTGGGAGGGCAGAGTTAGGATACCGAACTCCTGGAACTTATCTTTTAATGATTCGCGAGGCCCCATATCATAAATTGCTCGAACTGCCCGTTTTTGTAGTAAAAATATGGTGTCTACCTCAGCTGCTGTCCTCCACAGCAAAACACATAATACTAAGGCAGAGTTCAAAATACATGGGGTGTGATATTTTTCCTTTATAGTATGCAATACAATACAAAGATATAACAGATAGTAAAGTCAAACTAAAACTTCAGTGTGTTCTAAGCATTACAACCAAGAGACTCTTAAAAACATTAGTTGTAGCATTAAGATTGAAAATAAACATATTGATTGACGATTTCACCTCAATTGCATGTCGTCTAAGTATGAAATTTTTATTAATAACTATAATTTCAACGGGGACGGTCGGGGTCAAGGTCTAATATCCCAAGGCTTCATTACCACTCAGGTAACAATACCTATAAGTTTTACCTTTACAACACAAAAAAGCTATGAAGAAAAGAAAGTTCATTTTCATACATTAGAAATTTACAAGTCCATATTATATTATATAAAAGGTAAAAATAAATCTTGAAATTGCTAACTAATTCATTGATACAACCGTTTTGACAAATTGTATACTTAAAACTATCAAATAATACATTACTTTTTTCTAAAATCTTATGAAAGGGAGGCTCCGATTTCCATCCACTATCCGTCGCCTCAGCGTCCGACGTGAATAAAACAAGAATACGACGCGGACGGGACGGGACGGGAGCGCGGCGTGAGCGCGTCGCTATGCTTTGTTTTAAGAATTTTCCTTCGAGTAGTAAAACAGATAGCGCGACGGTAACACGCCGCGCCCAACGCGGCGGCAGTGTTGTATTCATTTACAAAAATGTACGTTCAAAAAGTTGAATAGCTGATTGAAATTGTTCGTGGCCACATTTTTTTGTATGACTTGGCCCATCTATATCGAGTTTGCTTATTTTTTCACATATTCATGACGCTTTTGATTTACTACATGCGCCCGTATCCATTTATGTCGTTTCTTTGCTAACGCTAACAAAAGCAGCACAGCTTCCACATCGGAATCGCTCGACATTTCGATTCAAAGTACTCGAGGAATATCGACGAGTACGGCAGGTTGGCGGGCGCAACGCTAGCGGGATCATCACGCCCTAAGTGTGACATCCACGCCGCGACGCCGTCCCGCTAGCGTCGCGTAGCCGTCATTCTCCATTTGCTGTTTGACCAAACCTTTAAACCTTCGAGGCATCATTAATACTTCATGGGTAAATCGAGCAGCCCGTACTGAATACATAAATAAATTACAATGTATTAATGCATCGTGAGTTAGTTTCTTTCAAAACGACCTGATAGTTGTGTTTTACCGATGCAATTTTACTTTCAGATGGCGCATAACGAAGTAGTGACGTCAAATTACGATACCAATTGTAATAATAATAGTGAATACAAAAAGGACTTTCGGACAGCCTTACCTCAGCTCCTTGCAGTTAGCGTGAAGAATTTACTAATATTAGGTAAGCAGATTTTCGGCAACATTGACTCTGAAATGCGAAATATGAAAATGATTAAAAAATATATGTAAATTAGATAGTTGAAAACTAATATTCTTTTTTTAATTTTGACATGTTCATAGGTTATTGTATTTTTTTGTTTTAATATAATTTAAAAGATTTTTTTTTAGTGTCTTAAAAAGCTTATTCATTCAGTGTACTGAGCGCTTTGCATAGAAAACGAATAGGTATTACAATTAAAAATAAAGAGACATTTTAATTATTTTTTATAAATATTTAGTATGTATTAAATATACTGCTATAATAATTTAGTATATACTAAATTTATTGGTAGCTTCACAGCTTGCAGAGTTTACTATCTTTATTTGTTTTCTTTTAACCACATTAAAGTTAAAAGTTTTTGAAGTTATACTTCTTTTGGCGCGTTAGGGAAAAATGATGAGAGTAAATTTTTACGATGCGCGCGCACACCGTCACGAAAAACCGACACCCTGAAGTTAGATATAGTCAACATTTTATTCAAAAAAAGTACGTATGTATTAAATACTTTTTTTCTATTGTTAGTGTCGTTTTTTTCTACAAACGTAGAATAAAGTGAGAGAAATTTTTTTTGAAAAGATTCTTATTTTTTTACACCAAAGAAGTATAACTTCTAACGCGTGTACATAAGTACACACTATCTTTTTTATATAATAACAAGCTGTACCCGCGGCTCTGCGCATTCAATTAACCACTAAATATTTTCATATCCTAATTTTATTTTTACTTACATTTAATGATTTCTAAAAGTATTACTAATAGTTACTATAGCCTATCAAATGCGAAATAAAATATACTGCTATCTCTAATTCATGTATAACAAACAAATAAAAAATGTTCACGCATTTTCGTGACTAGTGAGTGTCCTTTAGATACCAGTGACCGGCTTTCATTTTTTTGCATGCATTTTAGATGTATAGGGGAAGTGAATCAGTGCACTATTTATACAAATTGGGCATTACAATAATATCAAGTCCAATTGGACTACTTCATTAATATCTATTAAAACTTAGTGCTTGGTGATAATGTAATGTGATGTTTTTTTTTTTAACGTGGGAATAATCCTACATTGGACACCCACAGCCCTGAAGAGCTGTGGGGTGTCAGACGCTTACTGACTAAAAAAACCCACGAGTTACCGTCTGCCGCGCTATGGAGTGGCACAGGATCGAACAAGCAAGCGCCATGCCACTCCGGCGTATACTGCAATACTATCCAACCGAAAACAAAATTAATTATTTGAAAGCTATTGTAACAATAATACTATGTACTATAAGTATGTACGTGCCATAGGTATATGCCCAATCCATTTCGCGAAAATGGTTATATGCTGGGATCGATCTATCATCACTGATAGAACTGTAATGGCTTACAAGCCCGATATAGTGGTGATAGATCGATTAAAACGCTGCCCAATGATTGTCTGTATAACAGTTCCGCATTATGGCAACATTGTGAAAACCGAAAAAGATAACATACGTGGACCGTGCCAATAGCCGTTTCGGCCTGCGGTCACATGGCGAAGAGTTTTGACCAACCTCTTAAGAAACTGTCATCGGGTAGCTAGATCAAGAGACTCATCCAAAATGGCGGATCTGCTTAATACAGCGCGCATCGTAAAGAATTTTTTTGTCCATGTCACCATGACCACCGACAACTTGAACCTTGCGTCAATTTTTCTATTCATAAATTAGTATATACTAGTAGGTCAGGCGGACGTTGTTATGCGTTGATAATAAAAAATATATACTTATGTGCTTGAAACGCTTAAGGCGGCTTGACTTTTCCGATTCTTTTAACAATTATCATTATATTTCAAGCAATTTACAAAAAAAAACCTTAACAAATTATATACCTAAGTCTTCCCCGTGAATTACTCTATCTATTGGTGAAGACCGGGTTAGATTCCGTGCAGTAGTTTTAGAGTTTATCGCGAACATGTTACTATAGACTATAGATACATTTCTAATATGTATAGTAATCAATACATATTATAAAACAAAGTCATCCACCGCGTCTGTCTGTCTGTCTGGATGTTCGCGATAAACTCAAAAACTACCGAACGGATTGTAATGCGGTCTTCACCAACAGATAGAGTAATTCAAGGGGAAGATTTAGGTATATCATTTGTCAAGGTTTTTAACGAATAAGTCAAGTTGCCTTAAGCGTTTCATGCACATAAGTATATATTTTTTTATTATCAAGACAGTACAACGTCCGCCGGACCTGCTAGTATAATATAATCGTTTCTCGTCAAGGTAGTATACAATGTTAGATCTATCTATCCTGAGTCTTACGGTAACACTAATAAACGAGTTATTTAAGTCACACCATTTTATTAAATAGCTTACCTGTGTATATTATGGGGTGCTTAATATTTTAACTATTTTAATATTATCAGTATAGTGAAATATAAAAATTATCATCAGATTCAAAATACGCGTATTGTCCGCGAGGCGTAAGCTGAGCTTTGCATTTGGGTGAGTGCATATAGATAGTTATATGCGTTACCTAGCAACTCCGCCGTGCACCGTCCGCACTTCGCCTCTTGTACTGGTAGCAGCGTGACGTGCTTAATAATTACTTAACTATATTTCGTTCTCTGTGTTCGATTTAGTAATCAAATCGCTGCAAATACAAATAAATGAACAATACAAAAACCTTCAAATAGACAAGTAAAGAAATTTTGTGTAATTTAAACTATTATTTTACAAGACAAATGTATGAAAACGAGAGTGACAATGAAAATGATGAAGATGCAATGTCCGGTGTAGAAGATTTTTTTTCCTATATATATATTTTTTTCTACATTTGAATTTTATTTATTGATCTCAGACTTATCAATCATAATCAGTGCTACGTATGATAGCTGGTTTTCATTTGAACAATTTTTGCTTATTTAGTTTTAGTGTATTTTTAAACTAGAATACCTCTCTGCCACTTACTTATGTTATGTACCTGCTTGAAACATAATAACATTTACTTTTAAAAGTTTTTTTGGCTGACTCTATTCTTGGTACTCACTCACACAATGCTAAGCTTCAGTCTACCCCTCGTGGACTGTACGCGCTGGTGAGGCACATACGAAGATACGGATATGAGTCTGATCAACGCAGACACCTATCGATAGCCTAGCTTGTATGCATAGTTTAGATCGATACGCGGCATTGCATGCAAGGTAACCGCCCAAGCCGAAGTTCGGCCACTTTGGCGCTCTTGAGCTTGTCGCTATATGACCGAGTGTATTATGCGCTCGCTAAAAAATCACTCGTGAAGCTGTAAAGGTGGGTATGGAACACAATAATCTTTTTAATATACGAGATAGAAAATGTCCTTGTTATTAAATTGTGAATCGTCCTGTAACCTATAACTATGTATGCAAGAATAGGAAATTAAAGGACGTTTTCAATTGAATATTTCTCCATTAGTAATAGTTAAACTTCGGAAAGGAGTCGTATTAAATATTGCATAGAAGTCGATTATGTCGTGGAATGCGATGGATTTGCTATCTTTTAATTAATTGAGAATAAATTATCGATGCTTAAAATTTTGATTTTTATTTTAGGTTATGGAACGACTTTAGGATTCGTAACGATTGTAATACCAGCTGTTGAGAAACCTAGACAAGACGAAGTATTACATTTAGAGAAGGACGAGATATCGTGGATAAGTAAGTTTATTTTTTATTCTATGTTAATTATTTGTATATGCTGTGTGCATTATTATTCCCACTGCGCGGGTTTATTTAGTTTTATTGCATTTACTAGTATGTATCTCAGGATAGTTTTTGCAATGATAGAATAATTAATACACGAGGAAGGTGTACGTATATAATTTGTCAAAGTTTTGTGTAAATTAGTTGAATTATAACGATAACTGTTAGAAGTGTTGGGAAAAGTCAAGCCGTCTGGGAGGTTTCATCGAAAAGCAACGCAAAGTGAGATATTCCTTTTTTGCAAATAGTAGTCCGGTGAAACTGGGAAGGCCTTGCCATGGTAACAGTGTAGGTCAGTTCGAAAAAAAAAAAAGATCTACATATACGTCTCTGATGGTATATACCTATCTTCTAAGGATAGCTTACAATACCCGTCTATCTTCTAAAAAATGGTCACATAAAATGAGGTAATTGGAAGGCTATTTAGACGGATACAGTATCAATCCTTATCAAATTAAATACATTAACTACCTTAAGCATTTCATGCGCATAGGTATTTATGTTTTATTATCGGGGCTCGACAACGTCCGCCGGACCTGCTAGTGCTGGAATATTTCACAACCCTCATTGGTATAATTTTCGGTATGGATCAGATTCGAAACGATATGTCATACATATCTTGTCATGTCATGTCATCTCGTCTCGTTATGTCATGTCGTATCGTTACGAAACTGATCCATACCGATCCTTGGTTCAATTGACCATTACGATATATATCACCGTAAATAATCAAATCTTCTGTTTGTAAATCAATTACCGTTATAATTAAGGTTTAGGCTTAAAGTATCAATTAAACATTAAAAACAAATAAATGGTCTCGGAATTTGATTGACTCGTAGCGTTTTAACATCAAGTGTGGCAGGAATGGGAATAAAAAAGTTAAAATTTTCAGGTTCAATACATTTCATCGTGGTCCCGTTAGGATGTGCGCTATCGGGAGTGGTGTCGACACCTGTGGGACGCAGACGAGCGATGCAGATGGTCAATGTTCCGTTTTTTATAGCCTGGCTACTATTCTATTTCTCCACTAGGACAACACATTTATATGGCGCTTTAATCCTCACCGGCTTAGGGGGAGGTCTTCTTGAAGCGCCTGTGAGTTCAAATAAATAGTATTAGTTATTGTCAATTGATTATGACAGAGAAGTTGAGGAGTAATAGGTTAGCATGGTACGGGCATTATATGAGAAGATATGAAAGTCATATAACAAGAAAAGTTTTGAGTTTGAAAGTGGACGGATATAGAGGTAGAGGAAGACGGGAAAAGGTGTGGATGGATGATAGTGTGGAAAATGATATGTGTATAAAAGGTGTGAATACTGAGATGACTTTTGATAGGGGAGAGTGAAAAAGGAAAACATGTTGTGGCGACCCTACTTAGGTGGGATAAGGGTAAGATGATGGTGATGATGATTAGCCTATGAATAGTGATGATTTCGCCTGAAGCTCTCCTTTACCTGAGTTATTAATTAGGGGTCGTTCATAAAATATGTCATGTAAAGTTATACCTTTTCAGAACCTCTACCTCCCCGTTGTGTCACTATCACATTATCTGGAGACCCCTCTATCAATATTGCGTCATGAGTGATAGATAACCTTCTCCCACCTCTCGAACATGGTATATAGCAATGAAAATACAAAATATATAAATAATGGACTTGTTAATAAGCAAAATAAGTTATTATATGAAACGAGTGACTTTCTATTGTAAGAAAGAAAATTATATAAAAAAGAGAAACTTTGGAAAATTGTTTTAATGAGTTGCGACCGCCATGTTTCTTTTAACCTCGCCGCGATCCTTCTTATCATATCTTGTTACAGTACGCGACACCTCCTCCCCGATCCTCATAAGTGTTACAGTATTGTATGAATGGACCTTTCGGAGAAATTAGAGTACGTTATATAAAGCAGACATTAATTCGAGTAACTTCATAAATTAAATCAATTATTACATGTCCGTTTCAGGTACTGACTTATGTAGCTGAGGTGACCCAGCCTCACCTTCGAGGCGCCCTGGCGGCTTCAAGTTCTTTGTCCATCATAATAGGAGTCTTCACGCAGTTTCTCTTCGGTCTGTTCTTCTATTGGAGGACAGTTGCCCTTATCAACATTATATTCACAGTATGAATTGAAACTTTATTTGTGGCGGATACTTGGAGATTCTTGATTTTAGCTGGCTTGATGTAATTTCCGAATCGTTTAATTTAGTTTGCACCTAGACGAGATGCAATCGCTATTACACAGATGATTTTTTAGAGCTAGTACTTTAACCGCTGTAAAAACAAGAAAACGTTCGTAGGTATGCGTTTGTCTATAAGTTTTTAAAGTATTTTAACCTTCAGAGATTGTAAAAAAAATGTACAGTCGGGATTGAAATGAGGAATTAACACATAAAAAAATATTCCAATCGATCCCATTTTTTAAGAACCAAAACACTAATGTTGCACTAACTGAAGTTTATTTAGTTTTAAGAATATACTTTAATGTGCGGTGATCAAATATAAAAAGCAGTCGTGGTGGGTCCTTAGATTCGAACCCCGGCATGTACCAATTAATTTTACAGAATTCGCTTACCTTTATTAATTTAAATTGCTAACACTTTCGATTGACGGTGAAGAAACCTGAACCTGAGAAATGTTCTTATAGTACCACCGTATGCGGGAAAAATGTAGAACTGACGATTTCTCAGAGTTTGAAATCGCCAATACGTGGTACGCGGTCGTGGTGATTATGCACATACTTTCCTTCGGGAAGAGGCCAATGGCCCTGCAGTGTTTCTTTTACCGAGTAGCACGCAACTTGGATGTAGATGATGTATGCCTATACACTGTATCACGAAATATCGGTTCAGGTGGTAATTATCCTGACAAATTTTTTGTTTTTTCTCTGTCATACAAAATGTCAGAAATTACAAACAAGAATTTGTAGATTTTTCTCTTTAAAACAAGTAAAGCACAATCTGCGTCAACTTTTTTGACCGCTCTGAACATAGATACTCAAAACACAAGTGCAGGTATAAATAAATACATATTATATTACGTGTATAACATCGAGACAAGTTAAGGTTAAATAAATGCCAATATTTGATCCCTATAATAAATAATATTTTAACTTAATTTTGTATTAAAACTCTTGACGATATTATGCGCAAGCTTAAATTTACGATGATATTCAAAGCGGTCAAAAAGATTGGTGAGGACTATAATGACAGAGATGTTTCTTCTAAATGTTCAGAATAATTCTTTTAGCTTATTGGTACAGTATTCTTTGTAGTTGGATAATATAACATAATAAAAAAAAATGTTACGTTATGCTTGTAAAAAAAAAATATGCATAAAAGAACTTTTGAGTGTAATTTTATTCCTACGAAACATACTAAAACCAGCATATTACTGTGATGATTATAAAAACAGTATTGATTGACATAAAAAAATGTTTAAAGCACTTTGTACATTCTCTTGCTAATAAATCTATTACACGTAACGACTACAGTGGCGAGAGAGTGCCGTCGGCCGAGTACTCGGTATATATAAACATTTTAACGAGTGTTCAGCCGAGTTTTAGACCGAACAGAGTCTCGAGAGAGTTACTAGAATCACGATTTGTTGACTATGCCGAGTGTCCACCTCCCGTTTCATATTTCCGCCCCCGCAGCGACTCGCTATCCCGCTCAACAGGTATCGACATGCACTTGGCCGTTACTCGCCGACTCGTTCGCTACTTCTGTGTGCAATTTATATGTTTATTTTATTATATACTCCAACAATGTCGCAAAACGTTCTACAATCATTCTTTAAAGTAGCTTCAACTCTTTAGGATTTTCGATCTGTAACGCGCCTTTTTAAAATCTAATTTCTTGTCCAAATACTTCTTCTCCCTTCTTCCAATAACTCCCATAGTTCTTAAATGATGAGTGGTAGAGGAGCCGGTTGAAAATTATCTTACAATCTTTTCTTTTGCGATCCATTTTAGTCGGTGACTGCGTCGTGACTAAGCTGACTCGCCAAGTTTCAAAATACATATAAACACCTACACATTCATCCGACTCTCTCGGCCTAGTATCGTTTTCTTGTCTCGCCACTGCACCTCGTTACGTGTAATAGACTCTTAACTGTAATTACATCATTACAAAATCTCTGAATGCAATTCAAATTAAATAATCAAGGATAGATTCCTAAGAACGTTTTCTTGTAGCTCCAACTGTTAAGGCATATTAACAAGGAATAAAGGCTGATCATAGCTTCTGCATAAAGAATTTAGCTTTTTTTTATTTGTATTTTTTTATTATTATTTTACTGAAAATTTCCAAATTTCCAGGTATTGGCCGTGGTCGCATTGTGTTTCGTTCCGGAGTCACCTTTCTGGTTGGTCTCAAAGAAACGTGACGATGAAGCGAGGAAGGCATGTATAAATTACTAGATTTTACCAGCGGTTTCGCTCGTGTTAATGTAGATTGACCTATCCCTCGGAAGGGATATTTGTTATGTACATAGATATTAAATCATGATATGATATAGCATATGATATAACAAAAAGACATACATATATCGTAACGTAATAAAATAAATAATAAAAAAAACGTGTGTGTCGTAAAGACACACGACAGAAGTGAAATTTTTGTATTACAGATAAACATTCGAATTCGCCCGACGTTGCTTAACTTCGGTGATCGGGTGATGGTTTTTCAACACTAACCAACACATTATTTACTCCCACCACTTTTCGTCACACAAAAAGGTCGTTGATCAGAATTTTATAAGCCCTTCCATAAGAAGTTTCACATCAAAAATGTTTATTTCTCAAGCCACACGACAGAGCGCCGTGACACGTTTATTATTATATTTTATGGGTTTCAGAGCCTACAATGGCTACGCGGATGGACAAGTCCTCAGGCAGTGGAACAAGAACTCAAAGAAATTCAAGCCTTATTTAAGAACCAGGACGGTAGGATTTTATTTTTAATCGTAAGTAAGATTCTTTTCTTATGTGAATGAGCTAAATAATATTTTACACAATTTTTCTTTTATTTCAGATAGCGATAACAGAAAGGAGACTCTGCTTCAGATGATAACACATTACACCGAGAGAAGCTTTTTAATACCATTTCTTCTTATTGGCTATTGTTTTTTCGTCGGGCACTTCAGCGGCATGACTTCATTACAGGTAATCACACAAGACACGTATTCTTTTAATATTATTATATCGAAATGTTTGTTTGTACATTACGTATATATTAAGACACGAGATATGAAAAGAAAACAAATCAAACAGAATAATAAACATAATATATAATGAGGTAAAATTTATAATAAAAACCAATATTAAACGTGAATAACCCAATTTTCCCTCACGAGGCTTTCCTCAAATAAATATACATTAGTAAAATATCTATATTTATTCAAAAATACCTGCCATTTCTTAAGATTCTTGTAATAAACGGCACACTTTTCGACGTACTATAAAATGAAGTCGCTTCCGCTGTCTGTTCACTTCGATCTTTTAAAACATGCAACGGATTTTAATGCAGTTTTCAGCAATAGACAGAGTGATTCAAGAGGAAGGTTTATATGTATAATATATACATATTATAGTGCAGAAAAGCCAAAAAAAATCAAAGATTTGTAATGTGATGTCGTAATAAACATATTTTTGTGCGCTTAAATTGCAAATGCGATGCTAAACCTTAAGAAACAGATAAAATTAATGTAGTATGAAATTGTATATCTTAATGTCCAAAGGATGATAACCCACAGTAACCATTTTATTATCTTTTACTTTTATATATTACAAATATGTGTTATTTATCAAGTTATTTTGTACAATACAGTATTATTCCTTATCTCTAATTAAATACATCTCTAATTAAATACACAAAATTGTACAAGTCATATAGATTAAAACTGCCCTTAACAGCATTTCATTAAAATGGATATCTTTGAAAATATCAAAGATTCAAAACGCGGAGGCACAGCGGCTGGCGAACCTTTACCATTTCAATATAAACGCCTGCAATTTCCAGTAAAGCTATCTTTTGCTATGATCATTAATAAGTGACAGGGTCAAAAACATTCAACGTTGTAGGCTTAGATTTGAGTGTTGAGTGTTTCTCACACGGCCAGTTATATAGCGCGCTTTCAGGAATAACTTCCAAAGGAGACATGTTTGTACTGTCTCATGGAAAATCAGCTGTAAATATTGTAAACAAAGAAATCCTGCGGCATAGACTAATCACAATACTATTAATCACTCCACATTGCCCCATATTTGTATCTACATGGCATCCGTGCGAAGCCGGGGCGGGTCGATAGTTTAGTAATAAAATATAATCGTATATTTTCTGGCGCTGCAGACATACGCAGTGTCCATATTTCAGATGCTCGAAGCACCATTAGACAAATACCGTGCGACTTTAATTCTTGGTATACTGCAGATATTGGGCACGGCTTCATGCGTTCTGTTAGTCCATTATACAGGGAAAAGGCCGATTACATTTTTCTCTACAGGCGGAGCAGGAATTTGCTGCATACTTATTGCCGTCTACGATGTATACATTCGAACTGTAAGTTATATATATTTTGTTTATATTCCTTCCATAACTAAAAGCAAACAATCGAATTCCGAATCTCAAAAAGGGCAAGATTTGTAACTGATAAGTTGGTAATCCTGAGAATAGAACTACTCGTGTGACAGGAACGCGAGCACTTTTGATTTACGGCAGGAAAAGGCGGTGGTATTTCTACAGTTGAAACTCTTACACGTTTCTACTAATAAAGCTTTTCGTTTCAAAGCAAAGCTACAATTCATAAATTTCTGTATGAGATTCATACACCGTTAACAATTTCAACTTCAATTTTTTAATAATGCCGTCTCATAAATACTTATTCTGCCAGTGTCAATTCAGTCATCGGCTAGTCACTTTATAGGTAGTATTCGATTTTTTTATATATTTTACTTCGTCCAGATTAGGACACTAAACCACAGAAAGACACACACAACACTTACAGGCATCATGCCTTAAATAAATAAATATTTATATAATAATTATTGTTTGTTATTGTGATATGTTAAAGTTTAATTTTGTTAATACATATGAAATTATCCAGAGTAATGACAAAAGGAAAAAAATACATACCTGAGCAAAGATTTAAGATGGGATCGACGGGGTATATTTTTAGTTACATTAGCATACGAGGAATATAATAAATTGAGGCAAAGAAATGTGTTCTAGGGTGCTTTCAGCCAACCCATATACACATATTGAATGGTCCCCGATTCTGAGCTTTGTAAGATGTTTATAGGTTTATACTTTATAGGTTAGTCTTTGACCACAATCTCAGCTGATGATAAATGATGATCCGGTCTAAGATGATAGTCACGCTAAACCTAGAGGGTGACTGGCTCTCAAGTGCAGCTGCTGGAATATACCAACAAGTACTTGGCGATAGATTTTCAACTTGAGGGTGGTAGCTAGACAGGCGGACTTAGAATAAGCCTTACCACCGTGCTATGGTTTCATCATGATGTTTTCCTTCACCGAAAGCTCCGACTCAGTAGCTTGGATTCGAACGTACGTCCTTCGACGTTGTGTCTGAACAGACTATCAACTACGCCATCATCGTTTAAACTGTACTGGACACCACACGTAACCTATCCTCAGTTTTATATACTGGATGCAGCGAACTTGCAACAATCACAAAATGTATAACACTATGGCCTACTCGGAATTTTAACCTGAATGGAAGCATTTTATTTACTTTTAATTTATTTATATATATTCCATGATGCAAACAAACCAGTCTAGATAGTATAAATACTGAACGTAGGTTTTGTAGTGATTGAGATATCCACCATGGAAACCTTTTTTATCAAACAAGACCAACAACTTCATCACCCTGGAGTCCGCTGTGTCCTGGAATCCATGCCAGAACTACATGAATCCCTAAACATAGACATTGATACAAATTGTATTTAATTTCATAATTGATTAAATTAGTTCTTTATTATCTTAGAATAGTATCAGTGATGTCATTTAATATATGGACATTCATTAAATGGCATTTATGTTTGTTGTAAAAGCCAATACTTGCGTAATTCTGTTGTAACGCCACTTAGCCAATGCGACAGAGGTGGAACTATGATGCAAGACAGTATGAAAGTTTTAAAATTTCCTTTCACGTACTTTATACGCTGCAAGCAAGACAGTTCCAAGAATACTTAGAATACATATACATACTATTGTAAGTCTCCTGCCAACAACACCATTTACAATACCGTAGGAGTAGGTGAAAGCGCTAGTAGCCAGAACGCGTCTTATTATTAATTAATAACCGTTTCAATTTAGAACGCATCCTAATTTGTTTTACGAACACATGCGTAGTGGGGGGTATTAGTTACGAATTTTAAATTATTATTTTGTACGTGAATTCAGAAAAATTCGTTCGTATATACCGGGGTTCGAACATGCGGAAATCGGATGGACATTCCACAAGTCAAACCACCACGGCTTATTACGTGTGATTTTAAATCAGTTTATTATTGATATTTTGTTTATTACCGATATCTGACAATTCTAGTGATAAAGATCGGTATTCATTTATGATAACTAATAACGTTCAACGTTTTTACAGTACGGCATACCTCGCGATGTTTCTACAATGAACTTTATGTCAAACGCAACGAATACAACACAGGGTGGAGAATTGAACAACGATTCGGTAATGTATATTACGGACCGTTCAAGTATTACGCAAGTAAAACTATTGTAATTTCTGATAGACCCCTGCTCACTGCCCCTGTTGGACAGCATTATAACCCGTAGAAGGTCTCATGCTTACATAAACTTTAATACAAATATTTTTAATATATTCTTGTTTTTGTATTGATTCATAGGCAGCAGTTAACAAGTCTAAAAATAAGGAATTTATAGTCTATAGAGGAATTGACGTAATAAGTGGTTCGCTTTTAGGGCGTCGGTAGCTCCGTGGATAAGAGCGCGCGTCGCACATATCCGACCTACACATCCAGAACCCCTTCCTCCCTTATGACATCAAAACTAAGCAAATTAAAAAACCCCCGTCCCCTTTAGTGCTTACGTAATCCTTGAATGATCCCTTAGATGTAGTTCAATTAATATACATGTTGTATCTCCCTCATCATCATCTTACCCTTATCCCACCTAATTAGTGTCGCCACAGCATGTTTTCTTTTTCGACTATCCCTTGTCAGATGTCATCTCAGTATTCACTCCTTTTATACATTTATCACAGCCTCTATGAACACCGTTTTCGGTTTTCTTCTACCCCTTATATCCTTCCATTTTAATCTCCAAGTTGGAAAATTTAAATACCATATAAATATTTCAGAATAACCCGTACTCATGGATGCCGACAACATTGCTGATGCTTTTAGCAATGATTACACATACGGGTATAAAGTTATTACCCTGGATATTAATTGGCGAGGTGAGTATATATTATATTTTAGAACGTTTATCAAGTACTACTAACATATGAAACAAGGAAATCAAATGATCTAGATGTGGTAGTTGGTTTTAACTTTCATAAACGCCTCCTCAGGGTCTAAACTGAATTGGATATTTGCATTTTGGTTTCACTCAGTTTAGCGTTAGAAGTATAAACGCCCGAATAATATTTGTATACGATAATTTTCATACATCGACTTTTCTCTGCTTTCTTTTAAGTCTAATCTTAACTAAAATATATATGAAAGTCTATTTGTATGTTTATTTTTTTTATTAGGCTTTCACGCTTTAACTACTCAATCGATCATAATAACATTTTGCGTACATATTGTCAGGAGCATGGAAAAGGGCATCGACGTCATTTTCATCCAGAACAAAAATACTATTCCCAAGGGGTAGGTTAAATTTACATTAACTCGAGCAAAACCGCCGGCAAATAGTTAGTATTATATGAATGCACTATGCTATAAAACTGTCCGGATTAAAATTGTCAAAATAATAGAAATAAGCATATCGAAATCTGTTACGTTGGCAGAGTGAACTATATACGCACCCGTTGGTGAACTTGGAAGGCTGCTTCGTTTTATTGTACCTATTTATTAAATTATACATTCACGTAGTCCTGCCATAAATACTGAAACAAAGAAAAAACAAAAATTCTATTCGAAAATAACATTTATTACTTTTACAGTGTATTAGCTTAATACATAAATACAACTTAATTAAAATATAAAAAGCTTATTCGAAGTGGTCTCCATTGGCTGCAATACAGTCCTTTAAACGTTGAGGCCAGTTATCAATAGAAGCACGCACTCTTTCCATGGGAAAATTCTTCACTGCCAATCGTACGGATTGTTTTAGGGACTCCAAATTATTATGGCGTTTAGAGCAAGTCGTACTCTCCAAAACTGGCCATAAATCTTAATCCAGCGGATTAAGATCAGGACTATACGACGGCCAGTCTTCAGCTGTGATGAAGTTCGAAACGTTCATTTCCAACCAAGACTGCATAGACCGCGCTTTACGACCCGGCGCCGAGTCTTGCTGGAAGAACCATTCTTAGTTATAGAACATGGTGTTGTTAAAGGACTTCACTATCTTCTCAAGAATGGTATCTTGATACACTTGTGCCGACATTTTGATACCTTTTTCACAAAAGTATGGCTCAGTCACCCCCACCAAACTATCACTGAAGTCGGACAATGCCCAGGGTGCACTGTGTCGACTAATTGGGAAGTTTCCTTAGAGTTTTGAGCATAAATACGGTCATTTTGGTTTGTTAAAATGTTGCTGAATTGTAAAAAAAAAATTCATCCGTAAACAAAACTTTTCTGTAACCTCCCTTTGCGTACCGCTTCAGTAGTTGTTTCGATTTTACCACCCTATTCTTTTTTAAATTATTAGTTAAGAAATGACCAATACGTCTCTTATAAGCTAGTCCTAAGTCATTTTTTATAAATACACCACATGGTTCTGGGTGCTGTCTTCATCTTCAGAGATAAAATCTTTTGCTTTCGGACAGGATTTCTTCGAATTCTTTTCCTTACTGCTTTGACCACCTTTTTCGTACGAACTCTACGTGGACGGCCAGATCTTTTTCTGTCCCAATTTGAGGAGATGTCATTGTACCTATTAATAGCCCGGTACACAAACATTTTACTAATACCAAGCGTCTGGAGAGTTTTAATAATTGCATTTTGCTCCATACCTACTTTGTGTAATGCAATCACAGTGATTCGATTCTCTTTATCACCCCACTCCATTTTAATATCGTAAAATATTGTACAATGTATTGACGCCATAATGAGAAAACTCAATTGATCAACATTCATACATAATGACAGATTCCAAATTCAAATGTAATACTTTGTTTATTTTTAATTGTAACAGTATTTATGGCCAGACTAAGTGTATATATATAGTGTTGCTACATATCTCAGCAATAAAATAGACTAATGATTCTAGATGTAAATTCTATTATGTACACCTTTTCATAACTCTATATTGTTATTTGTTGACGATCCTTATATATCATAAAATACAGTTATTTTTTGTTTGTCTATCTGTGCGTCTGTTCATTACCCTTGTTGTGTTTGTAACTCGAAAACTATAGTAATGAAGTACATGATATTTTTTAATTCACAGTTTTATATTTTGACCACATCATTTCATCATGACATTTAAAGTAAATTAAACGGTTACAAAATTACTTCCAGTATATTCTATGGATATGTATCACCTTAAGAATAGATTAATTTGAATTTTATATCTACGAGTATATAACAAACATAGCACGGAAGATTATTTGTTTATAATATACATTATTATATTATTAATACCGTGGTATCACCATCACAAATAAACATATTCGCTCATATTACAAAAACAAAAATAAATGAACACGAATTTTACTAAACAGTGACTACAATTGTTAAACCTTGGTGTACACATGTTTAAAAATACTTTATTATAAAAGCGTGTCCAAGCGGTCTCTAACAACCCTGAATATCATTCATTCAATTCAATCTCATCATTCAACAACGTTCCATTAAATACAGTTATTTTGCAAACAAATTGAATTTATAAATAATATTTTTGTTCAAATGATCACTAAAAAAATCTATATTAAATTAAAATTGGTTATTATTATTGTGACATTTTGGTTTAAAGAAAATGACGCAAATGTTAAAATATTCAATATGTAAGTTTAATATATTACGTCAAACTGCGTAAAATGGAACAACGTTATAACCCCAGATTAAATAGGTTGTCAAATGTCAATAATGTAGTACACATATACTGTAATATTTTGATTTACTTGTGAATCTTTAAAATTGTTTGATTTATCGACATCTTCCAATTAAATATACCTACGAAGTCCGTAATTAACTGCGAAACTTCTTTTGGCGGCAAATGGAAATACAATAAATCACAACAATAACATAAGAATTGCCATCTTAGACAAATGTTATTTAATGTTTAAATTTAAATAGTTAGCTATCTCTAAACAAAGGTAAGACACTCTTTTGTGAGTCAATATTTTTTTTAACAAGTGTTCGGCCTATATTTAACTTTTTTGTGATAAGACGTATTATTTATGTATCCAACATCGTACCTATATTTACATTACAAGATTTTGTATACAACATTTTTTGCGAATAATGTATATAATATATACATCAAATATACTAAGTAATGCTAAAGGAAGTTTATTCAAAAAATAAAAAAACACCTTAACAACTGTAACGTTCCAGTTGACACGAGTGAAGCAGTCATTTTTTATTTAAACTAGCAATTTCCCGATGTTTCATATGCGTTTTCTATGCAGTAATTATTTCTTACACGAATATAAAAGAAAAACGTACTAACTGATGGAAAAATGACCGATTTCATCATCTTTTTCACCAGTTTAGGCGTTAAATTTCCAAAAATCCTTCGTTATTGCTCACTCCAATATATATAGATTATAATTAAATGCTATACCTATACATCGAGAAGTAATATATATATATATTTTTACAGATTTTTAATTCAAAAACAAGATCAGGCGGCGCAGGTCTCGCTAGCGCTGTCGGATACATATTCGGATTTTTCACCAATAAGATGTATATTAGTATGGTTGACAACTTATCTATATGGGGGACCTATAGTTTATATGGCATAGTCTGGTAAGAAGCATTAATATTCGTTTACAACTTTATCGAATTTTACACCTTCTATTTATTCGGTTTCTAGTTACGAGTTCTTTTTAATGTTATTTATTGCAATTGTAAATATATAGCAACATAAATCTAACTCCTATTATTAATATAGATAATACCTGCTTCGGAAAACATTTTTTTTTTCTCTTTCTCTCGTATTTGTAAACTCAATCAGAGCATCGCCTAACTAAGGTCATATATTGTAATACCTTTATATGTAATTAGCTCAATTTAAAATAGTGTATACTAGACGTTGTCCAGTCGTAATAATAAAACAACATATATACTTATGTGCATGAAACGCTTAAGCCGGTTTGACTTTTTTCGATTCTTTCAACAATTATCATTATATTTCAACCAATTTACAACAAAAAAAACATGGACAAATTATATACCTAAACCTTCTCCGTGAATTACTCTATATATTTGTGAAGACCTCGTTACAATCCGTTCAGTAGTTTTTGAGTTTATCGCGAACATCCAGACAGATAGACAGGCAGAAGCGGCGGACGACTTTGTTTTATAATGTGTAGTGATGAATCATTTTGGTTCGTAAATATATAAATCGTTAATAACAATTATAGTGCCATCTATCGGGTATAAATATGACTGTACTCAGAAAATTTCTTCATATCTTACAGATAATTATCAGACGCCTCAGTTAACATTTCATTATATATACACATTGAGGTGCTTAAAAAAACCCCGGTTTTAATTTTCTTCAAACGGTCGGCAAATTCCCACAGAGGGTCTCAACACGAAGACCTCGTCACAATTTGGTCTCTTAAATTTGAAGATTTATAGGTCGTTCATCGCAATGTTCTATTTCCCGTTTAAATATAACATAGGATTTTTTTTACTTTGGAATTTTACACCTCTTTATCAAATCAACTCATGACAAGGACCATCATAGATTTTCATTAGTAAATTGACCGCTCTACAAAAAAAGATTCTTATCATTTTTCGATAAATCGTTATCTTCCAGAATTATCCGAGGTCAATGTTTGATTTAATGCTTCCCTTCAGGTTAACATTCTGAGTAGGCTATGGTTTTATACATTTTGTAATTGTTGCAAGTTTGCTGCATCCACTATATATAAACTGAGGAAAGGTTACGTGTGGTCTCCAGTACAGTTTAAGCGATGTTGGCGCAGTTGGTAGTCTGTTCAGACACAGCGTCGAGGGCGTAAGTTCGAATCTTAGCAACTGAAGTCGGAGTTTTCGGTAAAGGAAATCATCGTGATGGAACCATAGTACGGTGGTAGGGCTTATTCTAAGTCCGTCTGGCTAGCTACCACCATCAAGTTGAGAATCTGACGCCAAGCACCTGTTGGTGTGTTCCGGCATCTACACTTGAGAGCCAGTCTCTGCCTAGGTTAAGCGTGACTTACCATCTTAGACCACATCATCATTTAATATCAGATGAGATTGTGGTCAAAACGTTTACCTATAAAGTTTTAAAAAAACATCAAATTTCCACGTCTTTTCAACTTTTAGCATAATGTAGTAGTAAGAAAAAATCACATATTTATATGTGAGACACAGGAGGTGTTGTAAAAAAAAAAAACAAAAACAAATTTTTGAACGACAAATTATCAATTTTATTCTAGAAATTTGTAGATTTTTTTTAAACACCCATAAATAGCGTTTTTTATCATGTTGAAGATTTTATTAATCCGAAGCTACAGGTGCAGTTTCTTCTTTATAATATATCTACCGGGATGTTCTACCCGTTTTTGGTATAAAAAAACAAAATTTTTACCTTCAACAATCTTTATTAAATATTGTAATTGCCATTATTATCAATAACTTCTTGCCAGCATGAGGGCAATTTAGTTATCTCATATTTGAAATATGTTTCATCTTGCTATCTTGTTTGATATCTTATTCAGGTATAAGTTTAATAGCTATAACATCGTATACCTACCTATCGTAGGTGGTAGAGCTACGCTGAAGCTATTACTGGTTTCAGCATGAATGGGTCGGTTCGCCCGACGCGCGGGGTAGTACCACCCGACACACAGAAATCTAGGTGGTAGAGCTACGCTGAAGCTATTACTGGTTTCAGCATGAATGGGTCGGTTCGCCCGACGCGCGGGGTAGTACCACCCGACACACAGAAAGCCGACGTGAAGTAACAGTGCGCCCGCACTGTTGCGTTGCGTTCGGTCAGTGAGAGCACCGGAGGCCCACATATATTAAAAGGCCGGCAACGCACTTGCGACTCTCCTGGTGTCGCTAGTGTCTATGGACGGCGGTGATCACTTACCACCAGGTGAACCACCCGTTCGTTTGCCTCCTATAATATAAAAAAAAATCGAACAATTTCAAAAAAAAAAAACAATGATATGCATAGAATACAAAGTCCGGTGAATATGGTTCTGTCATCTACATTTATTCCTCGTGGAAATTCTTATAAAATACAGTGGCTTAAATGAGCTTAATCGGTACTCATGAATACACTATCCCTTTACACTTCAGACTAACTTGAATCAACTTTGTTTTACTTAAATTCCTACGTCAGTATATGTAAATTAATCAATGAAAATACAGAGCCCAATATACGCCAATAAACAGTAGTCTGGTGAAACTATAGAGGCCTGTTGAGGTTACCAGTATAGTCAGTTCGAATAAAAAAAACAAATAAATTGGTGAGGCGGATGCTCCACCGTGAAGTTTTTGTCAACATTCATATTTCGATACCGCGGTGACGTTTGTCACTTTGGCCCGATGCGCACTTTTTCCGCGATAACGAATACATCTCCGCCGTATACATCATAAAATAACCCGCTTTGGTTTTATTGTGAAACCAACACCTCATATCTCGCCGCAAGACAATCTGTACGTGAACGATCCAGTGGCCATCAACTTCGAGGAACCAGGGGGCGATTCGGTAAGCGAATTAAGCACTTCTTCCACCGCCTATCGTTCACACACATTTGTTGGTCCTTCGTAAGCCGGATAATTTCCACGCTATTTTCATCGCATCCATCCTGGTGGGACCTATTTACACGGTCCCACCAGCCCCTCCATAAATATATGCTTACGTGTTGAAAATTGTGGTCAGAAATATGTGGTAAACCTAATATAATGACATAAAATCTGTTGGGATATTTTACGAACCGTGTTCGGACATTAACTATTATAAAAAAAAAAACACTTATATACGTTATACTTATGTCACCGAGGTCAATAAAATAGGAATTCAAATTTTTATCTGATTGCCTTTTGTAGTGATAACTTCGTATGGAAGGGTGAACCGCTACGTTCCAAAACGCGTTACGGCGCCAGTCTGTCTACCTTCCCCTTCTCTCACGCATACGGTAGCGATAGGCAATTTAAGTTATCACTTCTAGCGGGCGTCCCGTGACGCACATGGTTTTTTTGTCTGTTCGTGCCGATTTGAATTCAGTTTTCATTAATATATTGTCTAACATTAACTATATATTAGTTTCATTTCGCTCACAAATAAAAAAAGTTAAATAAATTGAAATTACACACGCTATTCTAGAAACATGCTTCGGACGATTTAGCTGAACCTTTGGCCAACTGTAATTTGTAAAACCATGATTGGGAGTTTGTAGGGACACGATGAACACAAAATTAAAAAAAAAACCCGCATGCTTTCGGAGATTCGCCCTTAATGACGAACGTCCAAGCGACCGGAGCTGCGAGTACAGCTAGTTTGTTAATACATTTCAAACTTTATATTAGCAAAGTAAAGTTAATACAAGAAAGATACCTAATTATAAATAAAAAAAAACATCAATGTCGGTAATAATTAATTTATATATAAAAATGAATCGCTGAATATTTTGCTAAGCGCAAATCTCTAGAGTAGCTAAATCCATTTCGCTAAATCTTTTTTTAGAAAATTCCTTGTAGTATGAGGATGGTTCTTACGGAGAGAAAAATAAAAAAATATCCCTGAAAAAGTCTAAAAACAATACTTTTCTATATATTACCATACAAACGATTCGTAATAATACTTAAAAGTCAATTTGAACTTTAATACCATATACAAAAAGTTTAAGTGTTAGTGGAGAGGTTCCGGGAAGGCAAAACAATTGAGTGACGTTAGTATCGTTATAATATTAATGTCAATATTAATACGATGGTAATATTTAATATTATATAGCGTCCCGAATAGCAGAATACTGAATAAGTATTATAAACAATAATAATTAAAGAATCGGCTGTTAGGCAGTACACAGTTCGCCGAGGTCAGCTAGTTACAAATAAAAATCATATCATAAACTATGCATTTGTACTTAAAACATTTAGCTTATAATATTATTAAATTATGTATTCTTTTTCTTCAATAACAAATCTTTTATACTAAAAAAGACGTTTTTAAATACACAAAGATTTATTTCAATATTAAATGTTCACTTCTTCGTTTTCACAATAACAGAGAGAGAGAGAGACAAAAGACTTTTATAAAAACTGGCACACGCATAAATTGTATCGTTCCCCAAAAATTTATAAGTATGACTACTGAGGTCCGCACCCCTTTGTTATACGCCCCGACGGCACTTTTGTGGAGAGCGGGTTTCAGGAAGCTCATATTTATAAATAACAATCGACTCCCTAATTAGGTATTCTATAACAACGCAAACCGGTTATAGTAATAGCTAAAAGTTAAATATCGACGTCAGAATTGCAAATTCAGTTTACGCACCAATCGCAACCAAACTTGTCTTTTTTTTTATTCGAACTGACCTACACTGTTATCCTGGTAAGGCCGCAACAGTTCCACCGGACTACGCCAAGCTGTTGAGGCAAGGAGGCGAAAAGTGTCAACTATAGAAAAAAAAATATCACTAACCAAAACTTAAAAGCAAATATATACTTTACTTCAAACATTTCTTTAGTCTTTTGTAATTGTTATAAATATCATGGTGTCTTCAAATTTTTAATAACCTTATATTAAATTAAGACATCGTAATAGTATTTTTTTATTATAAGAGTCACTAAAGAGTACCTAAAAAACAATAATTATTGAAATCTATTCAGTGGGTTTTTTTGTTACTCGTGATGCGCGTGCAATAGCCGATCTTTATCATTTGTTTATTTCAAAAATATAACACTATTCGTAATTTTAAAACGTAAAAATAAATGTAAATATGTATACACAAATTCAGTATTAGCAACAAAAATCTCTGGATTTTCATACAAATACGAATACCCTGATTTCTTCCTACGAGTAAGTCGATAGAAGAAATGCTCATTTCAATTTCAATTATGGTCGGCACACAGTCGGGATTTTGTCATTTTAAACCGGATATTTAGCAATGTCCGTTATTGCTTCCCTCTTGCGGAATACTTTATCAGGAGTCTGATTAGGTTTTATGTTTTCCTATAGACCTGCCAAGTCTGATGTTCGTTCTGTCGCTTATTACGTTTGTTGAGAAAATCGTATTTTATTATATATAACTAGCAGGCGCTCGGCAGACATCTTGCTCTGATAATAAAAATATATACTTATATGCATGAAATGTGTTACCTTGAACATTTGTTAATGTATTTAATTTGATGAGTATAGGTAAAATAGATTGGTATAGTAAGCTATCCTTAAAAGATAGGTATATACCATCCATCGCAGACTTTTTGGTAGATCTATAAAAGAGGAATATCTCACTATGCATTGTTTTGTTATATCTCAAAACAATTAGCCAGCGTATTCTATGAAATCTCGCAGGCGACTCGACTTTTTCCAACACTTTCAACAATTATCATTGTATTTCAACAAATGTACACAAAACCTTAATAAATTATATACCTAAACCTTCCTTGTGTATTACTATATCTATTGTGACCGCATGAAAATCTATTTAGTAGTTAAAATTTGAGTTTATTGCGAACAGACAGACGGACAGACGCGGCGGATGACTTTGTTTTATAATGTGTAGAGATAGTGATAGAGGTAAAGTGAGTTAGTATATGTTACAGTGTATATATTTTATCATTTAGCCAGTTAGCCTTATTATTAAAGTTATCCGATTAAAACAATGTAAACGAGATAGTGCGATGTGTTTGTAACACTTGCACGTAAAAACTATTGAGCAGATTCTGATGAAACTCCATAATAACACAGCATCAGAAAAATATATAGACTATATATAATTTATACAAAATATTGTTTAAATTAGCGAAAACATAACGTCTGGCAAAAAATCTGCCCTTTGACAGTTACACGAAGATAACGCATGGTGTCATCATTTATAAAGATAAGAAACAAGCACGGACGACCGCTAGTCAGCTATACATATATATAAATGAATTGCTGTTCGTTGGTCTCGCTAAAACTCGAGAATGGCTGGACTGATTTGGCTAATTTTGATCTTGAAATATTAGTGGAAGTTAAAGGAAGGTTTAAACGGGAATGAGAAACGTAAATAATAAATATAGGAAAATACTTAAAAAGACATTTTAATTTTCAAACACAAAATGTTAAATTACTATGTATAAAACACTTGATGTATATTGTAATTTTAGAAATAAAAAAATGTCATTCGTTTGTTGAATATTTTCAGAAATTTGTCTGTTTCATAGCTGTAATATGAAGTTCGAACTCTTTGGTCTTTTTTTTTATATATTATAGGGGGCAAACGAACAGGTGGGTCACCTGAGCGTAAGTGATCACCGCCGTCCATAGACACTAGCAACACCAGGGGAGTCGCAAGTGCGTTGCCGGCCTTTTAAATATGTGGGCCTCCGGCGCGCTCACTGACCGAACGGAACGCAACAGTGCGGGCGCACTGTTACTTCACGTCGGTTTTCTGTGAGAGGGTGGTACTACCCCGGGCGAGCCGACCCATTCATGCTGAAACCAGTAATAGCTTCAGCGTAGCTCTACCACCTACCAGGTGGTTAAACAAAACAGTTCTGTTTCAGAAATAGAAACTAGTACATGAGAAAGCTATAAATTGATTAAGTGCATAATAATTGTGTTGCATTTATAATGTAATAAATAAAAATGTTGTATTAAGTTTTGACCACATTTTACAGAAGTATAGGTATGCGAATGATACGAAGTTCACCGGGACATCTAGTCGTTAATAATTTATATCTCTCAATGTTACAGTTTGAGCGCCTGTGTAGTTTTTTACTTCATCTTACCCGAAACCGAAGGAAAGACTTTAAATGACATTGAGAATCATTTCGCTGGCATAAAAACGTTAACGAACGAAGTACACAGATCTAAGGTTTGTAATTTATTTAACGGCATCCTTTAAGCATCATCATCTTAACCTTATCCCACCTAAGTAGGGTCGGCACAACATGTTTTCCTTTTCCACTCTCCTCTGTCAAATGTCATCTCAGTATTCACACCTTTTATACACATATCATTTTCCACACAATCCATCCACCTCTTTTTCGGTCTTCCTCTACTCCTATATCCGTCCACTTTCAAACTCAAAACTTTTCTTGTTATATGACTTTATCTCTTCTCATAATATGCCCGTACCATGCTAACCTATTACTCCTCAACTTCTCTGTCACTGGTGCTATTTTCAAACTTCCTCTGATATACTCATTCTTAATCTTATGTACGGCATTAATTAACGGCATCCTTTAAGCAAACAGCTTTAATTTTAATCTAAAAATATATAAAAAGTATCTAATGGTGTACCCAAATATTAGATAATTTCCTGAATATGGCGGTACTAAATGGAAATACACCGAAATATTAAACTGTACTGTATAATTAAATCGACATAGTAATGTGGACTTCGGATAAAACAACAATTGATTACTACTTACAGATTGGTGTAAAGTAAACAATTTGTTTATATACAAAATATGACAGATTTAACTCTAATGACGAGTTCTAACTCTTACCAGCTCGTAAAAATAAAATAGAACACGTAAGATATTGGAAATAAAAACGCAGTTTCACAGACAACATGGCGATATCATTAGTGTCCATAGACGATTGTTTTTTTTTTTTGTTTTTATGATAAAACATAATTCCTGCTAAATTATAATATTTTTTTTTACTTCAGAAACGAGTAATCTGCGACGTATCACAAATGCAAGACATCAAAGGTAAAACAAATCCATCTTTTGAAGGCGACAATGTGACGTCATAGTTAATTTTAAATTGACATTATGTCGTTTATTGTAAATCTATAGGGGAAGCGATCAAATGATTCTTATTTAAGGAGTAACGAATGCAGGTTTATTTTATATTAAAGATCGTACTGCTCATCTGAATCGCGTAATTCAATGGTTTTGAACAATTCCTTTCAAAATGGGAATATTCAGACTTCATACGTCGAGAACATTCCGGATGTTGCGTATCTGTTTTAATTAGTAATTAAAATATTTTAATTATGTATTAATTTACTTGATAAATTATTTTAAAGGAAGACACCAACAGTACTCGTGTGTGTTTTGGACTGCCCTGAATATTGCTGTAAGCTCGGGCTTGCACATAATATAGTCAAGAGTTGAATACAAGACAGAGTTTAAATATTATTATAGGAATGTAAAATTGATATTTGTTTATCCTTGACTTGTCTCGATGTTATAACATAAAACGTATTTTTACCTAAATTTGTATTCAAAGCATTTACAAAATTTGCCAACGAGTGCAGTGTAAACGATATAATGATTTTGCTACCAGTCGAGTTTTTTTTTTGTAAAGTATATAAGAATATAAATAAATTGCAAAAAGTATAATAAACTGAAAAAATAAATGAATCATGAAACAGATGACAGTAATGTCTTTAAATTGTTAATTAAGTCTCGGCTTACGACACAGTCACATACTATGAACGTGCTATCCAAGTGTTCGGCGCGGGAACAAAAACGACATACAATATAATTTTTCAACAACTTATCGTATCCGTGCGCAATGCGTTAGTGGCTGTTGAATCCAGGAACAAAAATCGCAATGTATATTAATTTTTACTTGTATTTTTTAACATTTCCTTCTTAGTACAATGTATTGCATTTTATAAATCGTGTTTCACATATGTCTCTCTTATAGATAATAATGCGACGCGTTTGCAACGGTCACCAATTCGGTGTACCTTTATGTTCTATCACGGTACATAACGTTGTAAGTCCGTGACGGAACTGTCTACTGTAGTTCGTAGTTCGGTGAAACTGTAGAGGCCTTGCCAGGTCAACAGTGTAGACAGTTGGAAAAAAAAACCTGTCTACTGGGTGTTGTTTCACTTGAATCTAAGCACTTAATATTTTCTTGCACGCTTCGATACGGTTACGATCATAATATGGACCGTTGCAGTCTTCCGAGACCTTTAAATGAAAAGTTTGTAAAAATTATATGCATCTGATCTCTATTGACATGTGAAACAACGTAGTATAGTATTATCTGTGGAAATTCTGTTGTTGGTCTTCTTTAAGCTCACGTGAATGTATTTGTAGTATAAGTGTTCTTCCACCGTAACTGATAATATACCAATTAAATTGGAATTCAGTAACTGTTTATAATATGCATGTCAAGCATGCACAAAAAAATAATAATACTGTAAAGGAAAAGATGCAACTAGCCGCTATATGTAGAAAAACCGAACAATAAATATTTATCTCGGCAGCATTTTATCAATAAAAGCACTACGTTGATTGTATAATGAATTTATTAATATAAATTATTTTATAGCATTAACCCCTCAACATTGTTTGTACACGATTTAGTAAAGGTTATGTTTTTGCAAAAGTGAATAGTTGCGTCTTTGCTTTATTTATTTGTGATAATATATTAAACGTTACTTGTGTATTGTATTGTGTATGGTATTCTTGGAATGTTTTTAAATTATAATACCGATACAAAATACATAACAAACCTTTGTTTAATTATCTTTGATAAGATTATTGTTTATTACTGTATAATTAAACAAAACCGACTTCAAAATAATATACTCGTAACAATTTTTTTTTTTATATTATAGGGGCAAACGAACAGGTGGGTCACCTGATGGTAAGTGATTACCGCCGTCCATAGACACTAGTAACACCAGGGGAGTCGCAAGTGCGTTGCCGGCCTCTTAAATATGTGGGCCTCCGGCGCTCTCACTGACCGAATGAAACGCAACAGTGCGGGCGCACTGTTACTTCACGTCGGGTTTCTGTGTGTCGGGTGGTACTACCCCGCGCGTCAGGCGAGCCGACCCATTCATGATGAAACCAGTAATAGCTTCAGCGTAGCTCTACCACCTACAAAATACAAATGTATAAAAAATACACCAGAATATCCCTGACCATAGTCAGTTCCCACTTATCTAATTATTCTAAGATTATCATAAACCTAGCAAAATCCGAGTCTATAGACATTGCCTATTTGATTCTGTAGTGTTTCTTAGTGCATCATCGAAACTAAGGGCTAATTGATAAGTTCTCCTTTTGTATAACAAAAAGCAATAAACATAAAAAAAACACACACACACACAACCGAATTGACAGTCTTCATTTTGAAGTTGGTTCAAAAATCGTAGGACATGTGCAATATTTATCCGCGAAACACCATCGCAGTAACACCTAATTCTGCAACGAAGCTCCTGTGCTACGGGGTAAAAATTGTGGTCGGTAACACACTGGCATACGTACGCGGCAATCTGAATCAATGACGTCATGATAATTTTGAGGTAGTTTAAACACAGATAAAGGTGAACACTTAACATAAGAGGGATTATATACCTTTATAGCATAAAACATATTATTATACTATATAGGATATAATCATTTATTTAAAAAAATTTAAATAAAGTATGTCACAGTCTTGCCCTTTTTATGTCTAGATATAGGTTTTAAGAAGGTAATAAGGTCTAAGAAGGTAAAATTACGTTAAATTTATAGGGGAACTGGCTTTCAAGTGCAGCTGCCGGAACACAACTGTATGTAGGTGCTTGGCAACAGATATGTTACTATTGTTTAAGAGGGATTTAGTTATAAATACATTTAATACCTAATTCCTTTATTATAAGTAAAACGGCTTAATAATTGTCTGGCTCGTATATTATAATAGTTATTTGAGATTTGACCTATAAATAAGCAGAACCGGTTGGTAGACGTTGTCGTGGTACAAACTTAATGTCATAAAAAAAATCAAAAAGTAATGGATTAAAAAAAATATCGATGACATATGTTGGAAGGCTGAATATTAATGTTCATGTGTTTTTATGAGAAAAATGAAAAAATAAAAATAGACTTGTAGGGATATTTAGAAAGAATTCTTGATTTCGATACCAACCTCACCTACCGGGTCCAATTGTACCTAAAAACCATTCAGATAACCTTATAAGTACAAAGAAAAAAATTATCAAAATCGTCCAAGCCATTTAGAAAGACAAGAATTACGATTAAGAGATGTAATTTTATATATAAAGTTAAACAAGAAATATAAGTGAATAATATATTTAAAAAAGAACATATTTTATTTAATAATACGATACCCCTTGAACTCTGTTATACTCATTGACATAGAATGGTACTATGCTGTAGAGCTGGTGATTATTATGTATGTCTGTCGAATTTACCGCATGTGCAGTTGTACAAATCTGTGTCTCGACCGTTAACGCAATGCTACTCCCACACCCGCGTGACGAAGCTTCGACTACTTTTCGGTAGAGTTACAAGTTATTAAACTGACCTTAACATTAATTGTGATAAAGACTAAGAAATACGTCCGCACAGCTTTGTCATTCGAAGTAAAAACCGCGGTACCAGTTATCGTGCTGCGTCCATCATCCTTATAGTTCCCTATAGTCCGATAGTTCATAATACATGAAGATAATGTGTTCCCACACTAGCATTTACTACGATCATAGACAAAACATTGTGGCGATACACGCAGATATGGGAGTAACATGAAACATTAATAAATTACTTAAATATTATAAAAAGCAAGTTTCTCTCTGTGTGATCTGTCCGTTAGTTAGAAGTAGAAAACTAAATAAATCTTTTTACAAATTATAGGTGTATTTTTTGGCCAATTTTTATTATGTATTTTATTGTATTAGACATCATAAGGAACAAATATTAAGGTCAAATATAAATAAATATCTATCCTGAATAATTACCGATGGGTACAATATGTTCTTATATTCTACCTAAGTTATTTTATTCGTTATTTTAGTACCCGATACAATATAGTTGACAATGTTTAATTACTACAAAAAAATCTTTTATACACTAATCTCTTTTTAAGAGATTTTGCCCGCAGTTTCGCTTGTGTTAATGTATATTATGTATGAGTGATGTATCACTCGGGAACTGGGCTTTTTTTCGAGATCAACAGTACCGTATGTCTTTTTCTGAACCCCTGGTAACGTGTATGCTAAATTTCACAATGATCGGGCGAGTGGTCAAGGCTTGAAAGCGTAACAATTAAAACAGGTCAAATTTATAGTAAAAATGAATACTTTAAATACGATATGCAAAAATTAATCTTAACTGAGTGAAATAATTTCATTTAATATTATATAAATATTTTACGACATACAGGTTACTTAGCCATTGCTTTGTTAATAAATAGCTTTTAGAAAAGACCCCACTATAAATATTTCGATGTAAATCTATAAGCCAAAACATTTTAATAATAATTTCATAGTTAACGCAAGTGAAGCCACGGGTACAGCTAGTCTCTGCGTAAATGTACATATTTGTAATTGTGAAACAATAGCAATGAACCTATTAAATATTACATCGTTCTAAGTTTTTAATGTAAAGTAAAAGACACTCGATGACGCATATAAGACGCCATTTTTAGAAAGAAATACCCTCCGATTTAAACGTATATATACAGAAACTACAAACTGTCCCAGATAACCGTACTCATATAACCATCCATCATGAAAACTTTGTAAAACTGAATAGAAATAAATGAACTATTAGTTAGATACTAATTATCATAGGGTGTTGTTAGAGTATTAAAACCCGATAACTAGTATGTGAGGTAGTTCAACAAAAGACGCTATACAACTTTGACATGACGTCTTAAGACTAGTGATGTACGGATTGTATATTCCGAATCCGATAAGTACAAAACTCGACTTCGAATGTAATACGTCAAACCTATACACCCCATATACTGAAGTTGCAAGTCGTACTTACTAATGTTGTATAAGTATGCTGAAGTAAGTGGGGTGAGTAAGTATGCAAATTATGTCATTAGAACACCCTTCCGTCCCTCACGTTCGAGGTCATATTTGTTTGAAAACTCCCCCGTGACGTCAATTTTAAATTTGAAAAGCACTATTTCTTTCACAAATTCAACAGTAAATCATACATTTTTAATACTTTTGATTTATGACGTCACAAAGTTTACGACTCGTCTCCACTTGTCACACAAAGTGATCCTTTCCTAATCCCCTCTTGCCCCGTGAACGTGTGACGTAATATATAAACGCCAATAAAATACATTACTATTTATAGAATTTAAAATAAATCAATTTTATTATGACGACTAATAACCTACGATTATTAATTGTATTTTTATTTTATTTTGTGATAAAAATAACTTTCCGTTTTTATATTGCAAGTACGAACTGTTCGTGATTTTTTTTTTGCAGTAATTATTTTCGACTAGTTATTAATGCTATTTTAATAGACTGAAAATGTAAGTATAATTAGTTTCCGTATACGACATGATTTGGATTGAAGATAAGAAAACTTTAACAATAGTATTGACAACTCTTATATTCTATCAATTTTAATAACCTGTAAACCTTGAAATGGCGTATACTTCGCTTGTAGAAAATGGAAATGATAATGGAACATCAATAGTGAGCAAGATATCTAACTATACATTTTAATTTCAATGGATGCATTAAAATGTGGAATAAATAAAAAATACAATCATTTTAAAAACAGTGTATAAATACTTCTTTAAATCATTGAATTATTTTGAACACAGCCATGGGTGCCGCCATATTGGTCTTGGCTGCTCTGCCTAGGGCTTTTCACTTTACCCCTACTCCATGGCCGGCTGTAATGCGACATGTGATAGATGGACAACAAAATTTAAGCCGATGTAAAAAAAAAATCACTTTAAAATTGTAACCACTTTCTGTATTGTAGCAATACGTACTCAATGAGTTTTTTTTTTATAATATGTAACAATGAAATAAGTATTAATATAGTTACACCTTTATGAAGTTTATTGGGTTTAAGGCTAATATTCCTTGATAAAGGCCGCTGTGATGCAACTTCTGAGCTACAACACACTGCGCGTCACCTTTGATATAAACAGCGTAAGTACATGCATGTGTATTTATAATCAACTTTAATATATATCAATTTAATTGACTAATATCGAAATTGCTTTGTCTCTGAAAAATAATTACATAAAAAAATTCGAGGCAGTCATATAAGGACTGCCGACAGTAATGAAAACTCCAAACAATAGAATAAAGATTCTTTATTTTATTTTTAAACCAATTATAATCTGAATTATTTAAATTTCATAATTTGTAAATTGAAACTAATTAACATTAGTTTGGTTTCACATTTATTGTCACTACGAGCAATCATTATTTAATGTAGTTATATTATTTATATATATTCTAGTAATGCAGATTAATCATTAATCAAATTGGCGGTGGACTGCACAAGTTCAATATAAAATATCAATATTACATGTACACAGGCCGCTGAAGTACGTGTTTATAGTCTGGCACAAGCGCAATATCTCACGAGCATGTCGAGGTCATCGGTAACACACACCTATAAATTTATCTACCAAAAATCGCTAAGCACGATTGAAGAAGTTTTCACTTCAAAAATATTGGGCTGACTGTTCTATTTGTCTCAATGCTCCGGCTTACCCTCCTAAGTTTGAAGCTATGCATATGTAATTAACTTTCCTATCAACAGATAAATCGATTAGAAACCTACTAAATTCTTTAATTAAACATTTGCACAATGTAAATGAAAATAACAATATTTCCCTCGATAAATTTGTATCATTTCGTATATTCTTATTATATTTACTAACCTATTCTAACGTCAACAATTATCAATAAGAGATGAAATATACAGATGGAATTAATGTTCTATTAAAATTGGTAACATCTGATTTTTCGAGATTATCGAAAGATCAAACAAATATATCCGACCATGATTGCATCTCTCATAAATTCACCTGCGTTACATCCCTATTTAAAACTGTAGTTCAGTGCATGTCCGTGTTAGTGAGCGTCGGTTACGCTTGAGATGGAATAATATATAAAAATCATTTAAATTCCTTAAGTTTGTCTTTTTATCATGGAAGAGAATAACGTGTGCGATGATGACATTGTATACCAACTCTTGGGAGATGATGATATACGAAATTATTTAATATATTGCCTTCAGTCAATCATACCGAATGTGTCCAAAGATGGACTCCAGATTGTGTATGAAGAAAATTATTTACCAGAGGATAATTCACACTGGCTATTATTATGAAAGTAAGTTGTAGTATATAATTTAATACTTTATATTAATATATTTACTGATTTATTAGCTAAATTTCTGTCTGTATAATATTTTTTTTCCAATTTTTTTTAAAGATGTCTATCATAAAAGCAAGTGATAACGAATATGATGATAAAACAAAATCTGTCTGTCTGTCAGTTTGTACGCCCCGCCCCGATTAACGCTAAAACAGCTTCGGTTGACAATTAGTATAATCGATATTTTAGTGGAATTATATACACCGGCACCTTATATGGTTCACGAATTAATTGGCGGTGATAGTATTCTTAAGAATTAAAAGAAAACAATGTAATTTGAAAAGAAAAATTATCTACAGGATTTTCACTGATTTTCTTTAATTTAATTCACAGGAAGAACGTACAATTTCAAAGTTTATGCGGTATAAACAATTTTTAGATTTTTTTTTTTAATGGATAATACTAAAAAAATTATATTAATTCTCAAGCGATAATCATATACGATATTTAAATTAAATTTTACACACGTGAAGTATTTTTTAAATTAATAGGCAATCGTAATTATTAATAAATGTTCCATATTTCATTGAAAAAATACGAAAAAAACTCTATTTTCAGCCGGTCTTTTTAAAACAATGTACACGAGAAGCATTCGTCGTTGTTTCGAAATTGATAGCCTATAGTAATTACCGATAATACTTTTGGAATTACAAAAATAATTAAATACAACTGAATTTCATGACATTTCGTGTACAGTAAGTGCGTAGCTTATAACAATTTTTCGTAATCGTTTTAGAAATAATTATTCACATTCATATTTTATTAGCATGAAATAAAGTCGAAAGTAATTACCTACTGCTTAAAAAGTGTGCGGATTTGCAAACAGATAGTGTTATATATATTTTATTATTTGTTTGTTATAAAAGACTTATATTTTGGTTAATATTCGCTTTGCCATAGAGTTGCGTGTTGGTGCGGGCTAATCTAGTCGCATAGCAAAATATAAAAAAGGTGTATCTAATAATAAATAATACCTACAGCTCCGAGTTTATTATATTCGATATTTTCTCCAAACATTATCTTTATGCTTGCAAAATATAACAACAAAGCGGACATTGGTGTGTAGTATATACCTTTGAATTGTATGTAACGGCTACATTAAATAGTGTTATTTACATTGGTCTAATAAACAAAATCATATGCATGCCAAAGTCACGACACTGCTTGAAGTTAAGCATTATATATTTCGAGAACAACTAAGACCTCCGGGAGATCGATAATCCTTCGCTAATCACCGCATTCCTGCCGGCTTGTAGACCTCTCGGTTGCTAGATAATACGCTAGCTGATCCCAATACCCGACAAACCTAAAATAAATCACTATGACTATGTGAAACATGCGTGCAAATCACACACGGCGGTAGGGAAACCTTCAAAAAATAATAACATAATCATTCAAACGATGCACATGAACAATACACCACGCTGGTTATGATGCCTTTACTCGAAGCTTCGTAATACGCAGGCGCGCACACACACGTACAAGCACACGTCCAACGCCCGGTCCAGAGCAAGTATTAGTGCAATATACAATGCGGACACCATGAATATAAGAAACACTGTATAATATAACCTACTTCATTCTCTCGCACGTTGAGTTCAGTAAATGTATGTTTGTCTCTTTTCAATTAAGTCAATATTTATTGTGTATGCCAGTGTGTTTGTAGCGAATATACGAGTATATCTGACCGGGTCACTACCGTCAAAGTTAGCCAGTTTACATTTAGCTGTCGAAAAACTTGGAGGCCGGCATGATAGCGATGAATGTTGATGGATTGTAGTCCTCTCGATGACAGTCGCTTCCGTTACGATTGCAATGCTCGGATAGAATTATATTTTTTTTTAAATAGACGTCCTAAGCGTCCGTCAGTGTGAGAGACGGGTGGAATTTCACCACAGTTTATGAAACTTAACCAATAAGCGAAAGGGTAGTGGTAATTAAATAAACCTCTTACATAATTGATGTAGGTCCTAAATACTCCACTGCATCACCGTTAAAGTAAAAGACAATTTAAAAATTGTTAAGTTTAACTTGATATATCTTATCTACAGCTTAGGCTGGGGTATCGACGAAACCATAATATTTTTGGACACGGATTTCTTATAGAACGTGCATGGGTATTAAAATAAGATTTTTGAAAATTAATCGCCTAAGAGGGATATGTACTGATACATTTATCGTAATGTTATTGTTTTGTAAATCGATATATACATAAATAAATACTACCTCAATTAATCCCATACTTAAAACGATGTTTTAAAACGGAGTTACTATACATGTTGCTTATAAATATACACTGTGTTACTGAAAAACTTAGCATAAATTCTTTATTTCTTTTAATCTTTCTTTTTAAACACTTGCCAATAACGAAAATGCATAGCGCTTAAATCTCAAAATTGTGAATTACGTTTAAATTTACGGAATCGCACATGATAAATTTCATGGTTTAGTAAAAAATGCTCGTACAAATGAAAAATTTATTTAAACACGTTTTACATAAAAACATTATGTTTGACAATACATATTTTGTTATTTTTCAAAGTTTTGTAATGAATCAGGTATTTTTTAAGCGTATGCTGCCAAAAGTTTCTTGACCTGTGCCCCATGAGGTCTACATTCGCTTGTATGGAACTTAAACCTTCATGGTTTTGGACACTCCAGGGGTTAATACAATAAACCATCATCATCATCATCTTACCCTTATCCCACCTAAGTAGGGTCGGCACAACATGTTTTCCTTTTTCACTCTCCTCTGTCAGATGGCATCTCAATATTCACACTTTTTATACACATATCGTTTTTCACACAATCCGTCCACACCTTTTTCGGTCTTCCTCTACTCCTATATCCGTCCACTTTCAAACTCAAAACTTTTTTTGTCACATGACTTTCATCTCTTCTCATAATATGTCCGTACCATGCTAACCTATTACACCTCAACTTCTCTGTCACTGGTGCTATTTTCAAACTTCCTCTGATATACTCATTCTTAATCTTATCCATCCTTGTTACACCACACATCCATCTTAACATTCGCATTTCTGCCACATGTAATCTTTTCTCATCCGTCTCTTTCGTAGCCCAGCACTCGGATCTATATAACACAGCTGGTCTTATTATAGTTTTATACACCTTCCCCTTGAGTTTCAACGGCATTCGTGGGTCATAAACCACCCCAGACACCTTTCGCCAATTCATCCACCCTGCATTTATCCTATTCTTCACGTCCTTGTCTATTCCACCGTCATTTTGGATTAATGAGCCGAGGTACCGAAAATTGGAGCAGGCTGGTAAGAATACACCGTTTAAGGTAATATGACAAAAACTGTATAGACCTCCGAAGTCACAGAACAAATGTTCAGTTTTCATCCCACTAATCTTTAAGCCAAAATTCTCCAGTTTCTGTTGCCATTTCTCCAGCCTACTCTGGACCTCGGCAGCATTTTCACGGAAGAAAGTGACAATACTTATGATACTGTATTATAAAAACGAGAATCGTGTAAAACGTGTATCTCAGTATAGCTTTAAAATTTACATGATATTTAATGTTTTTCAATAAGAAACCTAAAATTTACCTTAGCAAAATGCACATGATTATTAAATTAAAAATATTTGTTAAATACGCAAGGTCACATATTTGTGTTATTTTCTATAATGCCGAATGGTTGATAGACCACGTATTTTATAGTTATAATTATATATTCCGCTAAAATTGGCATTAATAGATTTAGTAGTTTCTGTCGATTAGAGATAAACCTAAGCATTCCTTGATCTTTATTCGTGTGTATAAACAAAGATCCCATCTTTACGAACCGGTCGTATTCTATTATACAATATATCAGTTTTTCTTGTTATCACCATAGTTACGACGTATTCGAGGGTGGCAAGAATGAAAATAGAGTTGCCAATTCCGACTATGTAGATACGTATTATATAAAAATATTCAAATAGTAACTTCAAACTTTTGTTTAACTTAAATATTATTTTGTAAGCGCATACAAAATAAATTAGTCTTATAAAATAATGTTTCAATGAAATAAGAAACGTACTGTACTGTACTAGGTAATGAATATATTATATCAATGTTTATATAAAAAAGAACTAAATGAATACTTTATATTACGGTGTTGATATCATTATAATTTTGAAAGCCTTTCTTGTCCCCTTAAGAAAGTTATTTTTTATTTGGTAGATACCGTATAGTACAAATCTATACGTTTAAAGAACCAATGTTGTATTTGTATCTTGGAATACAAACATTATAATTTTCGATAGCCCTCACCAATGTTTTTGACCATTTTGAATAGAATTGTTTAGAACACAAATATACGTGTAAAGACGTATTATATTATATGGAAAATATCGAGACAACTTAAGGATAAATAAATGGCAATTGTACTTTGTTTTATATGAAACTCTTAACAATATGCGACTCATAAGTTCGAACCTACGGCTATCATCAGTGTAATTTATCAGTAAACATTAGGTTTCTTCTATTTTTGTGAAATTTTGTCTTCAAGCTATCATGGTAAAACTACTAATCTCTAAAATATGTTAATTTAATGAGAAAAGGTTATACAATACCCAATTTTGTAATTAACGTTAAAAATCCAATGGCTAAAGTGCGTACCTAAACAGGAACATAAATTTAAAAAAAATTATGACGTTTATTGTGGGTATTCACAGTATTTTATGATCAAGGCATTTTCCCCTAAATTTAAAGAAAGGAAAATTTTAAGACAACACTTTGAATAGGTAGGAGTTTTTATTGACTGGAAACCATAGTGGCACGGGAAATTATAGATTATTTTTATAACGAAGTATGTAGTACTGTAGTAACTTAGAATACCATAAAATAGTTGATCCTACGATATCGAGTCGATCATAATAGCAGTAAGCGTTGCTTGAATCGTTATGATGCACATGACATAACTATCTACAATATGATATCACACAATTAATATAATAACAATAACCTATACAACTCTCATCACTGGGGAAAGATTTATTCTAAAATGTAATAAGTGGAAAATAAGTAATAAATTAAATGAGCTCAAAAGTTTCATCGTCAATTTTAGTTTTTAGAATATATTTTTTTCATACTTAAGTTCTTGCGTTTTTAAAAGTGTATTATACTCTTCATTATATTGATAAGACAACAGAATAATCTTTATTATTTTATTATTATAATGTGCTCCGATATTAGCACTGTATTTGAAGTGGAATAACTTTCGCTCTACCTTTTAAATAATTATTACGAACTTTTACGAGCATAAGTACATCAAAGCGTTATCAAAATCAAATCAAATAGTATACGGATATGGTATAAACAAAGTATATATATGTATATATATATACTTTTATACTACATTGATGATTTATAACTTTGATTGAAAAGTTACTATCACTTTTAAAAAGTAACTATTCATTATTAATTTCATTATTAAGTTATGATGTTAAGATTCGATATTATTAACACAAAAAATATTGTAAAATCTATTGCTATTTTAATATCAAGAAAATATATTAATTTAAGATTATTATTTTACCACATATTACTTCGTTTTACTATTGCCAAAACACACTAAAGTAATAAAAATATTGACAAAAATATCTTATACAGTGATTAAATATTAGAAACTTAGTTCCCAACTTTATCAGTCTGCAAGTAGCTAAATATCAGTGATGAATTTTTTTTAATATTAGACAAGGACGTTTTTTAATTCGTATTTTAGTGGAATTCTTGATATGAATTGTGGGATCTGGCAACAGTGGGCATGCATGACGTGACGTGAGTACAAATGAAGACGTGACCGACTGAATGACAGTTGAGAGATTTCAAAACTACATATATGTACTGATATTATTGTTTTAAAAGAATATATTTTTAAATTTTATATCTCTATTTAAACTAGTTAGTATTTCAACGCCGACGCTTACTAAGTGACTTAAAATACCTCGCATTTTAGACTCTACCAGTGAGAGTCACGTTTGTTTATTGGTTAAACATCCGCCATTTTGTACTGTCGTTTGTTTAGTGACTGGGTCTCTACCGTGGTCTCTACATAGTGATGCTAGTATCACTCACCTGGAAACACATCGAGTGACTTAATAAGTGGTATACAATGTTTTTGCTAGAAACGTTGGTTTCGAAGGGTATAAATTAAAATTTGTGACTTGTCAATTTGACATCAGTATATCATTTACCTACGTGCCGGATGTGTCCTACAATCGTTTAGGGCGAATTTACGTGCCACCTTGAATGGTGTACGTGTCCCAATACCTATGCCAAGATTATGAGTGGCAACGGGAATCAGGTGCCGTTGGCGCCGAATCAACGCGGCTCCATATCGTATCCTTTTCAAATATCTGTTTACTTATATACCATCATTATATTTACGTAATATATGCCACTTCAGCATCTGTTTGTGCGGCATTTGCGAATAGAGTTAGAGATCTGCATTGTTTTGAGTTTTATTTTTATTATGATTTACCTAATTGTTTCGTATGTTTTACGAGTGTTTGCAATATTAATTGTGTTTCTTTCCCTTTTATCAAAAGTTTGGTTGTCCATGACATGTGGAATATTTCCTTGTTTACTTCATCATGGTACTGACTCAAACATTATATTATTTATACCATATATATGTATCTATTTAACAACTTTTAATAACTTTTAAAAACATATTATTAACTTTATTTTATAAAGAAGATGTTTGAAAGTTTTAAGTAACTTGCAACTTTTATATGAACACAGAACTCTACCATCCAAAGAAGGCTGAAATGTAAGTTGTTTTTTGTTTTTCAATATTGACTTTACTTTTTAGTTAAATAAAAGTGATAACTTAAAAAAGAAAATTATGTTGAAATTTACATGTTTTTTTTTTGTGGTAGAGCAAAGCGAGTTTTTATTATGATTAAGCAAAAGCGAAAGGCTTGAAACAAACGAATAAAAAGCATTTTAATTAAATAATCACATATGTATATATATATATATATATAATAACATAAATATATGTCACTTTGCTCTACATACAGCATCATGATTTTAGAGCAAAGATTACTTTATAAATGTCATTGAGATTGTTTTTTTTTAACTTCTTTGCAGTTTTATTTTATGATTTATTTTCATTTGATCATTTCACTTTTATCCATTATTAAATATGTAGTATTTCATTCTTAAATTAAAAAGTGTAGTCCGGTAAATCTGTATATAGAGGCTATAAGAGCCAACGGGGAATGTCAGTTTGAAAAAAAAAAATTAACAAGAGAAAATAGAATAAATAATGATTATTTTTAACAATAAAACATTTAATTCCTATACCCTAATTAAATATCAGTGTATATATACTTTGAAGTAAATAATTTCATAGCCCATATAACAACTACAATTTAAATTTATGTTCTCAAATCAATATCTTTGCTGGTAACATATTTAAAACTTTTTATGAAATTCACATTATGTTGTACATATAAAAACTTAGGTAATAAAAATTGGCAATTAACTTAGGTAATTAAATGTTCCTATTTTCAATCTCTCATGTTGATGAGTTAGGATTTTTTTTTTATAGTTTTGCTTAGGTGAATAACAATTACAATGAATATATCGAATAACATATCCAAAAATGTATGTTTACAATCAATTATTATATACATATAATTAAAAAAAAATTGTTTACATCTTTTTTATGTTTCAATACACAGAGCTGTGCTAACCAATTCTATAGATAGAGTGAACCGTCAATAGTGTACATTATCATAAAAATAATATAGAATAAATACCTCTGCAGTATAGAACTATTGCATTTATATGTCAATTTGCATACATACTTAATGTAAAAGACTCTTTTTGTTTTAAAAAGGATATAGTTGGTTCATTGTTGAAAAAGTGATGTTTGCGATTAGGTCTTACATGGAAACCTGATAAATACAACATTTTAACTCGATAATGTTATGTTTTTTTTTTTTATTGTTGGGTTCTACATGATTTTGTTATAGTTATGAATTACTGCTAGATACTTGATGGGGACAGAGTCCGTGCTACTATTATGGGAGCGTGTGGCTACAAACAGTATGTTAAATTGACATTAAAGTTACATCCAAATTTGCTACAACTTAGTCTTTACACCATCAGAATAAAAATAGCTGCTGTCAAAGAAATTTCTTCACTTTAGAGTAGTTAAGAAAAAAAATCTTGTTTTAAATATTACAATAGTCCAAGGTACTCCTATCTACTAAACTGTTGGTTAGTGACCTATATCTCGATAACGATAGAACCATTCCTACAATATATTTTTTTTATTCCATGCGTTTTCTCTAGCTAGGTTTTAGGAAATATTCTGTACGTTATATTAAAATGTAGCTTAGTTATGGCTTAGTGATTAGCGTGTTCGGATACCGTGTCGAGTGACGTACGGTCCGAGTCCTGCAGCTTTCGGTTAAGGGAAACGTCGTGATAAAACTTAAAAAAATAGATATTAACTAACAGCATTGGGTAGTTGATCAGAATAGAAATTATTTTTAAATCGGCTAAAAATAAATATAGCTTTTATATTTTAGTGACAATTATAACTTTTACTTACAAAGCAGACTGAAAATGTTCAATATATTCATTTGTGATGCACACATGCTGGCCTCACTAATAAGTATATGTATAATTAGCTTAGCTTGTTTAGCTTGGTTAGATTCGGGCTATAGCATCCAAGGTAACAGCCCAAGCCGAGGTTACGTCACTTTAGCACCCTTGAGCGTGTTGCCAAGCAACTGAGCGCCATAAGTGCTCGCCCCCATTAGTCCGGTGAAGCCGTGAAGGTCTATAAGGCCAACCACGTATAGTTATTAGTTCGAAAATGAAATATTCCACTAAATATTGGCGTAATCAAATTTATTAATGTTATCCTGATTATTTAATATATTACGACGTGCAATTTGTAATATAAAAGTTTTATTACAAAAAAACCTTAGTAATGTTGTATGTACTTCACGCTAACGGATCCACAGACAGCTAGTTAGTTACACTTATCAACTGAAACTTCTATAATAAAATGGTTTAAATTAAATTGGTAAAATATCCTCGTAATTAAAATCTCTAGTTACACATTTACACATATTATTTTGGCAGATTTTTTTTAACGGAGCATAGTCACTACATAGAATAAAACAAAGTCGCTTTCTCTGTCTCTATATCCCTATGTATGCTTAAATCTTTAAAACTACGCAACGGATTTTAATGCGGTTTTTTTTAATAGATAGAGTGATTGAAGAGGAAGTTTTTTATGTATAATAACATAAATTAAATAGTCGAGAAATGCTGTTATTTTTGAGGTTACTCGAAATTGAACGCGTGCGGGCCACGGGCAGTAATGAATAAATCAAAACTACTGGATCGATTTTAATCATTTTTTCAGTGAATGACATAGACAAATTAAATTTGAAGTTGAGTGCGTCGACGTTTTGCTACTCAATAAAATTGATTTGTACGAGATAAAACTAAGTTCAAGTTAAGTGTTTGCTATAAAACGATTTATGAATACCAACACCAGCTGTGAGTAACAATAATTACACAAATAATAGTGATTAAAAGAACTAAATTTAGTATACAAACATATAATTATACTTGCAAAAGTTTTAGTACTACCCCGGTTTCGACTAAAACTGATGAGTTAAAGTGTTGTGTAGAAACGCGTAAGCGCCGCAATATACACGGCGCTTAAGACCTTTTTGACTCTTATGTTATAGTGAGATTTCAACGGAATCACTGGGGGAATTTGTTCTAAGATTGCTGATTTTTATGTTGTATTTCCGAATATTCAAAAGGAAATCAGGCATAGACTCATAAGTAATAACAATGTCAAAAATTAACAAAACCAGAAGGCAAGTACTACAATCTCCGCCAAGTTCAAGCAAGTCACCTGCAACCCTGAATGACGTTCGTAGTATTGTAAAGGAGGTTATTCAGGAGGAAATAGAATCGCTCATAGATAAAATAAAGGCGAACGGTAACTTATTGAATAATGGTTTAAAGTTAGTACGAGAAGAAATAGCAGAAATAAGAGAGTCAGTTGCTTTCATGAGTAATCAGTACGAAGAAATTTTAAAAGAAAATAAAGAATTTAAAGAACACGTCAATGACCTATTGAATAAAAATAAAAATCTAAACGACACTATTAAGGACCTAAACTCACGTATGATTTATTTAGAGCAAAATGCCAGGGCTAATAATATTGAAATTCAATGTGTACCTCAAAAAAAGAACGAAAACTTATTTGATATTGTTACTGAACTGGGTAAAGTAATTAAATGTGACATCAAACAAGAAAACATCTCGCATTGTATTCGCACGCCAAAATTCAATAGCGACAGCAGTCGACCAAAATCAATAGTTGTTCAATTTGCTACGGCCAAACAACGCGATCACTACTTAGCAGCAGCTATCAATTTTAACAGACTTAAACTACTGATTGGTGCCTCAAAAATAACATGAAGCTCAATACAAACAAATGAATGATATTTACATATTTAAAATCCAATATAATATGTATGGGACGAATCAATCTATCTAGAGATTATGCTTCTAAAAATATGCTCGAAATTTAAAGTTCTGTATATAATAGTATAGTAAGAAGCATTTTAGAGTACCTAGTATGGCGTCCACACTACGCAACACATACAGGTTAGAACGAATAATAGACGCGTGAGAAGGATTTAAAAATTCAAAATTGAAATATCTGTTTAAAATTGTTCAACCGAAAACAATGTTTGGATTCAGGACCTCCAGGCACATGAAAAACAGTATTAGGTACCATAAATAAGTAATTATATAATAAATTTAAATACGAAATATTTGGCGATACCTCCACACAAAAATTGTTAATTTACATGTTTCTTATATTTTTATTTGTTTACGTGATAAAAATGTCTGCAAAATTAATATGTATTAATAATAATCTTTAATTATTTGTATTATGCAAGTTGTGTTTACTTAAAAAAGTTGTGTTTACTCATGTTAAGAAATTATGTTTGTTTAGATTAGCCGATTTACAATTAATTGTAACATTAAATAAATTCAATAAATAAATAATGATAATAACCGTGCTGAAGCCTGGAGGCGGGTCCGCTAGTGTTATATATAACAATATTTTTACCTCTATTCAACGTTGAGATGCAGACAAAGCAGCCAAACGATACATTCGTCATAAAACATATTCATGAACAAGATCTCCTTATTAGTTTTATATTAACAAAACTTTATAAACACTAGAATAGAATATGACCGTCAACTTGAACGTGACTTTAAGCGAATGAATATTTAAAATCGGAATCAATCTATCTAGAGATTATGCTTCTAAAAATATGCTCTTTAAAGTTACCTTTTCATAATAGACGCCTGTGAAGGATTATAAAAAAAATATCTGTTCAGAAAACAACCTCGGCACGTGCATAAATAAATTCGAACGATACCTCCAAGTACCCGTGATAAATTTGACTAAATTAACCACCGACATATTAAAATCCACTAAAATTAAAACAATATTTAGGACTATTACGTGTTTAAGAGGAATTAAATAGTAAACCTATTAACAGTTAGCTTTTACTCGCGACTTCGTCTGTCTCCGTTTTTATATTATCTTAACAATATATTTTGTGTATAGAGGAAAAAAAAAACATAAGCACCACACCGCTTGCCCCATTACACTGCGGCAAGAAAACATACATCGCTAAACGCGCTACGTTATAAAAATCGTAATTTATTTAAACTTTAATGGCATTATATTAAATGAAGCTATCGTGATAATTTTTTAGGTAAGGACACAAAGTTACTACAAAATAAAAGAACAAAAAGTATTAATCGAAATATATTTACTAGGTTTTGATTTATTAGTGCATAAGGGCGGCGGCAGAGCTCTATAATTTCATTTTTATAAATATGTAAACAGATTCGAATCGTCGTACATATCCATTATAAACTTTGTAACATACCCTACGAATAGGACAATAACCGTGACAAATGCATTAACATAATCGAAAAAATACATGAGAATCGCGTTCTAATTTTACGATTCAAGACTGGTTATTATCGCGCCGGTATTTGTTGTACTTATTTCATGGAAACACTCTTCGATATTGACCATATTACTACCACTCATCGATTCCACACATAAGCGTTATTATATGTATAAATGGGTGTATTGGTATGACTGAAATAGTTACAATTCCAAGACCGTTGCAACCATCATTACGAGAGTTGGCAAACTCGACGTTAGGTAAGACTAGTCTATAGTTTATTGTTATTAAATTTTATATTATAATTTAACGCAGACGAAGTTGCCAATGATTGCTCTATTAGTCATCTATATATATACTAGAATTTTTTTTTTTTTTTTTTTTACCTTGACTTATATCAAAATGTTGAATAAAACGCAACTCAAACTGCAACGGTTGCATACACAGTTATATAAACTGGCGTCTAGTGATTGTGCATTAATGCCAGATAGATAATCATATAAACAGTATGTATCATATTACTGTTATATTTATGTGCTCGGATGTACCGTGTGAGAAATATGTGTTATTTACAAAGTAATAAGTATTTTATACGTTGTAGGCTTTATGTATACGTAATTATATATAATCTGTGTATACAATACAATTGTAAACATCCGGTGTATGATGAGTTAAAATCGTCTGAGAATGCTGAAACAATTTGAATGTAAATTACTGATAAATATAGAACTTAATATCAGGACGAGGCTACGATATCGCTATATCTTTCGACGGGGGTTAAATACTAATTAAGAAATAGAAAAAGGAACGATCTAGAATTCAAGTTTTACGTAAACGAAGTTGCGCGTACACCAGTTTCTAAATATATAAATTAACATATATTTGTTTATTTGCTATTATGGTTTTGAGAAGCTTGTTTACATTATATATATTTATTTATTACTTTATTGACGCACCAACGACACTATCATAAAATATTATATCAATCTAATACTAAACCAAAAGTTCGGGACAGTGCGAAGCGTCTTTACAGATGTGCACAAAAGAAATTAAACGCAATCATAATTGAACATTAAATATAATTAAGTAGTAATAAATAGATTTAATATATTACGATGATACGGATTCGTTTTTGTTAGAATTATCACCTACACATCTCTCTATTATGACATACTGCTATATTAAAGAATGTTGGAACAGCGTCATAATCGAATGTCCAATAATCCGGTGACGGCCAGTCTACGACGCGTCTCTATTTTTCGGTATCCATACGAATTTTTTAAAAGTTGTACACCACACGTGGTTTATGCCATATTTCTATAGTAACAACAGTCCACGTCTTCGTCTGATTTTGTGTTTTTATAAATAATAATGATATCATACATTATCTTCATGTAACAGTTCATGTAGCGTACTGTGAGATAGCTCTCAAATGGCAGGATTATTTTCCAAAGCACTCTCGACACCATTCATCATTATATCTTGACCAATTTATAGAGCAGCAAACATCCATCCATTCTCACAAACTTTCTCAATAGTATCATAGAGTTTTAACCATTTAAAGGTGAAAAATAATTGATGTATTGCAAATCATATCTTCCGATAAACTATGAAGCTTCTAACAAAAGGGTTATTATATAAACAGCACGTGGGTATTATTAGGCTCAACCTATTTAAACTGTAATGTTTTTTACAAATACACAATATTGGAATATATAATACGTAAGTGATAAGAAGCAATAGATATTACTTCTAATCTATTTATTTTTTATCCTGTTACACTGTGATTTTCTACGGTACAATACCATTTAAACGCTAACTAATAATTTCGTAACGTCTTTATAAAAAAAAAATTGATGTTTTATTTTAGTTTACGTTGGGAATTTGAAATTAACGGCCCTATCTCATTCGGACGCCGCTAAGGCGCGACGCCACCGATCGCGCCATCCACCGTGGTGTCTTGAGCTACGAAGCGAAAAACACTAAAACAAACAACGGGATTTAACAGTTACAAAATTGACATTAATTGTTAACGTTAAACCATTGTCAACTGGTGCAACTTATTTATCGCCTATACTTAACTAACTAACTTAGTATCTATTACTTTAACCGAAATTTTGACGTTAATTAGTGCAACTTAGCCCTGGTCGTCCATTTTGTAACTGTCACTCCTGATGTTTGTTTTGGTATTTCTGGATTTGTAGAACGTAGGTTCTAGAATATGTTTTGTAAAAATTATAAACACAAAACTGAAGAAATATCGATCTATTACTAAACTACTCTCTCTCTCTCTCTGAGTATGGTATTTTTATAAAACCAATACTAGACAGTATTAGAATGGTCACTGTAGATCGATCTTCTATTCTTTAAGTACGATTTTTTAGTATTCTACAAGTATATTGTGTAAATTCGATGACTTCAGTCGATTTCTTCAGAAGTTATATGATAGTTAACGAGTACAACAAAAATTGTGTATAAACACAACTTGTTTGCTTATTTTATGAGGTTTTTTTAAATTATTACATTTTGTTTTACCTCGGTTCAAGTTTACGATTACTGGTTGACTCTTATGCAGGTTAAATGACATGAAGCCTAGTTAATACGCTGAACATATTCTTATCTTCCAGTTAAAGTCTTGTTAGAATAGGCTTAGACCTTGCGGAGAATTAGTCCAGACACTTTTGAATTAAGTTTATTATGCTTACCGTTGTGTTTATTATCTGAACAATATATTTCATGTACAGAAGGAAAATATAAGCATCACACTGCTTGCTCCACTTCTCCACGACAAGAAAACCCACATCGTTGAACTAGTAGTGCTTCTAAAAATTGTAGTTTCCTAAAATTGTTATCAATTAATATTAAACAAAAATATGGCGACAGTTTATTTTTAGATGAGAACCAAGAAATTAAGCCAAGCAAAATTTGGTCCAACTCTATCAGTAGTTTTATCGTAATGTTCCCAAAACGGCAGACCTTTAAAATTTTACTTCTTTAGAAGAAGAAACCTACCTGAGGTCGCTAAAGATTTTTGGCTTTATTGTTTCGCAGATTCAGTATTACGATTTACGAGACTAACAAACGTTGGGATTCCGTCCCGTACCGATATAAAAATTGATTAAAAATAGGCCTTTGGTACACATCCTCGATTTTTGATAATTCACGTGTATATATATATAGGTCACTATTGTATTCTTTTAGTTACATTCGTTTCTCATTGGTCGGATGGGTTTTTGTGTAGTATATAAACATTGATAACTTGACAGTCTTCGCCGAAGAATTACGTAAAAGTGCAGATTATATAACCTTGAGAAATTACAGAAAGAAGTAGTTGCGATTTCGATACCGCTTTGTTCTCGAATACCAAAACTTGTTGATCAACTTATCATGCAACAAATAAGTGTTATTTCATAGATTAAGTCCGCGTGTTTATTGTTTAATTTCGCATAGTAGCATTTGCACGCACACATTTATCAGAGGCTGATAAATACTTTCACAGTATATGTTTGATCTGTGTTCCTTTGGCTAGCCGTTTTCTTACATATCTTTCTGAGTTAGACATTTTAAATAATATGTGCCATCTCACGTATAAAAATGTTTAACAAAGCGTATCAATTATATTATGGTAATTGCTTTGAATTGAAGTCCAGTCCTCCATTTTAAAGTTTATACATAACTTTTAATTGTGTTAAAAAGTAATCGAAAATATCTTTAAACCTCGTTATAATCAAAACCGTTAAAAATTTTAATTATATATTTATAGGCTATAGTTGTAGTATTTTTTTTCTGTATTGTCAACTTTTTCGATTTGTTATTATTATTAGCTCGAATAATCATGGAGCCCGCACTATTCCCTTCTTAATTATTATACAACACGCCTATTTATAACTCTATATACCTATATATAATTCGCTATATATTAATTAAGTCATAACAGCGGCATAATAAGACCAGTCGTGTTACATGGATCCGAGTGCTGGGTTATGAAAGAGACGGATTAGAAAAAATTACATGTGGCAGAAATGCGAATGTTAAGATGGATGTGTGGTGTAACAAGGATGGATAAGATTAAGAATGAGTATATCAAGGGAAGTTTGAAAATAGCACCAGTGACAGAGAAGTTGAAGAGTAATAATAGGTTGGCATGGTACGGGCATATCATGAGAAGTGATGAAAGTCATGTAACAAGAAAAGTTTTGAGTTTGAAAATGGACGGATATAGGAGTAGAGAAAGACCGAAAAAGGTGTGTATGGATTGTGTGATAAATGATATGTGTATAAAAAGTGTGAATACTGAGATGACATCTGACAGGGAAGAGTGGAAAAGGAAAACATATTGTGCCGGCCCTACTTAGGTGGGATAAGGGTAAGATGATGATGATGATGAGCAGCACACAATTTCTGTACCTCCTATCAACTGACCGTCATGACGTTGGTGTACGGAGATGTTGCCTAAGAAATTTTCGTGCCACACATTTTAATATAATTGAAGTATAATATATGTTACAACAAAGTAATTGTATTGCAATTACCAACTAATAAAATATCGAACGTGTACAGAACCGCGGACACTACTAGTATGTTATAAAATAATACATTCCGACAGACAACAGATAAAAACGCATTCGCAATTATTCTCGTTATTTGTGTAACCTAGGTGATTTATAAAACATTAGCTTTTCTCACGAATTCGCCTGCGTGTTCTTCTGTGCATTCAGAATAAGAATAGCGTATTCATCATTTTCCCAGGTTTTCGCGACACCTATATACTAAATTTGATTGAGTTCGTTTCACAGATTCAGCCGTGGACAATGTAATAAATAGTTATTTTCGTATTTATTACGCCATCGATTCCGCACGTTAAGAATCGATCGGAAACCGATTCTCGATGGTTATGCCATAGATGCGTAAATATAGATTTCCAAATTGAGTGTGGTAGCTAGCACTGGCTATAGGAAATGCTTCATCAACACGCTATAGTTTCATCAACATGTTTTCCTTAACGAAAGGTCAGAATGTATTGTTTAATTCAAACACACTCGATTGTTGCAGTATCTAAATGCGTGCACGTTCTCTAATTATGTATTTTATTTTCAACATACATACGAATAATTCGATAAATGTATAATATATAGCTACAATGAAATAATTAACATTCTAAAATATTGAGGCGGTCGGTATATGGAATGGGAAAGGCATCCAGACTGTATTCAATTAAGATAGCTTAACAAGATAAACTGCGAGAGTTTCGGTGTAGAAAATGGCAAAAGTTTAAGGCGAGAGATATATGTTGTTACATGTTTTTTTAAGTAAGCTAAGCTCAATTAATGGTTCACTTTTGAGGGAAACTGCGACAATCTAGTGATGTTGCTTAAGGAATACGAAGCGCTTCAACTCGGTCCTTAGTAGTAAAGACCTGTTATGACCGGTCTCGAGGGTATGTGGTTCTTTCAAAGTTGGTTAAACATAGGTATGGGTTCCAATGATCACTTAAGAATATAACATAAAAAAATCATTAAAGTCGCGCATTGTCTTGCTTGAATAAAAGTTATCTACTTAAAATATTTCTAGATCGGTAATAACGCGCACAGAGACTGGCTTAATTGACATTTTTTCGAATGTTTTCGGTCGCGGCAAATGCCATCCATCCAATGCTATCGCAGACTTTTTTGTAGATCTATAAAAGAGGAAAATATCTCATTATGCATTGTTTTGTTATATCTCAAAATAATTAAGCAGCGTTTTCGATGAAAGCTCCCAAGCGGCTTGACTTTTTCCAACACTTCCAATAATTATCGTTATATTTCAACCAATTTACACAAAACCTTGACAAATTATATACCTAAAAACCTTCCTCATGTATCACTCTATCTATTGGTGAAGTTCGCATTACAATCCGTTCAGTAGTTTTCGAGTTTATCGCGAACATACACGCGGACGACTTTGTTTTATAATATGTAGTGAAACTTATAACCTATTTTTCAAAATATAATAATATTTTATTACACTAAAATAAATCCACAAAGGTCGTATCCAAGTTTCTAACATCACTGTTATAAGTCGTGTTTATCTAGGGTAGCCCGAACTGAGCATTAGTGTACCTTTGAGAAGTAATGTGTTTAGTAAATAATATCCGAGTTCTCTGAAAACGCTTGTATATTTCTAATAAAATTCGATGTAGCCACGATAAGAATTGTGTTATTGAAATTGAATTTTTATTTCTTTAGGATTTTTCTTTATCTAGTGTTATATTTATAGTACCTCCCACGCTTCAAATCGTAGAAAAAATAAGAAAATATTCAATGTAATTGGTTGTCTTTAATTCTATTTTTGTAATATATATTTTTATAACTTTGTAGGTTTTTTCTTTAGATCTCACATTTCCGCACAGGTTAAATGAGTTGAAAGATGGCAAACACGCTAAAGTTATAATTAGGTCTTCCTCAAGCGCTGCCGTGGGAACCTGGTCAGGAGAATTTGAAAAAAGTCTTATCGCCATGCAAACTCTGCCTGTAACTCTTGATAAATCGCGATCATATAGGAGGTCTTAAGAGTTAACTCTGGTTCTAGGTTTATCGTGTTATAAAAAAAAAAGCTATTCAAATTGCAGTGAATACTCCATAGGTCCAGTGTTTCAGAATGCAGGCGGGTGACGGGTGCGTGTAGTTCAAATGTACGTAGACGCCGATAGCATTCACAGCTTGCACGGGTGCGTGTAGTTCAAATGTACGTCGACACCGCCAGCAATCGCAGCTTGCACCGGTGCGTGTAGTTCAGATGTACGTAGACGCCGATAGCATTCACAGCTTGCACGGGTGCGTGTAGTTCAAATGTACGTCGACACCGTTAGCAATCGCAGCTTGCACCGGTGCGTATAGTTCAAATGTACGTAGACACCGCTAGCATTCACAGCTTGCACCGGTGCGTGTAGTTCAAATGTACGTAGACATCGCTAGCATTCGCAGCTTGCACCGGTGCGTGTAGTTCAAATGTACGTAGACGTTGCCAGCATTCACAATGGTAAAACGCATGATGAAGTAAACATATTTAAATTAAAATATTCAAACTAAAGCATTTAAATACATTCACGTGTAACTTAATTGAGTATACACTACATTTTTTTTTCAAAACTCCTGAAGTAAAATTAAAAATGTATCACAACGAACAGAATCCCAAAGCCAAAAATGAATCAAATCTTGAAAAGGGAAACCCCCTTAACGTAAAGTTATGAAAAACCATTAAACACGTGTTTTGTATTAAATCTTTAACACAAATTTACTCCAGAACCCATGTTGTCGCGATATTTTTGTAGTCCGATGAAACTGTAGAGGCCCTGCCAGGACAACAGTGTAGGTTGGTTCGAAAAAAAAAAACAAGTCGCGATATTTGTATAGAAAGTTCGCTGTGGCTTTGTATAAATTTAATTTCGAGATATATTTGTTGTCAATTCAATTACAAAAAAATATTATTTTAAAGTTTAATCGAAAATGTGTAATATAAAAGCCTTTTTTTTATATTTCTAATAACCATTTACGACCTAGTCCACATTAGACTAAAATATAAAATTTAATTAATTGTAGGCTAACGTGATACCAATCGCGAATAGATGTATGTATGGGCGAGGTAACTAACATAACAATCTTAGGAAAGAAACAGGTGTACCAACTTTTAAAAGTATCAAATTTCAATAAATGAATGTAAAAAGCTCAGATATACTCTATAAATATATATATATATATATATATAGAGATAACATAGATTTACATTATACATAATAAATGTATTCTATATATTTTACTGCTAGACACATAGGGCTTCTGTTACTCAACGAAGGAAAATTATTTCAGCAACTGTTTTTTTTTACATTCTGTAAAATCATACAGGAATTCAGCTGAGGTTAAGCGTTACTTACACGTTAATTAGTCCAGATTCATTCATCGCAATTACGTACTTATGTAGCGAGGGAACGGCAGTTTTTGTTTTCAAATCTTCTTTTGAAAATACAGTATCTTTTTTTTTTTAAGTTGTCTATTTTATTTTTATTGCGAACTAAATTTCTCGGTGTTTTTATGTAAAACTGATTTAAGTTTTCGCCGGCAGTATGAACAATATCACTACATAGTATAAAACAAAGTCGCTTTCTCTGTCCCTATATCCCTATGTATGCTTCAATCTGTAAAACTACGTAACGGATTTTGATGCGGTTTTTTTTTTAATAGATAGAGTGATTTAAGAGGCAGGTTTATACGTATAATAACATAAATTAAATAGTGGAGAAATACTGTTATTTTTGATGTTACTCCAAATTTAACGCGTGCGGGCCACGGGCAGTAATGAATAAATCAAAACTACTGGATCGATTTTAATCATTTTTTCAGTGAATGACATAGGCTATATATATTTATACCCGATGCGAAGCCGGAGCGCGGGCCGCTAGTTAATAATATTTTACAATTCAACGAAACGATTTGTACCTATTTTAAAAGTACATTTTTCTTAAAACCGTTCTTTTCAGTAGTGAGAATAGAGTACAAGGTCCTTGAATCGTAAAAGTGTAAATACTGACTGGAAAAGTTGACATATGAATTCGATAACGAAAAAATAAAATAATTAATTACCTTTGGGTTTTTTTTTTCTGGAACATTCTATTGAAGTAGTGGTCGATCATAATGACTGAGGTATAAACTTTTTTCTTCACGTGTTAATATATATAAATATCATATATACAAATACAATGTATTATACAAATATTGTATATCATAAAATATTAAAGAGAACATTAAAACTTGTCAATAGTTACGAAACAAAAAAGGAAAATCGATTAAGAAACAGAAGAGATTGAAATATGAGAAGGAATAGTTCGCTGCATGTAGGAATTTGTAGGTACACGATGTGAACAGTCAACTTTATGAACGGAATTTCTAGTTTAGAAAAAGGTTTTCAACTTCATTGCACTAACAGAGGATTGATTATTTTGTAAAATTGTGTACTACTCGTACTTTAATGTAATGTTATTGAAGAATTATCTTTTCTATTTGCTATATTATTGTTTTACTGTACATTACAAAGTGTAAGCAATCATTTTAGTACATTTAAGTTTTTAAATTTATATTTTGGTCTTATTTCTTCGTACATTAATAATGGATATGGGAAATTACGTAATAGGCAAGATATAGGTGGTATATAATGGAAAAAAAAACGAGAAAAGGATACTTCACGGGTTCGTAAATTGGACTTCCTTCGGTATGTGCAACCATACAAGTAACAATATGAATTGATCGCGGTACAATTTTAGAAACTTCGCTATTACAAAACCTTGTATATAGGATATATAAATTATGTACAACATAAGGCTTAGTGTATTTTATAATTATAGCTTTGGCTCGCGGCTTTACTCGTATAAATGTAGATTTGATGTATCGATAGGGAAAAATCCTTTTTTTTTTGTCGATAAAAAGTACTCTACGTGTTCTCCTGTATTCCTGACAACATGTGTACAAAGTTTTACCATTATCGCTTGATTAGTTTAGGCGTGAAACCATAACCTAACAAACTCATATTCCCATTTTAATATTATAATTTAGGATTAGGATATATAAGGTCTAGTGAGAAAAAAGAATGACTAAGGTTAATTTAAAAAGTAAGCTTCATAAAATAGGGTTATCCTTTAAAAATATATACAGTTTTTAATATTAATTAATATTATTTAACTTTTCAGAATTTTTCTGCTTTACGAGATATAAAGAGGTCCATTATTTTTGAATATTGTATCTGTAACTGATTTAATATAAAACTAGCGGGAAAATATTGTTATGTGATTTTTTGAGAACGTTTTTGAATTTCCCACCCAAATTAACTGACTTCTATGTTGATGATTCATGAAAAATAAAATGTCATACTTCAAAAGCAAATAGCCTTGAATTTATAAATTTCAAGACGTTTCGAACGTTTTCAACCAACATTTTTCTGCATTATGTGGACAATTCTATATTGTGTATATTCAGGGATACTCGTGGTGGTGGTGTATCTGAGATTTCTAAACTGCATCAACGTTTGACCGATAGTATAGCGACTGTCTTTTTTTTTATCTAATTTCAAATTGCACTTTCTGTTATATCATTTGACGACCGATTATTCAATATTATCAAACAGCTGACCTCGACCTTGACATCGATAAAATAAAGTGTGTTATTTCTCTCGGCTAATTAATTTCTCAAACGAATTAATCGATTTTCACTCACGAGATGAGCGGGGGCGGGGGCGGGGGTTAGTCGGACATTTCCCAAAGTACTTGTTAAAACTAAATTATATAGTTAAAAAATATTGTAATATCATTATTAACGATATATACTCTTTTTCTTCGAATAATTATTTATGAAGATTAAGTATTTCTGTTTACGATTTATCTAGTACTCGATACGTTGACAAAGCAAATCGAAAATACCTTATAATGTGACACTATTTATTTATAATAGCCGATTGAGATTCTATTACATATCATGAACGTGAAATGTTCTTACATTCAGGTAAAATAAATAATATACCGTTCGCGAAAGCCAATAACATAATACCTACACCTAATTTATAATTATTTTACAGAGCGCGTGTACGTAGTTCATATTTTGTTTATCAACGTTGTATTATGAAATAGTGGAATTATTTCGTAAATAAAAAAAAAACAATCTCAAGCGACGATGATTTCCTAGTTAACGTGCACGAATTTTATAATACATTTCAAGCTTTCGATCAAGGAGAAATCTCGTGTTCGCCTCCTCCGCCCTACATTCGAAAATATATCGCCAAGTAGAACATTTTAGCACGTCAAGTGTTACAACAGCTGCACATCAAATATGATTGTGATCAAAATACGAGTATATCATTTACAAAGTATAAGTATATAGTAAAAGATATAGTGCTATATACTATGCCCCAAAGTCGTTCGCTCATCCGTGTATCTGTGATATTACTATTGTCTTTGACCTTGAGTTTTTGCACGGAGGTTACTCGAGTGAAGTGCGCGGTTGACAAGTATTCTTAGAGACGCTACTGCGTACTTCCCTTGCGGTGATGGAAGTTTGGAAAATTTCCCTGTAGCTAGCTATTCATAATATTCCGAGATGCAAATCCGTATTAAAGATAGAAATATATTATCATATATACCTACAGCTATTTTAATTCATTCTCATATTAAAGTCTTGTTACTATCGGTTTTATAATTATTATTTTACTCGTTGTAATCGTTTTCTTATATAACTCTCTACTAGGTGGCGCTGTGGTAATGTTATAAAGAGGAAATTTTGTGGATATGTAATTACCGAAATTACTGATTTGATTCTGAAAATCCTTCCTTCCGTTGATTGTTATTTCTGTGTGACAAAGGCTCTATTTAACTGTTACTTAATTCATTACAAAGTTTTTTTATGTTTGAAAAGACTCGTATAAACCCGTAGACGGTGGCTATTTATATACGTATTAAATATTATTGTGGGTGTGTTCGTAGGCTGACGACATATTAACCCCCTTGACTTTATTTTTATGATCTATATGGATTTTAGGTGGTAGAGCTACTCTGAAACTATTACTGGTTTCAGTATGAATGGCTTGGCACGCCCGGAGTAGTACCAGCGTCTCACAGAAAGCCGACGTGAATTAACAGTGCTTGCACTGTTGCGTTTCGTTCGGTCAGTGAGAGTGCCGAAGGCCCACATATTTAAAAGGTCGGCAACGCACATGCGACTCCCCTGGTGTTGCTAGTGTGTATGGACGGCGGTGATCACTTACCATCACGTGACCCACCTGTTCGTTTGCTCCCTATGATATAAAAAAAAAAATTACGTTTGATTACAAATCTCATTATGACATTTCGCTCTAAAATGGTATAACACTCGAGGATGCTGGTTAGAATAAAACGCTACCACCGTAGAAAAGGCATTGGAAAAATGAATTGTTATAACCACAGATTACACATTAAAAAAAATGAGGTACCGTGCTATTCACGTATAATTCTTGGTGGTCTAGTGGTTTGACCGTTGGAATATCAATCTAATGTCCGCAGGTTCGAACCCCGGTATGTAAGAAACGAATTCTTTCGGAATTCGCGTACATTTACCAATTGAAATTGGTAACACTTTCCGGCTGACGGTGAAGGAAAACATCGTGAGGAAACCGGAACCTGAGAAACTGTGGAATTCTGAGAGTTTGACATCGCCAATACGTCGTGGGTTGGCGTGGTGATTGTGTCCAAACTTTCTTCGGAAAGAGGCCTATGATGCTGTAGTGGGTCTCTTACAGACTGATGATAACTGTTACACGATTGAATGAATGAATGAACATTTTATTTCACTTTTTAATTGTACACTGGCGAGTTTAATGCCACACGGCATCTTCTTGCAACTAACCAGCGGTATTGTTATGAAACATGAAAGTTTTGTAGGTTATGCAAATATAGAAAAATCATAAGAAAATATATAAAAGAAACAAGCACATATACACATACATACATACAAATATATAAAATTGATGAATATATTAATAAAAATGTATACACACAGCAAAGGTTCATTATATATGTATAAATTGTAAAGTCACGAACACTCTGTCTCCTGTTTCTCAAATAAATATCGGCAGAATTAAAAAAAAAACGTAGAAGTAATATGTAATAGACCTGTTATACCTACTTTGTAACGCTTTTTCTTTTTTTTTGTCCTCCCATCGGCAAACCGCCTTATCACAAGTTTATATATTTTGATTAAAGGTACTTTATAAATGAGAAAACCTGTTGGAAGAGCTTTCGTATTAGCAGAAGGTAATAAATAAACCTTTGTAACTACATAGCGAAGATAATAACATGAGCTAGCTTTATGAATTAAAACGAAAATGTCAAATCTACTTGGGGAATGTTAAAAATAAGTTAATAATATTTTCAAATGGTATATTGTCAAACGGGTCTTTTGTTGTTCTTGCTTATTAAATATATATATGAATCGCCGAATGTAGGTACGTAAGCACATCACTTCAGAACGACTGCACCCATTTGGCTTATTCTTTTTTATTGTGCATGTAAAATAGTCAGGACATAGTTTGTATGGGAGAAAATATTTGAACATTCGTATGGGAAATTGAAAAATCTGAACTAGCTAAAATCTCCGTATAAAAATGAGTGAGCGAATGAGACAAAAGACAGTAGTGACATCGTCAAAAATATTAATAACTGATTAACGTTCAGTTGCCTTTTGATTTGATTACATGGTCGTACTGTAAAGATTTTCGTCTGATTTGCTTTGTTAGTAGTGTTAGTACACCAGTGCGAAACCGGGCCAGGCAGTTTGTATTTAGATATAAATAGGCAAAAATAAAACAGCCCATTATATTTTTCTATTCTATTTCTCAATTTATTTTCATTTTGCTTAGTACAATTATTTTGACGAGATGCCTCCTTTATCTATATAACTATAGCCCAGAATACACATGCCTGTAAATAGCGTATCAGATGCTATTAAATAATCGGCATGCCGCTTAATGGCAATCCGTGAAGTCGTGATACACATGCATGCCTGAGGGTGGCATACCAGTTTCTATAGTCGAGCTTCTTCATACTAGTAACGTGCCCCCCATTTCCCCGCGAGGGGAATAAATCAAACGAGCTGCAATTTCCTGGTATGCTTTGTACTGGCGCGCGATTTACGGGCAGAATCTCGAAACACATGCCAGTAGCTTGTGTCTTACCAGTAACTGGCATGCTTTTGTGCGAGTAACAAGCACGTGTATGTATGGGCTTAAATGTAAGTAGAATTTCTTTACACCATTGACTAGTCAATGACTTTATTCGTCATTCTTCACGCTCCTTACGTCTGCGAACTACAATATTTGGACATTAGTTAATACAGATAATAATACCTATATTAACACGTGAAGAAAAAAGTTTCTGCCAGTTATTATGCTATAGAGTGAAAATACAGTTCTTTTGAGGCTACATCATGTTAATATAACTGAACATATAAGCAAGCCCTGGGACCATTCGATGCAGAATTTTCTCGTAGTTGGTTTTAGATTACTTATATTTTGGTATCGATTGAACATTTAGAATTTTTTAAATACCGAACGAAGCGATCCGGAGTCGGCTGGTATGTATCAGTTACACGCTATACGTACACGTGAAAATGGTCTCATTGTTTCAGAGAAACCGCGTGTTTTATCTCCATTAATTGTCAGCTATCTTTTCACAGATTTTAATTTGAAACCGGTGTCCACAAATTTAAACCTACCTTTGTCATAAAATTACTGCTTAGCCTATACGGATAGGATTATATAATGTATATAATCATTTGAAAAGTTTTCTACCCGTCAGTAATTGTCGAGTAAAATTAGGTCAACCGTTGCGGTATTTAATTTCGGGCATAACAGATATATACTTCAATTCTAATTATATAGTACTGTTTTTAAATACTATCGGTAATAAATCATGTGAAAAATGACCTAACATAACAAAGCGATATATATTAACAAAAAAAAATGATATTTATCAAATTACTTTAAACATCGTTTATATATACTCGTGCGTGTTTGTATGATGAACGAACAAAAATGTTTTTAGGAAAATAAAATTAATTCTTCCACAAGAAACGGTAATAGATTTAAGCGGTCACGTGTTTTTTTTTTCTATAATTGCAAATTAAAAAGTATTGATTACCGTAATAAATAATAATATTATTTTCCACTCTTAGATAATATTACGTCATATATTTTGTAATATAGCAACACCGTCAACCCTGAAAAAGTTACGTTTCCCCTCGTCGCTGCTCTACTTTAGACGAAGCTTAACTCTACAGCTCGACTGCGATAACCACAGCCTAGATTATAGATACAAGGCTGCTATTGTTTGCGGTCGCCGCCATTGTATTGTAACTTATACGGCAATGGATACTTCCATAGCTCAGAAGTTCAACTTCGGGATGGATACGGGGTGGGTGGCGGAGGGGTACATATCTGGGAACGCCCCAAAATTGTAACGATAGCTTGTAACACATACTTGTCTCTTTCTTTCACTCTATCCCATTATACGTACAGCATAATATGCGGCAAAGCGCTCTCATGCCAGACGATTTTCCGTCAGTGATATCAGTAGTTATATATAATAAGAATATATTTAAATATATATTTATTAACGTTATTGAAAAATATTCAATAAAATAATGCTTTCCAAAGAGATTACAAAATACTAAAAGTGGACGCATTCGTGTAAGGTTTTGTGTCACGGTGGCGTAATTCGAGTGCGAGCAGTTACCGACCGATGTACTATACCACGCCATCTCCTTATCGATTTTCTCTATGCTGCATTAAATTATAATTTCAATTGTGAACGCGGCCTGTGAATAGTATAGCAATATGTGAGTGTGATCGTAATAAGTTTTGCTGTTTATTAACTTAATGTCTGTAGCGCAGTGATAAGTGTTGTATTTTATCTGTCTTCTTGATATTTTATTAATTTTTCATATTTGAGGTGTGATCCGTTTTTTTTTTTTTTAAATGTGAATCAAACAGTTACTAATTTATGAGGAGGTGTCTTCTTCATAATATCTACTATAAAAACTGCCTTATGCCAATGATATTGTCCCCATATTTTTTGGAATGGTTAAACATTTGGCTGGTTTATTTTTTGAAAGATTTGTATAATGAAATTAAAATGGTCGTCTTAAGAGGAAACGACAGTTCGCTGAATAATTATTCGCACACGTGTTTGAACAACGCCAGTCATGGACAGCAGAGGGCCCATGATGTGGCTCAAAGTTTACAAACACCTTTGAATATGCCACAGACGGCCGTAACGCATCACATCAGTGCAAGCCAAATCAATTTGCAACAATTAAATAACGTTGCAATACAATTAACGCCGCAGCAGAATAATACAAGTCAACTGAAGCACGATCACTTCAGGCACGATTATTTAAAACAGGACCACGTGAAAAGTGAACAACACCTCAAACCGGATCATTTTAAATTTGGCCCGTTTAAACACGACCCTACTAAATATGACAATTTAAAAAACAGCACTTTAAAACATCAAACTTTAAAACATGATCATTTAAAACACTGACCAGCCGTCTTCGCGTTATTCCTCATCGAAATGTGTGCTGCCTTCGCACCATTTCACAATTATAACCCAAACCAGTAAGTGTTTTTGCAACAGCCTAGTTACTATTATTAACATATTATCGTATGTAGTGGACTCGGTATAACTATGACCGAAGATTTGACGCTCGTGTATTGTTCCCCGTGAGTTATTTCTTATAATTCGTATAGCATTAATTTCCTTAGCGCAGTGCAGTTATTCGCGGGCGTCAACACCACACAGTAAGTTTTATTAGACATTTACGGTATAAGTGGTAATGGTGTAATATAAAAACGGTGGAATATCGATTCGAGGTCCTATGGTATATATACTTAAGAACTTTCCAGACTTCGCAACGTATCCTAGAGCTTCGTTATCCCTAGTGCTTTACATTTGATAGAGGTTATTGCTCAGTTGTGGGTGGGTCCATTTGTAGGTCGATTTATCATAATTAACGCAATTGTTTCTTAATGATTAATGTATTTATGGTACTGGAACACATCAACTGCTGAACAGTTCCACTCATCCACACGAGATTCCGTGTGCGTAGACATTTGAACATGAAGAATATTTTGCTATAACTGGACTATTTATTAAAATAAGTAGGGGTTACAACGAAAAATAGAGTGTGCTTAGCCGCGGGCATATCTAGTAATATTCAAATAAGATGATGGCTTATTTACAGGACCAGTGGAATATTATCATCCTACAGGTGCCGCTGGCGGTGCTTACATGCCGAGCACCTCCGGTGGGGCACAAGCAACGGGACAGGCTTCGCTGAGGGTCCAGCCGACACAACCCTCTGCCCCTCCAACTCCTCAACAGGACATGTCTAAGACCTCTATGGTAAGTAGTTTTTTTACGTACTTTTTTTTAAACTTAAGTGCATCTGTGTCGGTTTTTTTTAAGTTGAGATAATACTGTTTCTTTGTCGGGGGTTCGGTGGTGAGGAATGACATATAGAAGACAGTATTGTACCTTCCATAAAGTAGCATACAGGTATGCAGTGTATTTGCTCATTTTTTGCAGAATTGCTTTATGGAAGACGATATCTTTGACTACTAATAATGTTGTACTAGAGCGGTATTTCGTCACCGTCGGTGAATTTATTACTTGGGAACCGGTGAAGACTTTTCATAAAAGATTTACCATCACAATTCGATTGAAGCTCTAAGAGAGCAAATAATTTCAAAATCTATTTCACGAGACACTCAAACATTATTACTCTCCTGATGGTTGGAATCTGCGAAGTGATTAATTCATTAGTTTTCCAAATCTTAATCTGTACTTAACAAGTTTATTTAGATAAAACTATAATCTGAAATGCGAATCTTACAATTCCCAACTTTAGACAAAAAAAATACAGCGTCGTTCGTTGAAATGATATGTTATAATAAACTTTTTTTTTTTGTAATTTCATAAATCTAACATTATAACCACATGCAGTATAAGATAATTATCTCCATTTATAAGTAATAATGATATTGGGAAAATATTAAATATTACGGATTTTATGTTCTTTACAGAATCACTACATAGTATAAAACAAAGTCGCTTTCTCTGTCCCTATATCCCTATATATGCTTAAATCTGTAAAACTACGTAACGGATTTTGGTGCGGTTTTTTTTTAGTAGATAGAGTTATTGAAGAGGAAGGTTTATATGTATAATAACATAAATTAAATAGTGCAATAATACTGTTATTTTTGATGTTACTCCAAATTTAACGCGTGCGGGCCACGGGCAGTAATGAATAAATCAAAACTACTGGATCAATTTTAATCATTTTTTCAGTGAATGACATAGGCTATATATTTTATACCCGTGCGAAGCCGGAGCGGGCCGCTAGTATATAATAATTTTTAGCTTTTTTTGTGTTAGGAATTTCATATATTTTTATATGGAATAATGTTTACGAAAAGTCGGGTTACTTTTGTGTAACATTGGTGCTTAACGTAAGATAAAAAGTTACTATGTAATTTCTGTGTTAAAAGTTGAAATATTGACGGCCTTATCCTTGTATGATAGAAGTAACAATATAAACGCTAATAGTAACTAATGAAATAAATAAAAACTTGTGAATATATGATTTGATCCATTGGCCGCTACGCTGCGGTGTAGATAATCATTTGCGTGTGCATTTTAGTGCATTCACAACTCCGACGAATGCATTATAAATATATTTCAATCGAACTAGTAGATAATCCATTTGCTCTGTATATTAAAGTGCACTCCAGAAATGTTCATGTCGAACGTACATAAAATAAAAAGTCGTTTTATGATTACTGTTGATAAGAAATGGCCATTGAAATTGTAAAATAACTCTTCGATTGTGTGATGTAATTTTTTTTTTAAAGTAATTTAATAGTGAGAGTTTTTTTTAACTATGTAATGATAAAATATGAAATATTTCATTTAAAGGCTGGACATAACTACGTGTCGCAGAATCAAACGGCCCCACCGCGAAACCAATACACCAATTTCCCGTATAGACCGTCACAGCATACGCTGAGACCTACGACGCTTCCAAGGTAATCGATTTCTATTGTTGCATTTGTATATCAGATTAAAATATCTATATTTATAGGCAGGTACATTTCGCAGGTGGGTAGCTCGGTGAAGCTGTAAAGGCTACACATGACCAACAGCATAGGTCAGTTAGAAAAAAAAAACATTCGCAGGTGGATATGTCCTGTAACAAGGCGACGTGGTTGGGGTCTGTATCCTACTGGGTCGCGATTACCATGCATGTAGTGGTAAATCCATGACTGTTAAAAGACGAGAGTTATTGCTATTATTACTTGCGGCGAAATGCTATTTTTATTTCACACAATGTTGCTATAATTATAACGATATAAAATCAACTCTAACGTTATAATTATAACTAATACATTTCTTAAGAGAAACACACTGTACTCAATAAATGCGATTTATCATATTATACTGTTAAACGTTTCGTTTAGTTATAGAATATATAACGGCCAATAATTATTATAGCATAGATAGCATTTCACAATAATTGTTATTATTTACGGATCTGGTTATAAAGACCCAAGTGTACCAATAACCAATGAAATATATTTCAATCTAGTTTGTTTTCGTTAACGAAATGATAACGAATAAAAGTGTTTCTGACGTCCATGTTCTAATAAATTCTTTTTAATATATAATATCACTAATCGCAGTGAGTCCTTTGTTTAAGTCGTTTTGAGATTAGGAATTAGTATGTACAGCAGCTGCGAAAATATCTCAGGTATTATCGACAGTGCAGTCGCTTTGACGTGCTACATTTTTTTTTCCGTTGCACTTCTAATGGTGCTGAAGAGGGTTAAAAATATTGTACTTGTAGTTATTTTAAGCGGGTACTTTAATTTAATTAATTTGATTCCGAGTTTCCCATGTCTGTCGTTTGGTAATCTATATAAAATTAAACAATTGCCGATTGTATGTAAGCGCATCACATTGGAACTTTAGAACGGCTGAATTTACTTCGCTAATTCTTCTTTTGTTGTTATTTTGTAATTGTCAGGGCTAGGTTTGTATGGAACAAAATTTTTTTGAGAAATCGTGTTTTTTTTTTTATCAAATCGTATAGTGAAAAATTTTGTATTTGAAAAATCTACATATAAAAAAATAAATGAGACAGAAGACTATAGGAAAATCTTCATTAATATTGTCGTCGTGTGTTTATAGGATAAAATTGAAATAAAAATATAGACAGGGATTTTTTGTCACCTATAACTGAATTCAATATTAAAGTATAGCGTTACCTAGCAGCAAGCTGTAATGAAACGGATAGCATAAAATCATTTCTCCATGAAAAACACTTACGTGTGCCAAATTTTGCCAAAAAATATGCACTCTTCGCATTTGAAACAGGATATATATATATATATATATATATAAATGGATATATATATTTTTTTTCGTACCTTGCCAGTAGGTGATACCACATTATTTATTTTTATACATAGATTATTATAGGCTATTGATTTTATTTAACAACCTGCCAGTATAATATAAATACAGAAATGTGTTTGTTTGAATTTCTGTGCTTAGACGAAATTACCCCAGCGACTAGGCGGCGTCTAATAAAATTTAGTATACATATATTTATGTGTGAATAGGACATGTGATATTTTTTTCGTTAATAAAAGCGAGCTGGCGCCGGCTACTAGTTTAGCTAAACATCTTTTTTTTTTTTTGTACGCTGTGTAATAAATTTTAATTCATATTTGTTATCTCTTGTTTTTTTTTTTTTGTTTACAGACAACAGCAATCATTTATATCTGGAGCGGCAACATCTACCGGGCCCGTAATGTTCCCCATATTATTGCCACCCATACCACTTAGTGTGCAAACATACTCCCAGCCAAGATCAAACACACAGTACGTCTACTTTATAATCTAATGACCTTAGGTTTTATCGATTGCCCGATAGCAGTATGCAGTCGAGTCGAGTCGTAGCTTTGTGGCCAATTCATTATTATTTGATCAAACAAAGGAGCCAACCATAAGCAAAAAAAAAGTTTAGTTTACCAGTTCTTATTCTATATATAAATAAAAGGATATATGCCGTTGTGCTCGCATCACTCAAAGACTACAGCTCAGATTTCGAACAATTGCTTTTTGTATTACTTCTTAGTACTTGGTTTTTATTAAAAAAAATATATGATAGCTTCATTCAATATAGTTATTATAAGTATAAGCATTACGTGTGTGTGAAGTGGGGCAAGCGGTGTAGCGCGCATGCGCAGGTGAGGGCAAGTAAACATGATAACAAGTGTATACAAAGAAATTTTGTAAATAAAATATATTGTTAAGAAAACAAACAACGTAGGTGAAGCCGCGAGTATCAGCTAATATATAGTTCTGTAATATATCAGATTAAATTGTGTTCTTTATTTTCACTGTCTTCAAGCAGTAGTGATGCCGAAATTCGCTCTCGGCCGATAATCTAATTTCGGTCCCCTTTGAATATATACATACGACAACGTTATACAAGTTTGTATCATTTTTATTTATGTGATACGCGTAGTTTATCGAAGCTACAGATCATTCTAGTCGATGTAAAATGTACTTACACCCTATGCTTTAGGGTTTAGAAATGAGCCTCATTCGGTTCTCAATTTCTTCGGCTTAAGGAATACACGTTAAGTTCATAACAACTGTCCGAAGTGGAAGTTGTGAGAGAGATGAATTGAATAATTTTCAATACAATTTCTCTTGACACAGATACTACCAATACCATCCGTACGTCACGGGATATAACAACTCGTCTTCGGGACACACGCCACAATGTAAGTGATATATTTTTTTTTTATATATAAGAAGATTCCTTTTAAAATTAATAACGAATGTGCGAAACTATTTATTGCAGTAATAAACAATTATTATAGGATTATTGACAATATACCGACAGTATATTCAGATAGACGGTTAAAAAAACATGAGTAATTTTTCCCGCGACGCGACGTATCTCTTGAATAAAATGCGATTTACAATAATGTAGCTGTTAGTGATGATTGATAATTTTCTCTCTCTCTCTCTCTCTCTCGCTCATTCACTCAATATTCTTATTATCCAACTCGCTTCCTTTCTCGCATTATTTGAGTTCGATTAGTTTACGAATATCGTTTCGGTGCAGGGAAACAAGTTGTAAACGTCTAAATTTATATGTCGATGTCGTTCCAAATATATATATTACTTCAAATTTATAATAGTAAATCTGTAATTATGTCTGTTTGTACGTATATTTCTAAATTTTGTGATAGAGTGTTGTTTGTACTAATGTAGGGAAAAAAATCGCCTCTGTCTGTTTTTATGTATGGGTGGGGGGTATGTACTTCAGAAGTAACTTGAACGAATTTGTAAAATTGAAGAGATGAAAAAGATTGCTTAATTCGCGTGCGGAGTCGTGTCTATAGCTAGTTTAAAAATAAATTTTTAAAATGCCATGTATATGTATTGGAAAAAAAAAATGAAATACATGCAGAGTTCTATAAAAATTCAAAAATTACGAGACACATACAAACGAACGGCTGTTGGAGAAACAAATAGCACCGTTTAATAATTATTTTAAGTTCTTTTAACGGTATAAATCCTTGCTTGTGTTACCTTACACACCTATCATAACGATTTTCTGGCATTTACGATTATATACAAAATAGTAAATTTAGCCATCTTCTTTAAGCTTGTTGCCTTTTAACATGTAATCCTTAACATCCTACGAATTTCATAACAAATCGCGTATGAAACCCTGTGTTAGTGTCTTAGATCTTAACTTTCGTAAGTGTGCATTTTAATCTAAATGATTTATGTCTCCCCGCATTCATTTCCTATTGCATTTACAGGATGGTAACTATAAGCGTTATAATATTGAAAAAAATATGCGCGTATGACCGAATCACTTTCAAAATTAATAACATCTATGTTTTATATACTGGTATGCCCCGGTATTAATTAAAAGAGAGCAGGTCATGGTAAGAAAAATAAAATAAAATAAAATTTAATTTTTGCAAAGAGAGTCTTGACACGTTTTTAATAATAACTTCGCTTATCGTTTCGATTCCCTGTACATATCCGTGGCTGGCGTAAAAAATTGACATGTCGGAATATATTAAAAAAAAAAATCACTTCTCTCACTCTTTGCTATCTTTCGGTAATATATAAATTGTTGATGTAGTCCGGTGAAAATGTAAAGACCTATCAGGCCTAATAGAGTCGTCTCGATCGGTCAAGTTCTTATAATTTTTCTGTAGTTGTTATATAATAATATGTCAATATTTTTACGTCGGTCAGTTTCTGTCTATAGTTAAAGTGTATATATATATACATGAACATATTAACCTAACATTACAAATACGTATGTGTGTGTGCCTTTCAACAGATTATTACTCGTCAAACAGTCCACAGTTGCCAACCCCTAATCCACAAACGAATACATCCGGGAGAAGTAACCCTACAACCATGGTGGGCCCACAAGGCACTACCACCACACCCACCGCACCTACCGCTTCAATACCACACCAGCAGCAACCGACACATATGCACCATACGATACCCGGTATATGTGTATACAGTTTTTTTTTTTTTTTTTTTATGGTGGAAATTAGATATACCTAAGAAAAATTTTCAGTACGTCTGGCCGTATATTAGTTTCGTATAACATTAAAACCACTGAACCTTTTTAGATACACTAGAGGTTGCCCTGTGGTCAGTCTTCGACCGTAATAAGAGGTAAAACCTTTATATATAGGTATCATTACCCGTATTGTACAAATATTATCGACCGTGGTGTATAAGGAATAGAGAAATAAAGAAAAAAAAAACACTACTTCCTTTTTTTTACAAGACTAAAGTCCATCAGAATCTACTGAACGAAAAAAAGAAAAAAAAGAAAATCAGTTGTGAAACCTCTGTCTATTTAAATATATATATATATTAAATCACAGGTATTTGTTCAGGCTTTATTAATAAATTAAAAGCGAATTAAGTTGATTCCATGAGATAACCAACCAATACGTTCCGATGCAATATTTTACCAAGACCATTATTAAATATTAATATTTTGTTGTAATAAGAAAACCTTAAAAAAATAGCAGCCTACAAAGTATTCAATAATAATATATTTTACGCGAACGATGCCGCGGGCGTAACTAGTATATCTAGTATATACAGGTATTAAAATACTCTTCAATATGAAATCATATCAAAGAAGCTCAGACGACTGTGAGTATATACTATTGGTCTCTTATAAAAGAGAAACATTCTATAAGTGGTAGTCGTTCGATAGCTGTAGTAAGCCTCATAGCTTACAGTGAAGGAAAACATCGTGAACTATAGGCGTGGTAATATATAGGTTTTCTTGTTAATCTCCTTGCCTGATATAACCAAAGTTCTTAACCTTCACAACCAGTTCCAAATACCTCTCTAGCTTCAGCAGATGTGACTCACTTAACCTCGGATGATAAAATTTTGCTGAAATGCTGTTACTGATCTATATAAATCTTTCGATTTAGAATGTAAAAGGAGACTATTATATGAAAAATAGGTAGATTAAAGTTCTGTTTCTTTACAGGTATACGTAACACGTTACCAAAAAGAACTCACAGGTTGCCTATCATAGACCCAGAGACTCGTGAGTAATATGTATTTTTCTATATTTAATTTATACATATATATTTGTGTATTATATGACACAATATTGTATTATTACTTTCACACAGATGACCGCGATTTGATTGATACATTGTTACCTTTAGATAGTGAACAAGTTGTATAATTTCAAAGATCATGAATATTCAAATAAAATAAAAAAAAAAATTTTAATTATTATTATGTATCTGTGGTCCTTATCCACAACTCAGCCAGTATTATACTATGAGTGTTATAATGCAAGTGATAAACATATTAAAAAAGAAACATTTGACCTGTATCTGAAAAATTTAAATCCAAGTTGATTAATAACCACACATCTAAAACAATGTAAAAATATGTGTAATAGATAAAATTATAATTACATCTAAAACATAAAGTAAGTCAATGGCAATACAAGAGGTAGCAGGACGTACACTACTATAAATATTAACCCATATCTTCAATACATCCTTTTTATAGATGTGTATTGTAATTAAAGTTTAATTTTATTCAAAGAAATGAATTTATCTATAAGACTTATTAATAGAATGGTGGAAGGCGACGGTGAGGAATTTACGAATATGTGAACATAGATTAGGGCAACAGAAGAACATGTGTAATTCGCAATTTATATAGTTGAACAGATGAGCGACAATGATTTATACCAGAGGTCCAAAACATTTTTGTCTCGTAGACCACTTCCCTATGTTTTTTTCGCTATCTGTTGACTCCCTCCTGCTTATCTGAGGTTATTTTTTTTTCAAATTTCTCATCCTTAATTACATGTTTTTTTTTCATTGATGTAGATAGATATGTCTTTATATTAGAAGGAAGTATTATTTAAGTATATACTATGTGTATATAGAATTGCTCCATTCGTGGAATGTCAAAATTAAACTCACAATCCGCTTAAATGAGAACCATTATTGACCCCCAATAGCTTCTCGTAAATACCCAATTATTTTTTGTACCTGCTTATGAATTGTGAATCCCCATTTTTTTGTCACGCTCATGTAGTCCCTCGTCGAGTTTCCCATGGACCTCTGGAGGTCCACTTGAACCACTTTGGGAACTAAGGACTAAGACGAATACATAATATGATTACTGATGTTATTTGTCTGCTTAAGTTTGAATTTAAAGAAAACTAAGGTTTGGATTGTATGTCTAGTGATACGCACCCATAATCTCTAACTTTTTCTATTCTGGAGACAGATTTAGTTCTCAAAAATAATATTACTAAGAAGGTGAAAGCAATGCAAGATAAAGGAATATTTAAAAATCGTTTAATTTGTGAACAAGTAATGATCTCTTAATAAAGTGTATTTTTTCTTTATTGCAGAACAAGATATATTATCAGATTTATATTCCAACGATAGTTATAATGATTCTAGCAATAGACAGACACCCCAGCCTGTGAGTATTTCTTCTACTATATATTATTTGTATTTGTGTATACAGATTAGTTGTCCTTATAATAACAGTATGGTGTGATGGCCGTTTTGACATATTAGAATAGTGACGTGAAAATTCTATTTATTTTCTTAAAAATTATAATCAAATGCTGCTTTGTTTTGCATTAAGCATTCACGCGAGTTTGTAGGAGGAGATCGTTGTGCTGGCCAGCGATCTTATATATATATTCATATAAATAAATCATTTCGGATTTAGAAAAATATAAAATATAATGTCCTTGTAAATAAGTATACTAATAAGTATAATCTGTTGAGGGTTCTATAAAATGACGCTGTTTTTTTTTGTTCAGTAAAAACGTGAAAAGATTTATTTGCGTGGGACCATATTATATTGTTATTATAGTAGTACTTACATAGATATATAGTTATATAATTTTGTATTTTGAAATTATACATTCAACATATTTTAGAACTAACTGCATGTTACTATTGACAATAAAGAATAGTAATTTGCTCCTTCAAACGTTGATATTAATTTACAAAAAACAACCTCAAAACGGTCATTGGAGCGTGCCATTTCTATAGATGTGAATTATTCAGTACCAATTTGAAGTATAATCGTTGGCGATCAAATTTCTCTCTGATAATTCATGGCGTATACGATCTTATTATGGAGTGTTGAGGGAAGGAGAAGTATCTCTCATATCAGTCTTCACGTAAAAGTATGTTTATCGAAATTTATGACATACAAAGTCCATAATTTTTGCCAGACTAGTACTACTGTAGCTAGAGGATTATATATGTGTATAATTAAAAGTTGCCCAAGTGGTCGTAAAAAAATCTATAAATTTTTATCGACAATTGGCTGTATATAAATTGGCTGTATATTAGCTCTAGCATCAGTATCTAAATTTTGAGGGGCACTTCTTTTACATACAAGATACTTCTCAGGTCAACACTTCATACATTTGTTAGTTGGGCACATTTTATCCTATGCGATATCTAAACAATTAAACAAGTCACTATAAAGCTGTCTTATTTTCTAATTAATAGGGATTGCTCTATAACTCCCATTTTAAGTTTGTTTGTAGATAAAAATCAATTACAGAAATAAAATTTTAAAATAACGCTTTTGAAATAAATAAGTAGGTAAATCATTAATAAAAAAAGTCATAAGAAACAGAAATTACTTACGACGATGTCCTTAACTCTGGACCATATTCTTATTCTTGTATATAAAATGATGACAGAGGTCTACAGTTGTTCGCGTATCACTGAAAAACTACTGGATACATTTTTGATCATTGTTTCTTAATTTTACTTCTTAGATACTTGGTACTTATCTATTATTCATTTAACATAAAGATTTAAGAGACTACGACTTTTATAAGCACTACACATTCAGCGATGTCAGTTTTCTTCCCATGGAGATGTGGTGCAAGCGGTGTGATTCTTATGTTTTTTCCCCCGTACCTAAAATGGATCCTTAAGATAATAAACGATGCAGGCGATGTCACGGGTATCACTTAGTAAACAATGATTTTTGAGTTATTACTTCGCTGATGATATGATGATTTATATGAGTTGAAATTTTTTCACCATATCACCAAAATACATGCTTTTTGCAATGTATTTGCGTATATACTTCGATTTTAAAATAAGGTGAGTCGAATCGGTTAATTCTAAAATATGTAATGTTTTGTAAATTAAGTATTATTCGATTCATTGACAATATTAAAAAAATTGCTATCATCGTCATAATATTGACATTGTTACAATACTGAATGATTTTTTCATTGATCATCAAAGTGCGCAATCGACACCTTTCCCCTTTCTCTTTACGTAAACAAAAACTGTAGACATGTTTTTCTTTACAAACAAGAATTATGTAATAGTTTAGCAAAATTAGATTAATTAATAAATAGTGCTTTCAACTATAGTATTTTATAGGATTTAAGTAATCGTTTTTCCAATATATTCGTTCCGGTGGTGGAATAATTGTAAAATAATAAATAAATATTAGGACAATTCGCATACTGCCATTCAATCGCAGATAAAGAATAATTTGTATTAGGGTAACTAAAAACTTGTATACTATACATATTTAACAGCCAGACACAACTGCTTACTATGTCCATCATATAAAGATTAGTTGTGTGTGGATACGACATGAGACCTATCGTGTTTAATACCACCATATAACACAACAAACTTCATGTAGTGTTTTATTTTTAAACTTTAATTTTATCCAAAATTAAAAAGTATATTTGTATAAATTAATGCGTTATTGATGTCCTTTAAAATTAGTATATAAATAATATTATGTGTTCTATGCAATGGGTTCGCAATAAAATTAAATGTAATGTTATTATTATTTAGGAACCGTCGCACAGCATCGCTGAAGAGTTCACTAGACGTGTCAATGAAGTGGCGAATCAACATAGTGGTGATAGTGCTACAAAATGGAACTATGGTCCTACGAATGCGGATGTAACTGTATCTTCAACACCGAATACAATACAAACGCAACCAAATGCAATAATTTCTAATAATAATAATAATAATAAGTCTGAAATATTAACTATAAATGAATGTAAAAGTTTAGGACCTGATATTGCTGTTGAAACTAATGAAACTCCAATAGTATCTGCAATATCAGATAGTCCTGTTATAGTGCCTAAAATGCCACTCAACGTTAAGCAATTCCAAAAGAATAGTGATCAGTCTTTAGTTATAGAATCTAATAAGAGTTTTACACAAAATAAACAATTAAAAAACAAAAATGTGCCTCAAATTGAAGATGTAGAAACGTGTTCTGGAGACATTTTAATCGTTCCGGCGTCCGCTGGTACTACGTGTGAGGAAACGTCTGCTTCTACGCCTATCACTTCCTATACGCAAACTAATATTTTGACAAACCCACAAGTGCCAGCTTTTAATCCTTTACCCGGACCGCAACCGCAGAGAATAAGGGAACCAAGAGATAAGACAAATGACAAAAAGGAAGAAAAGAATAAAATTCAGGATTCAACAAAGGAAACAGAAACGTCTATGAATTCAAGTATTCCCAACGGTCCTGTTCCTCCTGTAGGTGAGTGACAAATATAATATCTACTGCTGTCTACCGGTTTCCTATATGGATTCCTATGCCAAATTTCATTGAAATTCATCTGAATCTTTAATCTTGACTCAAGGGCAAATATTATGTATAACCATGAGTCCGAATGTAGAGTTCTATCGTTGAGATGATTAGAATTGGTTAGGTAGTTCTGCTGATTATGTCCTTCATCGGAATTTATAAAATAATATCTAAATTAATTTTGTTTGAAAATCTTTTCGGAGTGATAAACTATTATTTTTTCTATTACCTATGTTATATACTATTATAAAGAGAAAAGTTTTGATTTTTATTTGTAATGGATAAATTTAAAATATATTTAATTTAATTTAAAAATTATTTCGCCTAGGGAAACATACATTATCAGCGATACATTAGCACAACCAAAGCGGCGATAATCGATGATAATTTTCATAGGAATTTTTACTATATGTTTTTATAATCAATGTATATCACATAGTTGAACAAAATACAATACAAATTTAAATAAATATCAAATCAATTTGCCTAAATATTTCGTGAACAGTTTATAAATGCATGTAGGTATAAAAAAAATACTAAAATCGTAAGATTACCTCTAGAATGTAATAATAAAAATTACTAAAAGTGGTTAATAAACTCAAACTTACCACACTTATTTATAAATCCTAGAGCTATTTTGTAACGTAATATTTACTACTATCTAAACAATTTTAGTATATAAAAGTAAAATCGCGTAATTTTTATTTAATTTGTATTAATAATTTCTTTTTGTGTGATTTTAAGCAAATGTGCTTTAATTTTCTTAATTAATTGTAGTTCCGATTACCGATACGACAAATGAATAGGCGATTAGTGATTTATATTTACGCACAACACTAGCGCATTTGTAACTACCGCATGAAACAATTCAATATGGCGGCTCTTACTTCACAATCACGTTGAGCATGGGTGATCTTTATAAGTAACTTATAAATATATTTTTTTTACTAAATCTGAGTCAGATTGTTATATGTATTTTGTTAAAATTTTATTTAAGTTTTAAAAAAATACTACATAGTGTAGTTCAAGTGGAAAAAGTGTTAAAAATCGAGACATACTAGATCCTTGAGTGACCTTTTGGATACTTTCTTTCACCATATTGCTCCGTTATCGCTTCGTAATTTAGTTAAGTTGTAGTAATATCTAAGGATAGACAACTGTGATATAATTTAGCCATCAGTGCTAAATAAAAGTGATATTCAGGTAGGTGCTATGCGAGAACTCCCACGTGGAAATAGTTCGTCTCTATTTATAGACTACATACTAGCTTCACAAGAAGTGATAGGCAAGTTTAAAAATCAACTAAATTCGTTGAAACTAAAGATAGAATTTCAATTTTTTCTTACGTCTCCTTGCAGTAAAATCTTATCCTACTTGTTATTCAGCTATTTTAACATATAATATCTTTGTTTTCTATCCGGCCTGTATAACCATATGATTCTACAGTTAAAACACATATGGTTTATGTTACTGCAGGGGTATTAGCGAACTGTGAATTGTCGTAAAATTCTTAAATTTACATTTACCTAATAAATATTATTTCTAATGAGATATAATAATTACAAACTTTGCAACAAACACACAACTGAATGATCAATTAAAATCAACTACTGACATAAAACTACTATGTCTTAATTAAAATTATTTACATAATTATAACATATGGTGGGAAATTTTAGAATTGTATGGAATTTATCTTCTAAAAATTCATATTAATACTGAATTTGATAATATGGCCATAGTAGATACAAACTTATATGTATTCAAGTTTTCTATATAAACTTTACATTTTAAACAACTACATGTAATTTTTTCTAGCTAATAGTACACAATATCTCTTTGTATTTGTAGTAAAAGTATATGGATGGGTAAGGGTACCTTAATTGCACTTTTAACACTAAAATTACATAGTAACTATTTATGGTACAATAATATTAACGTAACACAAATGTAACTCAATTTTTTGTAAAGCTCTCTCCACATAAAATTTGATGAAATTTCTAACACAAAAGCTAAAAATTATGGTATATTCTGTAAAGAACAGGAAACCTGAAATATTTAACATTTTCACAACAGAATTACCTATAATTTGAGTTAATTTACTTGTATTGAATGTGGTTTTAACACTAGATTTAACAAACTTAAAAAAAAAAATCATAATTATAACATTTTATGTCAATGAAAAATGCTGAATTTTTGCCTAAAGTTGAGAATCTATAGTTGCAGCTTAGTTTATACTTTTATTAAATAAACTTTCTAAATACAGTTTATGATTTGGATAAGCTAGCGAATTAATCACTACACAGATTCCAGCCTTCAGGAGAGTTACAATGTTTAAGTTCCTCTTGAAAATGATGTTTTTATTCATGAAATACTTTTACATAAGAATGTACATACATATCTTTCATTATAATTTGCATTCACCTTGTGAAAGTCAAAGGTTTATTTAAATCTTGCGACATAAATGGTAATTGTAAGAGTTTTATCATGAACTTGTCACTTGTTATTCACTGCAAATGTAAACATTCTTTTTGTATCGTTTTGGTGTCAAGTGAAACTTTGATAAAATTGAATGAATTTTACCTACCGATAAAAAAACCATTTTAATAAATGTCCCTTCACCTGTCTTATATGTACTAGATTTTATTTCTCACTAATTTATCTGTATGACTTTTAGTGTATTCAGGATTAAAAGTAGTCTATTTCGTTCTTTAGATTCCTGTCTACTTCTACTAATCTTAACATTACCATGCTGTAACTTTCTAATATTTTTTATTGATAAAGATCTATACTTACACTAAATATCTTTGACAAAATATAGGACCTGTACGATAATCAGTACCATTGTACAAATTACTAGTGGTTTTAATCATAATTTTAATTATATTGCAGCGATTAGTTCAGTTGATAGTTTGTCAAATGCTATCAATCCTCCAACTAGTCAAAGTCATCACTCAGTTAACACAAAATCAACAAGTAATCTAATATCAAGAAAACAATCTGTACCTGCATCGGAAACTATAGCAATAATTAAGCCTACTTTTGAAGTTGTTGTAAACAACGAACAATGTGTTGTTAGCAATCCTGTGTTAACACCAACTGAGCTATTGTCAGCAAGTATTGAAAAGGTTGTGAAGGATCAACAACAGGCACAATTAATTACTGAAACTAGAGAAGTGTCTAGTAGTGCAAGTGAGGCCCAAGCTAAGCTAACTCAAAGCTTATCTAGTGTTCTTAGAAGTAATCAAGCTGAATTGACAATGAAAGATATTAATGTTAATAATAAATCAACAGGTAAGCTTTTTTTTTTTTGCAATATTTTTCTTAATTAGTTAAGTAACATTTCATATATTACTTTCTCACCTTTGCTGATTATTATAAGGATTATATTGACCACAGCTCATTTTAACATTGTGTTTCACTAGCTGTCGACACCAATTGTGCATGAGTGTATTAATGAAGAGACCTAATCTGCCATTTACATTATGACCTTGTAATGAATTAACAATATGTCAATTCTCTCAAAATTTTCAATTTCCAATCACTTTCTTCTGTTTCAATCACTTTTAATAAGGAGATTTATAAACACTATTTTTTTCACCCTTTAAAAGTTTTCAAACATTTACTTTTATACAATTTATATAATTACAAAGGCAACAAAAATTCAGTTATCCAAACAGATCCATCTGTACTGAAGTGATATTCTTACGTATGGCAATTGATTTTTAAGTTAATAAGTTCTTCTTTTTTGCATATTGCCAATGTGTGTGTACACAATTTCGCCAATGTCACGTGAATAGAACTATACAACAATGGAGATTTATACCCAACAATTAGGCAAATTTGTTTTTTTTTTATATTCAGACCAGGCTATCTACAAACAGACACTACAAATAAAACATATTATTAGATTACGAACATACACAAGAGAAAAACACTAAAATCTAAAATTTAATTGAATTAAGTTATTCTGCCTGTTTTACAGTGCCACCTGTTAAGGCCATTTGGCATTAACATATTTTGTGACAGCAGATTAATTTTACTCCATCAATTTCGAATTTGTTCAGGCTCTGACACCTATATCCATAGCCTTGAAGAGACAAATAAAATGTATGAGTATGACTTTGATCTGTTTAGTCAGTCAGAAATTACCAATATACTTGCATACTGGTTACAGTTGTTAAATTAAAAGAACACATAAATCTTTGTTGTTGCTTTAGTACATTGTTAGTCAATATTTTAATACTGTGTTTTATAAACTTTTTTTTTATAAACTTGTATTTCTTATGGCCATTATTAGATCCTGATACTGCCAATGGAAATAATATTGAATTAAACAAAACTGAGGACACCACTAAGGATGATGTTAATAAAAATGAAATACCTTTGAAAACTCCTAGTAGTGTAAATACGACAAAAATGACTAATAATGATGTTAATGAGCAAGTGACTGATTCATATGAGAATGGTAATGAGACTGATAAAGTAGATATTGTAGAACAGGACAAACCTTTGCCCGTTGAAGAAGACATTGAGACAATACAAACTACACCAGAGAAATCTGAAACATCAACAACGTCACCTACATTTGTGCCTAAATATAAATACAGTGAAGGTATAGTATCTTTATTTATCATTCCTTACATTGTTTGCCCCGCTGCTGAACTTAACAAATGGATATTGTTCTACTCAAGATAGATAAGGCATGTAACTACTACCTCAATTGGTACATGTCAGTATTACGCCGATGGAGTACGCAAATGTAATTATGTAAATGCAATAATATACAAGTGTCGTAAGGTAGTCGCCATTTGAATGGAAAGTTTTTATTACATCAGTATTTAAGACCAGTAGTACAGTCACTAGGTTTAAACATAAGGACCGATTTCTTCCATTCCGAAAATCAATGTTTATAATTTTTCCTTGTACATTTTGTAGATCAATGGTCTCCAATCAACCGAGAGGGTAAAAAAAGTTATGGTATCGGACTCCTCAAGCAAATAAAAGATGACCCTATGTCGAAAAATAGACCCCTTATTCCCTCCTTGGAGTTATGCAATGTACTTCGGGTATGTAGATAGATTAATGTTACAGGATTGATACAATTTTTTATCATGATTGATGCAATACTTTCTACAAATGTGATTTCAATATGTATTTGTCATTTAACTTTTTAGACATCACCAATGCAAGAGTCTGTACATATACCTAATGTTGCGAGATCTATAAATGATTCTCTGTTCCCAACTTTCGCTAAAGGCTCTGGAATGGGTTCGAGAAATAATACTCCTCGGGATCCCAAGAAAGATGGTAGAAGTATGGCAATGCCTGGTAAGTAATTTTGGAAATTATTTGAATTTTTTTTTTGTCTCTTTGGATTTTACGGCAACGATTTCCTTATAGGCAGGGGAGGAAGTATGAAAATGGCCATGCCGAGTGGCGGTCCTTCTCATAAACCTGTGATCCATGTAAGGTTACACGATGACGTAAAATTAAACGAAGTCGACTCTGCTTGGAAACCGACTCGGTTCAGACAAGAGAACATTGACGAAGAAGAACTTAAGACTCAGGTTAGTGATATGTAAATTATATTATTAGTATTAGTAGTAATAATTCTTCATTGAGTAAAATAATACAGGTCAGATATTTTTTCTATTCCTGGCATTGCAATACTACTTTAGTATATAATTATGATATAAGTGTTTGTTTTTAATATTACAAATGACGTAAGTCTTCTTCCTACTTTAGCAACCAGTCCACGCAACAGAAGACTATTTACTGGGATCGGGAACTGGGTAATAATTACAAAGTGTCTTGTATTCACTGTAATGTTCAAACAAGATGATGTCCCATTCTTAGAACTTTTTAGGGAGCCTCTATGACAGTTTATATTATTATATAGAATTTGTGTTTCGTATTCTTGCATATTTATTTAGCATACATTTCACTTGCGCATAACTAATTTACATTGCAGTAGGTACCACGAACATTACATCATATGACATACATAACTTTAAGGTTTCACCAAAAACTCCCAGTTCCTCATGACCTATGCCTAATGTATCAATAATCGAACTCTAATTAAATGTATTTGGATATCTGAAATAGATTGTGTTGCCTAATCTCTATATATTCCTAGTCTTCCCACGAGCTTGGATAAGGGAACAGATAGATAAAATCTTCCAACTCCTGTTAAGAGCGTCCCTCAGATATGTTATATTTCAGTGTTCAAAATAATTGGTGTCATCATTTTAAAATGATTGTTTTAAAAATATATATATTTATTAAACACAGTTTGCTAGTGTCATTTTACAAAATACTAATAATTCGAAACATGAAATTAATATTACAAAACAGATCAATTGATTTTTATTAACATATATAATTTAAGAATCACTCGCAACGACAAATTATCTTCCGAAATTGGGCTATAGACGAAATTAAAAAAAAGATGGTTTGAACAAAAGACAGTTAACCCTAAGAATGTTATTGAAAGGTTTTACTTGTATTCTCTATGAACTTACATAACTGGGGTAAGGACCCTCCAGCAGGTAGTTTATAAGGAAAGATAGAATTCTTTACCTACCTATGTTTATTGTTATGGATAAATAGGTGACAGATAGCTCAAGTAGATGTTTTAACTGCCATCTATAGATAGATTCGGAACCGGCTGTAAGTCAATATAATTTTAACACAACCATGGTTTTTAAATATATTTCTTTTCCATTCTGCAGGAATTATATAAAAAGTTCAGAGGTATACTGAACAAGTTGACACCACAAAAGTTTGACACACTACTGGACAGAATAAAAACACTCGAGATTAATAACCAGAAACGTCTCGAAGGTGTTATCGATTTGGTGTTTGAAAAGGCTATAGACGAACCAAATTTTTCGGAAGCGTATGCAGCTATGTGTAACAAATTGTCTAAATTAAAGGTAAATTACTAAATTTTTTTTTTTATATTTCTCAAAAAATAACCTATTACTGTGTTTATGAATGTTCACCATATTTATTTTACAGGTACCTGCTGACAATGCCAGCAATCCAGATCAGTGCGTCAATTTCAGAGCTCTTATAATCAATAAATGCCAAAATCAATTTGAGGCTGATAAAGTAGATTCACATGTCGTGAAATTGGAAAAAGACCTTGCGGAGTGCACTGATCCGGTAATATCGCAGTGTATTATTATTTGTACGACTTGTTTAAATATTTTCTTATATCCAATGTATTTATTTACGAATTGCTTGCAGGTGAAAAAGAAAGAACTAGTATTGATGTTGGACGAAGAACAAAGAAGGGTCAGAATGCGTTCTGTTGGAAATGTGAGATTTATTGGTAAGTAATAATTTTAGACCTAAAAGACAGTAATATGCTTGCGTATATAAAATGTGTTTTATCATTGATTGTTAACGTATATATATATATATTCATAAAATTAATTAGTACAATTTTACATATTAAATGTGTTTATATATTATATATCGCACCCTTAATAAAGTTTACCCTTTTTTAAATAGAAGGGCTCATTATAAATAGTTCTACAAGATGTATCTCACAGAAAGAGTAAATTTTCATGGCTATAACGTTGTAAATTAGAGTGTAACTACTAATTTTGTAAAAAAAATTGTGATTGCCGATTTGTTTTTGCCGTTTCCCAAAAATGTTACTTTTCTAAGTTAAGCTTATACTTTATACTAAGAGTGCGATATATCATATATGTATAAATGAAGAGATTGTATTTTATAGCATATTCAGAATGTAAATACATGCCACGTACTTCGAAGTGTTAAAAATATCCTTTGTTCTGTGCGCTAGTTACAGTCGCTGGAGTAACATGAAATTGGCGAATGCAATGTGATAAATTTTAGACATATTCTTAATATAATTGGCATTTTATAGCTAATTGCGAATATTCAAATTTGATGTGTCCTTTATGATAATCGATTAATATGTATGTGTTATAAGCCATATGAGATAATGTTATTTTTGCACTTACTGGCCTGTTGGTCTCTGATTGGTCAATTGTTAATAGTATAGCTGCACTGCTATAGTTGAGTGAAACAGATGTCGTCCTCTATTTGTTTCTTAAGTCCTCGCGTAGTCCTATTCATTTTTTTTTTTATAATAAAATTTCTCAATTAGTATTCAGATATTATTAAAATATTAGTCTCATTCGATACTAAAATTATTTAAATGTTATATTTAGTCAATAAAAGGTTCACTGAGACGTGTATATTTTAATATAAGTAATGTTACTGGTGCTAAGATGATTGATATAAATGAACTATTCCTATTAATGCTATAAATATTCTGTATTTATTATAAATAAATTCGTATACCATTATGAACGATGTATATGTGATTGGCACAGGTGAACTGTACAAATTAAAGATGTTGACCTCAAAGATCATGGAGTACTGTATGAAACAATTGATTGATAAATTGGAGGAAGAGAAGCTCGAATGTTTATGCAAACTGCTTACCACGATCGGTGAACAAATCGAAAGCGAAGTCAGCGGCCAATTGGATAATATATTCAAAAAAATGCAAGAGATCGTTGATCGAAAATCGAATAAGATCAGCAGTCGTGTTAGGTAATATTATGACTTGTGTTATTTAATTATTATTTTTTTGTTATGTTTCGGAAACATTATTTATACCAATTTTTCTTTTAGATTCATGATTCAGGACGTTATAGAGCTGCGAAAAAGAAAATGGTATGTGAAGAGCGTCATAGATTCACAGCCTAAGATGATGGACCAGATTCAGAAGGAAGCTGAACAGCAGCAACGTCATATAGAGGTAAAAAAATATCGTGTTTTATAAACAATATTACTGTTTTGTTTACTCCTCTTAAACTTCAATGACTGAAATTGAAGTCAGCCAAATCACTAAACAAATAATATTGAGTTAACATAAAAACCTAAGAATATTTTTACATTATAATGCAAAACTTGTTATAAGCAGTCAATGTATACAATTCATGTAGGAATCTATGAAACAAGACAAATTATGCATACATATTAAATTTAGAGACCTTATTTCATTCTCAGTCTGTTATAAATGTTATTACTATAATATAAATATTGCTTATAAATTAATATATTCGTATTTACGTATAAGATTTGATATACATTCTCTTATGGTTTATTGATTATCTGATTCATGTCGAAACTATATACAGGTATTGATGATATTTGTATGAATTTCTGAAAGTTACCATAAACACATAATAGATGGCGTGCAATTCGTATCAACAAACGAGTATGTTTCTAAGGCTGAGTTGCACCAAAATCGTGGTTATTGTAATTGTTAAAGTTAATTTTAACAATGACAAGAGTTGCTAACAGTTACATTTGCCAAAACGAGTTGCACCATCAAACATTTTGTAATTGTTAAAGTTATTAGGGTTGCTACTTCAATAAACCAATTAGTCCCTAAAATCGAAAAGGGTAACATATTTTACTTGGCAGGACTTTCTTATAAGTGTCACTATTGTTATTCTGTGACTGTCAACAGACGTTCATTGCGCGCAAATATCAAATTGATACAATTATTTTCTTCTGTTATTTACTTTATATCTACTTCTGTGAAGTTGTATATTGGAATTTTTGATATCAACATATCTTTATCAATGACTAATACCGAGAAAATTAATACTATATTGGTTACCACATTCGAGAACAGTATAAAGTAAGTAGTATTGAATTTATTCAAATCTACAATAATATTTGAAGATTTCATATAAATGGTTTTTATTTTCTTTTTCTTTATGTGCTGTTAGTGTGTATGTGTTTTTAGAAAAAATGTTTTCTTTCTAAGACGCAATTTATCTTCAAATATACTGATTTCGTCATCGGAAGAACTATTTTCAGTTTCCCACGGGATTTCTCTTAGTAACGACATTATATTATAAAGTTTTTTCTAGTGAACTTGACAACCGAGTCAAAAATTGACATTAACAATAACGCTAACCGGCCGACATGGAGCAGTAATAGTTAACGTTAAATCGTGACGTCATTTTAACCATTGTCAATTGGTGCAACCTATTTTATGCATAACAATAACTTTAACCAAATTTTTAACTTTAACATTAACTGGTGCAACCGAGCCTTAGGACTGAACCTGAGGAACAAATTAGGTTATATTATTCTGTAGGGGTTAAGCGATAACAAATAATTAAGAACGAATTTACTAACCTGTATATGGTATATAGTCCCCGAGGCACATGAAGAAGTGTTTATTTAAAAATAATAATGTTCTATTTTCAGCTTATGAATGCTTCACCGAGTGGCGGTTTTCGTCGCGACGACGGTGGCCGTGGTAAACGTGGCGATAGTCGCAGACAAAATTCGAATAACTCATTTAATGACGGTACGTGGAAACCGCCTCGAACAACGAACTTCCCAGTGGACACTACCAAATTGAAGGCTGTCACACAAAAGGTCTGTTTGCATAAAACACACTACGGTATAATAACATATAACAAACATTTGACAATTTTGAAATAGTAATCCAAAGTGACTCTGATGTCCTTAATTCTTAAAGGCAAGATTTACGTTTTGAATTTTGAAACGAATTTATAAATAGTATAACAACATACCCGCCAAACGTAATGTCAACTTTTTCGTTCAAACGTAAGGTATTTTCTAATGCTTTTGGAAACGCATACGCTCGGGTTGAAAATTAAATGAAATAGAATGTAGACAGTTGGCAACAATATGCATTTATGGGTTCACAAAGACACCTTTGGTGAACATATAATTTTGCTTTATAAAATAATACATCATAGACAGAAGCTGCAATTGACTGATTTAGAAGTTGTTTAAGAATTTTTTATCAAATGAACTGTACGAATTATTTTTGATATCATAATTTCTTTGTAGAATCTGAGAGACATTAAACTGGCTCCTCATAACTCTGCCTGGAATCAAGGATCAGGTACGAAGAATACTGCTCAGAACTGCTGGTAGCAGTAATTCCATGATCAGCATTAGTAAAAATATGTACAGTATGTTAGAAAACGTTCAAGCTGACCCCACATCACTCAGAGGTGAGCTTGATTACATATAAATTTCTTACGATTATTTCATATAATGGTATACAATATATGTTAATATTCTCATTCCATTTTATTAGGTACACGCGATATGACTCCTAGTTATCACTCGAAGGGTGCATCTATTGAAAGGTCTACATTCAATTCTAGAGGTGGGACTTCAGTGAATAATTAATAAGTATTTATTGTCTGTATTTGGAATATATCACCGTTATAAATTGATGGTTTGGTTACAGCAAGTGACACCAGTAGATCTGGATCAGTGACATTGCCACGATCGAACTCTGGCACCCGCAGTGCTAGTGTTTCACTACCGAACCCAGCAGCCACTACGGAGCAGCAGGCTGCTCCGTCTGAAAATGTACCAGCTGAACCATTGCCTCCAGAGAGCAATTGTTTAATGACATTAATAAGGAAATTCATGAGAAGTTGCGTCGTGGAAGAGTTTGTTTCCGATATCGTTGACCAGGCGTTCCCAGTTCAATATCATGTTGCGGTGATAAAAGAAATTTGTAACATTACGCTGGACTTGTAAGTTTATGACGTCATTACTATATTATATCGACAAAATAAAAATTTCTTACTTTAAGAAATTTGAACAAATATATATATCTATATAAATTAAATGCTAGAAGACAATCGTTGATGCGCGTGCAAAAGTTACTGGATAGATTTTTTTTTTAAGTTTACATTTTAGACTCGTATGTCATTATTTAAAAAAAAAAGTACAATATCTTCATTTCATAACTTACGATTTTTATAAGCACTAGGCGTTCAGTGACGTGTGAAGTAGCGCAAACGATGTGGCATGCATGTGCTGATGAAGGGAAGTAAATGAAATGTTTACAAAGATATTTTGTAAGCCAAATTTGTTTTTAAGATATATGTATATTCATACAATTATATATACATGTTGATAAGTGAGATTTTTCTCGCGTGTGTATTTAATAATACTTACATATTATTTATGTAATGTTTCAGTGCACCTAGGAAATTCGATTTCGTAGCGAGGGCGTTTGAAAGTTTAATTACATCAAAGGTTTTCTCGCCAGAAAATTTCTTAGCGGGATTGCAGGAAACGTTAGAATTATCTCCGGAACTGTTTATTGATATTCCTATGTTGTATGAAAATTTAGGAAATCTTATAGCGCCACACATAGCGAAGAAGGTATGTAGTATTTTGTATTAATTTCATATATTACCTTTATTTTTTATATTTAACAAGATATCGAGTGGAACTATTCAAGTGTATTTATCTCGGTGCTCTAAGTTAACGATTACTATTTTTATATTAACTATGGGTTTAAGCTAACCTTTACTGAAATTAGTTTGCTTGATTACTGCTGTAAAAAGAAATTAAACAAAAGGAAGAAGTAGTCGTGGTCTAGTGGTTTGACCGGTGGAATATCAATCCGATGTCTACTGGTTCGAATAATGACTTTTCGGAATTCGCGTACATTTAGTAATTAAAATGGTACACTGTCGGCTGACGGTGAAGGATAACATCGTGTGGAAGCCTGAACCTGAGAAATGTTCTTGTAGTCCCACCGTATGTGGGAACAATTTATAACTAGATTTCTCAAATTTTGAAATAGGCAATATTTCGTAGGACTGTTGTGGTGATTATGGCCATAACTTCCTTCTGGATGAGGCCTATGACCCTACAGTGGGTATCTTAAAGGCTGATGATGATATATTAATATAGAATTCTATTTTTGTTTCTAGCTTATCACGTTCGCAGGATATTCATAAATATTCTGAGAATATTATCTCCTCAAATCACGGCCATTTATTCCTTAAAGCGACATTTAGAAATATTAAAGAGAGAGACGGAACCGTTGTCGGTAAAAGCAGATGGCAGGAATCCGGTATGCAATTGAAACAATGGATGGACGAGAGTCAGGTACATTTACATAATTATTATTTAAATTTTAATAAACCCTAATAACACTTGCTTATATCTAATGGAAACTTTGTCACAGATACCGAAATGGATGAGCGATAATAACTTAGAATATCTGGAGGAGAATTCCAAGCTCGAGGTTAAATTGCTTCAATTAATGAAAGCTGATGAAAGCTACGATCACATAAAGGAATGGGTGAAGGTTAGTTATTTTCTCAGATGTTTATTTCTGATGTATAATTTGAATATATAATCGTATCTCGTGTAAGTGAAATCTCAAGGGAGACGCAAAAATAAATTCGAGCTAGAGCGTTTTCGACTGAGGCTGATATTAAGTTAATACATTCTTGGCAAGTTCTTACAAGATGAAACCTTATTTTTCTTCGAGCTATAGAACTGATCAGTTAGAAATTATCAATTTAGTAAGTGGTAAAATCAAATGTTGCTGCTGTGTTTGAGGTATAGAGGTACAATTTGATGCTTATTGATTATTAAAGTGAAACTCTATTTTACATCGCCTCAAATATTGTCGGCTATATACAGCATGTCGCATTACAGCCGGCCGCAGAGTAGGGGTTAAGTGAAAGGCGCTCAGTAGAGCAACCAAGGTCAATATGGCGGCTCCCATGGTTCAATTCTAAATGATTCAATGATTTAAATGAATATTGAGCAGTTTTTAAAATGCTACGATCCGAAAAAAACTTTCACTCGCATCGTGGTTTCGTAAAACCACACGATAATTTTTTTCGACTTATATGAGTTCAGTTGAAAGTTAGAGTAATGGTGGCTTTGGTTTTTTTCTTTTTTCGAACTTACCTACACTGCTAGCCAATAAGGCCTTTACAGTTCCACCGGACTACTAAGGGGAGCGCTTAGGGCACTCACCCGATGGTGGCTTTGGAGTTTGAAGTGAAGGAAACATAATTTTTTTTTTCTAGTTTGGAAGGGTCTACCGTATATATTTTTTTACAGTTTTTTTTTTTAATCATCAACAGGAAAATATGGGGAAATCGTCGAACGAAGACTGGTTTATGCGTTCACTGATTCAAGCTATATGCGAATATGCATTGATCGGCCCGGACGGACGAGAGATGCCACATTTTAATCAAGATCGAATGAATAAATACGCCAGGCTCATTCACGAGTTTGGCGAGACGAAGCAGTCCAGAGAAGCCAGTTGTCTGTTTGGCATACAACAATTGATACGCAAACGAGAATATCCGCAGGGTGAGTGCACCATATCAATGAATATTACAATGTCAATATCCTGTATGTTCCTCAAAATTTTCTGTACTATGAGGAAACAGATTTTCATATGTTTATCATTATCAGTTAGAGAATTTCTTAAGGAAGATTTTACATGTATTTTGAAAAATTGATGTTATCTTATCCATTTCCCACATAAGTAGGGTCGGCGAAACATGTTTTCCTTTCCGACACTTCTCTGTCAGATGTCATCTCAGTACTCACACCTTTTATACACATATCATTTTTCACACAAACCATCCACACCTTTCTCGGTCTTCTTCTACTCCTATATCCGTTCACTTTCAAACTCGATACTTTTCTAGTTACATGGCTTTCATCTCTTCTCATAATATGCTAACCTATCACTCTTCAACATCTCTGTCACTGGTGTTATTTTCAAACTTCCTCTGATTTACACATTCTTCATCTTATCCATTCCGGTTACACCACACATCCATCGTAACGTTCGCGTCTCTGCCACATATAACCCTTTCTCTTCCCGCTCAGTTTATATATAACGTGGCTGGTCTTATTATAGTCTTGTATTAAATTGTAAAAATAGTTTTCGGGCACTCACATACAAACTGTTGGTAAAATCTTATAACATACATGAAAATAATGTACTGTTGAGTTTGTTGAGTTGTATATCTTAGAAATGCCTTCAAGGTAATGTGCCCAATATATAAAGGATAAACCACAGTAACCATTTCTATTTTTAATATAATATTAAAAATTAATTGGTTATATTTGACTCTATTTTAAGCAATATCTTATAGTATTAATATTTACCCGGTTAAATGTAATAGTAAATGTTTACATTGGGCATTAAATTTAAATCAAAATTACCCTTTAATAATGTCAATAATTTATTAGAAGACATCTAAGATTAAAAAATACATATAAACAAAAAAAAAGTTGTTTTTGTGAATATACCTATGACTCCAAAAATGAATCTGAGTTATTTAGATACCATTAGTTCGTTATACCCATGTACAATCTGGGCGGGGTCGGTAGTATTACAATAAAAAAAAAAATCTTTGAGAAACAATTTTTTTTTATATCGATATTTTATTTGCCCATTACAGGACTAGCATTGGTTATATTCCAGTATCTTCATGAGCAATATATAATCTCTCTAGATGGTTTCATTGAATGGGAAAAATCAGAAAAGGAACCCGAGGGAAAAGGTTTGTGTCTTATTTGAATTACTTTTACATTAGTGTACATGTAAACTTGAAATGAAGTGAAATCTCTAAGGAGTACTTACGAAGTATTCTATTTTCATTTATATGTAATATTGCTAAATATGTATTTATAGTTCAATTAAATGGGCTTAGATATCTAATTGCAAGGTATAAAACCGATACTTAATATACAACCTGCCACAAATTAACTAACTTTTATACAAGTTATACTAATAATCTCACTTCCTGAAAACCTGCCAATTTTTTTTTTAATTCTGTATAGTAAAATAATATTAGATGTATTGCCAGTTAATTGTGTTAAAAGAAAATAGTGATGTCCACCAATGAGAGGTTTCATAAAACGATACGATAGATTATGCATATAATTTTTCCTGAAAATTAAAATTAATACTCAAATTGAAGGCCGAATAAGGTAAACATCGCGACTGTCATGGGTAGATTTTTTCATTGCGATATTTAAAATGTAATATATTTTGATAAGTAAACGAAACGGGACATTTGATAATTTTAACGTGGCAACATTATGTCCAAGTTTGACATTTGTCAATTTACTCTATGGAATTAAAAAAAAAACTAAGCGCGGCACAAGGGTGTCATAACGACTATGGAGAGTAGTGGTAACGAGAACCGTCTCATTTGTGACATGTTGAAAAAGTGTCCAGGTATAAACAGTTTTCGGTTAGTCCAAAATAATTTTGTAAATATAACCTAAACTAATTGCTGTAAAAATACATAGTGTTATAAAATTTTTACGAACTTTAAATGACATGATACAGTTAGTGATATTTGAGTGTTTACAGTTATAAAACTTATTAACACCTGAGAATATGCAAAACCATAAGGGTTTAAGTTCCATATAAATTAATGTAAACCTCATGAGGCACAGGTCAACAGACTGTTAGCAGAATTAGTTTAAAAAAAAAAACCTGATTTGTTACAAAACTTTGAAAAATAACAAATTATGCAGTGTATAATAATAATAATATTTTATATTTATACGAACTTTATTTTACTAAATAATGCAATTTACAATGAACCATGTCGTGAAATAAAAAAAATATAAAAACATAATCTCCCATTTCGAGATCAGGGACTTACGAAATCAGCCAAGGGAGTTACAAATAATTGACCAATAATGAACCCTGTTGCTACTGTAGCACCACCATAATGTAACGTATTTTGAGGGACAATTTTCATTTACGGAGACAGTTCTCCTTACCTTTACACTCGGTAATCGTAACGACACTGACAGAATTCGTATTTACGAGACGCCATTACGAATTACAAAATCGAGTGTCGTAACATGGTTTTTTTTTATTTATTTTTTTATTGGACAACAGCCGTCATGTTGAAGATGCTTACGTCGTTCTTCACGAACATAAAGGAGGCGGACAACGAAGACTCTTGCAGCGAGGACTGACGCGGGCGTCACGCGGCGGCCATGTTGCCGCCGCAAAGTATGGCCGGGGGGTACACGCCGGCCATTACTACGGCGTCCGAATCGCCCGCGTATAACATGTTCTATATTTTTATATTTTAAAATTATCCTAAATGCAAAATCGTTAACCCTCTTTTTCTACCACATGATAACTATATTTATTTAAAATATATACTCTGTTTTAAAATTCTCTGCTTTTTATAAGGTCATAAATTATCGTACACGAGGGCGATAGATTATTATTATTTTTTTTTTTTTTAATTTTTTACAGGCAACACACAGTTGACTCTATTGAATTGAAATTCTTAAAAGTTTGCAAAATAACAACAAAAAAGAAAATGAATTTTGTATCGACATATCATCAGATGATGTTGCTTTCTATTATTTGGGATTAATGTCGGTCGCAATGTAACGTGTTATAATTTAGACTATTGGATAATATTTCGTTGTGCATATTATTATTATTACCACTACTACTATTATTATTATATTATTAATAATTTTCTTTTATTTTAAAATGCATTCTAACACCATTATAATAGTTAACACAGAGTTTTATAAAACATTTTATTTCGTGTTTAACCCATTGATTTTAATATTTTTTCCACAACCCCATTTCGATTCGTTTACAAGATAATTTAATAAACCGGTTAACTACTTACTCTACTTGACGGGTGTTTTTTTTTGTTTTTTATTTTTTAAATAAATGACAGTCGACGTGGAAAATTTGAAAGTGTTCTTCAATATATATAGAGTACCTGATAAACATTGTGTTAACTAATTATACGAAATGAATTAACAACACCATAATATACAAAACGACAGCAATATATGCTTTATGCCTAGTTATAAATAGTTAATATTATTATTATATGACTATATGGATATATTTAATTATTAAAATAAAAAAAAGATATATATATGAGAAATGTTATGATTACCACGGTAACTCTGATTTTAATGTATTTTCAGTGTACGCGACGTTTTATATTATTATTTGAAGTGGTTTTATTTTTTTCAAATGAATAATAGTTACGTCATGTATGTTCGTATTCTAATAGTTTTATAAATATACCACACAAGCTTTGATATACTTTTTTATTGTATTTTACATTGTTTTCTGTGCCGTTTTCGCCATTAGGAAGGGGCAGGGGGGGGCGGGGCATTGTATAAATAGCAGAGTTTACAATGTAAAAAAAAAAAAAAACATTAACGATTAGTATTTTTTCACTTAGGTAGATATATATTACCGTGCTAGTTATATATTTTTGTGTCGCAAACAAATTGTGGCGTTTCGATAAAAACTTGAACTTTTTGCCGCTTTAAAATACCAGAATTTGGCTTCTGGCTTTTGATTGTTGATTTTTTTTTTTTTCTAATTTTTAATTTCTGCGACAAGTAGGATTCGTCTCTTTTAAATGTAATAAATTACGTTCCGATGAATTTAATTGATAATTTGACATTTTAATATTCTTGTTTTAACTTTATGTGGCTAAATAAAATGTACTCAGTTTTAAAACGAGCGAGTAGTTTTGGGGAATAAGTAAAAAAAAATTGATTTGTTATTGTAAAGGTTTATAGTGGCGAAAGTTGAATATTTTTATAATGAGGATAACTATCCTGTTAAGGACTTTAATAAAACCTGACTTCCTGATTTGTTTTTTTTTTCCTCAAAGCACAGAACCCTCGCCACTGTTAATTTATTACATAATTTTAAAAACAATGTAAAATATTTAAATACACTGACTTTAAATATATATATAAAATATACGTTATCAATAATATTCATATATGACAAACCAATATTGTGAGTCAAATAATTCATTGAGTATTTTTAGTATGAAACAGAGCTTTTTCTATATTCCAATAATAGTATATGTCATTAACGAGAATTTTAGTTACTACGTTACATATTTATTATTGAATTTTATAAACAAGAAATAATAATAATAAATCTCGTTTTGAGATTTTTGTACATAAATTGTTGTTTAATTTAATGCTATAACATACCGAGGTAAATAGTTAAAGCTGGTCTTACACAACCGGAATATCTCTCTAAATTTGGAGTCGGAATATTATATAACCTGAATATTTACGATAACTCAACCATACATTTTGAAGATAGGTAAAATAGTCGTACATCCGCTCAGGCGAACGTTTTACCTCAATTTTTTTAACAGTAAATGCTAATAGAACTTGTACCTCTTTTAAAATTAAATAAAGCACAAACTTCACGCCCTTCATGTCAACATTACAACAAGAAAAGTGGCACGATATACTGTGTGATTCTAAAAACGTCATTAGTAAAGAATGCGTTAAGAGATAAATCTAAAATAGACTGTATAAATAAATAAAAAATAGAGAGAATAGAAAAACAACTGTAGGAAAATAATTAATAATGGGTGTCCTCTCACTGTGCGTCGCCTCACTCATGTTAATGCAAATTTTTCAGTATCCGAAACTACGATACGATTTCGATTGATCGATTTTAAGTGTAATTAATCTCTTAAAATTCGGTAGCACTACGTTATAAGTTAATTAAATTCCGGTATTAAATGAAATAATTATATGATTTTGTAGAGATGTTCCGGTTGTGTAACGCGGGCCTAATTATAAAACTTTATTTGAATTTGGGAACATTGTCGTGTCGGGAGTGGTGGACCTTTCATTAATTGACCAAAACACCATTCCCCCGTTGGTAATTACTATAAATGACATCAGGGGAAAATTTATTGTCATACAACGAAAGCTTTTCAGCCATATGCTAATCGTAAACATTGTGACAAGCGTCGTCTCAGGCTGCTATAATGTCAGCCGCCATGTTTATATCTTCGCTTCTCGTTAATTAATACACCGTGTGTGCGTGCTTAACATGATTGATATAATTTAAATTACTTAGTTTAATCAGATAATTCGTACGATTCATAATATAACAGTTTTATGTCTTGTTAGACGGGAGCTCTGAACGCCCAATCGTGTACACTCTGCAGTAAAAATTCATTGTAAAAAAAAAAGTAAATTTTGATCGCGTTACTACAAGTGGCAATTCAATTTTTCAATGATGTCGATATTGTGTAGTAGATACCTTTCGGGAATTTGCAGGCGAGAGAGATGTCACGGTCGCACTATTTAAAACGTGACAGTTATTCAGCGGCACGGTCCCCTAAACCCTAAAACACTTATGTAAAAACTATAATACAAAAAATAATCTATGCAGTATAATATAGTCCACATCGAGCGCGCTACGCGCTGAACGTTGAAGAGCGACGGGTCGTTCATTTAATCAAACGAAACACCAACCCCATGAAGATTATATATAGATATTTATGATTTATAAGGATTTGCGGCAAGGTGTTATTGAATATTGATTGTTACGAACAAAAAATAAAGTTTTTAAAAACTGCATGTCTATATTTTGAGTTCCATAAACTAGAACTTTACGTCCGTTACCGAGAAATCTCGAGGAAAAACTAATTACATTTCTAGGGAATCAATGTTATTGGTGAATGTCAAAAAGTTTATGAAACTGATATTTCTTAAAGCCATACATATCATTTCGTCAAGTTTTAATTGGATGAAAAGAGGCTAATTCGTTCCGAAAAAAAAAAAATTTATAAAACCGATTCAAATAGGAAATTTGAAGTATCGATACACAAAATGATCGATTTCTCTTAATCGTTTTTTTATTGTTATTATTATTATTTTTTAGCTGTTATTTATATGGAAAACGAAAAGAATACAATAAATAATAGATATTTTATCGTTACAACTTACCACAGTTATAAAAAAAACCTATATGATATAAATATAATTGGATACCATAAATATGAACCATTTAAAAAAGAATAAGTGGGAAGCTACCATGTGTTTGAGAGTACATACAACTATTTGTAATTTTTTTAATGCTTTGATTCATATCGAAACAGAAAAAGTCGACATCTCAATTTTTTTTTTATTTCAGAGTTTAATCAGAAACCGATGCACTATATCGATTCATTGATAAAAAGAATCGATTATGTAATCGATCAAACCGTAGTGCCTAATTGTATTGACAAGACAAGAGTATAGACATATTGTGACATAACGTAATCGAATGAAATTCTGAAATTGAGTTAACAATATCAATTTTAGTTCTTGTAAATATCCAAACAAAAATTTATTTCATATAAATTGAATATATCTTCGTACTCTTCAGCAAATTGTTTAATTACTTTTTTCCAATAATCTCGCTTGTCAACTTCATCTTGAATCAAGATTTTAACTTGCTTAAGATCTGCAATCAAATAGTGAATATTTCGTACATTTAAAAACAAACGAGAGCTCGCAAAGAAACAGATTCTCAGAGAGATTTCCTTTAAAGAAATTCATAGATTTTTTTTTTTATATAAGTTAGGCAAAATGACTGTACAATACCTGATGGTAAGTACGGTACAGTCCAAAAACAACGGCGACTGTCGGTGTTAAATACCAACGGCAGTCGTCATCATCATGCCGACCTGCAAAAGTGCCTCTTCACGCCTCGTTTGAAGGACCCCATATCATAAGAGGGGGGGAACACACTAGTCGGGAGGCGATTCCACATCTTCACAGTACGACAAAGATAAGAATTTTCGAACTTCTTCGTATTATTTATCATAACAACTTCACCAAAACTAAAGAACTCGACGCCTCACCAGGAAACGAGTCAAATTATTTTTTTTGTTATACGACGTAGATGCATCTTTTGAATAATAAGACGGTGTATAAAGTGACTACACTACACTCCGACGGTGAGTTATAATATCTAAAAGCATTACCAGACGTCGAAAATCCATGTCTAATTATTGCTAAGCTGAATTAAAGAAGGGACAATTTGAACTTGACCTTTAATAATATAAGTAGGCATTTTTATAATGAAAAACGAAGAACACTATTGGTTTATAAAATTTATAAAAATCATCTTTCACTTACTATAATTACAATTGAAGTTCTTCGAAATAGATGTCGAGAATAATGGTGCACGTTTTTTTTCCATCAGTATATATAAATATTGTTCTCCATTAGCGGATACTTACTTTCACAGACGCCACAGGCAAAAATATTAAGCGTGGTACGTAGGTCGCCCTCGTCTTTAATTCTACCCACGTAAAGGAATCGCACCAACCGTGGCATTAACTCGAAAATTCTTCGTAATGGGAACACCGAAAAACGCCATTGGTGGACACTTAAAGTCACTGAAAACGTAAGCTATTTGAGAGTTTTAAATTAATTATGGCAAGACTAGCCGTTTACTGTCGTCCAATAGGTCCTCAGCGAAATATACTTACTACATTATTTGCTATGTAACTCGAATATTACCAATTTCAGTTTCTGTTACTGACATGTATATCATACATTTAAATACATTAGTCTAATAAAGCGGTTCTCGGCCACCGTGCTAGAAAACACTTTAGTGAGCATCTCCTACGCACCCGTCAAGTGTGTCGCGAGATTCAGAAACTATCACTTTCGTTCATTTTGTACTATCAACAATTTATCAGATAAGTATTTAAGGGCATTTCGATTTTGTAAGGAGTATTTTAGTGCGTCGCTGACTAAAAAAGATTGAGAAACGCTGGTCTAATGCTCCAAGAAATTTCAGAGACTATAAAGTTATATGATGGACGCGTCTATACAAGTCTTTTCGTAAGAACGTAGTGAAAGCGGTTAAATATTGGGAAGGAATTAGCAAATGACTAGATATAACCGAGTTTTAACAAAGCTACCACACTGCTTGCTACCTTTATATTTAAATACCATAAGATTTCCAAGTATAAGATCTTTGGGAAATAGTGCATATTTTGAAGGGTTTTGAAACATTTAATTAAAACTCGATTGAAAGCTTAAAATCAAAATAATTTTTATTTTCTCTATATCTTATAATCTCTTATATTATTTTTTTGTATAAAGGCTAGGTATATAAAAAAATGAATAATATAAAAGATCATATTTGGCCCATTCAAAAAAAGATGTGTCTATAAACCTAATTTTTTTTTTTATTTCTGTATCTTTTGAATGAATGATTAAAATAATTTCAAAATTTACCAGGAGGGCTCATTTGAGCGGGTACTAAAACATCACAAATAAAATAAGGAATAAAAAAAAATTGCCAAACCGTCCGATTTGGTTTTGAACGCCACACATGTACGTACACCAGTGTATATATTGATATTGGTATAACTGTAAACCAATAAACTCGAACACCTTGGCCAGTAGTCGTAAATGTTGGCACACTTCAAGGATTTTTGTATTGAGAAAGCTTTTATACTAACTATTGTAATATAAATCGCCACTAGATAATACTGAAGCGAATAAACGATCACTTTGAAATTTGATATGCATAGGTATTTGAATACAACAAACGGGAAAGATGTGCGAAGCTGCGGCAATAATCATAGATATCATTCCAAGTATATAAAAAAAAAACAATAAAAGTCTCGCAAAAGATTTTGTTTTTCTTTTCTTTAGTTGTACTTCTTCGACACATGTCCTTATTTTCTTCTTCTTCTTGTTTTGGCACCGCAGAAGCACTTGCCAGTGTCAATGTTTTGTTTCAAGTAAGTGTCTTGTGATAATTATAATGTTCTAACAAGATGGTGGTTCCCTTGTTAGAACTTTCCATGGAGTTTTGGTGGCATCTCAGAACGCATGCTCCGTGGTATTATTTCCCATCCACTTCACTTGTGTATAATAATCGAACTATATTACGTAAAACACCACCAATATTACAAAATATAGAGTCTAATAACACAAGATTATGTATAAAATATAAAAACCACTACATGACAGACTAAGATCCCGCCAAAAACTCCGTCCTTATTTAAATATATATATCAAGATATCTTTTAATATGTAACTCTATGACTCTAGAATGACATCTTAACGAAGACTGGCTGAAAAGTTTAAATTTATTATAAATCGAATATATCGTTCAAACAAGTGTAATATCTCTTGTAAACTATAAATACTAAATATAGAGTCAATGAATACAGTCTATTTTATACACTCCCGAGATTCACTATTTCGACGTTCCAACTAGCCTAGACTCCTACTTAATATAGAGACTCAAAAAAATACGATTTTTATAGGAACTATAAAAGACTAAAGAAATTTATTAAAGTAGTAAAATTAAAAAAAAATGTGTTTTCTGTAGATATAATATATTAAGAGAAAAGTCGCGGGTATCAAATAGTACTAAATATATGTAATGACTCTTACCTAGACAACTGGCGTAGTGGTAAGCTATATGGCGATAAAAACAGCTGATATCCGAATCCTGTCTCTCCGTTACATTAAGGTCTATGCCATATTCCAGATGAACTTCGCGTAATGGGATACTCGGAGTTAGAAATCTCCTTATATTGTCGTAGTCTCGTGTTCTATCTATAAATTGATTACGTACAGTCTTCGTTATCTTTTTGGTAGCTCTGGATTTAACAAGTTCTGGCTTGCGCACAATATAGTGAATATTTTAATACAAAACAATGTTAAAATCTTATTTTAGAAATCTATAATTAGCATTTGTTTATCTTTAAGAGATGTCTCTAAGTTATACATATAATAAAAAAAGTATTTTTAACTAAATTTGTATTCTGCGCAACTGTATTCAGAGCGCGGTAAAAGTTTGGCGAGGAATATATGAACAAATATATAGGAATGTATGGACTTGCACTATACAGTCAATAATTTTTTCTTGGTACCTGTATCATACCTTTTATAAACATAATCTATTACTCCTAATTTCTCTATAATATAACTTCATCATCTGAACATCTGCAACTTTAATTTTCTACCTTTCGTGGACTTCTTGCCTCTCTGGGCAATAACAGTTGGCGACAACAACGGGATCTATTAGAGGGATATGTGTCCTCTGTTTTAATAAAAACGCTCTGCATAGCGTAATCGGATTAGGTATGTTGATGCAGGTAGCTGAACAATTTCATTTTATTGACTGATTAAAAAACTAAACCTCTTTTGCAATTTAGCTGATAATTATTACAATTTTAGAACAGCAAGACATTGTAAGTATAGTGGTTGTGCAGTATGTAGCATAAGTGGCGTTCAATTCCTCGTAGTAATTTTTAAAATAGTGTCTTAAGCTGTTTGACTGTGCTGACAATCCGATGACTTCAGGTAGATTTGTTGAATAAATCTATCTTATACATAGAAGAATAACTGAGTGAGATATCAACGCACAGCCTAAACTGTTGGGGCTACTATTGTGAAATTTTACATGCAGATATCTGTTACACTGAGGTGAGCACTTAAGAAGGATATTTTTGGAAATCTATCCCTAAGATAGAGAACATTGTATTATAATCCGTCATTATTGACCTTAGATCTATGAAAATTGCTATATAACAACTCAGAAAGTAACAAAGGCGGCTTTCGTCATTTTTTTTTTAATTAAATATCCTATATAGTCCTTCATACACGAAGATCAAGTCGCAAGCAGCTGCTACTTTTACTATAACAAGAGTTAGCGACTACGGAAACAATAAAAAAAGCTTTATGAACTCATCATCATCATCATAATCATCATCAGCCTGTAAGAGACCCACTGCAGGGTCATAGGCCTCTTCCCAAAAAAAGGTATAGGGCATAATCACCACGACAGCCCACAACATATTTCAAACTCTGAGAAATCCACAGTTCTATATTTTTCCCACATGCGGTGGTACTACACGAACATTTCTCAGGTTCAGATTTCCTCACAACGTTTTCCTTCACCGTCAGCCGATAGTGTTACCAATGTAAATTAGTAAATGTACGCGAATTCCGAAAACTTCGTCGGCACATATGCCGGGGTTCGAACCTGCGGACATCGGATTGATTGATTCCACCGGCCAAACCACTGGACCACCATGACTTATAAATGAATTCATAATAACCACCAATAGTATATGCAAAGTAGCACATACAGAATGTAATATGTACGTATAGATCTGGGCAAGCAGTTGACACTCTCCTCCAGGCGGTGTCAGGAATATCGTAGCCGCCAACACCACGAGCTGCGTTTATCCGCCCCGGAATCTGCTCCTCACGGCAGATCAACTGTATAAATAAATATAAAAGCAGTTACCTACTGAAGCTGTCTCTATAACTAGGCGAACCATATTTTCAAAGATAGCAATACCATATTTAAAAATTTAGCGCCTTATATATGAACCAAAATGGTTTAATATAAAATAGTAGCTATTTGGAAAGGTATAATAGTTGAATCAAGCAAGCGCAGAGTCTGTAGTAGGTAAGCGTGTTGGTCTTAGGTTTTGAGTATATCAATAAAATGAATTAATTCTGATAATGTTGACACAGGGTACAAAGTTAACCCATAGCAATTTGTTTTATTATTAGCCTCCGAAGTTATATTTTCGTCTACATAATAACGTTCTTCTTAGTAGAACTGTAAATGTCATTGCTAAAAAATATTTATCCTCTGGAAATAGTTGATTTCAAACAGATGCGGCTAGCAGAATGCAACAGAGTGAGTTATGGAGTAGCTATCGCCATATTAAAACACACGGAGTCCTCAACAATCTGCGGGGTCCCGAAGTATGTAAGCTAAAATTCGTAAAACGTTGTTACCCACAACTTTAAAATTGTATTACTGAGTGTGCCCGTAATTCAGTAATAATGAAAATAGCATTCAATTTCTTAGGGCATAATGGCGCCTAACTCATCAAAAAACCAATTAGTTTTAGAACAATCATTATCTATATTTTATAGTTATTTTATAAAATTTTGTAGCGAACTTGATATGTTGGTGATTAAATTTGCAGTATATAAGAAAGCCTTAATTGTATTGTATGGATAAGGAAATTTTACAATAACAATACCTTCGTAAGTAGGTATCGAGTATATTGATTCTATTTATCTATATTTCTAGTTGAAATGTTCGAACAACTAGGTATATAATTATCAAAATATATTCACTCCTTATTCAACTCACCTGTAACCGAAAATGCGGTCTTTTTATTACTGGCAGAAGGGATAACAGTGCACCACCGGTCCCATCAGCTATATGACAGTATTCCAATGCGAGTATTCGAAGGTTTCTCATTTCCCCGAGGCTACGTAAAAAACATTGTCGTGTATTTGGCCGGGGTAAAAATTGACCACTACCTGAAGCAATTTTTTTTAAATCGTTTATAATTTATATAATATCTAAATATTAACTACTTAACCTCAGGCACTTGCCAAAGCTTTACTAAATCATATGATGTCATAAATCATATCACATCTCCTCATCTCACTCTACCCTCGCAACACCTCCACGTTTTATCGCTAATCTAATAGAGATACTTCTGTTACAACCCCACATCACTATCACTACATATTATAAAAATAAAGTCGTCCCCCGCGTCTATCTAAATTAAATACATTAGTTACCTTAATCATTTGATGCACATAAGTATTATATTTTTTTTATTATCAAGGCAGGACAACGTATACCGGGACTGCTAGTATAAAGAAAACTTCATGTTTCATTGTATTAGTTATAAGGTCTACCTTACACCATAGAACAAAGTTATCGTAGAAAAATAAACACTACAAATAATTTTAAATAAACCTAATATTAACATAGTTGTTGTCCTGCCTTTATATTAAAAATATATATACTTATGTGCATCAAAATGCTTAAAGTAAGTAATGTATTTAATTTGATAAGGATTAATACTGTATTCGTCTAAATATCCTTCCAATCACCTCATTTTGTGTAACCATTTTTTATAAGATAGATTGGTGTAGTAAGCTATCTTTAAAAAACAGGTATATGTCATCATAGACTTTGTTTCAGATTTATAATAGAGGAATATCTCATTATGCATCGTTTTGTTATATCTCAAAAGAATTACACAGCATTTTCGATAAAAGACCCCAGGCGGCTTGACTTTCTGCAACATTTCCAACAGTTATCGTTATATTTCAACCAATTTACACAAAACCTTAACAAATTGTATACCTAAACCTTCCTAATGTATTACTATATCTATTGGTGAAGACCACATTATAATCTGTTCAATAGTTTTTGAATTTATCGCGAACATACAGATAGACAGACAGGCAGACAGACACGGCATACGACTTTGTTTTATAATATGTAGTGATGGTAATTGCCTAGTGCCAAGTCATCTAAATATTAGTGTTTTGTAAACGTAAAACTTATTAAGCATTTTATTACAAGCATCTGTAGTTTTTCTTTTTAAACACAGGAATGCAACTATATACCAAAAAATACCGACAGCAGAGCACATATGGAATAGTCGAACGTCTGTCTTCAAAGTTCGGACAGCTATCATTCATTAATATAACAGGTTGCAACGAAAAAGATTCTTCTCAGTAATTGTTGTATGTCTTTATTTAATAAATCTGATTTGACAATAATTAATATTTTACTTAATAGTTGCACAGCTATATTCAGTTTATTAAACATACCAAAAGTATCAATAAGACCAGAGGTGCTTACTCGTTATCACAATAACTAATAATGTACTGCATTATTCCTACGCAATGTATAACAAATAATGGAAACTAGTTAATTTGCTGTTAATTACCTACTATTGCTATTGACAGTGTTATCGGTTCACGAACAGATGAGCATTATGCAATAATCAATAAGTGCGAAAGGGAGAGCACTTCGCGTTTCCTACACGAATTATGATACCAATAACTGATATTAATTTCGTTATCGTGTCGCCGTTACAAATAGTAATACGATACAAAACAGCAATTTACCCGGCAGCAAATAGCGGTTAATATTTTGTAATAATTGCTGTAAATAACACAATAGCATAACTCATTACTATATAATCATTATTCTCATTCAGTTCACCCCATGTCAAGTGTCAGTTAATATTGAATTATTTAGTTATCTTGGGATATCTAATATTTGCAACGATTTTGAATTTAGGTATAGACAATACATACGTGTAAGAAAAAGAAAACTACATAGATAATTATCGACCGAAACAATTCATACGTTTGCAGTCAAAATTCAATTCATTGTTTCTATTTAATTGTGTGTAGTAAAAGCCCATTGCTGACTGACGTCTAGTAGATTCTAGATTCTCTTTCAGGGTGATTATACATTACTCTATTGAGGATATCATGTAAATAAGAACTTTCGAAGCATTAATATTCTGTATCTCGTACGATGTCCGTAGCAGTCGAGTTTTCAATATTCCTATATTGGAAATTAGGTAAATCTTTTCTCGCAGCGTCTACCGTAGCTCTGAGTTTCTTAGCTGTACAAGATGACTTATCGCAGCTATTGTCACTACATTTCTCGAGTATGTCTTTCATTTCTCCATCAGATAAAGGCGTAATCATTTCTGTTGCCTTCTCTAAATGTCGTTTCAATTCACAGTTAATGCGAAGTAATTTTTCTTTATTGGAATTCGTTCGCCATGGCTTGTTACACTCCGTCGGTAGTACTGTTTCTGATTTATCGTGTTTTTTTATGGAACTGAAAATTATAATATAAGCATAAATCATTATACTGTTATAGCAAAGAGACTAAGGTATTCTAGAGCTACTGATTCAGTTTTAAAGATTCTTTAGTTACATAGGTATAACGCAAGCGAAATCACTGTCGTGGACTAATTGGAGTACAAAAGTGTTGTCGAAAAAATTTAAGAAATCCGAGCGTACATACTTGCGCACGTTGTGTATACCCTGCCGGGTAGCAACCGTGAAAGTAATTATTTCTAACTATATAATAAAACACTTGTGCTATATTTGAATGCAAATCCCTATATTTATAAAAAAAAACATGTGTGCAGATCACATGCGGTCGTAGTGAAACCTTCGGAAACATAAAACATTAATATATACAATACAGCACTCTGGTTTTCATAATTTCCTAAGAGTTCATGATACGCAGGCGCGCATACACCTACACCGTTCGGACCAAAGCCTGTATTAGATAGTCCAATATACAATGTGGAGACCGCGAATATAAGAAACACCGTGTAAGGTATTCTATTTCATACTCTCCCACATTAAATCCTATAGATGTATATGTCTCTTTTTAACTATGCTTTTTCGTTTTATCGAGTTTCATATGACAACGAGGCTGAACACGTTTTTATTTCAAAATGCATGCCATATTCAGTAGTTATTTTAAAAGTCGAAGTGAAATTGACTATAACACAAATTATTCGATTTGACTAGTTACAGGAAAGATTTCAAATGTTTTTACGCCTTCATCGGACTTGGCAACGAGCGTAGAAGGCAGCCGAAATGGCTATTACCGCAATGGTGCTAAAATTACGGATACTAGGTATGAACTGTTGCTTTGCATTCAAAATGTGTATATTTCAACCTAACTATACAAGTTAGCTAAATCAACATACATCTATACATGTAAGCAATGTATATACATAAACAATATATGTATGCACACATGATTTAGGGTCTCACAAGTTTAGATAAAATTAGCCAAAAGAAAAAAAAGTTTCCCTAAAGTTCTAATTATGACTCGAAATTATAATACCTTTTATTTTTAGATAGTAATTCACGTAATTTCCTCTCGTTTTCTTCAAGTAAATGTGGATCGACTCTGTATGGATTCTCGTGTATTTCGTTTTGCTGAATGCACTGCTCATTATTATCTTCTTCGTCTTTTGAAAATCTATTCCTGAAATCCTTTAATACATCGTTACATCGTTCTGGTAACTTAATCTCTTGTACTTCAAGATCTTGTAGCAATTTTGATAATTTATTCTTCTCTTCGTCCGTACTCATCATTTCGATCTAATGTAATTGTCGTTGCTAGGCAACTAATATTTCATACTAATCACTGTTTCTAAGAAACCACTTAACGTTTCTAACGTCTATATACATTCATCGAAGGAAATAGCTACAACGTATTTTGTATCTTATATGTATACATATATATAGGCAAACATCAATTTTCGAATGTATTTTTTTTATATTATAGGGGGCAAACGAACAGGTGGGTCACTTGATGGTAAGTGATCACCGCCGTCCATAGACACCAGCAACACCAGGGGAGTCGCAAGTGCGTTGCCGGCCTTTTAAATATGTGGGCCTCCGGCGCTCTCACTGGCCGAACGAAGCGCAACAGTGCAAGCACTGTTGCTTCACGTCGGTTTTCTGTGGGAGGGTGTTACTACCCCGGGCGAGCCGACCCATTCATGCTGAAACCAGTAATAGCTTCAGCGTAGCTCTATCACAAACAAAACGTATACGTGTTTTACAAGAGAACAGTTGAACTTATGTGACTAATTGTTTCTTTTGTTGTGTTCGTAATTATCAGGTCAAGAATTGTTTGAGAAACCATAACGAAAGAGTGAAATATTCGAGTTATAAAATCTACATACAAAAAGTCAGTGAGCAAGTCAAAATCAAAAATACTTTATTCAGTTTTTTTTTTTCGAACTGTATACACTGTTGATCTGGCAAGGCCTCTACCGTTACACCGGACTACTAAGTTTACTACTAAGTTGTAGGTGGTAGAGCTACGCTGAGGCTATTACTGGTTTCAGCATGAATGGGTCGGCTCGCCCGACGCGCGGGGTAGTACCACCCTCTCACAGAAAACCGACGTGAAGTAACAGTGCTTGCACTATTGCGTTTCGTTTGGTCAGTGAGAGCGCCGGAGGCCCACATATATTAAAAGGCCGGCAACGCACTTGCGACTCCCCTGGTATTGCTAGTGTCTATGGACGGTGGTGATCACTTATGATCAGGTGACCCACCTGTTCGTTTGCCCCCTATAATATAAAAAAAAGAGCGCTTAAGGCACTCACCCGATTTTATATAGGCAACCAGGAAAAGGGAGCACGGCGCGCCTCGACTTGGACTGTCACCGAATATCCCGAGTCTGAGTTAAGCAAAACTAAGCTAACTATTATTTCATACATATATGAATTCGTGAAACATACACGTGTACCAAGCATGTATGTTTCACGAACTTATACATGTATCTTGAATCTGACTACTAAGTTAATCGACTTCATTCAGTTTACGGCCTGACAAGACGCTTATGAACGTCAAGGCTACCACCGGTTCGGAAAACTACCCAGTTACTCGGAACCCAGAAACTCGATCTGCTCTACCTTTTCATTATATAAATACATATTCAACACATATTTTCAAGAACATATAATAGTTATAGGCATAGATGATTAAATTCGTATTTCGTGGATGCACAGAGAGGAGCGTTGTTTCCAGACGTCACCATCGTTCATATGGTTGAATGAGTGAGACAGAAAAAGGGAAGGACATCTTTGGAGATAGTGACAGATTGGCGTTCAATTGCAATTTTATTTCTTTCAAATCAAAGCAAAAATACTTTATTCAGTTTAGGCTCTGAGAAGGCGCTTATGAACGTCAAAGTTACCACCGGTTCGGAAAACAACCCAGTCATCGAGAAGAACCGGCAAGAAACTCGATCTGGTTTATCTTTTCATTAAACATATTATAACTCATATTTTTAAAACATAGTTATAAATAATTACATTCGGTTTTGGTGGATGCACAGAGAGGGCGTCATTTACAGACGTCACCGTCGTTCACATATTGATCCACCTTGTAATATTTTATAATAACTCTTTAGACATTAAAACCTGTTTGACATGGCGCTTGAAATTAGTATTCGGCAAATCGGTAACGTGTTTTAGAATTTTGTTATACATTACTTCATCTTCTTACCCTCATCCCACCTAAGTAGGGTCGGCACAACATGTATGTGATGTTGCGATGTATAATTTGGCTTAATTTTTAGGAACAACTGAGCGCCTGACGTCAACCGTCCTTGGGATTATTTTGTAGTACCGCTATAACTTCAACTTCCTAACTTCGTCTGGATGCCAAACCCAGATATTTGACTCTTCAATAACAGATGTAAGAATTCAAATGATGCGATTGTGTACGATGTATCCATGAATTACACCTCCACGGGCTCTTGTTTCAGGTCTGTTGTAGCCATGAGGATTTCTTCCTGCAAATCTGATTCAGGAGATTCACTGCCATTTTTTCCTTGTTCTTATTCGACATTATCGTTAAAAATATGTACATTATTATAATACTAAATTACACCAATTTGTAAATTATATAACATATTGTAAAACAAGTTCGTCCACCGCGAATGTCTGTTTGTCTGTATGTTCGCGATAAACCGACAACTACTGAACGGATTGTAATGTGGTCTTCAGTAATAGATAGACTAGAGGAAGTCTTAGGTATATAATTTGTCAAGGTTTTATGTAAATTGGTTGAAATATAACGATAATTGTTGGAAGTGTTGGAAAAAGTCAAGCCGGTATACTAAGCTATCGAAAGCTCCCAGGCGGCTTATCTACTTAAAAATGGTCACATATAGTTCACGGAAGATCCCGTAGGTATGAGTTAGTTCAAAAATAAACACTTGGTTCCCATGAATGTTAAACCAATTTTCACGAGAACAAAGTCGCAAGGACCGGCTAGCACAAATATTCAAACGAAATACGCACCTTCCAGTAAACAAATAATTTTCGGTATCTTGTGTGTTAAATAAAAACGAATCCTATTTTTAACTTTTACCAGAAACTCACAGTGGATTTGTGGCTATCATTTCGTTTACTTTCGTTGCAACAACTCGGTTATAATGTGTCAAAAATCCACCAACATAAAAACCAATGAGACTTAACAAACTAACACAAGGTAATAAAATACATATTAATTTGAGACTTGGGCACATCAAAAACAATGGAAAGCAATTTATCATTTTTGTATTTTGTATTTAATTATACATTTTATACCTTTCTAACTTTATTTGACATTTTTTTTTATATCCTTTACATATTATTTATGGTATAGTACGACGGAGGTGAGTTTATGATTACCTTTGTATAAATAGGTGAATTTTAATTACTTTCTTCCAGTTTTGATTTTACATTATTTATGTACCTAACATTATAAAAATCTTAAAGATGCAAAGGTCACGGATTTTTCCTGTTTTACCTACCTAAGTGTTATTGTGTATTATAGCGCGCGTGTTTTTTTTTTATCTTGACATTGGCAAATACTTTTCCAACTCTTATTATTACAATAAAAATACCACACCGTATAAATACGAAACATAGACACTGACCAGTAATGTAACTGTGGTTGATGAGTATCGGATTCTCATTGGGCAACACGAATCTCCATAAAAATAAATATTTAACCATGTCGGCGTTGAAACACGCGAGCTGTTGAATTAAACGGACTCCTTCCAAGCGCTTGCAGCGTAGATTCTCAAAGGACACTAGCTGAAGTCTATCCTGAAAACTTTACGAAATAATTGAAACATAATTACAGTGTACTCTGAATAGACAGAAGACAATCTAAAAGACAAGAATGAGTAATAAAATTCGATTAATAATAATAGTAAAATAATGAACGCAACGACTCTCCACCTTAGAATGTTTAGTAGTATTCGAAAAAATGTACGCCTTTTGTAATAATCCAACCGATCAATATCGATTAATTGATCGGATACGATCAATCGATCCATTTGTTCTTCGTTCGATTCTATTTTCTGTAAACCAATATAACCATTTTATATTATAGAAACCTTACGACATTCTGAAATATCTACAAGGGATCCAACATTTAGAGCAGTGATTCCCAAAGTGGTCCAGGTGGACCCCCAGCGGCCACGAGAGACTCTATGGGGATGTACAGGGTGGACAATTAGTAAGCTCTAGACTCTCTATGCAAATTGGTCTGTTTTCGATAGTGTGAAGAATTAACAATGTTGGCTTGACTTCATATGGTAGTTAGTATTGAACCTATTTCGAAAGGGGTCTATGAGAAAAAAAAGTTTGGGAAGCTCTGATTTAGAGTTACAAATTATATATTTCCTACCTTGAGTGTACGTTCTATAGACATGTTTAGTTCTTTCATATAGCGATTAGATGGAGACTTCAATGCAGTATTCGTTCTCCAGAGGTGACGGCCGAGACAAGTCGGCAACTTCAGATTTGGATATTGATAAGTAAAGAGGACCAGTTCACAATGAAGTTCGCCGATAAAATAACGCTGTACATCGTGTATCGACCAGTAACGTGTATCTGTGGTTCTATAAATAAAGTTCTTCTACTAATATGAAGTAGAAAAAGTAGTGTTAGGTAAAAATGTATATTAGACTAGTCAAATAAACTAAACTAAAAATGTCTATCTGTAATCTATTCATTAATAGACATAGCCATTTCCCCAGGACTTTCTCTTTACGGCCGATCTTTAGACCTCTTTCAGAGTGCAGGAGGATGGCGGGTACTTCTCATGTACGTAGACGTCACTAGTATTCACAGTGATGCTATTGGCGCCTACGTGCATTAGACAACATGCGCCCACGCAAGCACCTACCACCCTTCTGCACTTTAAAACCGGCCGTAGTCCTCGCTCCATCATATAGGGGCCATATCATCATAATCTACCCAATCACGATCTCCATTCCTGAATTTTTGTAACAAATCAATTAGCGCTTTTGCAATATATGCAGCCAGCTTATATACGCTTCAGCGATAGAATATACTAGGCCGTCTTTTTGATTTCATTTTTTAGGATCATAATCTTTGATGATATACCTACTCCAAACATAGCTATTTTTATAACGGGGAAACTTTATTGCAGCATGTCACTCATGATAATTATATCATGAACTTTAAACCTAGGTACTTATTACTAATCACAGTTCTATTTGTGCTTGTCCTTCACCTACAATTTTTTATCATCACTAAATTGGTTAATGATATATAATTATAATTGTTGGAAGTGTTGGAAAAAGTCAAACCGCCTTCAAGTTTTCATCCAAAATGTTGCCTAATTTTTTTGAGATATAACAAAACAATGCATAGTGAGATATTCCTATTTTATAGATCTACAAAAAAGTCTAAGATGTCATAAACCTATCTTTTAAGGATAGCACGCTATACTCTTCTAAAAACCCTTATATCTTCTAAAAAATGGCCACATAAAATGAGGTAATTGGAAGGCTATTTAGTCGGATACAGTATTAATCGTTACCAAGTTACCTTAAGCATTTTATGAGAATAAGTATATATTTTTTATTATCAGGGCAGGACAACGTCCGCCGGGCCTGCTAGTGTTTACTAAAGTTGTTAACGGAGTGAGAGGAGTGCGGGCAGTGGAAGTGGTCGTTGGTGAACCCTCTTGAACGAACACTTGGGTTGGAAGTCCTAAACACTGCCCTGGGATCCTCACCCTGCTATACTTTGTGAATTTAGTGAAGGGAGTAGAATTCGACAGGAAAAATGTCGTAATTTAATTTTACCAATACATCAGTACCCAATTGGGGACTTACAGAAGAACGTCATCATCAGGTAGCAAGCCATCGGAACTCTCAACATAGTGAAGCCAAATATACGAATCCTTGGTCCAATCTCCGAGTGATAGATATCCCGGGCTGGAGTGATATTTGCGTGGCGAAAGTAACCACTTCACGGCCTCTAAATGCCCTTCGATTTTTGTACATTTGCAATCTTCTGTTGATATATATTGCTCGTTAGCTGGATGTTTAATTCGGTGGCCACGTAAAAGCAATAGATACATAAGAAGCAAACAATAAATACCTTACAAATGTTATAATAAAGTCTTACACAGAATACACAGAATTTTCTAACGGAGCCATGCCGGCAAAAAAATCTGCTTATCAGTTCTAATTATAAATCACGCTGACTAATAATTACTTGTAATACATAAAAATACAGATACTCATGACTGAGAAGTTACATTATATGAATATGCTATATATAAAAAATGTAAAACGATATTTACTGTCATCCTTCGTGTCCATTTTATAGAAATGACGTTATAAAAGTTAAAAATAAAGTTAATAAAAAAATTAAACAGATTTATCACAAATGTATATCATATTTTTGGTCTATACGCTTATTTATTCGATACATAAATAAGCGATAAATCCATTTTAGTATTAAACATCATCCAACGATCTAAAGTCATGAACATCGACACAGATGTCATGTGTTTTTTTTACACTATGTTTGTAGGAGCTATATACTTTTTTGAATTTAAACAACTGTAAAAAATTGTTAAATAGAATATAATCGTTAGCATTCTTTACACGTATATTAACTGTAAACAACGCGGTTGTTACCAACACACGTCGCTCTACTTTACTTTGTGCGTGTAACGTTAGAAGAGATAACGCGTTAGTTTTCTTTTTACTTATTACTAGCTGTTGCCTGCAGCTCCGCATGCGTTTTATTTTTTAAAACTGTAAATTACTTCTTATAAGATGAGCTATCTGTTAGTGAAAGTCCCATGAAAATAGGTCCAATCGTTTTGGAGATAGTACTATAGACGAAGCCACGAATGACAGCTAGTCTAAAATAAAGTAGCCTATGTCACCCGCTGTAATTTTAACTAAACGTCAGTGAAATTTCTGTCAAAATCGGTCCAGCCGTTTCGGAGATTACCCGGAACAAACAGACAGTCAGACCAAATTTAAAAAATTGTGTTTTTGTTATCGTGTACTCGTATGTATCATGTATACGTTATTTTGATATTACATACAGACACTTCATTTTTATTATATGTATAGATTTGATTTAAATATGCGGTGGTGGTGACATGTATTGTGATGATATTTTAATATTTACGCGTTTAAAGTATGAATGAAATAATAATGCCGATGTTATTGTTATGAATGATTCATAAATAGTTAGGCACATACAAAGTTGTTTCGTGTAGTATTGGATTTTTTAGATTAGTATTTTTCCGACACTTCCATTAATTATCGTTTTACTTCAACCAATGGACACAAAACCTTGACAAATTATAATATCTAAACCTTCCTCGTGAATCACTCTTCCACGTGAAAATCCATTGGTTTCAGTTTTATTGCAAACAGACAGACGCGGCGGTGGACTTTGTTTTATAATATATAGTGATAAGATCGAGACAACTAAATGCCAATTTTAGATTATTATAATAATATTTTTACATTGTTTCGTATTAAACTCTTATCTATACTACACGCAAGCACGAACTACGGTAATTTTGAATCATTTATATTGAGCTTATTATAATTGCACGGAACCCCATTTTTATTTTTCTAAAATATAAGTCGCCTTACTTATTCCCTATAACGTCAGCTATCTACCAGTGAAAGGCACGTCAACATTGGTGCAACGGTTTCGAAGATCAGCCGGAACAAAAAGCCAAAAAAATGATTGAATATTATTTTCTTACAGGTTCTGTATATACATAAAAAAGCTGTGATTTGGACGTTAGAAATAGATACACCTTAATTTTATTTTTTAAAACATTATTGCCTCTTGTATTCAATAGTAGAATTAAAAAACCGCCAAAGAGGACTACCAGGCACTTGCGTTCAGATTTTATGATACTGGAAATTTTCAACCAAAACCATGATGTCTATATGCAGATTTTTAGAAGCTTTATTATAACAATTCATAGATCTTTTAATTTCACTTTGCAGTTTATACATGGAGACTTACATCAAATTAGCCAATCCGTAACATCAACAATTGTGGCCAAAATGTCAAAGTCCATCCCTCTTAAAATACGAAAATTCATTAAATTTCCTATATATGGCGAACAGTTAGAAGCTAAACGAAAATATTATGGAGCTGCAGGATTTCCAGGCGTATTAGGGTGCATAAATTGTACACATATACTAATCAAGAGCCCGGATAGACGCCATGGTAAACTATTCAGGATTGCAATAGTTTTTATTCAATCAATGTGCAATTAATTTATGTACCAAGCATGAAAATTTATGATATTATGACGTGTTGGCCGGGATTTGTACATGACACACGTATAAAAATCAGATGTTGCACGATATTTATTTGGAAGTGGAGAACTCTGGGGCATAGTGATAAGGGACAATGAATTTGCGCAGACTTTATATATGATTACATCAGTTCCAAACCTACAAACCCTAGCAGAAATAAAGTATAACAGTTCTTATATAAGCACTAAAATGATTTAGATTGAATGCTATTTCGAAGAGGCAATTTTTATATTTGAGCAGAAAGCTCCAAAATAATTTAGTGGACACTTGTCATATAATCACTGTTTATATCTTAATATAATTGTATATTTATAAAGGCCGGCAACGCACTTGCGACTCCCCTGATGTTGCTGGTGTCTATGGACGGCGGTGATCACTTACCATCAGGTGACCCACCTGTTCGTTTGCCCCCTATAACATAAAAAAAATATATATATTTAAATAATACACAGTATGAGGTGTAAAAGGATATTTATTCCTGAAGCAGCTATTTTTCTGCGCCTATTAAGATTGTGCCGTTGTCACTATAGACACCTATAGTGCAGATATTTTACCAATTATTCTTAGTTATTCGCCCATTTCTAAATATTTAATCTTCAACTCTTCAATAATTGTATGAGCTCATTTTGTCTTACTTGAGCATCTGTACTTTGCTGATAGCCAATATCCCATTGCCCATAATGAAATGATGTTATAATATGTATTTAGCTTCTGGACAGTTGTTGCCTTCATTTTCTGCTAGTTGTATTATTGTCCGTAAAGCTAAATATAAAGTTTTAATAACAACGGGCACATTATAGATATGCACTAACAGCAAATATCGAAGAGATAGCCATCTTGATGATCAACCACTACAGATGGTTCTCTGGTGTGATAGTCCTGAACAGCCCATGACAGAATTCCAACTGTGCACAGTTGCTGATGGCACACAATTGACTCGGTTTGTGGATAATCTGCAGATGGGCTTGTTGATTTGGTCCTCTTTCCATTCGATCAGTAACATCTATGTTTTGTCCCGGTTTTTGCAGAAGCATTAAATGCTACTTTTGATTTTGGCCTTATAGCATTTTCTCGTATTATTCCATGATTTGGTAAAAACACCTGCAGAATATTGTTATTAGCCTTTGATTTTTTCATGACTCGATTGTTTGTAGTCTGAAATGAATGCCTTATAGCTGTTTCCAAAAATGTATTTGTTGCTTGCAGCTTAGATTACCCCAATTTCTTATGCATGTTTTGTTTTAATGGAATGTCAACTTGATATCTACCCTCTTTGAATTTAGTTCTTGTTTCACAAGGATGTTCCTGTTGGTTTTTCTCGAATCGATCAATCGAATCTCTTCTGAATTTTTTCATTCTATTACAGACCTTTTATAATTTTCCTCTAAGCTGTTTTTACCAACCACTGTTTCTCTTCAAAAATTATCTTGTGCTGCTCTTCTACCCTTTCTTGTTCATAATTATTTTTTTTTATCTGGAACCTTATCTGGAACTCTTCACTGATAACCTTAGCCCTAACGATTTTAGCAGTACCTAGAGGTAATTAAAAATTTAATTAGTTCTAGTTAGCTCCTGTCTAGTTCTTAACTAGATAATTCATTTTTGAGAAAATTAGATGTTATGTATGTAAGTTTGAGTTATAAATGTAGAAAAATTTCTACATGCTTCAAGCATAAAAATAGTATATTTGTTTTCATTTAATAGAATGTATCTTATTTCACAAATGCTATATACCCAAGCAATAAAATTCTTGATAAAGCTAGATAACCTATTTGTATTTGATGTGTAGAACTAGACTTACTACATCTAAGAAGTCAACCAAAATAATGTTCAATTAAAGATATACCATTTCAATAATGCTTGTTCTCTGTATCCTATACATACGACACTGCTGTCTAACTCTTAGAGAAAACAGATTTAACGTTATAATATGTTGTAAGTATATGATATGATTGTTTGGACAATTACCAGGGGCCGGTAGTTGTCCACTTGCATTGTAATTAGTATGACGAGATCCAGTTCGGGCATAATTATCAGTCAAATTATGAATAGAAGCTATTTTATATAAATGTAAAATCATTAAATTACCCTTTTTCTTGTTCAGTTTCTAAACCCGTTGATTGTAACACACAACATGATGGTGATTGTAAACCATTTTCACATTCGGGCACAGTAGCATTATTTTGATGTGAACCTGCCTCAGTTTACAGTACCTTTAAAAACAATAATTAAGTTTACTACTACCATATGATCCTCTGATAATTTGTCACTATCAATTACAGGCTTCATTCTTAAGTTCATTGCTTCCAATACTTATTTCCACTAGCATAGGATCTTCATTAGAAAGGCCCAGACTTGAGATGGAATGGATTCTCCTGCTGCTCCGCCTCGCTTCGTTTTCAGAACTAGTAGAGCTTTTTTACAGGTCTTGAGGTTGTCTCATCAATTTTTTTACTGTAATTATGTTCCCAAAACAGTTTGATGTAAAATTTTGTTTTTAGCTTAAAATTAGTACAGTAAGAATCTTCTCATTAATTATAGTAATGTATCATCTACTATTAAAAAAAAAAAAACAGCAAAAACAAACTGCAATTACCAAATTTGTCTCTTAAGCGTTTATAACAGTGAATATAATCTAATAAATGTTGTATGTGGCTTATATGTGATAACTCACTCCAGAATTGCATTCAATTGTGTTGTATTCTTCCACTAGGCTCGCCGCCCTTTTTTATTGTAAAACTACGGGCAGATATTGTTGACATTGAATTTAACTTGAATTTAATCGTTAATTCTTGTAGAAACAACTTTTCCTACTCATTAAATATGTTCCCTCCGAACATTTTTTGTATAATAAATAAGTGTCAACATATGAAATAAAAACGGTTTCCATTTGTAAGCACCAGACAAATTCACAGATAATTAATAGTATAGGCAAGGAATTTATAAGTAAACAACACGTAGACAAATTTTAGTAATGCAGTCTGTGACGACAAATATCCAACGTAAATTAGGGATGTCATATGAGATCATGTACTTGCATATCGATTCGATCGATGTAATATGAACTGGTCAATGTTCACAATATTCGGAGAACATTGTTATTCTAAACTAGCGGCGAGGTAATCTGCTTTATCTATTCAATCAAACGCTATAATTGGTAAAAGTAAGCATATTTATAAGGAACAGAATAAAACACGTGCAAAAAATTACAGTGAACAGACAATAAAAATAGCAACAATATTTCAGTAATAACATAAAAATAAAACTAAGAATGGACAACAATATCAAAGCTATAAACAAATCCGTACAATGGCAAAATACAATACATCATAACAAAGCAATGAATGAATTTGTAGCGACACACATAACCACATACATCGTGGTATGTGTGTACTACAATAATTTACATAGAAAAGTAAAAGCGATACTCTAAAACAGCAACAACAAATAGATTAAGAGCACGGATTATAGCCCAGGTGTCGGCCACATGATACCTGGGTGTAATTATAATCCGCCGACAAAACCCATTTATGACGCGGCGCATTATTATTGTTTTGTTTTATTTTGAACTTATTTATATTTGTAGTTTTACTTTTATTTTATTACTCATTTATATTGTACACCCCGTATTGTTATAATTGCCTTATTGCTCCGACATCGTGTTATTCCCAGTATCTATTACTCGAATACTATTTGTGTTTTGCCGACTTTAATCCTGTACACGTGTTCTGTGTCCTTTAAATATACTTGCTCAGCTCAATAAAGGAGATTCGTAATCCAGCTGCCAAAGCGATTACTAGTCTGCACAAACGGAGTCAGTTATTTTATTTCAACCTTCTGAAATTAGCAAGTGGTAATCACACTACCACTTCCGCTAAAGTGGTGACCCCGACGTGATTTCCTACCCGGCCGAAGCCGTCAGCCGACGTGATCTTCTACCCGGCCGCAGCCGTCACCCGACGTGATCTCCTACCCGGCCGAAGCAACGTCTCCGCCTAATGATATTGATCATAACTACGTCACAAAGTTACGGGAAAACATTAATAAGATGAAACCGTCAACATCAACTACGTCTCACAGGAACAACCGTTCAATATTCGTTCATAAGGATTTACACACTTGCGACCATGTTTTCATCCGTACAGACTCCGTGAAGAAGCCTCTGCAACCACCATACGAGGGCCCATTCAAAATCATCAAGCGATATGACAAATCCTTCATTGTTCAACTTCAGGACCGCCAAGCCAACATCTCTATCGATCGTCTTAAGCCTGCATATATGATAACCGATGCCGCCGAGCCAAACTCATCTTCCAACGATAACACATCACGTCCAGATAACAACCAAACCGTACCAGTACCTACAACTCGCCGGACGCAACCCATACCGATCAGCCGATCGGGGCGTGCCATTCGTCCACCAGTACGCTTCGCTTAAGGGGGAGCACTGTAGCGACACACATAACCACATACATCGTGGTATGTGTGTACTACAATAATTTACATAGAAAAGTAAAAGCGATACTCTAAAACAGCAACAACAAATAGATTAAGAGCACGGATTATAGCCCAGGTGTCGGCCACATGATACCTGGGTGTAATTATAATCCGCCGACAAAACCCATTTATGACGCGGCGCATTATTATTGTTTTGTTTTATTTTGAACTTATTTATATTTGTAGTTTTACTTTTATTTTATTACTCATTTATATTGTACACCCCGTATTGTTATAATTGCCTTATTGCTCCGACATCGTGTTATTCCCAGTATCTATTACTCGAATACTATTTGTGTTTTGCCGACTTTAATCCTGTACACGTGTTCTGTGTCCTTTAAATATACTTGCTCAGCTCAATAAAGGAGATTCGTAATCCAGCTGCCAAAGCGATTACTAGTCTGCACAAACGGAGTCAGTTATTTTATTTCAACCTTCTGAAATTAGCAAGTGGTAATCACACTACCACTTCCGCTAAAAATTCGTCAAATTCTGTTTGCGGTCGGTCGGTCGCTGAGTAAATAAAAAATGGCGCGGCGAGTCTCTAATAGTTGCACTGTTTAATCCGACTAATCTTGGACCTTTGTACTGTTGTCTATTTTTTCGTCTAAATTGTTGTAGTACAGACATACCACGTTCGATGTAGGCAAGTGTAAGATGTAATTGATGCCTAACAACCGACCATCGGAGTTAGATTTGTTGGGCAAGTAATAACTTGTTCTTTCATTATAATTGGAATGAATGATTAAAGCCCACCTTTGTCGACACCTACGAATTTATGGCGGATTACCTTTTTCCATAACCGCGTTACTACATAAATAATAACTCAAGCATTCTTGGCCTGTTTTCATATCAGAAATCTCTCCACGTGCATATGTAGTGTTACACTACCATTGTACCTATATTCGTCATAAATTTGAATTACGTCTACGATTTCAAAATAATACCAACTCCTTATCTACCGTCAGATTTGTTTGTGTTTTAAAAGTTCGCAATGAATAGGTGATTTGACAGTTGACAGATTACGTAATTCATGTAAACAGACTATATGACAAGCAGTTATTATGAAATAGGTAAAAAGAGACTGCATGTAACAAAGTTTTATGTATACTTGACTATTATAAAACCTAACTTAGTAATATACAAAAATGTGAAGGCTTACATTTGATATAAAAATTAAACTATTTAGAGTAGAAACATGTATTTTATCCTTGTATCAAACATAAATAACACCTATCAAAATCCAATACCCCTATATACCAATTTTCCGAATCCTATGATTTCTGTTATGAATTAACTTACTAAACCTATTCTTAGTATTTCCGATATAATGTTATGAAATTTATGTCAGCCATTTTGGATTTTCGACTTAATTATTACGGATTATCTATAATTTTGGCTTAAAAACTATATTGCCATTTCTTTCAGTCTCTGTAGTTATTTTGTAAAAAGAAACACACGATAGAAGTGAAACTTCAGTAAATCGACAAAAGAATGAGGTGAATATATATAACAAGGGTAGGATAATTACAAAGTTTATTTATTTAAAAATGAAAGTATTTTGATTAATTTTAAAAGATATTTTATATAACATATGTTACATAATTTATTGCTCAAGTTCCATATTTTCAGTTTCAACAAACAGATGTGTTCAGTAGTACATGTACTTTTCACATATACTAACACATGTTAAATGCTCAAATACAAGCAAGTATTAAACAGTGTGCAATATAGACACACGCCAACATTTACTCTCTCACTCTGGCTCACTAATTACAGGCGACTATGCTTAGAAGACCCGTCTTCTAAGATTTGTAGATTTATTGACTGTCGATTAAAACTTAACTCCCGAGTGGGGATGCTATGAAGCATGGCACAAAGAGGGGAGACCGATAATATAAAATAGTATGTATATTTCTGTCTCATTCTTTGCCGGCTTCATACTACACATTTTTGTATTTGTGTCTCTTACCTGTCATTTTTCCGTTGCATCCGGTTTGAAATCACAACGATTCTAAAGAAGTTTCACTTCAATAAGAAGATTTTCTAACGACCTATAATTATTTTTACGCTAACTTTAAGAAAAATAACTCATTATTAACTAGCCACACTGTGAAAGTATTGTAATCAGTATAGGCATGTTCAAAAAATTTTCTCGTTTTTGATAAAACGAAATATCGAAACGTTACCTTGATGTTAAAGGATATATCAATACAAAAAAATAATATTTTCGATAATATAGTTAGGCTGACTTGTTCGAAACTGTCGATTAATGTAATGATCAAAGTTAACTATAACAATAACAAGGGCCATTAACAGCTGCATTCACCGGAACTAGATGCACTGTAAAACTTTTCGTAATAGTTATAATTATTAGGGTTACAACGTAAAGAAAGCAATTAGTACCTAAAATCATAGACGATAACATTTTTTACTTGGCAACTCTTAGTTGTATGCCTCGTCAGATGTTCATTGGGCGCAAAAAAGCAATGTTTTATAATTACTATCCTTTATTTTTTACTTTGCATCTCGTTTTGTGAAATTGTATATTAGATATTTAAATATTGGTTAGTCGGATGAAGCAGTGAAGACCCCTCAAGCTAACAGCATATAGTCACTTTAAAAACAGAATTTAAATATTGATCTATTTATTTCAATGGTTAATTCGGAGAAAAGCAGTGCAAGTCTATTATATATTTTTATTACACATTACATTATATTATTTTATTGTATGGTGCATATTTAATTTTAATAACGTGTAAACAGAACAGCACTTACTTCATAGTTGGCGGCCTTAACAAATGCTCTAAGTGCAAAACCAATGCACCTAAAATGTTTATAGATACCCGGAATCTGCCCAATAATATTTATTTGTCACATTTAGAGAACCAATCATCTTTACGAAGATAAACTTTCCTCTTTTTAAGACGCAAATATCTCCATATTTATTATTTATGTTCGTCGGAAGAACTATTTAGAGTTTCTCACAGGTTTTCTTGCAGTAACGACATAATATTATAAAGTTTTACTACTAAACTGAGAAGTTCAAAAGTTGACAATAAGAATAACGTTAACCGGCCAACATCGACCGGTAATTGTTAACGTTGAATCGAGATGTCATTTTAACCATTGATATCGAATGATCCGATATACGGATAAATTTGATATATCAAAACCAAACATCGATGTTTTTTTTTTTGGAACATTTTATACACATATTTTTATCGAACATCCCTAAATGAGTAGCAAATAATATGGAAAAGAATATCAGAATATTCACTTTGGCAATAAATTGATAATTAGTGTTGTTCCCTTTTGTTCTTAGGGACAATTTTTACAGCGTAAAATATATTAAAACATACGAAATGCAGTATAATGAAATTTGTATAACGTAGCATTTGTTTTTAAAGGGTTATTTTAATTATTGACGACCCTTCCATGTCTTGTCTTTCATATCGTAGTCCGGTGAAATTCTAGAAGTCTTGCCAGGTCAACAGTGTAGACAGTTCGAAAAAAAATATCTTTCATATCTGCTATATTGTAAAATTTTTGACTTCAACTTTTTCTTTAACCAATATTAACTAATGTATATACTTGTACTTGACGCGCAAATGAAAATTAATAATAAAATTGAAGGTAAATAAACGTCTTTTTAGAGAAAGCAACGAATATAGATGATTGAATTGTATCCATAGACTCGGACTTGTGTCTTGAGAACAAAGCGCCGCGGCCTGCACAATACAGCGGCACTTAAAAAGAAAGGGACTAATGCAAGCCCGTGCTTTTAGCTAAATTGGTTCTGAAAGCGAGTTAGTTCTCTGAAATCAATAATTCTAAACAAGCTCATAGAGTAAGAACACAGAGTATAAATACTTCCTACAGTCAATAAATCTACAAATATAGTAAGTAAATGTGCATAACGCATGCATAAATAGGAAAAGTTTTGAAATAACTTCGTAATGTATTTTAATTTTTGCCTTACGAAGCCTTGGATAATACTCGAGTACCTTAAGCGTTCCACGAGTCTAAATTACTATGATAATCAACATTACTTTGAGAGTTTTTGGCGGGATCTTAGTCTGTCATGTAGTGGTTTTTATATTTTTTTATAATCTTGTGTTATTAGACTCTATATTTTGTAATATTGGTGGTGTTTTACGTAATATAGTTCGGTTATTATGCACAAGTGAAGTGGATGAGAAATAATACCACGGAGCATGCATTCTCAGATGCCACCAAATTCCATGGAAAGTTCTAACAAGGAAACCACCATCTTGTTAGAACATTATAATTATCACAAGGCGCTTACTTGGCAAAATCTTGTTACTTGACGCTGGCTAGTGCACAAACCGTGACGGAGCCAAAAAATAAAGAAGAAGAACATTACTTTGTCAACCATTACTGAATTGATATTCATTGATATTCTAGTTCAAGAAATGTAATCAAAATTACATTATGTTACATCCATAACATATCTTTTTTTGTTGTCCACCGTCATGTTCTTTGAAGTTAAGTGAACTTTGAAGAATGATTTAGACGGTTTTTTTTCTACAAAATATCCCAGGTACCTTATATTGGGGTTATGAAAATAAAACCGTGTATATTATTTTTATTTTTATTTTTAACTATGCAAAAATACAAGATATAGAAAACAAAACGCCAAACTAGTAGAAATGAAAATTGGAGTGTAATTATTGTATTTATTCCACGGAACTTTAATTTTTCTGTAGTACTTACTGAGTATAACAAAATACCGTAACACTACCGTTGAAGTAAGGTGGTGGTACAGTTATAAATTACTCCTGATTCATTCCGAGTTTGGGTATAATGAGACCAATAAGAAGTTATAAGTAATACAAAAAAAAAATTAAGAATATTATAACAACATAAACTACGAGCTTACTTTTAAATAGCTCAAAGGATAACTATTTTTTATATAAATCAATCTTGACATCTCCTTTACGTTCAATCGTACTTTCCCTATGGAAAGTTTCCGAGACGTAATCCTTATTTGTAATCAACAAAATCAAATTCAACAGAAATAATCTAAACACTTACTACATATCTATTTGACCAGCAAGAATCAAACAATCGCTTACGTAGGAGATTTATCTTCTGTATGCTCGATTAAAACTTAGAACTAGTCACATGTAGTAACCGCTAAGTATTTTTGGTATTAACAATATCGCACATTGTAATTTGGTCATGAAATTTTTAATAATATCAAAGGTTATTAACTCAGAAGCAGCCAGAAATGTTACAAAAAAAAAAGAAGTCAATAAAGCTGTCCTGGTATAATTTAAAGGAATGTCAACAGATATGTATGAAACTAGAGAAATATGTATGTATAATCAAGGTGCATGAATCTCCCTGCACTTGCTGCAAATGTCTTATCACTAATTAAATGCAAATAATTGTACTGACAAAAAATATAAAAGTGTCAGTGTTGGAGAGATACGTAATCAATGGTAAATTATACTATAGATAAATACTATTAGTTGGTAGGTTATAGTTGTATAGTATATTTTACGGGAACTCTTCAGATTCGGTGTAATAAAGAAGGAGATTAGAGAGGCTCAATAGATATATGTTAGAAGTGGATGTTAAATACGCCAGAAGTGGTAAGGTTTCTGGCGTGTCGTATCCGAAATGTTTGGCGGCGGTGTAGGCAGAGGCGGCAGCCAGGTTCAATGCCGAGACGCGATCAGTACCTTTAAAGGGGAACAAAACATTGCGTGTATCTACTGTGCACACGTAGCTAAGGTGAAACTTCTATAAATTATATATATGAGAATGCTCATAAACTATATACTACTAGATCCAAACAGACCCTTATACATACAAACACATACATACCACCTACCTTACGTTTAACGCGTAACGCGTAACGAAAAATTCCCGTACCGTGCCATGAGAAGTTTCGCTTAAAAAAATTATACAGAGTGAAAAAACCAACCGGGATATGGATGAGAAGTACATTAAATTCGCGTATCGGGGAAACTTAAAAAAAAATAATTTTGAACACGGATTATTCTTTTTCAGAGACACAAAAGAACATTTCCTTTAAATGCGTGTGGTTTCTCTTCATGTCCCTTTTGGTTTTCTAACATATATACAACATGTCATCGTAATAGCATGCCCTATTACACTCATCACATTTGTAAATTACAAAAAAAAATAATCAACAAAGAATAAAAAAATAGTGTAAATCAATAATTTCAACGTTTTTGAAATAAGTTGTTTATAAAAGAAACATAGAAATTTGAGTTATTCTTCGATGTATGTATCAAAACTTTCATATCAAAATGCTAGTCAAATTAAAAAAAATAAAATTAATTAACCTTATTTTGCAAGTATAATTTTTACCTTGTACCATTTTATTTATGAAAAACTTGAAAATCGATTACATTTTTTGATAATTCCAAATGGATGACATCAGTAGTTCCAGGGTGAACAGACATTATCATTTAGAATAATTGTTGATTTTTACTCAAAGTATAGGGTAATAAAATATGTCTAAACCACTGTTACTAACCAACTGCGTACTTAGTTTAAAAATATAAATTATTATAATAGTATAGAATTATCTTAACCAGTGATAGAAGTTAGTTTTTAATAATAATTAATAATTTACCGAAGATATTCTCTGTCAAGGATTGACGCAGATCGACGTCAACCCTGTAGCGCATGAATTCCGCAACATTTGCGACCACTTGCATGAAATTAAATGCGCACACTGGTATGTCGGCATAGGCTGCTATCAATTCTGCCGTTTGCACGGTAGACCATATAGGAAAACGAACATCTATAACGAGAAACACAATTTGTATGTTAACCTGTACGTACTACGAGAAGTATGTAGCTATTTCAGCTAAAGGATGGATGATTAGGGTGTTAGGTGTAGCTTGATCCTTTCTTATCCACATGCAAATGACACTGTCCTAAAACAAATGGTTAGTAAAAACTGCATTGCCAACTGCACGAAAATTCCTACATGTCGTATTTAGTATTCTCATATTTGTTGTATACCTCTCTCTGTTCACATCATACTAATACGAATATACAAGCATTCAAGTATACCAATGTATATAACGGTTGGTTGTATGGTAAAAAAGTCAATTCGCTGCAACACCATCTAGTGACATTTTTATAGCAAAATTGGTAACATGCGGAACTTAACAGAGAAAAATATATATATATATATATATATATTAGAGCTATATTTTTATGTGCATACGAGGCACTGTAGTTATATTTCTTTTATTATTTTCCTTAAGAGGAATCGCGTTTGGTATCTATTCAATATAAACGTGTTTCTATTTTGTTCAGAGATACTTCCGAACATTTTTATGTGCATACGAGGCACTGTAGTTATATTTCTTTTTATTATTTTCCTTAAGAGGAATCGCGTTTGGTATCTATTCAATATAAACGTGTTCCTATTTTGTTCAGAGATACTTCCGAAACTCCTTAAATTGCACAACTATAACACCGTTATATAAAAGAGAAGCCACACGGGACACGGTCAAATTACTTAGTGTTATTAATTTTGAAAAAATAGAAAAGAAAAAACAAAATCCGTTTTGAAATATGATACACGTGAATATGAGACCATGATTTCGTTTATTTTGTGTAAGTATAAACATTCCGAGATGTAGTTGTCTCACTCACGCTGTATTTGATAGTTTAGCCAGAGTGCGACAGCAATAGACTCCTATTCTTCGAATTTCGTGCACACCGCGATTCCTCTTAACAATATTAAAATTAATATATATAAATAATCAACTTACCGTGAATATTTATTAATTCGCACACCGTCTCCTTGATTTGTTCGGGAGTATAATTATTAAAACCATGAACTCTTAAGCAGTCCAAGGCAATTACAGGATCTATTGTTCTTGTGTTGTGGTATAACTTTGTCGCAATGATTAATGCAGCCGCCATATTTAAGGGAAAGCGTTTATTGAGACTTGTACGGAATTGAAGATAATAGTATTTAGCTGCAATGAAATTTTTTATATATATTTTGTTTTTGCAAAAATTGCAAAAAACCTTCCTATACATTTTTTAATAATATTCTAAATTAACTACAGCACTGTTTGTGTTTTTTAAACCTGACGGCATTAAGCACAAAGGTACATTTTAACTACAACTGTTTGTGTGTGTGTTGTTGACACACACATGTACACTAAATAAGGCAGTTATTTTATTTTATAAAATAGTAAAACTGAACCAATCCAAATTCGGATCCTGCAAACGATCAATAAATGAACACAGGAAAATATCTATTCTATTTCTTTAAATCCTACAGAATCCCCTTCAAGTTCGTACATTAAGTAATTCGTCGGCGCCTGCAACTAGAATTGATTTAAAATTTGAATTTGCAAAATAAAAAATATCTTAAAACTTACTTGGTTTTGTCTTCGCGAATTCGCGTACTTTTTCTCCCATGTAGAATTCTATCAGACGGCACACTTGTCCCGGTACGCCGTATTCCAGCAGGTCCAGGTAAGTGCACGCACGCCATACCCAACATCTGGAGTCGCGATCTAAAAATATTGGTGGCCGTGTCCTGTTTACCTTCACTGTAAAAGTTAATAATTATTATTATTTTATGCAAAATTTCGGTCAGAATATCGGAGTGGCGAATGTAACTTGCACCACTTATCTCATGTATCGTACAATAACTTATCATCAAAATTACTTCATATATATATATATATACTATCTTTTACCAGTGGCTACGTCTGCATAAATCTAGAATTAACCTATCTCATGAGAATAGTACGTTTTTCGTAGGCGAATGATATTGTATATAATTTTTTTCCCCTGACAAAATTCCAGTAATTAAGACATGAAAGCTCATGATTCTCAAGAAACAAACTCATATTGTCATTTATAATATTATTAATACAAGAACACATTTGTATACAGAGATATTTTCTCTTTATACTATGATTTATTATTACTAGGCGGCGTTACATCATAAGAAGTCATCATCATCACCTAACGTCAATGTTACTCGTAAATACCGATGATAATTCATAGTTCTGATCCGATAAGTATTTAGCAAAAATAATTCAAGATTTACATGTTCTTCTTTTTTCAAATTTTGTTATAAAAGTAGGTATACTGTAAAAGCCTTTCTCTCTCTTTTGACTGTATGTGGGCGGCGTTACGTGAACATTATAATATTGTGTAATATATAGGCGGCAACATTCGAAATTATGTAATAGTAGCTGTGCCGGCGACTCTGTCCGCCTGAACTCATTATTAAAATAAGCGATTATTATCAAAATAAATAAAAATATGTTTAAAATAAACGCAAAATAATTGAAATACAAAAAAAGTTGAATTAAAAAAAGTATAACTGATACAAAATGATTAAAATAAACACAAAATAATTGACATAAGAAAGTTTAATTAAAAAAAAAAACTAATTAGGTACTCTCTTATTTGACGCCCTGCGCACTGTTTCGTTTGGACTTCAATTTTGGTTTCATCAGAAGTGGCTGTACTTTTTTTTATTTGTGTACCAGTCGTACGACTATATAGTCTATATATATACTCTATAGACTATATATACTATATAGTCATGCTTATAGACGAGCCACGCCCAATAAACCTGCAAAACCAGTAAACTGGCCCCTGTTTAAAATGGTCGACCATATTGATGAGAGTTCAACTTAAATTGGACGTGTCCGAAACCATGAATAATTTTCATTATGCACATATAAACTTCCAATAATAGCTACTCAACATAAAAATGTGACAATTAAATCAAAATGTAAATTTTATTAACAAGTGATTAAACACATTATGTAGTATTTTCTTGATAGATTAATAACATGATGAATCAGTAAATTAATTATTATATCAAACTACGAGTATATAACGTTATTTAATGTAGCTCAAGGCGCACCTAGTAAAATAAAATGCCTAGAAAATACACGAGGCATCGCACGACAAAATGGCGGCCGACATGAAACTGAAAAAATCTAAGAAATTACTAATATTTCTCCATATATATTAAATTATCTAATATTAAACACATAAATAACCGTAGATATTATTTAATAGTATTGTGTAAATTATTGATTCGTTAAACCCATAAAATATTATTAGATGTACGCCATGTTTTACAGACAGAAAATACTACACCACGTGGCTTAATAAAATTAATTAATTCTTACATTCAGTTTCAGCATCATATAAAACGAATGCCTCCCAAAGCTCCTCCAAAGACATATCCTCACTATCGTCGGAGACCATTGTAGAATAGTGGCTTCCAAATATTAAATAACTTTTAAAGATATAGGAGAGAGCGTTCACACCTAGGGTCCAGGAAGAAAGTGAATAACTCCTGAAGATGGAGTACGCGTGGGTTTGTCATAGACTATAATTATCGGTTGATGATCCTGTATGTTTTTTTTATAGATCTGTAGTATAGAAGTTTATAAGTATGGAAACATTTATTTATTTATAAAAATACGTTTTGATAACGTAAACAAATGGGCTGTTTACATTCACTTCGTATTTTTTTGTGAATATCGTTTATTTTTCAGTGTACCTACTATAAAATCTTTAAAATTTTTCTACGAAATATAAAAAGATTGCACAATAATGTATTCGATTTTTAAACTTTACTATTCTATAATAAAATATTAATTTAATATAATGTGCTCAAGTTATTTATAAATGTTTACCTATTATGTAAAGATTCTAGATAATAGATTCAAATATCAATTTTGAAATGGCACAATCAATTTCCAACGGCAATTTATAAATCTGGTAGACCCTGAAGAAAATTATATTTCGATAACCGAGTCCAAAATTGTATAAAGCTTATTCCAGTCGGTTTTGTGATTAAAATAAATTAAATGTGTAAAGGTACCTGAGATTGAAATGTTTCTCTAACGTACCATTTATAATGAATTATACGAGTATTCATAGAAATATCAATGAAAATATGTAATATTTGCTTTTCTGTTATGAAAACTTCAATTTGATTACTTTCTTATTATTTGTTTCTTCCATATATATATATTATATTTGTATTAAAGTAGATCACAAATAATTAATAAAAATATACATGTATTTATATACGTTTTTCCAGAATAATTTAGTTCATAAATCTTGATCGACTCTTGCAACTGAACATTATCGCTCATCTCTAAATTTCGTTCAAAAATTAAAATGCGCGTTCCGTTGCAAACAGATTATTATTTTATCTTGTATAACAACTATCAATTTAGTGGCATTTTTATAACGTCATTATTGTTTATTCAGATGAACATAGACGACGTTGAGTACAGTATTTATTGTCTAAGAAAAAATATATATATATATATATATATATATCACTTGTTAAGCTTGTTAAATAAACGTTTAGTTTTTAGTCAACATTAAAAAGGAGGATTAGTTTCCTTAGGTTATTTTTATTTTATTTGATATGTAAGTGTGACATAGGTAAAATAAGTTAGGTCTAAGGAAAAGGTTCTCTTTTGTGCTTTTAATAATAAGCTATTTTATTATAAGATAAGTTATAAATACTATTACGTTCCGCTTTCGTTTTCAATGATAGAATTCTCATTATTATTTTGTAATAATTAAATTTTGTTATATTTATTATGTAATAATTAAATGTATAACAAACTATATTCATTTACGATACAATTTACATTGAAATAATTTTAAACGAATACGTTCTTTTAATATTTGGTTTAATTCATTATAAAAAAATAATAATAATTGATTTTCTATAAAGTCGGTTCACGGAAGATAGTTTTACCTGATAACGTCATAAGAAAACATCGATTAAAATTGCATATTTTTTGCCGCCATTGTTGTTGTAATAAACAATGGAGGAAGCCACATCGCGGCTCGCTATCGCTTGTTTCGCGCTCTCGCTTACACGCTCGGCTCAGGCGGAACGTGTCAATGAGTTATGCATTTTCGTGCGTGCAGCCGGCGTTCATCAATACATATTATAAAACAAAGTCGTCCGCCGCGTCTGTCTGTCTGGATGTTCACGTTAAGCTCAAAAACTACTGAACGGATTGTAATGCGCACGTCGCCAATTGTTAGAATAATTCATGGGCAAGGTTTAGGTATATTTATTTATATTAATTATAATCGACGCGAAAAATTACACAATGAATGATCATAGTATGGCCATAAGTTCAGTAGTTTGAATGTGACGGAGCCACAAAGAAACTGTATTTTCATTACAGATGTCCATATATATATTAGATAGAAGAAGTGTTTATTTTATAACAAATATTCGACAAAGTTTTTAATACATTAAGATGTTCTTAAAAGTAATAATTTTGTCAGATTGTATATACTACTATTAAAAAGAGAAAATATATCATTTCACTCATTCATTCAAAATACTTAACAGATTCAAAAAAGAAAACATTTACAAAAGCTTATTAGTGAGTAATATATATATATCATAATATCAGTTGCAACCCGCGTGTTCGTGTACATTAGACCGATACATTAGGAACTCGTACGTTATTTTGACACCGCGACCATTGTTCTTTATTTTTCGCTCGATGTCCTCTTAAAAGATGCGTGTTTGCGCCCACGCCCGCTACTCTCTCTGCTCACGCCGCCGTGAGCGGGGGGTGAAGATACGATCCCGCACATTCGTCACGTTTTTTCTTGTAACAACTCAAGCCTAGGTTTGCCCCTCGGTGTGGAGCCCTCGAGCATGTTACTCGCGCGAATACAGTGACTCACGCTAGTTTTTTATTTACACAGATCACCCCACACACGAATGAAAATACGTATACACGGCTGTGTTTTTGAACTGGATTATTGCGAGTATCGGTTTTGCTTTGCCTACGTCTTTCGTTTATTATACGTGTAGTGATTTAGTATTTACTTATATTGATAATCTTTTATTTACTTATTTAAGACGATTAAAGTATAAGTGAGTTAACGAATAATACTCCCGAGTTCCAGCTAAGTACGTGATATGTTTTTAAAGATACTAATACCTCTAGTTTGACACATGAATACTTATAAAATTTGATACCTTTGAATTATTTGCAGCGTTTAATAATAATATCTGGATTTACTTTTGCATTGACACCATCGCGGAGTGAGTTATTGTATTAGTATACAAGCTGACGGCCGCGTCTTCGCGCATGTTTTATTTAAATTGTTTTAAAGGAATGTAATATTGTCAGAAGATGTAGAATGACAGAAATGCTCTATTAAAATTATTTAACACGTCACCTACTTTAACGTGTAACGTGTACATTTAACATTCAAACATTAACAGTGTGCCGAATGGCAGTTACCATCAATAACGTATTTGTAACTTTAACCTACTAGTGTAAACCTTTCAGTACTCACATTAAATAAAAAACTGATAAAAATTTCAAGCTATAGTACACTTAACTGATAAAATGTCTTAAAATTTTATTATTGCCCACATTGTTTATATAATTAAGTTTTTGCGACCATACTAAAAGTATTCGTTAGTCTGTTCCACAAGAAATTGTATTGTGGAACTCTTAAGGTAATACGTTTATGATATAATACCTTATTAGAAAGATCTCTTTTATCTTCAAAATTATTATTAATTATAATGTTGAATTGTAAACGATAGATCGATAATTATTTTTGTAAGTAAAAAATACAGAAAGTCTTAAATTTTGCATTAATATAAATCAAGATATACGTATAACTCTATATATGTCTGCGAGTAGTTTTTAATATTTAACAATTATAATTGCTCATTGCACTCGACGCAATAGTCTTGCTACGTTTATAACGTTACTAAGCTACGTAAATCGGAGCGCGGTAAATAAAACAAAATGGCGGTAATATTGACCAAAGAGAAAATATAATTCAAATTATATACATATATACAAGAATGTAAACATATATGAATTTCAATTATATTTATTCTTAGATTCTTGCACGCCTCACGCACGTGCACAACATATTTGTGTTAAATTTCATGCCGTCGAATTCGCGGGTAACAGCTAGTCTAAAATAAAATAGCTTACTCCCTATAATTTCTTTTATCTGCCAGTGAAATTCCCGTCAAAATCAGTCATGCCGAATTGTTTTTTGTTAAGCTATCGTATGTACTTTCATATCCATTCAGCAAAAAGCTGTTATTTTACCTAACATGCAGACACTTCGTTTCGATTATATATATAGGTTTTCGTCTCTTTTTATATTGCCGTAAGTGTCCCAGCCGATCAGGCAGTTGCACAGGAACTGTATCTACTAATGGTTGACATGACGGAGCTGTTGTCGATATTGATGTTGCGGTCTGGTATTTTTTATGTCGCTTTAAAGTGTAGTTGAGGAGTGCGCTTCAGTTATTTCATAATTAGCTCTGAATCTAATTAAGTGAATTCTTATTATGTTTATTTATTTACCAGTTTACATCTGTAGTTATTAAATTAGACAATATATATCGCGGTAACACTGTTCCTGTAAAATAGTATCTAAGATTTGAACGGACATGATCGGAGCTTAACGTGAACCGCGTATACTGTTTGTTAATGGATAAGGTTTTTATACTAATCATTTCACTATAACTCGCCAGCAGGTGGCGCTAGACGAAATCGTGGCGGTGGCTACTATAAGATAGAAGAGGTAACGAATAAATGATATTATGTACTGTAAGTAATCCAGATATACGAGTACGTTGATTTTCTATACTTTTAGCTATTGCTTTATGGATCTACTTCCCTTGCAATTCAAGCAGGCATTGGCTTCAATTACTTTGGTATAAGAAACGTTCGTATCCGATGCCCTGGGGTCATTACAGCTGGACAATGTAAGACGCCTGTAATGGCACCAATCGGGGACCTTAATGGATAGCAGTCAACTCACTGCATCCTGATTACGACCGATAACGCTGGGCAACCGGTTTACTGGGATTTAAGAGAACTGGACGAGAGAGTGGGTTTGCCTGGTGCAATTGCTTAACTGCTAAAACAATTCAGGAGCAGTTGACACCGTTCACGGATACGTCACGGAGAATATAGTAGAATGTTTTCGCATGATATGTTAATAATTTAAAATCCAATCCAATTACGCATATATTACTAACAAAATTAACTGCAACTAACACGAATTGCATTATAGTAGAAAATACGCTTTTGAATATGTCTTTATATGACTATGTTTATATGACTTTGGAATATGTCTCATTATTACCTAGTTGATATTATAGTATTCGTATGTTTTTGAATTTTTTCTATACCGTTCAATTTAAGTCATTTTTTTATGAATAATACAACAATTATAAATTACTTTATGATGCTTTACGTGTATGACATAAATATTTAGAAAGAGTGAATTCCATTTAATATATACTGATACACGAAGTATAATATAAAAGTATACTTCTTTTACAATTCTTGGACAATAAACAAATCGTTTGATTGCTTAGTTTAAACGAACGAGATCACTTGTCATTTTCAATCTAGCATTCTATCTAGAACTCGGTTTAGTCGGGACATATCAACTATACTGGCAGCTTGTGTTATTATTGTTTTGCGAAGTTAAATATGTCGTATACTTTCTTTTATTTTACAATATTATTAATACTTATTTATACATTTGAGTGTGCCGAGTGACTAATTGAAATGATTCGCTATATACGAACGCGAAAAGGCGTCTAAACGTACGCCATCAGACACGACCCGAGCAGGACTAACGATAGATATGTAGTCTGTGGCTCTGACGCGTTCCCGCCCGTCCTGCCCGATACCGCTGTTGTTCCCGTTCGTGCCCCTTTCCCCATTTGGCGTACTGAATCTCCCATCCGACGTCACAACTATGATCTTATACCTAGCTATATATTATTTTTCTATTATGCAATTATTTTCATTACTGTTTCATGTAGTCAACAGCGAGAATCAATTTAGTTGTATTTTAAAAAGGATATTTTTTTAATGTTTATAGTACATTTTCTAAACTCCCCTTAGTTTACCTTTTTACGATACAATTTTTACAATTTACAATGTACGTGATATATTTCTCATTGATTTACTCATGGACGTATCTTTTCAATAAATAATACACTAAAAGCTTAGGCGCGTTCTATTCAAACTGATATGGCGTTATAAGGCATGACAAACCTGTTCGACTACGAATTTCGAAATCACACGAAAGCAGTATATATTTCTTTATAAAAAGTACAACAAAAATTAAACGTCAGGCTGTATTTCTCCCCAGTCGGTCACCCATCCAACAACATACAGCGCCCAACGTCGCTTAACTTAGGTGATCAGACACCCTCAGCAATTTTCGGTCACAAAAAATGTTGCGGGATCGGAATGTCAAAGCTCTCCCATAAGTTCTGCTTCAAAAATCTTATATATTTTCATAGTAATGGGCCATTGAACTATTACGTAAGCACTAAAAGGGGGTGGGGGGCTTTGATTTGCTTATTTTTGAAGACAAGATAATGGGAGGATCTGGATGTATAGGTGTGATATGTGAAGCGCGCGTTCTTATCCACTGGGCTACCATTACCCTAGTAACGAATAACTAAAGTTAATTCCTCTATAGACTATAAATTCCTGATTTCTAGCTGTAGGTATCTGCTGCCCATGAATGAATAAGCAAAACCAGGACAGATTAAAAAATCAGTACTTTCGCGATACGAGCGAGGGGACGGTCATAAATTGCAAGAACTTCCGGTTATGTGATACTTGATCGACCCTGATTAACCAATTGTCAACACTAAAGTGATAGAATAGGTACGTCGATGTCACTAAAGACTCGATTCGCCTGGCATTTGATACGACTTTTTATGGTAGCGTGCAACAAGTGCTTATCGATCTTTTTGACCGCCCTGAATATAGATGCGTAGAACACAAATGTAGGAATAAATACGTATTATGTGCAAATCAAATCAAATCTAAAATACTTTATTCAGTTTAAGCCCTGAGAAGAAGGATTTGATAAACGTCAAAGTTACCACCATTTCGGAAAACAACCCACTCATCGAGAAGAACCGGCAAGTAACTCGATCGGGGTTTTTATCTTTTCACTAAACATTATTATAACTCATATTTTTAAAACATATAATTACATTCGGTTTTAGTGGATGCACAGAGAGGGCGTTATTTCCAGACGTCGCCTTCGTTCACATATTGATCCATCGTGTAATAAATAGCCTTTAGACATTAAAACCTGTTTTGACGTGGTGCTTGAAATTAGTAGCCGGCAAATCGGTAATGTGCTTTGGAATTTTGTTATAAAACCTAACAGTATTTTCCAAAAAGCTGTTACCGGTCCTAGTGAGCCTAAGACACGGAATGGAATGGAAACATGGAAATGTTATTTGTGTTACAACGAAATAAATTTTTCGCTTCCTATAATATTTTAACTTTTTATACATTTATTTCTGAACTATTTTATTCAAAAGTACGAACTTAACGCTATATTCCGAACGGTCAAAAAGATTTACGCGGAATATAGGTAGATACATTATCCTAGTATCTTAAGGTTGTTTACTCTCATCTTTATTTTACAGCTGAAACGGTTTAAGGGTGATAAATAATTTACGACAATTCTTGGAATTTCATTATATTTGAAAAAATATACAAGGATAATTAGTATTATAATTAATTTGTTCTGTACAATTTTTAAACATATTTCATAAAGGGTACTACTAATAAATGCGTTAAATATTACAGTTAACTAAAACAATTTTTATTATTTATTTCGAATTCAAAATGATATGAAAAAACAAACAGTAACAACTCGTTATGTAAATATTATATCGTCCTAATCACAGGTTTACAGTTATTAAAGTGCCACGCGAGTTCTTTCCTCTTCCACAAGTACTCTTTAATATAGCTGGCTTCATACCCTCTGGTTTAATTTAACAATTTAATTCTAATGGCCTTTAAATTTTCCACATGAGTAAAAAAATGAAAAGTTTTGATTTATTACAATAATACAGCAACAAGTGCCGCTCTGTTAGAATTGGCTCCGACGGATATTTCTCATGAACACGTTGGTATTATAAGGCCACAAAAGGTATGAAACATTAGGTAGATTTAAAATCTACTCAACCTCAAGGTCCATGACAAAAACCGTACGTACATTCTTTACGGCGTAAAAGACGGCGGTCTGGTGTTTTTCGCACAAACATTTCATCTATGAGAAGCACTTTACTCTGAAATTTACATACTACGTTCTTCTTTTTCTTTCTTGATCGATTATTTGTTGGGCGCCATTTTAAATGGGAAAAGTTTTTTAACTTCATGTTTAATACGCCCTATTGTAAGGAATGTTAATAATAGAAAAAACCAAACTAAATTAATCGATGCCAGCTGTTCTGCACGCGTTCTTTGAAATTTTATTAAATAAATGTAAAATTGTGAGAAGATGTAGTATTACATAACTGTTCTTTGAAAAACATCTGCTGGTACGACAAGCACGCCATCTACAACATGTAACATGCGATGCGTACAATAAGTATGTAAATACTAAGTGTACCGAACGGGATTTACCATAAGCAAAATATTTGGAACTTTCAACCCACTATATAACCCTGGGGAGAAGTAAACGGGGCTATATGCACATTTTTCTTTCAGTTTTTGGTGCCGAATAATGTGGAATTTACAAATATAATGGTATTTCATCAAAACTTTTATATTTTTAGTCAATTATGTTGTGCCTAACCCAGATGTTGACAAGTTGGTAGATGGTAAATCCAGTAAATCAATTTATTTGTATTTTTGTTTTTCTAAAAATGCTAGTTATCCTATAGAATATATAAGGAAGCATTTTTTAATATTGGTACATGTTATCGCAGTTACGTAAATCAACCGCCGTCTTCTACACATTTACAAGAATTCCTTCGATGTACAGGTATTTTTTTTCATATATTTTTTAAAGTCCCTTACAGACTAACGACACATTCCTATTATTATATATGATAAATTTCCCGGTCTACTTACAATTATCAAATTTTCCGATATTTCCACACGAGCCATAGCCATTATCCAAGAATAATAAATAGAACGTCCGATTATTCAACTACACTATACTATCGATACAGTTATCTTGAATTGGAATTACTGTATTCTTAAATTAAACGGTCCTTCGAACCGTTGCCATGGGTTACACAGTTTCAATTGGTAAATACATGTTTAAAAAAGGAACCATCCATAAACACTTGAACTTTAAAAAGTTATCATTGTTGATCGTAATCAAAAACACTGAAAAGAGATAGCACTCTTAAACCAAAAAAATAAATAAATACAAAATGTATTTATTTCGTGGACGAAATTTTATTGTCAAAAAATAAGTTAAAATTTTCAGTGCTCATTCAGTCTTCGCAATCCGGTGACAATTGGATGGAAATTGTACTTCTTTTTTTTTTATTTACATTTAATATTGTAAATTTGTTTGCATGATACGGATATATAAAAGAGAATCCAAAATGGACTTTTTTTAGAAACAATTTTATTGCAGTCTTATTTTCTTGGATATCGTTCAGAGTTGTGCGCTTTGTGTTTCAAAAAGGGCATCTCTCATGAAACGTTTATAGAAAGCTTTAAATTTTATATTATAAACAGTGACTTAAGTGTGTATTCTATGCAATACCGTATTCAAATCACTCAACAGAAAATTCCCCGAACTTCAAACAATGGGCGCAAACGAGACATTTACTACGATGTTGATAGAAAATTACGACGGGGAAGGTTAAGCGAGTTACGAATTTATTAAATAGTTCAATTGTATATAAACATGTCACTATGGAGATATCTAGTGTATTTGTCCCACTCACTCTTTAGTAAGTCCTTATGGGTGCGAGTAGCGGCTACATCTAGACGCTCGAAACCCCCCCAGTTCTTGTTACAAATTATAATAGCAAAATTGTATAGAATCCGACCGAGTCACTGTTTATAAGTCTATACAATTACACACCTTTCGTTAAAAGGTAAAGGAATGGAATATTCTAAAATTTAATATACATATATTTATTACAAAAAAAAAAGTCAAGTGCAGATAGAGTAAAATAAAATCCCTCTTTGCATATTAACAATAATTTTGACAGATTTATCATTTCAACCGTTTTAAATTAACCGCCACAAATAAAAAGATCACAGTTGCAATCATTATGCAAAATTATATATCAATCATAATTTTATTTAAATTATAAATAGTAAATGTATAATAATTAAATCTTATCAATTTCAGAGAAACAATTTCAAACCGCTTTCGTCCCTAAACGTATTATTTTTACGCTATCCACACCGGACCGTGCGGATAAAACGAAAATATCATGATGTAATTAATTACTTATCGTCAAAGTATTATATCTAGTCAGGTATTCGAAGCTTAACAATGGCTTACTAGCTACACTATCGAGTAATAATATCCCATATTGTAAAAGAATTATTAAAAACAAAAAAAAAGTGTATGGTGAATTAATTCTACATTATTACCATAGAGTCGCAGCAACATAACCTGTGCTTTATTTAGCGCCATCTCGATGTCTCTTAATATTACCCTAAATTATACATTCACACGGCGTGAAGTATGTTGCTGAACAATATAGACATATTTTTATTACTACATTCGTTTCCGTGTGTCGATACAAAAAAAAAAAAAAAAGTAATAATAATAAAAATAACCCCCCCGACACGATAAAATCACAGCCCAAACATAGATAATAATAAACGCTTATTGCGGGTACACTGAGATCGGTCACGTTGGAGTTCTGTATATTTTCCATCTTGTCCCTTCCCGCCGTTGAAATCGGAGTTTAAATTTAACGAGAAAAACATATGGCACGTATAAGGAACTTTAAAATAAATATCACCCAGACACTAATAAAATACGAAACGTATAAGAACGAACACAATTAAATTAGCTAAAAAATTAATTAAATACTTTTTTTTTTTTTGTATAGTTATTTCAGTTCTTTAAACTTTTTGTGTATGTTAAGGAAAGAACCTATTTTCCGAAATATAAAAAGAAAGCGTAATTTGCAAATATAATTTAAACCTTGCTTATACAAGCTTGCTTACATACTTGTCAAATTGACGCTACGATTTCTTAAAATAGGGCCTACAATGTTTTACTTTTAAATATTGGTACTTTAGGCCTTTTCGTTTATGTACGGCTCTGTTACCTGGTTTAAATAAATAAAAAATAAAATTACGTCATTTCCCATAGTTGGTTTTAAATATAAGATGTACAAAATGAAGTTAGCTTCAGATTAAGTGAGCCCTTGAAAAGTAACTTGTAATCACCAAAATTAATTTTTGAATGTTCCGTAGCTATCTTCACATTACTATTTATTTTGAATGAGTTCCTTTTAAGTTCGGTTAAATCGTGGTCGGGCAAAAAGTAACTTGGCACAATATTAAATTATATTAAAAGTGTTTTGTTCTCGCCTGTACTACGGTTACAGTATACGCAGGATCTTAAGGTAAGCGTCAAATGTAGACGTTCCTTCAGAGTTGACAGGAAGATAATGTAAAATTTACAAAACTCCAAATTATGCAATAAACAAGTTCTGCTTAGTCCACTTGTAAGGCTTGTATTGTTTTCTTGTTTTTTTTTTTTTATTGAGGCTGTAAAAAATATACGCCTATTTAAAAACCAAAAAAAAAAAAACTGTAATGAGCGTTTGTATTTAATTTGGTGCATTGTTTTTTTTTCTCTCTTTCAATTTCTCTCATTACAAGTAGACTGACTAGCAATGATTCACATCTGACATGCGTTTTAGTACACGAATTTAAAGTAGCACCTGTGTAAAACCACAATATTGTTTTGTTATTTTTTTTATATATTTTTTCTCAATAATCATATTTATTTTTGTAAAACGATAACATCAAAAATGGTCACTTGGATATAATAAGCATTATCGTACCATCGATAATTATATCGTAATGTAAATTTTTCATTTAAAAGTATCTCGAAACATTTTTCTCTCCCGATCCTTTTGCCGTTCAGAGAGCTAAATAATGTAAAATTATTACAGATAATAAATATACTAAGAATCATCTAATTTTACATCAAAATTATTCAATTTGTAACTCGCGTCTATCATTGCAAATAAGCGATTACAAAACTACTCATCGTACGATTACATCAAAATGTCTTCTAACTTATAAATAATACACAGAATGACGAAATCCCATATTCTGAATATATCATGCTAGAGAGTCGCGGGAAAAAGTCCTGGTGGTCTAGTGGTTTATCGATCATATGACCCCACAGGTTCGAATCCCGGCATGTACCGACGAGTTTTTTCGGAATTCGCGGACATTTACTAATTTAAATTGGTAACACTGTACGGCTGACGGTGAAGGAAAACATCGTGAGGGAGCCTGAACCTGAGAAATGTTTTTGTAGTACGGGGGAAAACTATAGAACTGTGTATTTCTCAGAGTTTGAAATCGCCAATACGTCGTGTGCAGACGCGGTGATTATGCCTATACCTTCCTTTGGGAAGGTGCCTATGGCCCTGCAGTGGGTCTCTTACAGGCTCATGATGATGATGATGATGCTAGGGAATGTACTCAGAACGGATTCACGTAAAAGGACCTTATAAAACTCATCGATATATTTAAAATAACCTTGAGAATATTAAAAGGGGTGTGTGGTAAATGATTTCGGGCATATGTGTGAAAATGAATATTGAATGTTAGCTGTCTTCACCAGTTACGGAGCCGATTCGTTTCGTGTACTCTCTTCAGATGATTATCATTGTTTAATATCAAGCAGCCGGTTGTACCGTCGACGGGTGCGAGTGACTCGACAGATGCGTTGACTCGCTACGCCTGGGAGGTGCCGGGGGCGGTCGTTTCCTAATAGGTTTCGGCTCTTCCCTTCGCGGTTGTGTCTCGCGACCGTACATGTTCTCATAAAACGGATCCTCCACACAGCCGCCGTAATGTTCCTGCACCCACATCGATACACTCGTCTCCTTGTAATCGTCCGATAGGGGGTATTCGCGAAATCCGAGCACCTCGTGCGGTGTCGTCGCCGGTTCGAGTTTGCACTTCTGGGCGACCTGCCACTTCTTCCGCATGACCCGCTGCAAGTCTTTCAGGAACTCTTTTGGCGGGTTACTGTTCGAATCTGCCAGTTTCTTCGGTGAGGTCAGCCGCGTGCTCTCGTTTCGTTTCGGTGGCGGCGGTTTCCGAGGCGACGTCGGTGTTGCCTCTTTCAAATTGAACGTTATCTTTTTAGTTTTCTTCTCGGAACACGTGGGCAGGTCGTCCGCGAAATTCACCTTTTTAACTGGCCCGGTGTTTTGTTTGACAGGTTCCGTTATTACTTTTTTCTGTAAGGATGGACTGCTTGTGTTCAGTTTCTTCGTTTGAAGCTCTACAAGGCACGCCCCGTATGCGACGTTTTGTTGACCATAGATGCTTTTATCAGAATGAAGTGATGAGCTCCGTGATGCCTCTGAATGGACGCTATCTAGCGAAGGTTGCCGTGGAAACGAGCGGTTCACTTCCACGCTGCGAACCCTGGATTGTCCAGCGCGAGATGCCTGTTCAATTTGTTGGGCCGTCAATTGATTTACTATTTCGTGAACGCGACCAGTATTGGCTTCCATTGTATGTTCCGGAGGCGGCGGTGGTAGACTCAGTAGGGAGCCAGATAGATCTTCAACAATATCAAGTGGAGGCGGCGGTGGAGGTAATGAATCTAAGCTCAGCGTGGAGCTGAACATGTCTGCAGGTTTTTCTTCTACAGGAGGTGGGGGTAAAGGTAAGTCTTCTGCGTTGGTATTAGTCTGGAGGACGGAGGGGCCGGATACCCTCTGAACTGTATCATAAATTGTACTGTATCCGTAAAGCTCCGAAGTGTTATCAACACTGTTCCGGTAAGTATTTTCTCTCGGAATACTTTCATAATGGCCATAAGTGGGTGATATCGGCTCAGTTCGGATCGGAGCGGTTGTGTTTGAGTGGTTGCTACTGGTGCTACTGTACACAGCTGACTCCGGTGTGTCTATAACGGGAAAAAAATATATATATACAAATATGCTCCAATTTTATCTAGTTTCTACCATTGCTATTATAAGTAATAAATCTCATGATATTAAATGCTAATATGTCCGAAGATGGTAACGCGACAGTCCTACGACGACTAACTCACGTATGTATCTGAAGGAATACAAGCATAGTATTCTTAGTGTTCCTTTCTAGAATATGTCAAGTCACAAGTGCTCTAAACATAACTCGTTTATCAAACATGTTTTTATTGTAGTATTTTTATATTACCAAGTTATAATTAAATAACTTATTAGGCAAAATCGAAGAGACGGCTTTATTTACGACTCACCAACGCCTGATTTTGGTGAGGAAATGAGTTTATAAATCATTTACAAATAACGATTACTCGTAAATCACAATAGTGGGAAAGGTTGAAAAACGCTTAAGACTTACGTGTGTAAAACTACATATAATAAATGTCAAAATGTATTTAAGCGGGAGATTTCGAACATTCTATACTCAATTCCATAACTACTTAGTGAGACAATGGTAAGTATAAAAAACGATGTTCTATAACTACGGGCAATATATTATAATGTGATGTCATAAGGGACTTAGCAATTTAGACCCGATTTTTTTTATATTTACCGTTCATTAATGTCTCAGAAGTTATTAAGTACATAAAAACGTACATAAAAAACTTTTTTTGTGGCGCGTAATTTCATATCTTCGATATCTTCTAAAATATTTGTTGAACAAGGAGTATTAATTTCATCTACATTAAAAGTCGAAAGTGACTAAAGAATTTAATATAATTTATTAATTTTATTTTATTTTGATTCTTACTTGGATAAGAATTAAAATTATATTTGTCAAGAAATAGCTTCACAAATAGCCAATTTTTTTTTTAAATATAATATGTGAAACATAAACAAGTCATGGTGGTCGAGTGGTTTGACCGGGAAATATCAATCCGATGTCCGCATGTTCCAACCCCGACATACACCAACGAATTTTTCGGTATTCGCGTACATATTTAAATTGGTAATTTTATCGGCTGACGGTGAAGGAAAACATCGTGATGTACTCTGAACCGGAGAAATGTTCTTATAGTACCACCGCATGTGGGAAAATATAAAGCTGTGGATTTCTCAGAGATTGAAATCGCCGATATGTCGTGGGCTGGCGTGAGTGACCTATACCTTCATGCGAGAAGAAGTCTATGACCCTGCAGTGGGTCTCTTACAGGCTAATGATGATAAGATAAAAATGATTACTGTGGGTTATCTTTAGGGAATAGTCATACCAACAACAATTTTGTGTAGGCATTTCTTTGATATACATTTCTATAGTGCATTATTTTTTGCAGCCGTGTCAATGTATGCGCTCGTAACTCTTTCTAACGACTTCATAAGAGTACATTCACTATCCTGTATTAATTTAAATACAATATACGTGTATCATATACATAAAACTTCAGAAAGAAATGTTCTACATTATAATGAATCAAATGGTACCTGGTGAGGCGGATGTCCCGCCATCTAGTTGTTATATCATAATTCATGTGTCGGTACGGGGGTGACATTTGTCACTTTGACTTATGGTGCACTTTTTTCGCAACGTAATATCACTGATATACATCTATTATATATATATAAAATAAATTCCTGATCTTCTGTCTCGCTAAAAAGCTCGAGAATGGCTGGACCGATTTAGGCTAATTTTGATCTTGAAATATTTGTGGAAGTTCAGGGAACGTTTAAAACGTGAGAAACTTAAATAATAAGTAAAGGAAAATACTAAAAAAGACAATTTAATTTTCAAATACAAAAGGTTTCTAGCTATGAAACATTTGACATCTTTTGACCTTTTAGAAACAAAGTATTGCCATTCTTTTATCAAATATTTATGGGTGCGTTCTAAAATTTATCTGTTTCATAGTTATATTATGAGGTCCGATATCTTTGGTCTGTTTTGTTGGAATACAAAACAGTTCTGATTCAGATATAAAAATAGTACATGAGAAAGCTTCAAATTGATTAAATGCATAATTGTGCTGCATTTATAATGTAAATAAAAATTTTGGATAAAGTCTTTTTCACATTTAAAAAAATAAATGCATGTATTTGATACGAGGTTCACCGAGTTATCTACTATTATACAAAAAACCCGCTTTTGTATTCATTAAAAACCATATCCGCATCTCTCGTCGTAAAACAAACTTTATGTGAATGAATGATTTAGTGGCCATCAACATCAAGACACCAGGGGCGACTTGCTAAGCGATTAAGTGCTTATTATACACCCCCTATCGTTTACATAATCTCATATTCCCAAATACTAGACACTGTTAGGGTGACACGCATCACCGTGATCAGACATATAAAGTTTTCAAGCCGCTGAGCGAGCGCGGCTATTTACACGCCTGCCTCACCAGTACCAAAGCTTGTGTCATTTGGAAGAACTAATGTAACAACACACAGACAGATACGAGAAGCTACTTTGTTATATAATATTTAATATAGACTTACCAAGGGTATGATATCGCTTAAGCGTGGAATCTTCAGAGCGGTTGGTGCGAGGTCTCCGCGTTAGAGTACCAGTGTCACCGCTGCCATCATCTTCGACTCCGCACTCGTCGCCTTTCTCTACCATCTCTTTTAGCTGTCTAGTCATCCAGGTCAGTGGGATGTTCGGTTTCATGGAAGGCTTTCTTTTTATTGTACCTGTAAAAAAAAATTATAGTGATACTTGTATATTCTGACAAGAATGAGAAAATATTATTAAATTTATTTACTACTAGTTGTACTTAGTTACTACTATCTACTTACTACACAACAGTCTACTAGTTGGCCTAAATTACAACTGGACGTTAATTCTGTACATAATGTTGAAGATCTGCCTACCGTTATCAGTCACACTCACTCATATTTTATTAACTGATTTTCAATTCCAAATTCTCACTTTTCAGTGAAAGTCTTCAAACATTTTTCTTCATATAAACATTGTCCTCATAATTAGAAAGACAACAAGTGCAATTGATTTCTATTTATTGAGATTATTTATTCTATTGTAATAAATATTATTTGCATGAAGCAGTCAAAAAGTACTATTTGTCAATTTAAAATATCACTTATATGTATTATTACTCTATCCTTTGTAATGTTTAGTATCCTATGTATTATTAATATTATGTAGTCTATATCACTACATATTATAAAGTCGTCCACCGCCTTTGTCTGTCTGTTTGTATGTTCACGATAAACTCAAGAATTACTGAACGGATTGAATTGCCATCATTACCAGTAGATGGGAGTAATTGACGAGGAATGTTTAGGTATATAAGTTGAAGTTGTCGAGTTCAAGTTTTGTGTAAATTGGTTGAAATATAATGATGATTGTTGAAAAGTAATACCGTCTGGGAGCATTCGTCGAAAACGCTGCCTAATCCCTTTGAGATATAACAAAACAATGCATACTGAGATATTCCTCTTTTATAGATCTACAAAAAAATCTACTATTGCATATACCTGTCTTTTTAGGATAGCTTACTATATCCATCATCTTCTAAAAATGGTCACATGTAATGAGGTGATTGGAAGGCTATTTAGTCGGATACGGTATTAATCCATATCAAATTAAATACATAACTAATGTACAATTGATGCACATAAGTATATATATTTTTATTATCAGGGCAGGACAACGTCCGCCGGGCTTACTTGTATTGTATTATATGTTACAGTTTATGTGCTGCTAATTTATGTGGTGTTGACTAGTTTTGGTTTACTTGTACACCCTAAATACCCCCCACTCTACTCCATGGAATATATCCATCCAAAGGTTGCCTGGAAGAGATTGCTATTAGCAATAAGGTCGCCCTTTGTACTAATCACATAATTTGTGATGTTTTATAGTGTTTATTTATAATGGGGTATGATAAACATTAAATAAACATTGAATCAAATAAATAACACTTGAAAAGGTGAGCAGTAATAAGTCACCTGACACAAAACATGGATATTGGTTGGTCATAGAAAAGAATATAAAGTCTCAATAAAATATTAACATGAATATAATTATTTATACATTAAAACTGTTACGTACATAAAAATCTGTCTATGTCGTAACTACGAATTGACTTGTTAAATACCAGGTTTTTAAGTAACGAACGATACGCAAATCTATTAGCAATAAATCCTCCTTAGAACTAACAAAACGTAAGTTTTAAACTATGGCGCTGAAAAGAAATTTGCTGGTAACATAAAAATATCAAACATGTACAGCAGCTAACAATTTAGTAGGAATAATACGCGGATAGATGGCGTTAAAACAAATTCGATCGTAAACAATTGATTGTAGTCCTAATTATATTAGATTTTTCATATCAAAAATGTCATAATGAAGCCAGTTTATTACTGATTATCCTCGATGAGTGGGCTAAACGCTTTCAATTAAAAAAAAACTTCTTTTTCCATGTTTGTGATTATCATCGTAATAAGGATAAAGAATACCACGTGGAAAGACTCTTGGTTACCGAGTATCCATACTGTAGTCTTACAAAATTTAGTGAGAACACAAAATTATAGGTTTAGTGGTGATTATCAAGCGTTTTGTGGTGGAGGAGGTGACTTTTGTCTTTTAGTGAAATATTTAAAACTTGAGCGCTGAGGTTTTGTGTGTGTTTTTGGCTCTACCAATTAAACAATAATTTTTTTTGTAATAAGTATGTATGTATTTCTCTTGTATGCTTGTATGAAAATACCGGATCGAAGGTGCAACCAGGCCATCCTGGATCCCTTTGGATATTCATAGCACTCGTTATATACGAAAGTTTACAAAGTCGTATAACCTAAATTATATGGGGGAAAAAGTCTCAAGTAGCAATTGTAGTTCAAGTAATGTTATATTTACCCATAGGAAATTCGCAATCGAAGGCGCTCTCTGAGGCTGTTCCACCGTCAGATAAACACCCACTTGAACTCGACGACCGCGACGACGCTCGGGAATGTCTGTAATTCAGAAACATAATGATGTATTCTCAAATTAGGACGGCCGTTCAAATATTGAACTATTTGATTTAAATAAACATAAAATAAAAAGATCGCAAATTCAATGTTAGAATAGCGCTTAGCTTGGCTTGTTTAAAGAAAAAAAAAAACCTTCGCTATAGATAACATTACGCTTCTCTCAACAGATGGGGAATACGACGGTCAGAATTTATGCAATACGGCTATCTGTTTTAGTACACCTTTCTTTTGTACCAGCGCTAGTGTGAGAGAAGCGTTAATATAGGAAAAATAGAACACAGCTTTGCGTTATAATAACCAATTATAATAAATCAAAGAAAGCAATTGCGCGAGCACAAACAGACATTCGATACAATTTTTTGTGGCATCTTGATACCTTCGTAGGTGACTCAAGATGTTTGGGAAAAAGAACACAAAACACGTTACATTTAAATAAAAATACGTACCTTCCACTGCTCGTGTCGGAGTTAGCCACACTGGTGTTGCTTGAAACGGAGGATTGCGCAGGACTGCTAATACCTGCTCCTAGATTTCCATTCGTTTTCGTAGGGATCGACGTTATCTATAGCAAAAATTCAAATTAGATATCACATAAAACATCATTGTAATATAAACGTAATTTATTCACGGTAACTTACTGAACACGAGCGCGCATGAGCCAAATGGTCCAAGTCTTCTTGAGTCAACTCCTCGACTAAAGAACGATAATTTTCTAAAAGTTGTCTTCCGTGCTGTAAAATACACAATACATTTTTTCTTTCCAAATAATTTATGTGAGTTGATTTAAAATTAACAAAATTCTTTTTTTAATTATTTCAGTATACAGAGTAAGCTCTTTAAAAGAAACTTAACCCGTGGACTGTCCAAAACCATAAAAGTTTCAGTTTCACACAAACGAATGTAGACCTCATGAGGCACAATCACCAGACTATTGGCAGTACAGGCTTCAAAAAATAAGTAATTTATTACAAAACTTTAAAAACATTAACAAATTATGTATTGTAAAATCATAATTTTTATGTAAAATGTATTTTTTAAAATAATTGGTCATTTGTAAGAACTTTTTTTTACTAAACTGTGATATTAACAATGTATTGTACATTGTCGTGACATAATAAAAAAAACATAAATCGTATGAGATTTTGAGAAATTTTGAGAGATTTTGAGAAATTGAGATCTGAATCGTAATAATCAGCCGAGAGGTTGAGTGATCCAACTGTTTTTTGGTTGTAAAGAATTTGCATCATCACTTTCCTTTTCTCCCTTTTCTATTGCACGTATTAAACTAAACTCTTTCGTTAAAACAGAACTCTTTTCTTTTATTTGCCATTTAACAGTTTTTATGTTTGTTTCAGAATAATAACACAGGATCCTGCTGTATTTAGTAAATGGGATTAACGATTCCTTAAGACACTATAATCCGGTGGGTGTATTGTTCACGGAAATTAACAACAAGCAAAGGAAGACGCCTGTTTCAAATCTTTCTTAGAAAAGTCGGCATTTCAAAAATGTCATCCGAGCCTTTTATAAACTGACAATATAAACAATAATATTTATTGTAAATATCCACCAACGTCTACATTAAGAATATATTTATTACAGCGAAACTTTTATTACATCGCCTCAAAAATATTTCGTTCATCTATCGAAAGTCGCATTACGGCCGCTCGCGGAGGCGAGGAAAAGTGAAAGCGCTCAGCAGAGCAGCCAAGGATCATATGATCGAAATAAACTTTCACCTGCATCGTGGTTTCATAAAACTACACAATTTTTTCATAATAAATAATGTCTGTTGCGCTATAAATATTAATCAATGTTTGGATTTTAAGGTGGATTGACAAAATTGATTTAATGTCTACGTTATTGGGAGCTTTTAGTCATAACGAAATACGTTATAAAGAGTTTTTACACTGTCTATTGGGAATTATAATAGGATTTCAGTAAATAGGAAACTGACCTTTGCTATTCGCATCGCCGTGACCCATCTATCAAGAGTGCATTGGTCGTCGGCACACAGGAATTTGATAAATTTGACACTCTTCGGTTGCTGAAGCCTTGGATGTTTGATTGCGAAACAGTAGTCCGTTGGAGATTTGTACTTCTTCTTCCAGTTTAAACCTATATACACTTCGTTGGTGTCGAAAGTCGCCAGACAGACCAATTCCTTCAAAGTTTTCACTTTGTCTTTGGGCGAGTAGTACAGTCCTATTCATATGACAAACGAACACTTGGTAAAATTAAATTAACCACAGCCTTTTGACATCAACAAATCATGCATTTCAGTTTGACAACGTCGCGTCATATATATATATATATATATATATACACTTTCAATACAATATTTTGTTTGTACGATTAATCTATGTATAGAAATAAATGGGAACTGTCTGTTGCTTGTCCGTACTGGTCTCAGGAACAACTGAATCGATTCTGACGAGAATTTTTTCACGGGTGTTAAGCAGTAACGATAAAATTTAACAGTGGTAATTTTGAATCGATAAAAGATTGGAGAGTTATTAACAAAGTTACTATTGAAAAAAAAAAATAGTCCACATGAAACATCGAAAAGTAATTTTCACGGAAGCGATGACGAGGGCAACAGCTAGTTAATTATAGAAGCAAGTAAACATTAATAATGTTAACGCGCGACGTCACCAAGCACCGATAGCATCATTTGTAGACAGAAAAGGCTGTAAACCAATTAGCAAAAAAAAAAAATAAATCGCCACGGGCATTTCGCTTTGCTGGTAACGCGTTATTATAAGTGTGGCCACACCGTGTCGCAAGCAGAACGGTCTATTTACTTACCGGACGGTCGAAGAACGCAGTGGATTTTCTTCCATCCTTTTTTGGCATCATTCTTAAGATATAAAGGCCCCTCCATATGCGGCACGGGGTGACCGCTCACCGACGGTGTCGCACTCGATACACCGGTACTTTGACCGAAGAAATCTTCTATTATCACATGTCTGGAATGTTCGTCGTGCTCGCTAGACCAACCTTTAATAAAGTATTCATTCATATATATATATATTTACATCTGATAATAATTAAGGACCACGGATCTAATTCGACAATACTAAGGCATTATTATCTGCATTTCTTTTCGATTTCAGTGACGAAACGTATTATAAAGTTATATACGAATATCTAAGAAATAATCGTGTCTATTATTTGCCATCAGTTTTGTAGAGTTTATAACACGGTGTTTAGAATTCAATCTCCCAACAATATCGTAAAGCGAATTAATATAGCGTTTAGTGTTTAGGTAAGTAACACTAAACGATCAGTAGTATTCTTTGAAAATCAACTAAGGATCAGTAAATAGTCAATATTCGACACCATAACAAGAGTTGATAAAGTTATTTATTATATGTATTTTTATTTTTTATTTCGAGTTTTTTTAAATGATAAAAATTGTATCGTGTATTGTACAAATATTGGAGATTATAGACGCAGAGAGACTTATAAATAAATGTTTGGAGACGTCGGAGGTACGCAAAAAAAAGTTACCCATTTCCAAAATTGGTTTTTCTTGATATAATAACACCAAAGCTCGTCAATAGAGACGAAACAGAAGTAGATAAAGAAAATAGACTGACAAATAGAAGAGAACAGATACTGAACTGTTTTATCTAAGTCTATTATTGAAAACCCATATCGTAACGACTATTTAGATGGGGTTAAGTGGATTATAGATTCGGTGTGTCGAATTCGAATAACTTTTTTTGTTTATTGTTTTCAGCTTTTAGCGTTATATCGCAGTCTGATTTGATGTTAAAGGACGATGTGGTCTAAGATGGAAAACGCGCTAAACTTAAAACGGGATAGGCTCTCAAGCGCAGCTGCCGGAACACACCGACGGGTGCTTGGTGACAGATTTTCCACTTGAGGGTTGTGGCTTCCAAATGTACATATGTGTATGTGCATGTACAAATATACATAGAAAAAGCCCTAACATCATTATATGGTTTAAACACGATGTTATCTTACACTAAGCGCTCCCGTTCGTTCGTAAGAATTAGAATATATGTCCTTTGACGCGGCGTTCGAACAAAAAAAAAACCTCTTAAAAACTGTACAAAAATTACAGTCTATACTGTACTGTTATTGTGTGTGCTCGCGTTACGTATAAACGTACAACCGCATAGATTTGGATCATTTTTTTTTGTTTTACTTATAAGACCCTTAGTACTTACCACCTACAAAAGCAATATGCAGGTTTTAAGAACCCTTCCATTTTGTAGGCACTACAAAAGACGTTTAAAATGTAAAAAAAATAAATTAAAAGTAAAATCCAATTATTATTTAAATGTTTTTTCTCCTACACATAAAACATAATTTTCAGATATCAAACAACTCTGACGAAGTGGCGGGTATCAGTTAGTTGATAAAAGAAAGCAAACGTTTCCGAATATTAAAATGTATATGTTGTGAAAAAAACAGTCCTTAAAACTTAGGATTATTGACTGACTATACAATGCGAAATGTTTCATAGATAGTTCTAGATTATTCTAGGTTATTGTTTAGATTCGATTGGCTCTTTGCCTTTTTTTAATGCCCTACGAATCGGCTGGCAATCAACTAGTGTAAACATAAAACGAACCTCTGTCATCTTCGGAAAGCAGGAATTTCTCTGGTGTCTGAAACAATGATATCTTGTCGTAGCGATCGGCGAATAGTATTCTGTTCTTCGACTCGCGTGTCCATAACATCAAATTATCGACCAACATTTCATGGTCTTCGTAGACGCGTTCTGAAAAATAATATTCGATAAATAATGGCAGTAGTTCCGACACATTACCAAAGCCATACAAATTCATAATTCATGTTTTTTTTCTTATATGTATTATTTTATATCATTTGCTTCAGACAATAATGATAATTTTCCCGGCGTTACCCATTTATATCACATGAAATATATTCATAACTTCTATATAGAAATGTTACATAATGTCAGCCTGCGCATGTTTACCACTGTTGGGCAAAACTTTCCTGCCTGGAGGAATCGACTAACATAATAATTTCTTCGGCCTACGCCTATAGTAATAAATGAAGAGAAATCAAATGTTACACATTTTTCCCACATATAGCGGTACTACAATATAATCCCAAGAAGCGTTGATGTGAGGCGCGCGCGGACCGGTCGTTAAAATATATACCGAATCATACGAGTATATCAGAACATGATAAATGTTTTGCTGATCCTATTTAGGTGGGATAATGGTAAGAAATAGAAGTTTATGCTTTTTGTTCCACAAAACACGTGAGATATTTAGAGAGGAACAAGATAAATGTCAAAGTGTTGATCCCATATATATATATACTTTTTTATATCATAGGGGGCAAACGAACAGGTGGGTGACCTGATGGTAAGTGATCACCGCCGTCCATAGACACTAGCAACAGCAGGGGAGTCGCAAGTGCGTTGCCGGCCTTTTAAATATGTGGGCCTCCGGCGCTCTCACTGACCGAACGAAACGCAACAGTGCGGGCGCACTGTTACTACACGTCGGCTTTCTGTGAGAGGGTGGTACTACCCCGCGCGTCGGGCGACCCGACACATTGATTCTACCACCTACAAATGTATGTATATTATTTACATCGTCCTGTAAGAGTAGTACCACCGCATGTGGGATCAATATAGAGGGTTTAACTCTCTCGATCCTTCAAATCGTCAATAGGTAATGTACATACCTTCCTTCGGAAAGTGGCCTATGTATTACAATGTAGTGTGTCTCTTACAGGCTTATTTATGATAATTACGGCTATTACAAATTGTGAACAATTAAAAAGTAAAAATTAGTATTTAGTTAATTTAAATTAAAAAAAAAAAAACATAGTTCGTCCATTTAACTCTATATTCATTTAACGCGGCTGGATTAATTATTATATGTAAATAAATCACAAATCTTTTTTTGGAACTCATGGTTATAGTTAAGAAAAACGAATACTGACCCATATGAAGATCTGGCAGATGTTCGACAATCGCCCACTTCGGTTCCATGGTGACGTGATTTTTATCGGCCAAAAGGCGAGTGACGTATCCGCATGTCATTTTTTCGTCGACCAAGAGACTTTTCGATGAGCCGTCCATGGAGAATGCTTTTATGAATAACTTTTTAACATTCGCCTCTCGCATGCGTTCGAGGGCTAATTTTATTTTGTCCGCCTTCTGTTGGAAACTGGAGTCCTGTAATCGTACAATTATATGAAACTAGCTCTAACGGCGCGAGCGCACGCCAGTTGTAGATCGCACCTACATACACATCGGGAATACTATTGTTGTGAATGAAAAGGTACGCTATGTCCTTTTCTGTGCATGATGATCGGATAAGTGGTTGTGATGAGGAATTAAATGCACTTTTATTATTCGCTAGTAATTCTACTTATATTCATTTTCTTTTCTTTCTCTAAATTAAGTTTTATTATCCAAATCATCAAAAAAATTACAGTCATTTAGTCTATATCATATAGATCAGATTTATACATAATTTATGATCATTATTACCTTTTGATTTTGATGTATATTTAATTTTAAGGCTTTACATTTCGAGCTAGCGCTGCTTGACGCAGACGACTCACTAGACAGCATAGACACCTAAAACAAATAAAATATACATAAATCTATATAAATAAAATCTCGAATGCATTTAAGTGCATCACTTCGGATCGCTTGCACCTATTTGACTTCCTTTTTGTTGTGTTTGGAACTGTCAGGACCAGAGAAAAGATGTTATAAAAATCGCCATGTAAAAATAAAAAAGTGCGTTTAAAGATTTCCACATAATAATAAAAAAAAAACAAAATTGTGTGATTTTATGAAACCACGATGCAAGTGAAACTTTTGAATTGAGCCATGGCGCCGCCATATTGGCCTCGGCTGCTCTCTACTCCGCGGCCGACTGTAATGCGACATGCGGTAGATGGGCGAAAAAATTTGATACGATATAACAAACCGTTTCATTTTGAAAGTGAGGGGTTGAAACAGTAGAAACAACCTCAAAAATATTTTGACAGCATTCACAGCTTGACGTTTGTCTCATATATCACTCGTATGAAGTAAAGTAAAGCACAATATATTTTTTTCAAATATATACTGATTCTCATATTAAGGAAAATTCTTATAGATAAGATTTGTACATTGCAATGTAGTTCATAAAAACGGCAAAATTTCAGCATCAAAACAAAGCTTTCATTATAACTTAGCTTGAAGTTAAAGTAATAAGCTAAGCCAATGGAAGAAAACTGGTATTTTACGTCATCTGTATCGCGGTCAGTTGCTGGTTGTAAATATAAATGTGTATTATGAATTAATTGCCCGTACTGTGTCGCTGAATGCTGAGTCATTATCTGGGGAGTCAGTCCGGGCAATTGATGAGGCGCCATCACTGCAGTCTTTATCTTGCCTTTGTGAACATCCCTCACTAGGCCCTTCACTTCTTCCCTTAGCGGTTAAATGTATACCTAAAATAAAATGAAAAAAAATCCAGCTTCATAATATTTAAAAAAAAACAGTGTTATACGTGTATTTTATTCGAAATAAATTTATGACAACAATGGAAAGTATAGTTAGAGACATTGTATAAAATTTAAATTCGCATATTTAATCCTATCAAGTGAACCAGTAAAAAAACATAATTGGAAACTTTAGCTTTTATGGCATTACAAGGATTCTTAGTACGACGTCTTATGGAAAACGGTAGAATTCTGAGCAGAACCTTTAAAATAATTAATAGTGACTAATATAAACTGCAAACACGGCTATATTTGCCAATAACAAATTACGCAGTCATATTATTTTATAACGACTTTTTGTTATCAATAGTTCTAAAGTTGGGTAATTTATTGCTTTATATCATTTATTTTATCGCTTTGTATTGTTATGCGTAACAATGAAATGGACATTCTTTATTCGTATCATGACTTTGATTGGGAGTAATGTGAAGCACTCTCCCTTTCACGACTTTTGTTTATCACATAACGTTTGCTTATTCACACATCGTAATAACACCGGCGGATCATTGTCAATCAACAGTACTGGATAAGTGATTATCAACAGCAGAATGCCTTTAATAGTTCGTTATTCATTACAAAGATAACGTGTTACCTCATTATTTGCTGTGATTCAGCTCTAGTGACGAAAATAATAACAGTATGAATCATTATGCATGGATGTAAAACTTTACACTTTACAGCGTTACTGTCACTACGCACGATGTTTTTAGAAGTCTTGAATTTTAGAGACTCTGGTCAGAATGAAATATTTAGTAAGTGCCGATGTACTTACCAGATGACACCCTGGACAATTCTTCATCGTATTCAGAGTCTAACGCGCATAACTCCCCTAGTATAGCATCGAGGTCTGCGTCCTGAGTCTCCTCCAGGTTAGCCATGGAGAATCGATACGAATCGATACGGGGTGCGACTATCTCCAGCGGCCTCAATGCCGATGATACATCACTCGATGAGTTTAAACCCTGGAATAAGATTGATATTTTAATAATAACACTATAGGTGTCCTAGTGTTTAATAAAAGGCTATTTGTTTGATAATGTTATTGAAAATAATACATCAATCGTTCACTCGCGGAGCATCGTGCATTGTGCATTGTATGTAGGTGTTCAGCGACAGATGTTCAAACGGTAACTATTCTATAAACTGGCATACTACTATATAATAGTGTCTAGGTAATTTATATATCAAAGAAAACCCCCAGCTACGATTGAATATTTTTTAATTTTCCTAAAACTATAAAAACTGACAACGGAAAACCATGAATATGAAATAGAAGCCTATTAAGTATTGGAATTGATTATCTATGGAATATGAACGTCAACATATATGGCAATGTATATGGAAATGCATTGTCGTTCAGACAATCAACTTTGTGTCGATTAGACGATTTTATATATACGACGTAGTTATAATATTATATAACATATTATTGTGCCCATGGTGGTTGAGTTGTTTCACTGGCGTAATGTAATTCGCGTATATTTACTAATTTAAATTGGTAATACTATCGGATAACGGTGACGGAAAATATCGTGAGGAAATCGGAACCTAAGTAATGTGATTGTAGTACCACCGTATGTGGGAAAATGTAGAACTCTGGATTTCTCGGAATTTCAAATCGCCAATACCGTGGGCTGGCGCGGTGATTATACCCATTACATTCTTTCGGGAAGAGACATTAGACTCTGCAGTGGGTCTCTTAAAGACTGTTGCGATAATGATATGCCTGATTGGATTCGTAGCCATCATACACCAGGTGTAAAACCCGTAATAGTGCCACGCTTAGGCGTGTAGTATTTGCAGGGTCAACCAGTATATCAGTCATTAAATTAATAGATAATAGCATTCAAGCTAGATGACAGTGTATCTGTAATCAATTAGGTCACTACCATTAAGCTGCTGAAGCGACTCTGTTACGGTTATTCATGCTTTGAGATGTTGCAGAGTATTCCCTACTGAGAGATTTAAAGTCTGGTATTACAGCGGCGATTGGTGATGGGACCGTGGTCGCTACCGTTTGCATCAGGCACACCGTTAGGTCCAATACAATCATATTCTCACACACCGATAAAAAAACGTTCGTTAATTAATCTATCTATACTTTACAAATTCCATATAATATTTTAATGGCGTTGGCAAATCTATACAAATAAAAATTAACATATATAATTGAACTGAATGTGTGTAGTAAGCGCATCACTTGAGAATGGCTACAAATATTTGCCTAATTCTTTATTTTTTGTTGTGTTTGTAATCGTCCCGGGAAGGTATGCATGACAGATGTTTGAACAATCATACGGAAGAGTAAAAACAATGGGTTAAAAATCTCCATATAAAAAAAACGAATAAGACGAGACGATGGGGAAATCTTCAAAAATATTGATGGGAATTGACAGATTGACATTCAGCTTACCATTTTATTTCATTACGTGATCGTACTGTAAAAGGAAGATTTTAGTTTCTACATTAGTATATACGTGCGAAGCCAGAACCGGGCAGCTAGTAAAGAAATATGATATTTTTGATCTATTACGTTAATGATTATAACAGACTAGCTGTTGCCCGCAGCTCCGCATGCTTTTTTTATAATTGTAAATTACTTCTTATAAGATCAGCTATCTGTTAGTGAAAGTTCCGGGAAATATGGTTCAAACGTTTTGGAGATAGTACTGCAAACGAAGCCACGGATGACAGCTAGTCTAAAATAAAGTAGCCTATGTCACCCGCTGTAATTTTAACTATCCGTCAGTCAAATTCCTGTCAAAATCGGTCCAGCCGTTTCGGAGATTACCCGGAACAAACAGACAGACAGACGGACAAACATTTTAAAAATTGTATTTTTGTTATCAGTATCGTGTATACGTTAAAATCTAATCAGTAAAAATCGTTATTTTGATATTTCAAACAGAGACACTCCAATTTTATTTATATGTATAGATGAAAAGAATATTTTTATTTGAAAATTCAAAGCATATTAAGGTTAAACGGAGACGATTGGCCTTGCGGATAATGATAAATTATGATACAATTCACACCTTATTACCTAGTTAAAGAGTATGCATATATTGGACTAGTCTACGAGACGCCCAATTTATTAAAGTGTTCACGAGGATGCATTGTTTCATCGCAGAAATATTTGGTGTATCTAATTATACAGTAATATCATTGAACGAATCCGTTGGTTTTTTATAAGGTCATAAGCGCTCAAATCTTAAACAGTTTACGCCTTCATACAAATTAATATATGTATAGCATTTTGGATGTAGTTCTGTAAAATATCTAGTAATTAAATAATTAATAAGTAGTAGTCCGGTGAAACTGTACAGGCCTTGCCAGGTCAACAGTTTAGTAGATTCGAAAAAAAAAATATGAATAAAGAAAATCATTACTTCAAAAAAACATTGACTACATTTGCGCGCTTTGACACAGCGCGGCGTTGCGCCCTCAAGGACCCTACAGTACAATCGCTTTGCACCCTTGCATCCTGTTATGATTATGTTTTATATACTCGTATACCTACGTTATTACTCTGAAAGTTCTCGTACTTATTGTCCTCTTTAACTAAGTTATAATGAATATAAATAATAAACCAATTAATATTCATTATATCTACCGAATTCGTTTCAAAAATATTTAGTAGATAGGGAAATAAGTAAGTATGTTTGCTAAAATGCTGAACTACATTCTAAATTTATAATTAAAAGAACCTATAATAATAATGATATAACAAAATGTAGTAATTAGATATTAAAAAAAAAATCCTTATTAAAAAACCTCATAATATCACATTAATAACGCACCGTTGGCATGTCCATGGTCAGATCGTAAGTTTTGTTCTCAACCGGTGAACTATTAACACTTCTGGATTTATTGTTTGTCAATCGAAAGCTCCTGTTAAGCGTTGATAAAAAACCCCCGCGCTGCCACTTGCTAGCTTCGTTTATTTGTACATTCATCATTTCGCTCACATTGCTAACGAAATGACTCATAAAACTAGCACTTCTCACTATTAGCAAAGTGTGTCAAAAGGCCGGCGTTAAACTCCGCGCCAGCTTCAACTTATCGTCATGGTTATTAAACAAAACAAAGTCCGGTAAATGAAATCGATCAGGATATACCACTGTTCGATTTAACAATAGTTTTTATTCGCCACTTAAAATCTGCACTTTGGTATTGTTAACTATATTATAAAGTACTCTGTGGGTATTGTATTAAAACGAGTTCGTTATTTCCACCTTGTACGGAGTCTGCGCGGCACAATCCCGCGACCGCTCCGTACTACAGTTAGATATATTGTGCACGAGATTGTGACCTCGCCCATTCACTTGTTATAGGATTAATGCTTTCATGAACGTTCAATGAAATGCACTTATTTATTCAATAACAGAACAAAGAACTTATCCGCGGCCGAGAACGAAACGCGCGCGAACGTTCACTGTTTATATCACAACTAACTAGTTTGAGTAGAGCTGACTGAAGTGAGTTGGTTTACAAAACGCACCATGAACGCCGACTGCGAAGCAGTGTTGCCAATGATTAAGCTAATTTTCCACCAGAATCAACTTCTAAAATCACTAATAAAAACTGGCACTATACTACCCTCATAATTGCTAATCTTTCAATTAAACAAATTTTCTGGTTAATATGAAAGAAATAAAATAGTATATTCGTACAATATTTACCTTTATTATTACTTATTGTGCAACAAAATAATAAACTTTTCATATGACTATACAATAAAAAACAGTTAGTAAATAAGAATTTAACAATATTCAGTATTTAAATAACTGCCATTCTACATCAAATTGTCTTCTTCAGATGGGCAGAAAATCTAACGTATTCCGTTACATAGGACGTGACGCGCTATACTATGAGCAAAGATTCCCAGAAAAACATTTTTAATAGTGTAATCCCTGGCCCTATAAGTTTGTACTTGCACATAATATACTCAAGATTACAATTAAAAAAACAATGTTATAATATTATTATAGGAATATAAAATTGTTATTGTTTTCACGAGTTCATTTATTAATATTCCAAAATAATAATATACGCAAAAGTTTCGTTATTCAGTTAACTCAGTACTGCTAACAAATACCCAACAATAAACTAACTAATACTCAATAACTAAATACTCCTGAAATTAATTGCACACATATTTGGAAACATGTAAGTAGCTTAGTAATGGCTTATTCACTAATTAAAATTGAATAATACTAAGTCACTACTAAAAACCACTAGCCACTTAAAATAATTATCTTTTCCACTAAAGGAAAGTTCAAAAATCCTCGTTTTCGTGAAAAATATACTACGCTGGCAACATTGCTACGGATTCGCTCGCTAACAGGGTAGCCCAGGGAGCGTGCGGCGAAGGGGGGACGCGACCATGTTTTCTGGGTAGCGCACGTGTGAGCGTCCCGCTACGTTACGTTGTTTGATTTCAGAATAGCTTATACGGAACGATTCTCGTTGTGTGCGTGCTTGTCCCCTTGTTAAGAACCCCCGCTTCGGTTGTTCCTGGTGCTCGTTCGCCACAAATTTAAGCGCCTAAAGACACGTCGGCGAACTTTCGACTGGCTCGGCAAGTTTCCTTTCCGAAGTACTAACCTTTGACGCATTTATTTAAAAAAAGCGCCCAGACATACTCCTCACATAATCTCAAATTTGTCTATAATTCCGAATGGACCAATTTTGGATGATAGCAATAAGTTATACTTATATTTATTTAATATAAGTAGAAATTTTGTTATGACATGTAAATGAGGGAAATTTGAATTCAGTTAAAACTTTATCTCTTTAAACGTTAGCTAAGTTATGGCTATAATTAGGTTTTTTTTCAATGTTAATAATGTTACACAACATTTGATAAAGAAAGGATAGCATTCTTAATATATACTGCCCCACTTATAAGTTTTAAAAAACCATTGCTATAAAAAGAAACATAGCATTTAATATCATTTTACACGCAGATCTATGTGTGCAGAACGGAATTACTTTTTTTTTTTAAATAAATAGCTTGTCCGAAAAAAACAATTATTTTATGCCATGGCAAAATGTTATAACATATGGCAATATTATTATTTGAACTAAAAATGAAATGTTCGACAAAACAGATTAGAAAGTATATCCTAGGTAAAAAACCAACAATTAATTATTATAACAGGAACGATAACAGATATATACATGAATAACAAATGGTAGATACTCGGTGTTAAAATAAATAATTGTTACCGACAATAAATACTCTTTGTGTATATTTAAACGTAGATAACATTCAGAGTTTCACTAAAAAAACAACACGCCTAGAGAATAGACTTTTTTTTTCGCACTGACTACTACTCTTTTGTTGGCTTAACAGGCCTCCACAGTTTCACCGGACTACTAGAGAATCGAGTTAACGCTTTTAGGGTTGTATAGAATTCCGCGACGGCCACAACCCTGCGAGGAAGTCATCTCGCAGAAAGAGGCGGCGAAGAGGGTCCGAGAGCTGGACCCTCTTAGCGGCTCTCTCCGCCAAAGTAGGATCGGTGGAAGTAGGTGGCGCTTTGTCCGCCTCGTACCACCTTCGTAGCCGGACTTGTGGGGGTGGGCCAGGGGCCCATCTCCTCATAGCACAGGTCCGGCTGACGAGGGGAGGCAGCTGGTTGTGTACCCAGTCTACCTCCCTATGAGAACGGAGCTCCGCGGCAACCTTCCGTCAGACTGACCGCTGGGGCGAGATGGTGGTGGCAACGAAAAGCGGCGGCCGGTACAACGTGGTGTTTTAGTCCGTGCGAGTCGGACATAACGCACTCTCTCCCACGAGAGGGTGGGTATCCATAAGAGATTTCCCAACGTTAATAAAAAAAAAAGGAAAAAAGTTGTTGTATAGAATTGATCCAATCTTCGATATTAAAATGTAACGGACCTTTATGCTATACTTACTTATATTAGAGTAGTCGCTGTTATCAGCTTGGGCCATGTATAAAGATAATCTATACAAGAATATATAATAATATGTATATAAGGTGAAAATGTGTCGACGATCGAACTCATAAAAATATACATAAGTACAGTTAGCTTACTAATTTTAACATTAAAAGTGACTACTCAATATGAAGGCGATGACATTATGTATCCCGTTTCCAGTCTATTAAAATTGTCAAGTAAATTGAAACAAATCCTGTCATTTGCGAGCTATGTGCGTATGTAACGCATAAGTTATTAGTATTGACATAACTATAGACATCGTAGTAATAGTAGACGCAGGCGGCCGTTCGTATTCTATAAAATCAAAAGTTACAATGTCACGTGCATTGTAATATCGATCCGCTTGGTGATTTTTGAAAAGTTGAAAATATATTCACCTTTAAATATTTACAGGAACCAATGGTATATGTAGGATATCGATTTTACATGTTTTGTTTTTTTTTTTAATTTTTTATTCAAAAACGTGCAAGTAGTCGCTCCATCAGAAAGTGCATAAAAAAAAGGAAACAGGTGTTATCCGCAGAACACCTGCCTGAGCGCATGGCCGCCTGACACGACAGATGTTCGCAAGCAGCGTACCCATTATTGATTTCCAAATTGTATATAGCCTGACAACTATGTAAACTTAAGTTACAGCTTGAATTGGTTTTGCAGTGTCGCTTGGGTAGTACTTAATTCAATGTATATGTAAATAAAATCGAAACATATTTTTTTTGTTAAAACTACTCACCGATACCGATTCGGAGACGAGATTTGTACTGATACATGATTTTTTACAGTTTCATAGGTAACATATGTAATTACACTTTTTCATGGGGATTAAGAAGTAATTGTAAAATATAACAGAGTTAACTTAAGTGCGGAGGTTAAGCGGTAATGAAAATTTAAGGTAAGGTTAAGAAATTGATTACAAATAACTTCATATAAACAACAAATCTAAACTTTTTATAACTGTTTTATTTTTCCTGTTAAAACATAATTAAGTAGGAATGAACGAAATTATCTGTACGAAATGTGTACGTACGAGGTTGACAACTAATTTTGTCAACTACTGTGGGAACAATTTGAATACAATTTCTATTATTATCGTCTATCGGTCGATATATCGATATATTACAAGTGAACTTAACACGCTTATAATATGTACGCTATATTTGCAATATTGAAAAGAGGTAGTTACTATAATAATGAAGAATTGAAGTAGAATAAATGAAACTCAATTTTGTATAAATGTGTGTCTTTTTACAAATGCGGGGGCGATCGATAAGACACAAGGTCGACTGTTATATTAACGCGCATATTCTAAAATATTAATACATCACCAGGATCCACCACGGCGCATCAAAAACCCAAAGTGTTAGACGAATACTCGTATTACCTGGCACACTCCAGGATATCCTGCGAAATAAGAACGGTTGGCTATACGTGTATTTACGTGTATTTGTAACTTAGATTATTATATATTTATATTCGCTTATAGTGCAGGTTTGGAAGTCGTGCCATTTTCAGGGAAAAACCTTTGCTTAACAGTGCGACGTTTAGCATCTTGTTTTATGTATTGTATAGTTACGATTTATATTAATTGATACTGTATTGAGAGGAGCATGTGGTAATTTTTCTTACACGGCAAAAGATTTTTTCTATTATTATCGTTAATATTTATTATATTTAGTAAATATATGTTTAGATATCAGAATAATTAAAGTTATTATTTTTGAAAGGAAAATATATGTTCATAGATCAGGATGTGACTGGTTTTAGACTTGTAAATTAATTACAATTACTGGAACCATCTTCAATATTACCATCAAAAATCATATAACAATGCCACTTAGGGATTTTTTTATATTATAGGGGGCACACGAACAGGTAGGTCACCTAATGGTAGGTGATCACTACCGTCCATAGACACCTAGCAACACCAGGGGAGTCGCAAGTGCATTGCCGGCCTCTTAAATATGTGGGCCTCCGGCGCTCTCACTGGACCGAACGAAAGGCAACAGTGCAAGCACTGTTACTTCACGTCGGTTTTCTGTGAGAGGGTGGTACTACCCCGGGCTTCAGCGTAGCTCTACCAGCTACGAAATGATGATTTTTACCCTATCAATGAAATTATTTTGTTGAATCGGATCAAGTAGTCTCTGATATTATTGTCTATAAACAAAGATACATTACAACAATAGCATAGGCAAATGCGAGTGTCTTCGTTGTTTTCAATGGAGAATAATATATCATGTACACTGTAATACTTGTTAGGTACGTCGATACAACAAGTGATATATATGCAAAGAGGTTAATTATAACGAATAAAGGTCTGTTGAGAATCCAGTTGTTGTGTGTGATACGAGATAAATGACTCGGAGATTCAAAAGTATCGTCGAATCGCCGCGAAATCGTGGTAAGAGCATATGTTGCGCGCACCTGTCACGGGGCCGCGCCTACGAGGCCGGCTGCAAAGCGTACGTATTATTGCTTTTTATGTAACTTTCCATAAATCTTAACTTTTTTTTACTCTACACATCTCCTCTACAGATAAGATTCAAATTTCATACGCGGTATAACTGAACCGATTTTGACGTGAATTTTACTGACGAATAAACACGAACTTTCAGAGTATTTTACAGTCTCTATAATATAATTAAACTAGTGGATGTAAAACTTCTTATAGGAGCGCTTTGAAATTCTGATCGGCAACGTTTTTATGTGACGCAAAGTGGTAGGGGGTTTTGGGTAAACACTGTTTCGAGTGGAGTGTTGAAAACACCGGTTCGCACGGTCAGTGCTTGGATGGGTGACCGCCTGGGAACACACCGTGACGTTGGCTTTCTGTTGTACTTTTTATAACGAAGTTTTCACTTCTTTCGTATAGTACATACCATACACACAAAGTTTTTTCCATATATGATTAAGCAGTATTGATAGCATCTGTTAGAAGTAATTAAAACTCGGTAAACGAGTAGTAAAACAAGAAGTAATAACAAAGGCAAACACATCCCGACAATTAATTCAAGTAAACATGTGGTTCTAATGAAACGAAATAAACAATTTTTACCAAGACGAAGTCACGGGAATTTGCTTGTTTATGTAACATTAATCGTTTCATCTTAATTTAGGTTCATAATCATTTATTCTCGCCCTTACAGTTTTCGACAGTCATTAGTTTCGAATTAATGATATTTATTACTAAAGATAAGATAAGATTCAATTACTTAGAGAATTATTTAACCTATAACAAAGTGTGTGTGTTTGTACTTATGTACACGCTTTAGAAGTTTTATACTTCTTTGGCGTAACAAGATAATAATCTTTTCAAAATTTTTATCTTTCGCCTTATTCTACGTTTGTAGAAAAAACGACACTAACAATAGAAAAAAGTATTTAATACATACATACGTTTTTTTTAATAAAATGTTGACTATAGCTAACTTCAGGGTGTCGGTTTTTCGTGACGGTGTAACGTACGCGCGCATCGTAAAAATTTACTCTCATAATTTATCCCTAACGCGTCAAAAGAAGTATAAATTCAATAAAGTTTTATAAATCGTGATAGTCGAGTGGTTTGTTAGGGAAGTGTCAATTTGATATCGCCGAGTTCGATCCCCGGCGTGTAGAAATAATTTTTGTGGGAATTCGAGTACAATTAATAATTTGAGTTGGTAACACTGGTCGGCTGAGGGTGAAGGAAAACATCGCAAGGGAACCTGAACCTGAGAAATATGTTTGTAATACCATATGTAATATGTATAGGATATATGAATGGAACTGTCGATACCTCTGAGTTTGAAGTCGCTAATAACCGTTCTCCGGGAAGAGGCATATAGCCTTGTAGTGGATCTCTTACAGGCTAAGGTGACGATGTAATGATTATGATATGAGATAATAAGGTGTTATCACCATCCAGTGATAATTCAAGTGAATAAATGTAAGAAAATAGAGGGATTATATAAATTCAATGTAAATCAAACTTTTTAATTTATTGGAAAGTTAAGTATACTATACATATGTATTGTCTAATGAATTCCTAATTACTTTAGACAACTGACCACGAATATGTTATTAAAACACACTTCTGTGTTATTACAAAAAAGTTAAATACGCGTCGAACACTTGTTTAAAAAATATATGATCACAAATGAGTGTCTTACCCTTGTTTAGAAATAGACACTATTTAAATTTAAACATGGTATAACACATGTCTAAGTTCACTCACAGGTCTTATTTTTTTGTGGTTTACTGTATTTCTATATGCCGGCAAAAAAATGTTTCTTATTAAATTATGTTTTTAGTTTGTATAATTAATTTGGAAGATGTAGATAAATTAAACAATTGTAGAGACTCACGAGGAAATGACAACTACTACAATATGACATTATTGACATTTCGCAATGTATTTACTCTGAGATTATACTGCTGTTCCACTTTACGCAATTTGGCGTAATATTTTAAACTTATATATTGGTTATTTTAATAATGACATAATTTTCTTTAAACCAAGTGTCTCAATAATTATAACCAATTTTATTTAAAATAAATAAACACTGTTAATGAAGATCTAAACAAAAATATTATTCGTAAATTGGAACGTTTTTGAAAGATGAGAATTGGATTCAATGAATGCTATTTAGAGTTGCTTGGATAAAAAACATAGACCAGATGTTTAGCTCGAGACTGCTTGGACACTCTTTTCTAATAAAGTATTTTGAAAATGTGTTTAAAATTTTATACATTGTTTAGTAAACACGTGTTAAACGCATGTCCATTTTTGTTTTGACTGTTTAAGTCTAGCTGTTAGTATGTCACATTATGACTCAAAAACATGATCAACCGATTTCTATGGAATTTTGGACATACAAAGCTGATGTTATTCTTCAGTTCGCCGAGACATAAGTACTAGGATTGTAAATAATACTTTTAAAAATAAAATGATTTAAATTATTATTTTGAACTGCTAACTTCGTATGGGAGAGTAAGCTGCTTCGTTACGTAACGCGTTACGGCGCCAATCGGTCTCGCTTCCCTTTCTCTCACGCATACGGCAGCGGTAGGTGTGTACATATTCAAGAATTGTAACTAAGAATAAAATAAATTTTATAATCAATAAAATATTTTATTAATAAATAACCTTTCCTTACATTATCGTATACGTAGAATGTAAGTAATAACCTAAGCTTTTCTCAAGTTAAACAATTTCAATATTAAATAGTTCAACTTTAAGTTATCACTTCTGTCGGGTGTCCAGAGACGTGTTGTTTTTATTTACTGAAGTTATATATACCTACCGTAAAAATAAATGCAAAATTAAAATAATCAAAACAAAATTGTATTTTGGGAAATACGGCTTTTTCCGAAATCAATAAATTATACGATTTATCATTAACACTTTTAAAAATTATAAATAATAAAACTTATAGCGAGCCAATAAATATTCATATGCCAAGTAAAAAAGTGTGCTGCAATTTATTTTCACAAAAAAAAAAAGAAATAAAGCCACGCGCCGTCTCTCTCGTAAAGGGAATGGCGTGCAAAATGAAGAGTATTTTTTGCATGCCACCCCGTGTTCCTCTATGTTCCTGTTTCAGAGTGCAGGCGGGTGGCGAGTGCTTGTGCCGTTGCGTGTAGTTCAAATGTACGTATGTATGTACACGTCGCTAGCATTCACCCGCGCCCGCATGCATTCATAATTCGATCTATGCCAATCAATTCTTTTCAAATAGTACAACACGAGAAAATATAAAACCTATTTGGTACCGAAACAGTCTGCTGATGCGGACGATTCGAATTTTTACATTACATTTTATACTTGATACTTCAATACTTTGCCATTTATGAATTGATTTGAAAAAATATTTTTTACTGGAAAGGGGATATTTTGAAAAGAGTATAAGTACTTATTATATCAATACATATTATACAACAAAATCGTCCGCCGCTGTTTGTCTGGATGTTCGCGATAAACTCAAAAACTTCTGAACGGACTGTAATGCGGTCTTCACCGTAGTCTGGCGAAACTGTAGCAGCCTTAACTAGCCAACAGTGTAGTCAGTTCAATAAAAAAAAAGGTCTTCACCAATAGATAGAGTAATTCACGAGGACGGTTTAGGTATATAATTTGTCAAGGTTTTTTTTGTAAATTGGTGTAAATGTTGAACGATACTTAAAGGTACACACCCACCTGCACTTTGAAATAGGCCTTAGAACATAGATATATAGCTTCGTGGTCTTTTCAGTAGATATTTCTAAGATATAAAATTCCACAGTATACTTTTGTGAATCATATAAGGATTAGGAAGTGTTAGTAGTATACGCACGGTAAAAATATATTTTACGACTGGACAATAATATTACATCAAGTTTTCTCTAATTTGTATAAATATAATATGCATGTGTTATGTACGTAAATATATACATATAGTAGAATAGATTACGGCATCATATAATGATGAACGTACAATGCAAAATTCATTCAAACCAAGAATGCGATGTCTGGATGAAATACGATATTCATTATAGCAACGAATGGTTTTAGTCAATTTATGCAACGTTGCATTGCAATGAACTGATTATGCAAAATTCATTCAAGTTAAGAAAGTGACGTATGGATGAAATATAATAATATCTGTTACATATAGTAGCGAATGGATGAATGAATGAATGAACGAATGAATGGATGTTTGTAACGGTGGTGATTTGAAAGGATGAATAAGATTTTGTTACGAACCGCAGTCAGTACTGTTAGTTCACCAAGCCACTCGTTCAGCAGTGCCTCGGGGTCGTCTGCGGTGGCGCCCGCGCCGGAATCGTCTACCAGAGCCATCTGAAAAAAAAGTAAACACTGTTGTGTGAAAACTACTTTTTTAAGTGGAGAGTGACTCTCATATGCGACGACTGAACATAATAACAGTTTTTCACGACAGACTTTTAGTTATTAGAGCTGGTGTCAATCTAGGCGAGTAAGAGACTTTTTTGCCATAAGATTAAAATAAAATATGCCCTACAGGTAGTACTAGTCGGGGGCTACGTATGTTATGAATTCGCTGTTGATTGCAAAGTTAATCCTACTAAATTTGAATGGAATTAAAGGAATACGATATAAATGAATAATAATGTATCTTTGCGATAAAAGAATCTACTCCAAACACTTTTTCTTGTCAATTTGTGGCTTTAGGTAAATTTTACGCCATATTACGTCAGACGTCTAATTCGCAAATACATTGTGCATTTAGTGGGCATAAATAATACCTTTATTTTGTATAGTTTTTCTACAGTATTTATTTTAATAATAATAATGTGTACCTTTAATTTATGTCAATAGGAAAATAAATATATATATACACTCTCCTAGTGCCGCTTCTAGTGATTATTTTTTAAATCTTCTGAGCAAAAAAAGGCGCTTTACAAAATAACTTGAAAAATTCAAGCCTTCCATTTTCCGTACAGGATTTTCAAATCTATACTTATAAATAAAATTGTCCATTGTTCGAACTAACTTCTGAAACGATTTGAAAGGGCTTTTTATCTGCATAAAACAACATTCAGAATATTTTCTAAGTAAAGTAATGACTTTACCCCCTTCCGTAGGGTCTAAACAGTAGCGATAAAATTTAACAGGGATAAATCGGTAAAAGGGTTGTCGCCTTTAAGTTTATAATAACCGTTGTTAAAAATAAACACCGGTGTCATTTATTATCGAGATTTCGATTTCAGTCATTATTTCCAAGGATCCGTATACCTACTTGTTCTCAAGTTAGAAATCTGTCGTCGAGCACGTATCCGGAGTATTCCTTTATTCGTATTCGGGAGATAAGCGCTTTAAAAGATTACCGGCTTCAGGCACGTTGTCTATATATAGAATAAAACTTAATAACAGTTATTGAGTTAATGAGTTAATGGTTAAGATATTAGCAGGTTTATGGCTACATAAATACCTACCTAAGGTCAGTGGCGTTATGGTGCATTTTATAGAGCAGATTTTTTGCAGTCGGTTTTAATATCTGTTAAAATTTTATTGTTAGGTGCAATAAAACATTCGGTAACACTTTTTTCCAGTAACGATAATCCCTATTGTTAGTGTGTACGGCGTAAAATGTATTGAACAAAACAATACAGAAAACAATTTCATTTATTGCACGTAATACTACGAATCTATTTTAAAGCGAGCATTCCTTTCATAACGTTAATGGACGGTATAAACCTGATACGATTTTACAACAGATTTCGTTTTAAATTCTTTTTAGTTACTAAAAAACCGTTGTGATATAGGTCAGTTAAATAATATAGCGGCTGATATTTACGCCGTGTTATTTTATTTAAATTAGTTGCTAATCAGAATCGTTAATCCCATGACCTTTTAAACGAGAAAGTTTGTGAGGATGTTTGTTACTCTCTAATGTAAAAACTACTTAAGTAATCTTTACGAATTTTATACAATAATATAGCTTATGCATCAGAAAAGCACATACGTTTTACTTTATACAAATGTTGTTTAAATTGGCCAAAATATAAACATATGTTTTAAGTAAGTTTGTAAAAACCCTGCTATCTCGGTGCACACGCTATAAAGTTACAGGATAATAACCTACGGAGGCAACATTTATAAAAATATATATATATGCGGACAAAGCCACGGACGATTGCTAGTGTATCATATTAGTAAGAGTTCTGACTTTGTTTAACGTTAAATATCTTACTAGAAAACCAATTAACACAAAGGTTCTCTCTTAGGGGGCGATTATTAATTCTGTGCATTCAAATAAGTCTTTCTAGAAGAGAAATCTTATTAAAATTAGAGGAGCAGGGGTTGGCAATAGGAATGTAATATAAAGGTATAACTCGTCACACTTTCGTTACAATAGTAACACGTACAAAAGATAAAAATGGTTAGTGTGAGTTATCCGTAGTACTGTTTCAGACGGCAGGCGGGTCGCGGGTGCTTGCACGTAATTTAAATGTACGTAGAAGCTGCTAGCGTTCATAGTGACGCTAGCGGCGGGGCGTCAACGTCCATTTCAAGTATTTACGCGCCCGCGCAAACACAGTTACCCGCCTGCACTCGAAAACAGGCCTTACGACATAGATATATAGCATAATTTCAGTAGATATTTTTAAGAATGAGCAAATGTTAGTAATATACGCGGTAGAAAAATATATTTTACGACTTGATAATATTACATCTTTTTTTTTTCTCCTTTGTATAAGTATAATATGCATGTATTATATACAAAAATATACGTATAACAAATATATAATGTAGTTTAAGAGAAATAAGTAAACATATAGACAGAGGTGGATAGTTTTTTTTTATACTATTCTTTCGGAATAACATAAAAATCTCATATCAAACAGATACGAGACTGTGGACTTTTAATAAAACATAAAACTTATGTTTTAATTAGTAAACCCATTAATTTTTAGTCATACGGAAATGTAATGCTCATAAGATTTACTATACTTACTAATCACTACATATTTTAAAACAAAGTCGTCCGCCGCGTCTGTCTGTCTACATGTCTGGATGTTCGCGATAAACTCAAAAACTACTGAACGGATTGTAACGCGGACCAATAGATAGAGTAATTCACGGGAAAGGTTTAGGTAAATAATTTGTTAAGTTTTTTTGTAAATTGGTTGAAATATAACCATAATTGTTGAAAGAATCGAAAAAAGTCAAGCCGCCTGATAGCTTTCGTGGAAAACGCTGCCTAATTATTTGAGATATAACAAAACATGGCATACTGAGATATTCCTCTTTTGTAGATCTACAAAAAGTCTACGATGGTACATACCTATCATTTTAAGGTAGCTTACTATACCCATCTATGTTCTAAAAATGGTCACATATAATGAGGTAATTGGAATGCTATTTAGTCAGGTACAGTATTAATCCTTATGAAATTAAATACATTACTTACCTTAAGCATTTCATGTACATAAGTATATATATATTTATTTTTATTATCAGAGCAGGACAACGTCCGTCGGGCCTACTAGTAATATTATTATAAATGCGAATTTTGAGTTTGTTTATTACTCAACTGATCATTATGTAATTTTGAATACAACGTGTATTGGCTACAGTACAGTAAAGTGTACAGAAAAGGACAAAGAGTGCCTTTCGTCGAGTAAAAGTACTGTTCCCGAGGGTCAGGTTAACCCTTAGTAGCCTGATTTACGAAAGTGATTTATTTTTAATATTACCGTGTTTGCTTGAGGGTCTACATGAAGGGAAAAATAGCTAAAAAAATCACAATATTCATTTTACATATTTATTTAGAAAAAAAAAATTTCGTTTGAAAGAATATTATACAACAGTCAAATACGTACAGCCAACCTATAAAAAAAAACTAATAGCAATGTGAACATTCGGTTTAAAAGACTGGTATCAAAATTGAAACTCTAGGTTATTAAGGGTTAAACCTATATTAATGCGCCAGTAGTAGTAGGGGTGTAGTGAGGGGCTCTGTAGTGTCTTCAATGTCACGTAGGTGCTGATCGTCTCGTTTGATCGAGGAAGCAACTCTTGATGTCACTGTTAGCCGCTCATAATCTCTCTACTAGTGGCTCCACGTAGCTGTAGTGTACACAGCGGCCACACCCCGGTAACCACGTCGATCCGTGGGCCAAACCTAGTGGAGGGGGCTGTATATTTCAGTTATATTGGGTGATCCCCCAAAAGTACACAAAGCCTGCATCGGCGTGGGAGGCGGACTCCGTCGATAGGCAATTGTTTCCGGCGAACACGGCGATGTAGCAAGGTGATGTGATACGCCTTAAAGGGTGCCAACTAGGATCTTTTATGGTTGGCAGCCAAGCCACTGCATCTCTTCTATTACCGATTGTACCGGGTAACTGGTCCATCGGATTATGGTAGAATGGGACGAGAGAGTGGGTTTGCACCAGCGCAACCGCTTACTCACTTAAAACATCTCACGCGCAGATGAACCTTGGCTAGACTTTTGATTACGAGTCAAAGACCTATGGCGATGGGGTAATGGTGGTGGGAATTCGGATCACGGTGTATCCGGTTCTTAGCTATTTCTTTGCACATAGGCGGTCAGATGAGAGTGGTCGCTCCTGGATTCGACTGGGGCGGGAAGACGGGTTCGGCAGCACATCTGGCGACTAAGCAGCCCTATTTAGGATCGCTCTGCTTACCCCTGCACAGGGGAGGGGCCTAGAAAAGGTGGCCCAAACATAGTCCGCCTCACCCTCTTTACCCGAATGGCAAACCGCAGTCATCGGGCACCGACATTATTGCGGTCGAAAAGCATACAAAATTAAAACATCTAGCTCATATTCTTTTAATATCGCGACGTGGAATGTCCGAACTCTTTTGGATAATCCGAAAAATCTGTGTCCTGAACGAAAAACTGCGCTCATTGCAAGAGAATTACACAAATATAAAATCGATATTGCTGCCCTATGTGAGACCTATCTATCGGATAGCGGTGAACTTTGTGAAAATCGCGGTGGGTATACTTATTACTGGATAGGCAAACCTTCACATGAACGAGCGAGTAGCGGAGTATGTTTTGCTATTAGAAACAGCATCATAAAAACACTTGTAGAAACACCTAAAGGTATAAATGACAGACTGATGACGCTTCGATTGCACCTCAACACCAACAAATACCTCCATCTAATAAGCGTTTACGCTCCTACAATGACGTATACTGATGGTGACAAACTGCAATTTTACGAGGATCTGAGAAACATCTTGAAAGTTATACCTACCAACGACAAGATCATCCTACTAGGTGATTTTAATGCACGTGTTGGTTGTGATTATCATGTCTGGAAACAGGTCTTAGGACGCCACGGTGTCGGTAAATGTAATACTAACGGAGAACTGCTCTTATCTTTATGTGCAGAATTCAACCTATGTATTACAAACACCTTTTTCCGTATGGCAGAGAAGTATAAAACATCTTGGATGCATCCACGTTCTAAGCACTGGCATCTAATAGACTATATAATAGTGCGTAGGAATGATTTAAAAGACGTGCTTATTACGCGTGCTATGCGAGGCGCTGAGGGTTGGACTGATCACCGGTTGATTAGGTCAAAAATCCATTTCAGCTATAAACCGCCTTGTCGAGCAAGTCATAAAATTCCAACCCGACTGGCCTATGCAAAGCTGATAAGCACACCAAGTATGCAGGAGAATTTTAACGCTAAATTCAACTCCACATCGTTGAATACAGCGGGCTCAATTAATGAACATTGGTGCTCCTTAGCGCAATCACTTCAAGATGTAGCCCAGCAGGTAGTAGGTAAACCAGTGAAGAAAAACCAAGACTGGTTTGACGACTCCGATGTTGAGATCATGACGCTCGTGCAAGAGTCAAGACAGTTAATGAAGTTCTCCACAACAGATTACCGGCGAAAAGCGATTCAACGTCAGCTACAGTATAAGATTCGGGTTCTTAAAGACCGTTGGTGGATGATGAAAGCATTAGAGTTAGAACATCTTGCTAACATTAAACAAACTGGTCTCTTTTTTCAGTCTCTTAAGACGATTTTTGGCCCACAATTTAAGAAAACTTCACCCATCTACTCGCGCGATAAACTGCAACGATTAACTGATCGCAGTGATGTGCTAAATCGCTGGTCTGAGCATTTCAGTGAGGTACTGAACCCAATTGGTCATGAAGCGGATCTCGCATACATTAGGAGTCTTCCAACTATGACTACATCTCATGAGCTTGATAATGCTCCATCTTTTGGAGAGTTTTTAGCTGCGATAAATCGTTTAAAGAATGGTAAATCTGCAGGCTCAGATTGTCTACCAGCGGAACTATATAAATATGGTGGATCGAGTGTTCAAAATAGACTGTTTGAATTGATATTGCGAATTTGGGATAGTGGTGAAATACCTCAAGCCTGGAAGGACGCGACTATTTGCAAACTGTACAAGGGAAGGGGTGATGCCTCTGATTGTGGGTCATACAGAGGCATCTCTTTGCTTAGTGCAGCTGGTAAAGTTCTGGCTCATATTATAAACCATAGACTGGGGGAGTTGGCTGAATCTGTGTTGCCTGAAGGCCAGTGTGGGTTCCGTAGGGGCAGAGGGACCGTCGATGCTATCTTTATCGTCAAACAATTACAAGAAAAGAGTCTGGAACAACATCGACCACTCAATATATGCTTTGTCGATTTGGAGAAAGCTTTCGACCGGGTGCCGAGATCTGCCCTCTGGATTATTCTTACTAAAGCTGGTTGTTCTGAGAAGTTCGTTAATTTAGTACGCCAATTTCATGATGGCATGATGGCCAGGGTACAGCATGAGAACGATTTCACGGACCAGTTTTCGGTAACTAACGGTGTTAAGCAAGGCTGTGTAATGGCGCCGTCTCTCTTTGCCCTTTACTTTGCATTTGTACTGAAGAATGCTTATAGTGACGACACTGGGCAGATAATTCTTAGTGTGCGAACAGATAAAGGCGTTTTTGACGTAGGTCGATTTAGAGCGAAAAGATCGGTACACGAACTCTCTATCATGGACGTTCTTTATGCTGATGACATTTGTTTGATGGCCAGTGATGTCAACAACTTGCAATGTTTCTTGAACCGCCTTAATGAATCATGTCAACGATTCGGCTTGATCATTAGTTTATCTAAAACTCAAGTGCTTAAACAACCTGCACGCGGTGTGACACCAGATCTAACATCTTTGTCATTGAATAATAATACATTGGAGGAAGTAAAATCTTTTCGGTATCTTGGTAGTTTTCTCCGTAATGATAACCGCCTTGAAACTGAAATTTCCTCGCGTCTTGCCAAGGCTGCGACATCTTTCGGAAAATTACGAAAAAGAGTTTGGGATTCGCACGATTTAAGATTGCACACTAAAATCGCTGTGTATAAGGCAATAATTATACCCATCTTGTTATATGCCACTGAGGCTTGGTGTCTTTATAAGAGTGATATAAAGCGCCTTGACTGTTTTCATATGCGGTGCTTAAGATCAATACTTCGTATAAGATGGCAGGACCGAGTTCCAAATTCAGAAGTATTGAGAAGGACGCAGCTGTGTGGCATAGAATCATTGCTTATAAAAGGTCAATTAAGATGGTGCGGACATCTTGTTCGCATGGATAACTCAAGGCTGCCTAAAGCTATTTTCTACTCACAGCTGAAGGAAGGAAAACGCACTCCCGGAGGTCAACTATTGCGTTACAAGGATGTCTTAAAGCGCCATCTAACAGCATGCAATATTTCGTGTGAGGGTTGGGAAGAGCTCGCACAACAGAGACATGTGTGGCGCAGCTCTGTTCACAAGGCGGTTACTAATTTTGAAGAAAAGCGATTACAAGACCTAGACGCGAAACGCCTTGCAATTAAAACCCGTCCGAAGCCTTCCTACACCTATACATACAATACTGATGGTCAATTGTACTGTGCGCCCTGCAAAAGGATCTTCAAAACAAAATTTGGATTCGCGAGTCATATACGTGCTCATAATCGAGAATAGTAAGGTTCGCCATTGACGGATACGTCAAGGAGGCTCATATACATACATATAATGCGCCAGTATGATAAATTCACACATACGTAAAACAAATAATCTTACCTGTGTATTACGAGAAGAAAATTATCGAATAGTGAGCATTTAAAAGTCGAACAAAATAATCCGTCCGGAGCGCCGGGATCAGCTAAAGCCGGCGAGCGGAACGGCTCGGCGCTTGATTTTAATGACTTCGGCTTTAGAAACATCAATTAGAGAAGTTTTCGCAGCAATTAGCAAGGGTTGTTCTACGAGCGTATTATTTTCGCAGACTTGTTTTTTTTTTTCAGCTTTTTGAGTAATGTCGTATTGAAAGCTGCTCTCGTACAAGAAATTAAAAGCTGTTCTCGTACAAGAAATTAAAAGTAGTGATGTAGTGATGTGAAATGAAGAAGGTATGTATAACGTTGTTGTTACTGTTGCCATCGGTGCATTTAACGATATTCATAGTGGAATTGTGTGAACGGACATACCCGAGGATAAGAATCTATTACCCTAATCGTAATGTGAATCTCACTTAATGTGACGTGGCGGGAGAGAGAGGGTTTTGGCAAATATCATGTAATTTTTTTTCGGAAAAAAAAATAGTGTAAAAATGTGACAAAAACTAGTATGAATAGCAATACATAGTTACACTATTATAATTCTGTTTAGAATTTCATCAACGTCGTTCAGTTTGGCGAACACACAATAATGTTATGACAAAAGTCGTAATACGTAACTAAATCGCTCGTTACTTGATAATTAATACATAATATTCGTTACGAAAGTAAAGATTACGGATATGTTTGTAATGTATTTAAATTGGGTGAAATTGTAAAGAACTTTCATGTGCCAACCGTCTTCGCCAGCGTATATCAAAAACACTGTTATGTTATAAAACTAGAAAGTTTGTGAGTATGAATGGATGCTTGTTACTTGGTCACTCAAAAACTATTTATTGAACGGTTCTTTATATGAAATTTTTCGTACATTTTTTTTTATATTATAGGGGGCAAACGAGCAGGTGGGTCACCTGATGGTAAGTGATCACCGCCGTCCATAGACACTAGCAACACCAGGGGAGTCGTAAGTGCGTTGCCGGCCTTTTAAATATGTGGGCCTCCGGCGCTCTCACTGACCGAACGAAACACAACAGTGAAAGCACTGTTACTTCACGTCGGTTTTCTGTGAGAGGGTGGTACTACCCCGGGCGAGCCGACCCATTCATGCTGAAACCAGTAATAGCTTCAGCGTAGCTCTAACACCTACATTTACAAATTTCATTTCATAGCCTGTCCATTGAGGAGGAATAAACTGTCCTTAGATATGATAGCGTGATGTTAATCACGTTGCGATCCTTACGGGCAAAGTAATTAGCTTACAAAAAGTACGTTAAGTTCGTAAGGACTAGGTAATAGTGTGAGCGGACTGTGTGCCGCGGCGCGTGGTGTCCCGGATAGAGGTTACGAGTGCGCAACGGCATTACAGATAATGCTCGAACTGTGAATGCCTATGTAGGTAGTTCTGCTCAGTCTTGCGGTCGGTTCCCTATGTAATAATCGCACTTTATACGCTATTTATAGCTTGTACGATTGTGTGAAAAGTAGTTAATAGCTTTCGTTACAGCTAGCAAAAGATAACCAAATATTTTTCGTAATTGAATTACAATAGAAACTAGTCGTGGCGATACATTACGAGGCACGAGTCGGAGAAATATCTAAGTTGTGTAATTATAAACGATAAAAAACACGAGTAAATGTGAAAAAAAGACATCACGTTCGTACATTTTTTTTATATTGTAACGGTTTCCGTAGACGATCATGAATGCTTGTCAAGTATTGAACTGATTGAATATATATCGCGTACCTGTTCCAATATTACATAGGTTATAAAAAAGCTTTACTATTGAGCCGAAAGTGATAAATACAGAGAAAGCCGAAACCATAGTAAGGTTTTGTTTATTTTTCAATGAAATAGCTGTATGTGAATTTAAGCCCTGAAATTTATTATTATTAATGGTCGTCCAGTGATCGTATTCGACCATAATAAAAGGTATAAAGTTATATAAGGCATATATAAAGTTATATTATCTATATTTTTTAACCAATTGGTAAAAACTGTACTGAATTGAATTTTGTACAATTAATATCATAAATTATAGACGTAAGGTATGTGAAGTAAGATGAATAGAGACTTTATAAGTATAGACCTTGAAGTGATGGATGGTATGGAAAAAAACTAATTCCAATGCTTGACGTTATACTTCTTTTGGCGCGTTAGGGAAAGATGATGAGAGTAAATTTTTCCGATGCGCGTGAACACCGTCACGAAAAACCGACACCCTGAAGTTAGCTATAGTCAACATTTTTTTTTTTTTTAAAGTATGGATGTATTAAATACCTTTTTTCTATTGTTAGTGTCGTTTTTTCTACAAACGTAGAATAAGGTGAAAGATAAAAATTTTGATTTTTTTTTATCTTGTTACGTCAATGAAGTGTAACTTCTAACGCGTGTACATAAGTACACACACACACTTACTTTTTTTTATTATGGTTCGTCCATAGCTACCAACCAAAAAAAAGAAGAAAATCAATAGACAAACATACGAAAAAAAGGTACTGAACACTTTTATATTTGCCTTTTTATATACAGATTATAATACAGATACAATTTACAAAACCAATCAAGCATCATTATAAACAGTTAATGTGTGTTGCTAGGTATATATTTTTCTTCACTGCACAACTATACTATACTTGATCATTTAGGAGAGCTTTTGACGTGTGCTGCGGTTAAAATTTAGTAAAATAAAATGTTATAGGTACTATTGACTTACCGACTACTTGGGGATGTTTTCTTTTTCAGTAACACCCAGTTTTTTTTTTTTCGAACTGACCTACCCTATTAGCCTGGCAAGGCCGCTACAGTTCCACCGGACTACGTAACACCCAGATGTCGGTGTGTTATCTGTAGTTTGACAATGATAATACTATTAGCTTAGCTAAGCGATTAAGCGATGATGGCTCAGTTGGTAGTGTGTTCGGACACAGCGTCGAAGGACGCAGGTTCGAATCTAAGCAACTGAGTCGGAGCTTCTTTCGGTGAAGGAAAACATCGTGATGAAACCATAGCGTGGTGGTAGGGCTTTTCTAAGTCTATCTGGCTAGCTACCGCCCTCAAGTTGAAAATCAGTCGCCAAGCACCTGTTGGTGTGTTCCGGCAGCTGCACTCGAGAGAGAGCCAGTCTTCCTCTAGGTTAAACGTGACCTACCATCTTAGACCAGATCATTATTTAATATCAGATGAGATTGTGGTCAAAACCTTTACCTATAAAGTATAAAAAAAAGCTATTTAGGCAAACGATGAACTTGATATTTTGGTGATCATTTTGATTATTTTGGTGATCATTTTGGTTGAAACGGATAAGTACCGAGTTTTGAATATATAACCGAATGGATATATATAAACATAATTTATAACCAAAAATTACCTGTTGTCAGTACTGTAAAATTTGTTTGGTAAAACAAAAGCGCGTCGCAGCGGCCGAACATTAAAGCTTTCTCTTTAAAAATAAAATAGTACAATTAGTCAGGGGAAAGTGTAACGCAGACGTGTACATCAGTCAACGGCGTCAATCTAATTGTACGAACATCAAGCAATATGCGGGTATTAAATGGGAGTCACACAAGGAATAATAAACAACCTTGAAACATGTCTATATTGTTAAAAGCTATAAGAACTATTTGTGTTAAAACTTATTGTTCTATTTTGGAAATAATTAAATTAATAATTTGAACTACAGTATTATTGTATAGCTTTATCTTTTTTTTTTAATATTTTTATTCTATATATACAATTGAAAAACAAAGACGCTTTTTGCGTCTGCTTGTGTGTTTCTTAGTTCTTCGAGACTACGGAAGAGATTTAAATACAGTTTTCACTCTTATTAAGAACATTTCTTCCGAATGGTTGATATGTATAACACAAGTAAGTTATATTAATAAAAAATAGACAAAATTCGGTGTATTCTAATTACTTAATTACGACTTCGTAAGGAGTTTTCGATCGCTTTTATCGGAAATGTTGGCTCAAGCTCTTGAGATGCATAAAAATAATGTACAACAGTATTACACCTCTAGGAAATGCGCACAGAAAACTCCCATATGCTATATGTATATAATCTAAAAATAACCCGTAGTAATCACTTTTATATATTATTAAGCAATAAGTGGTTATTTGCGGAACAATTATGATTATGAACCCTTTCTAATTAAATACTTTAATTACATAGTTTATTCAACGCTTCTAAGATTTTGATGAACTGTATATATCAAAGCGCCGACAATGGATACAAGTCCTTTTAGTAGAGGAGAACAATGATAAGAAAGGGCAAGTTACTACTTCTTTTAATAAATTGTGTTAGACGTCACATACTTCATTTCGTATCTGAATGTTCGTGTCACGCTTATTTTGCACACTGGATTTATTATCTAAATCATGAGACCGAAGCGGATAGGTATCCTAAAAGACTAATATCGCGTTAGTTCAATGATTTTAGTTGATTAGGTTTAACGTTTAAATGTCACAATTCATACTTTTGCTTTCCTTTGTTATAATACAACTCTAGTACAAGAGTATGCATTGACAATACACTACGAATGGATCACGGATTAAGGAGAATGTTTATCTTTTCTAAATGAGGCTATATACAGGATAATTTGAATGATATCCTTCGATGTTACGTCACGCCGCACTATCACGCAGTTATTATGGTTTGAATCGTTGAAGAAATTTTTCAATAACCCATTGAGTAAAAAGTGTGTGTGTACTTATGTACACGCGTTAGAATTTATACTTCTTTGGCGTATTAAAATAAAAACCTTTCAAAAATCTTTCGTCTTATTCTACGTTTGTAGAAAAAAAACGACACTAACAATAGAACAAAGGTATTTAAAAAGATCTGTATACCCTTCTTATAAAGTTAATATAGAGAAGTAGTGTAGACAGAAATAATTCGTGCATAATATGTCGCGTGCCAAATGCAAAAAGGGCGATCGCAGCGTTTAGTATTTTATTTCAAACATCGAAAAACTTTTTGTTGACGTTGGACCATTTTTCTTATAACATGTCTACAATACGTTTGACAATAAATACATACATACATGCTTTCTTTTGAATAAAATGTTGACTATAGTTAACTTCAGGGTGTCGGTTTTTCGTGACGGTGTATCGTATGCGCACATCGTAAAAATTTACTCTCATCATTTTTCCCTAACGCGCCAAAAGAAGTATAACTTCAAAAACACGGTTTGTAACGTCTCCATATATAGTTATTATCGCCTTATGAGTCCACCTTTACGGTTAACACGAACGCGACATATCTAATGTTGTGTCACAGTTCTTGGTAAGCTGTGATACAATCGTAAACATGATATTATACTCGTATATAATAGTTTTCATAATACTACCGTCATTTCGACGTACATAGCTTCACTGTTTCTTAGGAAACGGTAATGTACCATTCCCAATTAATTACACGTGTTAAACTTATCTATATCAATACTGAATTACGCTGTTGTGATATTTCATAACGACTGACGTTATAAACTGTTGTAAATTATTTCGTTGTTGTGCTATTTGTTGTTTTGTATCAAATCAAATCAAAAATACTTTATTCAATTTAGGCCCTAAGAAGGCATTTATGAATGCCAAAACTATTACCGGTTCGGAATACATCCCAGTCATCGAGAAGAACCGGCAAGAAACTCGATCGGGTTTATCCTTTTAACATATACTTATATATTTAAAATTCATTATAGATTACAATCGATTTTAGGGGATGCACAGAGAGGAGTCAATTCCAGACATCACCATATTGACCCACTCTATAATAAATAGCCCTTTGACACCAAAACCCGCTTAACATGGCACTTAAACCGGTAATATGCTTTGGGACTTTGTTATAAAACCTAACACTATATCGTTTCGCTACTTATAGTTAGTGATATGATAAGGAAATTAATATTCATTGTTCATATGAGTTTTATTGGGAGTAATGTGAAGTGCTCTCCCCTTCTCACCTATTGGCTATTACATAACGCTTGCTTGTTCGCAAGTTGCAATAAAACCGATCGAACTTTCTGATTGTTAATAATAATAACAAATAACGAATAACCGACAACAAGATAACGAAGTCTTTAATAATTTATTATACGTTGCGTACGAATAATGCATATTAGTTATTTTAATAAAAATGCTTTTTACTTAGTACTCATGCATGTTTAATGAATTATAACAACGGAACGATTTCTGAATTCGTAACGAGTGGCGGCGAATGATACGACAGAAACCGGTTTATTAATTTTATTCTAAAATAAGCTGCATGTTGATGATATTATACCTAACGTGTATCTGTTTGAAACATACTCTAGATACATAATATTAAGTTTAAAAGTTACGATGTCAGTGTTATGACATTGAAATACAGTGTACAGTGAGATTCGTTGAACAATTAATTAGCGTTATACATAACTAGCCGAATCCCGCACGCTTCGTCGGACAATAAAAAAAATGGCAAAGTGTCAATCGAACCCAGAATGAATATTGAGAAATTGACTATGATTATATAATTATTAAAGAAATATTTTTAATTTCTCACTAATTTTTACCTGCGACTCCGTTCCCTTTGTATTGAAAATGAAACGACCCGCGCGTCATCTATTACCCGTTAGTTGAACTAATTCGGAAATCTTTACAGACGTGAGCGTAAGCGAGCTCTATCAAAGTTCTATTTGGGATACACAGGCGTACGGTACAAAACGCCAGTAAATACACTTTTATGTGTAATAAAAATTATATTATTCCAAGTAAAATAATAAATTGAGTAATTAAAATATGTCATATTATGAATTCACTAAAATAGTCAAAGACAAGACAGTTAAATGCCTTTTCCTCATCTGTTTCTCGACCGATTTTTGTTTATATTTTTTTTTGTAGCTATCCATTAGTTTTAGTGCTATCAAAACAAAATTGATGGGATTAGGTTTTTTTTTCTACACCACGAACATTTTATTTATTAGTAGTCTCCATTCGTCACAATTCACGCTTGTTACATGGACTTTTTTGTACTATATTTGTATAATCGTTACATATTTTATCATTTAAACACAAGAATAAAAAAGTAAAGACAATAAAAAAATTGTACCCCATATTATAGTTGAATTTTGACGTTCACTGGGTAATTAATATAAATTGTCGAAGACTTAACATTTAGTGTTACTTACCTAAACAGTGAAGGCTAAATTAATCCGCTTTGCACCATTATAGTCCAGGCATTGTTACGAGGTTAAATCCTGACCACCGTATAATAAGCTCCGCAAGGCAGATGGCTAACAATAGACACGAAATTATTATGTTTATAACTTTACAATACGTTCCCGCACATAAGCCTTCAAACAATTTAACTTGCCAGAGATCGGGAACGACCACTGGAATGATATATATTACATTAATGAATGTATTCTCGGTGTGGTCACGGTTGAACTAACACTATGATCTTATATGTCGGCGACGCAAAATAATAAGCATGATAAAATATGCTAAAAGTAAGAGTTACGTCATTCGTATCGTCGCGTGTCTCAGTTATGAAAAAAAAAAAAAACGTTATGGATATATTCGTGTCTCGTTTCCGCGGAAAACTAACTGTCGGATACTTTTTTATGACAAAGGCCAGCAAACAGGCAGACGGCCTATGTGATGCCTACAGTCGCCTGTGGGTAATTAATTGCATTAACCAAGGGTATCACTCTTGCGTTGCCGGCATTGAAGAGCTTGCTTAAATTCCGTTTTGAAGACCCCATGTCATAATTCTAGGGGAATATAAATACCGTACCGGGTAACCCATTCCACAACACTTTCGTACGCGTAATTAAAGTTCTGGAAGATCTTACTGTTGTCGCTATTTTATTAGGTTTTAGAGTGTTTGGAAGATTAACCAGCCGACGGCGGGAGATGCGAATTTGGAACGACGATAAGAGCACCATATCAAAAAGTTCACAACTTTAAATTTAGGAATTAAAACATTAGAAAAATTACATCAATTTTCATATCTATACATATAATAAAAATGAAGTGTCTGTATGTAATATCAAAATAACGTCTTTTTACTGATTGGATATGAACGTATACACGATAATGATAACAAAAACCCATTTTTTAAAGTTTTTGTCTGTCTGTCTGTCTGTCTGTATGTATGTTGAGAAGAGAATACTTGCGATAACAACCTGATGGATCTCTATGAGATATCGAAGTCGACCATTGGCAGAAGACTGCGGGATCGGGACAAGTGTCGTCTTCTCGTTTCTGAAACCACAAGACCCTTGTTCGACCGCAAACAGGTAAGTTCGTCTTCTCGTTTCTGAAACCACAAGACCCTTGTTCGACCGCAAACAGGTAAGTATAGTAAATGGTTTGCATTAATATAACAATATTTTTCATCACAAAAATTCAGCTGTTCATTGATACAATGTGTATGTACTGAATGTTTGACCTAGAAGCGGTTATTGCCCTGCAACTTATACATTTATTTTTAGTAAGATAGACTTAAATAATGTACTGTCTTCGTATTATCATTTGGAATATTATAAATTGTATTTCGAAGCCATTAAAGTTAATAAGACAGACCTCAGTTATTACTTGCAATTGAATTTATTAAGCAAAGATAATAATATGCTGAATAAAATATTCATATTGAGATTCATGCCCCGCTTGGAGTTTAGGTGGTAGAGCTACGCTGAAGCTATTACTGGTATCAGCATGAATGGGTCCGCTCGCCCGGGGTAGTATCATCCTCTCACAGAAAGCCGACGTGAAGTAACAGTGCTTGCACTGTTGCGTTTCGTTCGGTCAGTGAGAGCGCCGGAGGCCCACATATTTAAAAGGCCGGTAACGCACTTACGACTCCCCTGGTGTTTCTAGTGTCTATGGACGGCGGTGATCACTTACCATCAGGTGACCAATCTGTTCGTTTGCCCCGTATAATATAAAAAAAAAGCAAGAAGCAGACGGTAAAAGATTAACTGATGCAGTTCAAACATAAATATTTATGACTAGCGTTTGCTCGCGGCTCCGATCGCATTAATGTAGATTTGTTCTACATCTCGGGAACGGTTTTTTTTTTTAATTATTATTTGTCCACAAAACTGACTACAATCTCGGTATATACTTAGGAATGAGCGATATTGACAAATCATGCGCTGATTACACTCTTCTAGAGCAGCATGCAGGTCGACTTTAGCTGGATTAAACATACCCTATGTCCTTTTCTGTACCCCCGAGATTATGTATACGAGTGTTGATGATGTTCGGTCGAGTAAGCAAGATATGAAAGCGTGATAAACAAACTCATTTTTATTTTTAATTAAGTCATAGGAAAATAAATGTTCTTCGTGTTAAAATATCCACATAAACCAACTTTAATAACGATTTCTTCAATGGTACCGTATTTAACGTGTTGTAGCGTCATCTAGTCGCGAATTTTACTACATGTGAATATATTAAAATATTTTCCATGAGAAAACAGCGTACGTACTAATAATTCATAATAATCGGTCGACCGGTGTTGTTGGAATTTATTAATATCAGATATGTTATACTTATATATTCACTTGTTTAGGTCGTAAGGTGGTAAACACGGTAAGAAATGAATATATCTATAGATACTTGACAACAGATTTTCAACTTGACGGTGGTAGCGAGCCAAACGGAGATAAGGAAAACCCGTACCACAATACTCTCTTATTTCATCGTGATGTTTCCCTTTGGAAAACGCTCAGGTCTTTAATAGGAGGATTTTTATATTACACACTATCACAGAGACGTCATTGTTTCGATATATCAATAAATAAATAATCTATCTGTATGTAGTGGTCGTAATTCGACGATAAGTATCCGTAAGTTATAGAAACTGTTATAGAAATTAAAGGTAATGGAAACATTTAAATTGATAAGGTAAATGTGGGATAGTTGCCATAGGAGGATAGATGGATCATATTGTATATAGGAATGTACAAATCTAGTTAATACTAGCTAGGAAATTAAAACCCCTGTCTCAGAAATACGCGAGCGATTATTAAGCTGAAAAGAATACGTTTTGAGTTTTTTTTTTTGTATATTATAGGGAGGCATACGAACAGGCGGGTCACCTGATGGTAAGTGATCACCGCCGTCCATAGACACTAGCAACACCAGCGGAGTCGCAAGTGCGTTGCCGGCCTTTTATATATGTGGGCCTCCGGCGCTCTCACTGACCGAACGAAACGCAACAGTGCAAGCACTGTTACTTCACGTCGGTTTTCTGCGAGAGGGTGATACTACTCCGGGCGAGCCGACTCATTCATGCTGAAACCAGTAATAGCTTCAGCGTTATCGATAAAATTCGATTGCTTTGCATACGAACACCACGAATTAGAAATTAAATGGTTTTACGCAAACATGCAACTTGTTTGTTTATGAAGGTTTATTTAATTTTATTATTAAGTATAAAAGTATACTTGCAATATTCATCGATAAATGTTTATATAAATATTTAATGTCTTTCGTTTGAACGAAGAAGGCATCTATCCTCATACGGATAGATGCCTCGATTTTTGTTAACAATGAATGTGTTTAGGGGCTATCTATCCCTCATGAATGTTGAAGGTTGAATGACTTTTGACAAGTCGTTTAGAATTGTTAATATATGTTTAGAATCCCTAGTATACTTTCTTATACCAGTTTAGAGATCAGTTCAGTTCAGAGCCAGTTTAGATAGACGTGAGACTGTATCCAGAAAATAATGTAATGTTCCGTTACTCTTAATTTCATAGTACCCAATACACATGGCTTTGATTACAAGGGAGATACTGATTTCATACTAAGATTGATATTTGTTTTTAGAAAGATATCAATTGATTTCAAATTGTTGGGCAACTATCCCACATTTACCTTATATTAGAAGAAATCAGAGGTTTTAAATTACGCTCAAAAAAGTCCAAATTGTTTGCGAGAACATTTTTACGAATCTTCTATGACTTTCAAGGACTCCAATTATCAAAGCGCCGAAAGATCAATAACTCATCAGGCCTTTAATAAAAGCACCCATGCGAAGCAAGGGCGGGTCGCTAGGATTGTATAAAACAATTTCAAAGTTAAGTTTTAAACTTAACAACAACTAATTTCAAAGTTAGCACTTGAATTACTGAACACTTGATTCTTAGTATTGGTTTTACTAACAAATGTTATTTCTTACAACCGGGATCGGGTTTATACAGTACAGAGTAACTCGAATTATAATTACCGTGTTTAGTTGGTTCAGTTACCCAACGGCCACGCACGATCGAAGTGCATTCACCACTGCTCCCAAATATAGACCAAATTCCTGTCCAGCAAATTACCGACTGTTAATATGTTTTCCCTCCCTTTCACTCTCCACTGTCCAGTCCCACGTTTCAATGTCGCCGTCTGTGTATAATATTAATAACGGGTTCTAAATAAATTATATCTTGTTTATATTCGTAATTATGTAGGTAATTAATTTTTAAATGATAATAATTATGTCTACAACAAACATTTATAGTATGTATTATTGCCTACGGCTTCGCACGTGTTCGTTATTATTTCTTGTATCAAACAGTTAAGTAATAGTAACTTTAGCGCGCATTTTTCACGATGATCGATAAAATAATATATAATAATCGTTGATGCATTCGCTAACTATTCTCTCCCGCCCAATCTGCTAATTTGTGTCCCAAAGTCCATTCTCCCGCTTTTTCTATTTAATCTGTACATCAGCGACCTACCGCGAACCCCGGAAGCAAGTTACGCTGTTACACTGATGACACAGACGTTTTTTGCATCAGGCAGACAGAGCCCATCCCACATGGCAAATAGTATCGTTGGTGGTGTATCAGAGTCAAACCAGATAAGAGTTTCAGAATACTCTTTGATCCCTCTAATAAGTCGAATATACTAAAGCCCCTTAGGCTATTTGATTGTTGATATCCCTTAGGTTACTGAGGTCAGGTATCTCGTTGTCATCCTAGATGATAAACTCACTTGCAACGCCCTCACCCAGAGATTGCAGAACAAGGCCGCTATAGTCTTGAGTCGCTTGCATATTTTGCAAAATATTACTCAGGTATAATCTAACTCTCTATATCCTGTTTCTGTACACACGTCCAAAGACAACTTTGAAAAGTTGCAGGTTATAAAGAACCGCTTCCTACGAATACCTGCTGGTGCCTATAGCACGTTCGAACCGTCGATCTCCATGAGGACTCTAGGAACTGCCCTCGATCTGGGCAAATCGCGTATGTAAAGCCCCTCACCAACTATTTCGATAAAATAGTAAACTATCCTAGACCGTTATGTATATCCGCTGCGAAATATAATCCCGACCTCGACCCGGCGCCCGTCATCATAAAAGAGGACCGCGTGGTATCTTTGCCGATCTCTTCGATCGATTCGTATACCTCTAATTATTTAAAGAGCATGCTCGAATAACCACAACTCTTGTCACCGTGGTCTGGCGGTGAATTTCGCTCCTGCAAACTCTCCGCGGCCCCCCTCGGTAGCTTCTCAAGCCTAGGTCCAATACCCTAAAGTGGAGCCCCCGAGAACACAGTCACACTCGCATCATCTTATATATAATTTAAATTTGTATAACTGTTTGGCGCATGGCAGCTACGCGAATTTACGCACATTGTACCTATGATGTTATGTATTGCCCGCCTTTGCTATTCACCGAAAGGTCAAACGAACCTTTGAGGCTTTGATTACATTTTGTATCGTTGATTTGATACATTACGTTTACTACATTTTCTAGAAACTTGATTTTGTATATTAATAGATAAATCATTTTGGAATCACTGGTTCTTAGTTTATAACGCTTCAATTAGAAAATGCAAAAAGCTTCAAAAATCATAAAATTCGTGCGAATTCATTTATACATCGTTCCACATGTAGCGGTGAAACCACCGTTTAATTATTGCATTATAATAAAAATATGTTTTGGTCTATTCGGAATGGATACATTCAACATCTACTGGAATCCATAAAATATAGACCGACAGTAGGGGCAAAATAAATATACTCACTGGGATCGTAGGATTCGCCAGAGATATTCCGCGACGTCATTACTGACGAACATTTTATTCCGCGTAATATATATATTCTATCGTTCACTACAAACAGACCTGTTCTAGTAGGTGTACATGCAGACAGACATGTATTTCTTCTCAAATTTTATGATATATAACTACTGTAAAGATTATAAATTAATATTTAAAGTTTGGTTTGTATGTTTCTATTTCTAGATTGAACTGAAAACGGTTTGACTAATTTATAACATATATGTAAATATGACTTATTTATTGATAATAATTAAAAATATTAATAATACCTTTAAAATTCATATAAAAATAATTATAAAAGATTAAATGTTTATTTATTCACAATACATTTAAATGATATTTGTATATAGGAAGTATATATCCGTCCAAATGTGATGATACCCTATACTAACAATTATCATACTTATATATACTTATTACTTATTATATGAGTAACATCCCATTTACGAATAATTACTGCGGAATAAATGCACACGGAGCTTCAGTTTGAGCTAGTAGTAAACATATGTGTTTTGCTTTTCTTATCTCGATACTATTCAAGAAATGGTATACCTACGCAAATATACTATATTCTAATTTGATACATCCATTAATTTATATGACAAATTTATAAATGAAAAATTATTAAAATATATAGATTCGTTGTTTTTTTTAGTAAGACCATTTCCCGAGGGCACTACAAGCATAATTATCATACCAGCCCTCGAGAACTTTCACGAGCAATCCACGAGAAAACAAAAAAAAAAAAATCACAATTCAATATTTAACTCACAAAACGTACGTGGCATTACAAGAAAAAAAATCTTAGGTTCAAGTTTCTTCCTAATTTATTCTTTCGCCGCCAGAGGACAGTGTGAACGATTTAAAATAACAAAAATTCTTTTGTATCTACACTTCGGAGTTTGATTCCGCTGGTCAAATCACTCGACCATGGTTGTCGAATAATAAACGTATTTGTTTCTTACAAATGGTTGGTTGGTTGTAAATGAAAATGGATTCTCGAATGTTGCGTGAACATAATTTTGGCACAACACAACTTGCTCTGTTGAATTTTTCAGAATTATTTCTATTTCGGGAAAGAATAGTAACTGTTACTTTTGGTAAAAACAAAAAACAATTTAAATTTAGAAATAACACCACCAACGGGGAAAAAATATAATGGGGAATTATATTTGTTACCAGATTCGTGACGGACTTTAGCAATCATGAAAAAAAAAACCGTGACATTTAAAACGTTACACGAGCAGGCTTTCCACAGATAAGTTAAGGTAAACTCTTTCGAAAGTTAAATTGGATTTGGAAATGATATTTTTAGCTGTATATTTTGTTGTTGGGAAATCCTACGTCTACTGTAATCTTATGACCTTTCAAATACTGTAACTAATACTTTTTATTATGTTATTAGTAATAATTCGATTTCACTTCACTTGATTTTTCTTGTTCGTGATCGTTATAAATTATAAGTATATATATATATATATACTAACAATATACAATATACATAACAATATAATATACATACAATATATATATATCCTTATATTATTACATATTTTTTAGCGGGACTGAAAATTTAATAGTGGCGCCCCACTTCCCAGTGTTTGAGATATATTAGTTAAAAAAACTCACTCAGGTACCATGGTTGACATTTTTCTAGAGGGGCCAATAAAATAAATTGTAATAAATTTAAATTAAATGGTCTTTTACCTAATAGCTTTTCCTTTTGTATGACATGTTGGAGACATACATCCAGGAAAAAATAAAGAGTCTGTAAAAAAACATCAATTCTTGATACGGTGAATCTTAAATCGGCATCTTAATTCCACAAGTTTAGTAGTGGAATGGACTTGTGCGGACCCATTTTTCTTACAAGTAGGCGGTGAGCCAATCAGGTTTTCGTATGCTAGGCGCTTTATGGAACAAGTGCTCTTTATTTTTAATCCTATCATATTATGATTTTGGCACCCCATAAACTGCTGTCCAGAGCAGGTGCCTACGTTTTTCCCACTTAGATCCGGGGCTGTGTTTTCAAGTTGTAAAGGTGTTTTAACTGTCGAGGTTCGATACACTAAGCTTCATTCAAATTTGATGTTCCTATCCTATCAAAAAGTTAGTTAAAAATCAATTATACAATTCTATCCGAAGTGACATACAACGAAGTGAAAGTATTAAAAAAAATCATAATTTTACTTGAATGGTTGAGTTAATATAACTAAGTTTTTATAATATAAGTACACTGCCGGCTCCTGCGGTTTCATATCGCTAATTAAACAGTCCGTGATCTTTTGTAAACTATCTTGGCTGGTTTGCGCTGCGCTTTGCGTGCCTTTTCAATTGTTTTGCCTTCGTTCCTAATAGCCTGTAACTCGCTCGTTATAAGGGGAACACGCTCCTCGAAGGAATTCAATTTAATTATTAGTTTAAATTCTCCTTTCAAATTAAGAATTAATTCAGATAATACTTGCTATAAAATAATAAGAATAATTATTATTATAACAATAACGAGTCATAGTAAGCTCGAATGAAGTAGTTTCAAATTACACAACGGTTGAGTTTTTGGTAAAAGGGAACAACCGTGATCAAACCTTAGCATGGTATTAACAAAATTTCTAAAACCCACCTGACTAGCTACCACTTTCAAGTTTGACATCAAGCATTTTCGAGTGTCTACAGGTTGTGCTGCAATTGATAACCAGTGTTTCAGATTCTACCGTGTTACTATTTTAAGCCTTATAGCTATAAATTAAATAAATGACAAAATACTATTGGTCAACCTTTCAATATAATCTTAGCCGGTGATTCAGGGTCGTTTATGGCGAATTGTTTATTTTATTTAATATATATATTTTGGCGGCCTTACCAATTTATGTTACATGAAATATCTTCATAACTGTTGGGTAAAACTTTCTGCCTGGAGGTATCAACTAACATAATCATCTCTTCAGCCTACATGTGCCGACTCTACTTAGGTGGGATGAAGGTAACAAGGAGCAGAAGAGTATGTTGAGAAAACTATAATACTTCAGTTTCATAACGATGGTTTATTTCATAGAAAACTCGAGTCCATTGTAGTATTCGTTACCACAGATTAATAACTACATATGACATATTATAATCGTCATTATTCTGGAATGATCCGTGACGTGAAGCTATTAATTATAAAGGTATTTTGTTTAACACCCTACGAATTTCCCCCCATGTTTATTGATTCTCATCGGCTGAGTCATGTTTCGCATTTGTTCGGAGGGGGTGTTTTTTGCGTGCTAGGTATATCGGATAACGCTCTCAATTTGTTTGTTATTAGTTGAAAAGTTTTTAAGTTTTATACACATCAAATTCATACAATTATTATATTTTGTATTGTCTAGGTGACTATTATAGTATAAACAAGAGATTTTTTTTAAGTGAAACTTCTTATGGGGAGGCTTTGAAAATATGGTCCGCATCCTTTTCTGTGGCGGAAAGTGGTACGGGTAAACACTGTGTCGGGTAGAGTGTTGAAAACACCGTTTTTCGTACGATCACCGAAGTTAGCATCGTCGGGCGCGGTGAGTACTTGTTTATAAAGAAGTTTATACATTTCTTTCGGGTGGTCATAATCACACACACACAATACACACTTTTTTTTAATTTATGAAAGTCTTCATTAAGCGATAAACAAAAGGTAGTTCTACCTATCTTCTTTTTCGACCTTCTATGCCATAATAAATCTCTAGAGCCGTCGTATCTACTGATACTTACTATATTTGTTCAAAACTGATTACGGGTAACATAAGGACCATAACCAAACACAAAAAGTATGTCTTTAAAACTTTACCCTTCTATGTGTCTGCCCGTTTGAAAACACGAAACCCTTAAACATATTTTTATGTGATTTTCATAAAGTACTAAAAGTCTGTTCACCTTAATACGGTTTGTACAAGAGTCAAAAGATAGAGCTTCATTAATTGGTTTCCTGACGCTTCGTGTTGCGGGCTCGGACCTTATTATCAGTTGCTTTTCAAAATACAGCTCTACGTAGCCTGGTTCTCTCTCATCTTAGTGAAGCAAATAAGCTCTTTGTGCATGTTCCCAGTCAAGCTACTTCAAAGGCTATAACACAAAGAACCCTTATAAGAAAAAGAAATAAGTGATAAGTTAAAAAAGCGTAAGAAGTCGTGTAGATAGCTAGTCTGAATGAACACAAAAAATAGGTTTTATTACAGTATATCGATACATCAAAATAACGATATTTTGTTCTGAAAATTTGTTTACTATATTCGAGTACCAATCAAATTCGATATTCTTCATTTAAAGGCAATCCGGTATCCAATTTCATGCGTTTCAGATATTGGACGCGATGCAAATGCAATTTCGATGTTATGAACGTGTCGAAAAAAGCGAATTTATCTGTGGTATCGTTTTTTGTTTGTTTCTCTATTAACAGCGGATTTTTCTAGGAAATTTGATTAGTTTTTTAAAAAGTATTAAAACATTTTTGTTACACCTACCAATATCAAACATTTTCCGAATAGTTTATACACATATTGATAGTTTTGCAACATATGTATATTCTGGTTTTAAATTAAAATGTTGATAAGTAGATATATTTTCTATTGAAAAACATAAACAATGTTGGTAAAACATTAAATATTGATACGATACAATAAATATCAAACTGTATCACACTAAAAATTACGGAACTGGCCACTCACATGAAGATTGTTTAAAAAGTAACTACTACATTTGAAAATGGAACATTTTGGTATTAAAATACAATTTATTTCATGCTTTTGTCACTTGTTTTTACATTGTGGCGCCATTTTGAATATCGCTTGTCTGTCTACGTTACTGTGGTTTTAACTCGTGAAAATGTTCGTAGCAGTATGATTTATTACGATTTTAAGTGTAATTTGACAACTCAGCAGAGTGTCGCTCGCCTTCGAACTGCTTTTCGCAACGCAACACCATGCAAGTCAACTGTTTATAGCTAGTTCGTAAAGTTCCAACGTGATCGAGTTAATTTTAGTAACGATTTTCGTGATGGTCGTCCGTCTATCGCTGTATATCTACGTGGTTTGCTCGAAACAAACGAGCATGTGACCTTACCAAGTTATTCGAATGTTTTAAAAGGAAACATGTAGATCTTATGGATCATCCTGCATACAGTCACGACCTTGAACCATGTGACTTCATCCTGTTTTCAGAAAAGAATAATTATTAACGGGGTCAATTATTCTCAATACCAGAAGAGGCTTTTGAAGAATATGAAAAGCATGTTTCTAAAGTACGGACGTGTGTGCCATAAGCGTTTTCCAAATTGGGTTTATTTGTATGAACATTGCTGTTGATGCTAAGGGACAATATTTTGAGTCAAAAACCAAAATCGGGTGAGTGCCTTAAGCGCTCCTCTTAGTAATTCGGTGAAACTGTATAGGCCTTGCCAGAACAACGGTGTAGTCAGTTTGAAAAAAGAAGTAAAAAAAAGAGTCATAAATTAATTTTTGACCCGTAGTTTTTTTTCTTCTTAATTATTCCGGAAGATTTTATTGCACTCTACGTATTGCACGTTTTCATTTGCCCGTTCGTATCACAAAAACCTTTGTACGTATTATTTGACTAAATGAAAATAATAGTTATAACAATGAAATGACTTAATAGTTAAAATAAATCAACGCTGCAATAAATACTGCTGCACCCAACGTTTTTGATGCAGCCATTCTAGAAGTTTTATTTAATTAATATAATATTGTTCATTACAACAATCATTAAATATTAAGAATACCTATATTAAGAAAAACATATATAGTTCGATCTCAATCTTAGCTTAAGTGATGGTGCTTTTAAAGATATTTATTTTCGATCTGACTAAAAGCTGTTGGCCTGAAGGACCATGACAGTTTAGCGGTGTTAGTGGTAAGTGAGGGGGACACTTAGTTTGGCTAGACCTTGCATCTAATTATTTAAGCACACTAGTATTATAAATATGTTATTCATTTATTTAATATATGTCCTTATCTAATAAGTTGACAATTATAGCTAAGTCAAACTAGCTAAGAAAAAGAAAAATATGCCTCACAGAAAGAAAACTATGCATCTAAATTGTGGGAGTGCAGATATGAAGTGCAGTGTCGTGTGTGTTGTTAACTAGTGAATGAAGTGTCACCGTATCACGCAAGCGTGCTCGAGGGTTCTACTCCTGAGGATTGCACCTAGGCTGGAGGCGCTGTGAGGGGAGGTTGTGGGGAAGCTAGCCGTATCTCGACGGCGCGCCCGTCCGCCGCGGCAGGAACGAAGAGACCGTAATGTTTATTCTAACGGAATGGCAAGAGGGAGGTGAAGATGGGGGCGGGGGGGTTTGTACGATTTGCTCGCTACTATAATTCCGTCATCGGAGTTATTTAATGTTACGCGACTGTTCCTTTATTCACAGACTCTCTAGGTCTATTCAAGTTTGGACGATTAGTTACTGTATTGAAATAATTAGTCACAAAAAAAATATATATCCTTAGATTTGATCGAAAGATGTTCCATATTTCTATGGAGATCTTCGTTTCCAACAAACAACAAGGCACCAACGGACTTACGAGAATTGATTTTCGAATACAGTTCACCGAGATATAAAGCCGGTAACTTGTTAGTCAAAGGGACGCTAGCAGAAGCCCTATTTCTGCACTGTATTGCAAAACGCTCCGGCTCATATTTTTTACTTCTGTTATAAAATATTAAAGAAACTTGCAGTTCTATAACTGTTTATAGTCAACTCCAAAAGGACCAGAGTACTTACTGCAAATTTCTACTCTTGAGGAACTAGTAGAAATGACTGAAAGTCCTTCGTACTAACTATTCAGGATTACTTACGTATAATCTGAACTACATTCGCGTATTTATTTATTTAGGTAACAAACAGCCATACAAGTTATAATTATAATATAAAGCAAAAGGTCCAAAATACTATTATTTAAAGGCAAAATAATTTGTAGGCTATTTTTAAGAAATCGTAGCAATAACTTGATATGTATGGTTTAAATTAATTGCAAATTACCTTCTTTTTTATCTTTTACGTATCAGTCTTATATAGTATATCATCCACTTTTTATTATAAGACTTTTAATGATTAGAAAATATGCCAACATTGTTAAGGAATTCATTATACAGATTGCAAAATCGTAGAAAATATTAATTCCGAAAATAATTGGTGCGACAAAAAAGGATGTGAAGTGTCCTTACAACGAGTATTGTATATAGAAGACACTCATAATAATGTACTACGTCCTACATTTCGTCAAGCTTTAACATGATAAAAATCCATAGATACAAATCTCTTTGGAACCGATTCTTAAATCGTATCAAAAAATGAATTACGATAGTAGTAGTCATCAGGAAGACAAGGTAGGTACGGAATACTGTTGGCATTTATGGATGGAAGCATTTGGATACCAACTTGGACTATTTAGCTCGCTCGAAGACGAACTGTGAAAATTATTGACAATCTCAAACTCACAAACGGTATTGTGGTATACCATTAAATTTAAGGAAAGACGTCACTCCTTTGTATGTGTTCTACCGTTCGTACAATGGTCTGTGTTCCGAGGAATTGTTTAACATTATTCCTGTGGCTACTTTCTATCATCGCACTGTTCGTCACCGGGAAGGAAATCACCTTCACACCTTGGAACCGAAATTGTCAGAGGCTGTTCAAGTATCATGTAAGCAGAATTTTTGTAATTCCTGACCATCCTCTCCCTCTCGTCAGCAAAAGTAAGCAACGCTCGCCCATGCTTGCGTAAACATTTATATAAGAATTTGTAATATGTTCTAGTTTCTTTATTGATTCTTGGCCAGCAGTTAACAAATTTAGAAATATGGGATTTATGGTCTGTGGAGGAAATAACTTATAAGGGGTTTGTAACTAGGGTGATGGTAACCCAGTGGATAAGATCGCGCGCCTCACATATCAGACTTACACATCCAGATTCTCCTATCCCTTATGCCATAAAATTAAGCAAATAAAAGACCATCACGCCCACCTTTAGCGCTTACGGAATATTTGAATGGCTCCTCACAGACGGTTTAGTTTCAGAGAAGTTCCCTCCCATGAACGTTTCTCTTATGGAATTAACTTCCAGCAGTGGCTTTCCCAGGGGACTACACCATGGGATTCGTCAAGAGGGAAATAAAGGGATTTTTAAAAGATTGGTAACGTGCATGTGATACCTTCTGTGTCCATAGGCTGCGCTAACCGTTTACCGACAGGCGGCCCACATGATTATTTACACCAAAAAAAAATACCATTTAAAAAATAGAAACTTATTTTGTATACAAAAGACGATGTATTTATAAGAAAATAAAATTATATTTCAAAGAACGCCATAACAATAACCGTAAGATCTTTAATTTCATAACACTATCGCAGCCTCGGTATGTTGTTTTTAAAATAAAAATCCCTTTGTTATCGTGGACTATATTTGTACGCAAATGTTCGTCGATATTATTAAAACGTTTCGTATTGCGTCGAGGGAGTCACGAGTAGATCCGTTATTATGTATCATAATTTGTTGCCTAAGAATACTAAGTTATAATAAACGTAGGTATAACATAAACTCTCATGTTTCCAAGCTGAAATAATTCGCCTCTTACCTGAAGTATATCAATAAATTAACGTACTCTTTTAGTAAGTTCACAAATTTGTCAAATGTCTATAAAATGTTAGTTACCACTTCCATGAAGTCTATAAAAGGAAATATCTAATCTCTAGGAAGTCTATTAAATACCGGTTACCACGGTTACTCTGATTTTCGCGAAACTGGAGCTATGCGATTTTTTACCCTTCTTCGTGAAGACGAAATAGAAGTTTAAAGAACTTGATAAACGATACATTTTAGAAAACATACGACTCCGACCGACGGGACGGCATATTTAATTGCGAATTACGAAATTACAAAAGAATACTACTTTATAAGAGGTTATTTAGTGTGAGAAGAACTAAACTTTTACCCGTCATGCAAAAGGTAATTCCGTTTGATTTTATAAAACTTTCTATATATAATTAAAGTTTTTGATATACGTAGATTATAACTGGGACTTAATTAAATATCTATGTATCAAATAATCATTTTCATTGGTAATTAACCTTATACATAGGTTTGTATGTCAAATTATACCCCGAGAACGACAATTCGACTAACGATTTTGCTCGAAGTATTGCTGTATTAAATTTAAATATAAAAAATGAGTGTGTGTTTATGACCACACAATAGGAGTGAAAACTAATAAATAATTCAATTATACGCAATTATGTACAAAATTTAATTTAACTATAGATAATTAAATATAAAAAAATAAGCACAGTAGTACAGCTCATACAGACATGTCAATATTTATATATACACGTATAATAGTACTATATAAAAACGTACAATATATATCATATACTTGAAATACTACACTGACTATCTACAAAGCATAGTATATAGTAATATTATTTTACATAATAATAAAAAGGTAATTATTGGAACGATGCACTCTTTGTTAGATAGGAAACGTGGTTGATGACGGATGGACACGAATAAATCCGAGTCACCGTCACCAACCTGAGCGAGACGGTTCACTGTTCCTATGCACCTACAGAAGTTGTTCCTTTGAAAATATTTATCAAAACGTGGCTTGAATTAAATAAACTTGTTAAAACCGTTTATGAAAGCTGTGCGACTGCAGAAATGTTAAATAGGAAAACTGTGTTATTGTGCCTCGTATAACGTCGAGGTTTTGTTGAATAGACGACGCTGGTCGTCAAACGGCGCGGAGGGGTGCGGCGGGAGGCGTACGGCAACCGGGTATGGGGACGGGACGTGGGCGAGGAATATTGATCCACAGTGCACCACCTGGTGTTGCAACAAGAGAAAAGCGCTTTTTTACATAACACAGCAATTACGACATTTCCGCTTTTCCGCTTTGACGAAGAATTGTTTTAAAATGCAAAACATTTAATATGCCCTTGTTTATTTATGTTACTTGATTTGTATTTCATTGGAACGGTTGTGTATATCTTCTAAGATATTCATTGAGGCGATATGCTAAAGGGCAGTTTTGGTATATAGTAAAAAATATATCCAATATAAATAAATTTAATTCCATATAGATTAATATTATATTTGTATACATAATAGATTTACAATTAACCATTTATATTTTAATAATAAGTTTTGAATGATAAAAATAATTACTGGGGGTCACAACCCCTCGAATGTCCAAAACCATAAAGGTTTAAGTTCCATACAAACGAATATAGACCTCATGAGACACAGGTCAACAGACTGTTGGCAGCCTAAGCATAAAAAAAACCTGATTTACTACAAAACTTTGAAAATTAACTAATGATTTATTTGTAAAATTGTAGCTATTGTTTATGTAAAATTAATTTAAAAATATGTTTTTATTTGTACAAACTTTCTTTTACTAAACTATGAATTTTACAATATACTTACGATAGCTGACATCTAGGTCTTAAAAATCAGCAGAAGGGTTAATTAAAGTATATATTATTTGTCTGTCTATCTATCTCGTTCTACCCTGTGGTTAAAGGTATAGATGGATGACGCGTGACTCTAACGCGTAATCGTGTAAAGTTGTCCGAGGGACCAAGATTTTAGTTCTGATACGTCGCCGTTCATTTACAATAATTAAAAAAAAAAACAATGTCGCCATGATTTTGCTCTAGTTTTATTGATTAACATCTTGTGTGTGATTAAAACTAGCCGTGCCCGCGACTTCGTCCGCGTGGATTTTCAATTCTAACCACAGTGATTAATAAAATTATAGATAAAAAGGCGTATCATAATTCGACATCGACCCTTCGTGAACGATTTTGTTCTTCGTGGCGTAGCGTGACACTTGCAATGTCTAGTAGTTGCTCATACTGTGAATGTATAATTCTGACTATCAATACACGGCGTGGACAAACTCTGTCCAGCGGCTATTGCATAAATTGCTTCTCTTTTATGTTTTCTTATAAGTAAGATAAATATATATACGAATATGATATATATGTAAAACATGTCCTATGTGTTATACCGGTGTAAAATCTATCACCATACCAAATTTCATCAAAATCTGTGCAGTAGTTTTTGCGTGATGCGCGCACAAACGACAGACAAAATTCTAAAAACAATACAAAAGCGTTCTGTCATTGATTCTCAGCGCACCAAAGTATTTTTCCTTAAATATATTCAATATACAGATTACGTCTCGTTAGCCTTTTATTATATGTATAGACAACAGAGAATTAAAAAACCGAGACCTTCAACTAACTGACCCACAAACTGATTTTGTAATGTACCTACTCTCGTATATTATTACCAAGATCTAAATGGCGTGCGTCGGTACAATCAGTACAAGGGTATCTGAATATTTGTTCATTGTAAAATGTACGTACGACTCAGATTAAAGTTTGCCTTAGTAGTCCGGTGCCTGGCTAACAGTGTGGGTCAGTTCGAAAAAAAAAAGTTTGCTCTTGTTTTCCTTTAATATAAAAACGTATTACTTTTTTTTGTACAATATCGCCAATACATATTCAAATCAGACATTTTACAGTTAACAATCTATACATCTATACATATAAATAAAATTGGAGTGTCTGTTTGTACTATCAAAATAACGACTTTTTAGTGATTAGATATGAACGTATACACGATACTGATAACAAAAATATAATTTTTAAAATTTTTGTCTGTCTGTCTGTCCGTCTGTATGTTCCGGGTAATCTCCGAAACGGCTGGACCGATTTTGACAGAAATTTCATTGACGGATAGTTAAAATTACAGCGGGTGACATAGGCCACTTTATTTTAGACTAGCTGTCATTCATGGCTTCGTCTGTAGTACTATCTCCAAAACGATTGGACCTATTTTCATGGGACTTTCACTACCAGATAGCTAACGTTATAAAAAGTAATTAAAGCTTTTTTATTTTGGATTAGCTTTTACCGATGGCCTTATTTGCAGTACTATCCTCTAAAACGTTTGAACCATTTTCCACGGCACTTTCACTAACAGATAGCTGATCTTATAAGAAGTAATACACAATTATAAAAGAAAACACATGCGGAGCTCCGGGCAACAGCTAGTATTACATAATTTTAAATTACTTTAGTAAGATAACTTCGACAGCTTAGTCGGATCGCCCAACTTTAGCAAAAGTCGCCTCTATTTCTTTCCATTCTGTTCTGTTCAGCGCTTTGCTAGTTCAGTGTTTTCTATATACTTTATATCATCTTTCCGTCTTCGAAAATGTCTTCTCTATCTTCGTTTTGTTTCTGGGGTGCCAGTAAACAATACTTTTATTCCATATCTCTATATCTGTTATCATATGGCCTGTCTAATTTATATTACCTTTGTTATTATGTCAACTATTTTCGTACTTTCCTATATTTTTTTTATTTTGAATATGCTTCTTTCCATCATGGTCTAGTAGAAATTTAAATTTTTTGTCTGTGCTTTTGTTAGAGCCCAAATGTGGCAATCGTATGTGAGAACAGTAATACACAAGTGTAATACAACTTCTTCTTGACGAATATGCTCACTACTGTATTTTCCAAAGATCCCATAACCTATTACCCACCTACAACGAGGCTTAAACAAAGTCGCAGACTCACCTGGAATAATACATCAACTGAAGAACGATTATTCCTCGTTGTCAAAATGAAAGAGAACAGTTTGAGTACTGTTGGTTTGAAATAGAAATACACATGGCGTTGGTGATCCCATAATCAAAAGATACACAGTTTCTACCATTTTTACATACATTATTATTCTTCTGAGTTACTTCATTCCAAAATTATATTAACTGAGTGATTATACGAGGCGTACTACCTACATCCTATGATAAAATCGTACCTATGACATTTGTTATTGATGAATGACTAAGCGCTGATAAACACTTCCTATTGGTCAGGCTGCTCAGTGTTTTGTTAGTATGTAAATTAGTTTTTATGTAAATCGCTAAATAACACCCGCTACAGAATTGTGTATAAACAGTTGCACGTGATATATAATTGCTATAATTCTATCGTTACTTTTTAACAGTTATAGCAAATACATCGTTATATTTCATATTGTAGAATACTATTAACGTATAATTTTGTTTTGTGATTGTTTTGACAAACTAATAAGGCAAGGTTTCGAAGGCAAGAGTTATGAGGCCACCACATGTTGATGTTCAAAATTAAGACACTAATTTGCAAAATTATATAAATCGCGGTATACGTGATAACTGTACTCAATGGTGAAAAATTTTAATAATATTTATTATAGCTGTATAACTAGATTTTTGAAAAATAACACATAGTGTTAAATATATACGATATTTCATTTTACCTTAATTGATTGACATGTTGCGTCATCATATCTTAATTAATTTCGTATAATCGTGTACAAGTCAGATTACTGGACGGGTGGTCTATTTATAGTGTGAAATCATGTGCATATATTTTTAGTACTATAATACGCAAGATAAATATTCTGAATTTAAATTTGATAACAGTGATACGATTTCGTTGATGCGAACGAACGCTTAGCATCATTTTAGCGGTTGACCGATGCCCCGCGCTACATCCGGATATTGTTTTAAATTACTCTATCCTGGGAACCTACATAGACAAATCATCACATCCCACTCGAGTTCATTCACAATCATACGAAACACGTTGTGACGGCCTACACGCTAACTTCTCAAGCCTTTTTAATATTACTGAAATATTTAAGTTTAGGCGGAATAGATATTCGATTCATTATAGTATGGTGGGTGTTACCGTTGTGGGTGTGTTACTTCCACTTTCTTTATCGTAATATAATATTGCGTACGAATCTAATAATGTTCACCCTATCGATTTACCACCCTAGACATAGAAGTCTGAACTAAGCATAGTCCATTCCAACTAATAACCCCCATTAGGTTAAGCGTGAAGTATGGGATAAAATAAGGCTGGGTGTACAACGCGAGACACTTTGCAAAAAGTATACTACTGTTCCTTCCGATGATGTGTAATATGTACGAGGTCTGGATTGTTCGGGTCGACGTCCCGGTTGCCGACCGAACTCCGTCTCCCGCCTCACCGCCGCGCCATCTGTCTCCGCCCGGTTATATTTAGACCGGATAACGGGCTCTCATTGGTATAGTTTCTCCCCTCTGTATGCATAGCGAACCGTATTGTTTTATAGATGTGTGATCCATTACTGTGATACAATTGGACGCTACCTTCTTTAATGCGTTCAAAGCGATCATATCGTCTTTATAGTACTTGGTGTAATATAGTATAACAGGAAGCCGACAAAGGCGACTGACACTCGAGGTTTTTACAGAAACGAGATGTTGCTTCATTGAGTTCGCGCCTATTACTCGTTAATATAACGTACCAATCTATACCAATTACGATCGGAATGTCTTTACATTTAAGGACAGGTGATTTCAAAATGTGCGTCGTGTTAACAATCATATACAGATAGGAAGCTGTTGCTAATTTTGGAATTTTGCCGTCGTATGTCCACGGTAGGCGGCCGCATATGGTTGGCTACATAATGGTACGAAAATCAATTGATGGGCGATTGAATCCGAAAATGGGGCTAATACCGTTAACATACGAATGCAATAAGATGCAAACGAGGCGAGCTCCACGCCGAAACGCGCGTCGGGACGCGTATTGATTAATCGTATAGGCACGACTCACTACTGTTGAATAGAATGGCATAACTCGGTAATTGTGATTTTTATTTAATTGGCCGTTTTTATTTCAAATAACGAATCTTGCGGTACAAAATCAATGTGAGTTGTGAGCACGTAACCTATCAATATAAACATATTAAAAACTATCAACATTCACAATTAACTCTCCTATACTAGACATAAATTAATATCTAAATATGGTTTTAAAAACCATGCCTTTATATAAATGCGTTAAAAAGCTTAATGGGATTATTTTTTTCAATCTGTCTGGCGGCCATTTTGAAATTCGCCATTTTGTGTTTATTTCAGGATTGAACAAACACCCAAAATTGCAAGGCTTAAAGGAACCGGTTCTAATTCAGCTTTTAGTATTGACGTAAATGAACTAACAGTTATCCTAATAATAGTACCTACATTATTATTATTGGTCAAAAATATTGAGTATAATAATGTTTATATTAAAGCATAGATCATATTAGAGCATGGAATTATTGTTAAAATCATACTGTCTCAGTAGTAAATAGTGTACCTATATACGTTTTTTCTTGTACTGTCATCGGCAAAGTGCGTATCAAGGGTTCAAGGAACGAAATAAATGTTCTGCTTGTATACGAAACATATAAATAGTTACTCTGAACAGCATTGAATAACATTAGTGTATGATTAAAATTATCATACTTTTCTATTCAAGTAATAAACATATACAAATCGTGATAAAGTCCAAGAGATTTTTTTTTATATTATACGGGGCAAACGAACAGGTGGGTCACCTGATGGTAAGTGATCACCGCCGTCCATAGACACTAGCAACATCAGGGGAATCGCAAGTGGTTTGCCGGCCTTTTAATATATGTGGGCCTCCGGCGCTCTCACTGACCGAAGGAAACGCAACAGTGCAAGCACTGTTACTTCACGTCGGATTTCTGTGAGAGGGTGGTACTACCCCGCGCGTCGGGCGAGCCGACCCATTCACGCTGAAACCAGTAATAGTTTCAGCGTAGCTCTACCACCTACGAAACTCTCTTTAAACACGTTACTCTCTCGATATATTAATTGTTATAAAACTATTACTGTATGTATTCTATAACCTATTTACTGCGGGGCATTAAAATCCGTGTAACTTCACGCTAAGTCCCTTAGGAGAGGAACAATTGCCTCCAACAAAAAATCTAGGTTAAACAGTTGGCTAAGAGAGAGAAGTGAAGTGGGGCCGCGGGCGGGCCGCAACGAAAGCTGTACCATGCCGTCCATAATGCAAAGTTAACACGGATAACACCGTATGGCTAATGGCTATTTTAGTATAGACTAAGAAGTAAAAAAAAATCTATCTATAATTATTAATACAAATAATATTTTTTCAGCGCGTAATATACACACATGTATTATAGACAGAAATGTTTATTTTTGAAACACAGTATGTAATATTTTAGAATATATTTGAATTAATGAGTGTAATATATATAATTTCGTTTCCTTTTTCAGATGAATTTCGTATACATACGAATATAAAACAAAGACTTACCCGATTTAATTAGATTATTATCGCCACTGCATTTTAAAAAATCTGAAATAGAAAAGGAACATTTTAAAATCATAAACAAGATTCGTGATTATTATTTTATACAGTTATGCGGACCACGTAATTTAGTCGGAGTATAAGTGAACTCGATATCTCTTTTTTTTAAATTGTAACTCTGTGATTACTATTTAAGTCCTATAGTCTTTTTTATAGATTTATTGCAAAGCGTAATAATATACAGCGTAAAGAAGAGTTAACGTCGACCAAAATTGCCGGAAAATCTTTTAAAAATATAATGATAATAGAACTAGAGTTACCAACTCTTAAAAATTACCCCTGAAGCTAAAGCTAAAACTCCGTAGAATTGTCACAATTACTTGAAAATGTTCCTAAAACAAAAATGAATAATTATAACACTGAAGTCGCCAGACATCTAGCAGGTGTTAAGTTGTTTCCTTTTAATAAATTTATTTGTTTAAGTTTTACATGTACAATATTTAAATATTTTTAGGCATAATAGTCAGTTCGTTACAATAATTTAAGAAAATTAACTAGATTGCGTTATCTCAGGATATAAGCCTGTAAACAAAGAAGTCCTTAAAAATACCCCTAAAAATATAAAGCTCTCGAAAATATCCCATCCCGCTATTTACCCCTTAAATTTGACGAGAAACCCTGAATAGAACTCTCCCCTGAGCGCGAAAGGATTCGGCACGCCCCGCTCGGTTATTTGTGGTTACTTCCTTTCCAGTTCCTTTGTAAATATGGTTTCAGATTATTTGTGCGATTCCGCTTAGCTCGATTTCATTCCGCTCGCTTCGGCTCAGCGAACCTTATCGACACTAAGCTGTATACAAAAACAGCGCATACTGAGATGGTATGGTAAGACCGGTGCGAGTTACCATGAATGGAAATTAAAGAAACATCCTAAGCGCGAAACCAGTTCTTTGATCTTATTCAGGAAATGTCAAGGTAGACAGACGTATTAGATATATTTGTAAGCAAACCAAATATTGGTATTCACATATCGCAAGAACTGAATCTAACTGAATAACATCAAAGCTATTTATTATTAAATTTCCTTTTCATCTTTAATAAATAGTAATCGGTAACATAAAATCTCCACAAGAAAGAATCACTACATAGTATAAAACAAAGTCGTTTTCTCTGTCCCTATATCCCTATGTATACTTAAATACTATAAAACTACGCAACAGATTTTGATGCGGTTTTATTTAATAGATAGAGTGATTGAAGAGGAAGGTTTATATGTAATAACATAAATTGAATAGTGGAGAAATACTGTTATTTTTGATGTTACTCCAAAGTGAACGCGTGCGGGCCACAGGCAGTAATGAATAAATCAAAACTACTGGATCGATTTTAATCATTTTTTCAGTGAATGACATAGGCTATATATTTTATACCCGTGCAAAGCCGGAGCGGGCCGCTAGTTTTCAATAAAGCGTATATATAATTATTATCTATGTATATAAAAAAAATTGTTTTTTCTATTCTATAGGTCTTGGTGTTTAACAGTAACCTAATCTGATGTTAAATGGCAAAGTGGTGTAAGATCATAAGCACGCTAAACCTAGAGAAAGGACTGCCTCTCAAATGCAGGTAACAGAACACATCTACAAGAGCTTGGCAACAGGCAGACAGACAGAGTTATAAAAAACCCTTCATCACCGAGAGCTCCGGCTCATTGCAGGGATTCAAACCTATATCGATTGACGCGATGCCAGAATACGTTAATACATCGAAGATTTTTTTAGCAGAGAAAGATTTATTTTATATTAATTTTTTATATTAAACTAGCTGACCCGGCGGACTTCGTACCACCTAACAGTCGATTCTTTAAATATTTCTTTTTATACTTATTCTGTTATTCGGGATCATCGTATAAATGTTGACATTAATATTTATATGATTCTAACGTCACTCAATTGTTTTGCCTTCCCGGAAACCTCTACATTAACACTTAAACTTTATGCTATAGTATTAAAGTTCAAATTGAGTTTTAAGTATTATTACGAATCGTTTGTATGGGAGTATAGAAAAGTGTTGTTTTTAGACTTTTCCAGGGTTTTTTTTAATTTTTCTCTCCGTAAGATCGATCCTCGTACTTCAAGGAATATTCTAAAAAAAGAATTAGCGAAATCGGTTCAGCTGTTCTCGAGATTTGCGCTTAGCAACACATTTAGCGTTTCATTTTATATATTATAGATTAAGCAACAGTCGTGCAGATAGATTAGTATTATAAATCACAATAAATGTAAGCTAAAACGTGGATGGAGCTAGTTTTTTTGTATAAACTTTTGATAACGTTTTTTATTATAATAGAAATTTTGATACAACGTATAAAATTTACTCAATTTCATTAGTTTACCTTATACCCTATATATTAATATACTCTCTGTTACGTGCGAAAATAGATACAGGAAGTATTATTGTCAATAAGTCTTGGTGGTCTAGCGGTTTGACCAGTGGAATATCAACCCGATGTCCGCAGGTAATACCGGCATGTACCAACGAATATTTCGGAATTGCCGTACATTATCTTATTTAAATTGGTAACACTATCGGCTGACGGTGACGGAAAACATCATGAGGAAACCTGAACCTGAGAAATGTTCTTGTTGTACCACCATTTGTGGGATAATATAGAACTGTGGATTTCTCATTCAATTGATCGAAATATTTTCATTTTTATATTTAAACAAACAGGCCCGGCGGACGTTGTCCTGCCCTGATAAAAAAATAATATATATATAGGTATATATGTACACGAAATGCTTAAGGCGACTTGGCTTTTTCCGATTCTTTCAACAATTGTCATTATATTTCAACCAATTTACAAAAAAAAAACCTTTACAAATTATATACCCAAACCTTCCCCGTGAATTACTCTATCTCCTGGAGAAGGCCGCATTACAATCCGTTCAGTAGTTTTTGAGTTTATCGCGAATATCCAGACAGGCAGACAGATACGGCGGACGACTTTGTTTTATAATATGTATTGATTTTGTGTACATACCTAATGTATGTACACATGATAAGGGCCCATAAATAATCTAAGGATTTCCGTTCGTTTATTGATATGAAAGTCATATAACTTATATAGTTATTAAATTTATGAATACAATAAATAAAATGAGACTGTATCGACTTGAGATGTGTTTGTGTCGTCGTTTAGGTATATATATATATATATATATATGTAAAGACTGATTTTTTTTTTGTCATAAGTACTTTCTCGGGTAATTTTGTCAGAAGAATTTATGTTACATTCTGATATGGAATAAGTGAAAAAATTGAAAGTAAATGAAGTCGATACAAAATCATAACTAGAACGTTATCTTATTATATTTTAGCTAAACTATTAAAAATAAATTTACCATTTTTATATCTGAAATGTGGTCATCATTGTCGTGTAAAGACATTGCAAACCAAAAATTTTAAGCGCGATATATACTATTTGACATTAATTAATTTCTATATCTTCAATATTTATATGAAAATTAAACTATGTAAGTAATTGATAAAAATGCTTTGTTAAAAAAACTTGTTAATAGAAGCGGCGCCCGGAGACGCTGTTATGGTTAGCATATCTATTACTGTGCTAACTCATTCTTATATTTGTATTTTGTGTTGTATACAAATATTGTAAATTGTATGCATAAGGAACGTGAAATATTTATAGACGGTATGACAAAATAAAAACTTGCTTACAATTTTTTTCCTATTCATGACACTACAGTTCGTCTACGCTACCAAAAAAAAAAAAAAAATTAAGATAATAGGTTGAGAAACAGAGATATAAGAGGTACTTAACCGTTTCGTTTTCGTTTTCGTCTATTCGTATATAGAATTCGAGTGATCGTCCAGTGGTCAATAGTCGACCATGATTAATAATTGTTTCAAGTTTAAATATTAAGGAAAAAATTAACTTTAACATAACTAAAGCCCACCGAAAGTTACTAGATAAAAAAAAGAATTTCAAAAATCGGTTGTAAAACAGAAATGGAAGATGTTCTTAACTGTTTTCCCTCTTTGTAATTTTTTTTTATACTTTAAAGGTAAGCGTTTGACCACAATTATACCTGATGTTAAATGATGATGTAGTCTAAGATGGTAAGTCACGCTTAACCTAGAGCGAGACTGGTTCTCAAGCGCAGCTGACGGTCCACGCTAACAGGTGCTTGGCGACAGATTTTCAACTTGGGGGTGGTTTAGCTAGCCAGACAGACTTAGGCAAAGCCCCTACCACCATGCTATGGTTTCATCACGATGTTTTCCTTCACCGAAAGCTCCGACTCAGTTGCTTAGATTCGAACCTACGTCCATCGACGTTGTGTCCGAACAAACTACCAACTGAGCCTTCATCGCTTCAAAATTTATATATTACATTGTTATATGGTGGTATAATCACCATAATGTGTAATCACTACATAGTATAAAACAAAGTCGCTTTCTCTGTCCCTATATCCCTATGTATGCTTAAATCTTTAAAACTAAGCAACGGATTTTGATACGGTTTTTTTTAATAGATAGAGTGATTGAAGAGGAAGGTTTATATGTATAATAACATAAATGAAATAGTGGAGAAATACTGTTATGTTTGAGGTTACTCCAAATTTAACGAGTGCGGGCCACGGGCAGTAATGAATAAATCAAAATTACTGGATCGATTTTAATCATTTTTTCAGTGAATAACATAGGCTATATATGTTATACCCGTGCGAAATCGGAGCGGGCCGCTAGTGTAATATATAAATATGACATTAAATTGCCAACGTTTTTTTTATTTATACCATAAGCACATTATTATTTTTTTTAATGGTATTTACGACATAAATTTTGTGCTATTTATACAACGTTCTATAATAAATGCACCCACATTTTTACCAACAACAGTCTTGGAGTGAAAGCGGTTTTGCGAAACCAAAGCTGTTTGGAGCTAGTTGAAATATTGGATATACCAACGGACCTTATATATGTTACTATTCGATAATAATAATTTTTATGTTTTATAAGGGCAAAGCCGATCAAATTATCACCGATCATCACAAAAACATCAATTTGCAACAGAAACTCAAATATTATAACCCTCCTGATGATTGGAATCTGCGGAGTGATATTAATTCGTTAGGTTTTCCGAATCATAAACTGTATGTAACAAATTTATTTCAAACAACAAAATAAAAATATAAACTGAAATGCTACTTAGGATTCCCAAATCTAAGCAAAAATACAGCATCGTTCATTGATTGACATTAAATATTATAATTACTAGCGGCCCGCTCCGGCTTCGCACGGGTATAAAATATATAGCCTATGTCATTCACTGAAAAAATGATTAAAATCGATCCAGTAGTTTTGATTTATTCATTACTGCCCGTGGCCCGCACGCGTTAAATTTGGAGTAACCTCAAAAATAACAGTATTTCTCCACTATTTAATTTATGTTATTATACATATACACCTTCCTCTTCAATCATTCTATCTATTAAAAAAAACCGCATCAAAATCCCTTGCGTAGTTTTAAAGATTTAAGCATAGATAGGGATATAGGGACAGTGAAAGCGACTTTGTTTTATACTATGTAGTGAAGATTTATTTTTTACAAGTTCGATAAATGTAACGTTAAGCCCTTATTCGATATAAGATTACATCCAGTTATAAGGAATTATGTTACGAAATTAGTAAGTATTATTGGGTTTCTGTTATTAATTTTAGTGATACGAATTATATGGAGCAAGCTTTACAAAAAAATTGGGGTACGTGTGTGTTACATTGATGTTATCCTAACTTAAAAGTTACTATGTAATTTTTGCGTTGAAAGTGGGAATTTTCTTCTGCCAGGTTTTTCAGTGTATTGATACAATGAAAATTCAATTTTCTTTGTACTATTTTTTTAATAGCTGGAATAAAAACCGTCACGGATCAGATTAGTTTCCTATTGAGAGTTGAGTGAAGCTCGTCTGTGTAGATTAGAGGTTCCCAAACTTTTTTTTCTCATAGAGCCCTTTCAAAGTTTTACTGGTTCCGGTGGACCCCCTGCAGGTTCAATACTTCCATATGAAGTCAATCCAACATTGTTAGTTTTTATTTATAGACCCCCGTTTATTAATTGTGCACCCCCCGTTTCTTTGTCACGCCAACGTACACCCCCATCGAGTCTCTCGTGGCTACCCGTCGTGGGGGTCCACCTAGACCACTTTGGGAATCACTGGTGTAGATTAACAACCAAGCCCTTCAACATAGGTTACAACTACGCAATTACTTTTAGTGGTGGAAATGCATGTAGCGATAGAACTAACATAGTTGAGACTTCCACAGGCCTTATCATTCTCAAATTCGTTTATATATTGGTCTAAATATAGTTTCTAAAATACATGCCTATATTTATTTCTGATAACTCTTTCTTTATCGGTTAATGACATACATTTGATTGCCATTTCAGATAGGCAGCGGTTATCGCGCCTTATTTATATAGAGTGGTTGTGAAAAATCAATATATTTTAGCAATAATTGCTGTGCATTTTGCGTATATATGTATGTATTTATCAATAAATAATTGGCTTTTTCGCGGTGTATTTAACATTTGTTGCTAATTTTATTTTCATATAATAAATGTTTGAGAGTTGGAACTAAAAAAACCAGTTCGAAAATATTGCGTTCAAATATATGATGCATATCAATTTATACAATGACAAGTTACAAAATTTAATGCGTTACAACACCACACATCAAATTAATTGTCTTGGGGTATATCAATCTCAACAACACCATTTTTACATACAGCTGAAGGATTTGACCTGTACAATGTCATACGACTGAATAAATAAGTATGATACGTTTGAATAATGTTTAAAGAAGAAAAAGTTATTAAAAATTAAATTCACCCAGGTTTTAATCAATACCAGGACTCCTCCATATACAGTAGTATCCTGCATTTGATTTAGTACGTCGGAGAGAAGAGCGAGTCGTCCGGCTACGCATGCTTCGGTTTTGTAAAGCGTTCTCTCTGTCGTACAGCGCAATGACCGCGATAGACAAAGACAACGCTATAGGAAATCGAACTTATCCGACTATCTCGCTCTTCTCACCAACGTGCCTAATCAAAACCCGGGTACGAAAGTACGAAAGTACCGGGTACGAAAGTAGGTTACGAAAATTATAAATGCGTAGGATACCAACAGCCTGTGGACGCCCCCCATCCTTTTAATAAATGATACTTTTTAATACAAATAATTTGTTACTTTCAGACAATTTAATTTTAATTATATGTATCTATAGACTAGAAATTAAATGATATATTTGGTTATACTCTTTTTTTTTATAAGTCAAAAGTTGAACACATTTTTTTTATTGCAGTATAATTCATGCTTAAATTTAGACGTGAAATTTAATCACTAAATTAAATATTGGAACAAAAGCACTTAATATAAAATGATTTTCAAGAATCTTACAGATAAAACTCTAATATGTTTCATTTCACACGAGCGTAGTCTTTAGTAAGAACTAGTTTTATTATAGCGTTTTCCTTAAACATATAATGTATGATATCACAAGTATGAATACAATTCTCCGATGTATAAAATCATATTGTCTTCGAACTAAAATTAAAATAATTCTTATCGTTACCGTAACATAAAAAGATAGAACTAGTAAACGGATTCGTCTTGTCCATATCTTTCGGTATAGATCGGATATTGATTTCCTTTTCACAATTAAACGCTAGAATAAAAATAATTTCCTATACACGGATAAGATACCGTCAAGAAGAGACAGATAACGATTATCTTGTTTACATCCTGTAGACGAGAGTAGATTAAATATAATCGAAATGTTTCGTAATTTATATCTGTTGCAAATCACAATAAAAATGTCGCTATATTTACTAGCATTATTGGTTCTATTAAAATTAAAATATATACCTTTTCAAGCTCTGTTAAACGATACTGAATTATCGGTTTCATATCGTAATTTAATGGATTATCGCAAACGAAGATATATGCAGTCACGTGTCCGCATCAGACACCAACAATGATGTGCGATATAAATGTATAACACACCTATATTTACATAACCCGATGTAGTCCAGATACCGTCGCTGATAGGTTTAATAAATTAACTCCTTTCGCTGCCTGTGTCACAACACATCAAAGGCCACAGTTATGTAAAATCCATCAATATTCTGGAAGAATGGTGCGATATATTTGTAGTGTATCGATAGCATTTAAAAAAATATATTTTCAATAGTTCAGATTTACATAGGAGATTTTTTCTCATTGAAACCCAGCGGTTTCATTCAAGAAATCCGAATGATTCTTCTTCTTCTTCTTTATTTTTTGACGCCGGCACGGTTTGTGCATTAACCAGCGTCAAGTAAAAAGATTTTGCCAAGTAAGTGTCTTGTGATAATTATAATGTTCTAACAAGATGGTGGCTCCCTTGTTAGAACTTTCCATGGAGTTTTGGTGGCATCTCAGAATGCATGCTCCGTGGTATTATTTCCATTCACTTCACTTGTGCGTAATAACCGAACTATATTACATAAAACACCACCAATATCACAATATATACAGTTTAATAACACAAGATTATGAATAAAATATAAAAACCACTACATGACAGACTAAGATCCCGCCAAAACTCATGCGAATTATTACTAAGCGTTTAAAATAAGAAGATAATTGTCAAACCGACATCTTGTTGGGTATTTAGAAATGACATTTCAGTAAGGAGTCGCATGTCACGTAATCTGCCATAAATTTAAATACATTGGCTTTGAAAAGAATATTATTACTCATAAACGTAGGTACAGTGTTACCCTAAAATATAGTGTCACGAAATGACTCATTCTTGTTAGTACCGCACTATACATAAATGAATCAACGCCATCTAGATCTAAAATAATAAAATACATTTTGGATAATTATTGTACACGTATGCACATACACAAATACGATAGGCCTTTTTGTATTACAGTAATTTAGGTTATTAATATTATATTACTAATAAAAATAAAATCATTTATTTTAGGTTATTTCTAGTGTAACTTTGATAAGTAGCGAGTTAAGTTGGCACACGGACGTGATTATATTCTCATTTGGAAAGGATAGTAAAAAAGAATTTAAAGCAATAATTATCACAACCATAACTTCACTTTGAGTTAACTGCAATGCGACCATAGAACAACGACGACCTCTATGAACTATAACTCGGATTTCAATTATAATTCTAACAAATCACACATTTTAGGAACAATTAATACCTATTATAGTTATTTTCAATTAAAACACTAATAACGTCTCTGGGAATGAATATATTCAGTTTATTGCAATAACTATTGCACGTATTCCTGCCAACCGCCCATAAATAAATAATTAAATGCAAGCGACACGACGTAACGCTAGCATATGCGAGAGCACGTGCAAGATTACACACATCCGCCTCCGTATATACACACACACACGAAGCGCTATTTACGCGTGCACCGTGATTAATCCCACCGGTGCATACTTGATTCTGTTTATACCATAGACCACGTAGGATAGACCTTGAATTATCAAACGCCCGCACCGTACGAGTGTAAAACGCAAAATAATATGTTTTTTCTACTTATATTATTAGTGAATACGGATGAGTTATTTAGAAATGTTTTTTTTTTATGACGCATTAAAATAACGGATTTTTTTAATATATTTCAAGTGACCGTTTGTATGTACGATTTAAGCTTGTTGGAGCCTGATATTCATGATAGATTGAAGTGATCTGCGCATAAAATAAATTATAAAACTTACCACAGACCGGCGTAGTGTTCATTTGTTTTTGCACAGCAGAAATGATCTCAAACGTTATAAGAATTACCTACACCTTTACACCAGACCGCATAAATACGATAAAACTATTTTTAAATTGTCCGTCATACTTCAAATGTAATATGTATTTCAATTTATGTTACGAAACCGCAGATTCATTTTTTTTTACATGGAATAATAATGCACTGGAACAATTTGATATTTTCCTCGTGGAATCTTCATTTCTAGCATTTTATTGTACTATTCATATTTTGAATTAGCGTAAGATGTCGCACTTGAAAAATTTTCTCAATATATATTATGTTCGCTATTGACTACAGAGTCGTTGTATTGTAGTGGATAACGTAATTCTTTACATAATCAAATGTCAAAAAAAATGTTATAAATAATAGGCAAGCGCTTCTGTCAGTACATCCGTTTATAAATGTGTATAAAATACACATGATTTTGCTTATAAGACACTCACTAACAGAATTCCGCTCGCTTTGTTAGGCATTTAAAAAAATGGCAAAGAATCAATACATATTTCAAACATAAGTAGACTAGTTCCGTCTACAAATGAAATATACATCGATTGGTTATAATTCCATATCGATAAGCCCAGAATACTCATGCTTGTCACTCCCACAAAAACACTCCAGTTACTGGTAAGAACAAGCTCCCGTGCAAGTACAAAGCATACCAGGGGATCACAGCTCGTTTGATTATTTCCCCTCGCGGGAAGTGGTGATAGAAATGGGAGCACGTCACTAGCTTGAAGTAGCTTGTTTCTAGAAACTGGTATGCCACCTACAGGCATGTGTATCGCGTATTCACGGAATGTTAGTAACCAGCATGCCGGGTTACCAGTACCTGGTACGCTCCATACGGGCATGTGTATTTTGGGCCATACATTTAGTCATTTCGACGTGTATGACCCTCTAAGCAATTGCCTTTTCATTTTATATGTATATAGATTTCCTTTCTTTTAGTATTAGTTGGACTTCAGTCAAATTTGACCACAAAGTAATATATGGGAGAAGTCAAGTAGTTAGAATTCGATACAAAATAACTACCGATACTAGTTCCTTTATAGCTTATAGGTTTCAGTATTTGACCTAGAATCTCATCTAATGTTAAATGACGATGTGGATTAGGATGGTAAACAGGGTAAGTCCTAGAGGGGCAGCTTGATCTGAAGTATAACTGCTGGACGACACCTGTAAGTGCTTGCCGACAGATTTTCAATTAGACGGTGATAGCGAGCCAGACGGGTAGAAAAAGCACTATCACCATGCTGTGTTTTCATCACGTTCATCACGCCTATTTGCATTAATCGGTATCTCCGGCTCATTCGCGAAGGATTCGAACCTATATCGGTTTATTACTTCGGTCATTACTTTTACTGTTTGTTCGTCGTCTTATATAATAGCCTCGAGTAATGTTGATATCAGGCCCTTTAAGACTAGTTACACCGTTGCTTTCAACTTTTACACATATGATAATCATTTGTTCCGATCGATTTTTCGGCCTTGGCGACCACTTTGATCCCTAGTTTGAGAAATGGCGCTGGTGCGCGAAGATAACTCGTGTAACCTATAACTTCGCGGCAAATACGGTCGCAACAATTGCTGGGTGATGACTGAGGTACAAGTCATAGTGGTAATTTCAAAGTCCGATAAACGTCATGAGATGAATCGTCACATTGTTTACAACATGATCAAACGATTTGATAGCAGACTCCTTCTCCATCAAGCCCAAAAGAACGAAGGCGCATATACGAAGATTGTTAAAAAATATTATATACCCTTTAAACTTTTACTAACTAAAAAATTATTCCTATTAAATACTTAACATCATTTAGCATATCGATTGGGAGTCTCGTTTGAGCAGCGGCCGAGTGCGCACGTGCCCGCTCGCAGCTCTGACGGTCCGTTAGTTCGGCAACTCGCGCGCAGTTGTCGGATATTTTCGTGTGTGTCCGGAAGTTTAGTGTGTTCGAGCGGCTACTGTCGATCGTACGCTCTTTTCAGAGCGACGGTGCACCTCCATTAGTGCACCATTTAAACCGCACTTTTCGGTGCGAAGCCGTGCACACTGTTTGCAGTGCGTCGAGTCGCCGTGCTACGCGTCGTGCCTCGTGCTGCGCTTCGAGAGTCGTGCAGCGCGTCGTGTGCCGTGCAGAGCGTTGTTCTTCGCGCCGCGCCGTGTGCAGTTTGAAGAGAAGATTCGCGTTCGCGTCGCGTCGCGTTTTCCCTTTGGCCCGGACACGGATTGTCCGTTAGATTCAAATTAGGCGCACCCCCCTGCCCCTCAGGCAGGGAGGTTAGTCATGTTCACCTCCGCGATCCCGCCGCCCCTTCAGGCCCCTAAGGCCCTAGATGATACCGTCCAACTCGAGGACCTTATTAGATTTCATATGTTCGCGCGTCAGCAAAATCCGTTGCTAGTATCCGAATTCGACAGGCTCCGACGCACTTACGCGCGTAACGGGAATAAGTGTGAGTTCGGAGTCCCGCGTTGTTTCCGCGACGACCCGTTCGCGCCGTCCGACTGCGACTCCGACGATGACTCCGACATGGTGCTCGACGCGCCTCGCGCGGCCGCGCCCGCGCCCGCGACATCGTCCGCCGATAAAGACGGTTTCACAACCGTCACGCGCCGCGGTAAACGCCCACGCGCCGCGATTCAGACAGACAGCGACTCTGCTGCGGGACGTCCGATCCCAAAGCAGCCCAATATAGGTGGCGCTCGGGTGCCCCGAGCCTCTCCCACGCCCTCTGCCGCGAATTCGGCTAAAGCCTCGGCTGCGGAACCCGCGGTCGCGGCTAAGAAGCCACGCCTACCGCCTCCCGTCACCTTCCGTGACAAAGCCCGTTGGGTAGAGATTTCTGAAGACCTTAAGTCGAAGGAAATCGTCTACAAGTCCGCCGTCAACACTGTTGCCGGCATTTCTATTCGTGTTTCGACCCCCGATGAGCATCGCAAGCCCACCAAATATTTCAGGGAGCGTCAGCTCCCTTTCTTCACCCACGCGCTCGAGGAAGAGCGCCGCCTCCGTGTCGTCATTCGGGGAGTTCCCTCTGAACTCACCGAATACGACATCTGCGATTGCCTGAACGGTCAGGACTTCCCAGTCCGGAGCGTGCAGCGCATGCACCACCCCCGTACGAAGGCCCCCTTCAACTTGGTGTTGGTCACTCTGGACCGCACCTTGGAAGGCAAGGCTATTTTCAGCCTCAACTCAGTTTGCGGCCTGTCCCCTGTCTTCGTAGAGCTTCCTCGCAAGTCCCAGGTACCCTCGCAGTGTCACAACTGCCAGGTGTACGGTCATTCCGCCCGACACTGCCACCTGCGTCCCAGGTGTGTCAAGTGTCTCGGGGATCATTCCACTAAGGAGTGCCCCCGCACTCCCGAATCCGTCGAGCCTCCGAGCTGCGTCCTCTGCGGGCAAACGGGTCATACCGCGAACTATCGCGGGTGTCCCCGTGCGCCTCGCTCGACCTATCACCGTCGCGGCGGTCGTGCGACCCGGTCCAGGGCGCACGGCCCGCCGACTCGGACGAATCGGCCTCCGCCTCCTCCCATACAAAGCCAGAAGGCTTTCCCCGATCTGCCGGGCACCTCCAGTGCGCCGGCAGCATCCGCTCCTGCGCCGAGCGCGCTCTCCTGGCGCGTAAGGCCTTCCCCGCCAGCTCCCTCGGCTCCTAAAGCCAAGCCCCAGCCCCCAAAGGCTCTGTCCACTCCTGCGCCACCTATCGCGGCTTCAGCATCGACCTCCGGTATAGACTGGATAGCTCGCTTACTTTTGGTACACGATGTACAAGAGATAATCGCATTTAACGCGTTAGTTAATAGTACGTCTGAGCTCGGGCTCTTAAACGCTATCTCCGCTTTCCCGGCCGTCGCGACCACGGTACAGCAACTAACCCGCGCCGCGCATAAATAAATTCGGCGTAAATCAAAATATCAGATCGAACCCGCGTGTTCATACACAATAGACCGTTACATTAGGATTTGTTACGTAATTATTTAGTTAAATCGGCATCGTGCCGTTGTACTTTATTTTTTAGCTCGATTCCCTCTCAAAAGATGCGTGTTTGCGCCCACGCCCGCGACTCTCTCTGCTCACGCCTCCGTGAGCGGGGGGTGAAGATTCGATCCCGCACACTCGTCGCGATTTTTCTTGTAACAGCTCGAGCCTAGGTAGTCCCTCGGTGTGGAGCCCTCGAGTATGTTACTCGCGCGAATACAGTGATTTACACATGTTCTACACTTACACGATCACCCCACACTCTTGCACATCTAGGCACTCAGTGGGGGGCTGTTTTTTTGCCCTTTTCGGACTGAAATAGGTCACATAACACAGTAGCCAGATACCAAATACACATATACATTCGTGAAACATGCATGGTCACACATGCATTTTTCACGAATTCATATATGAGTATTGCATGGATAGATAGCTTAGCTAGCTTAGTTAGTTCGGGAATCCGGCGACAGCTCAAGCCGAGGTGCACCGAGTGCCCTTGAGATGTTTCGCCTAAAAAACAATCGGGTGAGTGCCCTAAGCGCTCCCCTTAGTAGTCCGGTGGAACTGTGAAGGCCTAATAAGCTGGCAGTGTAGGTCAGTTCGATAAAAAAAAAAAAAAAAAAATTGCATATCGATTGTACCTATCACGTTATCGATATGCACCTCTACAATTTTTACGCACATCACTAAACCTCTCCATAAGACCTGTAAGTGCGAGCGAGACAGCCAGGTAAATATGATTTATGAATCGAAGGCTCAGTTGATAATGCGTCGACTATAGTCTCTTCCTACTATATCTGAGGCATTCTTGAAGCAGATGTTCAAAGTTTTGCATAGATCTGTTATCGCAAGGGCAGGTGTTATCATCAATAACTTTAAAACGATTAAGGTATTGCTTACAATACCCATATCCAGTTAATATTTGTGTCACGTGGAACGAGACTCTAATAGATGTACGCAATTTTAAAGCGATAATGGCTGACTTGATATCGTGTTCGGATAAAGCGTCGAAGGACGTAGGTTCGAATCCTAGCAACTGAGTCGGAGCTTTCAGTGAAGGAAAACATTGTGTTCAAGCCATATAATGATGTCAGGGCTTTTTTTATGTACATTTGGTTAGTTACCACCCTCAAGTTGGTGTGTTCCGGCAGCTGCGCTTGAGAGCCAGTCTCCCCCTAGGTTTAGCGTGACTACCGTCTTAGACCACATCATCATTTAACATCAGCTGAGATTGTGGTCAAACGCTAACCTATAGAGTATAAAAACAAATATTCTAAAGTGCATTAAACACTATTGTATTTATTACAAAAGTTAAATCCTAAAAGCGTAAGGTTTAAATTCCCACCGGACTCAGTTAAATATGTCCAAGTCAGGATTAGAAATCAACCGAAGCCAAAATTAAATACCATTCACCAATATTGAATCTTAAAGAAGTGTTCTAATTTACAACAATATACCTACACATAAATGTATTGGATTTAATAATCCTGTGTTTTGGTAATTATAGAAGCATATCAATAACATTCATTTTAGTTCCGAAGCTTACGTAGTCCACATTAGTAAATATTATCGAATAACTTTGTCAATATATATGTTAGTATATGAAATTGTAACCAATAATAAGCCACGTACGTTTTGCACAATAGAAATTTTCTTTTATTTATATACTAGTTTCCGCTCGCTGGTTCACACTCAATAATGTAGATTCGACCTACACCTTGGATACAGTATTTTTTTTGTGTGTAAATGGTATCATTGGTAGCCCATGTCTTCTATACTCCTGAGAGTCTATGAAAAATGTGATAATAATCGGTTGAGTTGTTAAGACTTGAAAGCGGAACAAAGAAATAAACTAACTGATTTTCGCATTGAAGTTTTTGGCGGGATCTTCGTCAGTAATGTAGTGGTTTTTATATTTTATTCATAATCTTGTGTTATTAGACTCTATATTTTGTAATATTGGTGGTGTTTTACGTAATATAGTTCGGTTATTATGCACAAGTGAAGTGGATGGGAAATAATACCACGGAGCATGCATTCTGAGATGCCACCAAAACTCCATGGAAAGTTCTAACAAGGAAACCACCATCTTGTTAGAACATTATAATTATCACAAGACACTTATTTGGCAAAATCTTGTTACTTGACGCTGGCTAGTGCACAAACCGTGACGGAGCCAAAAAATAAAGAAGAAGAAGAAGACTTTCGCATTGACTAATACAAATATAATTACTTTGACGCTCAATCAGTTCAAAAGTACTGATAAACGGCATAGGACGTTTACTAATCGATGCCGAATTTTTCATAAATGTTTACAGACTAGTTATTGTTTAGATCCCACTGCCCATTTACTTTTTTTCTTAATAAAATTATTTGAAATCGATTAAACTGGTTTTTGAGTGAAATTCATACATACAGACAAAAATATTTATATGTACCGTTTCTGGCCAATGATGACCTCAATAATAGCTACGCAATAAAATGTATGGAAAAAAAACTGATATACAGACAAACCTACATATTTATTCATTTAAATAAAAATGTTCTAACGCGCTCATTGAAGGGGAAATAATAATAAGAATACGATAGTTTTCACGTAACAATTTTAGTTTTGAGCAAAAAAATAATTAACAAATAAATTCTCAAAACGACAAAATTTGCCGATACTGTATTCGATTACCACATAGCACTTCCATTGAATGTGATCAAACGTCGCCTCTTAATTGGTTTGGAACAAAACAAGACGCGACAGTACGTCGCGTAGCGCCGATACGAATCGAACGTCGAACTGTCAAGCTAAACTGAGACATCCACTGTATTTTATGTACGAGTGATAACAGTTGTTACTTTAATAGTTACTATGTCGCCAAGGCAACAGCCAACAGTCTCGCTGTTATCATTATTAATAACGGTATAGCGAAATACGTATGCATATTCCCTTGTCGCATGTGAGAATAGAAAAAAACATCTGCCACTAGAGATGACCTATCGTATTGTTTTTTAATTATTTTATATGCATAGCGTTGTTACCGCAACTAATATTAATTGACGATGAGGCTTGAGATTAGTTGGTGGTTAATATATTATATAGCAATATTTATAACGTGAATTTCAGAAATTATTTTATTCTTCATAATTTAATAAACTGTAAATGAACTCTAATTACTATAACAGCACGCTATGATGGCTGTTTTGACGTTTGTCTGCTCATAAAGTTTCGTATAAGTTAATAGCTACGTTTGAAGGAGCAAATCGCTGTTCTTTATTGTCAATAGTGACGTGCAGTCACTCCTAAAACTTATCGAATTTTAATACACCGAGTTCTATATTACATTTATGTGTAACTATACACTATAAATCAATTTAAAATTATGTATATATATAAATATTCTATATATTATATAGGATCGTTGGCTAGCACAACTACCACCTCCTGCAATATAAAACATCATAGCTTAATATAGAACAAAGCAGCATTTGATTATATTTTTGTAGAAAACAAATCGATATTTCACGTCACTACTGTAATGTGTCAAAACGGCCATAATAGCATGCCGCTATTACATAACGTAGATATTCAAAACTAGAAACTAACAAAGTATATAGATTGTAGATAAAAACCGAAACCAATGAGATATTGTATTGTGATTGGTCGAATATGATCACGTGTCAACTTCGTAAACAAAAAAGGATTTCGTTTAAATTAATACCGTTGGTGAAACACTTGATTTTTATAACTGGATTCGTACATTTCAGCTATTATTGCGAAACGCTATTTTGTTATAGAAATTATTGGTCGTTATATTTCGTTTAACTGATACTATGATAGATTGAATTAATTCATTACAATGCGTTTCTAAGGTCATTATAGCTATAGCAATATTTATCGCGCGCGAAATAAAATTAGCATTTCGCCCTTAGTATGCTAAGTAAAAATCACAATAATTCTCATTTTTACCTTTTTTTACCTAACTTAATGTCATAATTGCAACTTGATCGTAAGATTCTTTTTTTTTATAAAGTAATTACAATATTATCCAGAACCTTGATTTTTTAATACATTGTAAACTGGCGACAGTTCGCTTCTGCCCACACGTATCACAGCCCAAATATATTCATAAAGCTACTGGAGTATATCGATATATACATATATTTGGAGAAATCAAGATTGAGCAATCAAGAGAGAGAGATGACAAGATTTGGAGATTTCAAGGTAGCATTTGAAAACGTCCTACGACCATTCTATGGATTTAAAAACATGACGTGACACAGATAACGTGATGCTGTTGTAAACATATGGGTTCGCTGCAGAGCTCATTGTTGTTTGCGGCATACAATTATTTACTATATGTCCTTGTAACATTTAGCTCGGTGAATCAATTGAGTATGGTCTAAGGCAATTATTACATGATGTAGGAGCAGATGTTGCGTTATTCTCAGGCGCCGCACTTGCAACTGTCGTGCCGGCGGAGTGGCGCTTTGAGCCGGTTTATTTTAATACTAGCTAAAACCCATGGATTCCCACCAATTAGCCTTACTTTTATATTTTAAACTGTTCAAAGTCGATTTCGAATACTTTAAAATTGCGATATACAACATTAAGTTTTGCAGACAATATTTCTGACCATCGATGTTTAATACAATATTTTTTATTATTATTATTATTTTTATTTTATCCATTTTTTTACATATAAAAACATTTTGTACATATAACCAACGGAAGAAAATGTCTTGTGGTATTAAGCTCGCCAGTGTACAAATTAACAAGTGCTTTAAAACGTTCATTCATTCTTTTTATTCATTAAAAAAGAACACGATTGTAATAAAATATGTATTATGTATGTATATATATGCATGTATATAAATAATTAAAGCAGAGTTAGCAATAACAGAGAGGGGATTTTCGCATTTTTACATACCATAATTAATTAATTGTGTCCTGCGCTATCTCTCTTGTTATATTTCTGCCGTGTTACTGGAGACGTAAATTGAAGTTAATAGGACTTGGAACTATCTTCAAAAATCAGCTTTAACGCGAAGACATTAATTAAGCCGTATTAACATAGTAGATATCTATGGATTACAATAAAAAATTAAATTAAGTATGTTAGGGAAGTGCAAAATGTTATTTTTAAACTAGACATCTTGTTAAAGCACGCTGTGATTTAAAACTAAATGAAACGAAAAAGAGACAAACATATACTTCTACAGGAATGAACGTGTGAGAGAATGAGATAGAATACATTATATAGTGTTTCTTATATTCACGGCCTCCTCATTGTATATGATACTATCTAATGCCGTGCTCTGGTCCGAACGTTGTACGTGTGTACATTTAAATGCGTTAGTATGTATATGTGCTCGTACGTAATACGAAACCTTGGGAAAACATTATAACCAGCGTAGTATATTGCTCACGTGTATCGAGTATAGGAATAATTTATCATATATTGAAGGTTTCACTTCTACCCTATGTGAACTGCACGCATTTTTTAGGAAGTATTTCAATTTATATTATTTTATGTGTGAAGAAAATTGCTAAATACCTAAGAATAATTGAGTTATTAAAGACAATATCAATTTATAGTACATATATTTTTTTTATATCAAAGGGGGCAAACGAACAGGTGGTTCACCTGGTGGTAAGTGATCACCGCTGTCCATAGACACTAGCAACACCAGGGGAATCGCAAGTGCGTTACCGGCCTTTTAAATATGTGGGCTTCCCGCGCTCTCACTGGCCGAACGAAACGCAAGAGTGCAGGCACTGTTAATTCACGTCGGCTTTCTGTGAGAGGGTGGTACTACCTCGGGCGAGCCGACCCATTCATTCTGAAACCAGTAATAGTTTCAGCGTAGCTCTACCACCTACAACCACCTCGTTTTTCCATACGTTTATTTTCTTTTGTGTTTTTATTTTTGTTCTTTTAACTACTTACTCTACTTGACATCAGTGTCATAATGAATTACTTCAAAAGACGCGAATGTTTATCGTATCCGACTGTATAAACACGGTGAGTTTTAATCAGGTAATTAATGAAAGAGCCGCGTCCGACCGCAGCGAGCACCTAAACAGTCTGCACACGTTCAATATCGTTGTTAGAAGCCGAAACCGCCGGAAGGATGTCCCACGAGTGTGCGTGACGCGTGATACGAATATTTCATTTTACTATAGCAATACTAAACTTTAAACGGTTTCCTTGTGATCAAACAATTATAACTAGCTGGAGACCACAAAATTTATCCCTCACAATAGAAAGATGTGGCGTCGTTGAAAAATTATATTGTAACATATTTAATAACTAGCTGTTGCCCGGAGCTCCGCATGTGTTTTCTTTTATAATTGTGTATTACTTCTTCAGATCTTAAGATCAGCTATCTGTTAGTGAAAGTTCCGTGAAAAATGGTTCAAACGTTTTTGTGATAGTACAGCAAACAAAGCCATGGGTAAAAGCTAGTCCAAAATAAAAAAGCTTTAATTACTTTTTATAGCGTTAGCTATCTGTCAGTGAAAGTCCCATGAAAATAGGTACAATCGTTTTGGAGATAGTACTACAGGCGAAGCCACGGATGACAGATAGTCTAAAACAAAGTAGCCTATGTCACCTGCTGTAATTTTAACTATCCGTCAGTGAAATTTCTGTCCAAATCGGTAAAGCCGTTTCGGAGATTACCCGGAACATACAGACAGACAGACAGGCAGACAAAAATTTAAAAATTGTATTTTTGTTATCATTATCGTGTATACGTTTATATCCAATCAGTAAAAAGTGATAATTTTGATATTACAAACAGACATTCCAATTTTATTTATATGTATAGATGATAATATTGTCCCCCTTGACGTATCTATCAACGGCTAACCCCGTCATATCCGGGAATTAAATGTACGGTTACAAGGCACACCGTTAAACGAAACGGAAAATTTTAGAATACGAGCGTAGGAAGGCTTAGGACGATTCTATTTGAAAAGGCCTTTCGCATTGAGGTCTTTTAGTATTCGAATGTTTACAAATGTTTCTATTGCCTTCTTAACAGATTATCGATAATTTCACCTCCTCTAGTGAATGTGTCCATTCTAACTAGTAGTCATCCAGTGGTTAAAAATCGATTATAATTCGTTATTTTTGTGTTTTCATTATAATGAAATCTTCTTTTTACGAAACGTGTACAAAAATTGCAGATTAGTAGACGTAAGAATTGTAAAGTATGACAAATAGAGACTTATATATATAAAGGCTACGACTTATCGATGGTAAGGAAATAATCTATTTTTTATCACTGTGTTCTTGACAACACTAATAGATCTATTACTACACGGAACGACTACAGTGACGAGACAGTGCCCTCGGCCGAGTACTCGGTACATATAAACATTTTGATGAGTGTTCGGCCGAACAAATTGCCGAGAGAGTCACTAGAATGTATTTGTTTACTAGGCCAAGTATCTACCTCTCGCTTCATATTTCCGCCTCCACAGCGACTCGCTATCCCGTATGAACATGCACTCGGCCGTTACTCGCCAACTCGTTCGCCAGTTCTATGCCCAATTTGTAGAGTTATGTTTCCCAAAAATGTCGCAAAACGTTCTACAATCATTCTTAAAAGTACCTCAAATTCACTAGAATTTTTGATCTGTATTCATTATTCATTAAAAAGATTATTTGTTGCGCCAAGAGAGCGTCTTTTTAAAAACTAATCTCTTTTTCAAATACAGTTCTATTCCCTTCTTCCAATAACTCCCATAGTTCTTCAATAATGAGTGGTAGGAGCCGGTTGAAAATTATCTTAAACTCTTTTCTTTTGCGATACATTTTAGTCGGTCGGTTAGTGCGTGCAAACTAAACTAACTCGCCAAACTTTAAAATACATATAAACACCTACTCGTTCATCCGACTCTCTCGGCCTAGTATCGATTTATTGTCTCGCCACTGTACTCCTTACGTGTAATAGACTTTTAGAGCTTGTCAATAGCTACCAGACATAAAATAAAATAAACAATATCGGTTGAAATACAGAGAAGGTATATACTAAGTACTTATATATATAAGTATTTAGTAGTTAACTGTTTTGTATTTGCCAATTTAGTAATTATATTTAGAAACATTTCCATATTTTATAATGTACTTGTAGATATTTTAACTAAAGGAAGGAAAATATATAAGTGTTAAAAAGTCGCGAAATGATGAATGTAATTTAAAAGTAATCACTTTAAAACGTATTAAATCTAGCACATTCTTGTTTTAAAACTGTAGAGTAAGCTGAAAAGTATAGTTGGAATCCACGCGAAATTTAATTCATAACGCGTCTCCGTAATATTCAACGAGTGGAAAATAAATTGTACAGTTAAAATGTGCGGTGTGTGCTTGGAACGTCACAGTACGACATCTGATTTACTCAAACGATAGCACCTGTTTGCATATTGCGTGAATAATCGCCTCCATAAATAGAACATACGATTATCATACAAAGCCTCGTGTACCTTGCTAATTGAATTCTGACGAGATTAAATTATCTGGTATATTATAATCTATCCTTCAAATGAGTTAAAGTAATCGATTATAGCACCGATACATTATCTGTTAGTTCGAGATTAAAGATACACCGATGAGATGTTCCTATTTCTTGTATAAATTAAACCAATTACATAATTCAGATGCACTATAGTGATGCTAAAAATAAAACATCCTAAATGTTTTGTTACTATAACAAAAATTAACTAATAAAAGTCGGTTCGCACAAAGTTAGACTCGGAAAAATAAATACAATCAGATATCAACCACAAGACATACACACATGCACGTCCGCACTCACGCACGCACACCCATACATACCCCTACGTGTACGCGTCAAGTCAATTATTACATAATGTTACAAACACAGATTGGTAGATCAGCGTATTGCACCTCGACAAAGAGAATAAAAAAAAAATGCGCAAAGTTGTCCAAAAAATGATAAAAGTGTATAAGTAAAACGTAAACACATGTTTAAAATAAAACAAAGGGAAGGAGTCTATGTCACTACCGAATCAACAAGGCAAACTGTTGTGGGAATGATAACTATTCATAGCGCATATGGTTTCATTATAAATGTATGTGTACTTATATATATATTCTGGCAATACTTTAAAATTATGACACCATTATATCCACGACTGCATCTGGAAAGGCAATTAATGAATTTTTTTGAAGCGATAATGTTCCAGCGGCTGTTTATAACGGAGATGCAACTTTATATCTTATAATGAGAGAATTTAAAACGTCTTAACCTTAGTATTTGTAACTGTCCGATGGGTTATAAACCGGTACTGTCAAACAAAGCGTTTGAGTGTTACAGCAGAGCTGTACTTGACAGCTAGTTCTCAGCTTACATTGATCGTGTCACCATCATCTACTACATCGTCGTCAGCAATGAGCTTGCGAACAAAATAAATAACAATAAGGTATTTTTAATTATTATTATATGTGAATTTAAAGTTAAGCAACGACCACACACATTCTAGATAGTTAGTCGTGCCTACGGCCATTAAACGGTCATTGAACAACGGGACGTACGTCGATTCTACCATTTTCGTCTGTAAAGGTCTTTGTGCTTGTAATGTACATACAATGATACAAAACTATACAGATTGAAAAAAAGTAGCAAACATATATTTTTTATTTATGATTATTAATAAGTATATATCTGACAACACACTGAGACATTATCTAAATTGACAATATTTGATATTAAATTAAATATGCTAGGTTAATAAAAAATAACTAAAATGATACCCAAAAAAAAATTAAGCTGATTTTTTTTTATTACAAGTATTAAAACTGAATTACAAGTTTTAAGAAACAAGGAACTTAATTACACTTATTACTAACTTGAGATAATTTAAAACATTGTAAAGGAAATTATTATTATTTATGTATGTTGTGTATACAAGTATATATGGGTATATTCTTGCATATGTTTTGGTTTTTCTTTTCTATTTCAAACTTTTATATGTCTCAATAGACATATCGTACTTACTGTATTGAAAAAAGTTGACATCAAATAACAAACTTATTGTGCAAAGCTCGAATCAATTGCACGCTATAAATAGGGTTATCTGTGTTATCACAATTCCTTAAGTGAAAGTTATTACCATTTTGTTCACACGATTTGAACTTTAGATATTTATGGAGACACACTATATTGATAATGTCAATCAGTGCAACCTATGCTCTAGTGCTCTAGAACCCTGCTGGGTTTCTCAAACTTTTGACTGCACGAACCCTTGTAAAAGTTTCCTGATGATGGCGAACCCCTTAACTAACTTATTAAATTCCTTTCCCCCTCCCCTCCCCATCTAGAAAATAATAAAGTAGGTTGTTTAAGAAAATAAGGTTTTTATTTAAATAAAAGGCGACAAATGCAGCGCCATAAGAAATATCTTTTTAATATCAATGTAATGTGTGGGCTAGCTACCGTTACGTAAATCTTGTCGTGAACCCCCTACCGTCGAGAAAGTGAACCCCAAGGGGTTCGCGTACCCTACTTTGCGAAACCTTGTTCTAGAGAAACCAGACTTTTCTAACAAATAATAATTTTTTGATCGTCCGCCTCGCACACTTTACTTAATTTGACTATATATATATATATATATGGATGTTTGATTGACATATTTGGTACAACATTATATTTATTATAATGAAACACACAAATACAACTTCCTATATATATATCTCGCTTACTCTCTAGAAGAATTATATTAGTGCGAACAGTGCCGTAATCTACTTAACGTTAAAGCGTCGTGCCGCTCGGCGCGGCGCACAAATCGGATAAAATCCTTTACTTTTACCAGAAAATTCAATTAAGCCGACACTTCTTGAATGATTACATTAGTATTTTAAGTGTATGTAGTTCAATGTTAAGCTCGATTAAATACTGGTTTATGAATTTTGTAAACAAATAGCTGTGATAGCTATTTAAATTGTAACTTGAGTGACGGGAACTACAAAATGCTTTAAAATTTAACAATAAAGTTCTATATTTTGTTTGCGTTCTCTTTGTAATTAACAAACCGCGGTTGTGTTAACCCCTGGATTGTCCAAAATCATAACGGTTTTTAAGTTCCATACAAACGAATGTAAGCATCGTGAGGCACAGGTCAACAGATTGTTGGCAGCATAAGTTTAAAAAAATATATTGATTTATTTATTTGAAAAATAACAAAATTATAGTATTGTATAATTTTATTTTATGTAAAATGTATTTTTCATTAATTTTTTTTTTCACGTGTGCGAACTTTTTCTTACTACACCATGAAATTTGGACCAATAATGTACGATGTCGTTTAGTTAAAAATAACATAATCCGCCATATTGAGCTCAAGGTCTTAAAAAATCAGCCGAGGGGTTAATTTAATAACGAGAGTTATGAAATGATTATTAACACTTTTAATATTAATTAATAACTCTTTTTTACTGAAAAATTTAATATCTTGTGAAATTGTGGCCAAACCTTAAAACCTAGTAACTCTTAAAAAAAATTTAAACAGCGGTTAAATGAAACTGTCCTAAATTTAATAACATAATATTAAAACTCATAATTGATAATTCCATAAAATTAATTTGTATATAGCTGAGAGATTTGCAAGAGGTTTGTGTTTCTTACCTGCATTCTAAATGGCTCCACGACTTCCATTAGAGGATAACAGATAAATATATTAGATACATAAGAAAACGTATGTCAATATGCCTATCAATGCTAGTAAACGTTTTTAAACACGTCGAGTGAGACGGGGCTCCTCGACGCGCGCCGCCCATACACTTGGAACTTGTCCTCCCACACGGGGCATGTCTCGATGCACAAGAGCCCACGACCGAGACATTCTACTATCTCATCATATATCACTGGCGACTATACAGTGTGTATGTATATTTTAAAAAAGTAGGTATATATACACCAACACGGGGTCAAATGCGAGCTTTTTGTGTTTGAATGTATTCTACCTTATAGGTACTAGATGCATACTCATAAACAGATTTAAAAAAATGTTTCTACATTTTCCAGTATGTGCTTGATTTTCTCAGAAATTAAGTTTACGATTTTCATGATTCTTTTACTAGAGTATTCTTTATAGATTGCGGAGAATGTATAAGACTATAATCAGACCAGTCGTGTTATATGGATCCGAGTGCTGGGCTACGAAAGAGACGGATGAGAAAAGATTACACGTGGCAGAAATGCGAATGTTAAGATAGATGTGTGGTGTAACAAGAATGGATAAGATTAAGAATGAGTATATCAGAGGAAGTTTGAAAATAGCACCAGTAACAGAGAAATTCAGGAGTAATAGGTTAGTACGGTACGGGCATATTATGAGAAGAGATGAAAGTCATGTAACAAGAATAGTTTTGAGTTTGAAAATGGACGGATATAGAGGTAGAGGAAGACCGGAAAAGGTATGGATGGATAGTGTGGACAATGATGTGTGTATAAAAAGTGTGAATACTGAGATGACTTTTAACAGGGGAGAGTGGAAAAGGAAAACATGTTGTGTCGACCCTACTTAGGTGGGATAAGAGTAAGGTGATGATGATTTATGCTTATACATAGACTATACGATGTCAACCTATGACAATGAAAGTGTACAGTATAAAGTTATTATTGTTATTGTATAACTCGTAAATTTGTTTGCCGTGTGCGTGAACGATTATCATGACATTGGCAATACTTGGTACTACATGCCACACTGCGCCGATCTGATCTTTGCTTGGTCATTGTTTATCGTTGGGAGTATAAAAACTATTAGCTGACCGATACCGGTTGTGTTATCTCACCTTGAACAATGAAATTAATAATTAAACAGAGTTGAATTATTTGATTATATTCTTTTAAATGATGTACGTCTTATGCGACTTCTCATTAGAAACATTTTATGACCTAAGACCCTGTAAAACTATAAGTAAATCTATGTATTATTAGTAACTTCTGTCAATAAAAATATAATTGGTTTGACCTATATATTTTCTGTCAGTTTCGTCTTATAAACTTGATTCGCAACAAACAGATCGAAATGAAATTTAAACTAATGGAGAATGTGTTTCCGGCGTTGGAGGCAGTACGTTCTGAGTTGGATTGAGGGTCGAACTCGTTGTCTTCACTCGGAAATCGTTTTTGCTCAGTGATAACACTAAAGCTCGTCTCAATAGCTAATAAATAAAAATAAGTCGAGGCAGTCATAAGGACTGCCGGCAGAAGTGAAAACTCAAAACAATGGAGTAACTGTGTTCTTTTTCGAATTTATAAATCATTATAGTTTGAATTAATTACATTTCTTAAATTGCAAATTTAAATTCTTAACATTACTCTGGTTTTCACGTGTATTGGCATTGCAAGCAATAGATATATACCTTTGTATACAGTATACCAACTAATCAGATATATGATGGGCTGCACAAGCTCAATAGAAAATATCAGTACTACAAATATACTAGGCGTCGCAATACGTCACGAGCATGTCGACGTCTCCGGTGACGCGAACCTATGAGTTTTTCTTCTATCAAAAAATCGCTCATAGCGCCTAAACACGTTTTCACTTCTACTTAGCCTTCACCTGTTTATAAATAGAAGTATATTTATAAAGTTTATTTTTTTAACTTATATCAATGAAACAATTGTTCAGTTGACTATTTGTACGTAAGAGAACATATATTTTAATCCATCTATTTTTTTGCGTAGTGTGTTTTATGAGAGAGAGAGCCACTTTCACATGTTACTATCATTCACATAATGAGATATCGGTAATGTGTTCCGAAGGCTTATAGAAATTTGTGTACATTAAATAATTAGAATGTAAATAACGAGTGACCGTGAACGGAGATCCCGTGAAAAAAGTTCTCATAATGTGAACATAATTGACTCAAGAAAAAAAAAAATACATGCAAACGAATTAGAAGTGTCTTGACAGTCCGAGCTAATTTCAGAAACGGCTGAATCTATTTTGACGAAGCTTTTATGCCGAATATGGTGCCTTTTAAAGTATTGTGTAGGATGCATACCGTTACACTTTTCCGTTGAGGTTAAACAGTAACCTTCATCTATGTAAATAAAATGATAGGGGTCTGACGTTATGCGCGCACTACACAAAAACTACGAAGACAGATTATTACCTATATTTGTGTATATTACTTCCTAGACACTTGGGCGTCATTTAAACAAATTATAACGATATATCTATTCGATATAAACTTATAAAAAACTACAATCTTTATAAGCACTACACGTTCTATGATGTATGAATTCTCACCGTCAGGAAGAGGGACAAGCGGTGTGCTGCACATACGTATAAAAGTGGATTTTTTGTAAGCAAAGTATATTTTTACTTTCAATTTTTTTTAAGTCTGTTTCCTCTGTACATAAATATCCTTTTAAGACAATAAACAACACAGACGAAGTTGTGTCTATCAGCTAGTGATACAATATAACAGAGGCTACTTATAATACATAAACGGTTTATAAAGGGGATCAGTAGTAATGACAATTTTACAATACAAAAAGTAAAACATGTAGTTCCCATGATATAACAAAACCAACGTCGAGAAACGAAGTCGCGGCAACGAGCTAGTGTAAATTAATTATATTTATCTATTGTTCGAATAGATAGTAATTTAGTAATAAAGAGAAGTTGATGTTATGTTTACAAACCCATTAATGATTATTATATAAGCATATAATTAGAACGTAAGACAACGATGTTAAAATATCTACTAGATAGAACCGTTTCGAACATTCGTAGTTGTGGTTCCGAGACTACATGTGGCGGGTCTGATTTTAATGTAAACTGTTTTTAGAGGTGGTAAAGCTACGCTGAAGCTATTACTGGTTTCAGCATGAATGGGTCGGCTAGCCCGACGCGCGGGGTAGTACCACCTTCTCAAAGAAAACCGACGTGAAGTAACAGTGCTTGCACTGTTGCGTTTCGTTCGGCCAGTGAGAGCGCCGGAGACCCACATATTTAAAAGGCCGGCAACGCACTTGCGACTCCCCTGGTGTTGCTAGTGTCTATGGACGGCGGTGATCACTTACCATCAGGTGACCCACGTGTTCGTTTGCGCCCTATAATATAAAAAAAAAACTATTTGATTACGAACTCGAGATTAACGTTGACATGCGTCTGTCGGTCTTCACCGTTTAGTTTGTCCGAATTTATTTAGGCCTTTTATCAGTACGACTCGTAAAATATAATGGATAATGGCCAAAATAAACAGCTGTATAAGCGTGTCAGTCTTTACAGCGGTTTCCATTAGACCCTGCTTTCAATAAATATATGAAATTTAATACACAAATATAATACGCGTGGTTTAATCTACTAGACATACAGATAGACTCAAAAAGCTACTTTTGTTTTACAACACTGAGTGATATTACCGCTATTAAAGCAAAATATCCAGTTTTATCCAGGATTATTAAATCCGAGTCCGGCTTTCGTATTTTCTAGAATCAAGTGTATTTAAACAAGGTTTTGATTACAGTTTCGATACTCTTTATGTAATTTATGATAGACTAGTTGATAGCCGCCACTTCGTCCGCGGTGCTTATTGTCTTAAATTGATATTATTTGTACAGGGGAAGAACATAAAATTAATCAAAAACAAAAATTCACTTTGCTTATAAAATTACTTTGTGAACAATGTTATCCGTTTACTCTCCCTTTCTTTCGTATGCGCACCAGACCATTAGCCCCATTTCTCCACGCTAAGCAAAAACATATCGCTGAAGACGTAGCGTTTATAAAAATTGTGGCATATTAATAACTTTAATACCCTTATATTGAATGAATCTATCGAGGTAATTCTTTTTTTAGATAAGGATCTAATTTTTAAAAAGCAAAATGAAAGAGAAATGTTCGGAAATGTACCTATCCAGTAGTTTTTACGTGACAACGGCATATCTATGTTATTTTGTTTATAGTATAAGAAAAGAAGGTTCCAGTATCTATATTCATTTCGATGACGTAACGCGTATCAAGATTAATGATGCGGTAGATAACTAACGCCACTTCCGGTATAGACTGATAGGTACATTGTTGGCGGTAAATGAGCCCCGGATAGTTGTTAACACAGAACAATAGATAACGATAAGTTTTGTTTACAAAAAAGTGACAAGTCACGATAATGACTCCTTCGGAAGAGGATTTCACACGCGTAACGTTAAATGCGAGAGATAAGCGTCGGTTAGTGTGTTCGGACGCCGCGTCGGTTGACGTAGGTTCGAATTCATCCTCCAGGCGGTAGACACGGGGGTGTCTGCTGCCGCGTATGGAGTGCTCGTGAAGTTATAAGGTAGTAGAGCTACGCTGAAGCTATTACTGGTTTCAGCATGAATGGGTCGACTCGCCCGGGGTAGTACCACCCTCTCACAGAAAACCGACGTGAAGTAACAGTGATTGCACTGTTGCGTTCCGTTCGGTCAGTGAGAGCGCCGGAGGCCCACATATTTATAAGGCCAGCAACGCAGTTGCGACTCCCCTGGTGTTGCTAGTGTCTATGGACGGCGGTGATCACTTACCATCAGGTGACCCACCTGTTCGTTTGCCCCCTATAACATATAAAAAAAAAAGTTATGAAGCACGGCTAGCCGCAGCTTCCGAAGAAAGCAGGAGAGAGAGGCTTTTTCTCTCTTTCGAGATGAGGGTCCCCGGTTTAACACCTTCGGGCGGCCCAAGCGCGTGACCAGGATAGTGGCGTATGTATGGCGTAGTGGAGGTTTTAGTCAGTAAGAGTCTGACATAACCCTCACGCTGTCCCCCGGCAGTGTGAGGGTATCCATGAAGGATTTACACCTCTTAAAAAAAAACTTTACTTTGTAGGTTTAGCGTATTTACCATTAACGTCAGATGAAATTGTGGTTAAAACTTAAAATATATGTCTCGTTATCTGGATACGAACGGTGAAGCAAAGAAAGTGTAAACTGCTTACGTCTAAACGACATAGTGACTCATTCTGTCGTTCTGTTTTTTATGCAATGAAGTACCTAGAATGTGATAATTCTTACAATAATTCATAATAAAATGCATTATACATACGCAATAAAATATTCAGTAAATCATTATTGTGCTGTTGATTGTTCCTTGTTCGTTATTATCATTAACAATGACAATGTACGGCCGGTATTATAGTAATGACCGAACAAGCTAATATTATATAACAAGCAATAGGTGTGAAAGGGAGCACTACATGTTTTTTACATTTAGTATCATCGTAACATTTTTTATCTATAAATAATTTATAATAAAGTCGCTTTACGTGTTTGTTTGTTACCTTAACTCTTCTAAATTACGTAACGGATTTTGATACGCTATCGTTTAGAGATTTCTTCCAGAAGATATATATGTATAATAGATTTTTATTATACATATATATGTAAAGTTTATGGAGTTTATTATACATATATATGTAATGCAGTCATAGAAACTTTGGAGTCTTCGCGCGGTTACATTAAATAGCAACAGAAAAAACCTGAACGGTATATGTTTATTACCAAGGATAAGCCACAGTCATCATTAATATCTTATGTATACTGTTAAAAAAGAATTACATATTTGCGACACTACTTTGTCGAAAGCAGTAATTTTTATCCAGTTCAGTACATACTACGCTGGACGTGTAATATAGATTTAAAATTACGCACAAATGTAGTTTGAGTAAATGTAGTTTGTATCTACATAAATTCACTTTAAATATATATGAAATATCATAGTGACAATAAATGATTCTAAATCGTTAGACCCTTATGACACCTAATTAGTACATTGTATTCTCGGACGGGTCGTTAGTGAGATAATAAATTACCTAACACTTGAACAATTGTTAAAACTTTGCAACAATTTTTATAATATAACTCAACTGCGTTGTAACTCAGCATTGATATACGTAGCGACTATTGCCTTCTACACTTAGCATTCAGTCCAGTTAATGATAAGTGCTTACTGTACGATATAGTTATTTATCTTTCATCCCTTTCTCTTCGATATCTTCGGTAATACGGCAATGTGAAATTGTTGTTTTGCTTTAGTGTAGAAAAGGTAATAGACAGGAAAACTATATTAATAAAAGTCAATTTCCGAGTGAATGTAAGGATCGGATGAGTGCCTTAAACGCTCCCCGTGTAGTCCGGTGAAGCTGTAGAAGCCTGTCACGGTAATGGCGTAGTCGGTTCAAAAAAAAGAGCCGGAACAAATTTTGCATGAAAGAAAATGGTTGAAAAATCGTATAGAAAATGATAAAGAATTGTGTTTCCAATTGTTTTTAATGCAGTTACGTTCAGAGCGGTTAAGTCGTCGCGAGATTCAAACGTACTCTCGTTATTTGTCAGAGGGCAGCACTTGTGTTCGGATAGAGTGCGTTCACGGAGATAAGTGAATAGATACATTCCATTGCACGTAAAAGGAATATGAAAAAAAATGTTGCTATCATATAAGTAATAAAAATAGGGTACAATGAATGAATGATTGATTGAATGGAAGTAGTAACGTAAAGAGAAGTTTTAATTTCATTTTCTTTGCTAGTACACGCGTGCGAAGCCGCGCTAGATAGTTAGTTTACAATAAAAATAAAGTGTACAAACTCAACTTTATATTATAATAATCGTATTTATCTATTGTTATCATATATACAGGATGTTTAAAAATGATAGAGGTATATATTTTTTACAAAGTAACCAATAATCAAACCTCGTTAACCTCTCATGTTTTTATTCGAAATTATGTTTATCAAGTAGATTGTGCAAGTAATTATAATTTATACCCAATTTTAATACATCTGTAATCGTATCAATGTTTTGTATTATTACTTTGATTATAATTCGTGTTTAACTATTATTTATGAATGTCAAACGACATTGTTCATGTCTTTAGAATAATATACCGCGGTATACGTGAAAGTCACTCCTTCCATTCAAACAGCAGATATATTTCATATCTACATAGACATCTCAGTGTTAGTACGTCTCGCTTATTCGCTATTGGACGGATAATTGTTCGTTCTATAATAATCATTATTCTATTACAACGCTCCCAATTTTTTTTTTTTTTTTTTATATTATAGGTGGCAAACGAACAGGTGGGTCACCTGATGGTAAGTGATCACCGCCGTCCATAGACACTAGCAACACCAGGGGAGTTGCAAGTGCGTTGCCGGCCTTTTAAATATGTGGGTCTCCGGCGCTCTCACTGACCGAACGAAACGCAACAGTGCGAGCACTGTTACTTCACGTCGGCTTAAAATTTTAACGCTATACAAGTAATTTTCTATTAAATCATAGTTATTGAAAAACAATTATATCTAACCACATAAGTACATATACATATACAAGTATCGCTTGTCTAGTTGAATAAATGCTAGTTTATTTGAAGTAACAGTCAAAGGTAATTACTACAAAAGTCCATTAGACATGTATTGAACTGCGTTTAACTACAGGTTACTAATGCGGCTGTGTTATGTTTTTGCATTAATTAATCTTAGAACTTTCTAGATATTAGTTAAACTATGTGGAAAGCTAATTGGTGTTATCTCGAACAGTGAATATCTATTAGGTCGACCCGACCTCCTTAGCCAACCGACGCCATTGCGCTGGGACGGTAACTCGCTTATCACACCCGGCAACGTTTAAAATCGTTATGTAATTGTTATAGATTATTTATAATTTCCTTAGAGTTATCGTTAACTGTTATTACAGTTACAAAAGTTTTTTTTATATGCAGAGCCATAGATATCTTCTCGAAGGATAGTATGGGCATAATCATTACCCCCACTGCCTACGACGTATTTGCTGTAACAAACTCCGAGAAATTGAGTGCTATATTTTTCGCACATACGGTGGTGTTACAAGAACATTTTTCAGATTCGGGTTTAGTTAAAAAAAGCGTATATGTCTTATGAGACCACACGAACGAAAGAAGTGAAAATTTCTTCATAAAAAAGTATAACAAAGAGCCCCAACATCACGCGGTGTCACCCAGGCGGTCGCCCATTCAAGCACTGACCGCAGCCGACGTTGCTTAACTTCAATATTCCAACACTGAATGACACAGTGTTTATCACATAACCACAACTTTCCGTCACACAAAAAGGTTGCGGAATCAGAATTCCAAAGCCTTCCGGTAAGAAGTTTCACTTCAAAAGTTTGTGTTAAGACTGTTATTCAGCTAAACTTTTATGGCATTGATTAACTATCTACATAAATAAAATGACCTAAGACCATATTAGTACGTTACATCCATTCGAAACCGAGCGGGTTGCTAGTATCACAATATAATAGAAAAAGCTTCAACTTTTTCTTCGTTAATAATCAATTACTTAAATCCGTGTAATAATATGTATACAAAATGTACATACCGTGTTTCAGATTACAATTAACTAACTGATTATTCAGCAGTAACCTAACTAATAGGGCATAATAATCGTATCTGGTTTATCACACGCATTGCGAGTACACGGACCGCCACAGCGCCATTCTGTACCATACACGCGATGGTTATAAATAAACCTACAGTATAAAAATAGATGCGACTACTCGAAACTATATCCGTATCGATTTTAAGGGAGTGCCGAACTATTTCAACTATGCAGCTTTTTCTATATCAAATTTTTAATTTATTCAAAATTAATTTGGCTGTAACTTTTTTTTAATTATGTGTCGCATGACAATTCGCCAGTGTCATTGTTTTATCTAATGTATTATTACACTTTCACCGTTATCTTATTCTGTGGATCTTTCGTTGTATAATATATATCTATTGATGCTTGGGTTATAGTAATGTGACGGATAAAAATTATACATGATTTCTACGTGACTCAATATTCACAATCTGTGCTGTTATTTTGAATCCTTTTTTTTACAATTGCAGGTCAGACGCAAATACTATCAATGGCTCTGGATCGACGTCACTCGTTTCTAAACAACTTTATTTCCCTTCACCATGGACATGTCAAAATATAAATGTCAGAACAATGTTTCGGAAGCGGTGACGTCACGCGCTATGAATTAGTTACTCTGGTCACGTGATAACAAGACATAATTATTGATTTTTAAAAGACATTTTGGGAACGTTAATAAAAGTTATGGTAAAACTTTAAAATGCCCATACGTACGTTAAGTGCCTACAAGTGTATTACACAATATAGGTTAATATAATGCAAGTTTATACATTTATAATTAAAAACACTACCGAAATGACCAATCAAGATCGTGGTAAAAACCTAATGAGCGCATGACTTTGATTTGACATCACACACACAGATAATATGTACGACGTTTATACAAATAAAGGTCATCCGATTGTTCAGAATTCAAAGATCATGTAAAACGAGTGTACCATTATGTGAATGCTATTGATGTCTGGAAGTTACTCTCTCTGTGTACACGGGGTCATTCAAGTATTACATAAGCACTATAGACGGGCAGGGTGTCTCTGATTTGCTTATTTTTGATGATATAAGGGATGGGGGATCTAAGTGTATAGGCCTATTATGTGAGTTGCGTGGTCATATCTACTGGACTACCATCGCTCTAGTAGCGAATGACTACTTATAATTGAGTAAGAGCATTGCTTGCTTTTGCTGACCAGGGCCAAGGGGCGGTCAGAGATTACAAAAATTCTTTCTTAATACTGGACCGACCCCTACCCCCTAAAAGTTATAAAGTACGATTATTAATAACATTAATATCTATACATGTAATAAAAATGAAGAGTCTGTATGTAACATCAAAATAACGCCTTTTTCTGATTGGATATGGACGTATACACTATACTGATAACAAAAATACAATTTTGACAATTTTTGTCTGTCTATCTGTCTGTATGTTCCGGGTAATCTCCGAAACGGCTGGACCGATTTTGACAAAAATTTCACTGACGGATAGTTAAAATTACAGCGGGTGACATAGGTTACTTTATTTTAGACTAGTTGTCATCCGTGGCTTCGTCTATAGTACTATCTCCAAAACGATTGGACCTATTATCATGGGACTTTCACTGACGGATAGCTAACGTTATAAAAAGTAATTAACTTTTTTTATTTTAGACTGGCTTTTACCCATGGCTTTGTTTTCAGTATTATCTCCAAAACGTTTGAACCATTTTTCACGGAACTTTCACTAACAGATAGCTGATCTTATAAGAAGTAATTTACAATTTATTATTAAAAGAAACGCATGCGGAACTGCGACCAACAACTAGCATTAAATAATAATGATGGATATAAACTAGTTCAAGTTTCACGTGGGCTCGTGCTCGATGACTACGATATTTTCCGAAGTGGTGGTATGTATTTTGACCAAATATGTACGTTGTGAGGCCGTAGAATGAATTAATGAATGAATGAATATTTTGTTTATTTGTCTGGCTACTAGAAGTATCATTTTTAAATAACAATATCCTAAGCAAACATCTCTGCCGACGACAAGGCGTGGGCTGGTAAGCGTGACCACACGACGCCTACAACGCTTTTAATCGTCAACAAAAATATGGTTTAATATTTTTCCCAATGATATTATGGTACTATAGAAACATTTATTCAGCGAAATGCTGGTTAGGTGGAACATTGGTCGGGAAACGTTTCTTTCAGATGCAAGGCACGGGTATGAGTAGGTACGTAAACAGCCGACGTTTTGGAAATTTCTAACAAACAAAGGCCAATGTGTAATGTACTGGTTAGATATACATATGTATTCATAATCTCGAGGGCTATGGGAGATAGATAAATGAATATCGAATGGGCTGGCGTCCCTTCAATATAAGTTGTGAAAATTAAAGAATATAAATAAATATTAAAGTAAAGTAGTAATAAAAGAAGGAACATCTCATGCGTATTTAGGTTTCTTCACGATGTTTTACTTCGCCGTCAGCCAATTACTAAATTTAAAGACACCGGGCACACTTGAAGTATTTCCTTGAGAAATTGTCTTTGAGAAGAATTTTCCCATTTGTGATGTACTCGTATATGTATATATATATATATATCAACTTATATAGCATCATCTTCTTGCCCTTATCCCACCTAAGTAAGATCAGCACAACATGTTTGTCATATTGTGATGTATAATTAGGCTTAATTATTACGCTTCGCTGCGCGCGCCTGCCATCAACCCTCCTTGGGATTAATTTGGAGTACCACTATAACTTCAACTTCCTAACTTCGTATGGATACCAAACCCGAATATTTAACTCTTCGATAATAGGCGGTAAGGATTGAAATGACGGGCTTGTGTACGATGTATTCGTGTATTGCATCTCCACAGGCTCTGGTTTCAGGTCTGTCGTAGCTATGAGAATTTCTTCATGAAAATTTGATTCAGGAGGTTCACTGCCATCTTTTTCCTTTTCTTACCCTTCTTCGCTATTATTATGTATCAACTTATATACTAAATCAAAAAAATATATTTAAACAGCTGTTAGCACGATACAGTGACACTGAATGTTTTCTCTCACTAGCTTAACAGACACAACATATATCACCCCTACATATATATTATTTTTCTTTACCCCTTGTTTCCCGAAATTTGTTAATTTAGTTTAGCCGAGTTGACAAATTCAAAATATTTGTTTGAGTTCGTGAGGCACCCATGCCATATGTATACATATGTCACTAATTCGTATGTGTATGATTAACTTAGCTAGGTTAGCTTAGATTGATTCGCCTTTTTGCATCCGAGGCAACAGCCCAAGCCGAGGTTCGGTCACTTTGGCACTTTAGTTTATTGCCAAGCGGCCGAGGGCCATAAACGGTCGCCCTGAAACTGTGTAGGCGTATAGTCAGTTCGAAAGAAAATATGTTTAAACATAGACATTTACCTATTTAATACGTTCCAATATATTTAAAAAAAAAAATTGTAAACTTTAAGATACTTTAAAAAACAATCATTCACTTGTAGCTCACTAACTAGTTAGTTAGGATGTAGGACTAGGTCCTAAATAATATCTTCAATACAAATTTGTTTTTTTTGGTATTACGCTGTCACATCTTAACTACTTATTAGCAGATTATCATGAATTTTTCTAAATCTATAAATGTATATTAACAAAAGCAAAGCTCCAAGCACAGGCGAGTATTTACGATAAAAGGACGTATAGACGATATTCCGAGTTTGTCTAATGCAAATATAAAACAAAATTTCCCAAGCCAATTGTAAGTAACCCTTCTATAAAAGAACAGGAACACATTTTTTTTACATGAGATATATCTATAAATAAGTCTGAACTACAATAGGCTTAATTATTTCTCCATCAGAAAATACACCTTCAGTATAAGGGCGTGGGTTGGAACTAGTTTATATCGACTTACGCCATTGCCTCTCCACGGTGGAGATTTTTGAATGTGAGCGGCGGGCGAGGCAGCGGTGTGTACAAGGCGGCGGAAGTAGCTTCCGGTAACCGACATGCCTCGAGTGTCTAGACTGACGGCGATAACTGGGACTGGGAACGGCGCGGCGCGCATTGCCATGAACTACACCCACTCTTCAAACAACTTCACCGTATCTGATCTACTTATTACGTTGACATGATAGCGTTGCTTATACCCCACATTTACCTCCGTTATATATAAGTTTAACTATAGAATAAAATGTAACAATAGTAACATCATTTAGGAGTATAATTTTATGCAGCGACTGGCTAACACTACCTATGTTTCGTTGGTATTAGGGGGCGTCTATTAATTGAATGTGGCGTTTCTGAGGATGTTTTTTATACCCCTTCCAGCTCTGATGAGATATGATATTTGTCTCGCCATCCACCACCGAACCCCTAATCTCACATGAGGTCTTTCAAAATTTGTGTTTATGTAAATGGGTTGGAATTATTTAATTAATAAAAAACACAATTTGTTTTATTATTTTTATTAAGACTAATAGAGACTAGTTTTATTAGATAGAGATTGTTTAGATCGTAACCTAAAATCACAGTGATTGTATTAAATAATACTTAAATGGGAACTACTACAATGAGTACTAAGGAAACATTCCTTCTTATTTAGTCCATGGAGACTCGTGCACGGTGCCAGGAGTAATTGACTATTGGTACCAACAAAAGCATGTGATTTTCAGAAAATCATCTGCTCCTTCCACTTCGCACTGATTTACAAAAGCTCAGTAACTCATCTTGTGACAACTCGTCCAGATCATACCTTTACTTTACTTAAAATTTTAATTTAAAAACTACGTGATATTTGGTGAAACGCCTTCTCTCCCCCACTTGAGATTTTGTGAGATTCGGCTTGACCCCCTCCCCGTCTGATCCCCTCATGTCATTAATGGACGCCACCTTACATCAATTGATACAAAAATAAAATTAGCCTGAAAGTATTAATGGATGTAAGCGAAACTCTTCATGGATAGAAAGAATAATTGAAAGAAGTATATTTCGCTACTGCGGTTATGAAATATTCTAAATTCGATCCTGTAATCCTGTAAAAAATTAAGCTGTTATCTCTAAATCAATGAAATAATTAAATTAATAATCTGTAAAGCAACTGAATTCGTTCTTTGTACGTGTATGTTACCAACACATAAAAATGTAAAAACTTAAACACCGATTAAGTTATTGCCTTCTTTGTCTAATTCCTACGTTAAGAAGGAAACGAGAACTAAAAGTTGTTACTTAGATTTTATCAAAGTTTGTAAGTCCATTAGTGTATGAATATACATCGGTTTTTGTAGATAAAAATAAATGCCTATAGTTGTGTAGGCTGCAGTGTATGTGGCACGTGGCGAAATAAATGAATATATTGTGCAGGTAAAACATATAATGCGCTATTTTGTTACTTGTCTATTTAATCGCTATGTACCTCCTGTTTGATCTTTTCCAAGGTCATCATCATTATTAGTGTGAGTCTAGCTGAAAATTAGCGCTACGGTAATTGCTTCTATATTCGTTGTTAAATACGGCAACTATTTCAGTAATGTTCTTATGTAATATATAATAAGTATGTAATATTCCACTCTGATTGTACTTCAAAGGAATCTGTACTGCAAATATAATCGTAACGATATCAGTGCCCAGTCAGTGATCCATCATAAGTAATGAAGCTTCGAGACTCGTTTAATGGAACGTTTCCGGCGGAGTGTGCAGTACAGACGCATTGCGCCCTATTGTCGACGGGTCACAAGGGTCGACCTTTTATTGTTCGGATATTGATACGCAACTCTCTCGTCGTGACGCCAATCATTTGTGTACAAAGTAAATGCGAAATTTTCCCGATTGATTTCCTTATAAAGTAACAGTGGTCGCGGTTTAGCAGCTTCCGTGAACTATCAAATCTTATATTACACAATGTTTGTTAACTAAGTAATGGTATAAAATTGGATGTCATTTTATGATTAACATACTCTAGTATAATGACGAACTTACTTAACTTAATATGAAATGTTACATATCGCGTTTAATACTCTCAGTACACACTGGAACATTGGCTGTTGTTTTAATTTAAAAAAAGTTAAAATTACGCCAGAGGAGATGATGTTTTGATTTTAATTAATTTTTTGTACTTTATAATTTTTAAACGTTTGACCACAATCTAATCTGATATTAAATGAAAATGTGATCCGAGATGGTAGTAAGTACGTTAAACGACGAGGAACTGGCGCTCGGGTGAAGTTGAAGGAATACTACACGCATAGGTTTCTGGTGACAAATTTTCAACTTGAAACTGTTAGCTAGTCAAGCGGGCTTTGATAATTCATTAACATCTATTACATATAATAAAAATGAAGTGTCTGTATGTAATATCAAAATAACGACTTTTTACTGATTGAATATGAACGTATACACGATACTGATAACAAAAATGCAATTTTTTAAATTTTTGTCTCTCTGTCTGTCTGTATGTTCCGGGTAATCTACGAAACGGCTAGACCGATTTTGACAGAAATATCAATGACGGATAGTTAAAATTACAGCGGGTGACATAGGCTACTTTATTTTAGACTAGCTGTCATCCGTGGCTTCGCCTGTAGTAATATCTCCAAAACGATTGGACCGATTTTCATCAGACTTTCACTGTCAGATAACTAACTTTATAAAGAGTAATTAAAGCTTTTTTATTTTGGGCTAGCCTTTAACCATGGCTTTGTTTGCAGTACTATCTCCGAAACGTCTGAACCATATTTCACGGAACTTTCACTAACAGATAATTGATCTTATAAGATGTAATTTACAATTATTAAAAAAAAACGCATGCGGAGCTGCGGGCAACAGCTAGTTATGTAATAAATAGTGTAGGTAAAATATAGCGACAGAAATAACTTTCGACTTAATTTACTTTTAAACTCATTACTGATCCATACAATATATTAGGTAACATAATAAGCTGTGTACTACTACACTAGAACCTGGTCAAACAATATATCTATTAATTGACATAGGAATAATGTTTATATCACATTAAAAAGAAACACAAACAAACAGAAATAGGTTGCTTTTTGTAACATACTTTTAGGACTACGATCTCAAAATGTAAAAACTGTAATATTTTTATTACAGTTTTAAACCACAATTATCGTTATTTATTGAAAACACGAAATTAGTATTCATATGATATAAATAAATATGTGATTCACGTCAACGGAAACAATAGTCTGCGAATAGCTGAACGGACTACTGATGAATTTAATGCGACTTTTAAAAACGAACTTTCACCCCTTAATATAGAGCACAATATCATATAGAACATATACACCACATGCATTATATAAATCTATACTATGGAATTCATTATTAATAATTTAATTCATTGTGTCTCGAACATTGATTAAGTTACATTCTAGAAATTTTATTCTCCACTAGTTGTTACCCGCTTTCGTTTGATGGAGTAAATTATATATCAGAAACTTTTAAATTTGTACGGTCTGTTCAATTGTACGATAAGTTTCTGTATAAATTCAAACTTTTATATTGTAACTCTACAATCTAATCTCTCTGTCTAATTTTAAAGTCGTGTACACATACATTGTGGTATTTTGATATGACATATTTGTTTCTTTTGTCTTTTTTCTTTGATAACGCTTGTCAAAGTATTCCATCTTATCCCACGTTGGTAATCGAATTCCATGATATTTGTGTTAAAATCGGTACAGCTAATACAAAAGTGATCGGAGAAGATAATAGATTCTTGTTCACCATTCTCGCCGGGCAATAAAAAATATCTATCTTGTGTTTTACGGCACAATTGTTTCTATGATAATATTATAAGAAAAAAAAACACTTATTTTCGAATTTATAAAATACTAAAAGTCGTCCGAATTATATTCGTGGAACTCGAATGGTTGTTACAGTGCATACCGCTATAGCTTTCAGAACGCCAATTTAAGCAATATCTATATAAATTATTAATAATTCTTTATTAATCGAATAGGGTAGTAGTCGATGTCCGACCACTACGAAGGCTTTAATTAATATTTACAAATTATTAATAAAACTACCCAATATATCTAATCCACGATATAACCAATAAAATGTACCATTTTACCTTTAGAGTTCAATTTATCCGTTACAGCGTGCTCGAAAGAGAAATACACACACATAAGTGTTTTGTAATAATGAAATTATATTCTGCAATAATTTTCATAAGTATCAGTCGAGTGGCTCGACCGGCGGAATATCGATCCGATATCCGTACGTTTGAGACACACAGTGTACCGAGAATTTTTCGGAAGTCACGTAAAACTAACGAACTATCGACTGACAATGAAACAGAACGTCATGCGAGTTAAATATTGTAAACAACGGCAGATAATCAGGATAGCGGCAATATAGAATACGATTACACTCTTATAATAAGATTTTTTTTTATATTATAGCGGGCAACCGAACAGGTGGGTCACCTGATGATAAGTGATCACCGCCGTCCATAGACACTAGCAACACCAGGGGAGTCGCAAGTGCGTTGCCAGCCTTTTAATATATGAGGGCCTCCGGCGCTCTCACTGACCGAACGAAACGCAACAGTGCAAGCACTGTTACTTCACGTCGGTTTTCTGTGAGAGGGTGGTACTACCCCGGGCGAGCCGACCCATTCATGCTGAAACCAGTAATAGCTTCAGCGTAGCTCTACCAATTTCAGTACAACCGGGCAGAGTTTCCCCATACAACTGAACCTGGCGGTGGTTACGACAAGATTCACCCTAAACAATTTTTTTTTTCGAACTGAATTACACTGTCATCCTGGAAAGGCCGCTACAGTTTCATTGGACTACTAAGGGGAGCGCTTAAGACATTCACCCGATTTTACATAGAACCCTAAACAATATGACACCATTTATACTGAAATACTAATATCAATGGAAATTATCATTAATTCTAATAAACAAAGACCATTTCTAAATACTATTTTTAATTAGTACTTCCTGTGCCGAAAGTCTGTAGCAATATAGAAGAATTGTGGATGCGTCACGATAACGCGCGTACCTTTCTTTCCTCAGGAAGAAGCTTTTAACCCATCAATACTGGTACCCTTATAGAGTGTCATTTCTATTATGTCGTCATAATAGTTTACGGGGGTTGTAAAGTGGACACGAAATGTAATTTATATATTATATGATAAAGTCCAGTTCGTTTGGGTGACCTTTTGTATAAACTTTCAGTACAATCTAATCCAAGTCATTAGGAAGGGGAATTCGTAGCATCGTCCGCCCGCACCCATCGCGTGTTTAGTTGCAATATACGCCCGGTTCCATCCGCGCTATAACAAATAATAGTGGAAATACTCACGCAATGTGCGTGTGTGTGTTTGTACTACATAATGCGAAATTTAATAAGAACTACTACATATATGACCGTTTTTGTTTCTATAACGAACGTTGTACTAACAGTAAATTTAAGATTTTGAAAAGGTTATATATATTACTCACTTCAAACTGTAATCGAATTTTTCCTTAGACGTTTATAATAAATACATTTTCGTGTACATAACTTACATTGTTTGAATCATTTACTTCGTTCATATGAAAATATTATATAAATATGATTTTTTGAAGTTACTACTAGTTCTTTTGGCGCGTTAGGGAAAAATGATGAGAGTACATTATTACGATGCGGGTGGGGAGATACACCGTCACGAATAACCGACACCCTGAAGTTAGCTATAGTCAACATTTTATTCAAAAAAACGTATGTATTAAATACCTATTTTCTATTGTTAGTATCGTTATTTTTCTACAAACGTAGAATAAGGCGAAAGATAAAATTTATGAAAAGATTTTTATCTTGTTACGCCAAAGAAGTATAACTTCTAACGCGTGTACGTAAATACACACTACTTTTTTTTCGTTGTAATTTTTATCCAAATCTAAATTGGTATAATGAACGATTTTCTTCTTTTGTAAAATATTATTTTTTATATTTATTTTCAAATAAGCCGTTCTGTTTATAATCAAATATGCAAATACGTTTTTTTATATATGTTTGCATTAAACATTTATGACGAATTTATGAAAATCGGACGAGTTTTAAACGTCTTTGTTAAAAGTACTTATTAAATTGCCCGTTAGGTATCGCTGTAAAACAAATGAGTTTAAATGCTAAGTACACGTTTTAATCCCGAGTAAAAGCTAACGGAATGTGTGCCACGTCACGAGAGTGTCGTGACTGGATGAGCTTTATATTTGTTCCCTATTATTTATTTTGTGGAGTGTAAGCATTCTTCCAGCCGCGGGCGGCGCACGCGACCCATCTCCCTCGAGGTGAATGAACGTCTTCAACGCCGGATTTCTATTCTATACTGAGCACGCTCGTGTTTTGTAAACGTATGATGCAAAACTAATAGTGTCGTCCAGATAACTTTGTCAAGTATTTAGAGTGAGTGTGATAGAGTAATCTATCGCGTTCCGAACGAAAAAAAGAGCGAGCAATATATATTTTTTATTATTTAATTATTGTCAATCACGTTATACAAAGAAAAAAAAAATTGTTATAAAACCCTATATAATTGCTAAGAAATGGCATTATTGAATTATACACGCAATATATCTATAGATATTATAACCGTGAAAGGTTGTGAGGATGGATGACTGCTAGCTACTTTTTCTCGCAAAAACTACTAAAAAGGTGAAGATTACAGTAATATAGATTTTCCACAAGAATAACACATATATTATATCCATAATATAATATACTTATAAAGGAAATATTTAAATTGGCCAAAATATCGTGACATAATATGTGAGCCAACTCGACGTTCGCCGCATAAACTATGCATTACGTCATCGTTTATAAAAATCTACAAAGGTAGACGAAGTCGAAGGCGGCCGCTAGTACATACTATAATAATATAATTACAATATAAATTGTAAATAAAACATTCGTAGTCAAGCATACCTACTGCAAAACAAATGTGAATTCTCTTTGAAACTCGTTATATATTTTTGAAGCAATCCGTGTATGTACTCCAACTATAAAATAATTGAAATCATACAATCAAAAAGACTTAATTAATGCCTACAAGCAAAACTTTTTTTATAAGGAACATTTACATTTTGTGTTACCATAGTGATTAATCCCGGTCTTCCTTCAGGACTAAGCCTTTATCCAGCAAACCTTTACATCAGATTATACATGGAAATTAACTTGCGGTTTGTTCATAAAAAAAAACAAACAAATAACTTTGGTCATTTAACTGAGTAACTTCCAACGTATGTCATCGTAACCAATATTATAAAAAGGATATAGTGTATCTTTGCTAAAGATATATTTACATTAACGAGAACGAAGCCGCGGGCAAAAGCTAGTTAATTATAGCTATTAAAAAAGAACAGAAGAAAGCCAACGATAAGGACTGAACAATGCGAGAAATATCGTTTACTGGGTTACGTAAATGGGGTTGGAAATCAATTCGGTTATACAATAACTGCTCGAGTTGAATCAAAACATCCACACAGAAGGGAAAACTGCAAGTCGATACAATCTTGACCGCGGTTTATATTATAAACGATTGTATTGTATATCTTATATCAGTTACGGTTTTTAAAGGTATATTTATTAGTACAAACAAAGTGATATAATACTCCGGTATCATAAGGTAACTTAACAATGATAAATTATCTGATGAAAATGATATACACAGCTCGCTAATTCAATATATATTATTGTATTCATAATTAAAATCCATATAATGACACCTAGAAATATTTACGTGTATTATAAAGGCGTTACAAGATCACTATACATATTATGAAAGAAAGTCATCCGCCGTGTCTGTCTCTCTGTCTGAATGTTCGCTATAAACTCAAAAACTCCTGAACGGATTGTAATACGATCTTCACCAATAGATAGAGTAATTAACGGGGAAGGTTTAGGTATATAATTTGTCCAGGTTTTTTTGTACATTCGTTGAAATATAATGATAATTGTTGAAAGAATAGGAAAAAGTCAAGCCGCCTTAAGCGTTTCATGCACGTAAGTACATATTTTTTTTATTATCAGGGCAAAACAACGTCCGCTGGACCTGCTAGGATTATATATAATTAAAAATAAAGTATCTACACGTTACTTGTAAAGCTTGGTAGCAAACTGACTTCAGCTCAATATTATAAACGTGCGCCTTTCGAAATAGACAAGATGTATTCAAAACTGACAACACTAGTTACCGCAAAGTCTGTTATTCTCAATGCTGCAAAGAGACATCCGACCTAATCTTGTACTAGTATTTAATGTAAAACTGAAAAGTCATAAATAATTGTCTCCCAACGATTATCGAATCCATCGATAATAAAAAAATACTATTACCAAAGGATATGTCATATCTAATTAGTAGTCCGTTGAATCTGTACTGTAGAGACACCAGGGTCAAATGGGTATGTCGGTTCGAAATAAAAAAAAGTGTCATATCTATATTAAAGCGAGTAAAGTAGTATTCGACAACCGTGGACAGCATATAGCCACTTTGGATGAAGTGTCACGTCTTGAATTTCACAAATATATCGTGCATAGAAAACCCACTTTCTTCTGATACACTTTAAATACATCATGCCGACATTATAGTCGAATTGTTGATGATTACAAATCATTGTAATAATTACAAAATTGTCATAAAACTATAAACTATTTCTTAGTCATTCATACCAGCAATGGATTCATGGTGCGGTTACCGGATTCTTCGTTTCGAAGAGCAAGGAGCCCGTAGCACTGCACAGGACGTACCTACTTACCAAAAGTAATCATGCCAATACTACTCTACTTCACTGCCCTGCCTTGGCTTGCCAATTTTTTGTAGGTGGTAGCGCTACGCTGAAGCTATTACTGGTTTCAGCATGAATGGGTCGGCTCGCCCGGGGTAGTACCACCCTCTCACAGAAAACCGACGTGAAGTAACAGTGGTTGCACTGTTGCGTTTCGTTCGGCCAGTGAGAGCGCCGGAGGCCCACATATTTAAAAGGCCGGCAACACACTTGCGACTCCTCTGGTGTTGCTAGTGTCTATGGACGGTGGTGATCACTTACCATCAGGTGACCCACCTGTTCGTTTGCCCCCTATAATATAAAAAAAAATTGATAAAAACCTTTAGATGTTCTTTATTTTAGTAGATTGTATGAGGATTTTGTTGGTTGGCACCTCTCCTCCCGTTTCTACTGTGTATAAACTATTAGCATAGTCTAGTATATTTATAAGGTCCTAATATTCATTTATTTAGCACAGGTAGGTACAGTCACTTCTTTCCAGGTTTAGCGTGTTCATCATCTCAGGTCACATTGCTATTATATATCTTGTTCGTTGTATCGGAGGTTGCGGTCGTTACAATTGTACATTTTCCAATATAGAGTGTACGTTGTTAGAAATGCATGTTTCGATTCATGTCCATAATGTGTAAAAATAATTACCTACGACTTCAATAGGAAACAACAGTTATATGACGTGAATAGTGATTCGATCCGATAGCTCGGTAAGTGTCGGCAACGACAAATCACAACACGGATTTCGGAAGCGACTTGTATCAATAATAACAACTTACATATTGTCGCATGAAAGTGAAGACGAATCAACGAAGGACATCAAAATATATCTAGCTGCAATTTAAATAGTTACATCAAACAATATCGCCCATTAAAACAAGTATTTCCATAGAGTAAAGAGTTGCTAGAATATAAACTTCAAAATGGCACATTAAGTTTAAAAAGTGCTAGTTATCAAGCTTTAACGATCAACAACAATGTTACCTCTGTATCTTCTTGACAAATAATATAAATGAGAATGTTTTTTTTTTAAGTTATACTTCTTTTGCCGCGTTAGGGAAAAATGATGAGAGTAAATTTTTACGATGCGCGCGTACGATACACCGTCACGAAAAACCGACACCCTGAAGTTAGCTATAGTCAACATTTTATTAATTAAAAGTATGTATGTATTAAATACTTTTTTTCTATTGTTAGTGTCGTTTTTTCTACAAGCGTAGAATAAGGCGAAAGATAAAATTTTGGAAAAGATTTTTATCTTGTTACGCCAAAGAAGTATAACTTCTAACGCGTATACATAAGTACGCACACACTTCTTTTTTGTTACACTTTCACGCCTAAACTAATAAGCCGATTACCATGAGACATTTTGCAAACACGTTGTCAGGGGTATAGAAAAAATAGAGATAAAAGGTAGAGAACAGATAAAAGATTCTTTTTATCCGCAAGAAATGTTGCTGCTCCGAAAGGATATGTCAAAGCTACATAAACGCGAGATAAGGCGCGGGCAAAGGCTAGTAATGTAATTTACGTAGGTGGTAGAGCTACGCTGAAGCTATTACTGGTTTCAGCATGAATGGGTCGGCTCGCTCGGGGTAGTACCACCCTCTCACAGAAAACCGACGTGAAGTAACAGTGATTGCACTGTTGCGTTTCGTTCGGTCAGTGAGAGCGCCGGAGGCCCACATATATTAAAAGGCCGGCAACGCACTTGCGACTCCCCTGGTGTTGCTAGTGTCTAAGGACGGCGGTGATCACTTACCATCAGGTGACCCAGCTGTTCTTTTGATCCCTATAATATATAAAAAAAGAAAAATACTAAAATCTTTCCATCGATAAGTCTATAAAGACAAATGTACAGTTTAGTTAACATTCAAGGTAGTACAGAATTTGAATTTGCTAAAACAATATTTAGGCATTTCTGGAATCGTTTCCCTATCGTGATATAAGTAATCTGAAAGCAGATTTAATTGTCGAAAAACAACTTGGCTCGAGGAAAAATAAATTGGTAAAAAAACACCCGTCAAACTGAACTAGCTGATACTCGTCACTTCGTCTGCGTCGTTTATTATCCTAATAATATACATAATTTATGTAAATAAGAAAAACTATAAGCACCGCACCGTTCACCCCACTTTTTCTCGACGAAAAACCATACAGCGCTGAACGATTGGTGTCTTTTTTTTTTCGAACTGACTACACTGTTGGCTTGTTAAGGCCGCTACAGTTTCACCGGACTACTAAGGTGAGCGCTTAAGGCACTCACCCGATTTGTTTAGGCGATCAGCGCAAAGGGCACACGGTGCGCCTCGGCTTGAACTGTCGCCAAGTTTCCCGATCTGACTAAGGATTGGTTGCTTATAAAAATCGTAGGTACTTAACAACTTTTATACCTTTATATAAATGGAACTAACGTGCTATTTTTTTTTACATAAGGCCAAGTGTATAGGAAGTAGAAACAAAAAATATTTGACTAAAATCTATCCAGCAGACCTCTATCATTTTACAAAAAATTCTATTTTATTCTCCTATGCGAAATTAAAATCTTCACAAAAAAGCTGACTTTAAATATGCAGTCACTAGGAAAGTATATGTAACTATATTTGTATGTGGTAAGTCGAAGCGGTACTTGCGCTACCGTATTCCACCGTGAGGGTTATGCACAGACCGCATACTGACGTTTGTAGTCATTATCAAAATCGACCGCAGCTTCAACTGAACCCTCAGCGGGATCAATTTAACTGGCGGCGTGTTGTCAACCACATCCTTCATACCGGAACGTAGCACCGCAGATACTGAATGATTCGTGTTTCGCTCAACTCTATTATCGGTATTGGTAGATATATTGATTGATTGAGATTTAAGTAAAGTCCTGTCGTCGTAGAGCGCATACGATAGGTACTAGAAGGTCTAAATGTCGCTGTAGGAAAGTAGTCCGGTGATACTGAAGAGACCCCAAGGCCAACAGGGTACGTTAGTTCGAAAGAAAAAAGGTTGTGTATACTTATGTACACGCGTTAGAAGTTATACATCTTTGGCGTAACAAGATTAAAATCTTTTCAAAAATTTTTATCTTTCACCTTATTCTACGTTTGTAGAAAAAATGAAAAAAAAAGGTATTTAATACATACATACTTTTAATGAATAAAATGTTGACTATAGCTAACTTCAGGGTGTCGGTTTTTCGTGACGGTGTGCTCGCGCGTTGTAAAAATTTACTCTCATCATTTGTCTCTAACGCGCCAAAAGAAGTATAACTTCAAAAAAATTGCTGTAAGAATACATTTTATGTTATATGCTTTATGCCAACAATGAAATCATCAACTTAAGATACGCACCTGTATATATATATATGTCTACGTTATCCGTACATACCATATACTGAGCAATATCGCATTATTTATTTTAGTTAATGTGATTGAAGTGCATTTGGTCAGAGCTAGCTAGCGTTGACCGAATACTGCGGACGGGACAAGCGTCACGCGATCGAATTATACGGCAATTTTAATTATGAAGTGAATTATTCTATAGATCTTGTGCTACACAAATTTATTAAACATATTGTGTATATGCAATAGTTTGAATCCCAACTTATGTCTGCCTATAAAATGCCTATAAACTAATAAAAAAATGTAAAGTTAGTACTTTATATATAAGTTATACTGGTCTGATTTAGGCAATAAACTTTAATATCATTTAATTAATTCGTATGAAGTCGAGAGTAATCACTAGTTTATTATATTAGTTAATAAACTTGGATAAATAAATACAATAATTTATAGTTTATTTGTGGTATACAATTGTTATAATATTTATTTATTTCTTTAAGAAAAACTGTAATTAATAAATGAGGCTTTTAAAAAATAGGAGACGATTATTTCGATTCGAAATAAAATACATGTATACAATTACATAAAAATAGACCTATCTCATAGTTTAGAACAAATATTTCGAATCTAAAGATTTGTTAATTTAATAATTGAAGATTAGTCAAAGAGTTTTATTCACTATATTATATTTTTGTAGTTTTTTTATTACTCAAAATAAAATCTATAAAATTGTATTATATATTTTTAGAAAATATGAAGAGTATCTAAAACACTATTTAATAAAATAAAGATCCAGAATTATAGGATACATATATACGTTTATATGGATAAAGAAGACCGAAATAATATATCAACAGATTTAATAACCATGGTATAAAGGTATATATAAGTAGATGACACAAAATATATGTCAAAGGTATAAGTATAATCGATTTTTAAACCAAATAATACATATTTTTCATAATTTCAATGGAAGGAAGTAAAAAAGGAGGTCACAAAGACGAAAACAAAGTGGTTAAGTACATCTACAGTCTACGTTATCACAAACAATTAAGATCACTTACCTAGAATAAGTTCGTTCACAATTTTCTATCGTTGGCTATTTAATTAAATTGTTATATGATTGTAATATTACTATTAAAAACAACCTATCCACACATAGAACACACACAAATTGTCTTTGTACTTCCGAGAGTCAATTCACATACCGTCGATAAAATTTTAATATATGGATGCGTACGTCCGTACCTCGACTTCGTAGTCCGTATCAGAACGATACTCCTAGCTCGTATGGCGTGTGGAAGGAGTGTTTGCTTTTGCATACATTATTAGATGGCTGCGCATTAGACAAAACTGAACGCGCCATCTGTACACAGTTAAGCAAAATTGTCGAACAGAAACCTTTATTAGTAAAGTAACGCCATCTATTAACTTTTTAATGTACTAATTAAGAAAGCGGTAAGTATCGTTACATTGTATTTTATTTAATCTTTTTATAGATGACACTGGCAGTTTTGTTTTTAGAAATGTTTAACAGTTTTGTAATTCGATTAGTGTGACCAGGATTTAGAATGATCTTACGATTTTCGTAGATTTAGTCACTCTGTTATAATTATTAGCAAGTTTACTAAAATTTTGCACTTTTGTCAAATTGCAAAGAGTGCAACATTAATTTAGAAATGCATATACACAAACTACTAAGAGGATACTACGTATGCATATGCTATGTATCATTACTGGAGACATTATGACAAAAATATCATTTTGTGTATTTAAAATCCCAAACATTTTTATTTATTGTCTTCTTATGTCCTTATTATCTTGTTATGTACTATATGGTTGTATTCAGGAATATATAAGTATAAAAATAGAACTATAAGTATTAATCAAAGTAGAATTAGAAAGAAAATAAAAATATACATAATAATGCTTACATATTTTTTGGATATATGAAAGCAAGAAAAAGAATATAACTTGTTATAACATAGTTATATGATATTTAACTATAGGATATATGACTGAAATATTACTTTTACTCTATTTTTTCACCTGTGGAAATGGAACACAATTTGCCGTTTCAAATCGTATTCCATCTGAATGAGTTTCGCAAGAAACGTTGTGATAGTTCAGAAAGTGCTATTTTTTTCGCGTAAAACATACAAGTAATAATAGTAATCATTAACAGAGTTGAAAAAAGTTGCATCCAGCGTAATTTCTTGCAACACGTTACCTAAAGACTTATATAGGATACTATGAATAGATAATTTTACGAGTAGTCCGGTGAAACTGTAAAGGTCTTGCCAGGTCAACAGTGCAGTTAGATAGAAAAAAAAATACGAGAGTATACCTCTGGTATCTGGTATGAAGTAACACATGTTAGTGTCATTTATGTCAGTAGGTAAAATAAGAAAGGTATTTTTTAAAGCTTTTCTTGTACTCTAGTAGATTTGAAAGCCTATGAATGATTGTACATAATCGAATATGATGTGCATTCATTTCGATTGCACTAAAATCGATACTCGTTGTAATCTATCATTAAAATATCTGTTATCGATTTATCGAATCGTACATTGATTTTTAACTTTTTACTTGCTGGCTTACTTTTAATTAACGAGTTATGTTAAGCAAGAAAGCACCGATAATTACATAAAATAACGGAAGATTATGAATAAAACATAAAAGCCACTTTACAGATTAAAATTCCACCAGAAACTGTCATCAATCTCTTATAATTATTTCAATCAATTTACATTTATTAGCAATTTGATATTAATTAACAAGTTGCTAATTTTGTTACAAACAGATTAATATTTAAGATAAAAACTATTCATTGTCCTATTTACGTAGAATTATATGCCACATAATTTAAATTTAAAATATCCGTCCATAAAATACTACATGCCGAACATTAAATGAATGTAGAGAGGAGCAATTAAACTGCTCGATCAAAATCAGTCGGTCCCAGCATAGTCGCTTCTATTCTTTCCCATATGTCATAAAAGCGTATGTCGCCATTATCGATCCGGTTTCCTCTCGTACTAATTTAAACCGGTTCGATTAGAGAGGTCTATGACTCGCGTCATTGTATCGATTCAGTGTTCCAGAGCGATTTAAACGTCAATTATTACATTCGAAAAATCGATTTTCAATTAATAGGTGTAAATCGATATGCTTACTTATATTAAAGTCGTGTTTTGGAAGTGTATATATACTGAACATGTTTGATTTTGTCCAAGGATATTGTCAACGAGGTCACAAATGAAACTGTCCACGTTATCTACGCTCATATCGGTGAAAACGACTACGAAGAAGAGCTAACAGGAATTATCGAACGGAATATCATTTAAAATATTCATGCCTTGAAATCTTGCTGGCAACTTGGAAAGTGTTTAAAAAAACGTGTACGTAAGAAGTTATACCTCTTTAGTTTAAAAAATATATTAAATGCATTTGATAATGTTTTACTAAACAACATATAACTCACTTTAAATGGTTATAAGATAATTTTCTATATATCTGTATATAATAGATTCAAGTAAAGATACCAAAAAGAAATAAAATAAACTATTTATCAAATAATAATGTATAACGTAAACAAATAAAAATAATAAATACCGACGGTTAATCTCAAGGCTATAAATCCACTTTAAATGTTATAAAAAAAACACTTTTATAGCGAATATTCACAATAAATGTATCGATGTATATTTACGTATAAATTATTTTTGTATCTTCACTAATATATAGCACGTGTTATAAATTTATATATTTGAATATAACTACCTTGAATACAGTTATCGGTTCTCACGAAAACTTGACAGTCAATTACCAACCAACTTCATGGTGTCGGTTTGCGAGCGCATCGTAACAATTCACACTCATCATTTTTTCCCAGACGTGCCATAACAAATATAACTTCAAACTATTCTAACTCCAACTTCAATAAATAATACATATTATTTAGGTACTTGTTATAAATATTACGATACAATTTATAAATATATAGGATACCTTTTATTATTGACAGGTAATAATCTACGAACGACGCTTACCTCGAGGTTCAGTATTTTCGCACTGCTATAAGGAAAAGGTACGCAACGAACTAAAGTACAATCAGAAGAAAAATCTATAGCTCGCATTTTTAGCAATCTACAACTAATTCTTTTTTAGTTTAATTCGTCAACTGAAGCGTACAGGCACACAAGTGAAATTGCTCAAGAGTGTTTGCCTTTATTTGGGCGGTTCACTATAATTGTTATAGGCAATTAATATATTAAAAGGCCGGCAACGCACTTGCGACTCCCCTGGTGTTGCTAGTGTCTATGGACGGCGGTGATCACTTATCATCAGGTGACCCACCTGTTCGTTTGCCCCCTATAATATAAAATTAAATAAAAAAAATGTTTGAATAACATTTGAATGGTTTTGAATAACATAGATTGAGTGCAACTGGTTAAGCTGCAAGATATATCCAAGCACACTCATTTCACTGGTACTTATTGAAGGTTTGATTAAGGACTGAAGCGATAATAGTGAACGTTGATTAATGTAGGTTCGAGAATGTTGAAACTAGCCGGAGTTTTTGGTGAAGGAGACGTTACGATGAAACTGTAGTTTGGTGTTGGGAAATTTTCTAATGCCCAACTGACTGGTCACCTCTCTTAAATTGAACATCTGTCGCCAATCACCTATAATAATAGGTGTGTTCAGACAGCCACGCTTGAGAGCTTGTCCTCCTCCATTTTAGGCGTGTCGTCGACGTCACATAGTTCTATTATTATATATTAAATATCACGTAAGAGAGTGGTGAAAGAGAAAAACTTATGAAGAATAAATAAAAGTCTGGAGTAGAGAGAAAAAAAAAATTGATATCTTTATAACTTAAACTGGTGACAACATTACACGAGTACTGTAAGTTTATTGTGTACATTAATTATACATTTGAAATCAAATTTGAGATTAATTATAGTTTTTTTTTTTTTTTTAATATAACAATTACTTCAAACATCGGTCAGTTTTGTGTTAAAAAAATATTACTAGTTTGATAAACCGGTCTATGCATATAGTTATTGATAAGCTACAAAATAAAATCAAAGCCACGGTTTCGTGCATTATAAATAGTAACGGTCTCTGAATTCATTAAAGTATATATCTCACATTAAAAGTAACTTCGGTTGAATGAATGAATATGTTAGATTACATCTGGAATTCTTTATATTATTTAATGTCGTTGATCCATGCCCCCGCCTATGAGATCACAACGAAATGTACGTGTTTCCAGTTGTCTTCGGGGCCAATGATCCGATGTTTTATGCATTGTATATATATATATATATATCTTCGAATATTCCGTTATAATTCATGTTTATTGTTTTTTTATTATTTGATGACAACTCTATAAATTCACAATGGCATAATTAGACTCCAGTGATAGATTCGAATTATTTTACGTTATACGCAGCCAGTTCTTTTTTACTCTTAGTGCTTCACCACATTCTTATCTGACGGTAAATGATATGCGGTCTAAGATGGTAAGCACGATAAGTCTAGAAGGGACTCGCTCTCGAGTGCAGCTCCCGGAAGACACCGATGGGTGCCTGGCGACAGATTTTCAACTTGAGCGTGGTGGTTATAGGACTTTCGAAAAACCCTTACCACCATGCTACCGGTTTCGTCATGATGTTTTCCTTCACCGAAATCTTCGTCTCAGTCGTAACGATTTGGTGCGATGTCTAGACAGGCTATGTACTGCACAATCATCGCGATAAATCCATTGACAATGTAATAAAACAGATTAGCTCGTATGCTCTACTAACCGATGACCGCGATTCCGGTTTCTTAAAACGTTTTTATTTATGTGTGTCATTTTTTTCCCCAATTCTTCCAAATGTAATGTTATGTTTCTCTCTCTCAACATCTAAAATATTTTTACGAGTTTTAACCCCACCGAATTGCTCATTCGGGATAATACTTTAATATGTCCTATAACAGTTCGATAGTTAAAACGTGTAATAAAATAGCTTTTTTTTTTTCTAACTGATATACCCTGTTGGCTCTTATGGCTTCTACAGATTCACCGGACTACAACAAACAAACGTGACATTCACATTTATACTTAGCATTAGTTAGAATCTACTATCTGGTTGTTAGCTCGCTTCGCGGGCCGATTTCTTTTCTAACAGCCGGTTCCAATGATCTATCAATAACAAGCAAGTATTATAACTACTTAAGCTATCTATCGGCTAATTTATCCGTTTCAATAATTGCACACAGATAAATAATTTTATCTTCACTATAAACTACCTGCCGGAGGACAAACAGTAAAGCGTTTCCATCACATTCTGATGCAGTTAACTATTTTTTGTTCAAACTATCTTTTATTTTAATTTCATCTACCAGCCGATTGTGAAGAATAATCTGTTGTTATATATATATATATATAGTTACATATGTTACATATATATATACTTTAGTGAAAAGCAATAGATTTGTTAAGTGATATAAATAATATTGAAATGTATAGTAGCCGGTGTATTTTATTCACACTGCAGATAATGCAGAATTGTGATATTAAATACTCGAATTAACTAACAAAACGAAATTTGCAGAATCTGAATTTATAATAATATGGTATAATATTCAAACATTAGTAGGAGGATATTATATTCTTACAAAAAAAGGACAAACATCGGTAACTCGGTGTTGACTTGTTTAACAATGTCACGAGTGACGTTTTATTCGGACTACTATCTCCTTTGACAAACATTTCAAACCCAAACCGGTTCAAAGGACTCGCGAGTGAATTGTAACAAACTTACACGCCTTTTTGGATTTCATAAGTCGATTATTAGAAAAGAAAGGGGATGGTTAATTGAAAATTTGATTGAATCGACCTTCATTCACACCTTCGATTTTCTAGACTTAGAACTCGAGAAAAGTTTTGTTTCGCACCGTTAAGAATTCTATAGAAAATCCTATAGAATAGTCGGAACGTTGTTGTGCGAAAGGAATTATATGAACAGTAGCCAACAGTGTTGTTGGAAGTGTTTTGCGGAAGTGTTAATTGTGCGACCATTAGCATGCATGGGCCGCGATGCACAATAACCTTTAACCAAGTTTCCTATGCCATCGGCAACGAGGACAACTATAGAATATATCTACACTGTGACGTAATTACACAGATACTTCAAATTTCCTTTATATACATATATAAATGATAAGTGATGATACACCGGAGTGTTTTTTCGAGGAGACGCTCTTCATGTTATCTGTTTTATTATAACTCACGGCTAGGTGGCGTTGCAGCATATCAACTTTAACCGTAATACATATAGTTATAGTAGACATAACAACATATACGATTTATTCTAACTGGAAGAGAGAATAGAGAGTGGCATCCGTTGTAAAAAAAATTACACAATTTCTATAAAAAGACGTCCGTTGTTGTTGACACTGCAAATTTCGATTCTGCAAGTTCACTAGTGCACTGGTGCATCTTGTACTCTTGATGTGTAGGCCTGTGTGATGCCTTTTCTTACAAATCGACGGTGCGTCAACCACACTTGCGTGTGTTAGTCGCTCTGTGAAGTCGGTTTTTTTTAGTCATACTGTATTGTGCTTTCGACCGCCCATGGCGAGTGCATTGGTCTGATCCTCCCGAAACTGTTTCCGCGTGATAGCTACTTGTCCGATACGGTCCCAAAGGAAATGTAAACTTGGAGGCTGCTTGGGATGCGTTACGCTTGAACGTGCCACATTAGGGGATATTATACCGAGTGTATCACAGTTGAGAGCCAGTCACCTACAATTGTCATGTCTTACCACCACGCGTTATAATTCTTAATTTTGTAACAGCAGAGTTACGACATAAATCCATATACTAACTTTAGTAATCCTATTATATCTTCTTCATCTATATATATATATATATATAAAATAATAGAAATCAGTGGCTGTGCACACATCACACAAAAATTGGAGGATAGTTTTATATAATTTTTTTTTAGTTTCACTTCTTAGACGTTTGGTTCTTATCTAAAAAAAACAATTATCACGGTATCTTTATTGATTTATAGAAAGTCATTAAAGTTACAAGAAACTACGATTTGAATAAGTACAACACGCTCAGCGAGTGTACGTTTCTTGCCGTGGAGAAGTGAGGCAAGCGGTCCGGTGCGCATTAACAGGAGCGGGAAAGTAAATAATATTGTCTAGAAAGAAATTTTGTGAGCAAAGTATATTTTTACATTACATTTTTTCAAGGTTCTTGTTTTTGTCTCAAATATATTGTTTAGATAATAAGTGACATATATAAACTCGCGGGTATCAACTAGTTATATATCACGAAATTTTGCATACAAATTGTCAGAGTCACAATAAAAAAATATAGAACTTTTCATCCCCAAAATGAGTACAGTTCCCAAGGGATAGGTCAAATCTATATCGCTATATCGAGCGAAGCTACTGGCAAAAGTTAGTTACTAACAAAAATGTCATAAAGTCTGTTGGTAAGGAAGTAATAGCCCAATTTAATAATTTGCACAAGGTGATCTCTTTATTGAGGAAGATCTTAGACTATAAAAGTTTACTGGATGGCCATAAGAAGCGCAGTGGAAATGTAACAAAAAATATTCTGGTACAGCTACTAGTAAATAAATACATTTAATATTCTTAAATACCTAATTGCTGCCGCAACTTTGTTGACGTGAAATACGTTTGATGAACGAAGAGAACTAATTGTTTTATCATGGTTATAAAATAAATATCTTTTATCTTTTGTATTTTATATTGTACGAACATACAAAATCGTGCAATGAATTAATTATATACGTCTATAAGTACAAGTAGAGATTAGAAATCTAGCTTTCATCCGCTGGGAAAGCTTCATACTAAGGTTTGAATATTAAGTGTCATTCTTATTTACTTATAATTTATGTACTAATAAAGACTTTCTAAATTTATAGCAATTTTATAGTTTGGTAACATTGTAGACACATTCGAGTCCGATGTCTACGGGTAGTTATTATGTTACTGGCAGCCGCTGCCGACTATGTCCGCGTTAATTGGTGGCGAAAATTGATAGTTTTAGGGTTATTGTAGATAATTTGTGTACACTATCCATTCAATTCCATCAAAATCGGATAGAAAATGCTTAGACAATAAGATAGCTGATAAGTTTATGACGATCTAAAACTAGGTAAAATACCTTACCTTAGAGAAGTTTTCGTAAGTTTTTTTTAAGTATTTTTTTTTTTTTTTTTAGGCAATCGATAAATATATTATAAAATTAAAAACGAAATAAGCTTCTTTTGTTCATTTGATAAAAAATGTTGACAAACAGCCAGGTATAGTTCCCGACAATCTTTTTAGGCGCTTTGAATATAACTGTAAATTCCGGCTTGTATGACAAGAGGTTAATACAAAGAATAGTTATAGTAATCTAAACTTTGCATTGCATTTCTTATAGGGGTTAGCGAATTCAAACCGGAACAAACAGACAGAAGTCAGTTTTAGTCTTATTGCATTCTGTTATATTCCCTAGATCCCCCGTAGTCAATGTTGAAGAAATATTATAAATATACAAACGAGATGGTTCTACGGTTTATTACAGTATAGATAGAAGATAGCAGTACGCGGCCTCCCGACCTAATTAATTACTACGCAGTAATCACTTTTATCGCCTATTTTAATTCATATTTTACGATGTCTGAAAACATTATAAATCATTTCAATAGCATTGCAATTAAATATGTACACATATTTTCTGTCTACAACATTTGATTACATTCGGTGAAGAGTAAATTTTAGGTAAATATTATTGCTTTTTTACAACCTATTATTAGTTTAAGAACTATATAATCTTATATTATGTATACAAAATCGAATTAAAATAGGTCATACAGTCTTTAAGTCGAAATATACAAACGGATAGATAACCGGTTCAAATTAGTTAATACCATATTCGAGATTCTTTATACCGATCCTCCCGGTTAAATAACAGCAGAGAACGATCGGTACCTCTTCGACTTTTCAAACAGAGTGCGCTCACGCCCACGTAACGCCACCGTGGTCTGAATTTCGCTCCCGCACACTCGTCGCGAACCCCGTTGGCAGCGGTTCAAATTAAATTCAATCCCCCGGTGTGGAGCCCTCTAGCACGCTACTTGCGCGATACAGTGACACTAAAAATAGAAATCGCCATCTTAACTACACAACACTGATCACGCCTACATAAGTGCACACACACGTACAAGTAGGTTGACACATAATGGAACGGGTTTAATTATTTTCCCTTATTTTTCGAACTGCGTTAATTTAGTTTAGCTTAGTAGTCAGACACAAAATACATGTTCAAATTATTAAGGCACACATAGTACTGGTACTACATAGATGTATCTCACAAGTTTCTATGTGTATGAATACAGTGGCGGATTTGCCCTAAGGCCCAGGAGACCCGGAGGCCAGGAGGCCTAGGGTGGCCTGATATTAGGGGCGGCCAATCGTGACAAAAAATTCACTGATGATAATAAGAAATGGAAAAGAAAAGAAAAGTGGTGGCTGATACTTCCTACATGGCCTGGGCCCTAGGACGGCCTAAATCCGCCACTGTATGAATATCTTAGCTAAGATAGAATCACGATGTTCCATCTAAAGCAACAGACCAACCGAAGTTCGGCCACTTTGTCACCCTTGAACTTGATGATAATCGGTCGAGTGCCTTAAGCGTTCGCCTGAGTAGATAGAGAAAATAGCGTTACCAAATTGGAACAAAAATACTTCTTGTATATGCCATTCGAGTAGTTTTAATTATCAGATTATAACTACGATTACTACCAGATTCTAGTTTTTGTTACTTTTGTAATAGAAACATCGAATTATCAAAATTAGTTCATATCACATAATCGTCATAGTTTGATATGTTATACGTATAGATAGACAAGTATATAGACATATATAAAAGTATGTATAAATATTGAATTATGTAGAAAAGATATATAAAATTCTTGCGTAGTTGAGTTGTTAATTCGATCCTACGTAAACGATTTAACTGATTTTGATGATTTTTTTTCTATAGTTCTAGATGATTCTTAACCACAGGTGAAGCCGGTAGGTGGTGTTGTTATAAAGATATAACTTTAAAATTTACGCAGCATTTTTTTTTTAGATCTTTCATATAAAAATTAATCTTTAGTTAACGGCTTCTCAGCACCTCTCAATACAATTTTTTTCATACACAATTACTAATTACAGTCTGTGGCAGTCAACGAGTCAGTCTAATTTATTGTATATTTTTAATTTTTACAATCCCTATTTGAAGCGTATACTGTGGTCGATAAACATTTCGGTCCTCCAACCCATTTTGCTTATTTAACAAGTAATGTTCGTTCATTTAAACCTTGATGTTTAGTGACAATTCTATTGAAGATGACACACACTGAGTGCAGAAAGGGGCATTGAGAGCTGTTAAGATCGTTTTACGGAACACGTCGATTTTCAAATTATGGTTGTTAGCTAACCAGACGAGTACAGGAATTTATCCTATTCCTTTTGCGAAAGCTTGTTACGTAGCATAGTTTGTATTTCTCGTTGTAAGCCGCGTCCAAACATTGTCGTACTGAACTCGTGAAAATAAATAATCAAGATTTTGAATGTAATAATCAGACTCTCGTGTTCGACCATAATATATATTAGAGTTTTTGGCGGGATCTTAGTCTGTCATGCAGTGGTTTTTATATTTTATTCACAATCTTATGTTATTAGACTCTATATTTTTTTAATATTAGTGGTGTTTTACGTAGTATGGTTCGATTATTATGCACAAGTGAAGTGGATGGGAAATAATACCACGGAGCATGCATTCTGAGATGCTACCAAAACTCCATGGAAAGTTCTAACAAGGAAACCACCATCTTGTTAGAACATTATAATTATCACAAGACACTTACTTGGCAAAATCTTGTTACTTGACGCTGGCTAGTGCACGAACCGTGACGGAGACAAAAAAAAATAAAGAATAAGAAATATATATTAATTAGGTTTGATTCGAAGATACTTTTTTTCGAAATCGACGAATGTGATTTTAAATTATGAAGTGGATTTTATTATGTGTTTAATTATAGATCGCTTTGAATAACCATAGTTTATTTCTATCGATGCAAATCTTTGACGATTCTTTACTTATTGTTTTATTGTCTCCTGTGGTCTTTATTCACAATTCAGCCAGTGTTACGCGGTGAGTGTGATAATCCAAGTAATAAATAAACAATAAAAAAGTTCTGAACGGAAGCTGAAAAAACTAAAATTTAAATCCAAGTTGAAAAATAACCACATCATAAGTAGATGAAATGAAGCCATTATGTCAAGTTTATGCAAAAAAAAAAATACAATTGTATTGTTTAGTCTAGTGTTTTATGACGTGAATTGTAAAACGAAATATAGTTTCGGATATTGCACCACGTCGCCGGATACTTCCACCATTGACGCCAACGTACTTGTCCACAAACTTCCTTTATTTAATGTTACTGGAAGCCGCAATAACCGGAACATGTATAATTAAACAGTGATTCTTTGTTAAACATTTGACAGTGGAATCGTTAGAACATTAGACAAACAATATATTGCTAAAATTCGCAGTAAAACTTCGACTATTTTCAATATAGTATGCTCTTCTGTCTGGTGTCCTACCGTGCTGTATGGATACGTAGTTTGGGCTACGAGAGAGACGGATGAGAGAAGATTACATATGGCAGAAATGCGAATGTTAATACCACAAATCCATTACATCACAACCAGAGCGGAAAACATTAGGAATAAGTATATCGGAGGAAGTTTGAAAATACCAACAGTGACAGAGAAATAAAAGAGTAATAGGTTAGCATGGTATGGGCACGTAATGAGGAGCGACGATAGTCATGTAAACAGAAACATTTTAAGTATGAAGGTGGACGGATATAAGTGTAGAGGAAGACCGAGTAGGGTGTGTGAGGAATTGATGATAATTCCGACCGATTTCGGCCATGGCGACCACTTTGACCCCTAGTCTGAGAAATGGCGCTGGTGTGCGCGAATATGGCTTAAGTAGCCTATCTTCGCGGCAAACCTCTGTGCACACTGAGGGCACCTGAGTTCGCCGTTGTCATAATGATATGTTATGGCAGCAGGTGGGCGAACCTTTAACTGGTTGCGTTTAATATCAAGGTCAGCTTTCCGCTGAGTCTCGCACTCGTGTACTCTGCTGTTCACCATCCTGCGCCATTCTGAACGCTGTGCTGCCAAAAGTTCCCAGTGAGAGGGCTCTATGTTGCATTTCTTCATGTGTCGCTTTTGGACATCCTTGTACCGAAGGAGGGGACCGCCATGGTTCCGCTTGCCCTCCTCCAGTTCAGAGTAGAAGATGCGCTTCGACACTCTTTTCTCCTCCATTCGTGAGGAATTATATGTATATAAAAGGTGAGAATACCAAGATGACATCTGATAGAGAGAGGAAAACATATTGTGACTGACCCCACTTAGTGTTTTTTTTTTTCGAACTGACTACACTGTTGACCTCGCAAGGTCTCTACAGTTTCGCCGGACTACGCACCCCGTCTAGGTAGGATAAGGGTGAGAGCATGATGATGTCTTGAACCAAATACCTACCTAGAGTTCGTATTTTATGATTACATTTTTGTATCGATATTCATTATAGTTCCATCTATTATAATACTATGTGAATCATAAGTAGTAACCGGAGTTATATAAGTCATGGTGGTCTAGTGGCTTGACCTGTGGAATATCAATTTGATATAAGCAGGTTCGAACCCCGGCGTATGTACCAACGAATATTTCGGTATCTGCGTACATTTACTCATTTAAATTGGTAACGCTATCGGCTGACGCTGAACAAAAACATCGTGAGGAAACCTGAACCTCAGAAATGTTCTTTAATACCACTGTATGTGGGGAAAATATAGAAGTGTGGATTTCTCAGAGTTTAAAATCTCTAATACGTCGTGGACTGGCGTGGTGATTATACCCATACCTTCTTTCGGGAAGAGGCCTATAACCCTGCAATGGGGGTCTCTTATATGTTGATGACGGTGTTGAACCCGAGATATCAACGACATGGTCAATTTGTTCGATGCAGTAGACCTTGACGCTGACACCAATTGTGAAAATAAACTTCTTAGGCACTATATACATTTAAATGTACGTGTAATATACACTGAATGGTAAGAATAAACATTTGTACGTTCTCCCGTATTAGGAAAAACCCCACTTCTGTTGGGAAAAGGGCGACAACAGACTAGGATTTTTTTTAAATATACTATTGTAGGCAATAGAATATACAGGATACCTGATTGTAAATAGTCACATAGGGCATCACAGATGCTTTGCTGGCGTTTGAGGAAGGAGTAGGCTCGTTTCTTGAAGGTTTGTAGGTTTACACCTACCGCTGGTTGAAGTCATTCCAGAAAACCGACGTAGGTGGAAACAACACACGCGAAAACCGAACAGTAGACGACTTCTAGCCATCGGGATGGCACGGACGGAATTTCATTTTGTGGCGGGTCGCTCGACAGCAGGTATCTATACGAACAGCTCTTCAGAACACTTTCCGTGGTAGATTACTTTCGTACTAGATTCATAGAGAGAATGATTAGTGATTTTATACGGACCAATGTTCCTCTCGTAGTTAAGCATCATTGATGTTAACTTATTGTATTCATATACGATCGCACCATATATATAGTCCACTTGCTTTTACTCGTGACTTTGGTTGCATTAAGGTACATTTGACCGATCCCTCGGGAACAGTATTTTTTTTTCAGGGGAAGTGGCACCTTATCCTTTCCTTTTCTATAGCTGTGACATCATGATTGTAATATTTCTTAATGATCGGTTAAGTAGCTAAATCGTGGATATGTAACAGACAATCAAACATATTCAGATTTCCATTTATAATATTAGTAAGGACTTAATATTAATGTATAACAGATTTCCATTTATAATATTAGTAAGGACTTAATATTAATGTATACAGCCTATTAATTTTTATATACATAATTCTTTTGTACGTGTGTACTCAATGACTGAACTCGCCCTAAACGGCTGGACGGATTATGATGAAATTTTTTGTGTGATTTTCAAATGTATTCAAGAATAGTTCAGATCGACATATGGATACGGTAGGTGGCGCTGCGGTCTGACTCCAGGTTTTTTTTTTATTATTAGGGCAAGACGGCTTACGCCAAGTCCTTTAGTATGTGTAGCACAAGAGTCTAGTGATAGCTGAAATTGGTAGTTCAGATTCACAAGTGGACCCGGTAGGTGGCACTTCGGTCTGATTCTAGAATTTTTGTTATTATCAGTGCAGGAAAACGTCCACTAAGCGAGACAAGTGATAGCTAAAGTCAGTAAATACCGTCTTGGAAGTAATTAATTCCGATTGCCTACGTGTAATGCAATCTAAAATATCAACTCTTCTGTATACATTTATTCATAGCAAGAATTACATATTATATGTACAGAGACAGCAATGGAGTTGTTTCACTGAAGATTAGTATTTTTTCTTTTCTTTTTATTTTATCTTATATTTAGGAGCTTTTATTCTATTGAATATATCGGCCCCGTTGTTCCCCATTCTGTCGAGCTTCAACAGGAGAGTCGTTGATGAGATATTATTACAAAGTCATACGACATCTTTGCTTCTTCCGAACAGGGTTCTGCCAAAATGCTGTGACAAATACCGATGTCTTGAGATTAGTTATGATTGCTTATTTAACAATGTAAATCTGCAGTTTCATTACCTTTTCGAGGTATATATTTCTGTTATCGCATTGCTTTAAATGATGACTGGTAGGTCAGAAAAGGTCCGAAAAGAGAATCCGAAGAAGATATTAACGCTTTTTGTTATCGTTTTGTTCTTGCGAAATACATCATCAAGGTGACGATTTAGTTGGTTGTTTTCACAGTAGTCGCATAAAATTCCAGAAAGCTTAACTAGCTCTATAGGAAAAGCAGAACTCTTTCAGTTCATTTCTCCCAACACTTTACATGTTTTTCTTATATGAAATTATTTTATACTATAATATTATGTCAGTAAATATAGTATCTGTAAGTGACTTTAAACTTTGTTTTGTTGTAGATAAATCAAATTATATTAATAGTATATTTTCTTTACTAAAGTTAATTATAGCGTGCTATTACAGTCATATACTGTTAATTTTATCAATTGGCTTGTTGAAATGGAATGTAGTGGTACTTATAAATTAAGGAGTACTAGAGTGCAATGTCGAGGAAGTTCCGAACTGACCGCGGGAGCGCACGGACGTGTCTGTGTGTGACCGCTTTCGCTTCGCGAACTATCGATATCGACTGCGTAGTATTTTCCTATGTAGTGATACTTGTATATTACATCAACTCGTCTGTCGATTTCTATTAAACCGTTTTCCATGCTTAATGGTCGCTCTCCGGATACTTGACGGTGTTAATGAAGGCAGACGAAGCGTGTTCCCAGCGCTCGCAGTTTGCACCTGGTAAAAATACAACTCGAACAGGCCTGAGTCACTTAGCGTTTGCTTTTTCCTATAAGTCAAACCCCAGATTTTGGCCACTTACTCTTCCGATCACTTTTTTACACCCCGAAGTGTTTATTTGGGCATAAACCGGTTTACCGAACTACGTTCCATATCTAGGGCCTTATAAAAGGACTTACCCCTGAATAGATTTTCTATAGGATTACGGACCTCGACCCCGATGTTATAAAGGCAATTAACTAACTGGTCCTATTCGTTTCGTAAAGCAGCGCGTGATTGCACCCACGTCCCCATATCTCATCCATCCATACCGGGCAACGGTTTCCATAGAAACATCATTTTTCGAAGTGGACGGACGCTCTAATAAAAGCTAGTAAGAATTGTAAATATCAACGTAACAATAAAGAGAAGAATAAATCACGAAAATAAAAATAACATATAATTGAAAATTATTATGATTATGACGGTACAGCAACTATCAGTCACACTGGCACACATGTTAGACATCATGCAACAGGGGATGAGAAGCGCGCGTGGGTGATCCTGCTCCACCTTTACCTCGACTGCGTCCCTCTGATACCTAAATTTGTGTTCTGCAGATCGGTCAAAAAGTTTGACGCGGACTGTACATGCACATACTCAACATATGTCTTTCCTTTTAGTTTTTCGATGTTGGTGAATTAGTTCTAGTACACATTTGTGTCTCACTAAACACACGTGTGTGATCAGTGAGCTAGTTTAGTTAGTTGAGATCGGTTCACGAGGCTTAGGTTTGAGTTCTCGCCATACAGTCGACAAAAATCTTAAGTGCACGCCCAAAAAAGCCTGGTAAAACTATGAAGGCCCGTTCGGCCAACAGCGTACGGTAGGTTAAGGATAAACTTAAACGGTGGTCGGTACACCGTGGAGTAAGAGTCTCACACTACCCACTCTGCCCCGCGGGAGGGCGGTGTATCCATGATGGATTTCCCCACGTTAATAAAAAAAAAAGTTTAAGGATAAAAGTTAGCGAATTTTTTATTTTTAATGGGTAAGCTCAAGAGGTCATTCAATTCAAAAAACGTATTTCATCCTGAGAAAGCTACATTATCAGCGAGTGACATGGGCTGTATTTAATTTTCAAACTTTGCATTAGCACAAGTGCAGCGGCGAGCAAAAGCTAGTTTGTTATATTTATATTATTATTACATGTGTTTTTTTCTTATTATTTTACAACAGTAACTGTCAATAAAGTATTTTAAGCTAAGACAATATGACTCCTTTTAATTTTTTTTCTCATATCCATGATAAGTAATTCAAAATCAAAATCAAAATCAAAAACACTTTATTCAGTTTAGGCCCTGAGAAGGCGCTTATGAACGTCAAAGTTACCACCGGTTCGAAAAACAACCCAGTCATCGAGAAGAACCGGCAAGAAACTCGATCTGGTTTATCTTTTCATTAACATATTATAACTCTCATTTTTAAAACATAGTTATAAATAATTACATTCGGTTTTGGTGGATGCACAGAGAGGGCGTCATTTCCAGACGTCACCGTCGTTCACATATTGATCCACCCTGTAATAGCCTTTAGATATTAAAACCTGCTTGACATGGTGCTTGAAATTAGTATCCGGCAGATCGGTAACGTGTTTTGGAATTTTATTATAAAACCTAACACTATTACCTAAAAAACTGTTACCGGTCCTATTGAGCCTAAAACATGGAATGACCAATTTGTTATTATTTCTTGTATTTAGATTATGTCGGTCCTTTACAAAATCTAGCTTATCTAAGTTTTTGCGGACGTACATTAGATTTTCAAGTATGTATTGGGAGGGCAGAGTTAGGACACCGAACTCCTGGAACTTATCTTTTAATGATTCGCGAGGCCCCATATCATAAATTACTCGAACTGCCCGTTTTTGTAGTAAAAATATGGTGTGTACCTCAGCTGCTGTCCCCCACAACAAAATACCATAAGACATTAAGCTATGAAAGTAAGCGAAGTAGACCAACCTAGCAGTGGCAATATCTGTTAGTTGGCGAATCTTTCGAACTGCAAATGTAGCAGAACTTAATCTACCTGCCAATTTTTTAATATGAGGACCCCATTGTAATTTAGAATTAATTGTGATACCCAAGAATACGGTACTGTCTACCAACCCAACTAGGTTTCCTTCGATCTTTATTCTAGTATCAATACAAGAAACATAAGTTAAGGTAAACCTTATGCATTTTATTTTGTCTGCATTTAGCAATAAATTATTTAATGAAAACCAATTTGAAATTTTATTTAAGGTATTATTTAGCTGTCTAGACTCGGAGTCTATTCTTTTTACTTTAAATATAAGCGAAGTGTCATCCGCGAAAAGAACAATGTCTGCACAGTTATCAACCACTAGCGGCAGATCATTTATATATACCAAGAACAGAAACGGCCCTAAAATGGAACCCTGTGGAACGCCAATTTGAGTCGACGATCCCACAGACGTTACCTCGTCTATACTAACTTTGAGACAGCGATCTTTTAAATAGGAGACCAGAAGGTCGAGAGAAGCTCCACAAACACCATAGTGTTTTAATTTCAAAATAAGTGTACTATGGTCAACGCAATCAAAGGCCTTAGACAGATCACAAAACACACCAATTGCATCCTGCTATCCTTCCCAGGCCCGTAATATATGACTCAATAGCGTTGCACCAGCGTCAGTAGTTGATTTTAATTTTGTGAAACCAAACTGTCGACCATCTAGAATCTCTTGCGTTTTAAAATATTCTAACAATTGCTTAAGCATAATCTTCTCAAAAATCTTGCTTAAAGACGGAAGTACAGAAATTAGTCTATAGTTTCCAAGACTACTCCTACAACCTGATTTAAATAAAGGAACCACTTTACTTATTTTCATTAAATTGGGGAAGGTTCCTTTTGCTATACACCGGTTAAATATGTTTGCCAAATATGGTGAAATATTAATAATTAAGGATTGAACTACCATTACCGACATTCCCCATATGTCTTCGGTATGTTTCAAGTTTAATAGTTTTAAAGTCCTTATTATTTCACCTGCATCAATAGATGTGAAATTAAATTTCGAATTTACAGGTGCACAATGATTTTTTAAAAATGATACGGCACCATGGGCTGATGATGTAATATTTTTTGTTACCTGTAAAGGCATGTTTGTGAAATAGTCTTGGAAAACAGTAGCTACCTCTGAGCTATTTGAAATATGTACTCCGTCGACATTCAAATAATGCGAAGTATCATTTATTTTATTTTTACCTAATTCTTTATTTATAATATGCCAGACAGTCTTGGTCTTATTACTAGACCCAATAACTTTATTTCGTAAAAAATTAGCCTTAGCAGCTACACAAACACGCTTGAAAATTTTTGAATAATTTCTGACATAAGCATGAAAAGATTCATTGCTAGTCAATGATCTCCTATGATACAAATCGTATAGTCGGTCTCTACTTTTATTAATTCCTGTGGTAGCCCACTCACTAAAATGATATTTTTTTTTACACTAATAACTTTTCTTGGGCAATGTTTATTAAATTCAGTCCTGATAATATTAAACAAGTTATCGTAATCCTGATTTGGACCTTGATTACTAAAAACATTTTCAGATAATTTTTGTAAAACATTGTAATTTAAACGATCTAATCTACTTTTTGATACACGTCTAGCAGTTTTCTTACAGTCCGTACTAGGTTTGTCACAATTTATATTAACGAGTAGTCCTTTATGATCAGACCGTATCCCAGTAATAATACTACCGCCCATGGTTTTAAAATTAGTAAATATATTGTCTATGCAAGATGCAGTCTGAGACGTGATCCTAGTTGGCTCATTAAAGAGAGGATCTAGGTTAAATGACCTAAATAATGATATGAACTTAGTGACCTCTGGCGACTTACTTAAAATATCTATGTTAAAGTCACCACAGACTAAAACTTGTTTATTGATTTTAAATATTCTTATTAGAATTGTTTGAAAGTTCTATAAATAATACCTAATATTAGATTTGACTAAAATTTGTTCTTACTATTTCTTAACGTATGGTACGGTCTATAAGGAAAATCGTAATAATAAATCTCATGTCACTTCCAGTTATTGAAGCTATAAAATAACAAAAGAGTGAACAAAATGCGTTCGGCAGTTTTTATACGAGGTCGGTCTAAAGTTCTTTCGAAGAACGTACAGACTGATTGTAAAACATAGTTTTTTATTAACTTTACTGCTCCCTATGAATACTTTACAAATGTGTGTGTGTATAGTTTGAATTGAGAAAAAAAAACTTTACGAAAATTTGAATGACGCACGGGGATTGAAACCGCATCATTATTCGTCCGAAGTGGCGTGAAATAATAAATTACAACTTGTATATAAGATTCTAGTTAATTAGTATTATATTCACTATCTGTTACCTTGTACCATGTGTTTCAAATAAGAAGATAATCCTGTCACCGTCACTGCCACCATTCACTCGCCAGTTATCAGAGTTACACTGCCAGGAACAAAGAAACATAAGAAGAGAAATTACTTATATTACAATAAAAAAATCTATTTTATTTTAATTATACACATTCAATAATGATATAAATAAGCCTTTGTATTTTATAAATTGAGATATAATTTGCATATTATGTAATTCTTTTCCTTTAATATATTTTTTACTGAATTTGAACATGGCGGTTTGACAGTTATCTTCTTATTTGAAATGTTATAGGGTATTCAACAGTTTTCGCGATATACTTCATAAAAGTTGACAATGAAGGCTGTGCCGTTTGAACTTATAAACCATCTATGTACATATAAATAGATATTAATATATCTTGAAAATGATAGAATCCACTGTCGTTCGATTGACCACCATGAGCATTGACGCACCAAGTATTTCTTCACGGAGACGCTTTTTATGCTACCAATTTTAATATTACTCGTGACTAGCGGGCTTACGGTACGTTTTGTAGCTATTCAGTTTTATATAGTAACTTAAAACAGATGGAGTCACAGGCGGTTATAATCGAGATAAATAATATTACAAAGGGTTGCCGTTGTGCGTGCATTACGTAAATACTACAGGGTAGATTTCGATAATTCCTTTTTCGTTTTGTTTCTTACACATTTGTTCCTTATATAAGAATAATTATCAATTATCATAACATCTTCGTTTAATGTAAAGTTATCTTTGTTTTAACAAAATGCAATGTTTATGAGCACCTATGCTGTTCAGCAATGTGTGTTGTCTTGTCGTAGAGAAGTGGGGCGAGCGGTGTGGTGCGCATGCGCAGGAGAGGGGTAGTAAACAGATAATAATGCTTACGGAGAAACTTTGTAAGCATGGTATATGTTTGCTTATGTTCATAATATGTATTACTAAGATTATAAACAACGCACATGTAGTTGTACGTCGAAGAGGTATTATATAAAAGCGCAACGCATGCATTTCGCGCAGTTCATTAATAAATACAAATTTATATTAAAATTATTTTCATAAACTCGAAATAGTACGTCGTTTAATATTTTTAAGGGACCAATAAACACTAGAAGAGGTCCGGAACAAACGACCGTATGCATCATCAATACTCAATTCCATGTTATAAACTTACATCTATGTTGCGGATATACTGAACACGGAAGGGGAACTTTTAACTTATCAATTTGTATGCTGTCCACATCGCGTAATTGTTCTCTTGTTTTGATTTTAGAAAATGTATATACGAATGAAAAAAAAAACAACAAACTCCTTAGTATCTGTTATCCCTGTACTACATTATATTTTATTACAAGGAAGGCAATCAATTAATATAATTAGAATAAATATAGGCAAAGAGGTATAAGACTTTTTTTATAGTCTCCTATAAAATTCGCACATGTCAGCCCTATCATTGCACAATGGTACACATAATTAATTTTAATTAATTAAAAATAAATAGTTTTCTTTTTTTATATTATAGGGGGCAAACGAACAGGTGGGTCACCTGATGGTAAGTGATCACCGCCGTCCATAGACACTAGCAACACCAGAGGAGTCGCAAGTGCGTTGCCGGTCTTTTAATATATGTGAGCCTCCGGCGCTCTCACTGGCCGAACGAAACGCAACAGTGCAAGCACTGTTACTTTACGTCGGTTTTCTGTGAGAGGGTGGTACTACCCCGGGCGAGCCGACCCATTCGTTCTGAAACCAGTAATAGTTTCAGCGTAGCTCTACCACCTAAAACAATTGTAATCGATTTCCACGAACTACCACATTAGTGACTATATTCTGTAATATTTTAATTAGCACACCCACGTCTAGTCTGTTCGAACTATAAGTATTGAATTAAAATACTGTGTATACAGAACGATATAGGTAGCCTTTACTTGGTACTTAGTGAACAAAAAAGTGTATTCTATTATACTCTTACACGAGTCTATTATTGCTTTAGTGTAGTATATTATTTTGGCAATATATTATTTATAAATAAACATTTACGGTCTTATTACAAAAACAAAGATCGACACGCGTTAAACACGAGTTTTACTAAACGGTGTTTAAAATGTTAATATTTAAAATACTTTATTACAAAAGAGAGTCTAAGCGGTCTCTAGCAAAATATCTGGTTTTTGTTTATTATGCAAGCAAGTCTGACTGAATAGCATTCATTCAATTCAAACTCATCATTCGAAAACGTTCCAATTTACGAATAATATTTTTGTTTCGATCTTCATTAACAATATTTATTTATTTTATGTGAAATTGGTTATAATTATTGTGACATTAGGTTTAAAGAAAATGATGTCATTATTAAAATAAGCAATATATAAGTTTAAAATAATACCCCAAATTGCGTAAATTGGAACAACAGTATAATGTATTTAACATTGCGAAATGTCAATAATGTTATATTGTAGTAGTTGTCATTTACTTCAAAATTGTCTAATGTATCTAGTTTTTTTGGCGGAATTGTGTATTACCTACACAATATTACCTACCGGCAAATAGAAATAAAATAAATCACAACAATAAAATTAGAACTGTGAACTTAGATAAGTGCTATACAATGTTTAAATTTAAATAGTATCTATTTCTAAACAAAGGTAAGACACTCTCTTTTGTGATCAATCTTTATTGAAACAAATGTTCGACGCGTATTTAACTTTTTTGTAATAACACTGGGTCTATTTAAGCTCAATAAATGTCTCATTCCATAGTACAAGTGTATGACAGCTAGCTAATAATAATATAAAACGATTACATTTTAATTTAAAAATATATGTCGATACCAAAATCAAAACCATCATCTCTACATATTTTCTAACGCTTGTTGCCTGGTATTTAAATCTATCATCGATTAGTTGCTATGTTTTTTTTTTTTCGAACTGACCTCTACACACTGTTAGCCTGACAAGGTCTTTACAGTTCCACCGGACTACATAGTTGCTATGTTGAAACGGCCAATTTTATAATTTTGTCAACAGTGCTCTTCTTAGTACGTCCCCGCCGTCGATGATTTAGTATTGCCCCTTCGTAGATCAACATTGACCGTGTGAATTTAGGTACATTCTTTGTTTCGTTACTTATTATATAGAGCGAGCACGGGCGAACAATGACGAATTTTTGTTTTTAAACACAAATTGCTTCAATTAAGATAAATTATTATTAGGTTTAATTGTTGTTCGTCGATTAAGGAATTAAATATATATGTATATATATATATATATATATGTAACACGTGATCTCCATATTTTAGTACGTTGGAATTTAATTTTAATTCGCGTAACGAATATAGATCGAATATAAATCGAAGAGTGTGTTTTGTACACATGCAGTTATTTTCATTGGTTTATTCGCTTTTTTTTTTTATTTTCGTTTCGTTTCATTTCGGTCAATATTTCTGTATTTACCGACCTAGGCCTAAAACCATTTTTATTCATTGACTTAAAGCCCCTGCGCTGTTTGCTATTTTCCGTAGTTGTAGTAAATCGAGTGGCTAAGAAGGCCTGCGTAACCTGCAACGGAGTTTAAGGTAGCGCAAGCACGACTTACAGGGACGGCGGGTCGTTATGTGGGAAGCGGAGTCGATTGAAGCTATATGGACATACTAACGACATAAAAGGTTACGATTTGAAAATGGCGATAAAATACTGCAATGGAAAAGTCATGAACTTGCGAATCGCTACATAGTATAAAACAAAGTCGCTTTCTCTGTCCCTATATCCCTATGTATGATTAAATCTTTAAAACTACGCAACGGATTTTGATGCAGTTTTTTTTAATAGATAGAGTGATTGAAGAGGAAGGTTTATATGTTTAATAACATAAATTAAATAGTGGAGAAACACTGTTATTTTTGAGGTTACTCCAAATTTAACGCGTGCGGGCCACGGGCAGTAATGAATAAATTCAAACTACTGGATCGATTTTAATCCTTTTTGTCAGTGAATGACATTTTATACCTGTGCGAAGCCGGAGCGGGCCGCTAGTTGAAATAAAATGAGCTACTGCCAATTTTTAATATGAAGTAACGTCAAATAAGAATAGATGCAATAATAATTATAGTAATAATGGGAGAAGAAAACTCGAATAACAATAATGATATCCGTATTAAATGGACTCGTGTAGTTTCAAGTCAGCTATAGTTTATTAAATAGGCCAATCTATTTAAATAAAATCATAGAGGTCTGATACTTGCACTGGTAGTCAATACCTAATTTGTTCTTACATCAAAAAAAAATTACGAAATATCCATTTAGTATAAACCATGTATGCAAATGCATTTAATTGAACTAGAGAAGTGGTGCAAGCGGTGTAGTGCGCATGCGTCGGGAATGAGTTTTAAACAGATAAGAGATTTAGTAAATAAAACATATATTTGCTTACAATTTATTTAATGGTTTTTTTACTATACATCTATATGCATAAAATAATATAATATAAATAAAATAATAAACAACATAGACGAAGTCGCAGGTATCAGGTAGTTCTTAATATAATGAAGGCAATAATTCAATAAGGTATTGACCACGTTATTTGCGATGGGTTAAAAAAAATTAGGAGTTGTTGCAATACCTCGAACGCCCCTTATGACACCGTATACTAGTGGTAAGTTGTCTAGTACTTTATAATAATCTAGCAGGCCCGGTGGACGTTGTCCTGCTCTGATAATAAAAATATATATACTTATGTGCATGAAATGCTTAAGGTAACTAATGTATTTAATTTGATAAGGATTAATACTGTATCCGTCTAAATAGCCTTCCAATCACCTGATTTTGTGGAACCATTTTTTAGAAGATAGATTGGTATAGTAAGCTATCTTGAAAAAACAGGTATATGCCATCATGGACTTTTTTTTTGATTTACAAAAGAGGAATATCTCATTATGCATTGTTTCGTTATATCTCAAAAGAATTAGACAGCATTTTAGATAAAAGATCCCAGGCGGCTTGACTTTTTCCAACATTTCCAACAGTTATCGTTATATTTCAACCAATTTATACAAAACCTTAACAAATTATATACCTAAACCTTCCTCATGTATACTATCTATCGGTGAAGACCACATTACAATCTGTTCAGTAGTTTTTATTTGAGTCTATCGCGACAGATAGACAGACGCGGCGGATGACTTTGTTTTATAATATGTAGTGATTTGTCGACTACTCATATTCAGTTTAAAAACAATCCAATATTTTCGAAAGATTCAATCAGAGACATAAGTTACGTAAGGTAAGTTCGTATCGTGTAAAAACTTGTACACGGGTATAATCTTTTCTATAACACGTTAGGTGAGTGGGAGAGGGCCCGCTTTGACATTATGGTTACGATAAAAGGCCGTGTGTCGATGCTCCGCAGCAAAAACGCTACATTCAAAACAATGAACTCTACGTTGTACTGGATCCGTTACTCTATAAGAAAAAATGCACACTGAGAGTAACATATCATTATATTATTATTCTATCTTGTATGCTACAATAAATATTTGTCTGTTTGTACGTCAGGCTGAATCGATTTGGACGAAATTTTCATTGACATATAGAGAATTTTTCAGCGAATAATTTAGCCTTTGGCGACTATCGAGTTCAAACCATGCTTCGTCAAAAGCGATATTTACTTTATCAATACTCTTAATAAATATTATAAAAGCGATTGCGTGTTTTTATTTGTTCGTTACAGCTTTCACACTTTAACTATTCGACGGATCGCAATATAATTTTGAATATACGTTTGATTAGTATGGCAAAAGAACATACAGTATCTTTCCATATATATAGCCAAATAGGCCCAATGTACATAAACGCTAGTGAAGCTGCGGAAAAAAACTAGTACACAATGATTACGTGTACCACACGTGTGGAGCCACGTGAAAGACGCGAGAAATGTAATAAATCCAGAATGAATTTTTATTCATTTTTAGAGCGTTCTGGGGTCGCTTGTGACACGAATGACTTTGAAAACCCTGATTGTACTTGAAAACTATTACAAGTTTTCTCGTGCTATATGGATCTGAGTCCTGGCCTATGAAAATATAGATGAGTCAAAATTACATGTGGGGCAGAGATACGAGTGTTACAGTGGATGTGTGGTGATACCAGAATGAGTATACCAGAGGATGTTTGAAAATAGCACCAGTGACAGTGTGAGAGAGTATTTTCGTCTGTCTGCCTCAACCATGACGAAAGATAGAAGTGTTATAATCAGAAGTGTTTTAAGTATAAAGGTGAATGGTAATAGGAACAGAGGAAAACCGAATAAGGTATGGATGTATTGTGTGAAAAATGATACGTGTATAAAAGGTGCGAATAGTGAGATAACATTTGACATGGGAGAATAGAAGAGGAAAAAATGTTCTGCCGAATCTACTGCAGTGGGATAAGGGTAAGAAAATGATGATGAGATTCAAGTCATCGTCATGAAAATTGGTATGCATTTGAAAGTAAATGAGATATTTACATAATATTCCTTTCACTGTAATTCAACTATCACTACATAGTATAAAACAAAGTCGCTTTCTCTGTCCCTATATCCCTATATCCCTATGTATGCTTAAATCTTTAAAACTTCGCAACGGATTTTGATGCGGTTTTTTTTAATAGATAGAGTGATTGAAGAGGAAGGTTTATATGTATAATAACATAAATTAAATAGTGGAGAAATACTTTTATTTTTGAGGTTACTCCAAATTTAATGCATGCAGGCCACGGGCAGTAATGAATAAATCAAAACTACTGGATCAATTTTAATCATTTTTTCAGTGAATGACATAGGCTATATACATTTTATACCCATGCGAAGCCGGAGCGGGCCACTAGTTTATTATAAAAAACAATACAAAATGCGAATACAGTTAATATATAAATAATTATATGTGATTTAAAGACTTATCTAGCGATAATTTCTTTAGCTTTGGCTGTCGTTTACCGGAGTCATCTGTACCGGTTTCTAGCCCTCCGTCGAACGTACCTATATGTGGTATGTTCCTCATTTCAGATCAACATTACGAAAAGGGAATAGATACGTTTGACCAGACCATTGAAATGAGTATAAGCCTATATTTTATTAGGGGATAACATAATAAATATTGTAATTCATTTCATTCACAGCAGAAGTGTTTATGACTTCAATTCATCATCATCATCATCATCTTACCCTTATCCCACCTAAGTAGAGTCGGCACAACATGTTTTCCTTTTCCACTCTCCCCTGTCAGATGTCATCTCAGTTATTACACCTTTTATACACATCATTTTTCACTCAATCGATCCCCACCTATTTAGTCTTCCTATACTACTATATCCGTCCACTTTCAACACTAAAATCTTTTCTTGTTACATGACATTCAACTCTTCTCATAATATGCCCGTACCATACTAACCTATTACTCCCCAACTTCTCTGTCACTGGTACTATATTCAAACTTCTTCTGATGTACTCATTCGTAACCTTATTCATTCTGGTTACACCACATATCCATTTTAACATTCCTATCTATGCCACATGTAATCTTTTCTCATTCGCCTCTTTCGTAGCCCAGCGCTCGGATCCTTATAATACGACTGGTTTTATTATAGTTTTATACACCTTCCTCTCGAGTTTTAACGGCATTCAATTATAGGCAAGAAAAAAAAATTGGAACAAAACAAATAATACAATCGTTGTGCCCAAATAGTTCGCGGCCATACATCGCGTACACTAGGTGTAATACTCGTCTTGTGGCATTGCTTAGGTGTTTGGTCATCCGTCGTTCTGTCAGTGTGTGGACTCAGTTTATGATTTCGTTCGCTATATCTAAAACAAAATAAACGATTACAATTCATTCAGTAATGCGATAAACCTTTTCTTAAAGGACGTATAAAACATAAAACAAGAGCAGGTAAAAATAAAGTTACGTCAAAACTGTTATTTGGTTTTATTTTATAAATTTATTGCGTGTTCTCAAAATTTAACACTATCTATTCGAATGTGGATAAGATAAAAAAGCATTGTATGAATTTCATTATATTACTAAGTCGTGGCCGCGACTTCTTTACAGTGTAAATAGTTCTCTTATTTCATATGGACATTGAGGGTTTTATCTGAATTTTAGATTTTCTATTTTAATTTTATCATTAGTGCTTAGCTTATTACCGTGAGTGGAGTAAAGTGTAAAACGTATATTATATATTGAATAATCCTCTATTTGTTTGTAAATTTACGTCGGAATGTTTTTATTATTATTTTTATTTTCGAACTGACTACACTGTTGTCCTGGCACGGCCTCTACGGTTTTACCGGACTACTAAGGGGAGCGCTTAAGGCACTCATCCGATATAATTTTATATAGACGTCTAGCACAAGGGCGCACGGCACGCCTCGGCTTGGGCTGTCGTGGAATACCCAATCTGACTAGTCGAAGCTAAACTAAGCTAAACCTATCCGTATCATACATATATGAGTTGAGGTCAAGTGGGGATGAGATACTTGTACCTCGGAACCGCAGGGGGTGGACCCACAGGCGAATACAGTTCCCTCGTGGAGCCTTAGTCTGCCTCCCTAGACCGTCAGTGCGTGGTGAAGAGCCACATCCTACACGAGGTGTCCCTGTCTAGCAGAACACTACAGATCTAGGCTAGAGAGCCGATAAACACTCCTGGGGCTCGGTTCCAGAACCGGGTCGGGGCGTATACCCCGGCAGACGGCGCCCCTCGCAATACCCCTCTGCTTATCAGAGGGGACAGGGGAAGGGGTAAGGACGGGCCTGCTTCGGTTCGCCCGTCTGAGGGTGGAGGGAGAAAACCTCCTTAAAAAGTTACCGTGGGAGAAAACCACGTAAAAAAGTTACGGACAGCAGTGCCTTCGGGCGGCGGGAGGGAGGAAACCTCGGTAAAAAGTCATCGTGGGAGAAAACCACGATAAAAATTACAGACGGGTGTTCCTTCGGGCGATGGGAGGGAGCAAACCTCGGTAAAAAGTCACCTTGGGAGAAAACCACGTTAAAAATTTACGGGCGTTGAGGAGACAACCTCGTTAAAAAACAGACGGAAGGCCTTCGGGCGGAGGGAGGTAGAAAACTTCGTTAAAAAGTTACCGAGGGAGGAAACCACGTTAAAAGTGACAGAGGGACGGGTGTGGTTGGAGGGGGTGACCCCTTGACTGCCAAACCGGACCAAGGAGGGAAGGGGCTGGGGACCTGACTTTCCATTGCACATTGGTTCGGTAGACGGGTAGGCAGCTTGACCGGACTGTCATCGCGGTCAGGGTATTCGCGCTGGGCCTTGTCGCCGGGGTGGCATGGTGCTTGCTTGTTCGATCCCGTGTCACTCCATAGCGCGGCAGACGGTATCTTGTGGGTTTTTTTAGTCAGTAAGAGTCTGACACCCCACAGCTCCCCAGGGCTGTGGGTGTCCAATGAAGGATTTCATCCGACATAAAAAAAAAAAAAATACATATATGAGTTCGTGAAATATACATGGTTACCAAGCATGTATGTTTCACGATCCCGTACATGTATTTTGTTTCTGACTACTATGTTCTAAACTATTACAGTTCGAAAGGGCAAAAAAAGAAACAAAAACAGCCCACCACTATGTGTACGAGTCAGTGTGTGTGCACGTGTGTGGGGTGATCGGTGTTGTATTGTACACGAGTGTTTGATCGAATCAGTGTTACTCTGTTCGCGTAAGCAAGCTGCTCGAGGGCTCCGAGCGCTTAAGGCATTCACCCGATTTTATATAAGCAACCAGTATAAGGGCGCACGACGCGCCTCGGCTTAGACTGTCACCAAATATTCCGAGTCTAACTTTTTTTTTTATATATCTTGAATCTGACTACTAAGTTAATCTAAATTCACTCCGTTCGAAAAAGGTATTAAAAAAAACATACCCAACCATTATGTGTACGTACCTACATGTGTGTATGTGCACGTATGTGCGGTGACTCGGTTTTGTAGACATCGACGTCGAAATGGATTTCACGCGCTTTATATATTATAGCCCGGACAAAAACAAAGTCTTTCAATTTTCATAAACCCTTTTTTCTGATTACAATTTAATATGTTTAGAGTAGCCATGCGTCAGCGAAAACTATCCACAATTTCCCACTAGTAACAACACCCTTACTCTTAATCGACTATTTAACTCCCTCAGGGGTTCACTTTTCAACAAAATTTTTCCTTCTTTAATGTCCGTACGTTGTGTAAAGAGTTCTTATCTATAATTATTATATTGTTCGAGATTATTATATTGTTCGAGACTCGAAACGTTTTTTGGTCCCGTAGACTCTTTACCAATTTTTACTGAATTAGATAGACCTCTTTCTTAACTTTTGCATATTGGATTTTGTACAAATTCATCAAATTTAAAATGTGTTTTTGACAGATGAACTTGTACTTGACTTTGATAGATTCTACTAGATGAAAAAAAAAAAAGATAATTGCATATATTTATTCGAATAAAAAACACTGCATTATTGTTACGTCATAAATTATTTCGGTCTGAGGTGCACGGTACTGATATGAGATAATTTATATTTGGTGGAAATTTAGTAAGATTTCATCGTAAGCCCCCTAGCGAAGTGATTTCCAGTCTATTTTTATAATAAACGCACTATTATATTTTATTATTCTATGTATAGCAAGTTACATTTTTCGTCACGACTTGTATCAATGGAATTCATTATTGTCGAGCCCCTTTTTGTATCTCGTCGACCCCGAGATTATGTTTTCACTGGCGTGGACCCCTTGGAGCTCGAACTCGACCCCTGTGGTCGTCCACTTTTGGAACCTACGTTCTAGACCCATTCGGTTAAAATCGTGATTTTCCTGAGGGAAAGCTTAAATCTATATTATCGCGAATGAAGCCACGAGTAAAAGCTAGTAGATTATATTAATAAATAGAATTACTTAAGTACTCTCTTATCTGTTACACGATGAATACAACAAAATCAACGCTTTCATCATAATGGGTTCTGTATTACGGTACATTGGAAAACTGACATAAGAATCCATGAAATGGAATATTTTCTATTTGAATAAATTTATCGTAACCGTTTATTTGAAAACTACTTATATATGGATAAACCTGTTTTTGTTGACTACGATGAAGGTGGATGGACTTCGATGAACTGAATACTTGTTCGAAATACATTATGAACATCGAACTGAACGAAGTGTCCAGCGTATCGCAATTCAACGGTGTATTGGACTCGCGGGTCACTCCCAGTGTTAAGAAAAACCTAATCGAGCCCTCCGTATAGCGTAAGGTCGAGAAGGGGTAATATATAAAAGTGAATGTCTGATGGGCGCGCGACTCAGTCGCATCGCGGGCGACAGTTTAAGAGCGGCCGTCTCGTGCGCAGAACCCACGATTCAGATGAACTCCGCCGCTGCTGGCTGCTTCTGAGGTCGTCGCAACTAATTCGCGTCCTGCTAATTTGTCGGCGATGTTGTCAGTCTAGTAGAAGCCCGCAATACTAAGTAGCCGCGAGTCGAGGCTCGCCGACGGCCGTGCTTATACGCTTAGCGATCGATCCCGCTCTTGCTCGCTCACGACGCGTTACCTAGTTAACCCGCGCCAGAAACTTAACCCTCCACCGAGGATTCAATGAGGTGAGTACAGTTATATGAAAAATATACCGACTTTCGCTTCTTCAAACTCTTTTGTTTTTAGCATTAGCGATTTCTTTTTATCACGCTGTCTTAAAACTTTCTGCCATGTTTTGTTTTATCTTTATGTTGACGAGAAGTTATAAATGTGATGTGCGAACCAATCAAATCGATTTAAATAAATAAACTGTTTAGAATAAAACTCGGATCTAGAGTGTAACAGAAAGTCAATTTAATATTTTATGATATAACAATAAATAACTTTAATCGCCATTCGTGAATCAATAAATAAATGAATGCTCATTCTTTGTAGTAAAACAAAAGGTCATTGTTCATATTCATCAAGTCTCACAAAAAGGGAGAATATTTACTAAATACTAGATGACCACCTATCCGGTGATCTTCGTATCACTTCCATAAATCTGTGTAAAATCCGGTCAAAAAACTTAATACAAAATTTTTATTTACATCATAAATGCAACACAGTTATGCACTAGTACCAATTTATAGCTTTCTCATGTACTATTTTTATTTCTGAGACAGAACTGTTTTGTATTCCAACAAAACAGACCAAAGAGATCGGACCTCATACTATAGCTATGAAATAGACAAATTTCTGAACGCACCTATAAATATTTGACAAACGAATGACAATTTTGTTATTTTCAAAATGACAAAAGGCATCAAATGTTTCATAGCTAGGTACATTTTGTATTTGATAATTAAATTGTTTTTTTTTGTTAATATTTTCCTTTACTTATTATTTAAGTTTCTCACGGTTTAAACTTCCCTGAACTTCCACAAATATTTCAAGATCAAAATTTGAGAAATCGGTCCAGCCATTCTCGAGTTTTAGCAAGACAAACGAACAGAATTTTTTTTCGAAATGATTACACCGTTGGCTTGTTTGGGCCGCTACAGTTTCACCGGACTATTCATTTACGTATAGATAGAAGATAAGTGATTTGTTCTTATGCCACTTAATAATTCCGTTTATAAAACCGAACAACTTACTTTAGTCATTTTATAAATATATTATAACAGTCAAAATATTGTGTAATATATCTAAATAGAAGAGATATTAAATGGTTTATATAAAAAAGGTAAATACACAATTGATGTATTCGTCTGTTCTATTTATTAAAAAAAATAATTGAATACCAACAATATTCCTTATTAATTAACTAGAATGGGAATTATTCTTTTCACAATCCATATAAAACTTCTTTGGTGTCCCTCTACTTCTATATCTATCCATCTTCATACTTATTCTTTTATAATCATCTAGAACTTTCAACCCTAAAATAATAAGAGTTGTTTTCATATTATGATTACTTTATTACAACTCTTAGACCAATAACTTGGTAATAAATACATTTGAAAAAACCTAACCATTATTTACGCTATGTGATAATCGATTTACCGAATGGCAGCCTTGTATTAAATTACCAATTTGTTAGCAACTCGGTTGGCTATATTGTCGTTGTCAATAAAACAATCCAGAAGTTTTCAGTCGTATTATAACTGCTACGTCTAAAGAAAGTGGTAAAAGTGTTAATAAACAGTAATTATAATTAAAAAATAAAAGGCAGACATTGATAACCGACAAATGTGAGCCGAAGTTATTCCTTATTATTGTATATTTTTATCAGTGAAAGTCCCGTCTAAATCGGTTCAACCGTTTAGGAGATTAGTCGAAATAAACTGACAGATAACATTTTTAAACTGGGTTCTTTGTTATATAATTTCATATCTATTTTGTAATAAGTTGTTATTATGCTATTACAAACACAGTCATTTCAATTTTATTTATTTGTTGTATATATAAAATAGGGCTCCGCTGTAATATAATAAGCTAAAGCAGTGTCCAGAACTACGCGCAGCCCACGCGCACTTTTACATTGATTTTTTTGTCAAATTCCAAGCGGTCAAAATCGTGGGTAACAGCTAGACGGACAGACATACATAAATTATATTTTTACGTCTGAACATATTCTGAATTATAGATATTATTTTGGTAAATGTAACCAACGTTATGTACATATTGGAAAATTTAAAGCCACTAGGAGTTTTGTCAGTTTAGAAACAAATGTAATATTGTATGTTTAGCAATGCTGTTTAGCACTAAGATATAAAGATTCTGACACTAATACCACAAATTTATGCAATATAGAGTCTCCTAGGTGAGTTTCACGAACGCATTCGTTCATATGGCTGAAGGACTATCCAAGATTTCGAATTCCAAGAACTTTTAAATTTACCTACATGTAATATCTCTGTATGCTTAGGATTTTCTAAATCAGTACCTATATGTATATAAATTCGAGAAAATGTATATTATAAATCGTGACGGTCCATCCTACGCGCAACAGATCTTTATGTACAATAATTGGTATAGAGGACATTCGAACAACCGACCTGTTCCATAGCCAAAACAATTATATCAATGAAAAAAATATCTGTTTTATTTTATTCGGATCGGGATTTGAAATATCGAATAAGGACACGAGTCCGATTCACACTACGATGGGTTTTTAATATGCCCTTTATAACTTTGGACCGTGCATTGATATCATATCGAGTATGAAGGTTCTATTTTTTTGTGTGGGACCTGCTTTTTGTTATTTACCAATTTTTAAGAAACAAAACAATCTAATAAATCGTTAAATGTTGGCTTCAAAATGGCGGATCAAGATATGTAATAGTTATAGTTTAAACGAAGCAACGACGATATTTAATGTTTACAAGTACGAAAATCTTTCCACGAGTCTATTGAGAAAGTCAATATTTTAGATTACAATTATTTCGGTATATAAGTTGAATGTGCCACTTTTAATCCGATATTTAATTATATATTTCAGCTACCTACCTCCTTCCTATTCGTTTGACGGTTTAACATATTATGCTGAGCTGGATATCCTTTAATAAAAGCGAGATGTGCAGATTTTTATCCACTTTTGTATACTTTGTTATCCTATAAATGAACGATTTCGTTCTTTCTTTCATATTATTTTACCTAAAATAATTACCTTCTTTTTCATTTCTTAATATATTTCCTGATATATAAATATGAAAGAGTCCGAGCTAAAAATAAAGTAAAAATCAATAAAAAAATGGAAATATTCTATTTATGACTAGACTTTAATAATTAAAAATAAAATTAAAATTAACCATTTCACTTGGATAGCCTTCACCAGTATCGTAGTGTTCACGAACTATGCATCAGTGATTTATCATGGTAGCGCGTGACCCGACACTTGTTTTTTTTTGGACTGACTACACTGTTGACCTGGCAAGGCTTCTACAGTTTCACCGGAGTAACGACACCCAACACCCAATCGAGCGTACCGTAGTTTTTGGTTAAGACGAAAGACTGTAATGTATTTGTAGAAATCAGCTAAGGACTAATGGTTATACGTGTATGTGCTATTCACAAATCGAAGGGTGTACCGTCATGAAAATGTTATAGGTAGTAGTCTCTATAAACTGTACTTGAGAGTGATTCAACATTTTCTTGCGCTGTTACAATCAGGTGAGACGGCGGTTAATTAATATTTTTTTTAGTAAGTACATTTTTTTTGTCGTTTATTCACTGTCCTCTGGAGTATTGTAACATTTGAGGATCTGTCTTTCATAAACGCAGCTCCAAATATTTGCTCAGTTCATATCGCATATCGGCAAATACCCCATGGAGTAGCGATTTATTTTGTATGTGGACGTGCGTCGATATTTCAAGGCTGCTTATCAAGTCGTGCAAATTTTGTAAGTCGCGGGTAATTGTCAACTTCCTCACCAAGCGTGAAGCCCTGAGAGTTTGGCTTCATAGGGCTTCTTATCTTATCTTCAGGTTTATCATATCCAACTATTGGTATAGTTGTTTTTCGTTCTCTGATCAATTATATATATATACCATCTTTTTCACTCAAAAATGTTGCAACCTACGACGACCTTGCAATTTGACTCTCATCTAGTTCAAAGGAGTTTCACTTAAAAAAAACGAATGAATACATTATATGTAGCGCGCGCTTATAGCGTTTATTATCAAGGTTTTATTGTTCAACAAACGTAAAAAAAAAAAAACAAAATAGATTTTTATTTATATTTCACCACTTGACGAGTAGATAGATACGGGCGTCCTTGTCCGTTTCGTTTGAATGAATGTTGCAAATAGCATTTGAATCTCAACTGCGTCATCACTAGCATCGGTTTCTATATGCTCATAAAAATATCTATATTTCCCGAGAGTAACCCATCTAATCATCATAAAATAAATGTTCGGTTGTAAAAGCATCCGTAACATATAAGCCATATTTTCGATGCATTAAATTCGATGGGCGTACGTACATTTTCAATAGTCTATAATAGTTGTTTTAATATCAAAGATTTCTACAGTGGTATGTATCTCTCTTATGTTTGAAATACGTTCAAACGATACGTTCTATTAATTCTTTCGCGTTGTGTATATATATATTTTTTTACTTTTTATATTTTATAGATTTATAGCCTTTTTGGCGACAATCTCATGCGATGTTAAATGATGACGTATAACCATCTCAGACCAGAGATTGTGGTCAAACGCTAACTTATAAAATATATATAAAAAAAAGAAATCTAAGAGTCTATAGTTCATACTTCACGACTTCATACTAATCTACAATATCTTTGTACACTCTTTGGCAAAAAAATAGTCCATAATATTGACATTTAAGAAAATAAATTCATGGCCGAACTTCGTTATAGATTATTAAAACCATTTTAGTTACCTACCTCTTGTAATAACCAATAACACACAAGTTCATATGGCAAAGCTTTCATGAAAATTTCATCGATAAACGGGGTAAATTGACATTGAACGAAAATTGCCCCCGATGCTGTTAGCGACGCATTCAGTTTCGAGGTTACACGTTATAGGGTTGACACCGTTTATTTGTGTGAATAATTGTTTTCAAAGTAGAAAAGAGTATATTTTATCAAAATAAATTGACAATGAATACAACAAAATACGTCTTGGGCTTCGTTGAATTTTCATTTATTCAGTATATTAAATATACTGAACCGTTAAATTTAGGTGCTGTACAGGAGATAAGAGAGGAAGAAGTAAGAGAAGCTGTCAATGGTATGAAGAACGGAAAAGCAGTAGGGCCAGATGGTATACCTATTGAAGTATGGAAGATTCTAAAGATAGATGGATGGATGTGGCTGACTTTATTTTTTAATAAGATATTGCAAGAGGAGGAGATCCCAAATGAATGGTACAATAGCATAATAGTGCCTATCTTTAAGAATAAGGGTGATGTACAGGACTGTAATAATTATCGAGGGATAAAGCTTATTTCACATAGTATGAAAGTCTGGGAAAGAGTGATAGCGAGACGAATAAGAGATGAAACTGAAGTTACTGAGAATCAATTCGGGTTTATGCCTGGGCGTGCGACAACAGATACCATTTTCGCACTTCGCCAGCTGTGCGAAAAATACAGACGTGTACATAAAAACTTGCATATGGTGTTTGTTGATCTGGAAAAGGCATATGATCGAGTACCTCGGGATGTTCTGTGGTGGGCGCTGAAAGAGAAAAGAGTGCCTGGGAAGTACTTACAACTTGTCCGTTGTATGTATAGTCAAGCTCAAACACATGTTAGGTCCGAGGCTGGAATTACCGACAATTTCCATGTGGCTGTAGGTTTGCATCAGGGATCAGCTTTAAGTCCTTATCTATTCCTTCTTGTCATGGATGCAATAACATCAGACATACAAGAGGAAGCACCTTGGTGTATGATGCTATTCGCTGATGATATTATTCTTGTTGGTGAAAATGCTGCCGAGATCTAGAGTAGGCTGGAGAAATGGCAACAGAAACTGGAGAATTTTGGTTTAAAGATTAGTGGGATAAAAACTGAACATTTGTTCTGTGACTTCGGAGGTCCATCCAGTTTTTGTCATATTACCTTAAACGGTGTATTCTTACCAGCCTGCTCCAATTTTCGATAGCTTGGCTCATTAATCCAAAATGACGGTGGAATAGATAAGGACGTGAGGAATAGGATAAATGCAGGGTGGATGAATTGGCGAAAGGTGTCTGGGGTGGTTCGTGACCCACGAATGCCGTTGAAACTCAAGGGGAAGGTATATAAAACTATAATAAGACCAGTCGTGTTATATGGTTCCGAGTGCTGGGCTACGAAAGAGACGGATGAGAAAAGATTACATGTGGCAGAAATGCGAATGTTAAGATGGATGTGTGGTGTAACAAGGATGGATAAGATTAAGAATGAGTATATCAGAGGAAGTTTGAAAATAGCACCAGTGACAGAGAAGTTGAGGAGAAATAAGTTAGCATGGTACGGGCATATTATGAGAAGAGATGAAAATCATGTAACAAGAAAAGTTTTGAGTTTGAAAGTGGACGGATATAAGAGTAGAGGAAGACCGAAAAAGGTGTGGATGGATTGTGTGAAAAACGATATGTGTATAAAAAGTGTGAATACTGAGATGACATCGGACAGAGGAGAGTGGAAAAGGAAAACATGTTGTGCCGACCCTACTTAGGTGGGATAAGGGTAAGATGATGATGATGATGATGATGAAATATATATCATCAGTATATAAATCTTAAACTCGAGTGCATTATGAAAGATCCTTTTTATTTTTACCTAACTAGTGGGCACGATTTCGTTCTCATGTAAATGGTATATCTGGCCCATGAGAACTACTTTTTTTAAACTAAATTAATGATATGTTACCTGAGTTCTCTCTCTCTCTTTCTCTCTCCCTCTCTCTTCCTGACTATTTGTTCCACATGGTGGTGGGGTTCGCCTTCCTTACTTTTCTTCGCCATTAAGCTCTGTCTTTGACGTTACATTCGGAAACTTTGCACTTATATATTAGCTGACTTTTATTTTACAATTATATTTTGTCTTCACTGTTTATTGCTTAACAAAAAGCGCAATGATATGACTACATATGACTCGGAAAAGTTCTTTATCTACTAGTTAAAGCTTCATCGACATCAGTTTAGCCGTTTTGGAGATTAGTACGAATAAATAACAGATAGGTACTTCTGTTTTGTTTATGTGCATTGATTACATTTTTGTATGTTAAAAGTTAAAATCTACCATCGGTTTGGTATACAGATTATGATGTTAAATTATTAATGCAATTTTAATACATTACGTAAACATATATATATATATATATATATATATATAATAGAAATATCGAATGACAGGAAAAAAAACTTTCACGTATGTAAAGTTAAAGTACGCGTGGCAACCCTAAGCCTTTCGTGACCGCAAGCCATTTACTATCGATGTAAAATTAAGGGAATAAATTCACTCTCTCAAACTAGTAAAATGTCATGTATGTTTTGATAGAAATCGTTGTAAGTTTAAGCAGGAGGTTAATAATCAGTACCGGCTTGCTTCGATTTTCGATACCACGGTTTATTGATGCAACAATACACAGACATACATACACAAGGAAGTGGAAATGAAATGGCGAAAGGTGTCTGGGGTTACGCGTATGTATAAAACTATAATAAGAATTACTTATTACTACGATAGTGCTGTGTGGATTATTATCTTGAGCTACGAAAGAGAAGGATAACAGAAGATTACATGCGGCAGAGATGCGAATGTTAAGATGGATATGTGGTGTAATTAAAATGGATGGGACTAGAATTATCAAAGGTAGTTTGAAAATAGCACCAGTGGTAGGCGAGTTGAATAGTACCTAATAAGTTTGCATGGTACGGGCACGTCATAAAGAGAGATGCTAGTCATGTTACTAGAAAAGTTTGAAGTATGAAGGTGGACGGATATGGGTGTAGAGGAAAAACGAAACAGGTATGGATGGATTGTGGGATGAATTATATTTGTGAATACTAAGGTAACATCTGACAGGGGAGTGTGATTGTGGAAAATATGTTGTGTCGACCCTACATATAATGGATAAGGATAAGAAGATAATGATGCGGTTAATCAAAAATACATTAGCATTGCTTGTTTATCAAGTAATTGGTTGGTGGATCTCGAGTCATTTTGAACTGTATTTTATTTTTATAATTGATAGTTTTGTCGAAGCTACGTGTCCCTTAAAAATTTAACCCACGCGCCCTGGGCTCCATTGAGACATAGTTTTAGGGTAAATTCTATCTGGGCACGAATTAAAAAGTTCGCAACTTCTTATCTTTGCCGTACCGTGGAGTTGTAGAACAATCTTCCGGCCAGTGTGTTCCGTCCTTCCTACGACATGAGGTCCTTCAAGCGTAACATGCAGAGACATTTACGCAAGCCGGCATGACAGCGGCGACTGGCGATGGATTTGCAAGTTTTTATTGTGTTTAATAGTGCAGTCACTTTGCCGTGCTATACAAAAATAAAAATAAAAAACCCTTGATTCATTTTAGGTAACTTTTGTTATCTATAATAATAAGACGAGAGAACAAAGAGAGTAGCAATGTATGGAATATTGTTTTTATAATAGTAACAAATAAACAGATAAACATTCTCTGTAATTATACCACGTGTCCATTAAAATGGTAATTATATATATTTCTAAAGCCGGTAATATCAATTCATATGATTTACGCAGTTATTTCTAATAATTGCGTAGTCATGTAATAGGCATTTACAATAATAACAACGTATATGTATACGTTGAATCGTATACTATGATAATTTAAATTCATTATTCACTTGGTTTCAAATTTAATGCTATAAAAGGCTGCGTTTATCGATGCAATTTAAATAATGCCTTATTACCTATAACCATTGTACCCTTAACTATAAACAGGTAAAGTTTCTGATTATGCTTGTAACAAGTAACGTCCGGAACTACAGATTTGATTTAAAACATATTGTTATGCCAGTGACATTTCCACGGCAAGAAAATACATATTGTAACATTTTTGATAAATATAAAAATTCGTCTCGCGACCTCTGAACATCGATATTAGGGGCTCGGATTTTGACAGTCTTTGTTTTAGCATTCTCTAAAAAAATTCTACAATCAGACTGAAAAAAATATAAAAATGTTGATTTTTTTGGTACATATATATATATATAGATATATAATAAAATAATAACTGATTGATTGAAGAACATGTCTACGCTCTGTCCAAAGCATTGAGGCTATGACTGTTAAAATTAGAATGCGGATTCCCTTTACACTGTGGGTGAGCACTACAGCAGAATTTTTGGAACTTCATTTCTTCTGGTGGCGTAAACGGTGATCACAGTTTATATGATAATCCATTTTTTCGCCAGCCACTTATTCAGCTATTATTCTATATATAAGATAAAAAGTCGATAATAAGTACTGCACAGAAAACACGTACAAAGCCACTAGAAACTGCTAGTATTATATAAATGTTGTCTACGTTCAACCTATATAAATCTCTACATTGTAGTGTGCACTGCAAGCAATCTTTTAGCGCGTTATACCATTATTATGTATATTATTAAAATCTGCTTTCGCATTCAAATATTCGACCGGTTAAACCGTATTTGAGGTAATCAATTTGAGAATCACGTATACCACCACACCACCCATTTTCATACCCATGTCAAACGCGGGCGATATCATTCGGCTTGTATTACGATATGAAATTCAAAAAAATATAATAATTGACTATAGTAAAATATAGATCCTATAGATATATATTAATATACCCTCCTATTAATGTAATCTATATACGGTGCATTCGAATAATTTCGAAAATCGGAATATTCTGTGAACTTATAATTCTATCAAACGCAGAAATATTCTACGCGCTGGTTATGTTATAGGTGTAGTTACCGCGTATAAGTAGCTAGCGTAAAAATTATTCTCCATTTGATAGAATTATTCGTTTACAAAATATCCCGATTTTCGGAATTATTCGAATGCACCTTATATAGATTACATTAATAGGAGGGTATACTACTATATATCTATTCTCCATTTGATAGAATTATTCGTTTACAAAATATCCCGATTTTCGGAATTATTCGAATGCACCTTATATAGATTACATTAGTAGGAGGCCATATTAATCTATAATATGTATAGGCTATATATTTTGCTATAGCCAATTGTTTTATTTATTCAATTTTATATTGTAATGCAAAGCAAACGATATCACCGGCGTTTGACATTGTATTTTTATAGTGTAATTTAGATAATTAACTAGAAATCTATATTTTTTTCATTAGACTACCTAAATTGTCTTTTATTTTATTTATAACATTTAATTAATTTTAGGTATTATCAAATTTAAATGTATAAGAAGCAACGATCGCTCAATCAGTAGCATGTTTGGAAAATATAATTCAAATCCTATAATGAGAGAGATGGCAAAAATTGTTTTGTCATAACGCTCGGCGAATTTTACTGTGGTTATAGAGGTTATTGTGTAAAACAGTATAAATACACCAATCACTAGATAGAACACCATACAACACATATGCATACCATCGCTTGCGAACACATAAGTCTCTGGGTCGCGAATGAACATCAGCGTTCGAGGACTCACATTTTCGGGGACTACGGGGGGCTTACGCGCCCATACAAAGTCTGAATATTTGGTTGTTTTATGTGTATGTCTTTGCGTCTTAATTTATATATATACGTCTGTAATGAATGTCTGTATTTACTTGTATATTAGAAGTAAATGTCTTTTCTTTCTATCAAAATGATCAGCAAAAGTGAGTCTTGGTCGGTCCCTTCTAATTTCACAAACATTCACAAACTTATTTTTATTTGAATTGTTGGCTACTTTCTCTTACCTATTAGCTATTAAATTATACGTTATTACGATACTGGAAATACTAAAGCTCAGCTATACACGTGCCTAGCGCCGCTCTCCCACCACATACCGCGCAATCGGCGAAAATTAGGCGATCGGTAAAAATGTTTGTCGTGCTGGAACTGTCATTTGATGCTTCTATTTTTTTTGTTATGTGAGAATATACAGACTGCATTGAAACCACTTTAAATACATAATGGGCATAATTTATTTAAATAAAAAAAAGTAATTGATCGGTAACTATAGAAAATATTGTGTCACGGTCAAAATTTATATTTTCTTGAACAAATTTAATATACGACTCCTTTCCCTTGTGGCCGCGTCAAGGAAACCTTTAGTAAATAATATTAAAAACTTAGTATGTACAGTACATGAAAATAAAAATCATAACTAGCAGTCACATTTATTCCTACGTACATGTAAACGTTACACGATTTCTTTAAAGCATATTTACCTGTAACATATAACTCTTCTTAATATTTTTACCGATAATAAATTACCTTTCAAATTTGCTATGATTACTCTTTAACTCCTATAGAAAAGTGGAATGATATACATTTTATATAATACTCGGTAAAGTCTTGTATTTACGAGTAAAAGTCACATGAAAATCAGTTCAGCAGTCACTTAGATAGACCGGACAAATGACAAGACACTTTAATTTTATTCATGTGTTACCTATTCAATTTTTATTTGCAATCGTAGTTCGGTTTGATTCGTAATTATATGATAATTACCAACATAACTATATAGTTACGTCGATTATAATTACTCAATTATTAATTTATTAAACAGCTTTACAACATTTGTTAATTGGTTTTCATAACGTTAGAAGAAAAACATGTCGAGAGGAATGTCAAAACAATGGGCCAATTTGACTATACTGGTGACATCTTTGTAGGTAGACAACGTGTAATTGGAGAATCTATCAATATGTAATTAAGTTATGAGTTGTAAGCGCTAAAACGATGTAGCGACGTTACGACGCCATAAAGCAAAATTTATTGCAGATTGCTGCTCCCTGAACTTCACAACCTAAATAATTAAAAGTTTGTTGGCAAACTTCGCAGTTTTGATTTAATTAAACATGCAATCTCGTCACAGTTTGCTGCACACTAACTAACTTTTAGTTATGGCTGCTTTGACAAAAGGTCACCCTTTTCCTATTATATTAATTACTAGATGACTTATTTGTGTAAAATGTTTTAAATTTATAAAATGTGGTCAAAACATAATACATTTTTTTTTATTTATTTACAAAATTTTCTCATGTACTAATTTTATTTCTCAAACAGAACTATTTTGCATTCCAACAAAACATACCAAAGAGATCGGAGCTCATACTACTACAGTTATGAAACAGACAAATTTCTGAACGCACCTATAAATATTTGACAACCGAATGACAATTCTTTATTTGTAAATGACAAAAGACATCAAATGTTTCATAGCTAGGAACATTTTGTATTGAAAATTTAATTGTCTTTTTCAGTACTTTCCTTTACTTATTATTTATGTTTCTCATCGTTTAAAACTTCCCTAAACTTCCACAAATATTTCAAGATTAAAATTAGCCAAATCGGTCCAGCCATTCTCGAGTTTTAGCGAGACAAACAAACTACAATTCATTTTTATGTTTATAGATAGACAGATTATTAATACTACTTTTACTACTATATTAATTTCCTTTCTTTTGAACGAGCTAGTCTCTCAAAGTACTAGTTAGGTTTGAAGAAGTATTTGATAATTTTCATTTATTTCAATATTTTCACACTTACCTCTTGTTATTAGAAAAATGAATGGCAATTTAATAAGCTCACCAGAAGTAATAATAACATTTAGAAAGTGGATCTCTCGAGAGAAACGCTTTTATATAAACCGACAAAGTGTTTACTTCATAACAAAGTTCATCAAGCAACAAGGTCTACGCGTACCGCCCGTCGGAGTTCAATGTCGAGCAAGTTATACGTTCTGTACAAGTTATATCAAGTATACTGAAATCAAATTGCATCTCAATGAGATTTTGAATAATTTCTACTATAATATAAATAAGTCTTCAGAACACACTATGATTGTGTTCAAAATTACCACATTCAAATAAATGAATATACTCATCCATGAACTACGGTAACGATGTCAACCGATACATTATATACTAGCGGTGAAGAAGTAAATAGTCTAAGGCTTAACTAGTGACATTTTCTGCATTAATTTAATTGCGATAATTTCAGAAGTTTAGAAATTACAATGTTCGTGATATACAATACGTGTTATATTAATTTCTGAACGTACATTTGTGTGCTTATCACCCGGTAACGATTTGTTTGATTCACGTGACTTTTTCCTTTACGTTTCTTCTTTTTTTTTCCCCATAAAAAAAGTTTTAGTTTGTATTTTGTTATGTAATATAACATATGGAATATGCAGATGACAACATAACTATTTTAAATTTACGTCTCCGGTTTTTTTATTTTCTTTTTAGAACGTATAAACTTAATACGCCGCTTTGCTTCATGAATAAATTTTAGACCTTTTAAACTTACTGTACTGGAATGGTAACATGTATTTTTTTTTATTGAATAACTTATTATTACCAATTACATATTGATTTTAATATTAAAAGAAAGCGAACGTGAGAATGACAAAATTTTTGCAAGGTATGTTTACGATACGATGGTGGAAGCACTAAGGCTACAACCTATTTGTGCCACATGCCGAGCACTACGCTCACGATATCCTTCTCCAACTCAAAGGATATAATTGACAATTAAGTACTGTTATACACAGCGTTTCATTAAACTTTTCAGATGTCATAGACTGACCTCAGTCAGAACCCTGTTTCTTTTCATGTAACCTTAAACTTCCATACTTACTTGGTATTAAATGGACTGCGAGCCCCTTTACAAATCACCACAAAAAAAAATTAAACTAATAAAATCATAGAAGGCTTACTATTTTTTTAATTTTATTTTAATTGGATTATAATTGATTTCTGATCGAATTTCATTAGAATTCGTCTAGCCGTTTGATCGTGTGTTTGATGGGCATACATTAATGATATCAAATATCAGCATTATAGTTATAGATTGTTAGACAATATGCTATACTCGGATGGATAGGTTACGATAAGGTATCTTTGTTACAAAGTGAAGTAGGAAGCACCACATTCGCAATCATGTTGTCACACAAGGCGTACGAGAGCTTGCGACGCAGGAGACGGAACAGCTATAGGACACCTAATGCAATTTCCGTACGTTCTTATTACATGAAATGTTATCATGAAATTAGATTTGCGCGAGACTGTAGTGACGTAGCGCTGGACTGTCGTGTTAAGCAACTTTGTAACTACAATAGTCGCTGCTAATTTATTTGCACTCTGTAATAACTATAGAGGGCACTATAATAATACGCTAAACGTAGAATTGACTAATTATTATTGGAAGGACCGCAGGGTGGAGTAGCAAAGTATTTCGTACTTCGTGCTTCGGTATCGGTTACTCATACAGTTAGCGTATATCGTGAAACTAGAAATATAGTAGTGATTCAATGAAGCCGATACGACGGTGGAGGTGTTCCAGCGCTCCCATAGTATTTGACTTTTTTTAATTGCCAGGTGCAATGCTCTCGGATAATTTTTTAACGAATCCATAGAAAATAGCTACAATGTATTTGACGGCAATCACAGTTCAATCCAACAACCAACAAATAATATGATTTAACCCATTACAATTCGTTTATTTTTTTTTTTTAATACCTTCTCTCCACGTAGGATACCGATTGTAATTTGCCCCCATTGTAATATTCTGTTCCGTATTTTTGCGAACCTATGTATATAATACATTTACTCGACCACCTGTTCCTGTACAAAATTAATAGCTTGCTTATACGGACGACGGTACAGAGTCGGCGGTAGTCGCGTCGCGTGTCTGATACGTTCCGGTCGACTATTGTTTCCCTTCGTAATATAATTGGTGGAAGTTCTACTCCATTTCTTACGATGGCCGATAAACACGATTGTTTCCATGAACAACAGTTCGTAAATCATGATTTTGTTTTTATAAATTCAATTATGTCGTAATTTACAAAATGGTTTTATTTCGTTTGATTAATTTGTATTTATGTAACATAACTAAATCGAAATAAATAATAGATTGTTGTATGTTTTTTTTTGTTGTAACATTCAAAATGTATCAATTTCTTTAGTTTGTTTTTTTTTTCTTTTTCAGTGGGGACACAGAGTATATCTCAACAAATTACAACATGAGAAACAACACCAAGTGAGTATTTAATCTATCTATATTTTACTATATTGAGAATCATGTTTTCCGAATATTATCGAACAAAACGATAGCATTAAGACTTATAAAATATTTGTCTCTACGTTTATGAAATTATACGAAAAATGTAAGTCACTAAGTTTACCGTTGTTTAACGTAGCCGGTGTACTTAAAATATAACATTTACATCAATAATAATTGGCTTCATTTATTTTTTTATTTTTTTATTTCAACTTTTAATCGATACATGATTTATGATAACAAATTTAACTGTAATTTAAATTAACTGATTATTTATTATCTGTGATCGTTTGTTTTTTTTTTTAATTATTTTATATGTGATCGTTAATTCTGTCTAAAAGACAAAATATTGTATCATCATTATTGTAATTAATATTTATTATATAGCACATAAATTTAATTATATCAGCTCAAATTTTGGAACCCATTATAATGTTTTCGGTCTAGTACATAAATATAGAAAGTAATAAGTAAATAAAATGTAAAACGTGTATTAATATTCTATGCAATCGATTGTCTTGATAGAATTATCGTATAAAAAAATAATACTTTAATAAAAATATACATAAAGCTCTCCTTCACAAATTAATTCCGCCGCGTTTATTTTTCGATATTATTCCGCGGACAGTGGTCCAAAGTCTAATATAATCAAAACGTTTGGTAATTAATTCAAACGACAAACAATAGAACAATACTTGAAAATAAATTAACGCCACGTGAGCGAATTAATCAACGTACTACTGTTTTCAACATTTTAATAATACATTTTCAGGCAATATTACTCGCTATGATTTATATTTTTAAGTACTTAGGTATATTAGTCACAGGCATGTGTTGATAAAAACTGAATTTCTATTCTACTTATGACAGAGGTGTGACTTAAAGAAGTTTTAAAATCATCTATTTATGTATTAACCATTATTGATTAGAAAGAAGAAAAAAAAACCATGAAAAAAACCTCTTTTTATTTACGAAGTTTATCAAAACGGTGCGCTTAATCGATCGAGAGATAAAAACCAATTGCCGGTAACGTATAATAAATTGAAAACTTAGTAGTATAGAGGTGTAATTTACAATTAGATTGTTCTAACATACGCCCTTACGTTAACGCCTTGCAGATTATATTTGTATGTATCGTTTCTAAATATTTTTGGTGTCTCGAGGCAACAGAAAGAGGTAAAACAAGGTGAATAAAAAACGCAGCGACCTGCTCACTATAACCTCATGTTAAGTAGATTGTTTAACATGGCGAGGACTCGTTTTGTTTTCAACGGCCTTATACTGATTGCAGTCGTTCGAAAAGAAAACCTCTAAAAGGCTTTGGCTGTTACCCGAATTTTTAAATATATACAAATGAATAAAATTAAAGTGTTCCTTTTCTAATATCAGAATAACAGATTTGTACCAAATATGTGTGAATGGCTATATGGTACATATAGAAGAGCGTCAATTTTTAAAATTTCTTGTGTGTCTGTCTGTTTGTTCTGGCTAATCTCCGAAACGGTTTAGATGGATTTTAACGGGACTATCATTACCAGATTGCTGATGTTATAAGGAGTAACATAATATAACTTGAATAATATTTAATTAGTAATACTTGTTTGTTGGCGTATGTTTCGTAGACGTGTCACATTTTATAGCTGTATCGAAACCCCCGTATATTTGTGAACGTCACGTTCCCATAATACTTGATCCGCACGGTTGAGAAATAGTGCTTTAGAAACAGTTCGGATGGAGGGCGTAAGATGAAATAATTTATAAGCAGCTTCTTAAGAACTTTGTGAGAGTACTTGGGGGTGAACTGAATTTCAATTAATATTAGTTTACTTGATAACTAATTAAAGTAGATGTATTTGATATTAAGCGTTTCTCTTAGGATTAATAACGCTGTGTACATAAAGCTCGAAGGTGTAATGATTACTTCAAATAACGCTAAGTTATAAAAATAAACTAAAACGAGAAATTGCGGTGGTTATAGACATATATTATTGTGCTATGTAATCATACTAGAAAGAATCTAGTACGATTACGGACCGATAGGACAATGATGTACGTCGATAACGGTACCAAAGAGAAAATCTAGTACGATCATAGAACGATAAGACAATGATGTACGGCGATAACGGTATTAAAGAGAATCTAGTACGATTACAAAACGATAGGACAATGATGTACGTCGATAATGGCACTAGAGAGAATCTAGTACGATCACAGAACGATAAGACAATGATGTACGTCGATAACGGTACTGAAGAGAATCTAGTACGATTAAGGAACGATAGGACAATTATGTACGTCGATAACGGTATTATAGAGAATCTAGTACGATTATAAAACGATAGGACAATGATGTACGTCGATAATGGTATTAAAGAGAATCTAGTACGATAATGGTATAAAGAGAATCATAACGGTACTAGAGAAAATCTAGTACGATCATAGAACGATAAGACAATGATGTACGGCGATAACAGTATTATAGAGAATCTAGTACGATTATAAAACGATAGGACAATGATGTACGTCGATAATGGTACTAGAGAGAATCTAGTACGATCACAGAACGATAAGACAATAATGTACGTCGATAATGGTACTGAAGAGAATCTAGTACGATCACAGAACGATAAGACAATAATGTACGTCGATAATGGTACTGAAGAGAATCTAGTACGATTACGGAACGATAGGACAATTATGTACGTCAATAATGGTACTAGAGAGAATCTAGTACGATTATAAACGATAGGACAATTATATACGTCGATAACGGTATTATAGAGAATCTAATACGATCACAGAACGATAGGACAATAATGTACATCGATAACCACCGTAATTCCTCGTTTTAAGTTATTTTTAAGCCTAATCCTGTCTCCATTATACATTGAATGCTCGGGAAATCAAAGCATAGATGCAATATATTTATTGTACAGCAGAGCGAAAATATAAACCCTAAATCTATATATATATATAGTGCAAACATAGTTCCTTTGAGGGCCAATGATGTCAAAACTAATGAATGTGTCCGTATAGGATATTGGCCATTCGATGTGCAATTTTTCGTAGCTGATTCTAGGCTTTATGGATTCGAATGAACCTCTGCTATTTTTTTTTATGCGCGCCGATGCGAGTATGAATCAGCTTGTATTAGATATAAAAGCATACTTTGAAATATCTTGTCACGATTACAAAAATTGGTTAGTTAAGTCATCTGTTTTTGTATCACTTCTCTGCGGTACGTGTCTACTCCGCAATGACGTGTATAAGACGTGTCTTGATAATTATTATGTTTGTATAATTATTAGAGATCACAATGTTATGTTATATAGAATTCACTTATACTAGATACATGTGTATTAGAAATAGAAAAACAATATTTAATTCAAAGATTTCTCAAATACTTAATATGCATTTGAAATACCAATAGTACGATGTTAACGCTATTATATAGCGTGTTGATAGACCCATCTGAAAACCCTGCGATGATGAATGCGCGCCTTAGGTTTTTATTTCACAGGTTTTAGTGTTTGATCACAAACTTACCTGATGTTGATAATAATTTGTAACAACTTTTGGATTTTATTTGTATAATAGAAAACTTTATTTACACTTTTAATTTACTTTATACGCGTAATTACATATTAGAAAGCACTTATAGCAAGAATGAAAATAAGGCTCATGGTGTTGCAATGAATATGCATAGTCAAATTATATTATTATTATTATTATTCAATTATTCACAAAGCAACTAGAGAGTTCATAATGTAAAAATATACAAAAAAACGATCTACTACCTTAAAATAAGAAATTAAATATAAATAAACTATATACAATAAATGAATTAAGTCGACGTTGTTACAAAAGCTGAAATGCAACATTGTGTCCTAGCATTATATACCATCTGTAAAATTCAGGTTCTTTGGGGTGAGTCGACTATAACACGTACGAGTATACGATTAAATAATATATTTTCAGATTTTACATGCATTTACTTTCGCCTTTTTTCCAAACTGTGACATCGAATATATCCCATTTTTAAATATTAATTTTTAAATAGAAAAACACAAAGAAGTTTTTAACATAAAATACAAGAAGGTTTTTAACATCCTCCAGCCCAAACTATATGGCCACAACAATTACAACAGAAAGTAATAAATAACAGTGAAAGTAAAAACTAAAACCTATTGTTAACAATACAAAATTAAAAAACAAATTACAGAAATTAATTAAACATATTAAAGTAAAAGTCGCTCAGGAGTCTTAACAACTCGACCAGATCTAGTACGCATTTCGTTCCCGTTATTTATTTCTAATGCGTAAAGTTTCTGAAATGGTCTAGTGATAATGGCATTCTTTATCTGAACTTCAGCGACTCTGTTTTGACCATCCGCCCCAGAAATTATGTTTTTAACACCATCGATATCGAGTGCTTCCGACAAGGACTATCATATATATATATATATCTACTAGTGTTGTCATTATTCTGTTGGCACTGTCGCGAAGTCTACCTAGGATGTATGCCGCTCTCTTACGCATGATTGCATAATAATCATCAACTCGAGAATATTGCAAACATTCCAGAAGCGCCAGAGAATCGGCAGAATAGTTGAAAAATATCATTATATTGCACACTCAATGCATTAATAGTCTTTTGACTGTATCTAACCCATAGACTGCTCGTGTAGAAACATTGACGAAATGATTGGAATAGATCATTTTTTACTTCATCACCACAACGACCAAACCTACGGATCGACATATTTCCTTTTACTGAGAACGCTCTACGTTCTCTTTCAATGTCATAATGCCATCTCTCATTTCGGTTGTGACAATGTGTACATAATATTTAAATTTATATACTCTGTTTAATGGCTGGCCATAGAGATCGATAGGTACGTCTTCTAATGTCCTTTTACCAACCGTGAAGACTATAAACTTCGATAATAGTAATTATACGCGTGACAGTTTAATTTTGGTTACATATTTGGTTTATATAGGTGGTAGAGCTACGCTGAAACTATTACTGGTTTCAGAATGAATGGGTCGGCTCGCCCGGAGTAGTACCACCCTTTCACAGAAAGCAGACGTGAAGTAACAGTGCTTGCACTGTTGCGTTTCGTTCGGCCAGTGAGAGTGCCGGAGGCCCACATATATTAAAAGGCCGGCAACGCACTTGCGACTCCCCTGGTGTTGCTAGTGTCTATGGATGGCGGTGATCACTTACCATCAGGTGGACACACTTGTTCGTTTGCCCCTATATATAAAAAAAAATTTTGAAAATCATATTTCAACAATAATAATTGTTGTGAAATAACACGACAGTTTAATAAATGTATATATAATTAAAATAAAGTTTCTTTGAGGTTCGAGACAAAGCTACGGAACCTGTCTGCGTAAGACTACCACCATACGAAGCGGAATTATTCATATAACATTCTAAACACTTATCTTTTTGATTCAATGGATCCTCTGCCATTTTTACTAATGCTCAGCGAGGTGACCGTGAACCAGTTAGTCTTCGTATTATTGCCGTCTTTAATAATCGTTATATTTTTTTATTTTTTTTTATATTTTTGGGGGCAAACGAACAGGTGGGTCACCTGATGGTAAGTCATCACCGCCACCGCCATACATAGACACTAGCAACACTATGGGAGTCGCAAGTGCGTTGCCGGCCTTTTAATATATGTGGGCCTCCGGCGCTCTCACTGACCGAACGAAACGCAACAGTGGAAGCACTGTTACTTCACGTCGGCTTTCTGTGAGAGGGTGGTACTACCCCGGACGAGCCGAGCCATTCATGCTGAAATCAGTAATAGTTTCAGCGTAGCTCTACCACCTAGAAAATATGTTTATACAGCGAATAGGTTATGTTATTATTCCAGCTTGCATCTACTGCTCTAAGGTTCGATTGTGGACTGTATATTAGTAATAAAAGACCTTACTGATTATTATTACTATCTAAAAAAAAGACATTCGTTTAAATCCGTAAATTTATTGGAAGGCATTTGCGATTGATATATTTTGTTTGTACCTTTTTAAAGTCACGGTTGTATCGCGCACGACATGTGCTTAGTTTATTCTACAATTATCACGTAGCACGAGCGACTTATGTCGTTTTGGTCTTCGTTTATTTATTAGTTATGTACATATATATAAATACATAAATTACCGAATACATGTATGTAAGCACATTACTCACTCTATAACGGCTACATATATTAGAGTAATTTTCTTTTTGTTGTTGTGTTTGTAATTGTCACGGCAAGGTTTGTATAAAAGAAAATGTTTCATTATAAAATGAGAGTGAGTGACTGAGAGAGAAGACGGTAAGGCAGATGTCCAAAAATATTGACATAATTGACAGAATGACGCTCAGTTATCATTTTATTTCAATACATGGTCGTACTGTAAATGAACGGTTTGTTCACATTTTCATTGTTCATATATCCGTGCGAAAACGTGGGCGAAGGGGGCAGGCGGTTAGATCATAATAAAAGAGTGTACGAATAATTATAATCCTTCAAAAGGTATGTTACGAAGCAAATGTTATATTGTTTTTTAAAATGTTTTAAGCAACGAACAGGCATGGAGTTCACAGATTTTTAACTCGCCATTGTAGCCTATAGCCACGTAAAACCGACCTCAGTACGGTTGCAGGCCATATTTCTTAAAGAATACATAGGAAAGCCTCGTACGTCAGTAGACATTTCCAATGAAACCTTTTAAACCGGAACAAAATAGGGCGAGTAATAAATAAGTGACCATTTTCATTTGTCGTACCCTGTATAGGTTCTACCAATGGTAGAGCAATCATACTTTAAAATATTAGATGCCGCCTAGCCGCCCCTGATATCGTCTGCGATATCAGTTCGATACACTATCTTCATATAATATTCTAATGGATTACGTAGCGCGCGCCGAGTTAGCTTTCAGATGTCAGTGGGACAGGTCAATAATATATATAGGTTTTTCCAAGGTACTTCACACTCATCGTTATATTTTGGCCGAAGAGTAATATTCATCTATCCTTATAATTTTTAATTATTTATAATATTAATAATATGGTGAATAAATCTATCCATTAAATTATACTAGCTTTTACTAGTGACTTCGCTCGCGTTAATGTAGTTTTGACATACTCATTTGATATACAAAGATATTCTGCGAAAAGGATATTTTATTAAAAAAAACAACATTCCCGAGAGATAAAACAAATCTAGACAAACGTGAGCAAAGTTACGTGCAAAAGGTAGTTTAAAATATCGGTTAGGATGTCGCATAGTCGGCTTTTTATTTTATTTAAACTTACATAACTGCGCAATGATTAATTCGACATTTTAAAAATTAGCAGCGAGGTAAATCTTATTTGCTCTCCTAGAGTATATCTCTTGCGTGGATACCGAAGGGTTTAATACCATTTTTAACTCATAATATTAAATGCAAACACTATATCTTAATTAAAGCTATATAAGGTTGAATGTCTGTTTTAAAATACAAATACCTGCATTTAAAGGCAATTAATTATGAGTATTCAAAACCGCCAAAACAACTGAATCGTCTGTTCGATGGAAGCAGTAGTTAGTTTTAGTGCCCAGTCGAACCACCAGCGACAATTCTTAATACTAATTTCGACTATTACAAGCTAGTTTTACGCCCAGTATTCGTGGGTAAAAAAAAATAGTGATAAGTTTCTGTATTCGCGGCTGATAATTGTATTATTTGCGGATCGAAAAGTAGCAGTGTTAATACATTTTTGTAATAGGTGACAAATCAATGAAGCGTGTTTGTTCCTGAAGGTGAAATTGATTTAACGAAAAATAAATTGCCTTCTTCAAATAAGTTACCCTCTTAAACTTTAACTTATACGTCCGAAACAAAGTGATCTATTAAAAGATATATAAGTCAAATATCGCTAAATACTTTACACCGACAAATATGTACACATACATAAAATTAAACTGTTGTGTATTAAGATTTTTGAATTGTGCTAAATGGATTGGATGGAAAACTTTCTTTTTTTTTTTTAACCGACTACGCTATTGACAGGGTTCTATAGCTTCACCGGACTAATAAGGGGAACGCTTAAGGCACTAACTCGAATGTTATAAGCTTTTACTTCAGATATACTTATATATTTTTCGAACTAACAACACTATTGACTTGTCAAGGCATCTACAGTATCGACGGACTACGAGATATATATTAGGGTTCCGTATATATAATAAACTAAAGAAACAGTATCCAGAATGTCGCGCGCCCCTCTTGCCCATTTATACTGAACAAAAAGTTTTTTACTGAATTCTATGTGGTCGAGACTTCTAGCAACAGCTAATAATGTAAATGAAAATAAATAAGAGTGCTTCTCTTAATAAATTAATTTATTTTTTTTATACTGCTGTACAACATACCATTTCGTATTCACGGTTTTTATATTCGCGGTATAATTATAGAACTTATTTCCCCCCAAATACGAAGTGTTAACTATATTACAAATGGCTACCGTATTCGATCATGTGGTCTAATGTGTGTGTATTAGCTTATCAATTTCTTATCATAACATTCATAGATAATAAAATTTATTCATAATAAATAGCCTAGGTATGAAATAAAGAAATTAGGGGTTTGATGATTATATACTGGAAATAAAAATTAAATTTGAAAATAGTTTTTGTTTTATCTACTACGGCAATTTCACTTGATTGTACTGCCTGATAGGTAGTTCAATAGAAACATGGAGGTTTATTGTCATTTGTCATGCAATCAACCGTGCGTGACTCCTTCTGTGTTCAATTAAAATATAGTACTTATTTGATGACAATTAAACAATCCCTAGTGGCGAGATATAGCGGCTAGTATAACAATTTGTTACATGATAAAAAAAAATACTCTTATTTTACCCATACTCCGCGGCCAGCGGTAACGCGACATGCGATAGATGGACGAAAAAATTTGAGGCGATGTTAAAACGGTTTCGCTTTAGTATAATAAACTTATATTGTTATTTTTACTACTGTAAATCTATACATATAATAAAAATGAAGTGTCTGTATGTAATATCAAAATAACGACTTTTTACTGATTGGATATGAACGTATACACGATACTGATAATAAAAATACAATTTTTAAAATTTTTGTCTTTCTGTCTGTCTGTTTGTTCCGAGTAATCTCCGAAACGGCTGGACCGATTTTGACACAAATTTCACTGACGGATAGTTAACATTAGAGCGGGTAACATAAGCTACTTTATTTTAGACTAGCTGTCATCCGTGGCTTCGTCTGTAGTACTATTTCCAAAACGATTGGACCTATTTTCATAGGACTTTCACTGACTGATAGCTAACGCTATAAAAATAATTAAAGCTTTTTTATGTTGGACTAGCTTCTACCCATGGCTTCATTTGCAGTACTATCTCCAGAACGTTTGAACCATTTTTCACAGAACTTTCACTAACAGATAGCTGATCTTATAAGAAGTAATTTACAATAATAAGAAAACGCGTGCGGAGCTGCGGGCAACAGCTAGTATAAATATAAAATAAGAAAAGTCTGGTATACACGGGCTCTTATTTGCGGTTTTTTTTTTCTATCCGTAATATAAAACGCGTAGCAGCTCACCGCACCGCAGTGTGCGCAGCCACTCGGTAACTTAATTACACTCATGGTCGTCGGATGATGAAATCTTAAGTGCATTTTACATCCGATGTCGCGGGGTTCGCATTTCCTTCAATAGGAAGCAAATTATTATAAACACTTAATCAATTATACTGTTACCGCTCACTAATTACATTTGTAACCAAAGCTTGGAGTGGAGTTGTAGATTGGACTGGTAGAGCTACACTGAAGCTATTACTGGTTTCAGCATGACTGGGTCGGCTCGCCCGGGGTAGTACCACCCTCTCACAGAAAACCGACGTGAAGTAACAGTGCTTGCACTGTTGCGTTTCGTTCGGCCAGTGAGAGCGCCGGAGGCCCACATATTTAAAAGGCCGGCAACGCACTTGCGACTCCCCTGGTGTTGCTAGTGTCTATGGACGGCGGTGATCACTTACCATCAGGTGACCCACCTGTTCGTTTGCCCCCTATAATATAAAAAAAAAACCAAAGCTACAGTTATTAGATTCTTATGTAAAGTTTACAAGTCGAATAATCCATGAGTACATATTATTATTTCTTATATTAAATAATCGAGTTACATCAGAACAGATATTGAGTAATATTCTCCGTGTCTCTAAACCAAACGTATACTAAATTTGATATTGGTAGGTTACGTGGTTTTGAAATGACACCCATTTTTGTATACAGAATAGAAGGTGAAAAAATATTATGAAAATTTTGAAGCGACGATGGCTCAGTTGGTAGTGTGTTCGGACACAGCGTCGAAGGACGTAGGCTCGAAGCAACTGAGTCGGAGCTTTCGGTGAAGGAATACATCGTGATAAAAAACCATAGCGTGATGGTAGGGCTTTTTCTAAGTCCGACTGGTTAGCTACCACTCTCAAGTTGAAAATCTGCCGCCGAGCACCTGTTGGTGTGTTCCGGCAGCTGCACTTGAGAGCAAGTCTCTCTCTAGGGTAAGCGTGACTTACCATCTTAGACCACGGCAAACATTTAATATCAGATGAGATTGTGGTCAAAACATTTATCTATAGTGTAAAAATAAAAGGAACAATTTCAATGGACACGACCTACACAGCTATGTTTACTTTTATTCTTTTATTATATCAATTTGAAATAAAACCAACCTACGAAATCATAGGAATTCGCGTACGTTTGCTAATTTGTATACAATCGGTGAGATGATTCGCTGATAGTGGTGAATGAGGAAACCTTTACGTCTGAGTAACGAGCACATATTACCATCATAAATTCTATCAAGTGGTAAAGTATGGAAAGATACGATTTCTGACATCAACATATAGTGGACTGGCGTAGTCGTTAGAGGCGTGCTCTCCCTCGGGTAAAACCGCTTAATCAGAACTGGGACTTATAACGTGGTTATTATAAGTATAATAAAACAGACAGCCCGTATTTGTGATACCCCTTAACTTATTCATAATGACAGTTAATTACGGTGCTCATTCGCTACATGATATGAGTTTTAAGAATTTGGTGGCATAGGCACACAAAAAATAAGGCCAGAAATAAATCAAGCGAGTGGATAAACAAGCACCTTTATTGGACATGCTAATAATGTTATTAGAAAACTAAATATTGCGGGTTGCGTCACGGACCGCGTTACCGTCGGAAAGTAATCTCTGTTCAATGTTTAGAGTAGTGTAATATAATGGTGACACATTATTTATAGCCGAGTGTTCATGTTATATGCATACATCTACTAGTTAATTTCCGTTCGTTACATTGGGTATTTAAAAAAATGTTTTTTTTTTTATATTATAGGGGCAAACGAACAGGTGGGTCACCTGATGGTAAGTGATCACCGCCGTACATAGACACTAGCAACACCAGGAGAGTCGCAAGTGCGTTGCCGGCCTTTTAATATATGTGGGCCTCCGGCGCTCTCACTGACCGAACGAAACGCAACAGTGCAAGCACTGTTACTTCACGTCGGTTTTCTGTGAGAGGGTGGTACTACCCCGGGCGAGCCGACCCATTCATGCTGAAACCAGTAATAGCTTCAGCGTAGCTCTACCACCTACAATGGATTATAAACAATAAGTAGCCTAGAAACATGTACGAAAATGCCGCATTGAATGGCCATACACCTCATAGTCCTATGAGAAAGTATCCTTTCCGAAGGATAGGTAAAATCTATAACGTAACGTGTAATGCGTGTGAAATCGCGGACAAAAGCTAGTAGCTAATCAATGCCCCGCATAAAAGTCAGTCACGTAGGAAAATGGGTATCATATATAAATCATATCATATGTAAATATTTTTTCTACTTCTTTGTACATACAGTAGTCATAATAAATTAATATTCACGCCTTTAATGCTCTATTACATATGAGCGAAGCCATAAGAAGCTGAATATCGGTTTAAAAGTAACAAATTTGGATATCTAACAGCTATAACTATTATATCAAGCTAGATGTACCTTATCAACCATTATATTAGCGACTAGCAGGCAAGGCTGACGTTGTCCTGCCCTGATAATAAAAAAATATACTTATGTACATGAAAAGCTTAAGGTAACTAATGTATTTAATTTGATAAGGATTAATACTGTATCCGTCTAAATAGCCTTCCAAATACCTCATTTTGTGTGACCATTTCTTAGAAGATAGATGGTTATAGTGAAGGTATCCTTAAAGGATAGGTATATACCATCGTAGACTTTTTTGTAGATCTATTAAAGAGGAATATCTCACTATGCATTGTTTTGTTATATCTCAAAAGAATTAGGCAGTGTTTTCGATGAAAGTTCCCAGGCGGCTTGTACTTTTCCAACACTTATCGTTATATTCCAACCAATTTACACAAAACCTTGCCAAATTATATACCTTCCTCAAGTATTACTCTGCCTATTGGTGAAGACCGCATTACATTCCTTTCAGTAGTTTTTGAGTTTATCGCGAACAAGCAAACAGACGCGGTGGACGAATTTCCTTTACAATATGTAGTGATAACTAAACGGTTACCAATAGGCATAATAACGTCAGTTCCTCTTTTGAATACGCAATATAAAAATATTCCTATGAATAAGTCTATAGAGAAAAGGATATCTAAATTAATATTCCGACTGGAGGATTTTTAAGTCGATATTTAGCTATTTTTTCTATCGCTGCGGTCATACGTAATAAAAAGAAAAAAAAAAAAATTCAACGAACTGTGACGTGTCACGAGGTGATAGAAGTGAAATGATACTTCGCTTCTTAAAAACCACATCGTTTATTAGTGTAAATGAATTGTTACGTGGATATTTTTTAGTAAAACAAAACGAAATGTGTTTGTTTGCAATAAGTTTCTTAATACATCGTTGCCTGTCGCACTTGCATTTCCGGTCCATTTTCAATTTCCGCTTGTGACGTTTGACATTTTTCCCATTTCGCACGTGAATTAAGAGACCTCGCTCCGGAATTTAAAACGATTGAAAAATAAAACTGTTTGTATATAGGAGTTTATTATGTAAAAATAAGATTTTAATGGAAATGTTTATTATCTCTTATTTGGCAACTGGGAAACTTAATTTGAAAATATGTAGCATTTTTTGAAAATTAAGTCATACTAGCGACATGGCCCGGCTTCGCATGGGTGCAATGTACTAATGTGGCATCACAAATATTTAATCAATTTACATACATTCTATAGCGCTATGTTATTTACTATTCATTAAAGTCGGATAACCAAACAACTTTTTTAAAGTAAACCTTCGTTGAGCGATTTTTGGTACGTTTCCCGTACCTTATGGGTTCGCGTCACTGATGACCTCGACATGCTCTTGCGCCAGACTAGTAGTAGACTTGATAGCATTGTAGCGAGCCAACTTATATACTATTATTAATAAGTAGTAATTACGACAGAAAAATAATAGCCACAAATAATCAAAATGAAAATCGTGGAGGTTCGGGGGCCCCTTTAACAACGAAATGCCGTAAAGTAAGGAACCAAACCAAAAATGTTCTTTTAAAATTTTAGGAAATATATTAATTTATTAACACTATACATAAAATATTGCATTATAAATTATATTTAAAAAAATGCTTAATAAAAATAAGCTTTAATTAAATATCCACCCGTTTAGTTTTGAGGTTATACAATTGGTAGTGCACGATACCTGAATGTTTGAAATTCGATACTAGTACACACACAATCGCACTCGTATACTATAGAAAGAGACAAAAAGAGAGAGAAAAGAGTCGGATGGACGGGGACATAACATTTTTTCTTTACGTGATGTTTTTTTCCCATCGACTCCCACCGCGCTAACAAAAATGCGGGCAGAAATGCAGTCACTAACTACTTGTTAAAGATGTAAATGTTAAAGTAAAGTATTATCCATTGTTAATTCCGATGCGTATATGTGGGACTTTAATTGCTAACATATGCATATTCGTACTATTATAATTCTTGGAATAAAATTCATTTATACACAAGACAGTCGAGGTGAATGGGGTCAAGTAATACAAAAATACACTGCAACGATCAAGAAATTCACCGTTCCTGGTAAAATAAAAACCAATTCATATTTGTTTACTTCACAGAAATAGATTTTTTCTAATAGTTCGATATAATATACTGCCATGCTACTTACTAACGTCTGTATATGAGGAAATAAGAAATAAATTAATATTCGGTTTTAAATTGCCAAATAAATAATAATAACACATCACCTCACATTTACATTTATACGTTGATGCTATACAATATTGTTTACGGACAAAAAAAAAAGTGTACATGTTATAGAACAGTAAAGGTAAAGTAGTAATTAAGGTGAGATCTGGAGTGTGAAAAAGGTACAAAGGCCTGAAAAACAAATCTCCAAATCCTCGTTCTGTAGAATTAAGCTGAGTTCTTATTATTATATGTACAAGAAAAATATAATTCTAACAGCAATTTTTTCGAACTTACTACACTGTCAACCCGGCAAGGCATCCACAGTTTCACCGGACCACCAAGGGGAGCGCTTAAGGCACTCACCCGATTTTATGTAGGCAACCAGCACAAGGGCGCACGGCGCGCCTCGGCTTGGACTGTTACCGAATATCCCGAGTCTAACTAAGCTTAGGCTAACTATTATTTCATACATATATAAATTCGTGAAACATACACGTGTACCAAGCATGTATGTTTCAGGAACTCATACATGTATCTTGAATCTGACTACTAAGTTAGTATAAGCTAACTCTGTTCGAGAAAAGGGTTCAAAATAAAAAAAAACAACCCAACCACTATGTGTACCTACATGTGTGTATGTGCACGTGTGTGGGGTGATCGGTGTTGTGTGTCAGAAACTAGTGTTTGAAAATTAATTCAGTGTCACTGTTGTCGCGCAAGCAACATGCTCGAGGGCTCCATTCCGGAGGATCGGACCTCGGCTTGAGCCGCTGCCGAGGGGGGCCTAGATGAGTGTACTGGAGCAAAATTCACAGTCAAGCCGCGGCGGTTCTAACAGCAAAGTTTTTATGTAACTATAGATAATAGATTAGAGATATTTCTAATATTTGTCCAATTTTCGAAATTCGCCTATAATCAGAGGAGGTACAAACATTTTTCTTTACGTGTTAATATATATGTACGTATATATATATATATATAAATGTTATTATTTGTGTTTATACTAATATTGTAGAGTAGCTGATAACCGCGACCTAGTCTGCGTTATTCATTCTCTTAACAATATATTTTCTGTGTACAAAGTAAAAAAAAAAAACTTAAAAAATAATTGAAAGCAAAAATATACTTTGTTTATAAAACTTCTTTGTAAACATTATTATCCGTTCACGTTGCCCTATCCTGTGCATGCGCACCACACCGCTGGCCCCACTTCGGACATCGGTGACAGTTCTTATAAAAATTATAGATCTTTAAAATGTTAACAACCTTGTGTTTAATGTTTTAATTCGGGACCAAGTGCCTAAGAAGTAAAACTAGCAAATAGGATCAACTATCCAGTATTTTTTGAGTGATGCACGTACATAGGCAGACTATTGTTTTACACATATATGAGAAGATTGTAGACGTAAGGAGTGTGAAGTATAACGATTACAGTTTATAAGCTTTGATACGTCGACGGCATGAAAAAACCGTCGCACTTGAGAGCCAGTCTCTCTCTAGGTTTAGCGTGACTACCATCATAGACCATATCATCATTTAACATCAGATGAGATTGTGGTCAAACGCTATACTCGTAAAGTCTAAAAAAAACTCTCTTTTTTCTTGATAACACATATGATAATTGATTTATGTCACAATTATATTCGATTTATCCGAGATTTCATAGCACGGTATAAAGGAGCACGATTTATTCATTATATCTATACATATAATAAAAATGAAGTGTCTGTATGTAATATCAAAATAACGACTCTTTACTGATTGGATATGAACGTATACACGATACTGATAACAAAAATACAATTTTTCAAATTTTTGTCTCTCTGTCTGTCTGTATGTTCCGGGTAATCTCCGAAACGGCTGGACCGATTATGACAGAAATTTCACTGACAGATAGTTAAAATTACAGCGGGTGACATAGGCTACTTTATTTTAGACTACTCTATTTTCATGGGACTTTCACTGACAGATAGCTAACGTTATAAAAAGTAATTAAAGCTTTTTTAATTTTAGACTAGCTTTTATTCATGGCTTTGTTTGCAATACAATATCCAAAACGTTTGAACCGTTTTTCACGGAACTTTCACTAACAGATAACTGATCTTATAAGAAGTAATTTACAATTATAAAAAAAAAAACGCATGCGGAGCTGCGGGCAACAGCTAGTGTCCTTATATAATATTAACGTTCACAAAGTATATGGTCAGTGAACCGAGAAATTACGAAAACTGTAATCATCGCAATCCGAAGTTTGTTACTTTGTAATATTCTCTTTCCAACATAATATACTATGGGCACAAATAGAAATCGATTTGTTAGTGCGACAAGGCTAAATCATTTTTCCAATATCGACATACACGTACATTATTAATTAAATTTTGTGTATTTATCAACAGTGTTACAGAGCGTTTGACAATGCTTCGTAAATCTTGTAGTATTATTACGAAATATAAGAAACTGAACGTTTGTTTATGCCTGCCATAAGCGCGATTATTGAAAAGTATGCCCGTTCCGTCTTCGCGCGGATGTAGTAAAAAAGTAAAAACTCTTCTCATTACAGTAGGTACCACCATGTATCGAAATACAATGGCGACTGAAAAACTGTTCATATTTTTGAAGATCTCTTTGCAGTCTTCTGTCTCATTCATTTCTTTTATAACCAGATTTTAGATTATATCCCAGATTATTCATTTTTTCCTATGATTTTTTATACATCTTCTTTCATAGAAACCCCACAACAAAGAAATACATCCGCCTAAGTGTTACGCTTGCATAAATATTGGGGCAATTTTTCGAACTTACATACCCTTTTGCCTCTTACGGCCTCTACAGATTCACCGGACTACTATTTGGGCAATTGATTTGTGTTGAGAAATAGATAAGTATTGGAGACGGAAGGGACTTCTTTGTAGGGATTGTTCCACGTGGGCCTTTGTTTCTGAGAGAACTCCTCATCAAATGTCTATAATTTTGTACGATTTTTCGAGGTCTCGTAGGATCAAATACCATTATTATAAATTATAAATCTTGTACAAACGGACAGTACGGAGTTCGTAGTCTCAGTACGTAAAATTATGCCCTTAAAAGATTGCCCATCTGAAAGTGTTTCATTATAGCTCTATTTTCATTTTAAACTTGTTAGGTTCGGGGACAAGCGACCGGTCATCTGGCGATAGTACTGGAGGCCAGATTTAATTAAGGCTCGTCGCTTGGGCACCCGTCGGCGCGACGCTTTTAACCGTTACTAGTTGGGACTGAGTTAAAATATTCCTTGTCTATAGGCAATTTTACTTGTCACGTGTTTTCATAAAAGTGCTAGTGTATTAGGAAAGTCATATAACAAGAAAAGTTTTGAGTTTGAAAGTGGACGGATATAGAGGTAGAGGAAGACTGAAAAAGGTGTGGATGGATGATAGTGTGGAAAATGATATGTGTATAAAAGGTGTGAATACTGAGATGACTTTTGACAGGGGAGAGTGGGAAAGGAAAACATGTTGTGCCGACCCTACTTAAGTGGGATAAGGGTAAGATGATGATGCTAGTGTGTTAGGAAAAGAAAATTAAAGCTTTGATTGTGTTACGAACCAATATATTATCTATGCCATATTAAAAACATTGCAGTTTTCGCTAAGGTAAACATAATGTAGACCTGAACTTTGTACTTATTTTTAGTCTATTCACCATTATCGCAACAGTAATTGTGAAATCAGTAACAAAAAGTCAAACTGTTTTTTTTTAATACTTTACAGATTTTAGCATTGTACCGAAATCTCACCTGATATTAAATGTCGATATGGTCTAAGATGGCGAACACGCTAAACCTAGATGGAAACTGGCTGTCAGGTGCAGCTGCCAAAATACACCTATAAGTGCTTGGCGATAGACAGGTGGGCTTCGAAAAAGCCTTACCACCATGTTATTCGTTCATTATGATGTTTTCCTTGACCGAAAGCATCGGCCAATTCGCAAGAATTCGAACCTACGTCGACCGACACGGTGTCCGAACACTCTAAACTTTTAAATTCTTCGAAATATATGAAGCGTTAACTAGTTTTGAACCAACCATGCTGGTCGAAGGATAAATAGCCATAACGGCTATATATCAATAATGATACACGCTGTTATATCATTATAAATAACTGTTATTAATTACTATGCTGTTGGATAATTTGCTGTTTTGTATTGCATTGCAATCTGTAACGACGACGTGATAACGGAAATAAATATTCGTTATCGTGACTTTGAGTGTGAACAACTTGAGGTACCCTTTCTTTCACAGTTATTAGTTATTAAATAATGATTGCGTGGTAAAGGACAGCGGATAAGTAATCAAAAGTGGATGAACGATCTCTTCAATAAAATGTGATCCATTGCGTAGAAGTTACTAGTAATCGAGATTGTAATACCTATTCGATGTCCGTAGGTTTCAAAATCACTATGTAGCAACGAGTTATATTAAATTCGCGTCGGTACAGCTTATTTAAAATTTGAAATCACCAGGTCGTCGATTGACGAATTCGATATTTTGACTCTACCCTCTCAATACATTCTTGATAGTTTAATGTATGCTCGCAATAAATTTGAAAAGCTTAATCTCGTATAAGACCGGCATGATCTAAATACTAGAAAATTTTTCACTGCAAACTGGTCGTCCCATATTCCCAACTCAGTAAAACCAGTAATAGTGTTAGGTTTTAAAACAAAATCCCAAAGCATGTTACCGATTTGCCGGACTATAAATTTAAGTGCCATATTAAGCGGGTTTTCGTGTCAAAGGGCTATTATAGAGTGGATCAATATGTGGACGATGGTGATGTCTGGAATTGACTTCTGTCTGTGCATACAGTTATAATGATTGTAACGTGTAATTTATTTGAAATATGCATCTGTTTATATGTTAAAAAGGTAAACCCGATCGAGTTTCTTGCCGGTTCTTCTCGATGATTGGGTTGTTTTCCGAACCGGTGGTAATTTTGACATTCATAAGCGCCTTCTTAGGGCCTAAATTGAATAAAGTATATTTTAATTTTGACGTAGTGATTGTCTTCCCTTGAGATAAGCTATTGTCTAGTAGTACGATACATAGAAATATATAAACTGTGTAATGACACTCGAGGGAATCAGGAAATGCGGGTCCTTGGCGGAGTGCAATTTTCTTGTTTAGGCGTTTTGTTAATACCAATGGTAAATGTCATCATATTTTTGAATAAATAAATACGAATGATGTAATAAATAAATTGAAGAATGACAAATAAAAAAATAAATCGCCGATACTGAAGAATATGAACCGATACGATTGGCAAAATTTCGCAATTTATCGAAATGAACAATATCTAACGTTGTTTGTGTCGAAAGAATATGAAGTGTCGTATTGAATAAATTTGGCAAATTAATTTATACTTATCAGCAGAACAATAATTTATATCGGGTCAATTTCCAAATATGTTTTTGAATAGCATTTATGACTTTAAGCATACTTTGAATATATAACTTGTTAATTTATTATAACTAATAATTGTACCTTTTATTCTACTTCTACCCTATACTATTTGATTACGTTCGAGTGTTACGTGTCCGAATTTCATACAGGATTTGTTCGATCACTAATTACTCATTTGTTGTTTTATGCCTGGATAATTGTGATACTTAGATACTTTAAAACCATTTAATTTTATAGTTGTATAATCCTCTGCGACATAAGGTGCGACCTTTTTTTTTTTATTGCCATGGAGAAAATCCTTCATCGGATACCCTCACGCTGCGTGAGGGTTATGTCGGACTCCTACCGACTAAAAACTCCAGCACCGCTTGCGCAGTAATGGACCAGGGTGCGGGTTCAAGGTGTGCATGCTCCGCAACCCTGGCCGTGCGCTCTGGTCGCCCGCAGATGTTCGTTACGGGGATCTTCCTCCCGTGGAGAGATTCTCTCCACCTTGCCTCTATTCGAAGCAGCGGTTAAACCCGGCTTCACCATCACGGGTCTTCCTCCTATCTGACAGCGAACGCCCCCGCATATAAGGCGCGATCCTAGTGCAAGAGTTATTAATTAAAAAAAATATGTAAATATAGCCGATTAGAATTACTTTATGTATGAATTTTCAAAACAAACGAAACTAAACTTTTTTATATTGCTTCAAATTTTTTCGTCCATCTATTACACGTCGTAATACAGCTGCAGAGTAGGGGGTAAAGTAAACGACGCTCCGCAGAGTAGCTAAGGCCAACATGTCAGCGCTCATGGCTCAATTCCAATTGATCCAATGATGGAAATAAATATTGTGCTCAATTTTTAAAAATGCTACTACGATCCGTAAAATAGTTTCACTTGCATCGTGGTTTCAAAGAACCACACTGTTTTTTTATCAAATGTTTTTACTGCTGGCAGTTTTTTTTTCATAAATAACTAGCGACCCACCCCGACTTCGTATGGATGTTGTGTAATAATATGGCGTTAATTATTTCAACGATTTACACGCATTCTTAGCACTTTTATATTTACCTACAGTTCATCAGAAGCAAAGAAACTTCGTTGGTAACTTCGCATAATAACTTATTTCAGTACACGTTACTTTAAGCCTGTGATACCTTTTAAAATATTCACTGAACCGATATGCAGGAAAAAACACTTTTGGTCTGAATTAAACAAAAATCAAAAACGAAAAGTAAAAACTAAAAACACTTTATTCAGTTTAGGCCCTGAGAAGGCGCTTATGAACGTCAAAGTTACCACCGGTTCGATAAACAACCCAGTCATCGAGAAGAACCGGCAAGAAACTCGATCTGAATACCTTTTCATCAAACATAATATAACAAATATTGTTAAGAATATATATATATATATATATAGGTTATACATTCGTTTTTGGTGCATGCACAGTGAGGTTCGTCATTTCCAGACGTCGCCATCGTTCACATATCGATCCATCTTATAAATAGCCTTTAGACAATAAAACTTACTTGACATGGTGATTCAACTTAGTAACATGCAAATCGGTAATATTCTTTAAAATTTTGTTATTATACCCAAAGCTACGTTACCTGAAAACGATTATTACACTAGGACAGGAGCCTAAAACGTGGAATGACCAATTTTGTTATTGTTTCTTGTATTTAGATAATGTCGAAGAAACCCCCAACATAACTCATATATTTATATGGCTACGGATTAACATTACGTTACTTAAAATGGCGTCGTAAAAGATAAAATCAGTTATCCTTGTTATCCTTAAGATATACGTATATATATATATATATATATACCGTTGATGATATTTCCGTAGGCATTTTAGGCATGTAAGCGTAAGAAAAACAGTTTTATACGGTTTTTTTTTTTCATTACTTTACAAATAAACATAACGTATGGTTATACAAGAGCAGTCACACAATGGGTAGGTAGTTGGAAGTACAGTCTATACGCGGAAACCGCGAATACTGAAAAAAACCCGAAGATGCAATCTAAAGATGGCTAGTATTCTGTTACCTAAAACTGACAATATAGCTAGTAAGCCATAATACACTTTGAACAACTTCGATTGTATAAACCAGACGATAGTACCGGTCAAACCGAAACTATAACTAGTCTAATAAAGCTAGACATCGACAGAAAATTTGTAAAGCGAAAATATGTTACCTATCACTGACCTCGTAATCATATTGATCGATTGCCATCAAAAATTCTTCTCTAGATATTCCAACCATCAAAAGAGTTATAATCATTGAGTTTCTCTTGAAATTCATGTCGACATCTTGATATTATTTGCCCCCCAAATAAAAATGATAATTTTGGCGGCATTACCTATTTATATCATATAAAATATATTCATAAGTCTCTATTCGAAATGTTACATAATATCTGTCTCTATGTGTACCACTGCCGGGGAAAACTTTCTGCCTGGAGGAATCAAATAACATAATCGTTTCTTCGGCCCACGTCATTGTAGTAAATGACGAGAAATCAATAGTTAACATTTTTTGTCCCACATACAGTGATACTGCAAAATAATCCCAAGGAGGTTAGTCGTGAGGCGCGCGCGACCGATCTTAAAAATTAAGCTAAACCATACATCACAATATGACAAATATGTTGTACCGACCCTATACTTAGGTAGGATAAGGGTAAGAAACATAATGGGCTATACATATCAATCTCCCGGAAGAAATTCTCTGTACACTAGTGAAGGCCGTATCAGAATCTGTTGTGTATTTTAGAAGAAATAGAACACAGACGGACACGAAACGCGACTTTGTTCTATCAATTCTACTTTTTATACTTAATGTTTTATCGCGTACAAATAAAAAAAATCGATTTATCAAGCGACGCTTTATTCTCTCGTGTTGTAATATCCAATTACTTCGGAACAATTTGAGTTTCACTTAAACGCTATTGATTAATTGGTTTACGGTAGGTACTCGATTCGCATTGAGCTTAGCGAGAGAATATAGAGGTCTCTTGAAGGCTTATAATTCATATTTTTGTCCTCGTAACACACTAAATAAAGTGTGTATAGTATAGTTTTGACGTGAAACTTCTTATTGGAGAGTTTGGAAGATCTCAGCTTGAAGGTAATATGGGCATAATGACGAAGAAAATGAAATACAACAGAAATTACAAAAAAAAAAAAAGTAGTGCGTACTTATAAGTACACGCGTTAGAAGTTATACTTCTTTGGCGTAACAAGATAAAAATCTTTTCAAAAATTTTATCTTTCGCCTTATTCTAAAAGTTTGTAGAAAAAACGACACTAACAATAGAAGAAACGTATTTAATACATACATAATTTTTTTGAATAAAATGTTGAACTATAGCTAACTTCAGGATGTCGGTTTTTCGTGACGGTGTGTGCGCGCGCATCGTAAAAATTTACTCTCATCATTTTCCTATAACGCGCTAAATGAAGTATAACTTCAAAAAGACAAAACCATGTTGTTATGTTAAGGGAGTTCTATTAAAAACGTCTTAAAATAATTTTATATATCATGCGAGCGGAGTTGCGAGCATTGCTAGTTAATATTACAACTGCGAAACTAACTTTGTCTGTCTGCTTGTTTGTTAACTTTTCTCGTTTAACTCTTTAAGGTGATCGTAATTAAATTTAGCAAAGAAGTAGTTTACGACGTAACGCGGGAAGTAAAGCTTCTTCGCGACTCGTTTGCTCAGAAGGACGCGAAACAATAAAATATAATTAGTTAAATTACTGCGAATTAATTCAAAGTTAATTGTAAATTAAACCAATTAATTTACGTTTCGCAGTGACAACGGAGGCAATTGATCTTATATAACAACCATATTGTATAATTTCTTTCAAAACTATATCCACATAAGTGTCGTTCAGTCTATAATTCATGTTCACTTATGTGTGAATATTTAGATAGTGCTTTGGGCAAGTCGAATTAAGCATCGATATAATCCGGTTGCATATAATCGCTTAATAACGACGGGCCTTCACAACTTGCCCGCGCTTTATAACCGAGAGCGTAAGAGGAAGAGCCGTTGGCGTTTATTCTATGCTACCGTTTGTATTCCTCAGTTTTGTCCCAAATAAGTACATTCAGGTCAAATATTTTTATGTCATATAATCTGTTTCTATCATCAATTTAATGTTTTTTATGTTTTCTACAAATAAAATGCTATACAATCGAGGACACGGGCCTTCCAAAATGACTAAAATTGGACAATTATATCGCCGTTTTCAAGCATCCGATAAACAAAAACATACACGGACATAACCAAAATACTACTTAAATTGATTTTGGGAAAAAGAATTAAAGTCAGTTCAATTTCGAAGGAGGTGAAATGGGAATACAGAACATAGGGAGAGCAAAAACCTCCTGTTAATAACAACTTGTTTGTAAATTTCTTACCGACTGCATTTCCTCTTAAGAGACTCAGTGAAATACGGCCGACTTGCATCGATGTAACGACTTTTATATTATTTTAATAAATGTACACAAGCATAAATCTCGCATATATCTCGTCTTTTTTTTTTTCGAACTGACCTACACTGTCAGCCTGGTAAGGCCGCTATAGTTTCACCGGACTACTATATCTCCTCTTGTTAATAAAGTATACATAGATTACTTATCATAACATTAGTATAGTATAGTAATTAATAATATTCATGTATAACGCCGCCTGAAACCTTAAAAAGTGCTGGAGCCAAAAATAAAAAATCATCGGATAGGGAGTTTCTGACCTTTAGATAATTTTTACTAATGAGTTCTTCTTTCATTTGTTCGTGCACCGGATGCAATTTGGAATATTATAAATTGATTTAAATGAAGTAAGTTTTTTGATAAGTTTTAAATATAGGCTACTAGCGGCCCGCTCCGGCTTCGCAAGGGACTTATACAACTTCCCCTTAAGTTTCAACGGCATTCGTGGGTCACAAACTACCAGAGACACCTTTCGTCAATTCATCCACCCTTCATTTATCCTATTCTTACTATATATATACAAAAATGTTTCGGAAACTAGTACTAATCACTAAACAAGCAACAAAACAACTCTGGCATTGTTTGTGTTGAAAATCGCATAACAGTGTGACTCGCGTTACGAACGCTGAATTTAAATTCAACGCAATATAAACAATGTATTGAGGAATATTATAGGTATAGCTATATACATTATAAATTTATTCATATATTCGCGAATGTTACTTTATAACCAATATATAGCTTTGTTATGATAATATTGCCAATAAATTATTACACGCAGTGATCAGACTCACGGTACCAGTTCGTTCAACTCGTGAACTCGCATTGTGCAAGCGTTAACGGTATCTATACCATAACCCTAGTCAGTCCTGAATGTGCCGTACCGTTGTATAGAACCACATACAGATGTATAAGCTCGTTTTAAAATTATTTCATCCTTTGTGTTAAACTTCTAGGTTATTGTGTTTCCTTTTCGATTCGTTCCAAGAATTGTATAAGCACGGATGACACTTGCCTAATGAATGTTGTCAAATAACACCTTATTGTTAAGTAAGTTAAAGTATATATAGAGAAAAGTATAAAAGTAAGTAAATTTACAGCATCTTAAACCTAGTTTCAATTGTATAGTACGGTCAAAAAGGACCAATGACCTAACCGGAGACAATGAACTAACGCGAAACCGGTTTCCTATAAGACACATATATATAAACAATATATGCGGAGCTTTGTGTGCCACTGTCATTGAATTTACTGAATCCAAAGAGCCATATCAATAGGTACGAAAAAAAAAACAAAACACGAGCGAGAACATTCGATCGTCAAAATTAATGAAGCTATAAGTAAAAGTTTGCAAAATATGTACTCGTACATCCTACTAGGAGAGAATTTTACGAAAACCGGTCCTAAGGAGCGCTAAAACTTCTCGCCAAATTGTAACTTTGAAACGTGATATTTTTGTTTATGTTTTTCGTTTACGGGAAGTTTACAACTGATGGCATTGGAGAGGATGTAAATGTAGCGACACACATACCTACATCAAACGTGGCATGTGTGTACTACAACAACTTAGGCGAAAAACCAGCGGCACTATAATTTCTCAAGCTTAGTCGGTTTAAGACAGCGATATTAAAGACTCACCGCCCAGGTGGCGACCACATGCTACCTGGGTGTAATTACCATCTTGCCGACAAATCCCAGTTACAATACAGCACATTGTTATTGTTTAGTTTTATTGTACACTTATATTGTTTCTATTCATTGTTACTCATTTGTATTGTTAATTCCTTATTTCTCATTTATTTTACGACTTTAAAATTATTTGTATTTTCTCTGTAATTCTTGCACGTGTTCTGTTTCCTTTAAATATAACCTGCTTAGCTCAATAAAGGGGGATTCGTAATCCAGCTGCCAAAGCGATTACTAGTCTGCACAAACGGAGTCAGTTATTTTATTTCAACCTTCTGAAATTAGCAAGCGGCAACACACCACCACTTCCGCTAAAGTGGTGACCCCGACGTGATCTCCTACCCGGCCGAAGCCGTGAACCGACGTGATCTTCTTACAAGATCGGCCTAATCATCTACTGGGACACGCACCGTACAAGTGGTGACCCCAGAAGCAATACGCTTAAGAAACCTCAATTACGGCAACACAATTAAGTTCTACACAAACACGTAGAGACGCTGAAATTCACCCAGAAGAAACAATCTCAAGCAAACATTGAAGTTTTACCTGCAGACATCAAGTAAATCAAGAGGAGTTCCTTAGCTACATAAGCAACGAAGCTCTACTTGCAAAGAAACGCTGCGCACCGAAGCCACATGTCGTCAAAATGACGACCGAAACAGCCCACATCACAGAACATGTATACAAATCCTATTATGAAGAAGCCACCAGAGTTCTCACCAAGCGCATTCCGCCACTCTGGCGCGATAAACCACGACTTTGGTTTATTTATTTTGAAGCTGTAACTAGCATACTTCACAAAAATCAAGAGCAACTAGCACAATTGGTGATTAAATATCTCGATAAAGAAGACATCGATCAGATCGCCGACCTAATGAGTAACCCAGCAAAAACATACCTATACACTGCTGTAAAAGAACGCCTGATCACCGCTTATGAAGAAATCACAAGTCCGCCTACGACTGACTATAAAGCTGTACGTCAAACTCAAGAACAAGAAAACAGCATTCATCGGTTGGATCAACAAGAGAATCTTCCGTTAAAGAAGATTACCTTGCCTTACGCAGATCCACCGCCTCTATTACTTCAAGACGCGACACCCGGAACAGTTACTTCCAGTAGCAGCCCAAAAGAAGGTGCAATCGCAGATACACTCAGCCGAGTTGAAGCAATCTCGTTCCCATCTACGCTACATGGCACAGCCGCAACCAAATTACAGGAGCAACAAAACAGCACTCATCAGTTGGTTGAAGAAAACAATCCTCAGACAAAGAAGATTACTATTTCTTCCGCAAAACCGGCATTCACAGTTTGTAAAACTGCAAGACAAACCTTGTCCAAAAGAATCCGCCGTAACACTAACAACGCCTCACGGAACATGAACCATCATGGCAGCCAAGCAACAAGCGCAACAATATCGTACCTAGTCTCTCAACCATCTATACACACCGACGTTTTCACTAGGGCGAGGCCATGCACACGTTACCAACGGCGCAAAACACAACGTCATATGTCAACGAAACCTGATAACCGAGTCTTCAAACCGCAACCAAGCAAGAACAAAATCAAACCGCATACAAACACCCCAACACATAGAAGCATTGGGTCTGCGTTCACATCTAAGGAATCCCGCAACTTTGTTCCTATAAACCATGCGATAAAACCTCAGCGACCACCAAAAGATCATTTCAACATTAGTAAGCAATACGACAAGTCCTACGCTATCCAGTTACGCGACCGCTAAGATGACCGCCTCGCATCACCGACTCCAGCCTCTCTACCGGATCAACGCTAGCACCGAGTACCTACACGCCGAGCATCTACACCTAATTCAGCCACACGTGTCAAGACATAACCGCCGTAACATCAACCAACAATACCTGCATATCGCCAAACGCCGCTCGCACCGATCAGCCGATCGAGATATATCATTCGTCCACCAGTACGCTTCGCTTAAGGGGGAGCACTGTAGCGACACACATACCTACATCAAACGTGGCATGTGTGTACTACAACAACTTAGGCGAAAAACCAGCGGCACTATAATTTCTCAAGCTTAGTCGGTTTAAGACAGCGATATTAAAGACTCACCGCCCAGGTGGCGACCACATGCTACCTGGGTGTAATTACCATCTTGCCGACAAATCCCAGTTACAATACAGCACATTGTTATTGTTTAGTTTTATTGTACACTTATATTGTTTCTATTCATTGTTACTCATTTGTATTGTTAATTCCTTATTTCTCATTTATTTTACGACTTTAAAATTATTTGTATTTTCTCTGTAATTCTTGCACGTGTTCTGTTTTGGTTTCCTTTAAATATAACCTGCTTAGCTCAATAAAGGGGGATTCGTAATCCAGCTGCCAAAGCGATTACTAGTCTGCACAAACGGAGTCAGTTATTTTATTTTACCTTCTGATATTAGCGTAGTGGTATCAACACTACCACTTCTGCTAAATAAATAATTCCTTTAAGTGAAAACATTAGGGGACCATAGTAATTTTCCATTCGTTTTAAATGGTCAGCATCATCATCTTACCCTTATCCCACTTAAGTAGGGTCGGCACAACATGTTTTCCTTTTCCACTCTCCCCTATCAGATGTCATCTCAGTATTCACACTTTTTATACACATGTCATTTTTCACACAATCCATCTTCCTCTACCTCTATTATCCGTCCACTTTCAAACTCAAAACTTTTCTTGTTACATGAAAATGGTAGAACGGTCAGCATAAATATACTAAAACAATGTTCATACTGATTTTTATAATATTTGTAAATATAGCTAGAGAAGAAACCGATATCTACGTAGACCCAGCAAAATAAAAGAAAGTGTATACATTACTAAAGCTATCACAGTACTCGTAAATAACTTAAGAAAGAATAATTAAGTTATTTATCTACATTAAGTGTGGTAACTGTTACAGATCTACCCAGATCATTAGTTTTCTATCGGAATGTGTAATTAATTTTCTTTAGAGTATTCTCTTTCAATTTGAACCTTAATCACTTGGATTAAAATATATTGTCTTCTTTACACCTTCTGAGGTTTAAATCGTTAAATTCATTTAGTTCCTGAATTTGAATACATTGATTATGAATGATACTTAACGGAGAAATATAATGTAATAGTAGATAGCAAGAATTAAACAAGATTTAGTACATCGTGTTTCATGACACGAAAAAGGTAAGACCTAAGTACACCGAAGGGTTGTCTGAGAGGCAAACGAGTACGTTCCACGTGTGTCATACAGCCATGACACACGTGAGGCCCGAGCCTGATGTTACCGATGATTACGAGCTATTGAAGTTGTCGCTTTATACCAGAGATCGGTTTTAGGGGCCCGATGTATGCGCTACACCGATAACATTGCCCTTGTTTGCGAAGATAGTACTGAAATTCAGAGCAGGCTAGGAAATTGATAGTATGGATAAATATGGAGAATATTTGAATGGACGTCGATAGAATAGTAACTGCATAATTGTTGTGGCTTCGGTAGGTCATTCAGTTTTGTCTATATAAATTGATTATTCCTATCTATCTATTCTGACTTTTAATATCTAGTTTCATCGATTAATAATTACAAAGACATTGGTTGGTACACGGGAAAGATGCGGCGATAGATTTAAAGGATTACATCTGATTCAAAAATACTCCTAAAACTTAAAGAAGATATACGTTAAACCATTATAAAGCCTGCTATGATGATGTATGGGTATGAGTAACCGGCAAGAAAAGAGACCGGAGAAAGAAGGTTACGTGTGTCAGAGAAGCTAATCGTCCGTGTGGTGTCATTAGAAAGAATAAGCTTAAGTATAAAATTAGCATCATTAATAGATAACCTATTTATGCGAAATAAAAATATGAAGAAGTAGTGTAAAATGAATGGAAATAAGAGTCCTACCTATATAAAGAGAATGATAGATATAGATTTTTTTTTTTTAGTACAACTTATTAAAAAAATGCCGTTGTTTAAAAACATGCGCATTATCTTCATTTCATACAAAGTTTTTTTGTTTCTTTCGAACTGACTACAATGTTGACCCGGAGTCCTCTACAGATTCACCGTGTTACTACTAAGGGGAGCGCTTAAGGCACTCACTACTCGATTTTATATAGACGACTAGCACAAGGGCGCACGGCACGCCTCGGCTTGGGCTGTCGCCGAATATACAGAATCTACCTAGCTAAGCTAAACTATCCGTTTCATACATATATGGGTTCGTGAAATATACATGTGTACCAAGCATGTATGTTTCACGATTCCGTACATGTATTTTGTATCTGACTATTGTGCTATTCTAAGCTATTACAGTTCGAAAAAAACGGTAAAAAAGCAGCCCACCACTATGTGTACCTACAAGTGTGTGTGTATGTACACGTGTGTAGGGTGAGCGGTGTTGTGTTGTAAAGACGAGTGTTTAAAAAATCAATGTCACTGTACCAGTGCAAGCAACATGCTCGAGAAAAGAGTATTAAGAAAGTACATTTTTATATGTAGTGACATGTGAAGTGGAGCAAGCGACTTGGTGCGTATGCGCAAGAGAAGAGAAATCGTGTAAACAAAAAGTATGATTTAGCTTTGAATTTTTTCACGTGTTTTTTTCTTTGTCCTTAAAATATATTGCTAACATAATAAACAATGTAGATGAAGTCACCGGTATCAGTCAGTTATCAACAATTCTATTATGATAGGAGGTATATATATATATGTTAGATCATATTTTATCAAAGCATATTCACGTGGACGAAGTTACATAATAAATATTATTACAATTATAAGTTTGCTATATTTATGTCCGTGTATCTGTAATTTACATGTGTAAATCGAATTAAAAGGTCTCTTATTGTTCGGGGCTAACTTCTGGAGCGACTGTACTGATTTTGAGTGGACATGTGAACAGTAAATTCGCGAATATAATCGAAGAAAATAAAAGGCAGCCCACAATGAAACCAGATGTAACGTGGAGTTTATTACTTTACGATATTAATGGAACAGGAAATCATAAATATAACGGGCACGTCTCGTGTACTTTTGTATCACTATAAACTTTTTGAAGTTATACCACTTCTTTTGGCGCGTTAGGGAAAAACGATGAGAGTAAATTTTTACAATGCGCGCGCACACTGTCACGAAAAACCGACAATACCCTGAAGTTAGCTATAGTCAACATTTTAGTCAAAAAAACGTATGTATGTATTAAATACCTTTTTTCTATTGTTAGTGTCGTCTTTTCTACAAACGTAGAATAAGACGAAAGATAACATTTTGGAAAAGATTTTTATCTTCTTACGCCAAAGAAGTATAACTTCTACGCGTGTACATAATAAGTACACACTGTTTTTTTTTTTAAATAAATCTTTTATAACGAGAAAATAATAGCCGATTGATACTTATCGCTTCCACATTAAATAGTTAACTTCTCATTCAATTTCTTATTCGATTATTTTTCCCCATTGTTCGTAACTCGTCCATTTTAAATTACCAAAGTCATGGTGATTCAAATGAAGTTTTGCTATTTAACAACATAGAAACGACTGAAACTCGATTTAAACTGTAGGTAATAGTTACAACACAGTGCATATTGTAAATTTGCCTTCCATTACAGCTTTATCACGGTGCCCTTTCATGAAATTTAAAGTTCTCTATTTTCCGTTTAAAAGCTTTTACGCTACTGGAAACGACACCGCTCTCTGGCATCCACGAAAAACGAATGTAAAATTATCAATGGCCTATAACTATATATGTTCTTTAAAATATGTTAAATGAAAAGATAAACCCGATCGAGTTTCTTGTAAGTAATAGTATAAGTAAGTATATACATAATAACAGTCTCATCCGAAAACGAACGTGTTTTATAGTTTAACTAATTTTTTCATCTTTAGTTATATTTTTGGAGTTTTTGGCGGGATCTTAGTCTGTAATGTAGTGGTTTTTATATTTTATTCATTATCTTGTGTTATTAGACCCTATATTTTGTAATATTGGTGGCGTTTTACGTAATATAGTTCGGTTATTATGCACAAGTGAAGTGGATGGGAAATAATACCACGGAGCGTGCATTCTGAGATGCCGCCAAAACTCCATGGAAAGTTCTAACAAGGAAGCCACCATCTTGTTAGAACATTATAATTATCACAAGACACTTACTTGGCAAAATCTTGTTACTTGACGCTGGCTAGTGCACAAACCGTGACGGAGCTAAAAAATAAAGAAGAAGAAGTTATATTTTTATAATGCTTGGCTGCTATCTAAGAAAATTGTCACGATATCTTAAACGACGCAGACGAAGTCGCGGATACCAGCTAGTATATTATAAACATGTCTAAAATCAAATAAAACCTTATTAAATAAAAAATGGACATAAACCTAAATGAAAAATAATAAGGCAAGTTGAGGTTTTGATTGGTATCCGATACTTGTCGGGAGTGCGAAAATATTGTAAAGCGATTCCCGTACCCACGGCGTCAAGTTTACGGAGCAATTCTAAGTCATTTTAGCGGTCACAGTTGCATATAACTCGTTCGTTGGTCTGCGTGGCAGATTTACCGAAAACGAAATTTCCCCTAGTAAAAAATAATTGTATAAACACATGCAAAAACTTTAAGAAAATCCAATAAAAACCTTAATCTAAATCGCTGATTACGACGAGTGGTATTCGTGTGAATAATAAAAAGGACATTATTATTAACCCTATAAGAGCGAGAATACAAGATCCCTCGGGTAAGGTTCTTATTGATTATGAGTAAAACTACAATTAAATGTTTTATTAATTCTTCATAGACTTCGTTTATTTACCCATTCCATTTAATAAAAATAAAAATTGCACCGTTTACAGTTTGTACCTTTTTTTTTTTTTTTTTTTTTTTTTTTTTTCGAACTGACCTACACTGCCAGCATTATGCCTTCACAGTTTCACCGGACTACTAAGGGGAGCGCTTAGGGCACTCACCCGATTGTACAGTTTGTACCGCATTTTTAATTTACAATTTATGTTGTCATACTTATTTGTAGTTTCCAAATCGGAATAAATTGAAATAGTTAACATAATAAATGTATCAATGTACATCTCAAACTTGATGACGTATCAATGTCCTCTATCCCATCTCGTTTTAGTATTAACTTGGTCAAGGCAACTAATGACAGAATGAAATTTTCATTTTTGTAAAAAACGACCTCAATCGAAAATCCTTTGTTTATCTTATCCAAATATAGTTTTTACAACGAGGCATCTTAAAGCACCGTATCGATATTTTATTTTTGATGTTAACTCAGCGTCTTTTACTAGCCGGAATGTTCGGTTTGTTTCTTATAACAGAATAAAGCTTAAAGGGTAAAATGTATTTTTTTTTATATTATAGGGGGCAAACGAACAGGTGGGTCACCTGATGGTAAGTGATCACCGCCGTCCATAGACACTAGCAACACCAGGGGAGTCGTAAGTGCGTTGCCGGCTTTTTAAATATGTGCCCTCCGGCGCTCTCACTGACCGAACGAAACGCAACAGTGCAAGCACTGTTACTTCACGTCGGCTTTCTGTGAGAGGGTGGTACTACCCCAGGCGAGCCGACACATTCATGCTGAAACCATTAATAGCTTCAGCGTAGCTCTACCACCTACGGATGCCTATATATACTAAAAAAAATAAAAAAATTAAAAGTAAAATAATTAGTGCGTTGTGTAATCTGTAATAGCCCTCATCTCATCACTACGACATGATTTAAGTCGAGCGATTTGTATTATTATACGACGCATCAAGACACAACACAATAACGCTATAGTGAAGAATTTTGAAGACTAAAATGTATAGGATATTTATAAGATGAAAAAAATTAGACAGAGAGGGATTCAAAGATTTAAGGTTTTCAATCATCGAATAGTGGATAGAATATATGTAACTAAAAGAAGAACCCATATTTCACTTTAATTTTTATACCCCAATGCAAAGTATCGGATTTCCCTTATATTTAATAATGTACAAAACACATATACTTATGACGGTTACATTACAAAACGGCACAGTATTGTGTTTCTACCGTAATGCACTTAAACACTTAGGTTATGATTATAAAGGCACGCACTGCGTCTGTTATGAAATTACGGCCAAGGTTTCAACAGTTGCTGCAGATTTGAATCCGAGTGAGATAATATGGAATTAACAAATTCGTTTCCTACAAAAAAAAGTACACGACAATGGTGACAATATTATATAATAATATGAAAACATTTATCTATCGTTTATCAACTCGCAACGGTACTTGGGAGTTGTCGATATAAATGCAGTTTAAAACGGCATTGTCCGTAAGTAACTAAGGAACTCTCAGTACAATAACAAAATTTCACCATCCACAGTCGGAATGCCAATGAACTTTCTTTCATATATAACCAATCCGCGTCTGACCTTGAGGTCTGCATAACGTATACGTCACAGTGACCTCTTAAAACTACACGGACCGTATTTCGACTCGCTTATGAATTTACATAAAAAACGTGTAACCGTAAATTGTTTTATATAATGCATGTAATAGAAAAATACGCCTTCAACGTTGTACAGTATAACAGCGTCGTCTTATAAACAAAGAAAACGTTTATTGTCCCATTACTCGGTTCACGAGGTCAATGTAAATGAACTTTTGTCAAAATATTTTTATGTTGTGTATTTACCGGAGCGTGGGAGTTCTGAGTATGTGAATCCAAACGATTATTCAATCGCATCCATTGAATTATATTTTTTCCAAATCGATGGTTACTAGCTCGTTCGGAATGAAATAACATAAACCTGATATGTAACTGGGAATAGAAAGTATGCAATTTACAAAAATATACTAGTGTTTAACTAATACGAAATAATTCCAACTAATATTTATTTTATATATATATATAATAAAGTCGTAATGGTCTAGTGGTTTGTCTGGTGAGATATCGATCCGATGTCCTCAGCTTCGAACCCCGGCACGTATCAACGAATGTTTCGAAATTCGCATACATCATACTGATTTAAATTGGTAATACTAGCGGCTGACGGTGAAGGAAAACATCGTGAGGAAATATGAACCTGAGAAATGTAATTATAAGTACGTATGCTGTGCAGCTTGAGGGGTTTCGACCCATCATATAAGATACCATTGGGCAAGATCACGAACGACCCGTTGAATGCGGCTCTGAGATCGAGATTGCCTACCAGAAGCGTGGATGACTGCATCAGAGTAACAACCTATCTCGACACCCGGTTATCGAGGTAGGTCAACGATCAACAGATTGAACAGCGATTACATGAGAATGTGGTTTGAGCGGAACGGGTGGTCTGACGCCGTAACAAAAATTGACAGTATATGTAAGTAAGTACACTCAGTCTAAGCTGCTGTTCTCTCTCGCTGTCTATCGAGTCTATTGGTTCAGGCGAGACGTGACAACAATAGATTTCTTTCAAACTTATTCTTCAAATATCTTGTAAATCGCGTTTCCTCTTAAGTTTTCTCTTATAACATGTGTATCTAAATATATTTTGAACACATAATTTTATCTTTACAATATGAGTTTTATTTATACTACCGGTAAGACGTATAAATTACAGCGTATGCTTAATAAAAATACAAAATTTATTGGTCAACCTATTCTTTGACTTTGGAACACGTCCAAGTAGATTTTTAGATTATAAAAACGACAAATTTCGTCGTAATTCTATTATGTGTTTGTTTAAGAATCATATGCGAATGTTAAGATCGATAATACATTTTTCGCATAACAATGTTATCTTTACAAAAGCATGTTACTCGTTATCGTGTAAAACAATTTCTGTACGTGTTAATAAAATAAATACTTCAGCGACCTATCAGTATATAAATAAAATGATAGAAGTCTGGCTCTATGTGCGCATCAAGCAATAAACTATTCCATAGATTTTGATTATTTTTAGTTTCACATCTTAGACTAAGAAGGGTCCTAATGTAAAAAAATAATTATGCGTGCTTATAAAAGTAGAAGTGAAAACTTCTTTATAAAAGTACAACAAAAGAACAATTCCAACGTCACGCGGTATTCCCAGGCGGTCACGCATCCAAATACTGACTGCGACCAACGTAGATTCTTAAGTTCGATGATCGAACAAGAACCGGTGTTTTCAACACTCTACCCGACACACCTGTGTTTACCCCGTCACTTTCGTCACACAAAAAGGTCGCGGATCTAAATCTCAAAGCCCTCCCACAAGAAGTATAAAAAAATACGATATCTGCATTGAATATATGAAAACTATGATTTTTATAAGCACAGTAATCTATATTTTCTTGTGGAGAAATGGGACAAGCGGTGTCGTACGTATGCACTGCTCGCATACGAAGTCGTAGGTATCAGTTAGTATACAATAAACACGGATATTGGCATAACCGACATAACTCCATCAACTTTTGATGGATCTTCATAAAAGTTCGCATATAAAATTGTTTTTTCATGGAGGTTTTTATGCTATCCTTTATACATCGCGCGACTGGACGACGATATCCTATATGTTATTAAAAATTAATATATCAATTTAAAGCGGTCCAAGTAGCGGGTGAATGTATATAAAATAATTAGACAAGCTGTTTCAAATTAGGATTCGTTCATAATTTCGATAGGTTCGGTTGAAGTTCGGATGACAGCGGTCATGGATGTCAACTCCTATTTTCATAGCTCTACCACGACTAACACGCAGATATAGCGTGATCATACGATAACTAAGGTGCCTATAAACTTTTATTTAATTCCGTTTTATAAGTAAACATTACAGTAAGGCACTAAAAGAAAAAAAGAGGAAGTGTATTTAAAAACGTAACGTGAAATTAATATTTCTTGGGAGTGGATAATGACATTAATTTTAGTTTAACATTTATTATGGCTGGATTATGTATACAAAAAGTTCAAATACGATTTCTCATACACAACATATTTACAGTACATCTCATGAGAGAAACGATTTAAGTATCTCCTCTTAGAAAATATTAAATGAAATAGATAAAAGAAATTATATATTTTTTTTAATTATAGCACGATAAAACAACGCCTCTATACATGACGGTGAGCACAGTGCAATCCGAAAACAGCGGTGACCATCGTGTAACATCTACACTACATCGACAAACCTTCACATCATTGTAACTGATACATCACAATGTGCGTGGTAGTCGCGAACTAGTCGGGTACAGATCCCTATCATGCCTTATTATTGAATATACACCTGCCGATCCATGAATATGACACGTCTAAGCTGGCTATTATACCGAGTGTTACATCTGAAAATCCAGTCGGATACTGTTACCATGTCCTACCACCATCTTGCTTTTTGAAACGGAGTTCCTTAATGCGGTTTGGCGTAGGAGTTGACTAGCGGGAATCGTCACGTAAGGAAATAGCGTTATGGCCTTCTATGTGACTTTATCTCCCTATCGCTCTGTCTCTTTCTATTGCATGTGTGTGCGTGCGAAATTTGAGAAAAACGAGCGTGGTACCCTGCCGATTGTACGACTTCAATACTGAACTCGTGGAAATTTCATTGCAACTTATTTTTATTTAGCATTTTTGAAGTTATACTTCTAGTATACCGTCACGAAAAACTGACATCCTGAAATTAGCTATAAGCAACATTTTATTCAAAAAGAAGTATGTATGTATTAAATACCTTTTTTCTATTGTTAGTGTCGTTTTTTCTAAAAACGTAGAAGTCTAGAATCGTAAGGCGAGAGATAAAATTTTTTAAAAGATTTTTATCTTGTTACGCCAAAGAATTATAGTTTCTAACGCGTGTACATAAGTACACACACACACTTTTTTTTAATACTTTATAAATTACTATTTTGTGTATGATTTTTAATAAATGAATATTTTTGATTTTATTCCCCACTTTACTTTCTTTTTGTAATTTCATTTATTTAATTAATTTGTCACATATTTATGCAATTTACATTATTTATGCAATTTACAGCATTCTAGCAATCAACTGTGTCTTTGTAAGGACCTGTTAATTATTATATGGAAATTATTAATAATATACCTTAAATCTTTATGCTGTTATAGCATTATTTTAATAGAAGTATTTTTATGAAAACGAATGATTAAAAAACGGGAGCTACATTTACTATTGCCACTTATAACTATACTATATACTTATTATAAGGTATTTTATGCAACCATCTTCGTATATGTAGGAAAAGGAATCTCTCTTCCTCTCTATCTTCCTATAATCAACCTAAGATCATAAATGTGGATGGAGCAAATATCCCTCGTGACTTCGCTTCATTTAGCACCAAGGCCAAAAAAATGCGGCATACGAAATTGGGTTACCAGATAAATTGAAAAATTCCAGACAATTTTCTCCCTCAAAGAATATATACTCGTTTAAATTTTTATTATTTCCACGCTCTAAACACGACGTCGGCGGTGCAAGTATAAATTCTGTACATTCTTGAGTAAGCAGAATCGTAAGAAATTTACAGTTCAATGAAATTATTGTTGTTTATAAGCAAAATAAAGATTATGGCGTAATTACAGGAGATGATTTATAAAACACATATATACTAGAATAGAGACAAGATTTGATTGTTAAGGATAAATTAAAAAAAAAATAGTCGACCGATTTCAAGAATTCTATCATCAATAGCCTATCTATTATCAGCGAGTAATATAGGCTGTGCATAATATTCAAAATATACACTAACGCGTGTGAGATATCATGCTAATTGGTCTCGCCATAGTGAAACTCTCTTACGTCTAATAGCGCGATTTTACGAGTATATCCAAACTTCGATAGTCTCCACGATAATCTGTGTGCGTAGATCTCTAGCGCTGTATGACTGCTTTTTTTATACTATAGGGGTCAAACGAACAGGTGGGTCACCTGATGGTAAGTGATCATCGCCGTCTATAGACACTAGCAACACCAGGGGAGTCGCAAGTGCGTTGCCGGCCTTTTAAATATGTGGGCCTCCGGCGCTCTCACTGGCCGAACGAAACGCAATAGTGCAAGCACTGTTACTTCACGTCGGCTTTCTGTGAGAGGGTGGTACTACCCCGGGCGAGTCGACCCATTCATTCTGAAACCAGTAATAGCATCAGCGTAGCTCTACCACCTACGAAAACTCTAGAGTGCGTCCTCTTTTAAAGTATCACGTCCTTTTATAATGAATATGGCATTTAAATAAGCGAAAGTTTATTACCTTGTGTGATAAATAAAATGTACCAAAACATGAACTTAATAAAAAATATATATTCAATATTGCTACAATTAAATGATTTCTTATGGTAAATATGGAAGAAAAGTAGCGTATTGCAACGTAGATGAGTCGTTCCTATTCATTCCTCAGAGATATTGACCCCTGTTGTATTATTTAAAACAGGTTATAGATATTTATAAGCTGCATTACTCGTGGAAATGATGCCTGTTCAATGTACACTCTCATGCAAACTCTGTTTAACTTTTAAGGAGTAAAAAATACTTTTCATTCTAGGCCGTCATTCTGGGACCAGCGTACGAAGATGGAGAAGCGGTTGCTGCTGATTGCCGGAATAGCCACTATACTGGCTGTAGCGTTCCTCGCTGCCTTTATAGCAGTGTTGCTTGTACGAACAACTACCGACATCAGTGGTAAGATTTTTAATTTATTTGTAGACCATTGCGGAGTTTTTTTTTATTTATAGGGGGCAAACGAACAAGTGGTTCACCTAATGGCAAGTGATCACCGCCGTCCATAGACACTAGCAACACCAGGGGAGTCGCAAGTGCGTTGCCGGCCTTTTAATATATGTGGGCCTCCGGCGCTCTCACTGGCCGAACGAAAGGCAACAGTGCAACCACTGTTACTTCAAGTCGGTCTTCTATGAGAGGGTGGTACTACCCCGGGCGAGGCGACCCATTCGTTCTGAAACCAGTAATAGTTTCAGCGTAGCTCTACCACCTAGAAACCTAGGTGTCCGAACACTCTACCATTGAGCTATCATTTCTTTATAATGGTGTGTAGATTTAAAAGAAGTGTAAAGACATGAACATGTCGCTGTAACTTTTCTTTCTACCACAATATGGTCTGAATATAGCGGCATACATATATAGATTTGCCAAGTTTATCGAAATATTATAACACGCGGCGAATAAAATGATATCGTATGTTATGAAAAATAAAAGGAAATATGTCGAAATACTTTATTCATATTGTTTACATACTTTGATGACCAGTGCAAAACTTCGAGTATATTTTTACAAATAAGTATCTAATACGAACGCCAATAATAATTATTTGTGAATATTACACCCAGTTATAGTGTGTTACACCCAATAACACTATAAGCAAAGACTATCTGTGTTATTGCAAAAAAGTTAAATACGCGTCGAACACTTGTTTAAAACAAGTTTGATCACAAAATAATGTCTTACCTTTATTTACAAATAGACACTATTTAAATTTAAACATTGTATAACACTTATCTAAGTGCACAGTTCTCGAATGTTATTGTTGTGATTTATATTATTTCTATTTGTCGGCAAATGGCGTTTCGTAGTATATTATGAATTTCGTGCGTATAAGTAATTTGGAAGATGTAGATAAATTAGACAATTTTGAAGATTCACAAGTAAATGACAACTACTACAATATGACATTATTGACATTTCACAGTGTATTTATTTCTGAGATTTACTGTTGTTCCACTTTACGCACTTCGGGGTATTATTTTAAACTTATATATTGATTATTTTTATAATAACATCATTTTCTTTAAGCCAAATGTCATAATAATTATAACCAATTTTACTTAAAATAAATAAATGAAGATCGAAACAAAAATAATATTCCTAAATTGGAACGTTTTTTAATGATGAGATTGAATTGAATGAATGCTATTCAGACTTGCTTGTATAAAAAACAAAAGCTAGATATTTAGCTAGAGACCACTTAGGCACTCTTTTGTAATAAGGTATTTTAAACATGTGTTTAATTATAGACACTGTTTAGTAAAACTCGTGTTAAACGCGGGTTCATTTTTGTTTTTGTAATAAGACCGTATAAGGCTAAATAAACGATTGGATAAAAAATCGCCCAATCGCTTTCTCATTACCTAAATTTTAAAATATCAAAAAAACCAATTGAATATTTAATTGTTATATTATTACGTTTTAAACTATAATAAGTGATAACTACTTTTAAAATCATTATGCAAATTAAAATAATATCTTGTGTTTAGTTAAGTTTTTTATCTGAAAATTATTTATCCCTTTTTAGAATAAATGACTTTATTATCAAAAGCGAGTCAATGTGATAAATGCATGTGAATTTAAATGTATTATGCTTATAGCTATTTTGTTAACTGTTAATTATATTTTTAATTAGACGCTGAACATTTAATATATGCACCATAAAACATGTAAGAAGATAATTCGAAGAAAATTATCGTTCGCGAAAAGAGTTCATACGCGTAGCAGTCAGAAATTAATGGAACCACCGCGTACGATAACAATCGAAAGATATGACAAGTTTTATTAAATTTTGAGCGATAGTTATGAAAAAAAATAATATAATGATAGATTTAAAGCTAATTTCCAAAATGATAATACACATACACACACACACACCCACACACACACACATATGCATGTGACAAAGATGTTGCCCGGCAACGCATCTGTGATGCCTCTAGTGTCGCAGGTGTCTATGGGCGGCGGTGATTACTCATTATCAGGTAACCCGTCTGTTCGTTTACCTATAATCGCATTAAAAAGAAAATGAAATATTGTGTACGAAACCGAAGCATTTTAAGTATACACATTATTTTGAAATCACAAATTCGATTAGTATCGTGCTATTTACGTGATTAGGTAGCATATAAGAAATCTGCCAACGACATGTCTATTCTAGTTTCGATGGGGTCATCAATACACGCGGTAAATTTACGTTACGTGTTCCGTAGGCACCAATTTCATGTTGGCTCGTACTTTGAATATTAAATAAGAGAAAATTTTAAAGAATATTACTCATAGGCCTTTGTGTTAATGCTGAATACTGTTGGCATTGTTGTTGCATCATTGTGTTGTTCATTTGCTATATCTAATTTGTTCACATAAGTTAAATCGACGATAATATATATCACTACTACTATACTATAAAACAAAGTCGATTTCTCGGTCCCTATATCCCTATGTATGCTTAAATCTTTAAAACCACGCAACGGATTTTGATGCGGTTTTTTTTAATAGATAGAGTGATTGAAGGGGAATGTTTATATGTATAATAACATAAATTAAATAGTGGAGAAATACTGTTATTTTTGATGTTAGTCCAACATTTAACGCGTGCGGGCCACGGGCAGTTATGAATAAATCAAAACTACTGGATCGATTTTAATCATTTTTTTAGTGAATGACACAGGCTATATATTTTATACTCGTGCGAAGCCGGAGCGGGCCGCTAGTATATATATACACATAAAACTGGTACATTATAGTCACAGACATATTAGAAAGCGTGTTACTAATATACTTGTTTTTTTTGTACTGCACACCTTTGGTCCGCACCTGTTTTCTGAAATAGTATTGAATACAAATCGTTTTAAAATCTAGTGCAGCTTGAATACATGTTTAAGTGAGCAGGACAAGATATTATTTTATTTATATATTTCCCTCTTTTTATTTTTCTTTTTTCCTTCTTCTTTCCTTATTTTTTTTTAATCTACGTTAGTCATTCTGGTTTTTTACTGAGATTATGATAGAGATTAGATTATGGCGGTTTCATTTTACTAATATACTGGGATTGGTATTACAAACAATAGTTGTGGTAAAGAAGGGAGCTCGAGCAGAGGAGGAGAGTGTTTTGGCTTTTATAACCTATAAAATTAGAGCTTTTTTCTACTCTTTAGTTATATCCCATATACCAGAAAACATTTTATAAATAATAAAGCCATTACATGGAATGGTTTAATTCTAAAAATTAGAACCCGCTCGATGAGAGTAAAATTCCAAAGTCGAGATTCAGGATATCGTTCAATGTGCGCCCTTTTTCAAGGTCATGGTTTTTAAGTAAAAACATACAAAATAAATACTTGGCAAGAGAAAAAAGGATAGGGAAATACAAAAAAAGATTTTTACATAAAGCTAACATGGGTTATAAAGGAATTAATAATTCTATATATACCAAGAAGTTATTTTTAATGTAATTAATTTATATATGAAATCACTGATACTATATATCTCACGAAGAATTCTGATATACGATTGCCGAGATGAAATAGCGACTCTACTGCTTCCTCCCTGCGTAGCGACTCACGCCTAGGTCCGATTTTTTGGAACGGAGCCTTCGAGGCAGCTGTTTGTCCGATACACTGACACTTTACATCTGCACACTCACACGGTAGGTACATAGATTTTACCAGGGATTTTTCTTTAAGTAGCTAGACGTAGCAAGCAATTGTTTGGTGAACAAATATATGTATGCATATTTACTTAGCATTTTTATGTATGCAATTAATTGTACATCGATTAAGAATTACACGCATTTCGCGGAATTTGCAGACACGGCAACAGTCCAAGCCGAGGATCAGCCACTTTAGCCACCCTTATGCCAGTTACCATTTGAGCTGAATATTTATTGTGTTCACTATTAAGACCAATTACATTATTAAAGTCTTTCATCTAAAAAGCGTTAAACATATTCGAAAAAAAAACACTATTATGAATGAACTGTTACAATAGCCACTGGGTATTTTTTTTCTATAGATATATTTATAGAAAAACGTGTCGCGCGGAAACAAGCAACGGGCTTTAATAAAAATATTGTGTTTATCAAGATATGGGGCAAGAACGAGGACTTCTATATATACATTTGTATTTCGGAATAAAACTGTCGTAAATTTGAAGGGCTTGCCCGTTGTGTGAGGTCGCGGGAAACACGAACGTATTATGGCTTATCGTAACTAGCACCAATATAATTGAATATAGAGAAAAGGGCAGATGTATGTCTGCATATATTTTTATATATAATAAATGTGAATATAAAAAAATACAAATAATTAGTTGGCTAAATGTCTAATCTAATCAAAACACTTTCTAACCAACTGGTTGTCCTGAAGGCTCTTGACAGCTTCAACTGACTTGGTCGCAAGTGCAATAGTTATTCAGTCAAAATAAGAACTAACATAGGAGTGCTAAAGTATTCAAATCTTGTATTAGATTTAACTGAATACAACTATCTATGCAATCTAACTGATTAGGTCTAGGTCATCAGATAACTGCTTTGCTACGTCTATTTAGCCAAAACAGAACAGAACCCATTTGTTGGACCGTTGACTGAATGTTGGACTAGTAAATGATACAGGGGCAAGCTACGGATTCGAGAACATCCTGGAGAATCGCATCTTGACTTAAGTTGCTACTTGGAGCGGATGCAGGACGAAACAAATATTCCGTTGATCATTTTAAAGAAAGTCTTGTATTTTCATTGCGGTGTCGGAGCTCTCACAACGTCATCTTATATGAGTCTTGTTTCGCATTTATATACTTTACATGTTTATCAGAATAATATATAGCACAACCTACTGGCATATTTTATTCGACACATGTATTTATAATACAGTTATTTTCATTGTGACTAAGATATGCGTCGCCAATCAAAGCCTGCGTCACTAATTATTAACTGGACAATAACATCATTGCACCGTGACATGTGGATGACTTAGGTAATTACAGATAATCGTGCAGAGTCATCGAAATAAATATAGGTACTAGAATTTATATGTTTCACTGTAAAATGCGAGAATTATATTCTATTACTTCTGAGTGCTTTGTTACATAAGAAAATAACGTCCGCATCGTACAATTAACCACCATGTACCGTTGTTTCTTTGACACGTGTAGTTGGACTATGTGATCGAATGACACGGATACCATTAGTATTCGAAAATGTAGAAAAACATAGGTGTAAATTGTAAGCACTATTATTTTTATTATGACAAATACATTTTTATTAAAAACCCATTCAAGTAGGAAATAATTCCAAGAAGTTGTGTCGCTCTAGTGGTATGACCGGTGGAATTTCGATCTGATGTCCGCAGGTTCGAACCCCGGCATGTACCAACAATTTTTTCTGTATTTGCGTACATTTACCTAATTTAAATTGGTAACAATATCAGTTGACGGTGAAGTTAAACATCCTGTGAAAACCTGAGCCTGAGAAATGTCCTTCTAGTACCACAATATGTGGGAAAAATATAGAACTGTGAATTACTCACAAGTTTGGAATCACCAATATGTCTTGGACTGATGTGGTGATTATGCCCTTACTTTCCTCCGGGAAGAGTCCTACGACCCTGCAGTGAGACTCATACGGGCCGATGATTATGAGTTAACAATTTTCATTTTCGTAACATTTGGTTCCAAAATCAAAACTAGATTAAACTATACCATTATTAGAACTTAGTGCATTATACCTTAGAATAAAATAATACGTAGAGTCGAAATGTAAGATTTTATAAACCAATTTTGTTTTTTTTAACCCGGTTGAATACTTTATTAAAATATGTCATATGTTGACATATTTATTACTAGTAGGCTGTCGAAAATGTCCGCAGTATAAATTTTAACTCGCGTTTTTGTGATAATCGATGAATTATTCATAGTAGTATAGGAATTTACAGCATACCAGGAAAAAAACTTCGAAATATATAATAATAATATTCTCGTAACACGAAACTGACTAATGCAAATGGTTTGTTTTTTAAATAACTTCACTAATAACGTCTTGTTGAGCTAAATTTGTCTATAGTGTGGTCACCTAGTAAATTTGTCTATAGTGTGGTCACCTAGTAAATTTGTCTATAGTGTGGTCACCTAGATAAATCTGACAAGAGCATAAATTACACAAGAACACCATTTTTTTTGTTAATTCTTGCCAGCGTTTATCGCTTAAACGTATTGATGGATATATTTTATACACAAAATAACCCGATTTAGCTCTCTTAAACGTTTTTTAGGTTGCTTCTTGGCCCATTATTCTGTGTATCTATCCACTGACAAAGCGATCTGCTTATGTACATATGAAACAAGTGTGGCTCAGTTATCTGGTATCGAATCCTTACGAAAAAGCCTGAGCTGATGGTGAAGTAAAGTACAGCGACGAATCCATAGCATGGTGGTATGTCTTTTTCTAAGCCCGTCGCTCGCTAGCTGGCACCCTCAAGTTAAAATTTTGTCGTTTAGCATATAGATGCTAAATGGTATGTTCAGGCACCTGCATTTTACAACCAGCCCCCAGCCAGCAAATCTTCATTTAATATTAAATTAGATTGTAGTCAAACGTTAAAATAAAATAAAATAAAAATAAAAAAAGCCTTTTATTTCTTGCTTCACATACAAAAATTCAATAAGAAAGTGCTTACAAAATTTGTTTACATTTTAAATTTATTTACTAATTATAGAGAAATAAAAATTAATTGTAAAAAGAACAATAGAAATGATACGGTTAAATATAATAGGAGCAAGAACGCTCTCAGTGAAAGGTAAAGGCCTCCTCCAGAGATGACCAGTATTCTTTATTTCTTGCCACTCGCGGCCATTGAGTGCCCGCTACTCTTGTTACATCATCTGCCCAGCGTGTATTGGGTCTTCCTCTTTTTCTCTGTCCTGGTGGACCTACCCAAGTTGTTGTTTTTGCGGTCGAGCGGTCATCGCTGAGCCTTGCTACATGTCCAGCCCATCGCCATTTTAATTTTTGTGAGTAGCGGAGAGCGTCAATGGCTTTCGTTTTCTTTCTTATCGTAGTACGGCGGATCTTTTGGATTTTCTTAATTTTTAAGATGCTTCTTTCAAACGTTAAAATGTATAAAATATATACAATATTAATTGTTCACATAAATCAGAGATACCTCGTGTCTACTGCGTTTATCCTTCTCTAACCATTTTTCTAGCGTACCTAGGCATGTTTTTTTTTAAATGAAGTATTTTTACCAAAATTGAGTTACTTTATTTAAACCTACATATATAATATTTGGGTCATGAAGGAAATGTTTTAAAGCACGCAGATTCCCACGCGTGACCGCGAAATCATACAGGTATACCTTGGAAAAGTAAAAACCGAATACAGTGCTAACAAGTACGACTTGTACTCGGAAATTTAAAAAAAATATATAATGCAATCCACCGCGCAAGGTCCGTGTTGCGGAAACTTTCGGTAATCAATTTGTTTATCTGAAATTGTCTTCGTAAAAAACTGTGTCGTTGTTTCTTTTTTTTTTTTTTTAACAATAGAGAACGTTGGAAAATTCAGTGTACCTTAATACTACAGCGCAGTGATTACAAAACGTTGTATCACGTCGGGACGGGTGTTGCAATGTGCCGCTGTGTTAGGGTTACCACATATTTTTCAGACTTTACAGGTATCTATTATACTGTGTATCTTTAACCCTTAGTAGTTTGATTTACGAAAGTGATTTATTTTTAATATTACTGTGTTTGCTTGAGGGTCTAGATCAAGGGAAAAATAGCTTTATAAATATAGCTATATAAATATAGCTATATAATATATCTATTTAAATATAGCTATATAATTTATATATATATAACCTATAAAAAAACTAATAGTAATGTGAACATTCGGTTTAAAAGATTGGTATCAAAATTGAAACTCTAGGTTATAAGGGTTAATAGACATATTAATTGTTGTAGAAAAAAAAAGGAAAATATATTGATAAAATAATAATAACGATAAAAGTCTGCCTTTGTGTGTGTTTTTTTTTAGTTTGCTTATTAAATATTTGGTCGTTATTGAAAGAACAGATTATCACAATAGCTTCATTATTTCATAGTAAGTAATTAAAGTTTTAAGAAACTATTATAAACACTACACTATCAGCTATATATGATTTCTCACCGTGGAGAAATGGGGCAAGCGGTGTGGCGCTTATGTTTTTTCCTCTGTACGTAAAATGTATTTTCAAGATAATAAACGAGGTAGACGAAGTCGTGGATAACAGCCACTATAATAATAAATTTCGATTAATTTTAGTAACATCTGTAATCACTTTTCAATTTTATCAAAGCAGTTCATATCAATTTACTGATGAAAAACAATTTTCGTATTGAATTTTAATAATCATGGCTGCCATAACTAATTACTTTTTAAGTACAAACTTCTTGAGGCCGCGTTGAGCGATATTTGATAGAGGAAATACTTATAGGTTCGCGTCACTGATTACCTCGACATGCTCGTGACGTATTGCGCTTTTACCAGACAAGCGACGCGTAGTATAGCCGCCTGTGTACATGTAATATTGATAATTTGTATTGAACTTGTGTAACCCATCATATGTTTGATTAATCATAAATTGTATAAAAATGTATATAATTATTGCTCGTAGCCCCAATAGATGTGAAAACCAGACTAATATTCATAATTTCAATTACATTAATATTAAATTTAAATAATAGACTATAAGTGATTTAAAAATTCAAAAAGAGAACACAGTTATTCCATTGTTTCGAGTTTTCACTTCTGTTAGCAGCCGTTATAACTGCCCTAAGTTTTTTTTTTACCGGAAAGGGCTCAATGTTGTATTGCCTATGATGACGTACCGCGTCGGCACCATAATATACTTTACATATGCGTAAAATTAGTGCGAACCCTGCTATGTAATGCTACGCTCCGTCGACCGTACGTTTCTGCCAGCTGACTTTTAGCAAATAACACTAGCCGGAGTATTGACTACTTATACGTAGAGTTCATATATCAACAAGACTTTTTGCAAAACAACAGCGATTATTAATCTCTAATCACTCGGTTACAGATTAATTTCAGTATACTACGCCTGGACGTACGCTACGTATACTCGCTTTCTGTCCGAGACACTACTCCAACCTTGAGCTCATTTGCCATTGGTCACCTATAATAGTTTATTATCGTCATTTGAAATAAAAAAAAAATATAACGATCAGGTAAGTGGAGCGTAATAAACGTAAAGTTTACATTGTAATGAAGATGGAGTATTTTATGCCGGAACGTGACCTAGGGTTTCTTTCTAGTACTATATACAAGCTAATATCGTTATATAAAAAAAACGGTTCTCGGTATCTATATGTGTTTTAAAATGAAGTATATCTTTCCGCACCTGTTTGCGTGTTGCCCTAGTTCTACTGAACTACAGAACAACAGAACTACAGAACTTTTTTTCTAGAAGGATTATATATGTAATATACGGGTACTATATTTGTATATAGTTGAGAAAGGTTGGTTCGTTTTAGTATAGTCATAAATTTGAGTTTCCAGCCGTTTACATTTATAATGCTGGCTAAACTTTATGAAATACATAAAAATAATATAGTACTACAGAATTTGACATCTTAAAAATGCTTACAGAGCGGTCCCGGTCGTATACGTGTATCTCCTAACCATAACCATTAGTAATGGTTTTTATATTTTGCATATTATTAAAAACAATTGATTATTCACGACGCCTAATTGGACTAATATAGTGTCATTTTTTGATTAAATAATTTGGGTATTCAACTCAGAAAAACTGCTGGGTTTTGGAAATAATAGCTTTCTTTTTTTTTCGGACTTACTACACTGTTTGGCCTTTTAAGGCCGCTACAGTTTCACCGGACTACTAATAATAACCAGTGGCGGCTTTGCCCTAAGGCCCAGGAGGCCCGGGCCTAGACCGGCCAGGTATTAGGGGCGGCCAATCGTGACAAAAAATTCACTGATGATAACGAGAAATGGAAAAGGGGTGGCCAAAATTGCAAATCGGCCACTGATAATAACAGATTTATTATTCATGTACACAGCTAGTCTTAGTGACCATCTTTTCTCGTCAATCTCTCTTTTCGAATTGCAGTAGAAAAAAGAAAACAAAAAAAAACTACTTTTGATCATAAATTATATTAAAAGAATAACGAGATTAATCAAACTCGTCTCGCATCTTACTGCCGACACCGTGTTGTCATTATAATCACTCCATAGGTTAGGAAACAATTCTTACAGCTTCCATAGATTAAACAATGCTTATATTATGCAATTAATTACTATATGGTACGTTGATTAGTGGATGCTAAATCTTCTTATAACGCCTCATTACTACATTGCAACCATGTGAAACCGGGGTGAATAGCTAGTATAGTATATATAAAAATAAAATCAAACACCGTTTCCTAGTTTCTTTTATGCTGTCCCTTTTATTATAACACAATTATTTATAAAAACAAATAATAATGAAAATGTATGGCGAGCCGCGAGCACAACTAGTTAGCTATAAAAAAAAAATAGTTATTCCATTTATGTTAGGTACAGTTTTACAGTGAGCTATCAAAATTTATCTAAAACCATTTTTACTATGTTTGTTCTTGGTGCAAACTTATTTTTGCTATAATAATTTATTTTAAACGACTCCATCGTTTTGTGCGCGGGAGTGTGTACGTACGTGGGATATTCTATGTTGAGAAAGTGGACTAGCTTTCCAATGATACCTTTCGAAGTACACTTACATATATGTGTTCCTAAATAAAGCTATGTAGGCTTATTAAGACCAGATTTGAACACAACAATAATTGTATAGTTATGTCGGTGGTTAGGGTGTGGTAATTGCCATGGATTGTGACAACACTGGCTGTCAATGGGTTGTGGGTGTTACGGCGATTGTCATTGTTTTTGGATTGCAATATACGATTATAGCTAAGTCATTAATGTGTACACGGAGACCGCGACAATCGTCGTAGGTTCGAATTCTTGCGAACGAACTGGAACGTTCGTTGAAGAAAAGTATTGTTATAAAACCATAGCATGAAGGTAGGCCGTTGTCCGTACACGTACGTAAAAGTTATCTCCCGTCCTCAAGTTGAAAATCTATCGCCAAGCACTTATATAATCCGACAGCTGCACTTAACCCAGTCTCCCCTTAGTAACATTAGATGAGATTGTGTATAGCGTCGTTATTTTGTAGTGCTTCATAAATACTTAATGTATCAAGTGAGTACTCGTAAAGTTATTTTAAAACCATAATGTACGAACTTGAAGTTGCATATTTCAAGGTTATTGTAATGATTCAGTCGGAATATGACTCGTGAATACGGGGCCAAGTTCAATACATGCGACCGGTATCGATGGAGCGCGAGTCATTTTTACAATTACGTCATATCTGTGAAGTCAGTTTGCAGTTATTGCTAAATAATGGTAAAAAAAAAATATAGGGTTTCCTATATAATTGCCCTCTGATAACAAAAAAAAAACGCCATAATGCTAGAAACATACTATAATATTACTACAAGGGAATTTCAACGTCATTTATTTCGATAGAACATTAACACTATATTACGAATGATAAGTTCAAACAATTACAGGTAGTTTATATAATCGAAAACGGCAGTGAATTTTCAATACCCAAAGTAAACGGATTTGATAAACCGTGGAATGAGCTCAGGATCGGTCACTTTGCGTTGTAACGTTTCGTTTATAAGGCAATTCGATTGTTTGGCAAAGAACGACGCCGCAAACATGGTCGTATTCAGAAATCAAATTAATTTTATTTGCACTATACATTTAAATTGAAGCTACTTACATATACTCGAGTAAGTAAATTAAATCATTATTCAAATGAAAATACTTAAACCTATTTCTTTTTAATTATATATAAAATAACAAATAATTATTAATAAATCAGAATAAGTAGGTGATAATTGAGTATTTTTAAAAGGCTTTTATTTAATTTAACATCTAATAACTCTTCAATCATTCATGAGACTTGATGATACGTGTATTGATCTTGCCTTTAACGAGGATTGAAAAAATTGCAAAACACAATTTATGCCTCCACTTTACTTATCATACTATGTACTTAAAAATAAGGTATCATATTCAAAATAATAGTAATAACTTAATTAAGTTAATATACTTAATTAAATTCTGATCCGCAACCTTTTTGTGTGACGAAAATGTGTTGGGAGTTAAACACTGTGTCGGGTAGAGTGTTGAAAACACCGTTTCTCGTCCGATTTCCGAAGTTGAGCAACGTCGGTCACGGTCAGTACTTGGAAGTGATCGCTTAGGAACCCCGGATGACGTTGGCTTTTTGTTTTGTTGTACTTTTTATAAGGAAGTTTTCACTTCTTTCATGTGTTCATATAAGCACACACATTTTTTTTATATTTGGCGTCAAGTTCAACTGCATTAAACACTATTAAAATTGTAACAGGACTTATTAATTTCTAGTTTCATTGCACTCTTCATCACACCATTAAATATATATTTCTTCAAACACGCGTAAAGGTTGCTGTCTGTCATAATTATTTTATAAGCTAGAATTACAGAAAATAATTATGAACAAAGATTTTAATTATTTTGCCTGTTCGTCTTGTGTAAGGTCTGTATCAGTATCAGCACGTCTGTTCACATCTGAACGATAGAATCTTTTCATTTTCATGTATTGTAATCCAATCCTGGGGTTTGTTCCAAATTTGAAGGTATTATTTGCTGTTGGGACATTGTAAAACGTCGTCAAACGGGTATATTGTATAATCTATATATAGTTTATTACGTTTTGCTCAGCTCATACATATTGTCACCGGTATAAAAAAGACATCATCATCATCATATTACCCTTATCCCACCTAAGTAGTGTCGGCACAACACGTTTTCCTATCCCACTCGCCCCTGTTCGTACCATGCTAACCTATTACTCCTAAACTTCTCTGTCACTGGTAATGCTAGTTTCAAACTTCCTCTGATATACTCATTCTTAATTTTAGCCATTCCGGGTTACAACACACATCCATCTTAACATTCGCATCTGAAACACAAGCAATCTTTTCACATCCTTCTCTTAAAAAAATGGCACGTATAAAGACATATGGTACCATTTATCTACAAAACATTTACTGTTCCCGTGGGATAGCTGAAATCTATATTAATGCGAGCGTAGCCATCGGCAAAATCTAGTTACATGTACATTCTGATTCCGATATACATCAAAGCAACTAAACATTTTCTATAAATCTTTTCTCATCCGTCTCTTACAAAAATGAGACCAACAAAAACATATGGTACCAGTACCATTTATCTAAAAAAACTGTTAGTGTTCCCGTGGGATAGCTGAAATCAATATTAATGAAAGCGAAACCACCGGCAAAAGCTAGTTACATGTACATTCTGATTCCGGTATACGTAAAAGCAACTAAACATTTTATTTTACAATTGTTAAGAAAACGAGTACCTATAGGTTAGATTGAGGGTCATTTACAAGTCTTCTCAAATAGAAAAAGTAAATTAATTATTCATAAAAAAAGTTACAATCTTGATAAGAATATTTCGATAGAATAGAAACTTAAGGAAGTAATGGAGATGTTAATTTATTTTCAATTGAGGAAACAGTAGTATGAAATGAATCAAAACTTTTATCGAGTGTATTAATAAATTTAAACGCAAACTCTTACTACTCTTGCTACTTAAATGCTACTCACTAGTTCAGCACAGTCAACATCTCCATTGATTATATTAAAAGGCAACGATAGATCTGCTATACGCGTAAGTTCGTGTAAAGGGAGAAAATGAAAATGTCTACAGCGTTTGTGTCATATAATTAGTGTAGTAGTAATTCGATCTGTATTGCAAGTACCGTACGTAACAGCCACGAACCTCTGCGGTATACGTATGTATTAACACCGAATTTACGTCTGAAGTCGGAGCACAGAATATACGACGAGGCATACAAAAATTTGTGAGTACTCGGGACAATTTATTGTTACCCGTTGTTTAACGTATACGCACTTTACGCGTGAAAATTTACCGAACGGTGAGAACTTTGATGTTATTGTAAACTTCTCTTACGGTCTGTTCTCTATTGCTTTGTCAGCTTGACCTTAGCGATAGAATGTTCTGTACTTTCGACATTGATGACCAAAGTTTTATTGGCATTATTCCAAACACGAATGCTGTGATAAGTGATTATTAGTGATTCAGAAAATGAATATATTGTACAAGTAATATTTATTGTACCTAAGTCGTTGGCCTAAAAAATGTTTGATGTATTTTTAAAACTTAAATTGACATACGACGAAGCGAATCGATGCTTTCCTTGTCATTATCTCATGTTATGTTTATTTAAGTCTATTAAGGCCAATTTGAATGTCAAAAATCATTTTCCGCGAAATGATTAGACGGAGGAAAGGATAAAAAAAATTAGCAAAGTGTTCCGCGGAGGAGTAGTACTCGATCTACTTTGTTCTGCTCTAAATTCTGTGAACACTTTGAAAGATATAAGTTTTATGTTGCCTATAAATGACTATATACTTATTAAGTTATGGATTACTCTTGAGAAAACCTATAAAAGTAACATATATATATTTTAGATACGCACTAATACACTTACTTGGCAAAATCTTGTTACTTGACGCTGGCTAGTGCACAAATCGTGATGGAGCCAAAAAAATAAAGAAGAAGATACGCACTAATAAATACACATTATATATGTATAAATAAATGTCAATTGTTAAATGTATATAAGAGCATCACTTTAGAATTTTGAAAAATTCCTTTTTTGTTGTATTTGTCATGGTCAGAACAAGGTTTGTATGAAAGACAATGGTTGAAAAACCCAACGGATAATTAGTGTTGAATTTAGTTTAAAAGATCTGATTAACTGAATGAGGAGACAAAAGAGAATAGCGAGATTATCAAAATATTGACAGATTTATGTTCAGTTGTTCTTGACTACGTTTATGCGTACCTGGTAAAGCAGCTAGTTTTAAATAAAGGCGACTGCAAAAGAATCCTTATTTAAATTAATAAAATATATATGTAGCGGACAAACTTGCATATACCATTAAACAGTTGTGATCTTTTAATTCGCTGAAAAACGAAACTACGGCCTTAGGGATTCCCATATCAATTTACCGCATCTGAGTATGTGTTTGTTACCTTAATGTCGACAGCCAAATATGGCTTTGTTTAACCCGTCTGATGATATTAATGATATAGTTACCTTAGCGCCATCTTTTCCTTTATCTTTTTTACATGTGACAACAATATGTATTCCTTAGTATTATTCCCTTTCCTAATTACCAACAACACGATCTAAATATATCCTTGAAACTTAGCTTACAACTAAGGTTCAGATCAAGGTTTACCGTCTTAGTCATCGACCACATGGTCAGTTGACCTCACGTGAGGTTGTAGTCTAGTGCCCAACTGTTTTTTAAATTAAACTAGGCGGTGAGAGACGGATTATCACATATTAGCACGAGTTACAGTGGCATGCTTAGACTGTGCATAACTTGCGACGTAAAAGGCGATGGATTGACAATCTCACGTCTGTCTCTATTCTTTTTGGTTTCTATAATGATTACTATGAAAAATATGGCTTTAAAAAATAATACAGTTATTCTTTGAATATTGAATTTTGACGATGTAAGTACATATTGATTCTTCGTTAGCTATTTACGTTACTTCTTCACAAACCGCAACCATCAGTATCCTATTTGATTATTTGCAACAATATAAGAGGAAGTCAATGAATTATTGTTAGATAATAACTATACCTCACGCCATAAGACAAATCAAGATATTAATATATATTTACAAAGGTGTCTCCGATTCAACACCAGTACAATTAAGTAATACTGCAGGGCAAATATTCAGAGAGGTTCCAAAAAAAAAAAACATACGAATTTAAAATATTACTAAATGCGTCATTCAAAACAAAGAGTACTAAATTAGACGTTCTGACGAAAATAGAATATACTAATATATAATACAAATATGTATTAAACGAATCAATAACCTCGATATGATGTATTAATTTCATTATTTATTGTTGTAATACTAACAATAATATTTTTTTTTTAATTAAGGGGGGCAAACGAACAGGTGGGTCACCTGATGATAAGTGATCACCGCCGTCCATAGACACTAGCAACACCAGGGGAGTCGCTAGTGCGTTGCCGGCCTTTTAAATATGTGGGCCTCCGGCGCTCTCACTGACCGAACGAAACGCAACAGTGCAAGTTACACTGTGCACAGTGCACTGTTACTTCACGTCGGTTTTCTGTGAGAGGGTGGTACTGCCCCGGGCGAGCCGACCCATTTATACTGAAACCAGTAATAGCTTCAGCGTAGCTCTACCACCTACTACAATTACCAGTCTAAAGATATTTAATACTCGTTACAAACTTCGTATCGAGGAAAGAAAGACAGTGTTTAGGTTTGCCGATTATATACAACGTCAGTCCATAATTTTAAAGTCTAACAAAATTAAAAAAAAAATACTTTTAAAGTCAAAATTCATATGATTATGTGAAAACATAGTTCCGACATTTCGAGATGGGATCATAATCTAAAGTATTTAGTACCAAAATAATTAATGATTTTAAAACATAAATCTGTATTAGTACACTTATTACTCTAACATCCAAAATTATAAAATCGTTTCACCGATTAATATGAAAATGGATAAATCAGATTTTTTTTTTTTTTGAAGTAGGTTTTTACGCCACATTTTGTATTGTAATTTAACACAGACAAATTAACGTGCGGTTGTTAATATTTATTTAAATAGAATTGATGTGTTTGGTCATTGACAAGTTTAATCTTCGAAACGGATGAAACTATTCTGAAGATGTTTAGAGGCAAATAGAGGACTCCGTATTTTACATTACATTCATAGTTACATATAATGATCTAGTGGTTCGAGCGGTGGAATATCAATTCCAATGTCCGCAAGTTTGAACCCCGGCGCATGTACCAACGAATTTTTCAGAATTCGCTTACATTTACTAATTTAAATTCTTAACACTATCGGCTGAAGGTGAAGGAAAACATCGCGAGAAAACCTGAACCTGTAAAATGTTTTTGTAGTATCATAAGTGGGAACAATATAGAACTGTGGATTTCTCAGAGTTTGAAATCGTCAATATGTTATGGTCCTGCAGTTTGTCTCTTATAGACCGATGATGATAGGGGTTAAGCAGTAAGGATAACATTCGAACGAGGTAATTTAGAATCGGCGAAACGGTTACAGAGGTTAAGTAATAGACAGTCCCAAAATTAATTCAGATTTATTACACAATTCCCAAAGAACAATAATACCACTTACAAGAGAAAGAAATTCGCGGCATCCAACTTATTTGTAATAATCTATACATCAGTATTTTTTTTTTGTTTCAGATATGCCACAAACTAGTGAACTGAAACTTTCTTCGCCCGTTCCACCGGCAGTTATCGGTAAAGAAAACGGCGACGTCAAAATATGTAACTCGCCTGGATGTATCCACACCGGTGAGGAAAAATACATTTCGTATTTCATTTTATTGTATTAACCTGGATAGATTATAGTATAAAATCATCATTACATACAAATAAAATGTTATTTATTCAATAATTCCGTATAAAAATAAGCCTAAATTGGTCGGTACCTATCCATGAATAACAAAAAGGATTAGTAATCTGTTTAGGGCACATATTTTTATTCTTTCGTATGTTTTGGTATTCACAAAATGTATTTGTATTATCATTTAATACAAATTGTTACGTTATTTAGTTATTTTATAGTAATTGTTATTTATAACCTGTTGTCAGTTATTCTGCTCTTGAGTTATTTTCTGTCTTGCAATTATGAACTATAATAAAATGAATATTTGTTGGATATTTTGTCTGATCAACACGAAGTGATGCCCTTTGCACACCTACTATTGTTGCATAACGTTTACTTTCAGATAACGCTGAGATCGGCCGTCGCGTCCTTGTCAATAATAATAACGAACAACAGATAACCAATAGAATAATGATCAATAGCAATGATATTTATAATATTTTGTTTTATATTCCATATGAAATGTATGAATACCGCATTACATACGTATTAATTGTCGTAATAAATACTATCTCCAATTAGCATTAAATGGTCTATATATAGGGCAGCTATTAACCTGATGTCTTACAGATTTGTAGTACTACTACAGTGAAAGTAAAACAAGTCTTACTGAATATACTTATCCTCGGAGACATGTCATTAAAGATAGGAGTTTATATATAAGCCCGTGTATTATAAAATCAAATTAATAATATATTTTCTGTTGTAGCCTCAAAACTCCTTATTAACATGGATAACAAAGTTGACCCTTGTGATGATTTCTATGATTTCGCTTGTGGTTCCTTTGTCAAGAATACGAGGATTCCTGATGACAAAACATCAGTGAACACTTTCTCCATTATCACTGACCAGTTGCAGGAACAAATCCGCACCCTTTTAGATGAACCAATCGCCCCCGAGGAGCCTCAACCCTTCGTTTTAGCAAAAACTTTGTACCAGGCTTGCATGAACAGAAGTGAGTACATTTAAGATATATGATAACGGATACTAATTAATTATATGATTATTATAGTATATAGATAATAAAAGAACTACGCAAGTAAATATTCAAAGGTTCGAATAGAAGTTCGTATCTGGCTAGAATAGTTACATACCACAAAGATTTCCGTAGACATAACACCTTGTATGATATAACAGTCCGCGATAATGCACATTTTAAACCGTTAGTAGATTCATAAATGGTTTACATAACATGCGAGTTTGCGAATGTTAAAACCAATTCGATCCAATTAACTTGTGTGTATTTGATTCAATCAATCAATCAGACGGCAAACGAATTTAGTAGATTTATGCAATAGACAGCGCACGAAATAGGTTATATGTATTATTTGAAACACGTATATATATATATGTTATACACACAATATTTAGCGCACGAAATAGGGTATATGTATTATTTGAAACACGTATATATCAGCACCTAATCACATATAACAGTGGTAATCACACCACCCAAATTGATTACTTTCTACTACGAAGAAATAACATTAAAATAGTGAAAGATTGCAAGGTTTTGCCTGGAGAGGTATTAACTACTCAACATAATTTGTTAGTGTTAGATTTAAAAATAGAATTACATCTGGACGGAAGTAAGTCCAGACCCCTAACCAGAATTAAATGGTGTTTGTTAGAAAAAGATGTATATGCGAATGAATTTAGGACAAAAGTTGTTAATAAAATGATTAGAAATGAAAGATATGGAATCGAAAACAGTGAATGAATGTTGGAATGAAATGGCGACACGTATAAAGAACGTGGCAAGGAATGTATTTGGTGAAACGAAAGGAAGAGGAAACATAGATAAGGACACTTGGTGGTGGATCAAAGAGCTACAAGAGTCTTTGAAAGAAAAGAAAAGAGCTTTAAAGCAGTGGAAGAGTGTTGATGACAGGGATAGCACGATTAAAGAAAATAAGAGAAAAATGTATGCAGAATGTAATATATATATATATGTTATATACACAATATTTAGCGCACGAAATAGGTTATATGTATTATTTGAAACACGTATATATATGTATGCTATAGACACAATATTTAACATAACTGTAATAATTATTAAGTCTAATGCTAAAACCAGTAATGCGGGTGAAAGTAGACTCTGAGACGTTACTTCCGCTATTTGCACAACTGTACTCACGTAAGTAATAAACGTGGCACATGTTGCTGTACTAAAGACTTTATTATCCATGATTTTTTCACTCCCAAATGTATAACAACGGTAAACAAACGGATATCATTAAATACTACAAGCTCTATTCCGAGGCTTGTTATTTTTGTGATGATTATTTATGCAATAAACTTTTTTATTCACACTTCATTTTGTTCCCTCGGATTTATTGTTTGTATTTCATTTGTTTCACATGTTATTATTACTACAGGTGCGATAGAAGCGCGTGGTGTGCAACCCTTGCTAGATATGTTGCAAAGGCTCGGCGGTTGGCCAGTGCTAGACGGCTACAATTGGGACGAGAGGGCCTTCTCTTGGGAACAATCGGTTTACAACTTCCGCGCCGCTGGTTACTCCGTCGATTATTTCCTCGATTTCTCCATAAGTGTTGACGTGAAGAATTCCACGAAACGTATTATCGATGTAAGAATATTTACTACCGAAGAGGTTTTTAAACTAATTAGAATTCCTTTGTTTTTTTTTTTTTTCACGTACTGTATAGTACGTTACTAATAATCTGTTTGCAAGACCTTTTATTCATAAATTATTCGTGTGTAATCCATTAATTAATAAGCATATGAATATTGGAAGCACATTCACGTTCATGGTCTATAACAACTCTTATTTTAATATGGATACAGAAATAGTACAATGATTTAGTCGGCCGACTACATAAGAATATTATCTAAATGTTTTTTATCACCTATTCGCAATGCGTGTTATGCAATTAATTATGTACAGTGTTTGTTTTTCAGAGCGAATTATTCTTGCCCAGCGAACTGAATATAATGTTATGCGAATTTTTCTTTACTTTGTTGAACCTTTCTATTTTCTTATTGTAAGAAACGAATCTATTTATGTGTGTGGTCTGACAGCTGGATCAAGCATCCCTCGGGCTAAACCGAGAATACCTGAACCGTGGATTCAGCGATAAACTCGTCCAGGCATATTATGAGTATATGGTGGACATTGCTACACTGCTGGGAGCGGAACGTGCCAGAGCCGAGGTCGAGTTGAAAGAGTCCGTGCAATTTGAAATAAAACTTGCCAATGTAAGTGAGACTCGCATTAAAATAAATTAAATTCGATATAGTAGCACTGTGTAACCTATAGCGGCCCCTCGTTACGGCAACGGCTTTATGGGGCCACAACGATGTGAATTTTTACGAGCTTTGTTGACTTTGATGTTAAATGAATCACTGTGAAGGCTGTGACCTGTTTTATGTCGACTGTGTCTGGTTGTCCATACCGGGTTATTGGACGGACTTTCGGAATGTTTGTCATAATCGACCTAATTTGTTTCGGCGCCTTTATTAAACATATCGACGGTAAGGAGTCACGGTCATTTGTATTGCCCGATTTGTCAATTTTTTTTAATTGAACTTCATTTATATTGCTTTTCAATGACAAAAGAATATAATGTACATAAATATAATGTCAAAGATAATATCGTGGTTAATGTTCTATGTTAAATGATAACGTTGTTTTATTGGATTGTGTTACGTTGTTTTACAGATATCCTTGCCCCTGGAAAAAAGGCGTAACGCAACTAGTTTGTATAACCCGATGACCGTTGCCGAGTTGCAACAGAAGTTTCCTAAGTACGTACTAATTAATATAGATTTGTTCATTCCGTTTTTAATGAATACTCGAGAGCAGTAAAATATCTAGTATCAATACAATAGAGTTTTTGACGGGATCTTAGTCTGTCATGTAGTGGTTTTTATATTTTATTCATAATCTTGTGTTATTACACTCTATATTTTGTAATATTGCTGGTGTTTTACGTAATATAATTCGGTTGTTATGCGCAAGTGAAGCGGATGGGCAATAATACCACGGAGCATGCATTCTGAGATGCCAACAAAACTCCATGGAAAGTTCTGACAAGGAAACCACCATCTTGTTACAACATTATAATTATCACAAGACGCTTACTTGACAAAATCTTGTTACTTGACGCTGGCTAGTGCACAAACCGTGACGGAGCCAAAAAATAAAGAAGAAGAAGAAGATCAATACAATAACAATGATAATACTAGTGCTATATGTGTCACGTGTAAAATTGTCTAGATGTTGTAAATCAATTAAATGTATTTCTGTTGATGGTGAATGTAAAAATGGTAAAGAAACTTGAAAAATATACATTTCCGAAATACTCCCACACGTGTTAGAACTACACTAGAATTGTGATAATTATGGCTGAGTGTTTTGGAGGTGATGATTTCTCAGCAGGCAGCGTATTCGGTAACGTGTAACGTATTCGAATCCTAGCGGATGAGCCGGAGCTTTCTATGAAAGAAAACATCGTGATGGATTCATAGTATGGTGGTAGGGTTTTTTCTAAACCCATCTGGCTAGGTACCTTCCTCAAGTCGAAAATCTGTCGCTAAGCACCTTATAGGCGTGTCCTGACTCTTGTGCTTGAGAGGCACTCCCTCTAGGTTTAGAGTATTCACCATGATAGATCACATCGTAATTCAACATAGGGTGAAATTGTGGTCGAATACTATTAAAATTCTATTAAAAAAAACTCAGCGTTTACGATCAATACATCGAAGACGGTAGAGATGATTAAACTCTTGGCTTTCATACTTATGGAAGATACCCAGCTGTGTAATAGTACAGACCAGTACCAGTTTTTTTTTTAATGTATATTAACCCGGTGAAGTAATAAAGCGGCTATAGGTACTCTATATCGGCTTACAAGCCACTAAACTGATGAATATAACAGGTTTGTTCGTGAAGCGTAACATATCAAAAGAATATCACAGTGCCTATTCTATATGTCGAGTGCAAATCCAATCAGCCCGTTTGGTTACTAGATATACGTCTGCTGACCCCGGAACTTGACACACATATGCATGACACTATTGCAGGTATTACACCTGAAGTTTTGTCGTCGCAATCCAGTCAGACACAATAACCACGTCCGATCTTTTTTAATGAATAGAGGCTTGGACAGTGTATTAATTTATAATGTTTTAGGATACCGTGGCTGGAGTATATAAATCGCTTGCTCGCGCCTCACATCACTATCGATCCTCAACGAAATCACTATTGTCAGTGTACCGAAGTACATTTCAGATCTTGAGGTAATTAAAGATAGTTGCATGATAATAAGCGTTTTTTCTAATATTGTGGGATAGTCAACAGGAATACCGTCGATCTGATGTGTCTCACTGCAACCTATAACAATGTTAAACCAACTTCAGACATAATAAGATTCGTACTCCTGAGGACTGAAACAAATCAATGTGAACACTGCCTCTATGTGGCGGAAATGAGTATAGCGATGACGGTCTCGTTGTCGTATCTAGCAAATGTTTTACCACTGGTCTCTTTGTATCTAAATAAGAGTATATACACTCAATTGCTTAGTGTAGTGCCATTATATCGATGGCTGATATGCGTATGAAAACTGTTTCGTAAGATCATATCTTTTACCAGTAATTGTTAAATGTGTATTTTAATTTATAGCCGCGTTCAATAACCTTTAAATGCTACATTGTGATTGACTTCTTCGATAAAAGAAAAGTGCAGTAGGATTCCATTATGTCTTGCTCTTCAGATATATAAGACCTATGTGAGATAGAAAACCTTTACTAGTGCTCATACTATATTTTCGCCATAAACAGTATATAACAGTGAATGTTTTTATTAGAAATATATGTATTAATGAAATGATCAACTTCTGATGCACTAATTTCAAAAATATTTGATTTTTGTGTGCTAAATAAAGTAGAATAGCTACATGTGGCCAATTTCACTAAATAATCTATTGTTATATTACTTAATTACGTACATGCTTTCGCAATAATAATATATTGTATCCCTTACTTAACTTTATTGTTATATATTATAATAAATAACTAAATATTTTCTTAATATTATCTGTGCATACTCATACTTTTAGCATAACAACCGTTGTTCCAAAAATATCGTTTTAAGGACCAACCTTTATAATAATAGTTTAGTTTTCTGATTTACTTTCAACCAATCTTAATTTTGTTTGTTTGTATGCTCACACACCATAACTACGCCACCGATCCACGTGAAATATTGCATAGACGATGCCAAGGGTACAGATAGGACATATAGTAACTTTCATCTACAAAAAAAGTACCGTTTCCCGGTTATACGATAAATATACAAACGAATCACTGAGCAGACGCTAGTATGTAAATGAGATCTGCTGATGCCTTTGAAAACACATATCGGAAAGCAAACGCAAAGTATGTTACATGCACCTTAAAAATTCGCAAAGTATGTTACATGCGCCTTTAAAAATCGCAAAGTATGTTACATGCGCTTTCAGTAAAGCGCGTCTAATTAATTTTTTCATTAATTGCGGTTTTCGAATAGAAGGCCCATAGATAAAGAAATAATTTTAGGTGCACCGCTTTTTTTTCTGATTCCGAATATGTATAACCTCAATATTGCAAAATACAGCTGACTTCGCCCTTCTTTCTTTGGTCAACAGAATACTCGAATGTTATGAATATTACAGGTACTACTAGAGAATACTCCGAAACGAGTACAGGCTAATTATGTAATGTGGAGAGTAGCGGCCGCGTCGGTGTCCTATTTAACTGATAATCTTCGAAACAGACAGTTGGCTTATGTAACGGCACTCTCAGGAAAGACTGAAAGAGAGAGTAGGTGGAAGGAATGTGCCGACACTGCGAGCGTCAGGTACAATTTTAATATTATTTAAATAAACTATAGACACTTGAATACAAGAATGATGCAGTAGTATAAACAGTCGCTTTACTAGTGCTCAATGGGTTGTTGGTTCGAATACAAAGTTTCACGAACTTTGTACCTTAACTCGGACCTCCCAATATATTCTAGATAATTTAATGTACTCGTATATCTGTAAAATCTTAGATAAGCTAGATTTAGTAAAAGACCGGATTTTAATACTAAAAACAATTGCTATTTGGCCATCCTATATTTCAAGCATAGGAAAGCAAGGTATTAGTTATTATTATATACATTTCCTCTGTTTGCTTACGAATGTCCTTTGTTTTTGTTTAATAGCGTCGTACGAGATTATATGCTATCAATAGAAACATTTGGAAACTGTTCGTTTTTCCACGATTTACAACGATTACAACAGCTTTTATCTATGAGACTCTATAACCTCACACTTCAAAATAAATACGTCTATTATTTTTTTGTATTTATAATCTTTGTCACAAAAACCTCAGATATATTACTTAATTAATGAAAATTAATGTATTTATCGTCGACCACTAGACGACCACTTGTATCTAGAAATGAGCGAAACGAATACAAAAGCTGATTCCTGTCTCCCAGCCAAAAAGGCAAAAAACGTTCGAGGCCAACATCGAAGGACTGCACGCATTAAATACAAATTGCTTATTCTCGGCCATGACTGGGAACCGAGACCTCGGACGAGCTTAAGTGTCCCATAATTTACAGCAACTAATATAAGTGGTCTGCGAATTATCAAGTGTACTTTATATTCCAGCATGACTATAGCTGTGGGCGCGCTTTACATTAGGAAATATTTCAACGAAAATTCAAAGGCTAACGCGCTAGAAATGGTGAACGACATTAGGTAGTAATAATTTTTCATTCTTCTAACGCAAGTTAAATGACCGCAATCCACTCTGGTGTCAGATGGTAATCTGCTGAAAATTTTTGAATAGTTATCTGGCCCTAGACTTTAAAGTTATCTATGACCACATTGGGATATATTTATTCAACGCAAGTCCTAGGGGCCATACATTATAGTCATTTTCCTCAAAACATCGTTCAATAGATTTATCAATTGTAATACCTATTTCTAAACGTGTAGCATTTTTAGAATATCTATTTATATAAGTATAAATGTTAAAATTAAGTAGTTAAATGAAAAGTAATTAAATAAGACATAACCTGCTTAGATATAATAAATCAGTAAAGTATTCGTGATGAATAATAAAAAATATACTTTATGTATAAGTGATACAACAGCCATAACAGAACGGTTAAGGGCTACGCAGCAGTTACAAATTTAGCTGAGAAATTTGGAATTCTACAAGACATGCATATGAAAAGCCATATATTTATATAAATAAATAATAATATTCGTACTTGTAATTTTTTTTACTATCTGTTCAGTATTTAGTATATTTTCCCTCAGTAATAGGACTGCTACATCACAACACTAAACCTGTTGCGAGAGGTGACGCAAAGCTGTTAGTAAACAAAAGGTAATAAAAAAAAATCGTTTACAGGCAACAATTCCGCAAGACATTGGAGGAGGTGGACTGGATGGACGAAAAGACGCGTAAAGAAGCTTTGGATAAAGCCGACGCTATGGCCTCCCATATCGCTTACCCCAATGAAATGCTAGATAATACAAAACTGACTGAATTTTATACAGGGGTAAGAAAATTATGTTTCGTTGACATTTTATATCGAACACGGCGCGGGACAATTCATGCGTCCATGTTTTTATTTTAATATGGTATAAATGAATTGATATCATTGGTATTTTACCAAATTAATTAAAAAACATTATGTATTGCTGTTTTTTAATATGATAATATTTGAGATAAGGCCGGAGTTATTGAAAAAAGTCGTCCGTATAGGAATTTGTAGCGTATTAATTAATTTATTTTTAAATACAGCATTGATATCAAACTGATAGGCTATTTTATTGAAACAACCATAATTTTCATTTCTTTGTCATACCAAGGCCCTAATACTATATTTTTACATAACCTCGAAGGTAGAGAAGGAATCAAGATCATTTTATCAATTCACACAATATGTCTACATCTGTCATAATATATTAATTTCACTTTAATTTTAAATAATTTGATCACTTATACATAAGCCTACAGTCAGTTCCCTACAATATTTATTTTTAACGCTGGTAACTCGCAAAATTTACAATTTGATATATGCATAAGTAGTTACTGGATTAAAGATTTACATTTATTTGAATTACAGTTTAATAATGGTAATATATGTGTTTAGTTGGAGATGTCGTCTGATAAGCTAATGGAATCTGTGCTTAACCTGACATTGTTCGGTACGGAGTATCTCTTCGGTAAGCTCAGAGAACCAGTGAACAAAACTGACTGGATAACGCATGGTCGTCCAGCAATCGTCAACGCGTTTTATTCATCCATCGAAAACAGTATACGTAAGTTTGATACATAATGAATTAGAATAACTTGTTCATAATAATTAGCATGAATATGTATAATCATTTTTACGTTATATATTTCAATATATAATATAATTACGAAAATACATTTATCTAAAATCTCTTCAAAAATCGTGCAACAGTCTACAGTTTTAGCTCTGGGAAATTGTTCCCTCCCCATTTTCTCGTAACGATTTGAAAATTCATACAGCGTTTGCCCATCAATTGCTCATTTGTGCTCACGTTTTATTTTTGTTTCGCCACCTCTAAAAAAAGTTATGATAGATTTAAAATGCGTGGGACTAGCGTCCGAAAAAACTTATCAATAATTGAAAATATGAAGGTGGATTCTTGCAAATTGACATGTCAAAAAAGTAAATAATGGGTAAACGTGGGCAAACGATATAGATTCAAATGTATTACTCCAAAATTCTAGACCCCTTAATTTTACTTCCCTCCCCCCCTTTCCGCCCCTTGCAAATTGACTTGCCAAAAAAGTAAAAGATGGGCAAGCGTGGGTAAACGAAATACTTCAAAAATCCACCTTGATCTTTTCAATTATTAAAAGGTTTTTGGGAACGCTGGCCCACGCATCTTAAATCTATTATAACTCTTTTTTAAAGGAGGCCAAGAAAAAATTGAAAGGTTGGCAAGAGTGGGCAATCGATGGGCAAACCTTCTACGAATTTTTAATTCGTTACGCGAAAAATGAGGGTCCAACTTCACGGAGCTTACAGTCTTCACTCTTCCATTTTAGTCTCGGCCTAAATCTAATACATTATTAACATTTCCTTAAAAAAAATGTGTATTTCGTAATGACAGTGTTAGTAATTAAGAAGATTAAATAATAAAATACTATCAAATAAAAAAAACCCTAAATGAATCCTTTCGAACCCTTTCAAGTTATACACAAAAACTTGTAGACATGTCACTGCCGATTCTATAATAAAATCAGTCAATTATCGAGGAGTCGACAAAAGTTCGTTAATATTCGGATAAAACAAGTGATATTATAAGCAATAATTACTTTTAATATATATTATACTTTTTACTTGTAATATCATTGGCAAAAACTATCGAAAGATGTTGTAGGAGACGTGACAAATTCCAATTGCTTGGTCGCAATCATAGCCCACAGCGATTGATTAGTTTTTTTTATTAAAAATACTATAGACCAAGATGGGAAGCGAGAGTTCTATTGAACTTAACAATAATAGTATTTTAATTAATATCAAGTAATAACTGAAATGATTAAAAAGGAGAAATAAATTAGAGAAGACGCGAAATTGATAATTTTATCAAAATTTTTCCCGATGGTATGCAATTTAATAAAATTCAATTTAAAGATAGTATTTCGAACACCGCTATAATAGCGCTTACTGTTCATTTTAATAGTACCTACTATCAAGGCCATTGCAGTAATGGTATCCAAAATCATTCATTCACACAGAGTTCCCCGCTGGTATTTTGCAAGGCGCATTCTTCTCCGCTAAACGTCCTGCCTACATGAACTACGGTGCCATTGGTTTCGTCATAGGACATGAAATAACTCACGGATTTGACGATCAGGTAATTAATTTTAATAAATAACCTTCAAATATTTATTTCAAAATTTATATTTATTTTTTTAAACAACTTTATCAACATGATATACAGAAATAGGCTTGGTTGATTTGGCCGTGTTTGAAAGATGATTATTGCCGTTTGAAAATCAGATAATAAAGCACTGATTCTAGAAAAGTCAGACATAGTTACATCTAATCGACGTATATATATAAGTTTTAATGAATCTGAAGGATGTAAAAATGTTTAGAAGGACCCAGAAGAAGTGGTGTTCCATATATACTTTATAATTGCATCACTATATAAAAACGGTATGATTTTAAAATAAGTAAACGACGTAATCCTAAAGTTTTACCTCTAAATAGTAATGATTCCCTAATAGTAACATTTGCCTTTAACACTGATGAAACATGTTATTTTAAAATTTATTGACCATAGAATCAACAATAAATCAACGCTGTTTTCACACCGTATATAGGTATATGTTTTTATTGCATACCTTAATGTTGCTATTTTAGCCCAATTTATATCATATAATACATTATCATTTGAACTAATCCGTTTCCCTGCTATTTTTATAACCATGTTTGGCAACTTTAAAACCACTGGTGATTTCACGGTGGCCTTCATTTTTGGGTCAATACTGTTGACAATAACTATAATTTCAATTCAATGTCATCAACGTCCTGGGTAAGAGTCCGTTTACGTTAAATTTTATGTAAATAGTAGTAGTCAAGGGAATATATCGGAAATTGAATTTCATATATCACGATTACTTTATTTTTACAGGGTCGACAATTCGATAAGAATGGAAATCTAGTGGATTGGTGGCAGGAGATGACAAGAGAAAAGTATTTAGAAAAGGCCAAATGCATTATTGATCAGTATTCTAACTACTCCGTGAAAGAAGTTGGACTTAAGGTATTTTATCAATAACACGTTTCCTTTTGGTCGGAGAGGAGTCTAACTCCAAAATTGGGAATTATGATAATGATTTAATGAGATATTTTTGGTGATTAAATAGTATTTAATATCTCATTCGAATTATTGATACGAGCCCAGTTTCTTAATTCAGATTTTATTTAACCCTTAGTAGCCTGATTTACGAAAGTGATTTATTTTTAATAATACTGTGTTTGCTTGAGGGTCTAGGTGACGGGAAAAATAGCTAAAAAAATCACAACAGTTATTTTACATATTAATTTCAAAAAATGTTTTTTTTTTTTTTTCTTTGGAAAGACTATTATACAATAGTAAAATACGTACAGCCAACCTATAAAAAAAACTAATAGTAATGTGAACATTCGGTTTAAAAGATTGGTATCAAAATTGAAACTCCTAGAGTTTCATTATTAAGGGTTAACAATTGCTGAGAGAATTCTAATGGAAAATATTTTATTATTGACTATTTTAAAGCTTCCGCCATATTCTACATACTAGAATGAGCGGGCTAAACAGTCCATCGTTTAGATGAGATTTAACAACATTACTTGGTGTAACTAATGTTACTGTAATCATCAACTGTCTCGTCCTTCCTGAATGTAAATCAAATTTACTCGTGAAATTCGAGTTTTAAAAATAAAAGTCTCTGACGAATATTAATGTTATAAGTAGGAGCTTTGGTTGCTGAGAACAGGATAGTATCTACGTGAAAGATTCTGGATGTTGCCAAACGTATCCTTAGAAAAACTAATTTCTTTTCATAGAAAAAACTACACTAACCTTACCATTCATAAAAGACTAACCGTCTATTAATTTCCAGTTAAACGGAGTAAACACACAGGGTGAGAACATTGCCGACAATGGTGGGATAAAAGAAGCCTATTACGCTTACCAGGCATGGACACAGCGACACGGCGAAGAAAACCGTCTACCTGGCCTAGAAAAGTATAGCCCTAGACAGGTATGATAGAGTTTAATGTAAATCTATTAAACCATGGAGTGGTCATGGTTGATGTTAGAACAAAGGCGTAATACGTGAATAAACATGTTTATAGCGCACACACGTAGCTTTTGTATACGTTATCAAAATTAAGCTAAGTCAGCAATGGTATAGATAAGCCATTCATAGGAAACCTTAGTTGTTGTTATAATAACAACACTGTTCCAGTAAGAAGTTGTTAAAGACTGAAGTTGTTAAAGATTTTCTTGGCACTTCTTCCATCTTTCTTTTTTAACTATGGTAGATGTTTCATCTGATGTATATAATGTTCGAAAATTAATTAAACAGAATTGTCGTCGCAATTCAGTTTGTTGTAAATTATTAAAGCCTTAATCCCAAGGAGGGTTGATGTTAAGCAGGCGGCCGATGGTAAAAATTAACCCAAATCATACTTTCACAACATAATAATGCTAAAATTGCACTAGGGTCACTGACATCTAACGGGGTTGAGTGGAAAACGAAAGCATGTTGTGCCGACCCTACTTAGGTGACATAAGGGTTAGGTGGTGATAAATGATTGAAGATTAAAATATCTGGAGTTAATCTCTCTCGATGATTTGGCTACCATTACGTTGGCTTTTATAATATTACAAAAAAAAAACAGCTTTGAATCTTAAACTATCTCTTAAACGTGTCAATAAAGGAACGCATCGTGATGAGACCGTAAAACGAAACCATTTTTATTTTCGCTTGGCAATTAAGTACCAATCGATGTTTTCCCAATTGTTACACTTTAAATCAACCACATCTCCATTAAGATCGCATTGAAATTCGGTAAGTTGTTTTCCAACAAACTCACTTGTGTCTTCCAGTTGTTCTGGTTGAGCGCTGCGAACACTTGGTGTTCCGTTTATCGAAATGAAGCCATTAAGCTGCGAATCACCACCGGTTTCCACGCACCCGGCCGTTTCCGTGTCATCGGTCCTATGTCGAACATGGAGGAATTCGCAAACGATTTCAAGTGTCCCATCGGTGCACCAATGAATCCGATCAAAAAGTGTAAAGTCTGGTAATGCGCTGATAAGATATTATGTAAAGCCTTTACGGTAAATTAAACGGATATTTCTTAGGAGTAGATAACTCTATGTAGGTGCAATAACGTTTCGATAATGTCCCCCGAGATTGGTCGTTTAGCTAAACACCGGAAAAAAATGTACATGACAATGGAAATTATTTATTCGATATATTGTTGTATTTTACACACGAACAACAGCACACGTCGAATCGGATGTACCTTTATGATAGATCAAATTAATAAATATTAGTAGTTTAATGTTTAGAAATCAGGAAAATGTTTCGATGTTGTTAAATTTGTAAATATATAATAGCTGAAATACATACTCTATTTTGCCTTTATATAGTGTATTTATATTTACATCGTTCGCAATGAAGAAAACAAAAACTCACTTGTAGTTTCCGCTGAACTTCACGGCGGGCATGAAATTCATATCATGTACATGAAAAGTACAAATAGTTTTTTACGCTCCGTTTCGTTCAGTTAGTTTTTCTTTTTTTTTTTTTGTTTCTAATATTTATTATAATAGTACGAGCGGTAGTGTAATTCGAATTTAAAATTTCATATATAATTTTATGTCATCATATAACTTATTACCTGTTAAGTGTAATTGGAAACTGTCTTGCGTAGATGTTTTAAAATATACGGTGTATTGTATTTAAGTGTGTCTTTAATTTTTAGTACTATTTTCTTATGTATCCGTTCGGATATCTATAGTAGTATAGTAATTATGTTGAATAACATTAAATATGATAATAAAGATATTTTGTTTTTCCATTTTTGTTTTATTATGAGCCCATATAACCTATAGAAGTTCTATTACATATAAGTATATGAAAAGGACCCATCAGACAAGCGCTACATAGGCAGACCGTGCACTCTATGGGATGATGGTCTCAAAAAAAATCGCGGGACCACAATAGACTCAAATAGCTCAGGATAGAGAAATATGGCAAGCCTTAGAGGAGGAGGCTTTCACCGGAGAGGGTTCCTGATGCTAATGATTGTAAAAATTAAAAAAAGTAATGTGTATACTTCTTTGGCGTAACAAACATGTCATATTTTGCCTTATTCTACGTTTGTAGAAAAAACGACACTAACAAAAGAACAAAAGGTATTTCATACATACATACTTTTTTTGAATGAGGGGTTGGCTATAGCTAACTACAGGGTGTCGTTTTTTCGTGACGGTGTGCGCGCGCATCGTAAAAATTTACTCTCATCATTTTTCCCAACGCGCCAAAAGAAGTATAACTACAAAAAAAAATATATTGTAAAAGTTAAAGGAAATAATTAATAATAATTATAATTAATTAATTATAATTATTTAATTATTAAGTAATATAAGTAATTAATTAAGATAATTATTTAAATAATTAGTTTCTTAATTAATTAATTAATAATTTATTAATAAATAAATATGAAAAAGTTATAATTTTTAACACAATGTAGTTATTAAATTATATAAATAATGGACTAAGCAACAGAAAGCAAATCAGCTGGTCGGTTATCATTCTTGATGTCCTCTACATCGATACATTTCGGACGGAGAAGACTCTCTTATCAAGCCATACATTTTGTAGGACAAATATTTTTCCGAATAACTCAACTAAAGGTCATGTGATTTAACAAAAAAAATCCAGACCAGTTAGTAATACATTTTTGAGAATCACCAAATTAACATTTTTTATCCCTGCTGCCCCATCCCTGTTAGCTGCCACCATCGAAAATGTTTATAAGCGAAAAATGTTGGCGTCTCTTTCAGAAAATTAGCTTGATAATAATCAATAGCAAATATGGACCGTGGATCGTGGACTAGTAAGATTTTCATGGATATAAAAGAAAAGACACTTCATCTGTTTATATTTTATTTTTTCACAGTTCGTGAATCAATTTCCACAATTTCCAATATACGCTACGACTACGCTAGACAACGTATAAAGGTACAATCGAATAATAATAATAATAAGAAGACGAAAATATTCGACTTTACAATACAATTTTGTTAAATTATAATTCAAAATTGCAATTTTATTATCCGACCATTCTAGAAATTTCTATCGTACTAATACTATTACATAGACGGGGTGTGCAAACGTTTGTGAACAAAGAAGATGCATTTAGAAATAACTTGCAAGTAACGATAACATTTTTTAATTGTTTTTTTTTTTTCTATAGAATGATTCTCGATTGCCGTTACCCGAATGCGTAGGGAGTGACCGTGAGTGATTTCAAATGTTCTATTCTTTATTGCACTTTTTAATTTGCACACTGGCGAAATTAATGCCACAAAGTATTTTCTTCCAGCTAACCATCGGTATTGTTATCAGAACTAAAAGCACTTTTATAACAGTATAACAGCCGACGACTACAAAATGGCCCTACGATAATTTCCCTTGCCAAAAATTTTAAGTTCATCGTCAGTGCCTTACATTGAATCGCCAGACCATAGGCCATTGTGATAAGTACTGACAGATACAAAAATGTATGCTTACAAATATGTTTTAAAAAAGCGTACCGTCATTTGTTCATATTTGGGATACAAGTTATATAACTTCAGCAAGTGTGCACAAAGCAACTAATTCAATACACGAATTATTAAAATCGGAAGTGAATATAATGGAAGAACCAGCAACTTAAGTGAAACCATTGGCTTCATCTGATCGGTGAAGACAGGCTCATAAGTAAACCTGTTCGAAACGTGCTCAAAATAGTGGCATTAAAATCTAACGACTTGTGGTCGAGATCGGTTATTAGTAACTATATTTTCACACACGTCGCACCCTTAGTAAAGTAAAGGCTTAACTTAGAAAAGTAGTTTTTTTTTTTTGGAAATGGCAAAAAACATATCGACGTTCACAATTTTTTTTAACAAAATTAGGCCCTAACTTCATGATTTAAACAAAGTCATTGAGATGAAAATTTAGTCTTTCTGTGAGATACACTTTGTAGAACTATTTATAATGAGGCCTTCTATTGCAAAATCTAGAATACCTAACAACTCTGTGGCATGCTATGCAACTATTATAAATCGCGCCCTGGAAATTGATTGTGCCATCACCTTACGATCGGTGACAGTATTCTGTCGGCGGTCCAGAAACACAAGCGCCAGCGATTTGTACCAATTGTAAGGTCATGACACAATCAATTTTCAGGGCGCGATTTATAATAGTTGCATAGCATGCCACAACTCGACATGTGCTCTTACTTTATTGAGGATGCGATATTTGTTTCAATCAACTCTATGGCGTGTACCTTGAAAGATGAGACGTGACTGCTTCGGATAATACAATAATTCGTGTTTTTTTTTTTTTCGTTATTAGGAATGTAAAAATAAAATCAGGAACACAATACAACGATAAATAAATAAGATTTATATTATATCGTTTTTTTAAATAAACACATAAATTATAAGATAGGAATAATAAAAATTCGCTAATATAAAAAAATATCACTTAAAACAAGCATAATTCGTTATATCATTTGTTTTTTTCTTACATTATTGAAATTAAAATTTTCCGAGTATATACGTTTTTTTTTTTATTACCGACATATAAATCATACAATAACAGTCGTAAAAAAAACAAAAAAAATGAACTACAAGCATGTTTAGAAAGCACTCGGTATACGTTATCAATAAATTGTTTATACCACTAAATTCTAGTTAATTCAATACTTGGAACAATTTGGAAGTGAATAATATTCATTTCATAGTATAAATTCATCGGGATAAAAAAAAATAAAATCCTGTCTGTACTTTAAGGCCGAGTTGCACCAAAATATCGGTTATCTCAATGTAATGGTAAAGTTAACTATAACAATGGCAATACCCACTAACGGCTACATTTACCACGACTAGTTGAACCGTTAACCGTTTATAATAGTTACAAGTCATTGGGGTTACAAAGTAAATAAAGCAATCAGTCTATAAAATCAAAGAGGGTAACACTTTTTACTTGGCAAATCTTTGTTGTATCCCGCGCCAGATGTTCATTACGCGCGAACAATCAATGTGTTATAATTACTATCTTTTATTTTTTACTTTACATCCCTTTCTATGAAGTTGTATATTAGATAATTTAATATTGATTTATTTATATCAATGGTTAATTCGGAGAAAAGTAATACATGTGTATTATATATATCTATTACATACTATATATTATTCAATTTCAATAACGTGTAAAGAGGACAGCGCTTATTTCACAGTTGGCGGCCTTAACAAATGCTCTAAGTGCAAAGCCAATGCACTTGCAAATTTTTTAGACACCTAGAATCTGTCCGAAAATATTTCATTGCCCCAATTTAGCGAACTGAAATCGACTTTAGGAAGATAAAATATTAAAATTTGCCCATGCAAATTTATTCATATGTATTGTTATTTCTGTTCGTCGGAATAACTATTTTGAGTTAAGCGGCCTACATGGGCCGGTAATTGTTAACGTTAAATCGTGACGTCATTTAAACCATTATCAACTGGTGCAACTCAGCCTAAAATGGTAAAAAGAGTAAAAATATTACTTCTGCGAGACACGTGACAACAATCCCTATAGATATTTGACACAAATTATTGAGAACATAAACTACATTAACAGAGAGTTCACTTGACGAAACATTTTTTACTGTTCACAAACAAACATATAAATCACTACTACGGGAAGATCGTTTAAATAAACGACGTTAACCTGCTGTAAAGTTCTTTTACTTTGTATAAGAAATTAAAACAATAAGCACATTTTTTTTATTCAATTACTATCATATTACCCGTCTCGAAATTAATTATATACAATTTAAAATATCACGTCTGAGCGCACGCCACGAGACGCGGAGCACGAAGCGGACAATTGACGTATCGCTTCCCGCGTCTCGACTCATACCGTTAAACAGACTATCCCACTAATCCCGTTTGGGATTACGATAGGATTTTTTGAAAAAAAAACCTATGGATTTAATTTTATCTGATGTATCGATATTCATTAGCGATATATAATTGAACGATATATCGATATAAATGAACAGATATCGGATACATATCAAAAAATTTTCCAATAGCAACACCGTTGCCGCCATTGGATAAATTTAGTTATCTCGTGTATTCGATTTGAACAACAAATTGCCGTATGTAATTGAATATTTGCATGATTTAAAACGTCGCTTTTATATTTATATAGACCTTTTTCTTGTCTCTTTCTACTAATTGCTGGATTACTTTAAAATAACGGTCTATGTTTTTGATTTATATTTTAGATAATTATCACTCGATTATAAAAATTAGTGGAACTGTTTAGTAATATTGTGAATGAGAATGTATTAGGCTTAAACGAAATACAGTCAAGTTTTTAATGTAACATAAGAAAAATAGATAAACGATTGACATTTTTATATATCGCAGCAGTCAATATCGATACATTGGAAAAAAAATCGATATCATATAAAATCATTTTCTATCTAAATCGATATCCCTACATCACGTTACACACTCAATAATTTTTCATCGAACGATACTCTCACATCAGCAAACGTTGGTGTCCCGAAAACGTTTTATTTTGACATTAAAAAAAACTCACCCCATAGCTACACTAGCGATGTTTTACAGCTAAAATTATATTTAAAACATAATATTAATTGGAAGTTGTACGCATTCTATATAATACTTATTAAAATAATAATACATTTCTACATACAAAAAACAAAAAAAAAACAAACAAACAGCTGCCGGCTAAAAATTAAATCATATAAAGTAAAAAATACACACGCACACACACTTGTACTTTATTTATGTGTGTACGTACGTGCATACGTAATTTATACATATAAATTAGTATTTACTTAGAAATAATACTTTTCTATAAGAGAAACCCGCGTACGTAAATACGAAAATGGAAAAATTATTATATATGTATATATATATAGATATATGACTAGGAATACATTGGTTACATTCTTATAAGTCTTATACAGTTCACGACCGAAATTTATTTTAAACGGTGATTTTTTCACTCGACACCCGTACACTTGTAAACGAACAGCACTTTCGAGTGGAAAACAACGATAAAAATGAACAACTTAGCGCTTAGAACAAAATATATCACATAACATAAATAAAAACATGAGAAACGGAGATAATGCACTTCGTCCGACATAAAATACGAACAAACATACTATTATTGTATTTTTAGATATACGACTTTTAAATATTCCCACGTGCGTATTGTATCTTGTGTAAACGGTACATACATGATAGATATTCCGTGTGCAATTGTTAGTGCTATCAGAACAGAAATACGTCTATGTCTATTATTATGATATAGTTTTTTTTTTTTTTTCATAACCGCCTATTACCTAATAATCTAACCAGTGGTTCTACTATTCTACGAGATACAGACTACAATCTAAATATTTTTAAACTCGTGTATTATTTTAAGGTTATAATACAATATTATTGAAAATAACCTCGCTCTTGGAGCTAAATGTGTCAAATGATTTTAACACGTTTTTTTTTTTTTTTTACAATATTGAATTTATTAAAAGTTACGAAATATTGTAAAGGTTTTTCCTTTTTTGTTTATAAACAAAAAAGAACATTATTAGTATCAAAGTTCTAGTTACAATAGAGGAAACAAATGAACGAAGATTCGTAAGTTGAGATTCTGTTTTTTTTTTCAAATTATTAAAAAAGAGAATTCGTAAATATCCAATTTATAAATAGAAACCAATTAAATAAAAAATCTACTACTTTTTTTTTAAATTGTTATTGTTATTAAAAGCTCTTAAATTTATTACTTCTAATCGACTTATAGAAGGAAGAAGTTTTCAATTCGGTTTCATTTATTTTTTTCATATATGTTAGTTACCTCAGAAGTTGCGTCATTTATATAAAGTGATTTGGAAAATTATTTTTTATTGGAAAGAAGAGGATACTTCAATGGGGTTCGATTTCAATTACATTATCATTGGGTCTTGGATTTGAATATACATATATATATATATGTATATATAAATAGGTTCATGACCGTCTAAGAGTAAGCACGTACCTAATTATAGTCAAGGACATTCTGGTGTACTTTTTAGAGTAACTCCTTATAAAGTCGGTTTGATTTTTTTTTTTAATTTTATTAAACTACTCATTCGATGTTAGAACTCAAATATAACCAATTATTTGTATTAAATAATGCTATTATGATAACTAACTATGATGAGTATTTTTTTCAGAAGAATCATAAATTTAACTTTTCAAAAGTCAAATATATACCTTTTCCATTTATTTCTATTGAAACGAAAAAAAACCTATTGTTTTATTTTTCTTTTATATTTATTTATTTATCAATGGAAATCTGTTACTCAGATACTTTTATATACATAAATAAAACCGAGGCAATTTTAAATACAATTTAAAACATGTCATTTTAGGGGCGCTGGAAAAACGTGCGGGCAAAAGGAGCCGCGATGAAAACCCAATATATTATTCATATATATAAATTTTCTTTTCGAACTGACCTACACTGTTAGCCTGGCAAGGCCGCTACAGTTTCCACCGGACTATATAAAACACGTTCATATATAAAACACGTCTGTCTATACGTTTGTAACACGACAAACGTACGGCATAGCATACGACCCGGTGATAATTCAACAGTGCACTATCTCCAAATACACTTACTACATAAAACTATAAGACCTTCGGTAACTTACAAGCGTCTTCTGCTTAAAACGTTACGTCACTATGACGTCACATAATTATTATTTCATTCCCATTATAGTGTAAATTAACTATTTAAGACAACCTTGTTGTGCCCTCTATTTATAAAATAATCGCGTTTCGTTACTTTTTTTTTGTTTTCTTGCTTTCTCTAAAAAATTACTCAACTATGCTCGGCGGGTTCTCATCCATGTAGGAGTGCGATTTAAGATATATCAGAAAAGCCAAGAGACGATCGTTTTCGGCTTCGGAACCCCTGAAAAGAGATAATATAACTCTTCATTTGGGCAACAGAGAATTAGTACAAAAAAAAAATTAAGTCGAGGCAACCATTAGGACTGCCGACAGAAGTGAAAACTCAAAACAATATTATAACTGTGTCATTTTTTGAATTGTCAAATCAATTATAATCTGAATTATTTTAAATTGAAATTATTAACTTTAGTCTTGTTTTCACATGTATTGGCACTCCGAGTAATAATTATATACATTTTTATACAGTTTATTAATTACTCAAACATATGATGGACTGCACAAGCGCAATACCAAATATCAATATAACCTGTACACAGGCCGCTATACTAAGCGTCGCTAGTCCTGCGCTAGTGCAATACGTCACGAGCATGTCGAGGTCAGCGGTGACGCAAACCCATAATTTTTTCCCCTACCAAAAATCGTAATCCGGATATTCACAAATTTTCATTTCGCGGGCGACGTTCATTCTATACAAACGTATCCCTGTGTTTTGTCCACAGCTAACGCGATTAGAACAAATCTTTCTATACCATATAATATCTGCATCTATTACATTGGGGTCATATCTATGTTTTTGTTTTATTTTTTCCTACAACTTAAAACTTATAAAATCCAGGATATAGGCCTTCTAGAAGTTTTAAAATTGGTCAATCATATCGTCGTTTTCAGGCATTTGATAAACAAAACAGACGAATGTAATAAATAAAAGAAAAACATAGAGACACCGCCAAAGTCATTCTAATGTTGCTTTTCATTATAGAATTAAAATTGATGCAGTTTCAGGACGGAGGAAACAGGGGAATACGGAACCATGAATCCGTCTATGTTATGTAGCTATAATCAGTGTAAAGTGTAGTTATCTCTTTCGCGCGTTTGGGAAAAGTGAGACAGAAAAAATTCCTGTTAATAACTATTCCCTAAATTTCTCGCCGATTTTCTCTTCACATTGGGCGGTAGAACATAAGAATCATGACCGACTGTCTAGCGGATACCAGACATCAAGAGAACACGTTTTTGCGTGTCACGTTCCTAGAACACCACGTGTATCCGGGTAACCGAGCGAGGTAATAAATACGTCACTGTAACACACATATCGATTCTAGTGCAAGTTGCTGACGCTATTAACGCAAAGCGCTATTATAGAGTGGATCAATATGTGAACGATGGTGATGTCTGGAATTGACTCCTCTCTGCGCATCCACTAAAATCGATTGTAATGTATAATGAATTTTAAATATATATAAGTGTATGTTAAAAAGATAAACCCGATCGAGTTTCTTGCCGGTTCTTCTCGATGACTGGGATGTTTTCCGAATCGGTGGTAGTTTTGACGTTCATAAGCGCCACCTTAGGGCCTAGATTGAATAAAGTATTATTGATTTGATTGATTTTATTTAATTTGACAAATTGTTCTTAATCTATCATGTAATTGATGATACTCATTGAGAATTCCTCTATCTGCCTGTACAAATTTTATCAAAATCGGTATTCGCGTTTAGGAGATTACCTTTGAGAAACTACGGGTTCTTCAAGTTTATATATATATACACGCGCGCGTGTGCGTGTGTGTGTGTGGGTGTGTGAGTTTGTGTGTGTGTGTGTGTGGGTTTTTGTGTGTGTGTGTATGTGGGTTAGTGTGTGTGTGGGCGCGTGTGCGTGTGTGTGTGTGTGTGAGTTTGTGTGTGTGTGTGTGTGGGTTTTTGTGTGTGTGTGTATGTGGGTTAGTGCGTGCGTGCGTGCGTGCATGCGTGCATGCGTGTGCGTGTTTGCGTGTCCGTGTCGTGTAAATATCATATGACAATTCTGGTTAAAAAAAATGTGTTAAGATATGTTCGAACACTCACTCGATGTCTATTTCAATGGCCAATACCGTATGGTGCGGTTTCCCTTCCTCGTCGAACCATCTGAAAAGGATACAAAAAATATTACTTGGCAAATATTTTTATTTCATTTTGACAACGATTGAAAGCAATGATGTCATTATGACGTCACATATTTCAATACATAAATACGAATATATTTGACAAATTTACACATCGCACCCTTAGTAAAGTAAGGGCTTAATCTTAGAAAAGTAGTTTTTTTGGGAAACGACACAAAAACAAATCGACGATCACAATTTTTTTTATAAAATTAGTCCTAACTCCCTGATTTACAACGTCATTACCATTAAAATTTACTTTTTCTGTGAGATACACCTTGTAGAATAATTTATAATGAGGCCTTCAATTACAAAAACTAAAATACCTAAAAATTAGATATGTGCCCTTATTTTAAGAGAGCATACCAATAATGTGTGAGCCAATTGGGGGGAAAGTCTTCAAAGTACCACGCTTGGTCACAGGGATGAGGGGAAAACCGTATTTATGAATTATTACATGAAGTCTAGAGGGGGGAGGGGGTCGTCTCAAATAAACGAATGACCACCAAGGGGAGGGAAGGAGCTAAAAAATTGTCAAACATGGCTAAATTATCCCAAAGTACTTCTTACCATATTACTACTCCAACATAATATGAATTTCTGCATCTAAATGGCATACGGTACGTGAGTGAAATAAATACGATTCGTAAATAATACAATGAAGCAATCTTCGTACATATGGTTCGTAAATCAAATCGTCACAAGTCGAGCCATTTCTTCCATCTTACATTTGCATACAAACAACTACTGTTATACAAAATTTTATTACTTCTTAAAACACTTATTTACCGAATAGGCCCGTGTTTTTAAGTGAAACTTCTTATGGGATGGCTTTGAAATTCTGATCCGCAACCTTTTTGTGTAACGAAAAGTGGTAGCGGTAAACTCTGTGTCGGTAGAGTGATAATCACCTAAGTTAAACAACGTCAGGCGCTGTCAGTATTTGAATGGGTGATCACCTAGGGGCACCGCGTGACGTTAGCTTTTTGTTTTTATTGTGCTTTTTATAAAGAAGTTTTCACTTTTTTGGTCATAAACACACACACACACACACACACACATTTTTCTCATTTATTATTGGACTACATTGGATTTATTGCAATAGAAAAATATATTAGGAAAAAGATAAAATAAACTTGAGCTCGATAATAGCTTAATCCGATGTAGCGATTGTCGCTAAACAAGTTACTCCATCGATGTCATGAATTGATTGGTATAAGTAATGTTTGTTCGAATAATGTTTAAACAGTAGAACTCGAAAACTGCATGAATCTATTTTTATTATGTCGAAAGTTTGGACAATGACTTACACATCAGAGAAAGTGGTGGAGCTACATGGCGCAAGGGTCAGCGCTCGAGGCCGTCGGACTCCGTCGGTATTATCGGACACGGCCTGTGCTGACCCTAGGGTGGACCTTGACACATGCCAAAAGCCACGTTGTGCCGCCCCAACACCATCTATGCGTTCGATACGCACCCAATCTGTACATAGATGGACTCTAGTTATGTTAAGCAATTTTCGTCAAGCGATTACGGAAAAAATCCCCATGTCCTATGCCACGGTATAATTAACCAGTAAATCAAATGTCACTTAAATCAGTCCAATCGATGAGTCATGACTGATGGACAGACACACTTTTGAATTCATCTGAATATATATTACTAGCTGATACACGCGACTTCGTCTGCAATGTTCCATGCATGCGTACCAAACCGCTTGACCCAATTCCCCACGCCAAGAATATACAAACCATTGTACGATTAATACTTATAAAACTCGTAGTCCCCAAAACTTTAATAACTTTTATATTCAATGTAGACATCGTGTTATTTTTATTTTACATAAGGGCTAAATAACTAAGAAGAGAAATAAAAAAAAAATGTTATCAATCTATCCAATAGTTTGAAGTACAACAACAGACCTCTATTATTGTATTTATACAAACAAACATCTGAGATGTTGATCGAGCACCATGAAAGATGGCACACCTAATTATCCCCCCATGACGGTTTTAACGCTATTGACTACACTATAACTCGTCACTAGGAGGCGCAAAAGTACATTAAGTTCTGTACTGTTTAATCCACCGCAATGAAAATTGATATGCATATATTTGAACTTAGATAAAATGTACTTCAATTTCCATTTTTTAATTTATTAATTGAATTGTATTATCAAAATACCGAGTATTAGGTATTCTTATTGTTAAAAAAAAATTCTTGTGATATCGTAAAATGGTATTAATTATACTTGTAAAATAAAAATAAAACGTAACTGTCAGACGGCCATTTTAAAATCGCGTTTATGTTTATAAAACAAATTTAAACATTCTGCAAATAACATTACCTGTCAACGGTGGCTGCGAATCAGGCTGGCAATTATTACAATAGCACCGGACTTGTCCCCACGAAACCGCTCTCCTGAGTTCGGGGTAGGGGCACACCAAGAAATTCCAATACTTAAGGACCAAGTGTAAATGCTCGCAGTTCTCCCCGGATGCCTCCCATTCGGACTCTAAACTTTGGCCCTCCGTTCCCTCCTGGTCCAAGCACAGAATTCGATTAAGATAGTTCAAGTTCTCGATGGACAACTGTTCGGACCACAGTTCATCGCGACGCGTCGACTCGTCTATGGAAGACGATTGTTCTTCGGTTAAGTCCGGTAAATTCCCTGTCTCTAATGTGAGTGCGTCCATTATCTCGTTGTCGAGGTTATCGACGTCACTCGCTTCGGGATAACGATCGTTGTGTTGAATATTTGTATCATAAAACAGTTCACTGGTACCGCCATCATCGACTAAATCAGAACAAGCACTGTGAGTTTGACGCGAGATATCTTTATCATCGCTGTCAATTGCGACCCTATTAAAGTCGTATGACGAATGACTTTTCTGTATACTGGGTAGTTCTACATCGTCTGATGTCAAAGCGGTATCCGGTAACATTAGACTGTGGTGTAACGATAATTGATTGAGACGAGCCGGTTCGCGTTCGGGCTCCTGTTTAGCCTCACTGGCACTCGGAACGGCATCCTCGATGGTTTCGATATGAGTACTAGGCCCAGCGTGGAATAATATCGGGTCTAGATCGTCTTCGATGAGATTATCGTGACTGTACGATTTCAGTTTGCGTCTAGGTGTGATATCGCTAATCGGTGATAATTCGTCGGGGTTCCGTTGCGGACCGTTCCTGAGAATAATTTCGGATTCTACGAGCGACTCTTCGCGTTGGTTCTCGGCGATTATTGGTAGATCAATCGAAGTTCCGCTTACAACGATGTGAGGATGTAGCAACACTGAAACCTGAATGTTTAGAAGAATATATGTATTCGACTATTGAAAATTACTTAAATTGATAACACTATCGCACTGACGGTGAAGGCGACCATCGTGAGAAAACCTGATACTGAGAAACGTTCTTGTAGTACCACCGTATGTGGGATCAATACAGAACTGGATTCCTCAGAGTTTGAAATCGCCAATACGTCTTGGGCTGCCGTGATGAAGAGGCCTATGACCTTGTATTGGGTCTCTTACAGGCTGATGATGATGATGATGATTTAACCATTATATCTAATATATAAAGTCTCATTTTATCTGAAGTAGAACATTTTTGGGGTCCAAAAATGAAAAGAATGTAGTGTAAAGGTGCCGATTGGGTTAAGTTACATTAGAAAGTAAATATTATTAGACTATAATTATGTTACATATTCAAAACTGTAAAGTAAAGAATAAACTTTTTATATAATATACGCTTTGGGAATCTGTTATAAAACCTAACACTTTTACCTAAAAGCACTGTTACTGGTTTTGCTGAGTGTAAAAACATAGGAGGACCAGTTTTGTCACAGTTTCTAGTACTTAAATCATGACAGTCTTTTTCGAAATCCGACTTAAAACTTCAAAGTTTTTCTAAATGTACATTAAATTATCAAGAATATATTGGATTGAGACGGAGGAGGGGGAACGGGGGAGGGGGGAAGAGACAATGTAGAGGGGGGAGGGTGAAAGGAGGAGGGGGGTGTTTGAAAAGAGAGAATTAAAATACCGAATTCCTACATTAATCGTAACATTACAGTTAAGGACACATAATTAAGATTGGCTTAAATATAAAATAAAGCACGTGCTATACTCACTTGACAAACTCGTCCATACAGATCAATCAACGGGAATATATGACCGACATTCCGAGGCACTGTCGCGATGACACCGATAGAATCGTTGTTCACATTGACTATTATATCGCTGTTAACTCCAAAGTGTAAAGTGAGCACCGATTGTTCCGTTACGCTATCTAACAACGATCCTTTGTCGCTATTCACCTGTAATTCAAATATCCTATATATACATATATCCTGTCAGAATAGCACGTGATATAATGCGACTCATGTGATATATAATCGACGTAAGTAAAGCCTTACAGATAAACAGACAGACGATACAAATAGTTATCAATAAAGAATGCGTTTTTTTAAAGAACAAGACAGTTTTACAACGGGTTAGGAGAGCTTCGGGACACCAAGGTGCACGCACAGTTTTAAACCGACCATAGAAAGTGGAATTAAAATTATGATTAATCAATAGAATATATGACACATAGAAAGTGGAATTAAAATTGTGATTAATAAGAAAAGTTACAGAAATTAAAAAATATATATATAAGAAAAGCACAGAATCAAAGATGAATGTTAAAATAAATGGCGCAAATGATATATTTTTAACAAAAAACTAAAACGTATAGCATAAATTCTTGCTGAATGGAAAAACACTCGGACGTGTCTACATTCATGATAATCGATCAAAGGGTATTATGGTTTATCAATTTCATAATATACACTAGCTTTTGCACACGGCTTCACTCACGTTAATGTAAATTTCAGCTATCCCTCGGGAACCAAGCTTATTTCTGGATGACAGATACCACATGTAATTTTCTGTACAGCGTGTATGCAAAATTTTATGATGTTTGATTAAGTAGTTTAGGCGTGAAAGCCTAACAAACCAACCAACCAACCAACCAACCGAACGATCGGCCGACATACCAACCAACCAATGAATCAACGAACCAACCAACCGATCAATAGATGACCGACATACCAACAAAGTCACATTCGCATTTTAAAGTGCTCCATCAGCAATGTATAAAGAAATATATACTAACATAATCGCCGTTATCGAATATGAGATCGCTGGTAATTATCCAAGCGGGCGGTTCGAGATGCACGGCGGTCGAGGGTAACGGGTCCGTGGACAGGTGACCAACGGCTCCGATACCGACGCTGCCCAACCAATCCATTACTATTTTATCCACACGGAACTATAACAACAATAACACATACAACATTCACCGACAACAATACGTTAAATAGGAGAGTGACGTAACTCGAAAATTTTGATATTAGCTACATTGACGAAAATACGCATATACGAAAATTGATAATTATCAAGTTGCATCAGTTATCGGTATTAATTATGTTATCATATTATTTTGTATAAAAATTAATTAGTGGTACCACTATTTCCATTCGAAAAATATATTTCTGTACAATTTAGCAAAATCAAAAAAAAAATATTCAACATACAAACAGCCTAACGTTATTGTTAAACACATATATTTAATAAATACATATTATAGATTCGCCAGGCATAATACATAATACATTTGTGTAAATATTAAAAATAATATGTATGAGATTGTATGGATTTGTATGTATGTTTGAATGGATTTAATTTAAAATCTATTAACGGGTGTTGACCATTATGCTATATGCTTTTTACGACTTCATAAGCACTTTAGACTACTATTTTTTTTAATACGCCCAGCAACTGTGAGGAGGATGCGATTTAATAAATCTAATAAAATATGAATCCATGTTACAATACGCAATACTTAAAAAATTATAAACAATTCTAAATGTAGGTTTCACATTAAAATAGAACAGAACCCGAAGAAGAATTTAAGGTACGTATTATTTTTTTCTTTCTGTAAGCGCTAAGCAATCATCATACGATTATTTCGTATTATCGATTTAATCGACGCCAGCTTATAATTGATTTAAAAAAAAAAAAATACTTACCCTAAAACTGTGGCCCCGTTTCAAGGGTTGACTTATTATTGCTATGCCATCTTTATAGCTTGAAGTTCGGACAGCCACCGTCTCTGGAATGTGTAGTAGTACCAAATAATGTATAAAAAACTAAATACGATTTATAAATGAAAAAAATGTTGCCAGCAAATAGAATTTTAGTACAATTTTATTTGTACTGCGTACGTTTTGACTTTTTTCAAATTACGGTAAACCTTTTTGTCTTGGTCACCAATTGTTAACCGTGTAAATAATGTATACATACGGCCTGACAATCGAATTGACGCCTCGAAATGATTAATGCCCCGGATACAAAACAGTAAGTGACACGATGGTTCAATACACAGTTTAATTGATTTTTATCGGTCGATTAAAGAATCTTTTTAAACAATTAAAATAAATAAAAGATAGGTTCGCAAATGTGATGTATGTTTTTGACATTTTAACTATGTCACTAGGCTTATAGATTGCAATGGGAGGTCAATAATTCTAATTAATATTACAATTGTCTAGATATACATATATGTATTGAACTGTTTTAGTGAATATAAACGCATTACTTCTGAAAAGCTGCATTTCTATTTAGTTAATTAATTTATTTTGTTGTATGAAAAAAAAAATGTTTGCAAAAAATCGTACGGGAGAAGTGAAAATTTTTGATTAAAAATCCTCTATACCAAAAAATAAGTTAGTGAGTGGTGGGACAGAAGAAGCTAGCAAGCAGATCTTCGAAAATATTGATACAATTGACGTCCAGTTGTTGAGTTGGCATTTAATTATATAATCGTACTGTAAAAGTTAAACTTTTTTTTTTGTCACTTATTTTTATTTTGTACGAATTTCATACATTTTTATATGGAGCAGCAAGCTATACAAAAAAATCAGGTTACCTTTGTGTTAACAATGATGTTATAGTAACATAAAAAGTTACTATGTAATTTTTCAGTTAAAAGTGGGAATTTTGACGGCCTTACTCGTGAGTTTAAAGTATTATAAGTGTAATAAACATACCGGAACTGCACAGTTTGATGTTCTTCCCGTGTACGTAGTGAAAAGTGTACGGCAGTGGGTTCCGACGGAGACGCGGTTCTGACGTCACAGTCGATACGGTCGCCTCCTCGCTCGGGTCAACCGCGTTTTCACTCGTAACGTGCGGTTCTCTCGGTTCCATTTTAGAATCGGCGTCCGATGTCGACGGTTCATCGGTAACGGTCGCCGGTATCGGTGTTTCATCGGTCTTCGGGACAATCGTCTGTCCCGATGAATCGTCAACGTTCGCGTTCGTAACGTTCGTTTCGTTGTTAGACGCCTGTGTCGGTGGTGGTACCGCATTCGATTTGTTCGGTATCGTATCTGTTGAGAATATATTTTATAATGTGATATAAATTAAAATCAATTAATGAATGTATGTATGTATGTACGACCATCGCTACATGGGAGTTACACTTATTTGCCAATTTTTTTTTTCTATTTTTTTGTTGTATGTAGAGATTTGAAAGGAATTCTTTGAAAAATCATACGGAGATTGAAAAATTTACGTTATAAAGTCTCCATATAAGTGGGACGGTACAGACTTTAAAAAATATTGACATAATTGACGTGTAGTAGTCCAGATAGCAATTTTAATTAGTTTAAATAGTCGTATTGTAAAGGGAAGATTTAGTCTCTTCTTCTTCAACAGTATTCTCGTGCAAAGCCGAGACGGGCAACTAGTAATCGAATATACAACATTAGCCTCGGAGCATATCGATAAGTACTACGTATAAAACAACCATTCGAGTACGTAAACAATTTACACAAAAAATGAAAAATGCTTTTTTACCGTTTTATTACACGTGTACGAGTATTCGAATTTACGAATTACTCGTCAACGAATCGAATCGAGTAATTCGATTCCAAATCGAGGCAAATCGATAAACTTAAATAATTCGAATAAATCGACTTAATTTATTCATTTTTAATATTTATTGTACTCCATTATAAACATACACTATAAAGCTTTACAAATTATGTGATTAGTACAAAGGGCGACCTAATTGCTTTTTTTTTTAAAATAATCATTTATTTATTACATTTTATTCTAAATAATTACATAATTTTTTGTTTTTTTCTTTTCTTTATTATGAATTTATTATATTTTTGTGTGACCATCATCATAATGACAAAAATATTACTTTATTTGTGCATAACAATGCGATAAACATAGAATTCAGTTATCATGGTATACATCTTTGCCATTTCACGGGACCTTGAAAAAAATAAAGTCGTTACTACAACACCAAAATTCTTCTTAATATAGGACTCCTTTGGGACTTCTATATAGGTCTTAGGAATGACTTGCAAGCGAGCGGTAAGCACTTTCCACCAGGAAATTTCATTGCCAAGCCCCTTTAACACTATTTATATTATCTACCAGTATGATATTGATAAACTATAAATAAAATATTAAAAAAAAACATAGATTACTTGAATTTTGATTATTCGCTACACCAGTCGCCTGAGGTACCGAATAAATCTTCGTCACTGCTCCAAACAATTCCATTACGACAAACACTTTCTGTAAAAAAAATAAAAAAAGGGATTTTTTTTTTTAAACAAACATCTACTGATATACCTAGTCTTATGTTGAAAATCGAAGAATAATTATTTTTAAGTAGATTTATTTCCGTTTTCTTTTTTTTTTCAACTGAAAAACTGCTATATGTCATTTTTTTATACATTATTATACACCGAAAACTTCCACCCTTACCCAATCAATATAGTACAACAGTTGTCAACAATACATTAGATTTATTTAAAAGAATAACAAATCAAAATTTAAGACATATGAGTCGTTAGATTTCAAAATCAGCTAAATCCAATTTTAATAGTTCATAGTTTATTTTTTGGTTTTATTAAGATCATCAAAGTGTTTCTACCTGTGCAATTTGAAGATCTTAAAAAGTAAGTAAGAATCTTATGAACAGTCAAATTTGGAGTTCGATCACGGAACATAAAAGCAGAAAAACTTAAAAAAATAATGAACATCTTACATGAACGATTAAAGTTGGACTAAGCTGATTTTTAAATGTAACGACACATATGTCAATTTTAAATTGACAGCAATATAAATTATATCAAAAACCTTAAGAGGAATCGTAAAAAAAATTTAGTTTTGTAAATTTTTTAACCCAGATTTGATAAAAAAAATACACGTGTAGTAGTAAATAATTGTAAAAGTGGTAAAGTGTAAGAGTTGAAAATAATACATTTCGAAAACGCAAATATATACATATATATATATATATATATATATTAAAAATGTATCAAAAATATAAAATGGTGACTCACATCGGGCACCTTTTCAATCGCCATCTCGAGCTGTTCCGAGTTGTAATAAACTAGAACCCTAGAGTCGCTGGTCTTCTTGAGGCCGACCTTATCACCGGGCTTGAGCCACTCGAACGAGGGTACGAAAGTGTATATATCCTGTTGCCTTGTACCTGGTTTCGAGTACTTTATATATCTGCCTGAAAATGTAATCGAACTATTATTACAACAATGTGAAGGGAAACGATATTTAAAACGGGCATACCCTAGAATAATGACTAAACGGATAGCATATAAGAAATTTCTGTATATATAAATATTGTATATTTAGGAAACTGAATACAATGTGTTTTTTTTTTTTACATGGGGATATCCCTTATTAATACCCACCCCGCTGGGCAGCGAGGGTAGGTTATGTCCGACTCCCACAGACTAAAACCCCGTAGTGCCTCTTCACACCTTTCGAGCCGAGGGGAGCAGGAACTGCCTACGGCACTGCATCTGCTTCCCGAACATTATGTTATAGATCAATGGTGGCCAACCCCAGCCCCCCCCCCCCCACGGTTGACCTATAATGCGCCTGGTGCAAGATTAACAAAATACTAATTTAAATATGCCATCTTTTTTTTACTTTTCTTAACCATACATTTTAAAATAAGTAATAAGTACTATAATCATTTTATTATGTTATTGTAATAACACGAATATATGTTACTATCACTAGGACACACTTCAAAAGAAAAAGGTTGTCTGTAAAGTCGGTTTACGGACGATAATTTTACGTACAAACGTCATAAGAAAACATTGATGAAAAATTATGCCTCACAAGCCGATTGCTTAGGCCGATCCTGACTAAATCGCTTGTTACGCGCTCTCGTTTGCACGCTCGGCTCCGGCGGAACGTGACTATGAGCCATGCTATTTCGCGCGTGCAACCAACGTTCATCGATTTGTTAGACGTGATCACGTCAAAAAAAAAACATGCGCTCACCGCCCCCGTAACCTTTTCCATTGTGCACTTGCTTTGAAAAAGGTTAGCAACCTCAATTATAGATTAAACATGTGCATAGTAAACTGTTGTTACGGATATCGACAAATGTTTGTTCTTTTATTTTATTTGTATAAGAAAAAAATGATTTCTTTAAAATACTTCATAGATTTTTAGAGTTTGCCTACATTCTCATGTAATGTTAAATGGCGATGTGCTCCAAAATGGTGAATACTCTAAACCTACAAGGAATACACCAACAGTTGTTTGGACACAGATTTTCAACTTGAGGGTGGTAGTTAGCCAGGCGGACTTAGACAAAAACCGTAACCTATAGAGTATTAAGAAATTATATATATTACAGTGGATTTCGGTTATTACGACGTTGGAGGGACCATTTTAATGTTGTCGCTATATAAGAAAGTCGCTATACCCAAAATAGCAGAAAGTCATGTTCATATATTTAAATGTATTTATTTATCAAACTATGTATGTTTTTTCTTTAACAGTAAATGCACGTCTAGGAGCAATATTCACAAGTTTACGAAACACTGTTCACACTGGAAATTGCTACGTAACTGATTCATAACTTCAACTTTGTACACGTGCCAAGTAATCCTACCCACAAACAAAGCAAGCATATCTGGCCATTTGTTAATGTAAATAAAGGACAAGAAAACGTAATCGTTTTATATATCTTTGTGCCTTTACCGACTCAGTAGTAATCGCAAATAGTTCATAACAACAAGTCGCTATACCCGAAATTGACGCTATATCCAAAGTCGCTATATCCAAAGTCGCTATAGGCAAATGAATTTCCTAACGAAAGTATATTTTAAATTCAAGTGATGTAAGTCTGAAGTCGCTATAACCGAAAAGTCGTTACAACCGAGGTCGTTATTAATGTAATCCACTGTATGTTGATAATTTTTAATGCTAAATTTAATTATATAATTTTATATAGTATAATTATACTGTACCGTCTATATAAGCGGTGTAATGCGGCAGAAACGATATTGATGGCGGCAGGCATCGATTGACATGCGCATTCAGTATGTTGACATCAGTAACCCCCATACGAAAACTACCGGCGTAACCGTGTTTGCACTGAATTATTTTTATCTGTGTGTGCATAAAATTTCCGAGTTAAATCAAAGCAAAATTCATCCATTCCCCCTATATCGGCTACATGTAAAATTACTTTTCAACACTTCAGTTTTACACATACAACTATTTTCGTATAAAAAAATGCATTGGAAATCAAAGCAATTCGTATTCTTCTTCCTCTCTCCTCTTATTTTATTCTTTTTTTTTATTTGTTAAAAATGAATGAAAAGTTTAGTTAGTTCTTCGAAATACAACGGCGGCCTGACAGTCTATATTCTTGAATGAAAAAAAAAACAAGACAATAGAGAGAAGATGAAAAGAAGAATAAACACGAAGTAAAAGAAGAAATATGGCGTTTAACCCTAGATATTTTCATATGACATTATGGTAATGAATTTAAAAGTATTTAAGATAATTTGATTTACCTCGAAAATCTCGTTGACAGCGAGATGGGCGGAGCTGAATACTAAAGTGGCCATCGGATCAGGTATGAGCCTACGCGCTATCGAATAGTCGTGCATCAGGCAAATGTTGTCGCCACAATATTCGGAAAAGCTCCTGAAAATGTTTTGGTTTTATCGTCACTGTTCATAAAAAGAAGTCTCCAATTACACAATCATTATCCATCGAGAATAGTATATGTTAAAAAAACGGGCGTGTGTCGCAAATACACACGATAGAAGTGAAACTTTTGTATTACAGGGAAACATTTTAATTAAAGAAATACAACAAAATGCCAACGTCACGCGGTGTTCCCAAACGGACATCCATCCAAGTACTGACCGCACTCCTACGTTGCTTAACTTCGGTGTGATCGGCTGAGAACCGATGTGTTTAATTCTACCCACCACAGTATTTAACCCCCACCACTTTTCGTCACACAAAAAGTTCACCGATCATGATTTCAAAGCTTCTCCATTAGAAGTTCCACTTGAATAACTTATATTTTTTTTAACTTATCATTTGAATACAGACTACTAATATACATTCCGAAAGAATATATTGTGAGAAGGAGCGAGCACTTTTTGCATTGTTTCACTTCAAACATGATTTATAAAAACTAATCATAGTCTTGTTATCAAAATGATATTGAGTTTTTTTTTTTTACAGAATGCTACTTTTTTTTTCTATGCGGTAATAGGTATTGAATAAATGTTGTAAAAGTACTGAGCGTGGAGTATGACGAATATACATTTATAAATAATGGCTTAGACTCGTCGATAGTATGGAAAAAACCGTTACGATTTTTTTTTTAATTTACAGCACTCAATTTCATAAATAGATATTTAAAAAAAATCCGGTTGACAAACGGAGGGAAAAAAGTACTAAGCTGTTTTAGCCCTTAGCCTATTTACAAATGTTTTATGACACTATTAATTAATATTAATATAATTACCAATATGGCGGAGGCGGAGAAGTTAACGGTCGTAAGTTGCCGATTGCAGAGTTGTCCAAATTTGTACATCCGTTATAATTGAAGGCTCTCTCTTCATTCTGTAGTATTGTTACCTACAAAATCACGATGTATACTTCACATATATCGTTTAAAAACATAATTTATAATTTTTTTTTATTAAATATGTATAATGATCAAATATATACCACCGTATGAAGTAAATAATAACTACTAATAGTTTAAGGTTTTGAAGTTATACTTCTTTTGGCGCGTTAGGTAAAAATTAAGAGAGTAAATTTTTACGATGCGCGCTTACGTCACACCGTCACGAAAAACCGACACCCTGAAGTTAGCTATAATCAACATTTTTTTTTAAAAAAACCTATGTATGTATTAACTACCTTTTTTCTATAGTTAGTGTCGTTTTTTCTACAAACGTAGAATAAGACGAAAGATGAAATTTTTGAAAAGTTTTTTATCTTGTTACGCCAAAGAAGTATAACGTCTAACGCGTGTACATAAGTACACACTATCTTTGTTTATAACAAAATAAATATTGTTTCTCAAGGATAGAGACCATACCTTAATCAACATGAGTGAAACCGTGCGCGTAATAGTTTACATAAGAATTGGGTTTAGTGAAATTAGTTTATTATTTTAGTGACTATGAATTAATAGACCCAATCCTAACATATACCATTATTATATATATAAATAGATAAACAGATTATACGAATAGCAAATATTATAATTCTATCATACCTGTGTACATTGCCCGTACAGGTCGACGACTGCGTAGATGTTCAGGTGTGGTACGTACCAAGCTTTACCCATGTCCATACCGTCCAGGTAATAATGAAGGCTACGGTCCGCGTGCCACATCATACCTGACATATTACAGAATTTATACTATCTTCCATTTGTCAAAAACAAATAACGTATCGTTTTTTAAATAACATCTAAGTTTTCATATTTTAATCGTTAACGGAATCGATTATATTTGAAAGTATCAATTTATATGATTGATTTTATCAGCCAATTAGCGACAAGCTAACAATCCGCACAGCCAATCAGCAGTCAATTATGTATGCCTTAGACTAATGTCATATAACAGTTAACTCCGGGACGTACCCTTTTACTTTACCATCATCAGAGACTAGCAATCAGCTCAATATTGAAAAAAAAAAGTTACACTTCATTTTTTTATACGAATGAGTAAATTGACATTATTTAAAGAATAATGTTGCCATATATATATTTCTAGCGTTGCCCAATCGGTTATTGTATATATCACTATTATTAAAAACAATTTCACATATGTAGTTAGGCTTTTATTACTTTTGTATTATTTAACATACTAGATAATAAATAATTACAATAACATGATTTAGAAGAGCAAGTAATATACATATGTCAACCTAACAAAAAATAACGCTGTAAAATTAATAAAAAAAAAAAAAAAACAAACTTTAATCGATTTTCCTTGTTTTTTTAAGAGAAACTATAGGTAAACAAATTCGAGTGTGACAGTCTTGGGTTACGATAGACGTGTGCGGTATGAGTTAACACGTCGTTTTCCCTCCCCCACCACATCATCCGGCCCCCCGATAACATCTAGAGTACTTCGTCCACCGCCAACGTCTGGTATCCCGTAAAACGGATGCGCACGGACGTGTCCAAAAATCTTGTAAGCCTTTATGATTATTTCTGATTATAGTTTCGTGAATTCCAATTAATTAACAACACACGAAATGTCATTTATCGCTATGCTATTGAAAAATAGCAAGTAGTAGAAAAGTAGTTGATAAGCAAGGCACTAAAAACTATTTGCATACAACGACAGACTATATCAGAGGAAGTATGAAAATAGCACCAGTGATAGAGAAGTTAGTATGGTATGGGCATGTCATGGGGAGATATGAAACTAGAAACGCTTTAAGTATGAAAGTGGACAAATATATGAGAAAACTGTAAAAAGTATGGATAGATTGTAGATTGTGATTAATGATATTTGAATACTGTGAGATGGTATCTGACGGGGAGAGTGGAAAACGAAAACATGTTGTGCCGACCCTACTTAGGTGGGATATGAGTAAGAAGATGGTAATTTGGATACAACGACACCCACCCACATCATCATCTTACCCTTATCCCACCTAAGTAGGGTCGGCACAACATGTTTTCCTTTTCCACTCTCCTCTGTCAGATGTCATCTCAGTATTCACACTTTTTATACACATATCGTTTTTCACACAATCCCTCCACACCTTTTTCGGTCTTCCTCTACTCCTATATCCGTCCACTTTCAAACTCAAAACTTTTCTCGTTACACAACGAAATAGTGTGAAAAACAACAACAACAACAACAACAACGACACCCACCCACATATTTGTATTTAAAATAGACTCCTTTTTGCGTTGAAAATTACATTTTATGGAAACTATAGATTATGTAGCAGTAAAATAACTTAGCACAGCAGTGTCCAACGATCCAGTATACTTACCGACTCGACTGCCAACAATGAGTGTATCTAAATCGAGGGGATATCCACTCCGGACGCACTCCCCGTCCTTCATCATTGCCGCCCCGCTTAGTATGTACGTGTCCCAGTTCAGGTCGGTGGCGGTGCCGGCTATGGCGCCAACACCACCGCTCGATTCCAAATCATCTGGTCGTATTGCTGTCACACCTGTTCGGCACGTAACAGATACGAAAAATTAAGCCGAATTTCGCTAAATCTCAGGTGGGGAGACAAGGGGTTTCGGCATGTATCAGTTTTTTTTTTTTTTCGGAAAAAGAAAGTGGTGTACGAATGTTAGAAAATTAGATTACTTTAAACTAAAACATAATTCTAGACTAAAATATGTTTAAATCTAACACAATTCTTATATATATAGGTACTAAAAACCATAAATATATGTAGTTATTTAGTATTGCTATATTGAAATGGGGTCCCCGATTATTTGTTGGTTGAAAAATTATGGCGCTCAGTTTAAATGTCTAGTAATAATTATTGTGATTATACGAAGAACGCCGCAAAGCAGCACAGTAGCCCTTTGATTGTTTAGGCGCTATTGGCCACCTGACTGTACACGCACAAACAACACTTTAATATTATCGCTATATCTTAATAAAAACAATAAAGCAAATTGTATTTTTTTTATTTTCAATAATTCCACCACATTTATACTCAAAATACAAATATTGGAAAATCTCGCATGAGATTAGGACGGGGGAAGAGGTGAAGACAAATTTCACGAAATCAAAATAAAAAAACCCTCAAAAACACCTCACATAATTAATTAGACAACGAGTGAAAAGTATATTTGGAAGTGTGAACACAAGAAACACAGGATAAGTAACATTACACTGATATTTAGAGGTAATTTTCTCGAGTATTGTGTGTGTGTGTGCTACGGACTGTATAACAAAACAATGTATACCTATCTCAAGGCTGCCGATCCAGCAGTCGACCATCTTGTCGATACGTAGCTCGAACATGTCGCATTCGCGCAACGGCCTCGAACTGAACAGCACCGCGTCGTTGAACTCGGAGTAGACGGTCGCCCTTGTAGCGGTCAGACGGTTGCGATTCAGACGGGCGTTACGACCATGTACTCGATGGAAACACATCTCACTACAATGGTTTTTTTTTTTTTTATTAAACAACATAATAATTCTCGAGTCTTCGACAATCTCTTTTTGACCTCTCGGAATATAAATGCATTATAACATTATAACATTGAGACAACTTTTTGTAGGTGGTAGAGCTACGCTGAAGCTATCACTGGTTTCAGAATGAATGGGTCGGCTCGCCCGACGCCCGGGGTAGTACCACCCGACACACAGAAAACCGACGTAAAGTAACAGTAGTTGCAATGTTGCGTTTCGTTTGGTCAGTGAGAGCGCCAGAGGGCCACATATATTAAAAGGCCGGCAACGCACTTGCGACTCCCCTGGTGTTGCTAGTGTCTATGGACGGCGGTGGTCACTTACCATCAGGTGACCCACCTGCTCGTTTACCACCTATAATATATAAAAAAAAACTTAAAGCTATATAAATGAAAATTTTAAATTCCTATAGTAATATTTTAACTTTGATTTGTATTAAACAGTTCACTGTAATTTATGCTATCTCGAACTTACGACAATATTCGGAGTAGACAAAAAGCTTGACTAAGACAGCAATTCTCCATCATGAGAGTGGTAAAATTAAAATAAAAGATTTATATATGAAACTGGCGTTACCAACAAATGAATTATTTAAAAAATATATAAATAATTATATACACGAGTAAGGAAATATACATGCTGTGGTTCTAAAGTTACAGACAAATAGTGAAGTCTAGGGGTTCCTGTTAATTCACTCCAACATAATCCGTTCCTTGTCCTCTGTGGCGGTAGAGGGGTACCCAATGGCAGGTTTATCCCAAGAAAAAAAAAATTGGCGTGTAACTGTATTCAGTATGGAATGCAAATTATCAATTTTATAAAAATAAATCCAATCCAAATTTTTAAAACATTTATATTATCGTAGTGGTAAAAAAACAATAAGTACGAAAATACTTTGATACGAAATTTTACGATTTTTACGATTACGAATAACCTGTTCTACAATAAGAAAAGGAAATTCAGGCAAAATATAACTAGTATTTTAAAGAAGCAGTCTAATGCTAGTCCCGTAACTGCGTGTACCGTCACGAATTTTTATCTAGAGTCACACTAAATGCAGATGTGGGTAGACATTATCGTTGTGCGTTACAAATTATCGTACTAAGTAACGCTAGACGCAGAATGATAACTGAAGTGGCGGTTGTTACACACAATAAAGGAACTCGGACAGGCTAAAATTAAGTTATAATTAAATTGTATAAATGTTATTCTGCGCCTTTATTGGAAATAATTTTGATGTTAGTTTTTAGCACGACAGGTTTTTTTTTTATATATTATAGGGGGCAAACGAACAAGTGGGTCACCTGATGGTAAGTGACCACCGCCGTCCATAGACACTAGCAACACCAGGGGAGTCGCAAGTGCGTTGCCGGCGTTTAAATATGTGGGCCTCCGGCGCTCTCACTGACCGAACGAAACGCAAGCAAAATAGTTGAAGTTTCGTCACGCTGGTATGGGACTAGCATTACAGTAATTAAGGGTACAATATCAAAAACAAAATCAGACACACGCGTACAATCTACCACACATAATGACTGTCCATTGCTTTAGCTACAAAAGTAACATTTATAATTGGCTGTAAGGTTTGTTAAGGGGAAAAGCGAACGGCGGAAACCTAGGAGATTACCAAAAGTAGCATAATTGCCTAATTATACTGCAGTTTTCACACATTTAGACAGACAAATTCCTTGCTATATTAATAAAAAAAAAGAATCGATTCTGTTTTGGGGGAGCAAATAGGAGAATTCAGAATCACAATTTTGTATAGGTATATTCAGTCCGAATTACGGTTTTCTCTCTCGCACTCTATTTGATAGTTCGGACAGAGTACGACAGCAATAGGACTCCTTTTAATACCGAATCTACAAACCTTAATTTAATATTTTAAATTAACCCATGGACTGTTCAAAACCATAAAGTTTTAAGTTCCATACAAACAAATGTGTACCTTATGAGGCAACAGGTCAACAGACTGTTGGCAGCATAAGCTTAAAAAAAACCTAATTTATTACAAAATTTTGAAATATAACGTATTATGTATTGTAAAATTGTATCTTTTATGTAAAATGTATTTTAAAATTATTTTTGATTTGTAAGAACTTTTTTTAATAAACCATGCAATTTACAATGTATGACGTCATGAAATTTAAAAACAAAATTAAAACCATAATCTGCCATTTTGAGACCTGAGTCTTACAAAATCAACCGATGGGAACGATAATATAAACTTACGGGTATACTGTGGCATTAGATTCCGTAGAAATCGGCGAGTCAGGCGACATGACGAGAGGCGGCATATAACAGTCGACAATGGTCGCCTGTGCGACTCGTCCGTACAAATCTGCGTAGTAAAATTGATGTCAAAGATCGTGCATTAGCGGGGATATCTCTAAGACAAAAAAATTATACCACACCTATGATACCGAATACGTGTTCGGGTATGTTAAACGCGGCCGGACCTTGATCCACTCCGTTTACGAAAAAATGCAATATGCCCATATCTTTACGCATCACACCCACTGTGTCACCTTCCTGGAAACGACAATAGCTCTGCTTTCATCATAATATCGATAAAAACTGGTGGTGACTGGTTGGGTACAGATAAAATAACTATTTTTTTTTTCATCGGTCTCCAAGAACATACTTGTTCAAAAATGATGGAAAAAGATCTGTCAAAATTCGAGCTCTTAATAGCTCTATCTGAATAGAAATAGACAAAGATAAGAAAAAACCGGTTCAGTACAATTTCTCCCTCTGTTTGCTTTTTTTTATTTGAATTTTTCAGGCAACAATTCTTCTGGTATAATACTGCCATTGTCGAGTAGGTAATAATATAACAAGTGTCCTGTAATCATTTCAATGGTCCAACAAGATGAGGGCTCCCTTGTTAGAAAATTTCACTTGTGCACAATAACCGAACCATATAACATGAAATACCACCAATATTCCAAAATATAGAGCCAAATAACACAAGAACATCAATCAAATATAAAACCCACTACACGAAGGACTATTGTTATCGATAATCTTCTTTGGAAAAAGTTCGTTGTTTTTCCTTAATATTGACAGTTTGTCAAATTTCGACTACTAGACAACCACTAGTTGAAGTAACAGGCGACCTATTGGCGAATTTCGATTCTCTAATTTAAATAAGATAGAATAAATTTTAAACTTTATAACTATATAATACATTTATTAGATAGATAGTTCAGTATAGCAATTGCACAATACGAATCGATACGATTAAAGTAATGTATTCGTATACTAACCACTAATCTGTTAAGGTTACGAACATACTGAGGGATTATTATAGATCCATCTCGAATCACATCCTCTCCGGTAATAGCCCAAGTACCAGATCTAAAATTTAATAATACAAATTTAAATTTTAAAATGTATAATCATTTATACTTCACATATATACATACATACACGCGTACTTATATAAAGTAAATACTGTACAGAAAATAATTTTCGCAGTTTGTAAAATATTACTAATTTTAACAATTATTAATTGTAGTTTTGCATAAAAGAAGTTTTTTAAGTACTTAATCGTATAAAACGACGCTGAGTTATACAATTTAAAAAATGTATTTCATTTTAAAATACTTTCTGAGCGTACGTTTTTCATAATTTGATTACAGGGCTCGAAAATCAATCGCTGTCTGTTATGTACAAATACGTTTTCTAATTGAGTAATTGGCAATTAAAAGAACATTCTAAAATTTCGTGGTACTAAATACTTAACATTATTTTTTATCATATTCTATTCGAAAGGGGGATCGGTAAAATAAACAATATTTATAAAAGAACTGGGAAAACATACAAAATGTAAAAATACATAAGAAATTAATGAATATCTTTTAGTAAATACTAGTGATTTTTTTTAGTTTTTCTTTTTGTAAATATCTATGTCGAATACTAACGAATAATGCCTAGACAATATATACATATTTATCGCCGCATATTTCCTGCCCTTGATGTTTTTTAAACTTTATAAGTGATAAATGCCATACATAACGGGAAACATGGTTTAGGGAGAGACGTCCATGTGCGGAAATGTAATTGCGGTACCTTGAACTCTCGCTTATAGTATGGTATACTTAAGTACGACTGTATATGGAACCATTGTACTCACTTAGCGCTGCTCATTTTGAATGGAAACTGTATATCATCTGCTGTTAGCTGCGTGACCCCGATTTCTATACTTCCGGCCCATTTAGGTATCACCAAGTCAAGTCTTACTTGGAATATTTCATTAGTTTTTAAAGTTCTATTCGTCATTACTATACCGTTGTTGAAGTATTCGAAAGCGCTGTAAGAACAACAGCTTGTGAAATAAAAAAATAAAATACAAGGAAAAAAAAGTGTCGTAACACCATTGACTTTTATTTTTCACGAGCATGTACGAGTATTTCAACAAAGTACACATATGAGAACAAATTTATCTCTATTCGATAAGAGTTTTACAAGCAGATAGAAGGGTTTTCAGATTATTATCCAGGGTTCGTTCATTACGATTTTTCACAGGGGGAAGTTATAATTAGAAATAAAGAATCCATCCAAGTTAAAACTAGTAGTTCCAACGAATATTTATTGTGTAATTGCAATTTTAACTAACCAACTAAAATAAAAAGTGCTATTCATTTCATTTGAATTCAAACAATACTAACAAAGACTTTCGGCTTCGTTTAAATAAGGATATCGAAATTAAAGTAAACGTAGCTCCTCAGTAGTAAATAAAAAAATCAATTTGATACGTAGTTCCTGTGCTAGCCTTCAACAAACTTATTATATGCATAACATAACAACTTAAAACTACAAAAGCTTGTCGCCTATTAACACAAATAAGAATACACCAGCGATTTATATATCCTATTATATGTTACTCGTTAACTCCTTGCCAAAATTATATTAGTGTTAATAACGCTACAGATTGTTCTAAATTATAACTACACTCATGGACATGTTTAGAGGAACACAATAAAAAAAGTGACAACTTAATACGAAGACAGATTTATGTATATAATATAAGGTTTTTTTAAATTAATTGCAATAGAATCAGTTAATTAAAATTAAAAGAAAATTAACATAAAAAATTTGATTAAATGAAAAAAAATACACACATTAGAGGTAGTAAGTTCAGTATTTTAATTGTAAGGATTTTTCACATCATCATCATCATCTTACCCTTATCCCACCTAAGTAGGGTCGGCACAGCATGTTTTCCTTTCCCACACTTTTTTATGTTTATAACATAGTGTAAATTGAATATTGTTCTAAAGACTGATTTTTTTTTTCATAAGGGTGACATAACCAATATTTAGTATTATTGCCTCCTCTCGCTAATCAAAACTGCTTGCATCCATCTAGGCGTACTTTTAATTCAATTGGCAATGAAACTCTGTGGCATTAGAATTCATTCTTAAACCAATGCAGTTTTGAGGTCTCTTAAGTTAATTGATGCTCGATTTCATTGTTCAATTTGTTTTCCCAGTTTATCCCAAACATGTTCTATAGGATTTAGGTCTAGGCAAGCGTGCTGGCGACACCAAAACTTGGATGTCGAACGCAGTATAGTACACTGATACTACCGTCGAAGACCGAGGTTAAGCATTACCGTGCATTAAAAGAAAATTATCCTGACCCTTCACCATAAACTCTCTACCGACAATTATACACTCAGCGTATCTTTCTCCGTGTATCTCTACTCTAAACTTTGACACTTCCATAATCTGACTTAAAACAGGCTCTGGACTCATCAGTAAAGAGTACTGTTCGACAAGCGTCATCATCCCAATTTCGGTGCGAACTATCAAAGTTGGGACGAGCTACTCTGTGGCTTGCAGTGAGCAAAAGGCCTCTGGCGGGCAAATACAACCATACAGCGGCTATCTTAAATCTTTTTTTCATGATCGTTTTAGCGCTGTAACTTGTCGTACTTCCTGCCGTTTGTTTTCTACCTCGGAAGAAGTCACGGAAGTGCGGTTTCCGAGGACACTGCGTACAATTTACCTGTCGTCCCTCTCTGTTCATACACTTTTGCAACTTAACCTTTTAAGTCTTGTCTTTCTGTCTCTAGTCTGCCGATATCGTTTAACTCGTAATGCTTGAGGCACTTTATTATAAGTGTAACCATTTTCAATTAAAGTTAACAGCTTTCGACACCTGAGCAACGCTGAGATCCGGCATTATCATTCAAACTTATCAAATGTATTTCCCTTCATTGAATAATAACAAATTTTTCGTATAAAAAAAAATAGAAAATAAATTTAAATTAGGGAAAGACAAAAAAAAAAATTATAAGTTTTTCATAAACTACGTATCAAATACAAGTATTCGTAATCATTGGCAGTTAGCAAAAAAAAAAAAAAACAAATGAAAGTCGTACGTAAAATTCTATTAAAATCCTCTGTTTTCAAATTACATATTAATGGTATATACAGCGAGAACTATATAAGAAAATATTGTTCTGTTATTCTCTTTGGGTTCCTCTGAATACCTCCATGAGTGTATTTACATTAAATTTTTTTCACACTTTTTATTTTAGAGTACTCGTGTAGTGAGAAAGTAAATAATAGAAATGAAAGATTTAAAAACGACTAGCGAGTAAATTTATACAAAATAAAAAATAATCATAAAAATATTTCTAGAACGAGTTTAAATAAACGGATAATACTTACTTAGGCCTATGAGCAGTCTTACCATTATTAATAATAATAACATTCGAATCACGCAGCGTATGAAACAAAAGTGTGTCCTCGTCGATTCTCTGTCGAATTTGACCTACGAAAATTGCGATTCCTTGATCAAAACTACTCCAATTATACGATTGACGATGAATATGTAGACCAGGGCTGTCCAAACCACGGCCCGCGGCATGATAGCGGCGCAATAGCGGCCCGCAGAATCTTTTTTATCTTATTTGTTAAAATACATTAAATGAGTAAATTATTTTTCTTGCGACGAAATTCAAATGTTTTGGATATGTATTCGATTGTGCCGCACACAACACTATTGATTGATGTTGACAGAATTGTAAAAGACAAATGAATGAAAAAGTAGATAATAAAATAATGATACTTATTATACACTTGTATTTTATTTTTATAAATATTTTGCGGCCCCCCAATGTATTGGGTCATTTTTGTTGGCCCTGGGTCCTATGTAGTTTGGACAGCCCTGATGTAGACAACAATCTTGATACTTTACTCATTTAAAAGTACATACTCAATTATAATAGTATAAATCTAAAATATTATACCATATGTAACAATAACACTTATATATCAATAACGTCGAAGTGTTATTTCACAACAATTGTACAATTATAAACTGTTGTCCATTATTCTGCTACTGGGTAATTTGTTTTTTTGCACTAATCTTCACAACAAAGACACGTAAATGGAATTAACCTACGACATTCGTAATGTAGCTTTTTAAATATGGATTGTTGGATGTTGTATAATTGGTGATTGTTGTCATTGTAAATAATAATAACGGATAACGAACAGCAGAATAATAACGTTTTCAATTATCTGTATTACGAAGGAATAATAAATACATTACGTTGTTGATAATTGCAATCTCAAATATAACGTTACATAATATAATTCTTACCGAATTGCGAATTTCCTGGTTCAGCTTCTGCAGGTAATGCATTACTAATATTACTATCTTCACATGGGTCTACTATGGAGACCTGAAAAAGTGCGAAATCTTTTAGAGACTCTTTGACAAGTACTAAATTAAAAAAAAAACCCGCTTAGACAACATTGAAACGGTGATAGCTCAGTGACTGCATAATCAAGATATCGTTTCAAACAATGAACGTTCAAATTCTACAAAAATCTTAGAGTTTGTCAGTGAAAAAAAAATACCCAAATTCTATAGGTGGTAGAGCTACGCTGAAGCTATTACTGGTTTCAGCATGAATGGGTCGGCTCGCCCGACGCGCGGGGTAGTACCACCCAACACACAGAAAGCCGACGTGAAGTAACAGTGCGCCCGCACTGTTGCGTTTCGTTCGGCCAGTGAGAGCACCGGAGGCCCACATATATTAAAAGGCCGGCAACGCACTTGCGACTCCCCTGGTGTTGATAGTGTCTATGGACGGCCATGATCACTTACCATCAGATGACCCACCTGTTCGTTTGCTCCCTATGATATAAAAAAAAAAAAATAAATCCACACCACGGCAGATTCCCAAATCCTAGCAGCTGCTACTTTTTTTTCGGTTGTTCTTCTTTTTAATACCTCATTGGTTTTTAGCGTTAACCCACAATCTCAATTCAAGTGCAGCTGCCGGAAAACACCAACAGGTGCATGTTGACAGATATTCAACTTGAGTACCCCACCCACCATGCTATGGTATTATCACAATATTTTCCTTCACCGAGAGCTCCGGTACAGTCGCAAGTCGTGTCCGAACACGCTATCGCTAATATTCACCACCACACCATTACCTAATTCAAGTAACATTATGTTCAAAGGCATCCTCGTTAAAATTAAATTATAAGTATACAAACGTTTCAAAACAACTCACTTTAACTGTCATGCCATACAGATCAATGACACCCCACACTTGTTGTTCAACTCTATCAGCAGCAACGCCCTGGTCGATACCATTAATATAGTAATGCAATTTCCCGTTTCCCTTCCTCATCAATCCCACAGTGTCCTCTTCCTTCGAACATATACAAAAGACTTACGGTAAGCGTATACATTGAATAATGGTAACCCAAGAAATATGAATATTTCAAGAGAGAACCAGAACGATTCCTTTTTAAATGGCATTTTAGCGTATATCGTTTATTGTATTCAGTATTCAGTTTTCAATATTAGTACGACATACATTTTGGTTTGGATTAAGAATTACAAGATTTACAATAGACCTATATGGAGACCTGAAAATTAATAAATATGAACTTACTCGGAGTTCATCCAAATTAAAATTTCCATATTCCATGCACGTCCCGTGTCCATTGAGCAGGACTTTACAACCGGACATCATTATCGTACCGGAGTCCATGTTGGTCATCGTAGATGGGAATCGAATGGTTGCTGGATTGTGTGTCGTTACACCCACCTTCATACGAAATGAATCAATTACCATTGTTATCCAATCAATCGCTCTCTCAATACTGACGACCATGACATATTTCTCTTTTTCTTTTTTAATCGTATATAAGGGTTTAGCAATTAATCAAGAATTTTATTTGAGGTTAAGTGAATATGTGGCCCAAAAACATATGTATGACGACAGATCTTCAACTTGAGAGTTGCTAGCAAAAATCAGCAAGTTCGAATCCTGGCATCTTCCAGCGAACATTTACATAATTACCAGGGTAACACTATCTGCTGAGAGATAGACTAATCGTGAGATATATTTTTATTGTAATAATGGATGTAGAAAAAATTGTTGATCATCGGTATAACATCATGTGCTGGATAGGCGACGGACGATTACGCCCATAACTTAACTCGGGTAGAGGCATTTGACCTATCGTAAGATCCTTACCTAGTGACGTTCTTAGATAATTAAGATAATTCTAACGACACCTCCTCCATAAATGTATAAAATCCATCAAACCATTTACGCTTCAGTGTTCTAAAGAAATATAGAAATGTACGAAAGTATATTACACTCCTTCGGCATAGTCTAACAAAAAATAGCATATAAAGGCGTATACCACCATGATACTAAACTATTTTTTATCTTGGTATAAAGAGTCACTATTATGTTCTAGTCTGTAGTTGGTGTTAAAAGGAACTCGAGCCCCAAAATTTCGTAAAAGATTGGCATGATTTTAATACTAAAAGTAATCACACATCAGCCGTCTTATATTTAAGGTTATGTGTAGGGCAAATAAAAATTTTTTAAGCATTAGTGTTAGGTTTTAAGGTAACATTACTGATTTACCGGATAGTATATTCAACCATCATGTCAAAAAAATTTAATATCCAAAGGCTATTATGGGGTGGATTATTACGTGAACGTTAGTGATGTTTGGAAACTACACTACATCAGTTAAAAACGATGTTAACAACAATGACGTCTATGGTCGTAATAAAAAATCTAACCAAAGACAACATATTAACACGTGGTAGAAATGAAACCTTTAAAAAATGATAAAATATTGATATAAACGAAACACATATACAAATACACCACGCTAGTTACGACGTATGACGCCTTTTTCCAAGGCTTCGTAATACTCAGGCGCATACACATGTACTAACACATAACGTTAGGACCAGAGTATGTATTAGGTAGTACAGTATACAATAACGATACCGCGTAAATAAGTACTGTACATTTTACTCTATCTCATTCTCTCGCACATTAAATCCTATAGTTGTATATGTTCGTCCCTTTCATCGTAAAAAAAGGTAAATTTTGCGGATTCTTCTCAATGATTGGGATGTATTCCGAAGGATTGGTAGTGTTTTAACTGCCCGTAAACGCATTTTCAGGGCCTAAATTGGGGAGAGCATAATTGATTCTAATTTAAAAAAAAAAACAACATTCTAGAGGCTAAAGTTATTATAATTATTATTAAGTATTATCTAACCTCTATACTACCGCTCCATTTATCGACGAGTCTATCAATGCGTATCTCAAACAGCTCATTGTCATATAGAGGACGATGCGTCATAACAACTCCATTATTATAATCATCCAAAGGGCGAGCTCTTTCCGCAGTCCTGGGAAATATGTTAACCATAAACAATAGCACAAATCTATATTATTCGTACTCTATTAATTTTTAAATTGACACATACTTGTTATTTGCGGATAACTTAACAAGAATCCCGCATCTCGGATGAAATCTTAAACGATCCTGAGCAACTGTAAAAATAACGATACACTAATTATTCAGTTAAATACAAATATGGATGTTATAGCGATACCTAGTAGTTACAGTGTAAAACTAGATACTTGATTTTTTTAATTGTTCTAAGTCGTTCAAGGTCTATTTAATTTAAAATGAACACTGTAGTCAACAGGTATCTAATCGAATATCAAATATGAACATTCTATCCAACTAGAGAACCGAGTTGAAATGCCCCATAAACTAATGCATATTATCAATCATATATATATATATATGATTTTCCATCAATTCAAGTTAAACAAATCGAAAACTTTCAATATTTATGTCATTATAAAGCCAATGTATTTCTTAAACCATATCGTACTATTTTCAAAAACTGATATATGACATTATATTTTTAATAATAAATCAAAAAATACATTTTCCATTTTAAACTATATATATATATAATAATGCCACATATATGTATATAAAAAGCATGTGTGTGTGTGTGTGTGTGTATATACATATCTATCCATATATTAACGCTATCATAAGCGAACTATATGTATATATAAAATAAACACCAACATCCTTTGACCGCCTGTTATTAAATTTGGTGCAATATAGTTCTATAGAGGAAGTGTTTAGGTTGTCAATTTCACTATAGTTCGCTACTACATGGTGTTGCAGTACATCAAATTGATTTGCAGGGGCACGTGTAAAGAATACAAAAGTAAAGGCAACACCGTTTTGCGCCAAAAATAACTATTGCAGTGGTGCTTCTGTGGACATCCATACTATAGATCAAATACTCAAATGATTAACCCCTCGGTTGATTTTTAAGACCTAGACCTCAAAATGTCACATTGTGTGTGTTTTGTGTTTTTCGACATTGTACATTGTAAATTTTATGCTTTAGTAAAAAAAAAAAGTTCGTACAAATGAAAAAATAATTTAAAAATACATATTACATAATTTTACAATACATAATTTGGTTATTTTTCAAATTGTTGTAATAAATTAGGTATTCTATTAAGCTTATGCTGCCAACAGTCTGATGACTTGTGCCTCATAAGGTCTACGTTCCTTTGTATGGAACTTAAACCCTTATAATTTTTGGCCAGTCCAGAGGTTAACTATGGTTAGATAGAAATTGAAAATATATGAGTTATATACCTATCTATTTTTCGTCTCATCGTATATACTTGAAGTTATTTTTTAGATACAACTAGATGACCTGGTGAACTTCGTATCACTTACATATATTTGTGTAAAATGTGGTCAAAACTTAACAGAACATTTTTATTGAACATTTTTTTTTATTATAAATGCAATACAGTTATGCACTTAAACAATTTAAAGCTCTCTCATGTACTATATTTATTTCTGATACAAAATTGTTTTGTTTTCCAACAAATTTCTGAACGCATCTATAAATATTTGACAACCGAGTAGCAATATTTTATTTCTAAAATGATAAAAGACATCAAATGTTTCATAACTGGGAACCCTTGGTATTTGAAAATTAAATTGCCCTTTTGAGTATTTTTCTTCACTTATTATTTATGTTTCTCATCATTTAAACCTCCCCTCAACTTCCACAAATATTTCAAGATCAAAATTAGCCTAATAGGTCCAGCCATTTACGAGATTTAACGAAACAAACGAACAGCCATTCATTTATATATAAAGATAAATTTATGTCATTAGATGCAGTTTGACCAATGTCAAATGTGACAAATAAATGTTCTTTGTTATACTTGCCTAATGCGCACGCGCTCTCCGTTGTCATTGGTACATAAATATTTCGTGTATCTTTAGGATATCCCCCCTCTGACGATAGACCAACAGCATCCAACTCACATGAAGTTAAAGTTTCATCATTATTTGGATCCTGTTCAATCTAAAATTGATTTTCATTCTAGAACTTCTTATATAACTTCTATAATAATAATAATTTGTATATTATATAATAACTTATATCTTCTTAACCAAATTATACATCACAACATAACAGTGTCATATTGTGCCGACCCTTCTGAGGCGGGATAAGGGTAAGAAGATTATAATGTAGAACTTCTTATAAGTATTAATACAAGTTTGAATTCATGAGTCGATGTTTTATAAAAGTTGTTAAAGAATGTTAAATAATATCACTAGACATTCGTGAAAACCAACACGGCTAAATACTACTACAGTGTATTTGAAACAAAACGACGCTGCAGGTGCACCAATAAACCATGTGAGTAGAGTGGAATATATATCCGCAATGAACAGAAATTACGCGTCACCAGGCTTACAAACAAATGGATGCTTTTTACACCACAAAAGAGATACCCTTTCCGACTTAATTAGTGTCGATAGTATACAACCTAATCTGTATCTGCACCTGACTATGCAGAATATGATTTATGCCCCTACCTGCAGCGAGATTTTATTTCCCACATAATTATGTTTACAATTATTTATAGATATGGTTTATATAACTTCCCTTAACAAGTGAAAATTCAAAAAGTAAATTATCTATTTGCCTGTGAATTAATTGCTTAAAGTTGGACTACCAGACTGGTACACCTTTTCAATGTTAAACGCTGTTTATATTCTTCACAACAACTCAATTATAATAACCAATAACAGTTTCCTTTTTTAATTATCTTGTTGATTAATGATGCCCATTTTGAAAAAAAAAAAAAACACGTTTCACAGGAATAAATTTCGAGATGGGTATTGTAATAAATACTGATAATTTTGCTCAGAGCATGTAAAAATATATTATCACCTGATCTAAATTAGTCATATCCATGAGAGGCCGTAACCCACAAGCATTTGTTATTGATACTTGAACACATTGTCCGTACAGATCAATCACAGCAAACAACTTTGTGGTAGCTCCTTTGCAGCGACACCGAGACAACGGCCATTTATGTAAAACATCAACTCCGCCTATGGAATAAGTTTAATCATCCGATTTATATATTACTCAGCTTACTCAGTGTACAATAAAACGAGGTATAGTCTTCCAGTGTTACCTTACTAGTTCGCATCACACCTACACTGTCCCCTTCACGGAGACCATCAAGCTCCGGTCCATAAGAGTTAACGAGTGTAACACCATCTTTCACAATCGAATTTCCTGACATTATCTGTGGAAACAAATAAACTATAAAAACATGAGAACACCATATATTTCGAAGCCACCTCTCATCTTGTAAATACTTTTAATAATAGTTAGGGTATGTGCCTAATGTTAATCATAGTATAATAAATTAACAGAAGATAATTTAATGACATTTTTTGCAGTTGTGTGGTTATTTATATCAGTGTTACAAAGATTTATTGGTATTCCTAATTTAACTTGACTTAAATCAAAATTGTGGACAATGCCTCACATGTACTAAGTGCTGTAAGGAAAATACACTGATCAATGTTGAGCGAAACATTTTCAATTTAAAGGTGATAGTTAACTAGATGAGCTCTAGGTAAAGCTCTATCAAATTTTTTGAATCTATATTTTGAAGTAGTAGCATTATGACGTCACTATCTCTGCCAGCGAACACAATATAATCCAAAAATAATAGAATCACTGAGAAATTGGTAATCTTTCACCAGTCAGCATCGTAATGTCAATTTGCCTAAATGTTACAATTAATGTTTTGAAGTAGTAGCATTATGACGTCACTATCTCTGCCAGCTAACATAATATAATCCAAAAGTAAAAGAATCTCTGAGAAATTGGTAATCTTTCGCCAGTCGGCACCGTAATGTCAATTTGCCTAAATGTTACTTTACATTACAATTAATGTTTTGTGGAAAGGCTGGAATATGGAAATAGTTTAGTAAATTGAAAAAATAAAGAAAATTGTTTGGTACAATCTCCATTATACCATCTCCAATCACCAGTCAATACAAAGATAAGATATTGCATACTATTTAATTTGTACTTAGTTGGAGATTACCATGTAACTAACTTATTCCTTATGACTCTTTTTGAGAGAGTGAATTAAATTTGAACAGGTTTTGAGAACACTTAACATGATAAAGCAAGTAGCCTGTATATGTATCAAGCTTAAGCTGAAATTTAAGCTCACTTAAAAATTTCAACCTAACCATTCCTGATATTGTTTAAATAGCACTGAGCTTTATAACTTCAAAGTTCATATTATGTTAAATGTATAAAAATATACATACCCAAGCAGTATTTCTAAGTTTAGTAGCAGTGGCCGGTAGCTCCATGTATTCAGGATCTAACGTAGTAACGCCTATCTCAAGACTACCGTTCCATACATTTACCTATGAAACAATACTTGATTTTGAACTTTATTTTCTCTTTAACTTTGAATATATATAGATATATTAAAAAAATATAACTGATGAGAGCATAAAAAATATAAAATAAAGATTATTATTATCCAATCAGAACTAATATTATAATTTCAAACGTGAACTTATTCATTTGTTAGAGTTGCAAGTAAAAACCAGTATTAAAATAAGATAAAATTGATGCAGGTAAACCGATATAAACCAACTTTACGTAAAAAAAAAGATGTTTACGTTTACGTTATATGTTTTTTGTATGAACTGAGAATATATACAAGCATTGCAGATGGTAATTATACATTACAATTATCATTACCACTTAAAAATACTTATAAATATTGTTGTTTCTCTGTTTGTGGATTCACAGCTTAACAGCCACTTAACTGATTAACATGATACCTTTTTTAATTATTGGTAAATTTAATTTTATACAGAGCAAATTATGAAGGCAAAAGTAAATGTAGTTGACAAAAAAAAACATCAAAACATCAGCCTGAAAGAGACACACTGCAGGGCAATAGGCCTCTTTCCAAATGAAGGTATGGGAGTAATCATCACAACTAGCCGATGACCTATTAAGCAGTTTAAAACTTGGAGAAAACACAGCTCTATATTTTTCCCATATATGGTGGTGCTACAAGAACACTTCTCAGGCTTTAGGTCTCCTCATGATGTATTCCTCACCAACAGCTGATAGTGTTGATTAAAAAAAGTCCTTAGAGAACAACCAGAAGTATCCTGAAGTGAATTTTAAAGTTTACTGGAAGCTAGCCAAAATTTTGCAGTTGGACAAAACCAATGATCAACTAACAATAATATAACCTATATCAGCAAGTAAAGACATAATGCAGCAGCAGGTACAGAAATTATATCCAAAACATAGAGCCAGTACATAAAGTATATTATACAGCAGATCAATATCCGAGCATTATTTTATACACCAAAGAAATAGTCTGGAATTTACACCAAGACAAAGTCCAGACACATATAGGTCAATTAATTGAAAACAAATTATGTTACAACCAAGCTTGTAAATGTATTGATCTGCCAACAGTTACAATCTGCTTCAAAGGAAATGTAGAATCCTTTAAGTATCACATTAAGACCAGTATTCTTTTTAATGTATTTATACAAGTTTGGAATGAACTTCTATTTAAAACAAGATACTATATGTGTATATGTGTACATACTAGGCTTATGATTACCGCACCACATACTAATTTATAATTTATTAAACAGTGATAGGTAGTTATCGCTCAATGCTATAGGTTCCTAGATATCTAAATAAAAAAAAAAATATTCTATTCCTTATCCAATATTTAGTAATGGATTTAATTTTTTAAATATAAACTGTAATTACACACAGCTGACATACAACATTGATGTACATGTACATTGATCTACAACAATTTACACAAGAAACAAAAAGCAGCTCTCTGTAAAGGGGAAGCATTCTAGGAATACAAAATTGGCAGGAGATGCACAGATTATTCAGATTAAGAAAGCACCTATGATGTGCAAAGAACAAAGCACTAACAAACAATGATTGCTCATCATTGCTTATTATTATGTCCACATTTATTTTATTCCTCATGTTCATTTATTGATTGTATATTTTTATTGCCCAGATATTGTTATAATATTTATAATTTTATAAGCCTTTAGGGGTGTTCTGTTCTTTGTCACATATATATGTATGCCTGCATAGTTTAAATGAAGGATTAGGTAATTAGCTGCAAAAGCATTTAAAAACCTATTCAATCAGAGTCAGATATTTTATTTTCCTAAGTTCAATGTATTAAAAGTAGCAACATGATAGTAACACTAGCATATTGTGCTAATAATGCCTACACAAATCTTTAAATATTTTCCTATAATGTACAAAAAAATATTTTAAGCAACACTAACACAAAGTAAATGAGATAGGAAGACTCTTCACACATGATAACATGTTGTGAGTTTTTAACGAAACACATCATTAGATACAAAAGATTAATCTCCTTGGTTTAAAACTCATTGATTCAATAATGTATAAAAAAAATTTGGATTCTGTTGACTTCCAATATTATGGGCTTACCTTTCTATCAATGGACACTTCAAATAAAACATCGTCATTCAAAGACTCCGCACTCAATATCAAACCATGATTGAACTCTACGAAATTCCTAACAGCTGTGGAATTATCATTCAGGAGTGTGACTCTGTCACCGCACCGCCTGTGAAACCTCATCATCTCAAGCACAAAAGTATGCTCACTAATTTAATTTAAGAAATCATACAGTAGGATATCACCGCCACACAACAATTTACATTTTATAAGACAGTCTAACACTCAAGATTATTTGAAGCAGTACACATTTATTAGCAATATATTTTTAAATTAAAATGTAGAATATAAATACGCGGCGACACATTCAACGGGTCTATTACCCCGTGATTATCGGAAACTGGTGAAGAAAGGTCATTATTTATTTTATAGCAACCAAAAAAATAATAAAAAGCAATGAAATTTTTCACTTGCTAATCGTTCCCGGTGCCATTGTCATTGGGCAGTGTTGCTACTTTGTGAGTGTTGCTACCTGCTAATTTATATAGATACCTTCCTACTAAAAATATAAAGAGGAATTGGAATAATATACTTTTTTTACTATTAAAGTTCATTCGAAATATTCTAATGAAGTTCCTTACGCGGAACGAACATAAGGTTAATCTGCTGAGTCTGCCCGTGCGTTTTCTCAAAAAACTCATAAGATCTTACCATGTGTAAAGAGTGCTTCATGATTCTTTTAATGTAAATATTATCCTAATTAAAATATTTTTTTCGGTTATTAGCTTTTTAGTTATAATAATATACTAATAATATATTAATCCTTCGAACACAATACAAATCTTCGGTTTACTCTATAACATATAATTTATATTAGGAACGTGCTAGTTGAATATTACGGATATTTACGAAAATATTTATTATATATTAGGACGTTAGCCCCAAGAAAAATATATTTTCTTATAACATAATTTTAAAATGAATACAGTGGTAGACCAAAAAGAGTAGAAATTAAATAATTTCGAGTACTAGCAACAACTTTTATTTCTCTGTGGTGGTAATGTTTTACAGATTACACAGATTACTTTGTTGTCTTAGTGTGCGTTTGTTTTTTTTGTTATTTATTTTTATTAAATTCTATTCGCTTTAACTTTAGCCTTAAAACATATTTGAAATTTTATAAATATGTGTAAAACCATTCGTAGTGGAGCATAGAAAGTAATCTACAACATGCCTTGATGTCTAGCTAAATATCAAGCTGACAGATTGTTATTTAATTTAGAGGATGTTTATAAGCCTGCTGGGCGCCTAACATTTATGTACATGTTATTTTTATAAATATTAATCGTTTAACTAGCGATTTGCATTCAAAAGTTAATTTAAAACATGTATTTAATGATAATATTGTCTTTAAATAACATTTGGAGGTTATGTTTACTATAATATGTTATTTATACTAGGATTGTGTTATTTTGATACAGATGACTGAATTTAAAGAAATGTTTTCGTGCCTTTTATTACTTTAAGTAAATCTGAAAGTATTATTCCGTGTATTGCGAGAGAAGGTGAAAAAAGGCATCGAAAACTTGGGACTTCTGCTAAACATCGAATAGAATGTCCAAAAAAAATCTTGACGATTTCGATCTGTATACTGTACGTTAGAAAGTCCAGTACTTTTATACTATTAGAAAAGAGGTTCTAACGTTATCAAAATTGTTGTCGTAGAAGATATTGAATACGAGATAATTTACGAAAATTATTAATATCATAGGGTTTTCGCTTCAAAATGTATAAATCACAGAGATGTAGTTTTCCTTTCATTTTTATCTTGGTATTCTCTATCCGCCTGTCTAGAAAATTCATATTATGATTTACTACTTATTTGGTCTCTTTAAAACGAAGTTTGTATGCTCAACACATAATACTTTTCAGTGCCATTTAAAATTTGTAGGCTACATTACTATAGATTTAACTTGTGAACATTTTCGTAGTACGATTAACTACGATTTTAAGTATAGTTTAACGCCTAATCACAGTGTCGCTAGCTTTTAAATTGCTTTTCGCAATGAAGCACCATGCAAGTCGACTGATTCTACCTGATTTGCAGTATTCCAACACAATCATGTTAATCTCATGATGGTCGCCCGTCTACCGCTGTGAACAACGAAAACATCGATGCTGTATGCCATTTGCTCGAAACAAACGGGCATTTGACCTATACAAATATCTTTCAAATACAAATATCTTTATTTCTAGAAAACTTTACAAAATGTTAGCCTTAACAATGGCCCCAAACTAGGCAGTGCCTGTATCATGGAAGCCTAATATCTAGTTGATTTAGCTGATGGTAGGGCATTTTAACATGACATTTACATTAGTATGAACTTTAAAGTTGCAGAAAAAAAAATCGTAGTATTAATTAATTAAAACTATATAAATGTGTAAGAAAGTATGTGTATGTATAGTTATGATGAGTGTTCGTGTGTATGTAGGATGATTGCTAACAGAGTATCTTAAGTAGTTCTTCCGTCTGTTCATAGAAAATGCTAAGAAGCCATCAGTTTGGTGACAGTTTTGACATGGTAACGTGAGCAACGTATGAAGTTGTAACCGTCCACGATTTTAGCAACTTTATTGTAAACGTGTGTACTTAGGAATTTAAACATTCTTTGTACGATAGACGATTTAGCAGCTCGAATGGGCACGTTAAAAATGCGCTTCTGTAGCAAAGAGTTAAGATTATCAATTTTAGTTACACACGCGTGTGTCATAATAGTGGTTTTTAAAATGAATAGCTTTTGAACGCTTAGGAAGTTAGGACAGATGCTTCTTCATACAGTAATTCAGTCGGGTACTTATAAGGTTTCTTCAACATTACTTTTAAAACGGCTCGTTGCGCTCGCTCTAGTTTTAGCATGTGTGTTAAAGCATCTCCGCCCCAAATGCCAACACAATACTGAAGAATTGTCTGACAAAGAGATACATACACTACGATTTGTTTTAGTGTTTCGAATGGCGCACTATCACGAAGTAACTTCAAAGTACATATATATTTTCGTACTCGCATCGACAAATCAGGTATATGTTCACTGAAGTTTAGTTTTTGATCTATGATAACACCAAGATATTTTGTAGACCTAAACCTTTCGATTTGACCGCAACTACAGTAAAAGTTACTGTGCTTCGAATAATCACAGTGGAATTTTTTTATTTGAATTCATCTATTCGGTGAGCTTCTGATGTATGACTTACTAAAGATAATGTATTTTGTTTTATGAATAATAAGCGTCAAAAGGTTCGTGCTCAGCCAAGTGGCTAATACACTCAGACCTTTATTAGTTGAAGTGAAGACGTCGTCCCAATCCCGCCCGCTGAATATAACGGCTGTGTCATCAGCATAGCAGATAAGTTCTGCATTTGGAATATCAGTTCTCAATATATTGTCCATATATATAGTAAAGAACTTCGGACCCAATATACTGCCCTGTGCCATAGCGAAGCAAATAGTTGAGCTATTACTTATGTAATCACTAACTCTGATACATTGGCGATAGTCGGTAAGATAACTATGAAACCAGTCTTTCTTCTATCAGGTATTTGACCTACCACGTGATCGGGAGTTCCTTAGGCACAGGTGTGAGTCAGATAAATATTTGGTTGTGGAAAATTATGTTCTCTATGGATCCTTCACAATTTAACTAAGGCTCAAAAACTGACCGCGACGCTTGGTGCAATGCCATACTTACCAGATTCAACGAAGTAACGTGAAATTGAGTGTAGGACATAGCGACACGTGACGTGGGACCATGCAACTTCTTCCTGGTTTCAAAAATGAAGAATTATTTACATGGCCTACGATTTTAAATTCCAGAAAAGGCTGTTGTGGACTATAGAACACTTGTTTACAAGGTCACCACGGAGGAGTGGCATAAATGTTTTCAAAATTGGTTTATTGTGGATATCCACTCATTATTTTTGTTTACAAGCTCAATTTTTTTTGTATTAATTAAGTAACTAAACACTGTAACATATTCCATTAAATTTAACTTGTTTTACTCTCATAAATATTCCCTTTCATCGATATCAACCAGTCGTGAAATTATACATTAATCTAGATCTTAGCTTACGTGTGGTAGGTAGATTGTACTAAACTTTTGTAATCTTTTAACAGCGTCTATATGTTTCGTTCCATTTTAGTGATACCATTTGAATAACACTATAACTTTGAATTGATGGTAGAGCTTTTTATAAGTCCGCCTGGCTAGCTACCAGCCTCAAGTTGAAATCTATCGCCAACCACTTAATGGCGTGTTCCGGCAGCTACACTTGAGAGCCAGTCTCCCTCTAGGTTTAGCGTTACTACCATCTTAGACCACATCATCATTTAACATCAGATGAGGTTGTGGTCAAACGCTAACCTATAATGTATTAAAAATATATTGTAAAACCTAAATTTAAAAACAAAACTATCGGTAATAAAACTTAAGAAAGCAGTTAGTACCACAAATTACCGTACCGAAAGCATTAACTTCTATTCTTTTCTATCGCACATAACTTATTCATGTATACTGATACTATTTTACATTATTTATTAATACATTTAAATCAATGTAAATTTGATAACTTAGTAAAAGAAATATTTAGTGAATTATTAAAGATAAAAATTAGCAAATACCAAGACCGTTTTAGTCATAGTATGGAGGGATACATTTCAATCACGTTAGCTCCCTCATTTATTTTCTGCTTTTTTTGGTCAAACTTATAAGTACACATTTCTAATTCTTGTTATATTTCGTGAATTGATTTGAATAATTTCTAATAGCATCCAGTAAACAGTTCAGTTTGAGGAACATAACTATTTCGAGACCAGCGAATAAAATTCATATGTAATAAAGTTGATTACAAATACCTAGACAAGTACCATCAGCGGCGTAATCGGAAGGCCGTAGGGACATACGATATTTTTGTAACACGGACGTTGTGCAGTGGTGATTTTTATGAAGGAAGGCTTGAACATAACAAATTTCGTTTTCTTTTTAGAAATATTTTGATGTATACTTTATTGTTACCTATTACAAAAATTTCTTAATTATCAATCAAAAATCATTAATATTGGAACCGCGAATTAAAAAAATTCAGGTGCGAATATAGGCCTTAGGGTCTCATAGTTTTTTCCTCACAAATAAGGCGAATTCACTCTATTTTTTATTTTTTGGACGAGTTTAAATATATGCAGACAATGATAGTTCAATGCTACATTACCTTTACAAGACGAATACATTTTTTATGGCAATATAACTCCCTATTGTGAGATAAGCTAAGAAAGATTTTAATTAAGATTTCGAGTCGATTGTAATTTTACCTAAACTGACGTCACAGAACCAATACGATAGAAATAGGTAGATGGCACTATTTTCGATTGTCCTAAAATGTACCTGCTGCGTTGCCAGGTTGTGCTGTATTGCACGCGGCGTTGCCGCTCTTGTTGTTTATTGTAATAGGAATTAAGTCTATAATTTTTTATACACTTTTTACACATCTACTTGGTCCTGAAAAGTATTAATGGGATTTAATCTATGTTACCAGAACCTGTATATCATTCAAACTATATTTTTTAAAGGAATCTTGACCTTGATAAGTAAATCACAGAAAAAAATCTGTACAAAATAAAATTAACGTGTAACTAAAGCTTATTATATAAATAAAAACATATTTATAATGTTAGTTGAAAACTTTATAAATTAGAAATATCCAGTTCACATTCATTTTCACGGCATTAATATACATTGCTTATAGGCTGTAAGAGGAATACCAGGGTTCCGGAGCTTGTTCATCGTTATCCCGCAACTCCGGAGCGCATACGCGATGGGTGGCCAGTGGAATGTTAACCGGTAGGAGTCCGGGATAACCCTCTCACTATCCCCCGACAGTGGGAGCGTATCGTATGTAGATTTTCTCCAATATAAAAAAGGACGGTAAGAAGTATAACTCATTTTGACATTCGTTTTTTTTTCAAGTCTGCCATGAAAATTTGTAAATTTTTGTTTAACTAATCCTCTTATAATTTTGTATCGATCAAATATATTTCAGATATCACTCAAGAATTTTAAAAATGGTTAAAACGCAATTTTGTTGTTCAACTTTTTTTCCTATGGATACAATTGTTTGAAAATACGGAAAGAAATATCATCATCATCATCATGAGAATTTGCGTTTAAAATAGTTTTCATCAAAAATAGTTGCACGATATTTTGTATCTTAAAAGTACTATTGATAAATAATAAGATAACACTACGACATATACACTCGTATAAAAATACAGGTCATCCGAAGACTAAAAGATATCTCATGGCTATACTTTGCAAAAAGAGTTGCACACACTGACACGTTATAGTTCTACAAGGTTCTACAAAATAGTACGTCTCGAATATTCGGATTTATGACAGCTTTTCAGAGACTTCCACACTCTGTATTATGGTGTCTATAAGCACGCCATGGGGTGTCTGAGGTCAATTCTTTATTGAATGTCGAAGCAAGCGTTGAAGTGAAATAAAAGAGATAAATCTACAAGTGGACTACAAACGCCACGTGATGACAGAGCGTTATAAGGCTGTAGGACGCGGGAGCGGCGTCGCGTCACCACTTTAGCGGAAGTGGTAGCATGGATACCACTATGCTAATTTCAGAAGGTTGAAATAAAATAACTGACGCCGTTTGTGCAGACTAGTAATCGCTTTGGCAGCTGGATTACGAATCTCCGTTTATTGAGTTGAGTGTATATTTATAAGAACCAAAACACGTGCAAAGACTTAGAGATAAAATGAACCGACAATACAAATAATCTTACAAAATAAAAGGAGTTATAAAACAAAGTAAATCTAAGAACTAACATCTGGGCAATAAAATAATTAAACAATAAGTTGCTATAATAACTATTCATCGCATTGTTTGCGGTTTGTCGGTGAGATTATAATTACACCCAGGTAGCATGTGGTCGCCACCTGGGCGGTGAGTCTTTAATATCGCTTTCTTAAACCGACTAAACTAGGGAAATTATAGTGCCGCTGGTTTTTCGCCTAAGTTGTTGTAGTACACACATACCACGTTTGATGTAGATATGTGTGTCGCTACAAGGCGTATAGTACAAACATAATATAACTCTGTGATAGTGGTTGGCTTTTGTTTTTATCTTTGCAAGTACAAATAAATTTCTTTCTACAGAGCAATTTTAAAATACTCACAAATTTAACGATATAATTATTTAATATACATTATTTACCTACACAAAAAGATTTCACTCTAATTTTTATTTTTTAATTTATATATTATAAGCTATGAAACAGACAAATTTCTGAACGCACCTTTAAATATTTGAAAAACGAATAACAAGTTTTTATGTCTAAAATAACAAAAGACATCAAATGTTTCATAGCTAAGAACATTTTGTATTTGAAAATTAAATTGTCTTTTTTAGTATTTACTATTACTTATTATTTATGTTTCTCACCGTTTAAACCTTTCATGAACTTCCACGAATATTTCATAATCATAAATAGCCTAATCGGTTCAGCCATTCTCGAGTTTTAGCGAGACAAGCGAATAGCAATTCACTTATATATACATATATATATAGATAGAAATATGTTGTCGTGACAAACACTCACTTTTACTAGGTCCTTACACATGAAATTAGCGTTTTATCAAACTGGGCAATATGGTCTCAAATATCTGGCGTTTGCTTAGGAATTCCAAATTCAATTTTATTTTAAATATAGGCGTGTATTTCTGTTTCGTATTTATTTGTTTTCTCACCATTTGATTTTCCTTTGACATCACACTTTTCACAAAATGGAAAACTAAAATATCACATTATTATCGTGATAGGCTTGTGTATTTCTGTTTCGTATTTATTTGTTTTCTCACCATTTGATTTTCCTTTGACATCACACTTTTCACAAAATGGAAAACTATAATATCACATTATTATCGTGATTTGAGATATCTGCACTGTAGAAATAGCTTGGAAAATCAAAATTAAAAATACGTTATCCAGTTTAGGCCTTGAGATGGCGCTTATGATCGTCAAAGTTACCACCGGTTCAGAAAACAACCCACTCATCAAGAAGAACGGGCAAGAAACTCTATCGGGTTTATCTTTTCATTAAATTTAATATTGAATCATTCAAAACTTTGATAAGCTAGATTTAATAAAGGACCGACATAATCTAAATACAAGAAACAATAACAAATTGGTTATTCCATATTTTTTTTTAGGTAATAGTGTTATGTTTTATAACAAAATTCCAAAGCACATTAACGATTTGCCGTATACCGAGTTCAAGCACCACGTCAAGCAGGTTTTAATGTCTAAAAGCTTTTATAGGGTGTATCAATATGTGAACGATGGTGACGTCTGGAAATGACGTCCCTCTCTGTGCATCCACCATAAACGAATGTAATTATATATGTCTATAACTAAATATATTCTAAATAATGAAGAATTAATAATACGTATGCAAAAGAAAGCACGATACGTTTTTGTTATGGAAACTTTAACTTTCGGAACAAACTCCGAGGACGGCCGGAAACCTTTTAAAAAATCAAAAATACTTTATTCAGTTTAGGCCCTGAGAAGGCGCTTATGAACGTCAAAGTTACCACCGGTTCGGAAAACAACCCAGTCATCGAGAAGAATCGGCAAGAAACTCGATCTGGTTTATCTTTTCATTAACATATTATAACTCACATTTTTAAAACAGTTATAAATAATTACATTCGGTTTTGGTGGATGCACAGAGAGGGCGTCATTTCCAGACGTCACCGTCGTTCACATATTGATCCACCCTGTAATAGCCTTGTAATTCCTAATGAGGAATAAAAGGTGATAATGGAGACGGAACCATTACATAGCACGTCAGAGTTAGCGGCAGGCGTCGATGTGAGTGATAAAACAATTTGAATACACTTGAATCAAATTGGAAAAAAACTCGAAATATGGGTACCACGGGAATTGACTGAAGCACATCAACAAACGCCCGTTAAGCGTTACATTGCTCAACTGTCACAATTGCGAGGGAGCTTTAACTCATATCATTACTTTTGACCAAGAATGGATCCTTTACGACAATCGGAAACGCTCGTCACAGTGACTAAACCCAGGATAAACGGCCTAATCGCAACACAAGCGAAAGTTAACTCAGAAAAAGTACTGGTTAGTATTTCGTGGACCAGTGCTGGTGTCATACATTACAGCTATCTAAGATCTTGCCAGCCAGACGATTTCGACAGATCTGTATTAGCAACAATTGCAAAACACGATGAAAAAGCAAGCCTTAAGAGCAAATCGAGACTGTTAAATTTCTTTAGCCTACTAAGGGACAATGCTAGACCCTATACTTAGGATACGAGTAAACCAGTTTTCGTTTTACTCGAGTATTCGCCCTTATTTATTAATCGAATACTACCAACCCAAGCATTCAACCTTTTCGAGTTTTTTGAATAGTTGTCAATTCCTAACGTAAATGTGTTCATTTATGTTCATTTTATGTGGCCGGTAGGATTCGACAATGCACCTACATAAATATGTGAACCTTGGTCATTTAATACAGCTGGATAAGACAAATACTAACAGTTTGTTATCGCTGAAACTTTTAGCTTGTAACAAAATAAATTGTAGGTGGTGAATCTCAGATGAAAACATATACAACAACCTGACATCCGTCCATCCTGAAAACGAAGATGACTATAATGCAATATTTGCCTAAAATGACCAAGCATCAATTAGTATGTCTAAAAAAATACCGACCATAAATATGAAAGCACAAATACTAGTTGACTACCGTGTATTTGACAATCTTAACATGTTAGGTCAATTATTCTTTCCAAGGGCGATATGTGTCTAGAAAATTGTGTAATCAATTAATTAATAAAAGTAATTATAGGTTTAAACGCGACCTAAAAACATATTAATCCTTTTAAAAATAGAATAATAAAGTATTACTCAAAGAACTCTTAAAACTCGAATAGTAATATCGGGCGAATATTGCATGACCTACCCATACTTCACTACAGACAGTCGTTAAAATAGAGGAACTGCGTTTGGAACGTTTCCGAACCCTGTGAAAGAGCCCGGGTTCATTGCCCGGCATCTCCAAGCTGTACTTATGTAGTCCGGTAACTGCAGTGGCCCTGCCAGGCTAACAGTGTCGGTCAGTTCGCAAAAAAAAAACCTTTCCGACAATCACCATACTCTCCGAACCTTTTTTCGGATTTTGGACAAATTCTAGAAAGGAAAGAAAATCAGTTCTGATGAGGCAGTCCACCAAACCGCATTCAGATATTTTATATTATTATTATTCTACCTGTAAAGCGCATAGATAATAAAAGTACATAAGTACTTCGATTGATTAAATATACCTATCATTTCATAGTTTAATTTTTCTTTGTCGTTCTAATATCTATCCAGACGATTACAGTAAATATGTATCTTCAACCATTGTAAACAATAATGAAAAAGCTAGTTGTTAAATAACCAAGACTGGTCAGTCTCTCTAGCTCACCGCTGCTTCAACTTCTGTTTCATTTTTTTCGTCTTACTTCTTCAATATAAAATGCTGATTTTATCTTAGGACCTTAATATTTATTCCAACGTTACAAGTCGGTACACGAATTTTATTCACATTCGTTTAACGGTTGATGAAGAAAATAGAGCAAACAGCGAATTAATGGTCTCTGATATCACTATGGATTGTTATTTTATAGACATACTAACTATAACAGTTCGATTTTGTAAACTTCATTTTGTATATTAATGTATTATTATAATACAGTAACATTACTCATGACTTCTTTCATTATTTCATACATTACCAAAAAAACCTTGAACTCGTGTTGCCCACAAACACTATTGAAAGTTAAGGGTAAAACGTATAAGACCTGTTGATTCGCGGTATACGGATCCGAGTGCCAGGTTACGAAAGAAACGGATGAAAGAAGGTACGATTGTTAACATAAACTCGTTGTGTAACTAGATTGGATAAAATGGGGAACACGAGTATAACGTAGGAAATAAGAAATAGCATCAAGGATATATATATATATAAACATTAAGCTAACGTGGTAGGGACATACCGCGATTGAAAATATACAATAAAATTCATATAATTAGAAGAATATGTGTGAAAGTGAACAAGATGGGCGGCGATAATAGGAGCAGAGGAAACCCAATTAAAAAAAATTATGGCTTGACGGTGTCAAGAATTAATATGTATAAATTGTATGAACATTGAGATTGGAAGAGGAACACATCTTTTGTTGTGTCGTCTTCATCTCTTTCGTACTACGGTGGTTAAATAGACTGACAAACGTTATGTGGGACTTCAAAGACACGGTAACTACCGCTGAAAACTAAAGTACCATATGTAATTTCAGGAATACTATCGGGACGGGATGTAAAAGTTAACATCGCGAATGCAACATTGTACCTAGTCAATGAATAAATTGTCTACTTTTAGTCGCATAAAGGTTGCTTTCAGTGATGTAGAAGTTGTTGTCTGCTATTTCATTTGAATACACAATCATTTTGCAATCGTTCCAGTTTTTTGTTTCCTTCCAACACTGAATGAATACTGAAGGTTGTTCGTTACTAGCTCTTGCCCGCGGCTTCGTTCGTGTTAATATAGATTTGACCTAACCCTCGGATGCAGCTTTATTTTTTGTTCTAGATAAAACATAACCTATGTCGTTTTTTTGTATCAAATTAAACAATGATCGGTACAGTAGTTAAGGCCCGAAAATGTAAGAAACAAAGTTGCGAATTTATAATATTAGTAAAGGTTATTTATCTCATTCCTACTTCAATCAAAAGGACATATTCACATGTAATTTAAACATAGGCATACTGTTGTACATGTATGCAATAAGCACTAGATATATGTCACTGAAGCTGTGAACTAGGGTAACTATCACTTAACGTTGAAGGATGGCTTTATAGCATTAAGTACTTGCATATCTGTTGAGATGCGAACAGACAGGTGTACAATTTAAAAACATTTTCAACTTTGCACACATAAACATAGGGACGCTATTCGAATTGTTGCTTCGAGATAAATGCACAGTATTGACAATAATTGTATACGAACTCTATGTGAGAAGCTCTATATACTTCAGCATAGAGTCTGAATATACGATACAAGCGGACTTGAGCCCTTTACGTTGTAAGACACGTAATTCCATGTGGGCGGGCGTATCGATCGGCGCGAGGTTCCGTGCGCGACCATTTGCCGACTTACCTCCACGGTAAACATAACGCGATCGTCACAGTTGAAAAGTTCGCGCCGAGATGCACACGGGAATCGTGGTGATGTTAGCCGTGGTCGCGGCGTGCGCCATTGCACCCCCGTCAGGTCAGTACTCAAGGATCACATATTTCATTTAAATATAAAAAAATGCTCGCTTATCATTATTGATAACACGTTTCCCCCTTTAACGGCTACATTGCGAATTTGTATCGTTGTATTATAATCTATTATGAAAAAAAAAATGTATACACATATTTATGTTTCTTTTGTAATTTATAATAATTATCGAAAATAATATATATAACAAATGATCGAATTACATTCATGTATTATTACTCTGGCATTATACTTAGTGGACTTATTAACTGCATAGCTAGGTGTCTCGTACAATAACAATTGTCAGCGTCGTTCGTGTCTAATATTACAAATACCACGAAATGTAAACAATGCGTTAATATTTATTTAAAAACTAGCGACCGCCCGCGACTCCCTTTATATTGATTAAAATATATTATACGAGTACATTACCGATTTACTGATATAATAACCTACAAACGAATAAATTTTACTTATTTATAACAATATATAGTAGCTGGTGCCCGCGATTTCGTTTTCGTGAAAATGATTATTTTTTGATCTTTATTATTATTATTTTTTGTCGTAATTTTGTTCATAATTCTTAGTGCATATGAAATATCACGGAATAAGGTGATAAATATGGATTCTAAATAATATTCTGCAAAGTACTCTAATATGACGGTAAAAGTGACGTCAAAATTCGTTCAGCCATTTCGAAGATTGACTTGGAGATACAACAGATATTGCTAAAATATAGGTATTTGTCACAGCATTTTGGCAGAACCCTGTTCGGACGAAGGAAAGATGTTATACGTTTTGGTAATGATATCTCATCAGCGACTCTCCTGGTAAACCTTGAGAGAATGGGGAATAACGGGGTTGATATGTACAATAGAATGAAAGCTCATAAATATAAAACAAAATTTTGCTAAAATAAAAATACTACAATTCCATTTATATGTAGAGATAAATAAAAAATATTAATTACATAGATAGCGTGTTGAGGAATCGCGTCGATTGTCATGGGTTCGAGTCCTACATTGAGACCGAGTTGGGTGAAGAGAGATGGTGATAAGGCTTTCAATTTCAGTGTAGACATTTGATAGTCCGACACTTATAGGTGCATGTTCCGGTAAATACACTTGAGAGTAAGTCCCTCTATGCTTCACGCGTTATCATCACTTAAAACCAAGTGATTAAATCGAAGTATTTATGCACGGTTTCATTTTCGTGACAAGGATGTTGTTTTGTCAAAATTACATGTCTGAATTATTATATTTTACCATTTTTAAGTTAACGTTCGTAAATTTTATCTCTACTGCTTACACACAGTAAAAAAGCGTAAAGTTGTCTATCTATTTGTAAAAATGTCATCGGAATCGGTTCCGCAGTTTTGATTTCGTTTGAACAAACAACAGACACCTGAATTTTATTTGTATGTATAAATTCAATAATATTCCTTTTACAAAAAAAAATAAACCGACTTCAATAGCAAGAAACACTAAGGAAACAAGTAGGCACTAAAAATAAAAAAAATAACTAAACTATTACATTAATCTAATTAAATAAAAAAATATGCGTATATGCGCTACCAAATAATATATCTGAAGTCACACGGGAACCACACAGGAAGCACCAGCTTTCAAATAAAAAAAATATCATCAAAATCGGTTTACCCAATCCAAAGTTATGAGGTAACAAACATAAAAAAAACAGACGAATTGATAACCTCCTCCTTCGAACTTTCATTCTAAATGCTCTTGCTGTTTTTCGATGGAAATGATAAAAAAATGTGACCAAAAAGCAAAATTTTGCTGTATCAATATTTGAACTATATAATGGTTATATTTCGATAATATTAAACAACGTAGGACTGTCCAAAATCATACAAAAATAAGAGACCCAGGATCCTGAGCAATTCCGAATTATTTGATTTGGAAAACTCATTTAATCTTGATTAACTTGTCTAAAACAAATAAATCATAGTATTATAATATTGTGGATGAGTTCCAGAAATACAATTAACATTTCTAGCTAGCTTTGAATCGCGTTGATTAAGCTAGAAAAATAAATAAACAATCCTTATTTCGCTGAAATATTTACACAGTGAACACACTTCAAATATTATTTTTTGTTTTAAGTTGTAGCGTTTTACTACAATCGCAACTGATATTAAATGACGATGTTAATTAAACACACAAAAGTCTGGAGAAGGTCTGGTTCTCGAGTACGACTGCCAAAATACACCTTTAGGTACTTGTCGACAAATTTTCAAAAGAAGTATTTTTGGGAGTAGTAGCTAGCGGGCGGCGTGTTGAGAAGAAGCTGTAGCACCATGCTATGGTTTCATCACGATGTTTCCCTTCACTGAGAATTCCAGCGTATTCGTAAGGATTCCAGCCAACTTCCACGTAACGTGCTAATCAATGATAAACAGAAAAAGATTAAGGATATTATATGTTTACAAGATGGTAAATAATTTGACTCAACAAGAAGACTCATTTAAATTAATAACAAAAATGGTATCAAAAGAACAAATACTAGCTGTGCCCGGAGCTTTGTACGCGTATATTATTATTTATGATAATTACAATTTGTATTAAAATATCTACATATAATAAGTTTCATGGCGGACGATTAAACGGTATAAAAGTGGATTCGCGGCAGCGACAACTAGTAGTGAGTTAAGTAAGCCTCATAAAAACTTGTCCGTCAGTGTTAGATGTGGTTCTCTTAAAGAACGTCATTTCCTTCTACATTATACTTTCGTCAAAGTAGCTGACTATGCGAAGTTAAATATACTTATATCATAAAGAGAATCCTCCTCGTCTAGTCTAGATAGGGTACCGGACGTATTAGAGTCTAACGCCGATACCGATCTGGCTATCAATTCCCTGGTTGACTATCTCCAGAACGTTATAAGGGAGACCTCGAAAGGGTACAAGCGCTGAATAATCTTCATTTTACACTCCCCGATGATGTCAGAGCGTTTATCTCGGAAAAGAAAAAAGCTTCTGGAGAATAGCCGACCGTCACAGCTAGAATACTGGAGGCTAGCGCGATCCTTGAAATCGAATAGCAGCACTCCGGCGCACCCTCTAGCATTCGATAGTGTAGACAAAGCGGAATGCCTCGCCGCTAGCTTAAAAAAACATTTTTCTCCTAACATTATATATATCCTCCTCCTATAACGGAACCTGCCCATATCAGACTGATCGAGTTCTTGGTGGAGCATACACTTGCATCCTCGCGTCCTCTCTATTTAATCTATATGTCAGTGATCTATACCACGTATACCGCGATCGCTAGGGATGAAATTAGACTGTTACGCTGATGACACAGCCATCTTTGCTGCAGGCAGGCATAGACGCCACCACAGATGGCGTATCCAATATGTTGAAACCCTCCCTGTCCCTGAAATCAACTCCGATAAAAGTTCCGCTATACGTTGTTATTCCTTTATAAACCGTTATAAACTTAAGCTCCTCAATATATATATGGAGTTCTCATTCCTTAGGTCACCCAGGTCAAGTACCTGTTCCTAAATAGGGAACTCATTTTGATAACACACGTCCCTAGAGTGAGGAACAAGACTACCACGGTCATGGGTCGCATGCATCCACTGGTATGGTTGAAGAGCAAAATGTCCCCTAGATATAAGTTCACGCTTTACAAGATGTACATTTGCCCATTTGTTACTTCGAAAAAGCGATGAACATCCCAGCCCGTTATACTACCATACCCAACGTTCTACGATATAAAAGACGGCCGCAAAATATCTCCTCTGATCCTCTCGATAAAATAACGGCAACGTACGATCAGTACGCCTCGGACTCTTCAAACAGAGCGCATGTGCTCCCACGCCCCATAGCCATTGGTCATGCCGCCGTGGTCTGGTAGTCAATTTCACTCCTGCACATTCGGCTTGACTCCACTCGGCGGCGGCTCAAGTCTAGTTTCGATCCCCCGAAGTGGATTCCTCGAACATGCTGCTAGCGCAATATAGAGACACTGAAAATTTTCACTCACTTGAAGCACATAACGCGGATCACGTATTCGTCCATACACACATCGATTGGTACACATATGGTGGAAGAGTTTTATTTTTTTCCCTTCTATTTCGAACTTGATTAGTTTACTTTAGTCGAGTTGGCAAATACAAAACACACGTTTACTGGTACACATATGCCTCATTAGTATTTATATTAGCTTAACTAGTTTAGCTTAGTAAGATTCGCGTTGTTGCATCCAAGGCAATAAGCCCAAGCCGAGGTTCGGCCACTTTGGCATCTTTGAGTTTCTTGCCAAGCGACTGAGTGCCATAAAGAAAACCTAAAAACTTTCCCTTTACAAAAACGCTTTGGCTACTTTTTATGGTCAAACAGTACAGGAGTTTATTTATCTCAAATATATACAGACATCCATTATTTTATATTCTTACTAGCTGCTACCGCTGAGTTTGTCTCCGTTCTTTATTACCTTAAAGCATTTTATAGATAGAAAGAGAAACAAAAAAAAAACAAACATTTCTTTAATCTTCTCTCTCTCTCTCTCTCTCTTCCTGATTGCTTGTCCCATATGGTGGTGGGATCAGTCTTCCATATTTTTCTACTCCACTTTGCTACAGAACGACAGAAGGACAGCCTTGAAGTCGCCTTCGGATACTTTGCACTCTTTCATATCTTTCAACACTACACCCTTCCAATTGGTTTTGGGCCTGCCTTTGGGTCTTTAGCCAGGAAGGGACAGTTGTGATAACTAAATCCTCTACACAGTCTAGTGGTTTCCTCTTCAGTTGACCGTACCATCGCAGCCCACTTTCCTGAATCTTATCGGCAATGTAGCGCACTTCTTTGGTCTTTTGTAGTGTTTACAAAAATCGTGACTTCTTAAAACTTTAAGGACTTTATATTAAATGAAAATATCGATACAATCTTTTTTTTTAGACAAAGACCGTGTGTACCTGATAAAATTAAAAAAAATTCCAAATCTATCAAGTACTTCCCGCATGAAGCGCATAACAGATTTATTTATACAGAATAGTAATACAAAGTACATTATAAATTATGTTCTGTGGGAATATTTAAGAATGTCTATTAAAGTCAGTGTCTGTTAAATTTACTACTATAGTGAGAAATCGTAGATAGGAAAAATCAAAGTTAAAATATGTTGTCACGTTATATTTTTGAACATATATTTTTAAACGATTTGGCATTATAATTAAACCCTTGCCTGTTTTTAATGGTCAAAATCTTTAATTAACAATCGCTGTCATAAGGAGTTACATACCTTTCGTCAGTATATACAGAGTGATATATCGGGACTACAATATTGTCGAACACGACAATAGCATTCGGGAAATTGACTAAATACTATGGTAGCACAGAATCGAAAAAATCTTTTTAGGGTTTTTTCTAACTTCACTCGTTTCCTTTATTATCTTACTACACAAAAATCCACTCTTTGCCATGTAAATATCTATTGAATGTTTAATTAAGCGCATTACGATTGTTTGGGAAACATTTCATTTTTCCCATCTCCATACGGGTGACATACGGGGCGGCCCACCCTAGCATGTTCGCCAATTTAGTCACCCTACTCTTGTGGGTGTTGCTAATAATTAAAAATCTGCCTGTACCTACATAATCACAAATATTAACTAGCAACATATTTAAAAGGTGAATAAACATAGTTAGTTCTTCACGCCTTCGGCCGCGCAGAGCGTAATGCGATTTATTACTTACCGTTGTTAGGTTGGGAAAATAAAAATGAAAAAGGTAACGTCAACTTTATTTATCCAGTTTATTCCTTGGTCGTTCTCGAGCAACGACTTTAACTTCGTTAAGATAGAAAGAGGCAAAGCGGAGCAAGATTTATGCGGATATGGCTTTTTTTCTGAAACTTAAGCGACGTTTTATTTACTTCGGTTAATCTGAGCGAGCAAGGTGAACTCGAAATTATATCACGGAGAGAATTTCGAATTACTTGAAAATAGAAGGATAGAATAGAAAAAAAAAAACATAATTCGCGTTCTATTTAAAACTTAACCAATTGTTTTTATTTTTACTTGGTGGCCAATTTGTCGGTACGGAAATTTTTAAAATTCAACTGTATGAAATATTATTGCGAAAAATTTATTAGAGAGGAATAGGGAAAAACGTAATTCGCGTTCTATTTATAACTTAACCAATTGTTTTTTACTTGGTGTTAATTTTTCGGTACGAAACACATTTAAAAGTTAAATTGTATGAAATATTACAGCGACAGATTAAAAAAAAAAGAAAAGAATATAAAAGCGATAATTAGCGCTCTATATTGTAAAACGTTGATTGTCATTAGCGATAGCATGTGCTGTACTGTACGAGGCCGCCGATCCATTGTTTTACGTTCTATGTATCGACGTCCAATCTAAAACCGAACTTATCCGCACTTAATTATTCCGCGTTTTATCGCTTCATCCACTACATTGCAACTAATAGTCTTCAAATAGACAGCAGTCGGTTAGTTAATTACGATTCTCTATTGTGAACAATGTCCGGATTCAAACTTAGCGCTATTTCTGAGTATTATAAATGATGTCGCTCTTATATCACAATAATTTTGCATAGAATAGATAACATTTTGAATTTATAACTGAACGACTAATTTATAGCAGAACACTTATAAACCCTTAAATGCATGATTTTTGTTTTGAATTTCGAAACTAATTTTAAAGCAACAACAACAAAATACAACTTACCCGCCCAAAAGTAATGTCAACTTTTTCTTTAATATGTAAGGTATTTTCTAAGATTTTAACATGTTTTCGGAAACGCATACACTCGGGTTTTAGAATACAATAAAGTCGAAATGGAATGTACACAATTGGCAACAATACTCATTTAAGGGTTAAATATGTTAGTTACATTTAAAAAATCATTTCTTTTTTTTAAATTATGCATCATAATTACTCATAAATTGCAATATAATGTCCACAATTTACACAGGCAAACGCGTCAGACTTTTTGATTTGCAAATTGTTCAATAAAATCTTAACAATCTAAGCGTTAAAGTACATATTTTCTGCTCACCCTCCATATTTTGTCACCCTTGATAATTTACCACCCTAGGCATTATTAGCCCCTAGTGCCCCTAGTATATATCCAGCGCCAGTTGTGAAACTGCCCATCCGTCTGTTTCTAAGTCGTCGCCGGCTGTTCTCAGTCTACTTTTGTGGGTTAGTCTTAATTTGTGCCACTCTATATGACCATCTAATAAGCTAACGCTTCAAGATGTCTTATTTATATCGTTTTCATTCCAGGTGGATGGTGGTACATTTTTCGTTCATGTAGACGTATTAATTCAAAATGAAACTAAGAATAGCTTTCTAAAGACTAAAGGTCACTAAACGACGCCTCATATTTTTAGACCTAGTCCTAGCCTTAAGGGCCAGAGATTTCAAATTCTCAAGAATTCCGCCTTTTAAATAAGCCGTCTTATAGCTCACCGCTTAAGTTAATGCTTCCTCCGGCTGCAATCTCATAACTTCTGCAGGCGTTCGCTTTCATTGCAAGTCCAGCTTAATCGAATCTGGGCCGTAATTAACTAGGTCACGATAGGAATAAAAGTATCGACGGTCGCGATCAGTTGAGTCGGATGATATCGATTGACGTAAGAGCGACTTGCTTTGATTAAACATACGACAAACAGTATAATTCTGTTACTTTTTTTTTATATACGTGGGGAAATCCATCATGGGCACACCACCCTCCCGGGGGAGAGAGTGGGTAGTGTGAGACTCTTACTCACAAAAACCCCACGGTGTACCGACCGCCGCTAGGTTGGGGCGGCGTGGGATCGTGCAGTGCTATCACCATGCCGCCCCAGCGGCCAGCCCAGCAGAAAGTGTCTGCCGAGCGTCGTCCTAATATGGAGGGCAAGCTGGGTACACACCAGCCGCCCCCTTCTCGTCAACCGAACCTGTGCAATGGAGAGATGGAGATGTTGCTTTACCCCAAGTCTTATATATATCTTGTGATGTAAACAGATTACTTTGATACTTTGATAAATCTCTATATATAAAATGCAAATAATGTTTCTTTGAGTCTTAACCATGTAATAAATAAGTACTAATCGCATCTTGATAGGACTATGATTATTGCGATTTTTTCGTAGATAATTCTAGGCCAATTATTATTTGGATTCGTTTGACCGTTTACCATTTTTAATGCCCAAGGAAGCGGCCGGGATTTTTTTAGTTCTTACCATATAATTTAACTTGGGGAATTTGTAAATCATGATTTGCAGAATTCGTACATCTTTTATATATAGGCCGAGGAGTTATACAAGTGGATTTTTTTTTGTTTATGTAATTATTATTTACTATTAAATTAGGCCAAGGATCTATAAAAAACCGTTTGCGGAAACATTTGATACTTGTATTAAATGGAATGAATTATTTTCTAAAGCGATATTTGGTTTTTGCACAAAACCAATAACTTACATTCTCTCGACTACTCACTAATAAATAAATTAACTTTAATGATTTCTATATTGTGAATATTTCCGCTTAGTAAACCCTGCAGAAATGTCGTAGTTTATCTTTCATAAACTCTATTTCGCTGCCATATTCGTTCATAGATTAGGGTTTAACCACAATCCATCTGAAATTGCTATATGACGATGAAGCATAGCCATGGAATTAGGTCTCAGGCTGGACCACCGCCGATGTATAGATATATATGTCTATCGATGATTGCTTTTGTGCGGTTGTCGTGTCCAACCACCAAGCAATCGTTTCATTGTGGTGCATGGTGCTAATCGTTCCAAGCTTTTGATTATCTTCTATTTATTAGTAAAACTAGAATTAATAAAATTTTATAAAAATATAAAAGGCACATCAAGCTTATTTTACACTAAATATTTTTTTTCTTAGTTACTTTACTCCAAACCAATGAATGATATTGAATTTCAAATTAACGAAGAAATTTTCTGTTTTGAAATTTAATAGGTGACAATAAACTTAAAATGATTAAATTTATATACTTGTCATCGCGCCATTTCGTCTTATGCGTCACCGTTAACATGGCAATTTTCATGTTAGTTTTGTGCTGCTTAGTTCTTCTATGCAGATACCATTTAGTGTGTATTTATGCGATTAAGACTTACATAAGCCTATACAGGAGTAAGTCTTAGTTTTTTTACAATTCTAGAAGTGAAAACTTCTTCAGCCGCGTTGCGCGATTTGGGTAGGGGAAAAGTTATAGGTTCGCATCACGTATGGCTTCGGCAAGATCGTGACGTGTTGCGCTTGCATCAGGCTAACAAAGCATAGTATAGCGGCCTGTGTATATGTAATTTTAATACTTTGTATTGAGCATGTGCAGTCCCTCATGTTTGATTAACTCACAAACTGTATAAAAATTTATACAAATATTACTTAAAGTGCTTATGGATGTGAAAACGACCACTAATATTATCTCATCATCATCTTACCCTTATCCCACCTAAGTAGGGTCGGCACAACATGTTTTCCTTTTCCACTTTCCCCTGTCAGATGTCATCTCAGTATTCACACTTTTTATACACATATCATTTTTCACATAATCCATCCACACCTTTTTCGGTCTTCCTCTACTCCTATATCCATCCACTTTCAAACTCAAAACTTTTCTCGTTACATGACTTTCATCTCTTCTCATAATATGCCCGTACCATGCTAACTTATTACTCCTCAACTTTTCTGTCACTGGTGCTATTTTCAAACTTCCTCTGCTATACTCATTCTTAATCTTATGCATCCTTGTTTCACCACACATCCATCTTAACATTCGCATTTCTGCCACATGTAATCTTTTCTCATCTGTCTCTTTCGTTGCCCAGCACTCGGATCTATATAACACGGCTGGTCTTATTATAGTTTTATACACCTTCCCCTTGAGTTTCAACGGCATTCGTGGATCACAAACCACCCCAGACACCTTAATATTATCTAACAATTTCAATTTACAAATTATGAAATGTAAATAATTCAAACTATAATTAATTTTAAAAAATCAAACAAGAATACAGACTGTCTCACTTTGTTTTTTGTTGTTGCTTGTAACTTTTAATTCGGGGTATCTTCTAAGATATTTATTGAAAATGAAAACATTTTACGGAACTAAAAAAGCGACTTTGTTTTATAATATTTATATATTGAACAAACTAAATTCAGGTAAACATATGCTGTAGTCGTTTACGAATAATTAATTGAAGAGCATAGCATATCTGAATTTATATTCCGGTGGTACATTTTTAAGTCAAAATTTAGCTTTATTTTCTGTCGCTTCGTTCTAGCGTAATACATAAAAATAAAAAAATAAAAATAGAACGAACTGTGTCGTGACACAGCTTGATAGAAACGTAGTTATTCTTCGCTCCATTAAAAACCAAGTCGTCGGTCAGGTATAATTGAATTTCGATCCGAAGTTAGATTGTTATGTGGACATTTTTTAAAAACACAAAAATAAAACGAAATGTTGCCATACGTTTTTTAATACGTTGCTGTCTGTTGCACTTGCGTTTCCGGTCCATTTTCAATTTCCGTTCGTGACGTTTGACATTTTCCCCATTTCAAACCTGAGACCTCGCTGCGGAACTTAAAACGATTGAAAAATAAAACTGTTTGTATATACGTACACTAAGTATAAATAGCATTTAAGTGTACATTTTTACCTCTGATTTGGCAACTAGGACACTCAATTTGAAAATATGTAGTATTTTTGATAAATTACAGCATACTTGCGACCCGCCCCGGCTTCGTATGGATGCAATGTAATAATGTAGCACCAGAAGTGTCTATACGATTTACATACAATTCATTAAAGTTATAGAAGCTACGTAAGAATCTTGAACCAAACCACTTTTTTGTGTAAAAACTTCTTTAGCCGCGTTGAGCGATTTTGGTAATAGAAAAGTTATGGGTTCGCGTCACCGTTGACCTCGACATGCTCGTGACGTGTTGCGCTTGCACCAGGCTAACAACGCATAGTACAGCGGCCTGTGTACATGTAATTATGATAATTTCTATTGAGCTTGTACGGCCCATCGTGTTTGATTAATTCACAAACTGTATAAAATGTATATAATTATAGGTCAGAGTGTCCATAGATGTAAAACCTAGACTAATGTTAAAAATTTCAATTTATGAATTATAAAATTTGATAATTCAGTTTCCAAAAGAATTTAAAAAAGAATATAGTTATACCATTGTCAAGAGTTTTCACTTCTATCGGCAGTCCTTATGACTGTCTCGACTTTGTATCATTGTCACTCTAGATTTTTGGTTCTCAAACTTTTTTGATTAAAACTCTTTATTTATTTTTTGTTTGTTAGGATATGAGCCGTTATTATGTAAATCAGCTTAATTATTACAAAGTTTATTTTCTTCATGTAATAAAGTACCTGTTGTGCAGTTTCAATTTTTTTTTTAACTACATGGTCGTAAAGTAGTGATGAAAAGATTTGGTCTCACTTCCTTCGTACACCCGTGCGAAGCCAGGTTGGGCAACTGGTTTTTTATATCTTTGAATACGAAGATAAAAGATTACTCAATTTAAGGATAATTAAAACCAGCTATTAATTTTTTCATAATCAGTTTTGGAAAACTTAGACAAATATTTCTATGTTCTTCTATAATATTTTGTTGAATTGTTTCTCTCTAACTACAATAGGATCACAATATTATGATAGAAAAATAATTATTGCAACTATTAATGTGTCAGATTCTTTATTCTTCTCCAACGGCTATAAAGTCTCACGACGATACAATTTTCGGTTTGTAGTGTTTTACTCTACTGCGAAAAAGGAGGCTAATGTATTTCGAGTGTATGTAATGCATGTTTGAGGATGTATCTCTATTTCTTTGACACGCTGTAGTCGAAGGGCTTAATGGATTTAAGCATATGAGATGGTGTCATAGTCGCCTTAAACTGTGTGAGGGACATAGATATATATAGTATTGCCATATGTCGTTTGAGGATGAAAAGAGGTTTTCAGATTGTTGTTTGTTATTCTCTATAAATGATTCTACTTCCATATTCTGTATATTTATAGAAAATCATAATAGTCTGGCCCATTAATGGTATATTCCACATGATATAAAATGCATAAGGATCACGTGGACAGCTACAAAGCAAACATTAACTGCTGTACGCTGAAAGGTCATAGGATCGATCCTCGTATATAATTTTAATGACGCGCATTTTCCTACATTTTGTATGTGGGTGTTAAATATTTATATATGCACGTGTATCAACTGCTTTATGAATAATTGCTTTATAAATTATATTTTGGTAGTCTTTTGAGAGACATATATTGAATTGATTAACCTATAACAGCTAAAATAATATACCTTATTTTTCTAACATGGCGTCTTTCGTACTAACCCTAAAATATTTGTGTGTGGATTTTGAGAAAACAATAGTCGATTTTATTTTATTTATCTATTTAATTAATAGGTTTCTATAGAAACATTATTGCTTTAATCATTGACTACGGTGTACAATTTCTTAAGTAAACATACTTGCATATTACATATGAATTAAAATTGAAGACGTTTTTATACTAAAACATAAACTAAACTAAAAATTTAAAACACATGTTAACAATTTTTATGCCTGATTGAATATTTAAATTTTGATAATTTTGTGCCAAATCTTGGCTTGGCTTGGGTAAGAAGGCTTGTATAAAAGAAATTGTTTGAAACATCGTAGGCAATAGCAAAAAAAGGGTTAAAAAATCTCCATAAAAAAATGAGTTTTAGTCTCTGAAAAGACTACCAAAGTATAATTTATAAATATGTATAATAATAATTGTATAACAATAGGAAATCATTCTATGAATCCGATGAATCCGAAATTACGATTGGTATGGTCACCTCGCTATAAAAGCTTTTAATCTATGCAAACAAATACAATTTAAGAGTCTGTTATTTCTCGGAGCAAATCTTCGAAACAAATGAACCGATTTAAGCTTCGATCGACAATAGTAACTTAAGCGAGAGAACTTAAGAAGAGTACAAAGGAAGAAAATAAATATTCAGTTCTCATCTTACTTTATTAAATGACCCTACTATAAAGGGAAGATTTGATTTCCTTTTTTTTCTCCATATCCACTGGCTAAGCCAGCGTGAGTAACTCATATGAAGTAAGCTCAAATGTCACGAAGAGTAAAATTACAACTGCTTGATTTATAGCGGACAATACTAAATAAATCTAATCATGGTTAAACATTAAATGGATGTACTATAACAGCGGTTTGTAATCACCGTGCCGCGACACGTTGGTGTGTCGCAAACACATGTCGAGTGGGTCGCGAGATTTAGAAATACGATACATTTACCTGTACTGTAGTACAGTACAGTACAGCAATTGTCAACCTTTTTTATTCAACGGCACGCTAACTATATTTCTTTACAAATTCGCAACACCCTTACATGCTTACGTGCAACTTGATGTATAAAATAATTAATAAATATATCGTACTTCTAAATCTCGCGACACAATTGACAGGTGCTTGCGACACACCAATGTGCAATCCTATTATTATTGTAAACAAAATAATTTGTAACAATGAATGCATGTCGGTTATTCTTTCACGCAAAAAATATTTAATGGAGTTTCATGAAACTATACAGTTATAATTATACGTCAGAAAATACATAGGCTGTATTATATATATATATATATAAACTGAACACACGGCCAATAGCGTCAAATGTTTCCTTAGCGAATAGCGTATATACGTTTTAGACTGGCCAGCAAATAGTCCGGATTTAAACCCGATAGAAAATCTCTGGTATTATTGTTAAAAAGAAAGTCTCAAGCAAACGTAACACCAATCAAAACGAACTATATTTGTTGAAGCATGGAATTCAATGACCCCTAGAAACATGTATGAAACTGATTGAATCAATAACTCGTCGTTGCAGTGTTGTTATTGAAAATAAGGGATACGCCCTAAATATTAATTATATCTATTGATAGGCTCTGGATAGTAGCTATTTTGTAATAACAATACTAATTACTTACACATAAAAAATATTGTTCTTTCTAATTAGTTGACTGTTATTTAAAACTGATTTAAATGTTTGTCCGTAATGTAATATTGAAACTGTACTTAGGTTTTTGGCGGGATCTTAGTCTGTCATGTAGTGGTTTTTATATTTTATTCATAATCTTGTGTTATTACAGTCTATATTTTGTAATATTGGTGGTGTTTTACGTAATATAGTTCGGTTATTATGGACAAGTGAAGTGGATGGGAAATAATACCACGGAGCATGCATTCTGAGATGCCACCAAAACTCCATGGAAAGTTCTAGCAAGGAATCCACCATCTTGTTAGAACATTATAACTATCGCGAGACTCTTACTTGGCGAAATCTTGTTACTTGACACTGGCTAGTGCACAAACCGTGACGGAGCCAAAAAAAAAATAAAGATAAAGAAGAAACTGTACTTGTGTAGTGGGATTTATATTGTTTTTCTAATAAATGATAAATCGTAGAACATATTGTTGTCCTATTAATTGTTTAAATTCAAAATAAAAACAATTGAGGTGAAGTATCTTACATAATGCCAAGGACCGTTGGTAGTGTTTCAAATTATACGACCACCACTGTATATTGTTTAATTTGGCTAAAAGTTGAAGAATTACCCCAGCGCGCGCTGTGTAGACCATTAGAGTTATAGGAAGGTAATATACGACGTCATCATTTATACGGATAAAAATGCAGATGTAAGTCACGGGCGGCCGCTAGTATAATTAAAAAATGAGTGAGATTGAGGTAAAACATTAAATTAAGAATCGGGATTGGTAGTCAGTCTGGTGCAGCTTCTGGAACCGGTCGTTGTTTAGTTATAGATTCGAAAGTCGTGGAGAGCAAGTGATAAACTATCAACCATTTTAATACCAACTCTTAAGGTTAAAATTATATTTCTAATAAAAAAAATGTTTGTTATATTTCATACGTATTCGATAGCTTAGCTCAGGATTTCTTAAAATTAATTATGCGAACCCCTATGGGTTCATAACTTTTTTCTCAATGAAAGCAATTTGTTCACTCTGAAATAATAAAAATCGTTATAATCGTGTACTTCGTTATTGGCGTATTGCATATATTGTATTTTTTTTCTCTTTGTTTAATATACATTGTAAGCTGTGAAGGACCTGTATGAAATAATGAAATAAATCAATAAAAAGATTTACTTTATGGTGACGTGATGACTAGCAGGCACGTGCGGGTACACATGGTGGCGCGTATGCACAGAATAATATTAATCATAGCGTAGCGCGCACGCGTTTGAACTCGTCTATCGCTCTCGCGCGCCGCACCGCACACTCAGCTGAAAATCGGCTTTCATAGACTTAAGAGGCTTTTAACTTCACTCGTTTTATTTTTACTTGAATTAGCTTGAATCAGCGTACTAGTTATATTATCCATTTATACATTTGAGATAATTAGTCTTAAAAACTGGGCCATTATATTTTATATACGAGAAATGTGAATATGAAGCTGATATGATAAACCAGGATATCTCTGGAACCGCAAAGAAAACCGTAATATCTTTTCATATGGTTATGGTACTCATGTTTTATGATTTTTTGGTATACCACATATTACAGTCGCAATTGCGTTTTTTTTTTTTTTAAATTAAAGTTCTAATATATTTTCTCTTTTGTGACTAGAACAATTTTAGTGTTAATTTTAATTAGAGTATTAAGCAACAGGAGTTATTATTAGAAATGTCCGTAAATAAAACTCTTCAAACTTTTTTTTTTTTTATATATATAAGTTCGGCAAAATGACTGTACAATACCTGATGGTAAGTACGGTACAGTCCAAAAACAACGGTGACTGTCGGTGTTAAATACCAACGGCAGTCGTCGTCATCATGCCGACCTGCATGACAAACTGATTTAACAAGGATGTCTATGGTAGATTTTTGGGCTGCTAAACAGGAAGACTATCCGGAACTCTTACACAAAGCGGCGATATTCCTTTAACTCTTTGTTACAACATAGCTATACGAGTATGAGAGAGTGAGCTTTCACATGTATTCATGATAAAAACAAAATACAATAAATCAACTTGATACCGAGACAGGATTAAGGTTAAAACTGTTAAAATTATTTCTAATATTGACTCATTTGGCGACAAAAAATCCCATCAAGGCCAAAAGGCTCATCCATCACTATAAAATTAAAAAAAAGATTTCTTTTAGCATTCTATATGTTACCACCTTTTAAAAGAGTAAAAGCCTTTTAAGAGCCAAAAGTTTGAGAAATCGTGGTTTATCTGAAATGCTGTAAAAGATTGTTGACGCAATTTACTTTTCACTTTGCAACTTGTTCCACTTACTATCGTATTTAAAAAAATATTGATAAACTGTATTAATTAAAAAAGAAACAACCATAAATCAGTTCAACATTTTAAACTAACGGACGGAAAAATATGTAGAGAGACGTTGTCTTTTATTATCATAATAAGTATGTTACACATAATCAACAAACTATAAGAATAGTGTTATACGAAATTAAATTAACCAATGAAATTGCACAAATAAATAAATAACGTTCGTTCTCATTCGATTATATTGTATTTTCATCGATATTTTTTGTAGAAGGAACGGTTATAGCAGACATGCCGCAAACACAGAACTTTCCACGACAACATCCAAACTTTATGCCCGAAAAAGAATATTTCAAACAGTACATCGTACCAAAATACATATTGCCATATTTCTTGGGCTACGAAGAAAGTCCTCGTATGCCGCCATTGTCACCGGATTTACCAAAGCGCGACTGGCTTACCAAGGTATGAACATATCATATTCATTTCAACGAAGTACTGAACAATATTTATCGTTCTAAATAGTTATGTTTATCATAAGAAAGCTATTGAAAAAAGTGTTAAGAAAGATTAGAACTGTCACCATACAAATATTAACTCGACATTTCGTTTGAAATAATGACAAGGTTTGTAATGTGACGCTTAGATGCTTTATATATTTATTCGACTGTTATCATTAAAATGCTTCAGTTACTTATCAGTTGTGTATTAAAACAAATAAACTTTCAATTGATATGTGTTACCATGATATTATAATACTCGTTATTGGCTTTGAAAATATTACTCTCCATCGACATACTAAATTCATTGTGTTTTGTTACCCACAAGCGAAAGTTTGTAATTGGATTTTTGAATCAGGAAATCGAACGCATCAACCGCATGGCCGTGAACAACGTTCCCGTGCCGTACGAGCCGATCTTCCCCCGGGACATTCAACAAAATCCATACTTCGAACGCGTATATACCGACTCAAAAAAGGAAGAGGATTTCAATGAACAGGACCAAGATTACAAATCGGATCGGATCAATAGCTTCATTCAAACAGTTCATAAATTACCGGTGAAGACGGTTGCCAATGACAATTTGCCAACGGATAAAAAGAATCGAAACGTTAATAATGGAAACGAAGACGGAGTCAAATTCGCTTTTACACCTTTAGATAAAGAATATTACGAAAGTAAACAAGATCCTAACGATCGTAAGTATAGTTTCAGAGTTTCGGTTGTAAAAAGTATGGGCACTTGGGGATTACATTGGCGAGAGTTAGATACGTTTTTAAAATTTGCTGAATCGAAAACATGTGAACGCTGAGCGGATTGGAAACGTCTGAATGCGTCCGTCGCCTTTCAAACTAAGCGGATTTCGTTGTCACTTGGGTAACAGGCACGTGCCGGTGCAGCGTGCACGGCGGGGTGGCTTGTTAAAACTTTAACAATTGTTCGTGATCGTTGCTCTTACACCGTACTTTATATATATTTAGTGGGGCATTAGGTACAAAAAAAAATACAATATTTTTCTGTAAACATAGTCATGGATAGTGTGAACGAAATGTGAAAAAAAAAACCACAAAACTTTTGTTTGAATCGTTAGCGCATTTATTTAGACTAAAAAACGTTTCAGACTTTCAGAGATAATTTATAAGAGATATAAATATATAAGTATGATGAGATTTGTTATTAAAATAATTATTCAAACTTTAGATGAACCGAATTCGTTCACTGGACCACACGAGGGCGAAGTCGCTGCAATGAGTGACCTGGGACCGCCTCGCCAAATACGTCAAAACCCGAACTTCAGTAAAGAGAAGACCCTAGTCATAGGAAATCTTGGTAAAATTCAAAGCGGAATGTAAGTAAATATTTTTAATGATTATCTTCTATGTTTCTATCGCAAAAAAAAAAAAGAAATGATATTTGATCAATTCATTTTTTCACTTTGTTTCTTACTAATTAATACTCCTGTAATAATTCTTTGCTTTAGTATTAGTACGAGTAGCGGCATTTCAAAATTTCTAGATAAGAATATTTAAAGCACACTTTCAGTAAGATTCAACACGCACTGATAGATTATTACGATGCTACATATTTGTATATATAGAAATGTATAAAGAAGGTGCACGTTTTCCAAAAAAAAAAAAAAAACCATAACGCATTTCTAATGCGTATATAATCGCCTTCGCGCCAACTCCGTTTACCTACTGCTTGTCAAAATTGTACAGCTAGCAACGCAAACTTAAAGTATAGAAAACGTATATGTTGACGTATGCACGCACGTAAGAAGTTATACTTCTATAGCTTAAAAAAGATAAGAAATGAAATTGATAATGTTTTAATTACATAATTATACTTAAATTTAATTTTCGATTTATCTGTACACAGAATCAAGTAAGATACCAAATGGAAGTAGAATAAAGTATTTATCATATAATAAGGTGACAATAACAATTCATAATGTAGACGAATAAAAAGAATACACATAGAGAGTTAACCTCTAATATATTAACGCACTTAAAAAGTTTATAATATAAAAAAAAAAACTATTTTCACCAAGAATTTACACAATAAATTTTCATTCACCACCATATATAACTTAAAATCAAACACATGTATATGAATATATTCTTTTATCTCCACTGATATAAAACACGTGTTCTTGATTCATATATATATATATTTAAATAACTACCTAGAATATAGTTATCAGTATTCACTTTGTTTTTTATCGAACTGACCTACACTGTTGGCTTCGTAAGGTCTTCGTTCCACCGGACTGCTATCCGTACTCACGAAAACCTATCAGACGATTATTACCAACCATCTTCATGGTGTCGCTTTTATGTGTCGGTGTGCGCGCGCATCGTTTAATTTTCACTCTCTTTTTTTTTCGTTAACTCGCTAAAGAAGTATAACTTCAAAAATGGTTTTCTTCTTATTGGGACACTAAATTAATTACATATTTCAGTTGTTACAATATAGAAATGAACAATATTTACAATTACATTATCTTGCCTTGTTTCGTTTATATTTATCGACTACTTAGTGTAAAAATAACTTTCGTTATTTTAACAAAGATATAAATACACTTTATACGTTTTTGATTGGTTATTATCGAACTGAACCCGACTACAGTGCGTGTTAAACCTTCAGTTTGAATTTTACAGTGCTTCTCGAATAACGTTTTCTATTCATTAGACATAGCTTCCTCGATGCTAACTTTATAACTAACACTAAAGCTTACTACTACTCCAACTTCGAGCATCTTGACTTGCATACAAAGTTTCAAGTTATATTGTATACTCTACTGCGTCTTCAAGTTGTTAAGCTCCTTTTACGTTGCAAATACATCAAGCTACTGTGTACATTACATTCAGAGACATAAAACAACTACGTACAGTAACATTGTAGTAGGTATTGTACATTGCTTGTCAGAAATATATATTTTATTTTTATTTATTGAAAATGTAGATACAACAATACTTACGACGAATGATTTTCTAATGGACAACACAATGCGGTACCAACACTAACAAATGATACGCAAAAGGATAAAAATTATACACATATTGAGGAAGATCCCTGGGGAACAAACTTAAACACGTTAGCTGTGTTCTACGCACAGATTTCGTCAACCTTATTGACCGCTCTGAATGTAGGCCGTAAGTTCGGGTTTCGCTCGCGCGTAAAATATATTCAAGAGAGTAATACTTACAAGTTTCAAAATAATACGACATAAATTTTACATTTACTTACCCTTAAGTTTGTAATGTTGTATGTATGTTACATAAATTTGTGGTTTTCCGCAACTACGTTCGAAGCGGTCATAAAGTTTGACTAGACTATAGGTATAAAAAATCCATTTTGTTTTTTCGAACTGGCCGACGCTGTTGGCCTGACGCGACGGGCCTTCGCAGATTCACCGATTAAACAATGTAGTAACAAATAAAACTATAGTTTGTGAAATCCTCGGAAAAAAATAGAAGCGTTGAATCTTCAGTGGACAAAAATATGACGATAAGCCATTAGAATATATTAACTGGGTAAGAATCTTACTCACCCTTAAGTAAAATGTATTCATCTTGTAGTCGTACCGCAGTAAGTAAGTTAGGATAGGCAAGTAAGCATAGTAAGTTAGTCATTTAGTTCCCTATGTAAACTTAGCGTATTGCTACAGCATTGAGACCACACGCGACTCCGTCCGCTTTTAATTACAATATATAGCTAAATAACACTAATATAGCACTTAGTATTTAGCATCAGAGAGTAACTTAAAACTCGTATTCGTAGAAAAACACCTAAGTGTAGTTGTATATAGTGATCAATTTCCATATACGTATAACATACAGATAACCGCGACATTGTTTGCGATATTTATTATCTTAACAATACAATTTATGTACAGAGGAAAGGAGGAAAGGAAAACAAAAATAAACTTTGTTTCCAAAATTTTTTTTTAGTCTCCATTTGTAATTATAAAAAATCATATTTTCTAAAAAAAAAATAATAATAACTCTCTGTCAAATGAAGATATCGTGTTAATTGTTTTTTAGACAAGTACCAAGTGCCTAAGAAGTAGAATAAAAAAGCAAGAAACTGACCGAAATCTATCGAGCACTTACTTTTTGCGTGATGCGCGCATAACGACGGACCTTATTTTATTTATATAGCTATCTTCTAGCTGTTGCCCGCAGCTCCGCATGCGTTTTTTTTTATAACTGTAAATTACTTCTCATAAGATCAGCTATCTGTCAGTGAAAGTTCCATGAAAATAGGTCCAAACGTTTTGGAGATAGTACTACAGACGAAGCCACGGATGACAGCTAGTCTAAAATAATGTAGCCTATGTCACCCGCTGTAATTTGAACTATCCGTCAGTGAAATTTCTGTCAAAATCGGTCCAGCCGTTTCGGAGATTACTCGAAACGAACAGACAGACAGACAACAATTTTAAAAATTATGTTTTTGTTATCAGTATCGTGTATACGTTCATATCCAATCAGTAAAAAGTCGTTATTTTGATATTACATACAGACACTTCATTTTTATTATATGTATAGATGTTATTTGTCATGTTTTTACAAATGTACGTTTTTCATTCAAATTACATTTTATACATTATTTATCATAAAATATTTGGGTTTGATTTTACTCGTAACGTTTTATTTCCCCGTAAATCGATAAGCATTTCTATTCCACATGGATTTCGTTTTCTTCTTTAAATACCTACGAACCGGCGAAAATCCCTTCGGAACTTCATTCGAACTATTGCATACAAGCATTCGCCCACGACTTCGTATGCATTTGTATATTTATGTATTATGATTATTTTATACGTGGTAACGATTTTTGTATAAGCGCACGCTATAATAACTTGCACTTTTTATATTTTACTCAATATAACTCCTCGGCTGATTTTTTAAGACCCAGGTCTAAAAATGACGAATTATTGTTTTTAATTATTTTTTTTATTTCACTGCATTGTACATCGTAAATATTATGTTTAAGTAAAAAAAAACGTTTCATACAAATGAACAAATAATTTAAAAATACAAAATTTTATATACAAACTATAAGTTTATAATACATAATTTGTTATATTTGAAAGTTTCGTAATAAATCAGGCATTATTTTTTTAAAGCTTATTCTGCCGACAGTCTGTTGACCTGTGCGTCATTAGGTCTATATTCGTTTGTACGGAATTTATACCTTTATAGTTTTAAACAGTCCAGGAGTTGAATATATATACTAATTATATCCTGTTTTACTCTAATATATAAGCTCTGTAATTGTAAAGTTACATCATAATTCGTATAGTCGTCTTTTCGTGAAATACTACCAACCATCCATCCATCCTCAAAATACTTTCTAATCTATGCTATTGTTAAGATTAAGTATGTTATTACATGTATACTAAATGTTTATACAACTATATATTTTTTTTTATCTGGCCCACAAACAAACTATAAAAACAATCATGCTTCTCATTGGTTTTTGTTATTTGCAATAAGCAGTTCTTATAAAAATACATTTTCAATATTCAATTGTGAAGTTTAATTAAAATGTATATAGCTTTTATTTATATACATATGTACATTTGTATATATCACTACATAGTATAAAACAAAGTCGCTTCCTCTGTCCCTATATCCCTATGTATGCTTAAATCTTTAAAACTACGCAACGGATTTTGATGCGGTTTTTTTTTTTTAATAGATAGACTGATTAAAGAGGAAGGTTTATATGTATAATAACATAAATTAAATGGTGAAGAAATACAATATATTATTTTTGAGGTTACTCCAAATTTAACGCGTGCGGGCCACGGGCAGTAATGAATAAATCAAAACTACTGTATCGATTTTAATCATTTTTTCAGTGAATGACATGCGCTATATATTTTATACCCGTGCGAATCCGGAGCGGGCCGCTAATATATATATATATATATTTGTTAGTTCTCTGCTTAATAGGTATTTTAGGCACCGTGTGACATTATAACTTTTAAGCGGGAGGCTTAGCGACCACTTCAACGGTCATCCGATCCGGTGCTCTTAATTTCTGTTCTATATTATAGAACAGCTTAGGACACATGTATCGCACAAGTATATCGAATTCAAAGTTCGTGACACAGAATGTGAATTACGAGTTATTTAAATATCTCTTTGGAATATTTTACTCCTTCACACTTTTTTTTTTTTTTTCGATCTGTCTACACTGTTGACCTGGCAAGGCCTCTACAGTTTCACCGTACTCACAACCTCATTTACACATCGTTATATCATAAATACACTTAACAAAATCTTACTTACTACACCCTGTGAATTTATAATATTCGTTACACTTTTATGGGGATATATCATTGACAGTGGCGAATACTTATGCAGAGCCATTTGAAGAGAAAACAACTAATGTTACCTATACTAATGTTGATCAGTATTGTGGATTACTCTCAGCAGATCACTCGACGTGCAGGTCATATTTCGTAATTAGTTGTAGAAGTGCTATGACACAGTCGACAATGAAATATTAATTACAGGACTAATAAGGACCTCCGCTTAACTGTCTCCTTAGTGCCAACAAACCTGAGGTGGTTGAATCTTGAACGACATGATAAAAATGAAAAGAGGTGAAACTATAATAAATAATAATAATATGTTGAAATATTTAGTATTATAAATTCCTAACCCGAATCCATTTATGTACCCCTTAGAGGAGCATGGGAACATTTGATTTTTACCAAAAGCAAAACCAAATTCACCTTGTCTATGTTTTTATTTCAAATCGACACTTGTATTATCCACGTTTGATTTGCAGAATAATAGTGATACACGGTGTGTACGCAAATATTAATTAGTTGACGTAAATAATATATATATATATTTAAAAAAAATGCACTTTAATATAGTATATAAAGACTTATGTTGTTGTTATTCGTGTGTGTCTTATAAAAAAAAAGGGTCACGAGGACTTAATACCTTTTAACAAAATCCAAATATGGTTAATTGTCATGATAATGTAGTAGTTAGTGGGCACGCATTCTACTAAGTTTACTAAATCACAATGGTATGTGTAAAAATATTAAGATATGACATTAATATATTAATTATTATTTTTAATATGTGTATATATACATATATATGTGCATATACATATATATGTACATATACATATATATGTACATTGTGCAATTTTGATAACTTATTTTTTTACGCTTTAAACGTTTTTAAATTTCACTTTCTAATTATTTCTGTTCTTCTTTTTCTTTCTAGGCAAATAATAAACAAACTGGCACAATTATGCTGTGTTCTGCCTTAAATATATGTAGCTCTTGATATTATTTGTATTATAAAATGTATTAATAACATTCACGTTTTATACCAATATACGCTATATTACACGTATTATATATAGCTGTAGATTCTAGATATAAGATTATTGTGAACATGATTTCACTTAGTTGATATTGACATGAGCATAATGCTTCGTGGTTTAATTATATAAGGTTTATTCTATTGCTATATCTATATATATATACATATATATGTAATTTGAATGTGATCACCGTAGCATCTGTATATTTTGTATTTCTATACCGCTCCGAGAAAAGATGAACTCGTGTTTAGTAACACTATTTTTTATACAATAAAAAATTAAAAAAGAAATGTGTTAACACTAAGCAGCTTCAACGAGGAACGCAAAGCCACATCTAGACCGGACAATGTGAACATAGCGGAGAACCCTGCGCTCGCGGACCCAGCGGACTCTATATACAGCGTGGCAGTCATTGCGGCCGTAGGAGCTGCTTTGGCCATGGCAATCTTCGGATTTGCCATCGGATGGTACACGTAAGTTCTATATTAATTAAAAATATTTTTTTTAATAATGACTAAGTCATATGTACATTAGAAATATACATTCAATTAATTTTATACCTCATAACAGGAACGTAGATAAAATATTATACAAAAAAAAAACATTTTAATTTATTATATTCGTGAGGGATAACTGACTGACATATTAAGTCATAGTCCAAAACTATTGAGTATTGGACCGTGAAAATTTGCAAGCAGAGCCCTCTAGAGCACTCTCAGACAGGAAGGATTTTTAAGGAGAAAGGGGATAAAAGTTTGTATGTAAATTCATTGGTTTCCAGTTAATTATATAGGTATAAAAATTACCATTCGAAAACAGTTACTACATATAAAACGGGTATGAAGCCATGGGAAATGTGTAGTACATTATATACAAGCTTATTTATGACTTTGATTTTTTTTATGACAACAGGCGAAATTTTTTTTGTTTCTAAAACCGGTCCCGAATAAACCTACTTGACGATCTATACTCTAGGTACTCTAAATTGAAACTAACATATCTATAACAAACTATAAATCAAGACCTGACATTGTTATCCACAGATATTTTAAATAATTAGTAAGACTACCCTTATTTCTGAACTATGAATTTTGTGGCACTTGAAAACCTGATACCCCAAGTAGGTGATAAATCTAGTATCAGCACTTTCCATACTAACCTTTCCTCGTGACTTCGTCTGCATGTTGACCACTAGCTTAAAACCTTCTGTAGGTCTTAGGCTAACAGAGCTACGTATGAATTTATGAAGTGAATATTAAAAGATATAATAATAACAATATATTCTTGTCTCAATTAAACGGCTGTTTAAAGGTTATCTAAAAAAGCGAAGGCTGCAGCTGATGTTGATTATCCCGCGTATGGAGTTACCGGCCCCTCGATCGACATGTCAGGGGATAGAAAACTTGCACACTCTGCCCACATGTACCACTACCAACATCAGAAACAACAGATCATTGCTATGGAACGGTAATTCACATAAATTTTTTAATTGTTATGCAATCACCTATAAGAAATAGGTACCGTTCTTTTTATATGAAATGATGATGATATGATATTTCAATGAAAATATCGTTAAAAAAATTGTCCAGGCTATAATATTGGTTTCGTAATTACTACCCATGGCACGTCAAACTTAAATATGGACACTCTTAGATTTTTTTACAGTCCACCAAATAATGTATTTGTAGCCCCGTCTTATTGTTAATAACATATATGTTCAGCTAAATCTGCTGATTGAACAAGTCAAGGGGAGTACTCTCCACTAGTCAAAGTAGGGACAGAAAATATAAATAGTGCCTAGTAAAGTGCTGACGCACACGTTTGTCTCACTAAAGTGATTTTGTAGTCCGGTGGAACTGTAGAGGCCTCCGGGTCAACAGTGTAGGTCAGTTCGAAAAAGAATCTCACTAAAGTGTACGTAAGTGTCTTTGTGCTGGTTGCCAAGCGACTGGAATGCCCTAAGCGCTGTGCTGTGCAAGGGCTGAACTATAAAAACGACGGATGAGAATAGATTACATGTGACAGAGAGGTTAAGATAGATGTGTCGTGTAACCAGAATGGATAAGATTAAGAATGTCTATGTCAGAGGATGTTAGAAAATAACACAAGTGACAGAGAAGCTGAGAAGTAATAGGTATTAAATTTTACGGTTATATTATGATAGGAGACGACAGTCATATAAAAAACAAAGTTTTGAGTTTTTTTATTTTTCGAACTGACCTTCTCTGTTAACCTGGCAAGGCCTTCCCAGTTTCACCGGACTACAAAGTTTTGAGTTTGAAAGTGGAGGGATATAGGGATAGTGATAGACCGAAAGAGGTGTGGATGGATTGTTTGAAAAATAATGTATAACAAAGGTGTGAATACTGAGATGACATCTGACAGGGAAGAGTGAGAAAGGAAAACATGTTGTGTCGACCCTACTTGCGGGGATAAGGGTATGATGAAATATACATATACAATTATGATAGTTAGTTATTACAAATTTTACATATGTTTACTTAATACAGTATAATTCGGTTGTAGAGATGGTTTGGATCATGGAAACGGCTCTGTATCGGACCCAGAATCGGAAGTGGAGAACGAAGAAGGCGACTACACTGTATACGAATGTCCTGGATTCGCTACGGTACAAGTTTTTGCAAAATTATCTTTTGATAGTGACTGTGAAATATGTTGAGTATAGAAGCGCTATAATCGACACACCATTTGAACGAAACCTGTCTGTGTATTTCTTTTGTTCTTCGAAATTACGCTACGGAATTTGATACGGTTTACACTATTGTTTATAGAACTTTTCCCGGAAGATTTATGTGTATAATATACGTATATTATATTTATATAAAGTAAAAAAGGCATTATTGGGCACGTACATTGGTAACATTGGCTGAACCTTACGAGATATGCCTTAAACAAGGGAGCTCAAACTCAACCTGCTGACGATCCACCTTAATTTCGTTAGACCACGATCGATTGACTCTGAAATACTGCTACTTGTGTAATGCAAGGTTGCTGTCTAGGTACGATAAATGAAAGTGATGAGACGGTTATGCTGTCCTAATTGTGGTCAAAGAAATTTTAGTTGTTTATCACTACATAGTATAAAACAAAGTCGCTTTCTCTGTCCCTATATCCCTATGTATGCTTAAATCTTTAAAACTACGCAAAGGATTTTGATGCGGTTTTTTTTAATAGATAAAGTAATTGAAGTGGAAGGTTTATATGTATAATAACATACATTAAATAGTGGAGAAATACTGTTATTTTTGAGGTTACTCTAAATTTAACGCGTGCGGGCGACGGGCAGTAATGAATAAATCAAAACTACTGGATCGATTTTAATCATTTCTTCAGTGAATGACATAGGCTATATATTTTATACCCGTGCGAAGCCGGAGCGGGCCGCTAGTTTATTATATTTTGTGTTAATTACCTACGTACTGAAACTAAATCTGTAAATAGTTATATATCGGCAATTTTTCTCGAGATCGACTCAAAAAGAAGTCGCGATCGACCGTTTGACCGCCGCTGCCTTTGTATAATGTAGATACTGCGGAATTGTATACCTTAGAAAAATCCTAAAATATATCTATTTCCTAAGCATAAATCACAGTAATCATTCCTTTTTGACGCCATTTTATTCCAGATATTGTAATGCCATATCTAATTAAATATTCTAGCTACATTGTGCATTCAAGGTCGACTATAATTGTCCTTTATACCACATAATTTCAATGAATACCTTAGAAGATGTCACAAATTGCAAATGACACACGATAAAATAAAAAAGGCGTGTGGGTGCTCATGAACACGTGTTCTCACGCGTTCACCCATTCAAGTGATAAGCGCGTCCGACGTTGCTTTGTTGATCGGACGTGTAGCGGTGTTATCAACACTCTACTCGACACAGTGTTCACCCCCGCCACTTTTCATCACACAAAAAGGTGCCGATCAGAATTTCGAAGCCCTCCCGTAAGAAGTTTCACTTCGAAGAGAGATAGATGTTTTTGTGAACATGCTTACAAAGCTGCGACACAACATTGGTCAGTTGGTCAACAATTAATATAAGGCAAATACAACTGTGAACCCTGAAGTTATTATATCAACATATATCATCGATTGTTAAATGCAAACGAAATTGATTGATATCAGCCATTTGAACTGTAAATGCTGAAACAACCTTACAGGTGGTTTTTTATTCATATACATTCGAGGCGATCGTGTTGGATAATAATATCACGATACCGTATTATCTTTGCATCAAATTGGAAGGTAATTGTATGGTTTTGCATCGTACAATGTAGTGTGGGGTTGAACTATAATTATCCATAATTACGCTGTTGTGGAAATGTTGTAAAATAATATAGTTCTTTTTATGTACTTATTTATGAGCTATTACTAAGATATGAGACATAAAATTGTTTAATTAATGTAAATTCTATATATTGACATTTAAAAGGTTTTATTCTCGGTGTCAAAAAAAATTCCGCAATTTTTTTTCCACCCAATCGGGGAAACGGTCTTTACGGTCGGGTGTTATTTAAGATTACGACATTGGGTGTCTACATCGTATGCAGTAATTTCTATTAATTATATTAATATAAAAACGGGCATCTTTACAGTTACTCCTGTTTCATAAAATCGGATAATATTTTGTTGATAAACGAAGTTGTGAACATTATTATTACAAACATTACAGACTGGCAACATGGAAGTGAAGAACCCACTGTTCTCCGAGGACCCGTCGCCTCTTACTCCCGGTAAATGCCAGGTGGTGAAACAGCAACCGAAGGATTAACTGCAGAGGCCGTCCCCGCTCATCAGGCGGAAGCCGGCGAGTCCAGTCTGGCGATCTTTATTCATGGCGTTATTAACAACTTTTACTTATGTATTCCCTATATTCAGGAATAATATCATGACCAACGGCTTCCTCGGAACTGGATACTTCATAATACCAAAGAAAAAGGCTACTTCAATCGATGACGGCAAGTAGAATTGATAACGAATGATTTTTCTCCGTGGTGAATTTTGAATTGCACAAAGTTCGCAACGAACGTTTAATACCTACGCGAAAAGAAATAATTTTAATTATAATGGAATATAACCGATTCATAGGATAGTAAAACAGTTATGCAGATTATAAAATTATAATAATCGATATTGTCGTTTTTTCTCTCACGATAACAAAAAAAAAAAATTAAAAAAAAAAATATATGATAACCACTAGGACACATCTATATCGCGATAAGATTCTTGTGACACGAATGCTCAATTAACACTTGCCCCTTTTTTCAACGTTTACATTATTTATAATATAATAATTGACCAATTATATAAACAAAATTCCCAAAGCAACGGTATATAGTTGATTTGTCTTCTTAACAGATTTATTAATGATATTATAAGGAAGAAGCGAGTCACGTTTCCATAAATCTATATATATATATACATGATTTAGCTTCCTCAATACTGTTATCGGCCTAAGGCGAGTCCAATAACTATTTTGCTGTATATACCCACCTACCTACCTACCGACCTACCTATTTATAATTGCTTACAGGGACGCTTAATTTGTAATTTATATGTTCGTTCCGTTTATCAAACGGTATCGAACTTTAGGTAATTATTAAAAATGTCTTCGAACGATCGAATTGGAAAATTTCCAAAAAAAAAAAAATGTATATATTCTTTAAATTTATTCTATATCTACCGGTCACATTCTGTCTTTAACTACCTTTCTTTGTTTATTGGAATCAATTAAAATTGACAGAGAGTATCTATTCAGCAGCGATTTATTTCAATGTAATTAAATATTATTCCAATAAAAAAAAAAACCTAATAAATTATATGTCACGTTACAACGCATATTTTAAATTGCCTATATTTATAACAACTTATTTTGTGTCCCAATTCCTTGCCAAACGTATCTAATGCTTTTTTCACTTCTATCTTCGAGTTTAACTCCAAGTTATCTCAACTCTTTCTTTTCTATGTCTTTCTAGCCTCTGCCTATTTCGGGATGTATAAGGCAAACGTATCCGAGTTAGTAGTGTATTTAAGTGTTGTAGATTTTCTACTAAAACTATCTATTCACGTGATGTAACGCATCTATGAATTCCTGATTCAATCGATCTTTACTTTCTTTCGAAAATATCAGGGAGAATAATAGGTCTAGGACGCTCCATGGTTCGCTGACGACAACTTTAAATTCTGTACATCTATACTTCGGCACGTCATAATTCAGAGTCCATATGTCTGTACGTTACAAACGCTTAGAGCTCTTGTATTCATATATAATGTATGATTCATTTATACGATATTAAAAAAAAAAAATTGTATAGTTTATTGCAAAGAATATGCATATCTACACCCATTATCTCATCGATTGTGTAAAATAACATACTTATCAGATTTATATACACCCCCCCCCCCCATATCAAATAGTGACTTATATATATAATATAAATAAACATTGATTATTATAATAAATCCAAATAGTATATTATAATTCACATAAATCTTTATAAATGTTAATTGTATCTAAAATTACTTATTATTGTTGTTAATGAGATCGCTTAATTTTTAAGAACGAAACAATTATTTTCATTTATGTATTTAATGAAAAAAAAAAAAACATAATCCATATACTGTGTAATTTAGTATTGTATAGTTCGGGTTTAATCCGATTGTGATGATTTATTTTTTGAATATTTATGTAACATTATTTATATCTTTCCGTCAATTGCTGTTTTGACTGATCGCGTCACCGTGCCATGACCTTAGTGTTTACATTTAAAAAAAAAAAAAAAGAAAAAAAAAGAATTCGATATTTGATAAAATATTATGCCTTAAAATTAGTAAACTTATATAAAACAATCCTGAATCAATAACACGTCTCGTAGATATAGTTGAAATGAATCTATCGTTTGACTAAATATATATATATATATATTATTGTAAATGTCTATTATAAAACCAATAAAACGCGTCGTCAAATTCTTGTCCGTTTTAATAAAAATGGAATATTCTTAACAATTGTCAAAACTGTCTGTGTGTCTATTTACGATAGGATAATTAAATATTTTAAATCATTGTAACGTGTTCTATTAATACATATATGTATACAAAGCAAGTTTTGTTATTTTTATTGAAGTATTATTCCCTTCCATAGTTTTTAAGGTAAACAGTATTAAAATGTAAGAAAAATTTCTATATTTTCACATAGATAATGTACACATACTAATCAACAAACAGAGATGTACAACTAAGATGCATGGGTATTCTTAGTAGTAACGAAGCTCACAGGACAGCGTTAGCTTAACACTAGACCTCAGAGTTTGCCAGTAAGCGTGCAAGAATATCATTTGATAAATTTCGAGCGTCATGTCATTTTTACATAAAACATATAATTAATAAATATCTTTTAAAAAGATTCAAAGTTATTAGATGAATTAAAAATATATATCTATCTATTTATATATATACAACCTCTATCTACATATATCCTCTATATATATATAAGCGAAATACCATTGACTGACTCGTCACTATTTCTTCGAAACTGTATGTCCGATTGACTTGATATTCACTATAGTTATTCCTTTTGCGACGTAGACGCTCACTAAGAACGGACTTTGGTTAAAACCTATCCTAAATACATTTTCCAGTTAGAATTACATATTTTTCTTCTTTAATTTGTGGCGCCGTGTGAAGGTATTACACAATTCCGCCAATACATATTCTCCTACAGACATCGACAGTCCACTGTTGTTATAGTAACCAATAATATTATACCCGTTGCCATGGTAACAAGTGCGCGAATAATGCTTGAACCAAATCAAATGGAATAATAATGTTCTGAGCGAATTCTATTTTTCTATGAAGAAAATTCGAACAATTCAAATATTTTTGAAATATGGAAGAATGACTAAACAAACTGTTATAGGAAAAGATACAACATTATTTAATATTTAAAAAAAAATGTGTGCGTTGAAAGAAAAAAAATTAAAATCAAGATTTAAATGCTCTTGAAAGAGAACTTTAATTTACTATGCAATTCTGCAATAATACATTCATATAAGTGAAAATATTAATTCAGAATATACTTTCGCAGTTAAAGCTAGATAATTTTATAGCATTTCAATTTTAACAAAGTTTTGAATGAAATAGTCGAAATATTCAAAGAAATTTCAATATTTTGGTATAATTTCATATTTTAACGGGTTTTTAGAATTTCATACTTTATATATGCATAAAGAGATACAGTATTATTGAATGCACTCAATGGCTGGTGACGACTGTGATGGCGTTACTGGTCAGTTCGTAATAATCTATAATTAATGCTTAATTGACGCGTAATTGAAATAATTCGAATAGTTCATCTCGGATTTTGAATCAAATTTTTCGGTTCGATTCGTTATCAAATAATTAGTTAATTCGAATATTCCCACGCCCCTATTTATTTTGTGTTCATTGAATTAGTAAGTTGGAGTTTTTGGCGGGATCTTATGCCCGGTTTCTGAAGCATTTTTAACTGTAGTTTATCTGTTTAATAGCGCTATCGGTTCGATAACTTGTCAAATTGGGTTTCTGAATACAAAATGACACGAGAAATGTCAATCTACGTCTCATTCTGTATACAGAAACATTGACAGTTAAACGCCGCTTGTCTTATGGATAACGTTATTGAATCAATAGCTATTGATAGTTTAACTGACGGCTTCAGAAACCGGGCATTAGTCTGTCATGTAGCAATGTTTATATTTTATTCATAATCTTGTGTTGTTAGACTCTATATTCTGTAATATTGGTGGTGTTTTACGTAATATAGTTCGCTTATTATGCACAAGTGAAGTGTATGGGAAATAATACCACGGAGCATGCATTCTGAGATGCCACCAAAACTCCATGGAAAGTTCTAAACAAGGAAACGCTTGACGCTGGCTAGTGCATTAACCGTGACGGAGCCAAAAAGTAAAGAAGAAGAATTAGTAAGTTTTTATTTAAAAGTTTCATTTTAGGTCAGCATTATTTCGAATTTTTGTTTTGTAATATCAAAACAACCACTTTTTACTGATTGGTTATGAAAATGTATAAGCTACCTATAGTGAAAATCCAATAATCAAAATGTTTGTCGATCTATCTGTTCGTTTGTTCCGGGTAATCTCCGAAATTGTTGGACCGATTTTGACGGAGATTTTACTGGCAGAGAGCTGAAATTACAGGGAGTGACATAGGCTATGTACTAGCTGTTATTCGCAACTTTACCCCTAGTGAAAATCCCAAATGTAATTTAATACACTCATTTCATCTATCTTCATTTCATCAATCTATCTCCTCTGGTTAAACCAAACACTCATCTTAAAACTCTTATCTGTTCCTTATGCACTGTCATATCATCCATCATCTTCGTTGCCTAATTTAGAACCATACAAGTATTATAACGGTCTTATACATTTTTATCTTGAGTTTTTATATGAGAATCTGTATCTGTGTTATATACTTTACATTTATAATACGCTTTAAATATCAAGCAATGTAACTATGGAGGGATTAACGAAATCGTAAAATAAGTATTTAGTTTTTGTTCTGTCGATAATCTCACACTTATCTGGTTTTTACTTGCGTTTTCTCTTACAAGAATCATGTTGTCACCGAACAGCATAACGTTAAGGTATCATCGCCTTCCAAATATTTTATATTAGTGTATCCGTAACAAGAAATAATTGTAGGCTTAATGCCAATCCTAGATGCAAGCCTACAACCACGTTATAATAGTTGGTAACTCCAGCCTTCGATCGAATGTATATATTGGTGCTAATATAGATATAATTTATGAGTTGTAGGTGCTCCCGATGATTTCTTTTCCATACTGAGGACATCAGTCATATACCTTCTTCAGTTCCATATATATCATATGTAAGATCTTCTGTAGGCACATATCTCTGTTATTCACATAATTAACGGAAAGCAAAAACACACATATAGAAATAAAAGTTGCATAAAAAGTCTACCATTCTTATGTTATCAGTTAAATACTATTGAAAATAAGAGTAAATACTAAAATTGAAAATTACAAGAATAATTGTGTCAGAAGTTACGAACAAATGATAACAAATGTCTTTTTATGATCTCGTCCTTTCATGTGTGGCATGCTGTTTAATCACATTACAAAAAGAAGCAAATGATGCTTACCATGGTAGTCTCGGACAGACAAACAATGTACTCAATAATTATATAGAATGGCATCTTAGTGGCTGTACGATTAATTGAATAAAATTACAATAAAAATCATAAAAACAAAGAAAATGTTTATTAGTCGTGTCGAGGCAATGCGGAAACTGGAGAGGCAAAGTTCCGTGTGGTTACCGTACGGGACCGTCGAGCGCACGGTTCAGTCTCTCGATGTGTCGTAGTTGGCGCAGCACGAGTCGTACATGCGAGTCGCGCAGCGCTCGTACTCCGCCCATCCACTCTGCAAGACAAATTACTATCTGACGCAATCACATCATCGCCGCGTGTTGGCTTGTGGTAGTTCACCCACCTGGCCCAGTCGAAGAGACTGCCTTTAGGGAATCCACTTCCATTTCCAAACAGCGGTTTTGCCGGCGGCCACTGGGCGCGTCTCCTCTGCACTCACTGTGGCGCAACACCGATGGGAGTACGTCTTGTTGTGCTTGCACGCCAACACTATGAGCAAACACCACGTCCTGTGTGCCACGCGATGAAGCTAGCGGCCGTTCATCCTGTTCGCAACGATTCTTGTTTAAATTACGGGTGAAGCGACAAAATCACAGAGTAACCACGATCGCAGTGGACTTTTTACAAAACAAGATCTGATAAAAATTAGAGAGAGAGAGAATACACCTAGAAATAATCGAGGCAAAATAACAGTAAGTTTGCAGATATGTTAGCTCCTCTCTGTGCATCCGCTAAAATCGATTGTAATGTATAATGAATTTTAAATATATAAGTATATGTTAAAAAATAAACCCGATCGAGTTTCTTGCCGGTTCTTCTCGATGACTGGGATGTATTCCGAACCGGTGGTAGTTTTGACGTTCATAAGCGCCTTCTTAGGGCCTAAATTGAATAAAGTATTTTTGATTTGATTGATTTGGTATAACATTATTGGCCTAAATTTTATGTTTAATAAAAATGTAGGAACACAACAACTAGCCAATAACTAACAAATGCGTCGATAAATTTACTTTGCAAGTAAACATCGTTTCAACCTCCACTTTGGAGGGTGTAACCAAAATAATGTTTTCTTATGATTAGGGAACGATAGTTTCAATGTAAATTATTCATTTTCCTTTAATATATGTAAGTGTTTACAAATTACCTTCGCGGCTGCATGCTTTTGATTTAATTTAGTTGGTGCCTTCATTTCAGTTGTCAACCGCAACGGTGAAGTAGGAGGTTGCTTGCTGAAGTATGCTGTGTCGGATGATAAATAGAACACGTTTCCCGGATGAGAGCTTGTGTGTACCACATCACCAGCATGAAGAGTGGGCGACGCAGAAGGACTACGCGCGCTCCGCTCACCGCCTGATCTGTATGGTAGTACGGCGAAATTGAGGGACACCGAATATTGAAAAATTAGATGTTACCTCACGAATCTATAATATGCTCACCTTATTGGCGAAGAGCGCGAACGAACGCGGCTGACATGCCATATACCTACGCACACAACACAGGATTTGCTGACTACATAATTTAATTCGCTACGAATGGACTCGCCTATAATATTTCGAGTATAAATATTTTATAACCTGAAAAGGTGGGAAGTGTCGCCCGCATTACTGTAGATATGTGCGCGGTGATTGGCTCACCACTCGTGACGCGACATGTCGAACCCTTTGACGAGCTGCTCGTATCATAGGTCGACGTTGATAGAGTCGTTGAGTGGTCGCGACACGCTTGCATTCTGCTGGACCGTCACCACCGGTGAACAAATAATTATTATAAATATTTTGAACCAAACTGTGCAATGCTTCACTTTCAAATTTCTAAGTTTTAAAAAATATGAAGATAAAAAATTGAGCTGTCACTAAACTATAACATAAATAAAAAAAATGTTTTAAAACTCGGTTTAAAATTTCATGTTCAAAAATCATTATCGACGATCTAACGAAAAGTGAGTTTTTAAAGTTTTTAGGAAAAAATCTAAATTGGATAATTTGTAAGATATTAAAATAAAACCGTATTTTTTTCTAAATTCGGTATCTTTTCTATTTTATGTCTATTTTGAGAGGCACTAAAACATATCACATATTTGAGGAAATGAACAAAAAAAACTTTTTCAAACCCTTCGAATTAGCCCCCCCCCCTCCCCCATATACATGTAATAAAATATACTTACTTAGAAATGTGCTTGATATACGAATGCTCATATGTGTATATGTATTTACTTTAGAATTTCTATTATCAATTATGTTCTACTAGCTATATCCACGACTACGTCCGCGAGGAATTTCAATTATAAAAACAGTGATTAAATATAGTCATAAATAAATAGATGTATTAAAACTTAACATCGACGATTTAACCGGCCTTATCTGTAAGACAGACAGACAGCCAGACAAAAATTCAAAAAACCATGGAAATCTGTTCTGTCATTGATTCTAAGGCACCCGGAGTATTTTTACTTCAGTATATTTAACATATATATCGCTTTACCATTCATGTATGTGTAAGTATCGATTATATGTATAGATTTATATGCTATGGTCTAAAATGCTTACCGTAATTCAAAATAATTAGACGCCAATGCAGTTAAATAACCGTCCACTACGAGGCACAGACCTGTCGGCCCCACTATGCACGACACTGCGGTCAAAAAAAGTTTGCTTACTCACAATATTTCTTCATAATCGCACAATAATTTGCGTTCTACATCATTACGTAAACTATTTAAAGGCGTGTAAATACAGGTGAGTGCCTTAAGCGCTCCCCTTAGTAGTCCGGTGAAACTGTAGAGGCCTTGCCAGGTCAACAGTGTAGGCAGTTCGAAAAAAAAAAGCGTGTAAATAACACTGGTATCAAATATATTATAGGAAATATAAAAAAGGAATACGATTACCATAGATTTGCTAACTGACCCGTTATTCAGTATAGTACTATTGTTTGAGATGCATCAATTCCATTAAGTAAGTTATTAATCGGTTTTGCATAAACTGTACTTACTGGCTGCGAGACGGATTAATCTGGATAGAGTAACTGACTGAGATGGAACGTTTTAAGGGAATCGGTAAGATCAGGTCGAACTGGAATATTTCTATACGTACCTATAGTGAGGTGTTCTTTGCAGGCAGCAACATGTCACACATTGCACAAATAATTTAGAAAATTTTCGTTCGATTAATTAGACATCATATATTTTATCTGTTCATTAAGCAATCCGTACCGCGCTCGTGACTTCAGCCTAATAAGAGATGATAACAAATATATTTTCTGTATGTGGGAATTAGTGGAGTAATTTGTCACGTCAATAGATTGTCTCAAATCTTAAAAAATAAATGTTCTTCTTTGTCGCAGTGTGTTTGTCACTCACCGGTTCTAGTTGCTACGTGTGAAAAGAGTATTTAAAAGCCAAAAGAGTATTTAGTCTGTGTAAAGCTTACAATAGCTTAGTATTAACGATATATGCATTAAAACTGTGCTGCACTAGAAATAACAAAAACCGAACTAAATGGTTTATTCACTAGGGCACTAGTCACTTACAAAATAAAAAAAATATATATCACGAAGCGTCTTCGATTCTCATGGTCCATTGAAGTCTTCGGTAATTATTCAAATAAAATATAAATTGGGTATTTAATACAGGGATAAAAGGTTTTTTTTTTACAGCAAGTACACAAAAGAGCTCTCCCAGATATTAATTATTGAATTGGTATCAAAATTATTAGTGTTGATGTATCTTGAAGTTACATTTTGGACGTTACTTTTAAGAAAAGTAAATGTGGCTGATAAAAAATAACGAAGACACGTGACGAAGTAGATGCTGCAACTGCAGCAAGCAACTGAGAATTGTTTTAACACGTTCCGTGCCACGTGTGCCAATGGTGGTGGTAACCGTAAAAATTGATCTTCAGGGCACACGTAGCGTTGTCTCTGGTAGCAACTTGAGCCTAGGTTTGTCCCTCGAGTCGAGCCCTCGAACATGTTACTCACGCTAGTTTTACACATACACAGAACACCCCACACACGTGCACAGTACACACAGTCTAGATTGGGTTATTTTTCACCACTTTTCGGACTGAAGTAGGTCACACAACTTAGTAGTCAGATACAAAATACACGTATGCATTCGTGAAACATACATGGTTGTACATGTATTTTTCACGAATTCATATATGTACGAGATAGATAGCTTAGTTTGGATTAGCTTAGTCAGATTGGGAAACTCGACGACAGTTCAAGCCGAGACGCACCGAGTGCCCTTGTGCTGATCGCCTAAACAAATCGGGTGAGTGCCATAAGCGTTCCCCTTAGTAGTCCGGTGAATCTGTAGAGGCCAAAGTGCCAACTGGGTATGTCAGTTTGAAAAAAAAAAGCCACACGTGACACGGAACGCGTTAAATACGAGCTTGAGCCAGGCGATGTCGGGTATTTCTCATATTGAATATGAAGTCTGTCTACTGCATAATAAGAATACAGTTAGTTGTCATTAACAGTTTATTCAAGAACACTGGAATTGACATAATAATTTCGTTTAGACTCAACAGCGGAGATTATTTGTTAGGATAATTACGATTCAATGATCTCTAGGAAGCTAGTGTAGCAACCTGAGACAAGACAAAACAAGCCAAGTATGACGATGGAGATATCCCGCAACAGCTTGTAACCGCATAAGCCGTACTGGTCTGGATACCAAATACATGCGTCCATTACACCGGGGAAAACGATCGCCAGCAGCGACAGGCACAGTGCGCCAAATAGCGAGATAAATGGGCCCAGCCGTGGTACTGCCACAGCCAGCAGCCCTGTAATTAGAGAGAGCAGGTGACCAATGTTAGCGCACGTCCAACGTCTCAAAAAATAACTGCAGACTCCGTTCGGTACTTACACGGTAATACCACAAGGCCCACACGTAGCATGTAATCGAAAATGCACCGCTGTTTGTCTGATATCTTGCTCTCTACCTTTCGCCATATTATAGTATATGCAACGAAGTTCTGAAGTGGAAACGTGAAGAAGATCGCTATGGCGATTATAATCTTGGCAGCTTGAGCTTTTCTGCAACATACGGCTGTTAACTCACATTCTCTCGTCAATTAATAAAACTTATCTTTTTATTTTTTATTATGTTCTGTTTGATATGTGAAGGTGCGTAAATTTCTTCCATCAGCTAGTAGGTAGTGACAATTAAGAATATGAGAGTTTTCTTATAAATAAAGTATAAATCAAATGTACACAGGTATCTATTTCAAAAAATGTAGCCTTGTAAGCATAATGGGAGAGAGTAATGATTATTATGATTATAATAGAAACCTGCAAAGAGTCAGTCATAATTTTGAAATGAAGAACTTCGATTCTGTCTCATTCACAATTCTCAAAACGATATAGTATATGTCTACAAAATAGCACTAGCTGGTAACAAATCATAGAAAAGAACTCGTAAAAGTTTCATACCACTCGTTTCAGATCAGCAAATGAACCTAACTGAAACCTATAAGCAGGTTTGTTCAAGAGTTGCATTTGCACTTAACATGTAAAATGTAGGGAGTAACAAAAATTTTTAAGTTTGTTTCCATACGAGTAAATGAGATATGTGCTTTCGTGCAATCGCAGATTAATCTATTGTCGATGAATATAACAGTCTGGATAATCGTGCTGACTAAGGAGTCGATTGATCGTCAAGTCATCATTCAGACAGTTATAAACTATGCGCTTCTGAACAATATATTTCGGATGTAAAATAGAATGTATAGTGATTAAAATAGAATATATAGTGGCGTGTTTGTGGTGTAAACAGGGATTTCCCAGTAAAATTATTAGATATTATTGTGAGAACGTTAGAGTTAATGATACTGACTTCTCTGAGAACGGCAGGTTCAGAGTAATAGAGGCTTGAATGCTGTCACCATACTTAAGATATCCAAATACACCTATCGCCATGTACAACCCGATGATCATCAACATGCCAATGTTGAAGAGGCCGAAAATTCCCACGAAATGCTTGGGCTTCTCCATATTGTATTCTAGTGCCAGAACCTGGACCCAACATGACATGATAGTAAAATGTAAACTGTTTCGCAACCGGTTGCGTTTAATAGCAGACCTTGATCTCTACCCACCACTCCGACTGCCTCAAGTGCGAACAGCGTAATCCCGATGAAGACGGGTATATCTTCGTACCGTTTCACTTGCAGCATATCTTTGGCGAGCGGCAAGTCATCTTCTATGAGGTAAAAGAACACCAGGATTAGGCCAAATACGGTAACCACGTTTGATATCGTCGAAATAGGGGTCATCAGTTTCAGATCCTTCACTAAGTTGATCAGGATAAGCGGAGCTAGCTCACAGCAAAGGTGCGTACGGATCGAAAGCTCCAACCCGTGGTAGTCACACACCTGAATAGAATTGGTGCTCAGTATTATGAGTTTGTCTCGTGTTCTTTGCCCCTAAAATCATTATCCCTAACTTACCTGTTTCACGTTCTCGGCGACAAATACCGCGTAGATGACACATACTCCAAGCTGCCATAATATTAGAACAAAATCCACAAAGTAGTACGCCGGGCCAGAGGCCCAGCGCATACAACGTGGGCCGTCACTCAGTGCCAACTTCATTGAGCTCGGGTATGGAATGTAGCCGCGCCGCCACCGCTTACACAGGTGATACTGCGCCGCAATCTGCAATACTCCCGAACTCCGTTAGTAACTATCATCTCTAGCACCCATCCACCATAGAACCCGACTCAGCATGAGTGATACAGGGTTGAATTGTTTAGTAGAATGATTATAGTGAAGTGGAAATAATCACTTACGAGCAACTGTATGCAATATGTCGCAAAGATGCCCACAAACACCAGGCCCACTATGCCCGCCAAAACACCGAGCCGGCACATGGCGTCCGGCATCGCCAAAATCCCCGCTCCTATACTACCCTTCAGCAAGTGGATCATCGTCTCGGAATATCTGCACATGAATAGACTGTAGTGACATAGTAACAGCGCCGGTGCGAGGCCAAAGAACAGGATAATACTCACGAGGTGGGTTTCTCTACTTTGCGATGCTCGTGCGGTTCGTACGTTTCCTCGTTTTCTCCTGCAAGAGAAAGTCGATGCAAGTCGAGCTAGAGAGTCACCAGGTGCCTAGTCGGTGTCAGTAGACTCACCTCCGGTAATCGTCTCGACGATGCCGGACATAAACTCGTAGATAAACATGGTACTTAGTTAAATGTGGACACGTGTACGAACGACAAAAATTTAAAGAAGCCTAAAATCAACAGGTTTAAATTAATTTGACGCCTGATGTCAAACGATGACGCTAGCTGAACATATTCTCTTTGACGTCACGCAGACCATTATTCACAGAGTACATATTATGTAGTAGAAGATATTTACGAATGAAAAATACGGTTCACTATGGACGGTGGAGTGGGTAGTATTTGTTGGAATTCTTTTTTTAATTTTTGCTGTCGATTGTTACGAGCCTAATGTTATATTAATACAACATTTTAAGACTTCAATTCATTTTGTATTTTTAGTTAGGAACGATAATTATCAACTCATTGTTTACAATTCAACATTATAATTAATAACAATTTTGAAAATAGAAGAGGTCTTTGTAATAAGATATTAGATCATAAACAAGTTCAATTATACAATTTATTGGAGAACAGACAAACGATTACATTTTGTATGGTGTCGCAATAATGTTATTATACTGACAATATGGATATAACATTTTTAAGACATTAGACTTAGACATTCTTTTGTAATACAGTATTTTAAACAAGTGTTTAAAATGGTTTATAATAACAAACACTGTTTAGTAAAACTCGTGTTAAACGCGTGTTCATTTTTGTTTTTATAATAAGACGCTCTATAATAAGACGCTTCTTTTAGACACGGTTTAAAAAACCCAAGAATAAGAGGAAAACGTCAAGGAGTGACTTTTTATCATAACTTCAGTACTCCAGTAGGTAATTCAAACACAGTTTAGATGGAAAGATATTTTATATGTATCTATCTACCTATAAGTTACATTTACACTTTCGATGCACTTGCGCCTTATAGTGCTTTAAGTCGCAGTACGATTGTACATTTATTGTTTTTATTGAAGTTATACTTCTTCTGGTGCGTTAGGGAAAAATGATGACAGTAATTTTTTACTATGCGCGCGCACACCGTCACGAAAAACCGACACCCTGCTATAGCTAACTAGCTATAGTCAACATTTTACTCAAAAAAACGTATCTATAGTATTAAATACCCTTCTTCTATAATTGTTAGTGTCGTTTTTTCTACAAACGTAGAGTAAGGCGAAAAATAAAATTATCGAAAAGATATTTATCTTGTAACGCCAAAGAAGTATAACTTACTAACGCGTGTACATATAAGTACACACTACTTTTTTTTTCTCTTAGCATTCGCTCCCATTGATGTCAAAATAGGATACTGTCCTCTGATGCGCTATGGAATGCTTAAATACCTTACAAAATGGAGGGTGAAAATATCTGGAAGTTGACGTCATTATTCGAGAGATTCAACAAGTTTCGAGTAGTAACCCTATTATTTCCTCATATTTTCGTTGTTTGTTACCTACATTACCTAATACTTGTACTTACTATACTATACTATGTAAATTCAATCACTATGTCAAGGCAGGTTTTGAATTTTGATGTCATAAGGATATTATAGGGTGGTTCGATATGTGAACGACGGTGATGTCTGGAATTAACACTCCTCCCTAAAGTCAATTTTAACTTTAATATATTGTTTATAAACATGTACGTTAAAACGATAATGTCCTATCGAGTTTCTTGTCGGTTCTTCTCAATGACTGGGTTGTTTTTAATTCCTCAACCGGTAGTAGTTTTGACGTTCATGCAAGCGGCGCTGTATGTACAGCTAATATATTAAAATAAAATCACACATCTAGATGTATATAACACAAATACAATTACTTACTTTAAGGCTCAGTCACGTGAAAACTATTATAGATCGGTCTAGGCTACTATTTTTAACATAGCTGTTTGCATTTTTAATGGCTATTCGGATGGCTTTATATAAACCGCCACAGTACTGCACTACATACGTGTGAAAATCCTAACTAAATTTAATTATCTTGTGATGACCTCAGAAAGGTGGACTTAAATCGTGTAGTAATTAATGCCTCTCCACACTCTTCAAAATTAAAGTATTACAACAAGAAATACATAATGGCTATTCGGATGGCTTTATATAAACCGCCACAGTACTGCACTACATACGTGTGAAAATTCTAACTAAATTTAATTATCTTGTGATGACCTCAGAAGGGTGGACTTAAATCGTGTAGTAATTAATGCCTCTCCACACTCTTCAAAATTAAAGTATTACAACAAGAAATACAATAGATATAGCAAGATAACAGTTAAAAAAAATGGTTGTCTATAAAGTCGGTTTACGGACAATAATTTTAGGTGATGACGTCATAAGAAAACATTGATGTAAAATTGTATACTTTACGAATTAAATTATTATCACTGAATTACCGATGGAGTGGACGAGAGATAGATATGTTGCAAACCGAAAACTTAGGTCGAATTCGCTCGCACGCTCGGCTCAGGCGGAACGTGACAATGAGCCATGCTTTTCATGCGTGCAGTCGGCCTTCATCGATTTATAAAAAGTTATCACGTCAAAAGCAATTTAGTTACCTACCTAAAATATTACGTTATCAGATACGGTTAATCAGTAATAAGTAAACAATAGTGTCGCCTAAATACAAGACGAAGACGAGACTTGGCTTAGTTTTATGTACCGACTAACTAACTAAGTTGATACGTAGTACATTTTACTACAGTTTAATATTAAGGTATTTATAGTAATAATATGCATTATTAGTTCCTTTTGCTAGCGACTTCGTTCGCGTTTATGTAGATTTGATTTATTCCTCTGGAATAATACTTTTTTCTTTAATGAAAGACCGCAAGAGTCTCGCAGGCTCAGTCGTGTTTTGCTTAAAACCTGCAAGGATCAGTCTTGGTTTTGGTTTGGCTCAAATTATGCGGTCCTGGTCTTGGTCTTGCAAAACAAGACCAAGCTCGATTTTGGACAACACTAGCGTACAATATACAAATATGCTTTCTGTTTTGTGAGTAAACAGATACGGGTATGGAAAAGATAAGATATTTATGAAAAAACTAGAACACCAGTGTTATAATTGTGGTAAATACTGTGGTATACTTAGTTATAGAAGTATACTTTACTAGACTTTCATAGAAATCACAACAGGAACACAAGAATCTTTACACAAACAAGTGTTTTCCGTTGCGCTTAATTTTAAATCTGTGATGCCCTTAAATATGTTTATTGAAGTAAAATACTGTGAAGCGCGGTTTCGTTTTGCGTCAATTGGAACGTTCATCGACACGCTGAAGTCAAACTATTTACGCAAACACAAAAGAATTAATTAATTAGTTATTGTTAAAATTAAAGATGAACCCTATTTATATGTACTGAACCTACTACTCAATTGAATTGAATATTTTTACTGGTTACACAAAGTTTTTTTTTTATATATATTATAGGGGGCAAACGAACAGGTGGGTCACCTGATGGTAAGTGATCACCGCAGTCCATAGACACTAGCAACACCAAGGGAGTCGCAAGTGCGCTGCCAGCCTTTTAAATATGTGGGCCTCCGGCACTCTCACTGACCGAACGAAACGCAACAGTGCAAGCACTGTTACTTCACGTCGGTTTTCTGTGAGAAGGTGGTACTACCCCGGGCGAGCCGACCCATTCATGCTGAAACCAGTAATAGCTTCAGCGTAGCTCTACCACCTACAAGATGTTAGACAGTGTTCAAAGATATTAGACACTTTTGATTCAGGTAAACAATCCAGAATATACACATACACAACATTCTGCTAAATACCTACTGAATAAATGCGATTTATCATATTTTTGCTTAACAAAATATAATGACTAATTAACGCTATAAGCTAAAATTGCATTTGGAAAAAATATGACACAGTACATAAAAACTTGCATATAGTGTTTGATGATCGAGTACTTCAGGATGTTCTGTGGTGGTAAGCTGAAAAAGAAAAGAGCACCTGGGAAGTACTTACAACTTATCCGTTGTATGTATAGTCAAGCTGAAACAATTGTTTGGTCCGAGGCTGGAGTTACCGACAATTACCTGTGGCTGTAGGTTTGCAATCAGGGATCAACTTTAAGTTCTTATCTATTCCTTCTTGTCATGGATGCACTAACATCGGATATACAGGAGGAGGCACCTTGCTGTATGCTGTTTGCTGATGATATTATTCTTCTTGGAGAAAATGCTACTGAGGTCCAGAGTAGGATGGAGAAATGGCGAGAAAAACTAGAGAATGTTGGCTTAAAGACTAGTAGGATAAATACTTAACATATGTACTGCGACTTCGGGGGTCGATCCAGTTTTTGTCATGTTACCTTAAACGGTGACGTGCCGAATAGAATAAATGCAGGGTGGATGAATTGGCGAAAGATATCTGATGTAGTTTGTGACCCACGAATGCCGACGAAACTAAAGGGGAAGGTGTTTAAAACTATAATAAGACCAGTCGTGTTATATGGATCCGAGTACCGGGCTACGAAAAATACAGATGAGAAAAGCTTACATGTGGCAGAGATGACCAGAATGGATAAGATTCAGAATGAGTATATCAGAGGAAGTTTTAATATAGCATCAGTGGCAGAGAAGATGAAGAGTAATAGGTTAGCATGCTACGGACGTGTCATAGAAGTCATGTAACTAGAAAAGTTTTAAGTATGAAGGTGGACGAATGTACGAGTAGATGGATTGTGCAAAAAAATTATATGTGTATAGAAGGTGTGTATACTGGGATAACATCTGACAGGGTAGAGTGGAAAAAGAAAACATATTTTGCTGACCTTACTTAGGTGGGATGAGGTAAGATGATAATGATGATATCGTACTGAGTGAATGTGATTAATCATATTTAGCAGCTAACGAAGTATAACCTATAGCCTAACATCGTGTTTCGCAGTAATCACTGACGTTCCAGAATTTCGTTATAAAAACAAGTTTAACCAATGAAACGCATTCGATATAGTTCGTTTTCTTTTAGGAATTTGACAAATGATTATGTTCAACCAATCACAGAGCCTCATTTATTTCCATTTACAAAGTAGTGAAAGTATTTAGCTTACATATTTAAAAGTGACATCTATGGATAAACCTAGTTAATTAATTCTGTCTACTGCTTACAAGTCTAGTTTCACTTTTGTCGCATAGATGACGCTTACTTCAACTATTTGCTTTTAGTAAATAAATATCTTTATCATTTCGTTTTTGATACGTTATAATTATAGCAGATTTTTATATAATTATAACGAATTTAATTATTATCTCTGAAATTAATTACTAAACAATCCTTTAGTTAGTATTATCAATTTAAGCTCCCCAGAACTCCTTCTTACTACTTCAATATAATATGTCAACTTTTATCTACTTTATAGAAACCTGAAAGAAATACTCCAATGTGAATGTCGTATCAAAATCCGTTAATTGGTTTAGAAGAACTAAGGGAACACACAGACAGAGACGAAAATGAGTTTGTTTTATAATTTTTATAAATGGTGCTTTTGCGATTCATGTTGTTGAATTACATAGTACTGTGCTATTATTTAGAGTATTTAGAACAACAAAAATAGTTAATGTTAAATTACAAGGATATAAATTACTTGTACAAATACGTACTAATATAATGAACAAAAAAGAAACATTGTTTTTTGTAAATAATAATATCCACATAGATTTACCTTAAATTGTTCATAATTTTAGAAATAATCATGGATTTACAGAAATAATAAGATATATGAATTGGTGTCACAGTAAAATCTTATGAGTCTCAATTAAATGTAATGTATTATATTAAATTAAATGTATTCCTAGTTGATCAGGCTGTTAAATAAATAAATATAAAGGTCACAAATCTAAAAAAAATAGTAATTATAGAAATTTTGATGTAGCATTTTGAGTTATAATAGATTCATGAATTGTAATTTGTTTATCGCTTAAACCATTTGTGTTAACTTAGTAACCGTGTATCCGATATGATTTCCCAACGATAATAACAAGGGGTGAGATGTGTTAAACGAATCGATAATAAGAAAGAGTTACGAACGACAGGAAACTTATAGTTTCACATACAAATGACTTAGTGAATGTTTTTTTATTGGAGTCTATGGGTATAAATATACCTATAAAAATTATATTTGTATTAATAATTTTATTACGAAATACTAGCTGCAACATAAAATCTACTATTTAGGTGACTTAAAAGTAATCCAGGCCTACGTTTCCGCGGGAACAGGATACGGCCTTCAAACCCACAGGCCGCGGTGTGCAATCGACAATCGACGAGCTCCTGCATGAGGCCGTTATACTCCCTACCGCAACGTTCTGCATGGCACGGGACTCGTGACCGCGCGTCTGCATAGCCCGACCGACACTCGACAGTCGTCCCCGGGGTTTCGACCGCGGCGAACATAATTCGCGTGTTATCTCTCATGTACCTACATAATTCGGTTACGCGACGCACGAAGTCGACGCGCGTCATAGCCGTCAGGTAAAAATAAGATGTTTTCCGCAACGCGCCAAGCCGCGACGACCTCGCGTCGCCGAAACTGTGTTCATTTTACGTTAATAGTTACATAATATTACAATACTATGTAAATGTGGGCCGGGCAGTGACGCGCGCTCAGCCGCCCTCGAGGGACAAGCCTTTTGTGCCGCGTAGTTAACGTTGTTAGAATAAAATACTTATTCACTGCTGCAACCCTTAGTTTAACTGAGAGGACGAATTTTAACAAAAACTAGCCAGCCTGCTTGCATCGACGTCGCAACGCGTCGCGCTGTTTACAACTCGCTTGGTGTATCTAATTCTGCGTTGTAATATCAAAAAACGTTTAGAAATAATACATTTAAAAAATATTTACTCAGTATTTTAAATAATAATACTAATCATACATTTTTGTTTAATGTAAAGCAAAATATAAATAATGTTTTTCGTTTCGTAATTGTCAAGGATAATGAGAAATTAAATAGTTTAAGGGACAACTACAAGGGATAGTATCAGTGCGAACGAAACTATTGCTGTAGGTATGTACGTTCGATTCGTGATGTTGTAAAAGCGTGTAAATATATTATTACATTGTAAGCTTCTTTAAAGCCGGTGTAACCTCACACTGCTCCCGGGAGACACAATAAAATTCTGTAATAAAAATGTTCACGTACACACAAGTACATTTCCAGGTCGTTACATAACAGTACATTACAATCTTACGTTTGGGTTTTCTTTTCTAAAGACAGTTACGGTTATTATTTTGTCTTGGGTATTGCTTTTCTTGTGCTAGGATGTAACACATAAACGTTTGAAATCGTCGCTGTAGAGATGTTTTTATAACAATGGAATAATTCTTCTAGTTTGATAGAGATCATAAAACATACCTTATGAAATATAATTGTTCAAAATAATATGTTACCGGTGAAACTGTAGAAGCCTAGCCAGGTCAACTGTGTACACAGTTCGAAAAAAAAACAAAAAAAAGGTAATATGAAATAAATTGGTTGGAAGCGCAGAATGGGGTGTAATGTCTTAAAAACAACAAGTTTTTTTTTGGTTGTTGTGATCATGCCAATTACGTATTGGTCATCGGTCGGTCGGGACATGTTTTGTCGCCACGTGCAATTCTATTTTAAGGGAATTTAACCGTTAGTTATGTACATATATTAGGGTATGACAAAAAAAGTCGTTTTTTGTTCGCTCTCACCGCAATATATCATATATATACGAATATATACCCAAAAAAAAAACTGTCCAAAGGGTTGTCCTTAAAATTAAACTTGATCGGTCTTATTACAAAAACAATAATGAACACGTGTTTAACACGAGTTTTACTAAACAGTATCTAAAATGTTAAGCCCATGTTTAAAATAAATTATTACACAAGAGTGTCTAAGCGGTCTCTGGCTAAATGTCTGGTTTTTGTTTTTTATGCAAGCAACTCTGAATAGCATTCATTCAATTCAATCTCTTCATTCAAAAACGTTCCGATTTACGAATAATATTTTTGCTTCAATCTTTATTAAGAATATTTATTTATTTTAAGTGGAATTGAATTATTGTGACATTCGGTTTAAAGAAAACGATGTCATTATTAAAATAAGCAATATATAAGTTTAAAATATTACCTCAAATTGCATAAAGTGGAACAACAGTATAATCTCAAAATAAATACATTGTGAAATTCATAGTTTTTGGCGGGATCTATCTCAATGGTTTTTATATTTTATCTAATTTTTTATTAGACTATATTTATAATATGTGGTTACGCAATAATTCGTTATTAGAACAATGAAGTGGATGGAATAATCAACATGCAAGTGCCACCAATAAAGTTCTAACAAGAACCACCATCTGTTAAACAATAATTATCACAGAATCTAAAACTGTACTGCGCATATGCACAACGTGACGGAAACAAAAAATAAAAAAAATGTCATTCATTTGTAATTACCTTGTGAATCTTCAAAAATGTGTAATTATCTAAATTTCAATTACTATACACGTCGAATCCAAATTTACTACGAAACGTCTTTTGCCGTCCAATCTATACAATCCACATAATGAGACGTGACTTAGACAAGTGTTATACAATGTTTAAATTTAAATAGTGTCTATTTCTAAACAGGGTAAACACTCTTTTGCGATGAAACTTTTTTGAAACAATTGTTCGACGCGTATTTAACTTTTTTGTAATAACACGGTACAAGTCTGTAACTTTGTTATTATAAATGATATAGAAAAAAAACGTTAAAGACTTTTCTATAGAGCATCAAAAGAACTACAAAATTGCCATTTAAGTTTTTATTCTAACTTTGATAGTTTAGTCACAAAATATAAAAAAAAACCGGAAAATTATCAAAAAGTATAAAATTCAAAGATCCGTTGAAACTTAAATATTAACGATAGAAATTTGAGTCAATTATTTGTCGAAAATTTATTGCTTAATGAGACGTATCCATTAATTTTAACAAAATTAAATTTCCTCACAGTTTTCAGGTAACAATATCGTTAAAAAAACCAATATTATTTATTTTATTGGAAAAAATAAGTTCGATGGAGGACCTCTTAAAATTTGAAATGAAGAGTAGTCCTTGCGACATAATTTTTTTTTGGATATATCCTATGATATTTATGGTGAGAGTGAAAAAATGAAGCAACTTTTTAGCACACCCTAGTGTATACTGTGTACCCTTATGGTACTGTATCGTATGTCGTGTTATAGTGTCGCGCTATTGAGAAAATTTGATATATGTGTCGTAATAGCATCCTTAGTAGCAGTCCCCACACGGTAGAGGCTCAAGCTTAGGCTCGATCCTCCGGAGTAGAACCGCTGAGTACGCTGCCAGTACGATACAGTGACACTGAAAATTTTCACTCACTAGCTTAACACACACAACACAGATCATCTCCACATACGTGTACACACACACACACACACACACACACACGTAGGTTACACATATGATGGAAGGGTTTTATTTTTGTCCCTTATATTTCGAACTTGGTTAGTCCAGTTTAGCTGAGTTGATAGATACACAATATATGTTTTAATTTCGTGAGGCACACATGCTGGTACACATGTGTTTCTCACTAATACTTACATGTATCTATAACTAGCATAGCTAGTTTAACTTAGTAAGATTCGCGTTGTGGCATCCAACGCAACAGCCTAAGCCGAGGTTCGGCCACTTTGGCATCGTTGAGCCTGTTGTGCAGTAGTCATTAAACTAATGACAGCATTAATTTTAATGAAACATTAACAAATGTAGAGCTAATGACGACTTTCTTGCAACTGACTGTAAGTGCCACAAACTTTCGCCCCATTAGCCCGATGAAGCTGTCAACAGCCATCAGGCCAATAGCGTTAGTCACTTCAACAAAAAAAAGTTTTTAGTAATGCCTCTTATAAATATGTTAGTTGCTTGTGACATAGACTTGAAACGTACTGGGCGTCAATATTAACAACAAGGGAGAAGCAGATCCCATGATTTTACGCTATATACGTGTAGAATTGTAGTCGCGAGTTCCGCGATGCGGTCTACCTCGCGTCGCGCCACGTGCTTCCTACATTTACCGGGAAAATAATTTATGTGACGCGCGTATAATACTGTGCAGACCGGTTTTTTTTATACTATCAATTTTAAAATGGCAAATTCAGACGTTGTAACAGTAATAATCGAGATTTAGAAAAAGAAGAACAGTGCTACGTTTGTGACGTTTGAAATATAAAAAGTTATTCACAGGTAAGACTATAAATAGATATCGAGTGTTCATTTTATGATTTCATACATAATCTAAATTCACCATTATGATGGCAAAATTTAGTTATTTCCTCTATCGCTGTGTTTTTAATAAATACGTAATTAAGGAGCCCGAGACAATATAATGAGTTCTAGTTTTCGAGTTCATGCATTTTGTAATGTAATTATACTATACCATTGTTTAAATAATACAAGTGTTTTAAAATACACAGTTGTAACACAGTTGAAGTTTACAATTTGTTTATGTTAAATTCTTGAAACTAAGCGCGTAAGGACGCGTATCTCAACTGTGACCCTGGGACCCCGCACTCCGCGACCCCCACCCCGGTGACCTTGCGTGCGTTATGTTGATTGGCGATACAGATATTATATCGTCATTAACATTCAATTCATGAACGGTTTTAACGGCTATTTGCTTTTCTAAACACGTGTCTACATATGAATATATACCTGATTTCGACTCTACACAGATAGATCTATATTTTAATGCACGCTATTATTTGTATTGATTAATACGTAGATTTACTATGAGGTTAAAGACAATTTAATGTCTAAACAACGTTGGTGTTTAGAAGGCGGAATGCGACGTGCGGCGGAGGATTTAACGAGAAACGACGAGACGAGTCCCACGCGAATATCCTCTGCTGTTTATTTCCGTTCTACTTTACTAGTTTAGTAAATTCTTATGTCATTCCGTTCTAGACGGTTCCATTCGAGTTTGTTAACTGTAGCGTGTAATAAAATTCAAATGAATAAGACAGCTTTGCGTCCGCCTTTAGTTGTTATGTTAACTCGGATGAACGAAAGAATATTTTTTGTTAATCTTAATATGCAAATCGACACATTATTTCTGATATTAATAAAAAAAAAAAATAGAAGAAGAATTCGTTATGATGTAGTGAACACGATGTACGAACTGTTGAAAATTGGCCACTGTATTATAGATTACCTTAACTCGAGCCTAGGTTTGTCCCTCGGTGTGGAGCCCTCGAGTATGTTACTCGCGCGAATACAGTGACTCACGCTTGTTTCTCATTTACACGATCACCCCACACTTAGGCACACAGTGGTGGGCTATTTTTTTGCCCTTTTCGGACTGAAATAGGTCACATAACACAGTAGTCAGATACCAAATACACATATACATTCGTGAAACATGCATGGTCACACATGCATTTTTCACGAATTCATATATGTGTATGAAATGGATAGGTAGCTTTAGCTAGCTTAGTCAGATCGGGAAAGTCGGCGACAGCTCAAGTCGAGGTGCACCGAGTGCCCTTGAGGTGATCGCCTAAAACAAATCGGGTGAGTGCCCTAAGCGCTCCCCTTAGTAGTCCGGTGGAACTGTGAAGGCCTCATTGGCTGGCAGTGTAGGTCAGTTCGAAAAAAAAAAAAGGTCACTGTATTATAGATTGCCTATGATTTCTTATCGTCTCATTGTATGCTCTCATCTAAATATTGTATATAGCAAGTAGTATTTTCCACCTCGTGATATGGCTTTAGTTTTACAGTAAAATTATTCCTGTCAGTGGACGGTGAATCAAATCTTCGAGGAATCAGCAACTACGAGTACTGCTCAGCATGGCGGAGACACGACACGAGAAGATGCAGATGCAGTCCCTGACTGAGGAGCTCCAAGGAGATTCCCCGAAGTGAGTAGTAGTACATGTACTGGCCTACTCCTACTTTCCAAACATTTATGAATTCCACCTATCTGTACTATTGCTTTAAGACTTGCTTTGACTGACTCCTTGTGGATTTCGGCATCGGAGACTGTGCTATTTACAATCATTTCTATAGTTACAATAGTGTGCCTAAATATAACAATTGCCTATGTTCAATATTTACGTTAAACTTGTGCTCGCAATTACTACGTATCATTATACAATTTATCTAGGAAGGGGTTCTCCTTACCTTTGACCTTTCTATTATTTGAATTGTACCTTCTATGAAATTCGAATGAAGAATCGTTCGGGTTAACTAGGCGTCTCAATTCAGATTTTTTGTCAACTAGCTTTCGTCAAGTAGATGATTCTGTATTTTATACTATCATGTATCTTTTCTGAACATCTTTAAATCCAAGTCATTGGCTGTAATGTTTCCGATTATCATCTATTACATCAGATAAGAAGATTATTTATGTAACCACTAAGTAAATATGTAATAATGTACTACGGTTAAAAGTCCTGTGCATATTTTATTTACTTTAAAAAATATATTAGTTTTTACTCTTTGGTGCACTTTGGAAACTGTAATTTGAACGTCTTTGTCTGTTTAAAGTTTTCTTCTTCTCTTTTTGTTTATTACATACTAGTTTATGCCTGCGACTTCGTTTTCCTGAAAATCAATATCAATGTCTACTCTCACAATATTTTTATGTAATACCAGCTGTGCTCGCGCCTTGCATATGCAATTGTTATAATTTTTTGTAATAGAAAATTAATAGCGAAATGGAAATTATGTAAACATTTTGCCTGTTCAGATATATATAGCTGGCAATTTACATTATGATCGGTTGCACGATATATAATTACTGATAAGCTGAAGCGCCATCTGTTGATGAATTATAGGAAAATGGATAACATTAAAACCTTGTCTACAAAAAAAGTGTGTCGACATTCACGCTGATCGGTCAAATGATATTGAAGTTTATTAATCTCGCATATATTAACATCCATTTTTCTATATATATGTATATATTGATTGTTTGATGTACTAATTAAGACGTTCCCTGCCACTATACCACCGGTGTTATACGGTAAACGTGTTCTTTAGGCCATGTGTACCACCGATGGTACACGGAAAAATTGATCTTTTGGCCACGTGATATACGACGTGATAACCGCTGAAAACGAAAGAATTACTTATGTATTGATGTTGAAATGTAATATTCTATGGTAATAAATTATTTTTTAGTCAAAATATCATATGGCCTGAAGGACATGGCAGGCAAAATTGGCTTGGCACGGAACATGTTAAAATTATGCAACTGTTAATATGCTTGCCACAAAAACAAATATCGCTACGTGATATATTTGCAAACACGAGGATCTGTTCACAGGGAGACCGTGTCCGAGAGTGAGTACGACCCGCATCTACACCGTCAACTGGAAAAACCCACCAAGTGAGTCCCGACTCATGTCATACGTGTCGCCGTCACTCTGCGAGCGATCTTGAAAGGTGCTCGTGTGCCGTGTTGCAGTAACTGGGAGACGCTCGTGCATCTATTGAAATGCAGCCTCGGGACCGGCATTCTCGCGATGCCGCAGGCATTCGCGCGCGCCGGTCTCGTCACCGGAATAATCGGCACTGTGCTCGGCGGCGTACTGGTCACTCATTGTCTACACGTACTGGTGGGTAGCTTCCCCCCGTTAATGCATCTTTATCAATTATTCTTACATAAAGCTAAAGTTCAATAAGGTAACTATAAAAATCTAACTAAAATTTTCTACAATAAGAGGAAATGTATGTAGGTACTGCATCACTGCAATGCCTGACCAAAAAGTAACAGATTATATCGACTACCATTCTTCAACATCAGTCTACTATCATACCTTCATTTGTAAAGCGCTCTGTAGTCATTAATAACACACGGACGCTGGACTATAATACTCTACAGCAGATCGCGTTTATGTGTACATCGATAAAGGGGGTTATATAATGTAATATGTAGATGTAATAACGTACAGTTAAGGTGTTGAGATTTTCCCCAGTTATATTTGAGGTGTCTAGGTACGCGCGCAATATGAAACGTGCAGGCGCGCGCGCGTCCCTCTGCTCACGTACCCTCAAGCCATGCGCGCTGCGCTTGAGAGCGGCCCGCCTCCGATGCGCAGACTGGCGATCCCCGCCGCACTGGCCGTCGACATCTTCCTAGTTGTCTATCAGCTTGGCATCTGCTGTGTCTACATCGTATTTATCGCCGACAATATCAAGAAGGTGGGTGATTTGTCTCATGCGGCTCTATACTTCTGCGTTTCCACGACAACCGAACGTGTTATTCATCACCTCTCATTCCAGATCGTCGATCCGTACTACAATATGGCGGTCGAGCTGCACATGCTGGTGATACTGTTTCCACTGGTAGCGTTTAACCTGATACCGAATCTCAAGCTGCTCGCACCGTTTTCCGCGCTCGCTAATGTGCTCACATTCCTGGGGCTCGGCATCGTGGTCTACTATTTAGTATCCGGCGATAAGTCATCACAACCGCTGGACCTCTGGGGCTCGCCGGACACCTTTCCTTTGTTCTTTGGCACGATCCTGTTCGCACTTACAGCTGTCGGAGTGGTATGTATATTTTAGTTCGAACAAGCAGACAAATATACTGTGGTCACAATAGGTTATTTTCACTATATGTATGCCGCAATGTAGCTATTACAGCTTATATCGAAAATTATATTTTCTTAATATCTTTAAGTTCTAGTAATATAAAATTATAAATGTCATTATCTCCGCTTTCATTGTTATCACAGCCTCGTGTGTACAATGTGGACACTTAGGTCGGCTGTCGTTTTATCTTTTATCGGTTATCGTTTCTGTAGTACATAGAATCCCTTGATATTTGTGTGTGTTATTTTAATAAATGTTGTGGCATTTTCCAAACAGCGCTGCCTAAATCTATATAGTTAGCAGTGACGCTGGACTGTTGCCATGTTGATGAAAGGCGTGGTGCGAGAGACTTGCGAGTACTGAGATAAGCTTCCAAGCAGTTCGTACCTATTGCGCATGCATATAGGTCGAACACTTCGAAATGTACACATATTATATATATTTATCGTTTCGTATTGTAATTGTAGGTACGTGACCTAAATGACCCTTCCGATAAGTGGGGACGCATTTAAAGAAATACATGTTAAAATGCGATACGCACAGCGACAAACTATTCGCGAAGCATCGGTTGACTATTTACTATGATGAATGATTTATATATTAATCAGATAAAACTTGTACAGAAATTGCAATATGAAGGCCGGAATATAGCGCAAACTAGTTCAGTCATTGATACGTTGTTATATTAACGCATACGCTGCGGCTTTGTAGTAGATATAGACATGATAGTTTGTTTCTATAGGCAACCTTCCACAAGTTCTACTAGCACACTATGTACTTTCATTGTTTTTAAAAGCGATGTCTATTTATAAGATACGTTTATTCTTCCAATTCACCTTGATATTATCCCACTCGACCATCGAGTAGGTATTCTAGATCAGCGATTCTAAAAAGCAAGAAATTAGTACTTGGTAGTTGTCAATATAAAATATATAAATATAGCTAATATAGGTGTAATTACACTTCGAGCATTTTAATTGTGTGATTTTTATTATTTTATATAAATACTAGTATGTGTAAATCGATTGTTTGTTTGTGTGAAGGTAATCGCACTGGAGAATAACATGAAAACGCCGAAGTCGTTCGGGCGGCCGCTCGGCGTACTCAATACAGGAATGACCCTGATCGTGCTCCTGTATGTGGCGGTGGGCGCGCTCGGCTACGTTTACTGCGTTTCCAAATGCAGTGACTCCATCACGCTGGATCTTCCCGCTGGACCGTGAGTATCATTATCTCTTCCCGAAATTGAGTCCTCGTGCCTTGAAACACCTTGTATCTTGGACACAATACAGTGTGAAGGCGTGTGCGTGGCAGTGGCCCCCGTGAGCCTGTGTATAAAAATGTAGTGCCAGCGGTTCAACGCACTCTGGTTCGCGATGTGGCGAGGGCCGTTAGGTTTTTTTTTACATATTATAGAAAATACATTCCGTCACCTACCATCTTGTCTGTATTCGTACAATTATATATACCCTAACGGCAGAAATGACTATACGATGTTCATTTATATAATGTACATATTGGTTACATACAATGTAATAAATAAATAAGCTCTTGCTTGTTATGACATTTATAAATAGTTTATTTTCCTTCCACAAGTTATCCAATTATACATGAAAATATTTTTTTATTTTTCCTTGACCAAAATATTTTAACTAGTTCTACGAATTGTATTTGTATTTTTTTTTTGCCAGATATCGATGACGTCAAATTCTATAATAACTATCCTCGTTTAAACGAAATTGTATTGATTGTTGCGAAACTTACGAGATTTGAGTTGTTTTTCTGTTTTGTAAAGCCATGGGACTAAGTCGCGGAACTATACCAAAATTTTATGAATACGCGACAATGATATTCACTTAGTTCCTTATTAATAACCTACAACTAGTAACGATATGTTTATTCATATACGTGCCTTGACTACGCGCCAGGAGAAAGGCGACACCCTTCGGTCGAACGACTGACAGGAGGATACAGGGGTAATTCATGAAGCTTGTGGTATTTCAGCTTATTTGTGTAATTTTGTTCCGCTGTATCAGAACAGCTTATTACCAAATCCGTGTCCACAGGCTCGCGAGCAGCGTCATCGTGATGTTCGCGGTTGCGATATTTATCAGCTACGGACTGCACTGTTATGTTCCGGTTGAGGTCGTTTGGCGAGGATACCTACTTCCGCGTCTGCGCACCGCGGGCTCTTCTCCCACACGACTCCGACAAGCTGAATACGCTCTTCGTGTCGCGCTTTGCTTGCTCACCTGTAAGTCCCACCCTGTGCTACCAGGTTCCGATACTACCCATACTGGTACTTAAACTGAACAGTGACTCCGTGTGATCCTACAGTTGTGCTGGCGGTGAGCGTGCCGAGGCTCGGGCTGTTCATCTCACTGTTCGGTGCCCTCTGCCTCTCCGCACTGGGTATCTGCTTTCCGGTGCTGATGGAGCTGTGCTTGTCTCGACAAGATGGTCGTGGATTCTGGGCGGTGGCGGTTAAGGACGTGACGTTGTTCCTTGTAGGGCTGATAGGCCTGGTCGCTGGTACCTACACCGCAGCTCTCTGCCATTATCCGGTCATTCCAGACGCAGCAAACTTAGATTACAGGTTCGTTCATGTTTTCCATGCATATAGATGGTAGGATATGGTAATTGGGTCCAACGCGACCACCATACATCGGATGTAACACCATGCGTAGCGGCAGGCTTCGGCATATCGCATTCCGAGATAATCGTGTGTATAGAATCGCCATTCGGGCTAAGGACCTGTATTTATTTTCCTTCAACTACGAATATAATGTCGATAAGGAAATTTAAATCCTTTAAGTTTATATATTTCATCACTTAAGGAAAAAACACTATGCCGTCTCCATAAAGCTTTCTCGCTGTAAATTTTTAATCTATATTTTTTTTTATTCTCTATAATTTTGCAAAGCAAATAATGTGAATTAACGAATTAAATCATAGAATTTAATTTAATATTTTAAGAAAAATATTCATTCACAATAAATTAAATAAATAAATAAAATAAAACAAAATTTAATCTTATCATCGTATTATATCATGGGAGTTATTGACTTGTAGTTTAGGTAGCCTTGTAGTGGATGTTAAGTTTCAAGTTTTTCGCCAAAAAATCATCACATTAGCTGAAGTTTCCATTACTTGAATCTTCATTGGAAAATTAAAATTATAGGATAATATAACTCAAGTATGATTTAAAAAACCCGTGAGGGCTTAGCACCGACGTAGTCTTGAATACGGCCTGTGATATGAAGCGCTGCCACAGTAACGCGCACCTACGTACCAAGCGACTATGACTCATGGGTAGACAGAGTTACAGAGACACGGTGTTTCGTATTGCTGAAACTTACCTCTCGCCACTAGAATCACTTTATATCAGGAACAATTATCTTTGCTTAATTCATTTGAAACGATGATGGTTCCGTAGTTAGCGTGTTTGGAGACCGCATGAATCGACGTAGGTTCCGAATCCTTTGCAAATGAAAGGAAAACATCGTATTGAAACCATAGCATGGTGGTGAAGTTTTTGGCTAGCTACCACCCTCGAGTTGAAAATCTGTCGCCAAGCACCTGCACTTGAGAGCCAGTCTTCACCCTAGGTTAAGCGTGACTTACCAACTTAGACACAATCATCATTTAACATCAGATGAGATTATGGTCAAAACGCTTACCTATAAAGTATTTAAAAAAAACATTGTATTTAACATCAGGTTAGATTGTGGCCAAATGTAACCTAGAAATATTTTTCAATTAAACTACACCTACGTTTGATTTAGACGTAACCAAGGTTCAGTGAGGAGTGGATCGAAGCGCATGTGCGCGTCTCGCCCGCTGCGTTGAGTCGGTTCACCCTGGGATATCCATCGTTGTGATATCGGCTATCGGCTCGCTTACTCACTTGTTCGACAGTACAACCGCGTAAATAAAGTTCAGTGACGATAGTGCTTATAATAGTTCGAGCCGTATGGTGTATATGTGACTGAATTAATAAATTCAAACATAAAGAATTTGGTATTGAATGTAATCAGAATTGAAAAGTGTGATTTAGTAATGCTTTGATCACACGCTTTGGTATATTCGTATAAATGTATGCTTTTCCTAATAGATATAAGATAAGCGATCCGCGACTACGATTTATAGACTAAAATGTGTATATATTAACGAGACATTTGTTATTTTATATAGTGTATGTTATTTTATATTGCATAGTTATTTTGACTAATTTAATGTATTTGTTTTTTGGGAAAGCGTGTGACAACAAATTGAAGCAACGAAATTTTATCGTTACATCGTTTTGTATTATTATTGTATAAAAATGATTCAGATCTTTATGTTGTTTTGTATAAGAAAAAAAAAAACATTCTAAAATAAATATATATGATTTTCTAAAAATCTTATGAGTTTTACTTTTAAAGTACCCTTATTGGAGTTTAAATGAAATTTTTTGATTGTTCTTAACAAAAATAATATTTTTTTTAATGTGAGAAATCGTTTAACAAAATGTTTTGTTCATACCGTCACTATCGGGTTTATTTTATATTAATGTAAATAACTATATTCAATGAAATTCAAGAATTGTTTAGTGTATTCATGGTTTTTTTAACTTTGTAAATGTTTTATTACCTTAGTTTTAATTGAATGTAATTACAATTTTTTTTGTCCAAAGAACTCATTATATCTGTGAACCCAATGATATAATTACCTAATAATTATTCATTTATATTAATTATTTATAATAATTATTCATTTATATTTATAATAATTATTCTAAAGTACACTAACTCTGCGGTACACTAACAACTGATAGGTATTTGGTTATTTTAAAAAAAATAGTATAGATGTCGCTGGTAGATCCGAGTTTCAACCGTCATAGATTTTTTCTTTCTATGCATGTATATGGGTATTGCGATCTAAAGCCAATAACAAGTGAACAATTTATATCAAGAGTATTTTTTTAAATATACACTCATGGACATAGGTACTTAGAAGAATGAATTAAAAAATTGGTAAATGAATATAAAATGATTTATTTGTACAATAGAAGTTTTCAAAATTAGCTAAATCACATAAAAAAGAAATGTTTGAGATCTACCTTGCCTAATGTTCCACGGGCTGATAGTAGAATCAAGATTGAAGGGAATTTAGTAGGGTTCGTTGACAATACTGTATTCTTGGGTATCACACTTGATTCCATATTAAAATAGAGGCCTTACATTTAAAAAAATCAGCAAGTAGATTAAGTTATATTGCATTCGCAGTACGTAAGATTCACCAGCAAACAGATATTGTCACTGCTAGGTTAGTCTACTTCGCTTACTTCCAAACTGCCTGCAGTCATCTGGGCACACTTTTTATTAAATTGTCTATGAAGCTTTGTGGCAATAGGTTCCATTCTTCAACCAATGCAGTTTTGAGGTCCCTTAGATAAGTGGATTTCTTTATTTAATTTGTTCTTCCAGTTTAACCCAAACATGTTATATCGGATTTTGGTCTATCGAGAGTGCTGACCAAACCAAAATTTGGATTCCGACCTTCATAGCGTACTTCGATACTACCACAGATGTATGGATGAGCATTATGCATGAATGAAGCAAAAGGCCCTATAATCTGCTCTAAAATGTCTCTTATGTATCTGGACGCAGTCAGGGATCAGATTTCAACGATGCGTAGGTCTCTACATGCTCCTAAGCAAATATCACTCTTTACCATTATTGAACCTCTAGTATAAGGCTCTCTTCCAACTTACACTTAGCGCATCTTTCTCTGTATATCTCCATAATTTCACATTTCCATGATCAGGTTTAAGACAAAATCTGGACCCATCAGTAAAAAGTATTTTTCCCCAAGCGTCATCATTTCAATTTCACCTATCAAAAGTACAGTAAAAATTGATAAGGGGTCTACGAGACAAAAGTTTTAGGACCACTGTACTACGTGAATGTACAGATTTCAAATCTGTTTATTCTTGTTTTTTATAAATAAGAACTATAAAAATATCATTACAAGTAACTGAACCAAAAGAGGAATCATTGTTGTTATGGAAAATCGATTGAACGACCCACAACTTAACTGATAACCATTTCAATGTAAATTCATTTATATCACAACACCACTACATATATATATATATATATTATAAAACAAAGTCATCCGCCGCGTCTGTCTGTCTGTCTGTTGATATGTTCGTGATATACTCAAAAACTACTGAACGAATTGTAATGTGGTCTTCGCTAATAGATTAAGTAATACTAAATGAGAAAGGTTTAGGCATATGATTTGTCAGGGTTTTTAGTAAATTGATTGAAATCTATATATATGAGCGAAATACCACTGACTGTATGTCCGATTGATTTGAAATTCACTATAGTTATTCCTTTTGCGACGTAGGCGCTCACTAAGAACGGATTTAAATTAAAACCTATCTAAAATACATTTTTCAACTACAATTACATATTCTCCTACAGACACCGACAGTCCCCGATATTAATCAACCCTTGTTATAGTAGCCAATAATAGTTCGTATACCCGTGGCAATAAGTTTATTTTATCGATTGAATCGAAAATGAAATGTAAATAGAATTTTAAATAAAAAAAATTGAACTATTCCTATATTTTTAAAATAAGGTATAATTATTAGACTAATGGTTGTAGGAAAAGTTACAACATTATTCTATATTTTCATAATTTAAATTTAAAAAAAAAGTTGTTAGCGTCGCTAAACTGTTATTTAAATATCAAGATTTAAATGCCTTCAAAATTTCAATTTTCAAAATTTAAGTAGAATCTACAATAATAAATTCCTATTAGTGAAAACATTTAGTAAAAATATACTATATTCGTTAAATCTATATTACATACATAGAAAAAAATTGTTTTAAATTTTAGCGTTCAAAATTCATTAAACAACTAGTCAGGTTGAATATTTTGTGTGACCATTAATAAATTAGGAAATCGATTATAATTTATATATAAAACCCCGGCGATCTACTTACCTCCTAACAGTCGATTCTTTAATTGTTATTTTTTTAATACTTATTCTGTTATTCGGGACGCTTTATAATGTTAAATGTTACCATCGTATAAATATTGACATTAATATTTATACGATACTAACGTCACTCAATTGATTTGCCTTCGCGGAACCTCTCCACTAACACTTAAACTTTACGGTATGGTATTAAAGTTCAAATTGACTTTGAAGTATATTACGAATCGTTTGTATAGGCAAGTATAGAATAGTGTTGGTTTCAGACCTTTCAGGCAATTTTTGAATTTTTCTCTCCGTAAGAACCATCCTTATATTTCAAGGAATATTCTAAAAAAAAGAATTAGCGAAATCGGTTCAGCTGCTGTCGCGATTTGAGCTTAGCAACACATTCAGCGATTCATTTTTATATTATAGATTATCAGCGCCGTTAAAAAAAAAATACTATCAAATTAAAGTAAATGACATTTAATTTCTTGAATTTGTAATTTTTCTCCTTTTCCTATCACTTTTTGGTTAGAAATAGGGATACAGTATTTTTGTATGCACACAATGGCTGGTGTCGACTGTGATGGCGTTACTGGTTAGTTCGTAACATTCTATAGTTAATGCTTATTTGACGCATAATTGAAATTATTTGAATAATCAGAATAATTCGAATGTTCAGTTCGGATTTCGTATCGTATTGTTCGGTTCGATTCGTAATCGGTTAATTCGGTAAGTTGAATTTTGGCACACCTCTGTTTATTTTGTGTTCATTGAATTAGTAAGTTTTTAATAGTCTACTAGAAGATTGGTTTTTGGGATTACCATAAATAAAAAAATAATAAAAAAGTAAGTTTTTATTCAAATATGTCATTTTTTTAGGTCACTATTATTTTGAATTTTTGATTTGTAATCTATACATATAATAAAAATGAAATATCTATATATAATATCATAATAACTACTTTTTAGTGACTGGATATGAAAAGATATAAGTTACTTATAGTCAAAACCAAATATCTAAGTTTTTTGTCAGTCTATCAGTCTGTTTGTGCCGAGTAATCTCCGCAATGGCTGGACCGACTTCTTCTTCTTTATTTTTGGCTCCGTCACGGTTTGTGCACTAGCCAGCGTCAAGTAACAAAGTTTTGCCAAGTAAGTGTCTTGTGATAATTATAATGTTCTAACAAGATGGTGGTTTCCTTGTTAGAACTTTCCATGGAGTTTTGGTGGCATCTCAGAATGCATGCTCCGTGGTATTATTTCCCATCCACTTCACTTGTGCATAATAACCGAACTATATTACGTAAAACACCACCAATATTACAAAATATAGAGTCTAATAACACAAGATTATGAATAAAATATAAAAACCACTACATGACAGACTAAGATCTCGCCAAAAAAAAACAGGACCGACATTGACTGTAATTTTACTGGCGGAGTGTTTACATTACAGGCTATGTTATTTCAAACTAGCTGTTATTCGCAACATTGCCAGCAGTGTAATATCCGAGTCGGCGATACCGACTTTTACAGGACTTTCGCTGGCAGATAGCTGACCTCATACGGAGTAACTTAGGTTATTTTATTTTAAACTAGCTGTCACTCACGACTTCGACTACAGTGAAATATCCGAAACGGTTTTTTCATATGACTTTCACTAGAAGATAACTGAAGTTATAAGAACTAACTTAGGTTATTTTATTTTAGACTAGCCGTCACCCGTGACTTCTTCCACGTGAAATTTTGCAAAAAATTGTTGTTTACTGTGAACATTAGTGTGAGGTATGCGCTGTATTAGACTCTAAGAATTAATATAATTCTAATTCATATATATTTGTTTTGATATATATGTTTGATTGATTAATTTACCTTTTTGGTCAATTTGGTGGTCAGTTCGTTTTATTTACCACGCTTGCGTCTATATAACTCATTAATTTTAGTAACGTATAAGCTTAATGCGTCGAGTTCAATGAGCACTATTGTAATTCATAAATATTAAAAACTGCTTACAGATAGATATAGAATTTCATATCTTGATTTATTTAATTATTAATTGCAAAATTTTAAGAATTCAATTCTTTCCGTATATTTAATTAGAAAAATATATATCGACACATAGTTTACAATTCAACATTATAATTAATAGGTATTTTGAAGATATAAGAGGTTTTTTTTTTCATATTAGATATTAATAATTCCATAATAGAATTTCTTGCGAACAGAGAAGCGATTACTTTTTTTTGTATGATCGCAACACCTGAATTACAATATTAATGACAATATTTATATAAAAACATTTTTTTTAAGAGATATTGTATAAGTTGAAACTTTCATTACTTTCTTATACAATGTAAGTGAGCACCGAGGGGGTTATACAGTGTGTTAAAGTTCCAAATATGTTGTTAATGCTAAATCCCAGCCGGCACACAATTAGTATCTACATATTTAATGTACACATTACATATCACAGTAAGTGGCAAACGTGTCGTACCTACAAATGTTTTTGATAGAGCATTTCTGTAATTCGACCTCTTCTCACAATATACTTTCTTATAGTTTGTAAAACGCGTGCGAAGCTGAGGGCATCAGCTAGTATAACATAATATAATGAAACAAATGGCACCAATAATGTATCTATACAATCAAAATAGATCTGACACTGTGTAGGTCCGATCCTCCGGAATGGAGCCCTCGAGCACGTTGCTTGCGCGACAACAGTGACACTGAATTAATTTTCAAACACTAGTTTTTAACACACGTGCACATACACACATGTAGGTACACATAGTGATTGGGTTGTTTTTTTATTTTTATTTTGAACCCCTTTTTCGAACGGAGTTAGCTTATATTAACTTAGTAGTCAGATTCAAGATACATTTATGAGTTCGTGAAACATACATGCTTGGTACACGTGTATGTTTCACGAATTTATATATGTATGAAATAATAGTTAGCCTAAGCTTAGTTAGACTCGGGATATTCGGTAACAGTCCAAGCCGAGGCGCGCCGTGCGCCCTTGTGCTGGTTGCCTACATAAAATCGGGTGAGTGCCTTAAGCGCTCCCCTTGGTGGTCCGGTGAAACTGTGGAGGCCTTGCCGGGTTGACAGTGTAGTCAGTTCGAACTACAAAACTACAAAACCGTTTGATAAATTGTCATGCCATTAGTTATTTATGAAACTGAAAAATTAAAAACGAAATTATTTCTCAACTAATAAAGGAAATTTCAGTTAGACATCAATAATACGGGGTTGTAATACATAGGATAGTACTTGTGGTTCAAGGTCTAGGGTATATGACTAGTGTAACAGTATGAGGATAGCTAGTGGAGGCGCCGGCAACCGCGGAAGGAAGGCGTCACCACACAAATAAAAACTATTCATAAATACAACAATTAACGTTTATTTTCAATCCATAGAACCATATAAATTAAATTCAAACAAATTACTACTCATACATATAAATCACTATTGTTTGACGTTGTTGCGACGCTGAGGTGTCGCGCTCCAGGGGGGCGCGGAGCCTCTTTCCCGCGGGAGCTGCATTTATAATAAATAAGGAAGCACATGGACTAGTGCCGAGCGGTGCGAGGGAGGGGGGAGGGAGAGGTCGGGAGTGCGGAGAAGGTTTTGCGGGGCCGAGGCGGTGTGAAAGGGAGACGGCGTTACCGCGTGCAATGTACAATCTACAACGGTGTCCATTTTTAACACAATACTTAACATTTATTATACCCATGTTACATTAATATCCGGCGAAACAGTCACAATATCGTACACGAGCCATGTATATATGTATACTATACTATACTTTACAATACTATACTATACGTAGCTATGCATCAATGTGCATAATATATACACGCGGCGGAATATAATAATTATAATATATTTATACAATAAAATATGAATATTGCTGATATGAAATAATGCATTTCAAAGTGAAACCGTAGGGCGCTTGAAGCGCGTGAAAGAGCACGGCGTCGCGTCGTCCGTTGCTCGTGATCGTACTAGTTCACTTGTAAAACGTTTATACAAAAAACATTTTATTATTCTCTTTTTACTAACAATAGAATACATACTTTCAAATGCAACAACTTCTTATTATTAATTCGTAAACATTAGTTTTTATTCAATTCAGTAAACATTCAATTGACTCAATATCAACGACAAAAAACCTACAAAAATATTGTTATAACAATAGCACGAATCAAGTTCGGAGGGCGGAGGAACTTTCTCACTCCGAAGCAGTGCGCGCGCGGCGACACCGCGAGCGAGGCCCGGGACAGAGGACACGGGGCTGGGACTAGGGACGCGCGGGGGCAGGGGGAGCTAAGAGTGAGGTACCTATCTATGCGCTATACGCTAACAGTGGGTCCTACCCACATCGACACAGTAACGCGAGTTTCTTTACAACTAAAAAAATTATATAAACTTTCAAAAACGTTAACAACTACAGCCATAACAAAAATATACTAATACCTACTACTCTACGAATCTACGCACTACACTAATTAAACTATTCACTAAGTGAACGCCGAAACTAGTATTCGCTCGCTACGGAAACGGCAGGGTCGGATCGGGGGGCCGGGGACGCGGGCGAGCCCCGCCGTCTGATCGCGACGGAGAGCGGCGTCGCCGGGCGGACTACTGGCCGCCGGGCCCTTTAACAACTATCTATATACAGACGCAGACACTGCAGCCGCTTGCGCGACCCCTTTGAGCAAACCGGGAGACGTGTGCGCGCACCCCGCAGCCCCACCGCGCGCGCACCCCGCCGCGCACGCCCTGCCCCGAGCGGCTAAGCGGGGGGCGCGGGGCACGCACACGTCCCGGGGCACGATGCTAATACACCTTTCATAAATAAAATCCCATAAAATTTTGGTCCGAACGTCATAGACTAAGCCTGTCGGCGTCGAATTCAGTCCAAGAGAAAGATTAAGATACGACGCGACGATGGATTAGAGTCCGAACGGAACTTTGGTAAAGATTCACCTATTAAACTAATATAAACTTACGGTAACTGCGACATCAATTTATTAATAAACCTATATTAATGGGACGCAGGACTATGCGCTCCTGCTGCCGAACGTTGCAGCATACGTCGGCTGGGCGCTGGGAAGGGGGAGCGGGGCGGGTGGGGCTGGGACGCTTACACTAAAGTCGTAGAGCTGAATGAAGTAAGGCGAAGGGGCCGAACCCGGTGACGCTGCGCCCGCGACCTGAAATATACAAACAGCATATGGTTAGAGTATACGTAATATTTTTAATTAGAACTGTAATCTCTTATTCAATAGATACAACGAGAAGTGAAATAGGACCTTACAAGAGGGCTCCTCAAATTCATCGGTGCCTTAAGTCCATTTCTTTTTAGGCAACGGGCACAGATCTAAAATGAACTTCATAATCTAGGGGAACATTTTATATTACACTACGCAACAGTCTTTTCCACTTTATCCATCTAAAATATAATAGATAAAAATCACGCTCAGAAATTCTTGGCTACGACCATGGTGAAGTGAAGGGTGGTAAGTAGTGCTCTTTGATCTATCTAGTGTTTATGTTCTTGGCCCATTTACCACCAACTACTAAAATAAAAAGCTTTGTTTTTATATAGCACTTACATATCGAGAGCCGTGTTTGTGCGGTGCGGGGCGGTGCGGGCGGGGAGCGCTGAGCTGCGGGGCGGGGGCGAGGGCGTGACGCAAGGGCGACGGATCCGCGCCCGCACCGCCTATACATCCGCATATTTGGACAACTTCTCGCGTAGGATGTGATTTTCTTTCTTAAGCAGCTCCACTTCTTGCCTTAGACCCATATTCTGGAATCACAGAAGAACAAGAAGGTCACTTTAGCTAACTTTGCGTCACTTATACGATTGACTAAATTTATAAATGCGTCGACAATCATAATTGTGTGATTTAAGGCTGGAGTAGCAACTTTGATTCTTTCCTATATATGTGGCTTCGTATCAAAACCAAAAAAAGAAATATTGTCTGGTTTAGTTAGGCATTGTAAATAAAGAAAGTGTACACAATTATCACCACGACCCTGGGTGGGAGCGGCGACGAAGGAGCGACGTTGTGCAATCTTATATCGATAGGTTTAAGAGTTCACTCACCTCTTTCTCAAGGTATCCAGCTCGCAGCGCGATCTGGTTTTCCTTCATGCGGCGCGCATCGCGGGAACGCTTGGCTGCCATGTTGTTCTTCCGCCGACGCGCCCAATACTTGTCGTCCTTGAGGTCATCGGGCACGAACTGGTAACCACATCGATATTGGGTTAGCACGCTACGCCACACAAGATCTAAATCATCCTTCACCTTGGGTGTCCGTGAAAAAGAAGATAAATCTTGTAACCAGCACCGCACGGCCGGAGACTGTGATGCGGTACTGGTATGACGAGCTAAATTAAATATATAAAAGGCATGTAGATAACGATCATGCGAAATAACGTCCACTCTATTTTTTATGTAGATAACACATTCCCCTTATAGGTAGGTATCACTACATAGTATAAAACAAAGTCGCTTTCTCTGTCCCTATATCCTTATGTATGCTTAAATCTTTAAAACTACGCAACGGATTTCGATGCGGTTTTTTTTTAATAGATAGAGTGATTGAAGAGGAAGGTTTATATGTATAATTACATAAATTAAATAGTGGAGAAATACTGTTATTTTTGAGGTTACTCCAAATTAAACGCGTGCGGGCCACGGGCAGTAATGAATAAATCAAAACTACTGGATCGATTTTAATCATTTTTTCAGTGAATGACATAAGCTACATATTTTATACACATGCGAAGCCGGAGCGGGCCGCTAGTATAGAAAATAATATAAACTGTAATGGTAGAAACTAAGTAAGGTTACTATTGGAAGCGCTTAAAACACCGCTTACGTTCTGTCGCAAAATATAATTATTGACAATACTGCTATGTTCTAGTTGGAATGTAGTCCGATGGAACTGTACAGGCCTTACGAAGCCAACAGTATAGGTCAGTTTGAAAAAAAGAAAAATCTAATCGGAATGGTGTGGTAACCACACGCATACAAGACTTTCCATTTCTTTCCTCTAAAGTAATCATGTATGCTGGTCTTTGTTACAGCTTGTCTTAATCAGATGAATTATAAACAGTTATACGCTGTATATAGTATTACTCTGCCTGTTAAATAAAAAAAACATGCTAGTTCCACTGAAATGGATGTATTCAATAATGCTTCAGAATAAAAAATTCTGGTCCATTATTAAATAAGCGGGAGTTCGGTAATACTGTTGAAATCGAAGATTAAATATTGGGATTTCTTTTGTGGACTGGAGGTTTTATTGCATTAAATAGAAATCATTATAATTTAATGAATTCAATGAATGAAATGTTAATTATATTAGATATAAATCCTTGACATGCAAATCTGTATGGAAATAGAATAAAACCCTAATTATCATATTATAGTGTAAATGGACATACACTATTTATTATGGTGTAATGTCTAACCTTACTGGTATAGGAAGAAAAATTGTTATATCATATATTGTATGTATTGCATTTCTTCTTCTACTCCCTTCAATTTTATGAACCACTTAATTCTATAACGGCTTCAAATTCTTTTATACGGTTCAATATTCTATTTCCTTTGCAATAGGTTACTTTCGGCTAGCACCGATTTTTATATTATCGTTGAATCAGTGAACTGCTTTAAAAATCGCCTTTACAACTGGCTACAATATAATTAACTAGCTTTAATAAGTGAAACATGTATAGTGATAAAAAATCTAAAAACCTCGACACTATCAGTAATTATGCTGCTCGTCTATTTAGAAATAAATAAATAAATATAAAACTCCACGACATGAGCAATTTTGATGGCTCTATTGCGAGTACACTCAGATGAATCTGATAGCTGGCGCTGTAGTCGAGATCTAAATTGTTTTTATAACATTTCGCCAAGATTTATTTTTATATCTCACACAAACTACCCCAAATTGTCAGTCTCCTACTATCGCTCGATATTTATTGATACATACATGACTTATTAAGCACTTTCGCGGAACTTTATGAATTTATTACAAGTCTGTGAAAGTGGCAGGTCGGAGATATAAAGCACGATTTGGAGTTCATTTCTATGACTGAATAGTTGAAGGCACTTTACTCTATCAGTTATCAGCAAAAATTTCTTTTACACATTTTTTGTAACCAATACAATAATTTCCAGAACGAGATACCAACCTAGACCTCAGGAGAGTTTTACAGTTTTATGAACAACATCTCTCGTAGGGGTCATGTTTAGTTGGTAATTCCCTACATGCAACGTGCTAATACGAAACTATAACGTTTTGTTTTGTAAAAGATTCTTTGGATTTTATGTCTTCGCAAATCTACAGTCCATCGAAGATGTATAAGTTCTATAAACGAAACAGGTTCTCGGTAAAGCCGATTCTCCGATATACTATGAATGGAAAGAATCGAGCTCACTCGATTAGTCACGAATAGTTTCACTGATTTTTAAGTATCAGGCTAAGAACAATGGCGTCTATGGATTATTTAAAATGGGACATTGGATTATTTCATAAATTTGAATCACATGGCTTATATAGAGTGCCGCAAATGTGGTCCTACAGATGTCAGATATAGAGTAGTATACAGAGTACAGAATTTTTTTTATAAATCGAGAAAATTATTTACTTATTAACAACATAAATATAATAAAATGTCCGTGTACATTTGTCCACTTAGTCCAATGAAATAAAGTACTTCTTTATCAATTCGAAGTTTACATGGTTAAAGGAATTTTCTTAGTTAGTACGATTTGAACATAACGCGTTTATTAAAAATCACATAACTGTTTGAGATTTAAACAATTGTCGTCTATTTAATTAGTATTCCTTCATAAGAATACATCATGTCTGATGTATCACGTAAGGCACTGAATAGAAATATGCTGTATGAAGTATAACAGCTATGTATGAATTACGCTGTTGTGTTACGTTATAATAACTGTTCTTATAAACTGTTTTCAATTATTCTGCTGTGGGATAATTTACTGTTGTCTATCGTATTGCAACTTGTAGTAATGATGCCATAATCAAATGAATATTCATTGCTCGTATTGTAATTATAAATTTGATTCAAGAGAAGCGTTTCCTTTTCCCACCTTGTGGCTATTATATAATGGTTACTTGTCAATAAAAATAACAGATAACGTGCAGTAAACAACGGAATAATTACAGTATTAAACGCTGCGTAGAAATAATTAATTACACTATTAGTTGTTATAATAACGGATACTTTTACTGATTTCGATACTTCGAGCCAGAAACTCTTAGGAACAATCGCTGTAAGAAGATTTGTGAAAGAACTTACGACCCGACGTCGCTGTAAGTGCAGGATTCCAATATAACATACAATATTATCATATATTGAACTCTGGAGTTACAAGTCGACGATGACGCGGACGCCGTGCTCGGCTCGCGCTTGCTAACATTCTGGCACCGCGCTTGTCCGTGGGCGCTCGTCTGTCGAGTACTACATCATGTGTTAGTTCGTATTGTTTTTTCTATTTACATTATTAATTATTTTATACTTGTTACTAGTCAGTATCAGTGATTTTTCCTATTTTAAACTTACTGTGATTATTATTCTGGTGAAATAATACAAAAAATGTTTTATACACGTTCAAAAATGAAAGGACGATGAGAGTGTTTTTTGTTTTTTTTTTTTCTAATTTTAAGAAAATCAATCAAATTAGAAGTGACACAGATTTCATATGGTAGGAACAATACAGATAATTATACACTAATTGTGTACGATGGCTTAATAATTAGACACTTGATAAAAGTAACCGAAATGCTCATAGTAAGACCAGAACCTGCGGGAAGGTGTAGTATGTATATTCAAGAAGCTAACGCAGTTTGTTTAAACGTAAGTGAACAGGAGCGTGATATATTACACAAACGAAACATTGTCACAGAAGCACCTGTATTATATATAAACTTTATAATAGAAAAAAAAAAAACAAAAACACTTGTTTCGCCCAGTCTCTTTTATTATAATAGTAATTAAATTGAAACCGCTAATAAAAAATTACATCACTAAGGGACACGCTTTTTGTTTGTTCCTTACATTTTGGTGTCCTGGTCAAGTGAACACGTAACAGTGCAGTTCCCAAACCGTTCGAAGTGGAATATACTACGGTTTTGCATCGTCTGCATCAGTGGTAACCTTACCGATAGTGAAATTACTTTACGAGACGACGCGGCTCGTCTACGAACTTCCTCTAACGAGTGTAATTGTTAAGTGTCTTCCAAACGACTATTCCATAATAAAGTATCAACAAAACTTTCATACGATACATAAATCACATTGGTAAATAAATAATATGGTACTATACAAAGGGCAATATGGCCAAAAAAAAATTTTTTATTTCTTCGTACAGACATATCCTGTTGCCTCTTTTGGCCTCTACAGATTCACCGGATTACAAAAAAAAAACACCACCTAAAATGCGACTTATAGAGACCTCTTCGTATCAAATAAGAACCCGACCGAAACTAGAAATACGAATAGTCCGAAATCAAAGTGAAGTTATATAGCGACAATTTAAATTATAAAATAATCGTTTGGTATCAACTTCAACACCATCGACTATAAAAAAAGCTTTATATATACAGACAAGAACCCGGTCTGAGAATCAACGAAAATAAGAAGCCCGTATACTTGTGTGGACTAAACAAGTGCAGGCTTCTCTACTGACAGAGTGTATAAAATAAATTTTACAATTATATAAACGAACTCTGGCGCTTTGATTGAATCGATTGATCGATTGAATGATTCTAAATTTTAAATTATATATATTGACGCATTCGTAGTAAGACGTTCATAGGACGTGACACACGCGGCTACTGTAGAAAAAGCGCGTCGAACACCTACCTACACAAATAGATACGCCGATTGTTTCCGAACAGTAGGTAAGTACCTGTAGCAGAGAGGTCATAGAGTATGTAAAACCGTATCCCGTGATAACACCGTGTTACTATTTGTGAACTTATATATATATATATATTGTTAACTGTGTTAGTAATGGCTAAAGCGTTAATAAAGCCTCCAGTGCGTAAGAGTTTATGTTCGGCGGGACCTTAGTGTTCGAGTTATTTATTTGAGTGCGTGTAAGGAATTTGAATTACGGTAATAAGCAGAATCACAGAGTCGCGTGTATTCAACTCACCCTTCAGTGTATTTGTGTCATGACTACTTGGTAATAACGTAAGCGAAACGGCCGTTTGCAGAATATATTCTGTCTGAATACCTCGCTGGAGGGAGAAACCCTACAGCGGAAGGCTTAAAGCATTGACATTATTTTATAATAAGTAACAACCCTAATTCTCTTGTCACGAAAAATGTTATGTTCGCATCTCCTGCGCTCATTCCCATCACAAGCTAGCAAATATTATAAGCTAGCTATTTAGTGATTCTTCTGACTTGATTTTCAAGAGTTTTAAGCTAAAGTCTATTATAAGTTTCATTTAAAAAAATATTGTTTCAATATTGAATAATACTCATTTTCATTTATGTATTATGAAACGCATATGTAAACAGTAACCAAAGTGTTTTATTAACCGGCTGAGCGACCGTTTAATTATACAGACGGTCTGTACCCTTCGCGGAAACCACGATACCATTGCATTACTTTATAGACATTACATGTAATAGCTACTTATGTGTGTGTGTGTATGTGCACTGGCCAACGGACAAAGGGGGCGTGGGTAGGCAGGCGGGAGGGATAGTGGTGTCCGCGCCCTGTGTCTGTCGGCGGCATGCTGGTAGGAATGATCAGCTCACTAACTTCATTTACCTGTTTCCGGGACTTCTTGATCATTGGCTGCGGCTTCAGCTCCTCGTCGGAGAAAGCGCGCGTTCGAGGATCAAAGTCGCGTCCTGATGACGCCATAGAAAACGCTGGAACGTGTAATTTTATACTTAATAAAATGTCTAATGCGTCCATCGATTTATTCAGTATTGGTAAGCACTATTAGCTCCCAGTAGCATAAGATTTGCCGGTCTGGAACATTACGAGCGCTAGACGGTATTGGAGAATAATTACGATGGCAATTACTGGCCACCGGGAGCAAACAATGCTTACAGAGTATATACGCACTGGAATCAGCCGGCGAGAGCGGGGGGTTGATGGTGTCCGGACTCATGCAGTCGGAGGGAGAAGGGGAGCGCTCGCGCTTGGTGACAGGCGCCTGCAAGCCCAAAGCTGGGCCGAAGGCGGAGCCTCCCAGGTGCGCACCGCCCAGGCCTTCGCCCGGCATGCCATTTTCCGACAGGAACTCGTCTAGGTCCACATACTGCAACACCAAGAGAGAGCAGGTGTTACCCCGTGTACCGCCCGTTTAATACTTTGCGGGCGCGGGGAACCCTCGCCTCATGTACGTTTAGCGCAATATAAATCATCGCATAACTAGGTGCCAGCCACATTAAATTCACAAATCGCAGTTGCTAATTCGCTACAAGCTTCTAAAATTAAACTTATTTACAACATCAACAAACACGTATTGAGACAATCAGAATTATGAATAACGAATTACATTGGTCACGAAGGATGATGAAGGATGAGTGGTTATACCTTGAGATCGGGATCGTAGGGCAGCGTCTTGTCCCAGAGGTTGGGACCGAGGAAGGCGGCCTGCGCCTCCCACAGGTCACTGTCATCCTTCTTGTCTTCTAGCGCGTCCTTGCTGTTCACCGACTTTCCTGCAACAGTGACAGGACAAGGGCGTCAGCCCAGCCGCCGGGAGAAAGCGAGCGCGCGCTCGCTTCCCGCCGGTCGGCCCGCTAGCTCAATCGCAACGCTCGACTCGCGCATCTAAGATTAAACATTACATTCGCCTCAGCAACCTCTTTAAACTACAATCGAGAAAGAGAGGCCATAGTGGCTCCCATCGTACGTAGCCCCGCACTATCGTCTATTCAATATTAAGGCCGCCATTTCGTGAACTAACAAGCATCAATGTGATAAATTTTAATATTAAGTATTTCGGATGTCACCCAGTGGAACCGACACACCACGGCCGGACGTGGACTATATCACTTAGTCTCTTAATCACAGCATATTATTTCTCAGTTTAGTAAATTTGCGTGTTGATATAAAAGTATTCTTTTGCGCTCTCTTGGCTCGCTAACATCATTCGAATTAAAAATATGTCACCAAGCACCTACAAGCATCTTACGGAAACTGTACTTGTATTATAGTTCCAGTATATTACATTGTAGATCACATCAAGTGAGATTGTGGTCAATCTTTAAAACCCACAAAATAAGAAAAAGTATTTTACTCAAAATTACAGTACATTAATGAACGAGAAGTCTTCGGGTATAAATCAAAATTTGGCACTGTTCTAGCTGCTATTTACAGATATTTTTTTTGCTTTATAAAACTTTCATTATTTATAGGTTTCCATACATATTGTATATTGGACGGAAGCTTGTGAGGTAATAATTAAGTCGTAATAGTAAACCGGATAACTAAAAAGTGAGGTTATGAAACTCGTTCATTTACAGTTTAATTGTACTTGCAGTCGGTATGAGTATGAATACATAATATTTTTTTCTTAGTTTATAATAACTTTATTAGTCAAGTTATGGGCTCCAAAAGAACAGCTATATATGAAATTCGGAGTTTCTAGAAGTAGTTTTTCGAATTGAACAAATTTACAATACAATATTATATTATATATATTTAAGGACAAAATTAGTTGCTCTTTAAAAAAAATGAAACTTATAAATCTTTTTTTTATGTACAAAACTGGAAGTAAAACTTTCAAAACGTAATTTTAGTAGCTTGGACGATGATTTTTAAAATTCTTTTTTATATACAATTGTAGCTTAAAAAAGTACGTGTACACTAGAATTTTTAAAATGGGATGTGTATAAATTAAGAACATCGATTCATTTATATACACACACATTGAGTTGCGCACAAAAGTGCAACGATATTAGCATGTATCGTTCCTACAATCGCTAACAATGATCTAGGGTAAGTATTACTGTAATATATTTTACAACTATTTCGTTTGTGTAGCCCATTTAAATCTGTTTATAAATTCCTTATCTTGGTCAAAGTGTGGTAAAGATTTACCATTGAATTTCTTCAAAACTCATTATTAATATTATTATTATTTATATTCAACATTAAAAAATAATGTTACCTTTCGTAATAAATTACTGGTAAGCAATATAAAGTCGATTCTATCTATCGCCATCTATGTTTATGACATTACTATGGTTATTGCATTACCAAATTAAACATTTAAATAATTCAGTGGAATTACTGAATAATAGATACCAAAATATTAAATAACATAGGGAATGTCACCGTAACAAGAACGATTGATTACCTATTGAAAATGAAGCGATAAAGTATTCTCCGTATCACAATACGAAGTAAAGTTTCTAGTTAGTATCGGTATCTGTAGAGAGCCCAGGGTCAACAGGGTATGTAAAATCGTAAAATACAAAAAAAAACAACTTTGGAACGTTATATACCATACATATTTCACTAACATTCCTCTTAGGAAATTGACACGGGCTTATTCAATGACTATCATATACCTATGTAGAACAATTACACTGTTAAGTCGATTTACAAGTTATTATCTGATTATTATAACAAAGGAGGGGGAGGGATATCTAGTGTTCCTGTCTACTGCCGCAGCGACAGGGCGTGACGATAGATTGATTGTAATCGTTTATATTTGTAGAGTCGCAAAATCGTCATTGACTACAGTTTTAACTCGTTCTGCGTACAGAATGTACAAACACAGGTGCGATGCTTGGCTCTGCACGTTGCGGGGCGGTGCCGGGTGAAGCGGAGTGCGAACTACATACACACGACAATAATCTGTATCGGTACCTACATACCACGGTTGGATGGAACAATTAATATGGTAATACAGTGAAATATAAATAAATCGTAAAGATTGAACGGTCGGCACCCGCTAACACTACATTATGTACTCTTGCTAAAATTATTGCCTTAGTCAAATAATAACAATTATTTTATGAGATGATTTACCGTTTATGTATATTTATATGTGTGAATTAGACTAGTTCTAATAACGTCTATAGTAATTGAAAAAGGATATTGAATTAATTATTGTACACATGTATCGCAGTTAGAACGGACAATATACAAACCCTGTAGGTAAATGCGTACAGTAGTCGTTAACGTACGTAAGACATTTACCGGATTATCTGATTTTATTTCATGGTGCAAATCGAATTTGAATAATATGGAAGATTAGTTCACGGTGACTCGCTATATTATGTTAATAGATACGCCTTTATGTCAAGAATAAAATTAAAAGGGCATTCAAGGCGTGCATGCGCAGACCGTTACTGAGGCATTCAACTGATGTTCTTAATGTACTCTAGTTGCAGCGGCCGAGGACGGCTGGTAACGTTATGGTGAGGTGCCGCTTCTCGTACCACTGTAATGCAACAATAATTACAGTCGTGGGAAATGCACGCAATCGCTCGATGCTCGCGCGCTTTTCCTTGTGAAAAACTGCAGGCGGCAGAGGTGCGGGGCCGAGGGGTGCGCGGGCTGTGGTTTCGATCAGGAAGCGGGAAGTAACCCAGTTACAGGCTATGTGTTACGTTCGCGTGCGCTGGAGCCGACACGCGAGCTTGTCAATAGGACGGCGCTCCAGTGCAGAAACCGCTGGGCGGATCATGAGGCAAAATTGGACACCTTAACGGTGTTCAAGATCTTATCATATACCAGGAGGTCAGAGAGTACACCGGGACAGAACATTCCTGCGACCATGCTCCCCGCAGCTACAGGGGTCCCAAAATACTTTCTAATGAAGACAAAGATTTGTGAGCGGACCGGAGAAAGTGTCCGAAACTGTTGCCAGCGGTGCGAACTGAGCCGCGTAGTGTGAGAGGAGGGGTGAGGTACAGGGCGCGCGGGACGAGCGCAGTGCCGATGACGACACAGCACACTGTCACTTTCCTCCGCGGCGACGGTAGAAAGTGACACGCCTCCGCCGCTCTATGCGACTTAATAATTATCAGCTGACCTCTGTGGACTCGCATGCCGTTTTCTGCATCCGATATGTACCGGCGAGGTTCGAACTAGTGCGGGGGTCCCAGTAAATATACGGCGGGGGTCTGTACCGCGTACTTCGTGCCGGAATTACATTCTACCGCTAGTGGAAAGCTAATATTATGTAACCGATTCACTTCCTACTTGAGAAATATAGGTGAGGAGTGTGAGTGGGGGTTTCGCGAGGGAACCGGTTGCCGCTCTTGCGCAACAGTGAAAGCAAGCGTTTTCCGGTGACGCGCGAACATTTTCGTAAACGTGTGAATTGAGCGAAAGCGAAGGAGAAAGCGGTTCCTCGCCTCGCGCAAACCACCGTTCCTGATGCGATTCATCTCACGTTCACAGTACTGATTCCTTAGCAAAGCAACGGATACTACCTTCGACATGCACTTAAATGGCTCAGTACAATTAACTTCAATGATTGATATTAATGTTACCGCTTTTGTGATGGTTGCGAGCTCTAGTCACCGATTCGCGACATTCTCGTGTGAATGAATGTCGTTCTAATAGGACTAACTTTATTTCTAAAATGTTATTATGCATTGACAATTAAATACACTGAAAGATGACAATGATAATTACTCTGGATCACACACTTCGATTTGTTGCCTCAATTTAGAAGATTGTGCATAATTGATGTAGCCAATAAAATTATATTCGAAAATGTATGGTGTGTGTGGGTGACTCACGCCGCTTACACTCAGTGCCCCCTGAAATATTAACGCATATGGTACACGTACGGTTTATAGTAATATCATGCCTCTACAATATTCGGTATAACAGAAGGAAGATCGCAGAAGAAAACAGTAGAATGAGGTCTCTTATTGCTCAATATACACTCGACCTACCTAGTTGACGGTTATTCAGGTATTATTTATGTTATTGTAACTAATTTCGATAGCTAATAAATTCATGATTGAACGAAACTTTACTGAGTAACTTGAAAACCTGTAAACGTAATAAAATTAATGACCAACGCGAACGCAAAATAATCGGAAATAACAAAGGCTCGACACAGCAGAGCGGAGCGGCCTGCAGGGAAAGTAAAAGTCGGAAGCCGCTCACTGAGGATAGGAGTGGGGGGGCGGGGGGCGGTGAGCGCGGGAGCTTGATACGGAAATACCGGCGGAAGATTACTTTTACTCTCACAGGTTATGAGCGAGACGCTTCACACACGAACAAGCAGCCCATTCTAAGATCTTTTCAATAATTCATCGAATTTTACGATAACTTTTTTGTCTGTTATTTTAATAGCCCAGTCAAAACTTTTCCTCGGAGACCCAGATACGTTGAAGTATACTCGGAAATAAATGGAGACTTTTTACATCGTACATCTATCTAGCCGAACAACTGCTGAAAATAATTTACGCTCTATTTTACATATACATATATAATTCAAGAAATCTAATTATACATCCCATACGACAAAAATAGAAAAATGCCATAAGAGTATAATAAGCGAAAATGTGACAATAAAAATGAAAGATTCCAATAATGCTTGCCACCATCTCGAACCGCTTTATGAAGTGCAAAAAGTAAAAGTGGTCGTCGTGACTTGCACGCGGAAGAGAGCACGTGCCGGGTGAGGGGATTATGCGGAGCGGAGGCGGCTGGGGTTCGGAGGGGGGTGCGAGAGAAGGAACTACGCGAGAAAGTCGCGAAAAGGTCGACACTTTTTCCCAAATATTCCGAGTGAAAGTGTGCGCGGCCACGCTCGAATTGTTAAAAAAAAAAAGATACGAGGAACTGAGCGAACGGTCGCCTCCGCGCTCTTACTCCCCCGCGCTCCTCGTATCATTCTCCGCGACATTGTCAGACGGATACGAGAATAATGTGTCAGAAATCTTTCAGTAAAACTATGTCAACAACAATGCTCGATGTGGGTGGGTGCTTCATATAGTAAAAACCTAATACACATTTATAGAAGTACGGAATATGGATGCACAAAAAATTTACCACAGGCTGGCTCTATTGACCTATAAGTATGAAATGAAGTGGTTAGTTTGATGTTAGATTAACACACATGATAATAGGTGTTAACCCTTCTTAACCTCAATAGATCGAACACTGACGGCATGCTGTGATCAAATTGCGACGAAAAGCTACGCCAAGGAACGCGACAGCTCAATAAAACACGTTCTTACCAAGCACTACAATAAATCAGCTGGGATAGTGTACGCACCGACTGTCTTATAGAGTATACTTTTTATAGAATGACGGAAAATAAACTTTGATTGGTATAGAAATCGGTGATGTGCGAGCCTCTCTGTGTGGTGCCGCCGGCCGGGTCGATTCGTAGCGTCATTGCACCGGTCAGTCCAGTTTAAGTGACCTTACTGTCGAATTCTTCACACATTTACTTGTTTTTTTTTTTTGTTTATATTTCCAGTTAATGAATTACGATTGTGAAATGACATAATTCAAAAATAACATAATTCATAAATTCGTATATCACATACGAATTCAGAGTACATTGATAAAAGTGACTGACAATAAAAATTCACATAAGAAACAAGTTGCTGCGTGAGCAGATATGCGAGCTCAACGGTAGCCTTTTGTATTTGAAGTCATACCCTAGCTACAAGTAGTTTCCACTGGGAACGGAGGTAGCCACTCTGCGGTGTCAGGTGTATCGGGTTGTTGAATAGCGCAGATCTCTACATTTTTCCTAGACCAAACTGCATGCAATATATGACTACAATGGGGTGTTTAAACCAGGTCAAATATGCAAAGCTAGATCACTCTGATCGGGCTCCACAGGAAAAGGATTCGTCAATAACAAGCGTCGAATGCCTTAGTAATCGAATTTACATGATGTGAAAGCGACCTTGGTTGATAGGTTTCACTTTTATCACGCGAATTTGAAGTCAGAACAATTCATTTGAAATCCTCGCGTAACTTACGATTAGGGTTACCGGTTACTCTTTATAAAGGAGGCTGCACCGCGGCCGATACAAAACATTAAACTGTAGAACAGCACAGGTAGTTTATTAAGGTGTCGCAACACAGACATACGGCTTCCCGAGGATAATCTCGTTAGCTCTGCCACCGGACACCGGCGCTGTGTTACAGTGGGCGGTCGTGCACACCAACTCAGGTGGCGTGCCACCGCACCGTGATGTGCCGATAATTTAATGATCGATATTACATACATACATACATAATGTGTCGTTGAGCATCGAGACGAACATCAAGGTCGCGGCGATATAATATGATGTTCTCGGTGCGTTATCGAAGTCCAGTGTCGGCACCGAATGACCCTCTCGTCGCGATTCTTATCGACATCCGCGTCACACACGACGTAGATTTAACTGTTCACGCCGGGGATATGGAGGAAGTTTTGGAAAAACGGAAGAGAGGCACTGGGGGCTACCAGACGAGGGCGAGGTAAGTGAGAAGGTCCACTATCCTAGCGAGAGCTATATCACCGAAATTTGGCGCATTTAATGGCACTTTCTATTTTCTGAAGAGCTAACGCCGGATGCGAATTCACAGAGAGAGCTTTTGTATGACTCTTGGCGGACACTGACCATTGACGAACACGTGCTGCCTCCAAATGTGATACTGGCTCCAGCGATCGTCATCTTGCGGATGTCCGTGCTGAAGTTGCGGCAACGAAGGTAGAGGCGGTGGCGGCGCGGGTGGCAGAAGCTGGGGTGGCGGCGCCGGCGGTCCGAGCGGCGCAATGGATTGGTGCTGGTACTCCATGGCGCTGACGAGGCGCTCGCTCACTGACAACACATCGCGAGGCGGGCCGAGATAGCGCACGGCAGGCGTGCGCGGCGGCGTGCAGCGCGCGACTGGAGGACGCGCAGGCGCGCGCGGTGCTCTCCCTCCCGCCCGTTCGTCTCAGCGCGAGCCCCCCACCCGCTCTCGTACTGTTCCGGCACTTCCTCGCACGCAGCGCGCCTTTTAATTACGATGACGTAAGAGGCGATCGCTCTCGCGCGCCGATAACTTACTGACTAGCAAGTATGGGTCGCGTTGTCGTGGGCTGGCGAGTGCGCGACCGCGTGTACCGCGCGCAGGCGCACGTGTTGCTGCGCTCGCGCATGTAAACAAAGCGCGCGACCCGTTCGCAATACACACGTAATCACTTTACGAGTGTGCTTCGCATATCGGAATAACATATTACTACACGATGTAAATAAAACACTTAATTAGGAATCGAACTAGCTCCTTCTCCTCAGATTACACAATTACAGTTTACTTTCCGCATTCCCGCAACTATCGGTGCGGCGCGGCATGCGGTACACAAGCATATCAATCAATAAAAAAAAACTACGAAACGTTATACTGTAATTGTGTAATATTGTGTAAATCAAATCGGAACAAAATATATATCTGATAATCTAACTAATTTCAATATACATATAACATCATTAGATATATACTAAATAACGTTCATTACGAAGTATTACCTCGACGTAGTTTTGAACGATGTGACGCGTTTATGTCTTTTATATAAGAATTGTTAAAAAAAAAAATTTGTTGGCTCAGATTTATGTAATATTTATAATTCGTATAGACGCGTATATTTATTTATCCGTATTGATATTATCGGTAAGTTACGAGTTACAAAACTATAATATGTTGGCACAACATGTTTTCTTCCTTCATGTTGTGAACAGAGTTTCGGCTTACTGGTTGGACTGACGAACGATATTGGCCTGAAGGGCCTTTACAGCGTCACCGGACTACTTTCGACTTACTGCTTCACGCCGGACCGCCTGCCAGAAATCTTCTCGAAATTTGGAATTTACGATTTTTTTCGATTTTTCTTCGTAGTATCTAATCGACGATAGTCAAACAATCGCTATCGTCACCTTTAAAACCTCTTAAAATCAAATTCTTAACATTATATTGAGTCTTTAGTATTTCATATATCGAAACTTTAAAAAAAAATCAAAAAATCAAAAATACTTTATTCAGTTTAGGCCCTGAAAAGGCGCTTATGAACGTCAAAGTTACCACCGGTTCGGAAAACAACCCAGTCATCGAGAAGAAGAACTTTAGAAGTATCATCATGATGTTTTTGATACATGATGTCAGGATTACAGAACATGACATAAGATGCTTTCATCCAGAACAAAGTACTGTTCCCGAGCGAAAGGAGCAATCTATATTAACGCGAACGAAGCCGTGGGAAAAACATAAATAATAATAGTGTGGATGCATACACTCAAACATACTTGACCCGTGTTCACTCAGAAAAAATCAATTATTCCCGAGGGATAAATTATATTTACATGAACATGAACGAAGCCACGAGGAAAAGCTAGTTACCGATAACTTTTTGCCGCTTAATATTGTTAGGCGATATAAACAAAACAAATGTGTGTTATGACCACACGTAAGAAGTGAAAATTTCTTTAACGTACAACAAAAAGCAAACGTCACGCGATGTTCCCAGGCGATCACCCATCTAAATACTGACTACACCCGACTTTGCTTAACTTCGGTTATGGGTCGAGAACCGGTATTTTCAACACTCTACTCGACAGTGTTTACCCTCACCATATTTCGTCACACACAAAGGTTGCGGATTAGAATTTCAAAGCTCACCCATAAGAAGTTTTACTTCAAAGAATCTAGAACGGTTTCCTGTTTATTCTCAAGCATCATTAAGAAAATACCACTACTGTTTCAGATTTTGAATAAATAAGCTACAGAGGAGACTCTAGAATTTATTAGTAGTGACTAGCAGAATTCAGAAGGATTATTTATGTTTCTGTTCTTTTGCATTAAATTTGTGAAAATAAAGGTCCTGTGTACATCCATGAACGTTATTCTGTACATCCATGAACGTTATTTTTGGCAAACCCTGCAGTACATTCAAATTTCGTAAACAGATCAAGATGCTCTATACCTATTTACTGATTTATTTCTGGCATAAGGCATCATTTTACTTACACTGATAACAGTAAAGAACAAGATACATTCAGTTACACCACTATCATATATCAAACTGTTCGTGTAAAATAAATTCGATTCCACAACATTGTCGAGAGATATACATATGTCTATTTGTGTCGGCTTTAATACCGCTGACTTAAGACCTAAGTAGCTCAGTTGTCATTATGGGAACGTCGGTAATTTGTATGTTTATCGTTACTTTGTTTTAGTTTAAGGTATATATATATAACATGTAAAGTATCCGATGTAATAGTGTTTACTAATATTCCAGGAAACATAAAAAAATGTAATTTCAAAAGAATATATAGGTTATTAGATTTACTCTCGGCTTCGCTCGCCTTATTATAAATTCGATCTATCCCTAGGGAATAGTGTTTTTTTTCCTGGATTATATCCTTCTCTATACTTTTGCCATTGTGTACGTACAATTTAATGAGTGGTTAAGACGTGATAGCGTAACAAGCAAACACAGAATCGCATATACAATATTTATAAAGAGATATCAAATAATATGAAGCGTGTCTGTACAATCCGATGTCTCTGTGAACGATTGGGTTGCCCCACGCGTTCAATTGACTTCATTTAACAATTGTTTAGGTGTATTGTATTCGTTGTAGTCAAACGATTCGTCAATGCTGTGTATATTAAAAAAAAAAAAAACAGCATCGTTTTGTCCATTTCATTGTTACATTCAAGTACGCAGGTGTCGCTAAGAGCGCTGTGCTCGCGTCGCGCCGGTGAGTGCTCATTAGCTTGATTAGACCAGCTGTGTTTATATGCGCCGATGTACGGTGCAAGGGTAGGCGGGGGAGAGGGACGGTGCTGCGCGACGCGATCACAATGGTGTTTAGAGCGCGGCGTACACCTGCGCACACTGATTTAAAACAAATATGTAGGACTCGATATTTCATAATAGCTTAACAATGCAACACACTCCATATTCGACAACAAGATGTAAAGAGTCGGCCAGAGGAGTAACCGCGTGCGACACCCGTGTGCGTAGACAGACGACGCTCATACTGCGCAGCTACGACCGCATAGTCCATGTTCAAAAGCCATATTAGATAATATATATATATATATATATATATATATAAATATTTTTTAATGATATACTTTTTTAAATGTTTGGTTAAGAGTTTAATTTCGACTTTACTGTTAACTGGGTTAAGCTCGAAAATATGTTTACTAATGTATTCGCATTATAAAAGATATTAAGCGACTCATTGTTTTAACATTTTCACGCTACTCCAAGATCTGAAGTCTTCTTTTTTATATTGAATATATATCGTGATACAGTTTTTTTATACGTATAATATGAATACAATTAATACTTTATTAAAATTACCGATAAGAACGCTGTAAAAAAAACCCGTGAACCATTCGGTGAAACTCGTGGACGGCTGCTGCTACGCGGACTATGGGGAGCGGTTAAACCCGCTTAACCGAGTGCCGTATTACCCAGATGAAACAAACACATATGTAGTAGGTATCGAATTGTATGTATCTGAAATCGTAAAACTCTTGTATGGAAAAATGTCATCATATAAGTTTAGCGAAGCAATGTTGCCATAACTGCAACAATATCTTCTTCTTTATTTTTTGGCTCCGTCACGGTTTGTGCACTAGCCAGCGTCAAGTATCAAGATATTGCCAAGTAAGTGTCTTGTGATAATTATAATGCTCTAACAAGATGGTGGTTTCCTTGTTAGAACTTTCCATGGAGTTTTGATGGCATCTCAGAATGCATGCTCCGTGGTATTATTTCCCATCCACTTCACTTGTGCATAATAACCGAACTATATTACGTAAGACACCACCAATATTACAAAATATAGAGTCTAATAACACAAGATTATGAATAAAATATAAAAACCACTCCATGACAGACTAACAACATCCCGCCAAAAACTCAAGCAATAATATCGACTCTTAAACATAAAAAGCTATAGAATGTGTGGAGTATATTACCTAATCACAATATCTTCAGCAGACATTTTAACTTCGATAACAGACCGTGTGTAGATATGGTAGTTAGTTATTCGGATTGTGATATGAAGACTATGAATGATCTTCATTTCATATTTCTATCGTAATTCTCATTTGCAACATTTACTTTCACTTGTTGAATAATGCAAAGTATAATCGTTTATTCAATTTAAATGCATACATATAAATGTCATCATAACTTTTGATTCCAAAATTTTTAATGCGTTTTTTTATGGACTTAGTTTTATTTTTAAATGTATTTTTTTTTGGTCAATGATTTTATGGTTAATTCATGTCACACAAATATAAATCATGAACCTATTGAAATATATAATTTAAGTAGAAGAAGTAGGGAAGTTATGGGCGAAAGTCTTTGGGACTCGTTAATTACTTGTTGAAGCTATACTTGCTTCGCTTTAAAAGAATTTCTTTATACAGTACATGATGATAATATAAAGCGACGCGGCGCGTTCCATCCCGTCTGATAGTATATCATACGATATCATAGGTTATCGGCATGACGGTTCGAACTTGACCCCCGGTCGGGTTTCGGGTCTCGACAGTCGGCTACCGACGAGATCCTACCGGTAGCGGGCTAATGTAACGCTGTAAACTATTCTCTTTAGATCTGGAGTGATTATGAATCAAATCTTAGATCAATTTTGGAGGTAAAAGCTCGCTTCTGGAAGCTTCGCTGCTGCTATGCGGAATAACTATTTACTAAGGGCAGCAAACTCATTTTTTTTTTCGAACTGACTTACACTGTTAGCCTAGTAGGGCCACTACAGTTTCATCGGACTAGGGTGACAAAGTCATGTTATAATTAGATACATGGCCTATGTCCTAAGGATGAGTTATCGTTCAGGTTGAATATTCGATCTAGTGGCAAGCAAGATTATGTAATTTGGGCATGGATTTTTATCCTATGCCTGTTTCATAACCTAAGTAAATAAAAAAAATGAGAGTTTCGAGTAAAATGTTTTTTTTTTTTATGCTGAACTGGTGTTTTTTTTATTTATTATTTTTATTTCACATATACACTTTGATTAAACAAGTAGTCGCGTTAGAGAGGTGACCGCGATTTGTAACAACTCACCATCTTCCTTCCCGTTAGTACAGAAATAAGAAAGTCACAGTAATTTAAAAGATGATTACCTTGATATTTACCATTATATATATTTTAATATTATCAAAGAATTTAATGACCGACTCCTTATTCAGCAAATCTTAGCATGTGTTTGGAAAAAACGTGATTTAATGGGAATTAATTATCATAGCTTTGTATGAATAAAGAAAGATTTGAAAGCGCTATGATAAACCGCGAATCTGACATAAAATTATCAAACTAAGAAGCGTATAATACAAATACTAAATATTCATTCAATACGTGAAATTATACTGTAGAAAAATAAAATATATAAATATTACAGCCGCATAAAAAGAGAGCGTCTTTAATATAACTATTCATGTATAGGCTTTGAATGTAGATAAAATAACGACAAGGTGTGTGCGGAAGATGAAACTGGAGCTAAGGTCATCAACCTTCGCAAAATATAACGATTCTCGGAGAATGTCTAAATGTGTCAATTGTATAACTCAAATAATGACGTCACAACTGAGATTAACAGGACGCTTAATGTTTCGATCTTTCGTCTGGAAATTAACCGCGAAAAGATTAACTAATATTGTCGCTTTCTCTCTTGGATTGGATTGGAACACAGTGACGGTAATGATGGTAGGCCATAGTCCAGTAGAATCTATAGTTAGCCGTTTGGTATACGAACCGCTGACCTGTTCGTACAATACGCATAGTATTGTCTTCGCCCTAGTGACTGTGGTGGCAGAATTGTAATTGTAAAAACGTGAACGTGAAGACTGGATTGACTCCTGGTCTCCAGAACACAAATGACTTGAAAAAAATGCAAAACAGCCAACGGTTAATATGAATTATAAAAAAATAGTGTGAGCCGTCGCAGGACGCCGGGCTGATGTGAAGCATCGAAATTATTTTGTACAAATAAATGTGCATAAGTGAAAAGATTACGACAGGAACTGAATATGGCGTAATGTAAAAAAAAAAATATTTTTTAATATTTTAATTACGATTTTTTTCCAGAAAATGATGACTGTCTATTTAACAAATTCACATTTATTTGCATTAAATACGAAAATTTATTTAAAATTGTGACAACTCAATTGTTGTCACCACACCGTACACACTACATGTACATGTCGCCACGGCATGCGTCGCTGTATATGTGGCGATGCGTCGACACGGCATGCGACGCCACGCCAGCATTCGGTTTTACGTGCAGCCGGCTATAGATGTTTCACATCAAAAACCTAGTTCTTCTAAATATAAATAAAACATTTAAGCGGCGACAAAGTCGTAGGCTTTACTTAGTACACGTAATATATTTATTGTGTTTTATCACTGAACAATCGAAACGTTATAAGCTTAATAATATTGTTAACAGTTGTTTTAGTATGAATTCGGTGGCGGGTACGTCATTTCTTCTTCTTCTTTGTTTATTTATAGGTAGCGCGTGATAAATATCGTATCGATTAGGGAGATATTAATTGTCTCACGTGTAATCTGTTTACCAGGAAGCGGGAGGGCGCGGCGAGGCGCTACACTGTTTACAAACATCGAAGAACAAACTCTAATAGGTCAAAACAGTATACATCTAAACAACGATTTCGAACAATAATTAATTATTGATAGTGACATCAATTAATTTGAACCGTTCGAGTAATATCTCAGAGAAAAGTAAGGTTTATTTTTTCTCGAACTGACTACGCTATTAGCCTGACGTGTCTACACAAATTCACCGGACTACTAAGGCGAGCGCTGAAGACACTTTGCCGCTTGGTAACACGCTCAAGGGTGCCAAAGTAGCCGCCGAACCTTTTCTGGGTTGGTTGGCTGGGTTGTTGCCTCGGACGCAAAACCGTGAACGTATATAAGCTGAACTAAGCTAGCTATTAATACATATAAGAATTGTAAGGCACACATGTGTACCGGTATGTGTTCCTCAGAAATTCAAACATGTATTTCGTATTTAACAACTATGCTAATCTAACCTAAGCCAGTTCGAAAATAAAGGGGAAACAAATAAAACCTATGCGACGACTCCATCCGGGACTCGTAAAGAGCCTAGAATCGAATTAGTTATTACTAGATTTCAATAATGGATCATTCATATCGAGATCTTATTTTTTTCTTACTATTTATATTCATAGTTAGTTTGACATCGGTCGTTTTCGCTTATGAACTCGTTGCACATTCATATAGAAATATTTAGAACAACCCTGACGACAATTTATTCAACTCTGAAAACAGACGATATTGCTATTTGTATATTACTTGTACAATTTCATAACGATTATATGTCAATAAAAAAAAAATAACTAAGCAATTACCAAGAAAGAACCAAGAAAGTTATGTTATAATTCTATATCTCCATTGTGACACGGAATTGGAATAGACATGTTACACTATTTTCTTTTTTTATACTTTATGAGTAAAAGTTTTGACCACAATCTCATCTGATATTAAATGATGATGTCGTCTGAGATGGTAAATAATGCTTAACCTAGAGGGAGACTGGCTCACAAGTGCAGCTGCCGGAACACACCAACAGGTGCTTGGCGACAGATTTACAACTTGAGGGTGATAGCTAGCCAGGCGGACTTAGAAAAAGCCCTACCACCATGCTATGGTTTCATCACTATGTTTTCCTTCACCGAAAGCTTCGACTCAGTTGCTTGGATTCGAACCTACGTCCTTTGACGCTATGTCCGAACACACCACCAACTGAGCCATCATCGCTTCAAAATTGCTTCTATGATTTGCAAACAAAAATACATATACATTCTATAGACAACTTATTTATTAACTTTACTTATTCAATGAAAACTATTATATACTAGCTGACCCGGCGAACTTCATAACGCCTAACAGTCGGTTTTTTAATACTTATTCTGTTATTCGGGACCATCGTATAAATATTGACATTCATATTTATACGATACTAACGTCACTCAATTGTTTTGTCTTCCCGGAACCTCTCCACTAACACTTCAACTTTATAGTATGGTATTAAAGTTCAAATTGACTTTTAAGTACTATTACGAATCATTTGTATGGGAGTATAGAAAAGTGTCGTTTTAAGACTTTTCCAAGTAATTTTTTTAATTTTTCTCTCCGTAAGATCCATCGTCGTATTTCAAGGAATAGTCTAAAAGAATAATTAGCGAAATCGATTCACCTGTTATCGAGATTTGCGCTTAGCAACACATTCGGCGATTCATTGTTATATTATCGATTTAACAAAACATTCCTACGACGTTTATATGAATCGTTAGTATGTTTTGTTCATCTTTTAAATATGAAATTTGCAAAAAATATCACGCCCTTTATCGCGAGGGGTAATTAAAAATATACGGCTAACTAGCACAAAATACAGATAAACACACAAATGGTTGTATACCGTGTGAGATTCGAACCCACAACATTCAGCGCGCCTACAAAACCATTGTGACTGCTTCAACCACTGCACTATCCGTACAATCAGGTTCCGTGGGTAACGTAGTCAATAATATTACATATTTTAATGCTTTGTTCTGATAACATTCATTCAATTTTGTAAGTCACTTGATATTGGATTTGGGTTGTGATTGCAGTTGGTAGCATGCTTACAGATACGAAATAAATTTAGGAGACTTCGAATAACAGCGATGTCAATTTTATTCAAGACTAAAACGTTCCTGTGAAATAAGATGTAGAGATTGTTATTGTGTCGCTTAAAAACTATTAATATAAGAGTGTGCGCGATCTAAAGTAGATGCGAATTTAAATGAAGGCGACTGCTCATACATGTTAGTGAAATTATGTTTATACCTGTGTAAAGTTTGTATAATAAAGCAGTATGTCTCATTGGCGTGACGCTAACACGTACGATAATTGTCGTCTGCACACCAATATTTTTATTGATGCTGAGAACGCGAGTCAGTCAGCCACAACCCGGACCTTAAATTTGCCAAAAACAGCTGCAGCAAGTTGGTTTCACTTTCATGAGACATAGCCTCGTTTGGTGAGGTGTGGTGCGGTGTGGTGCGGTGCGGGACGGGACGGAGTGCGGCGCTTGGCCCGCACAGCCTCTCACCAAAAAAAAATAAGCAACTTTTCCTTTCTCAAAATCACGAACACTTTCTCCTTGGCCGAAACTCGCGAGAAGTGCTGCATGCGCATTAAAAACTGGTACCTCGGAGCCGGTTTCGGTATTACCGGACCGAGCAGCGTCCGCGTACAAATCTCCGCTAACAAAACGTTTGAGTGACTTCTATGATTTATTTTTACAACGAGCTAGATGTAAACGTATGCGCCGTCCGAGAGAATGTCAATCCGATCCTTCCATCATTTAGATACGCCTTTTACATCTATGGGAATAGGGGTAAAATTGCGTTACTGCATTCGAAATACGGCTTTGTGCAACCAATTACTTTTAACCTGGTCGTGCGGCATATAACTTTATCTAATCGGTGTAATATATATCCCTCTTTATTTTAGAATAATTATTTGAGAGAAATCCCAAGATCGTACTATATAAATATTGAGGATGCTATAGCTAGCTAGGCGGGCTTAGAAAAAAACAAACAAAAGAAAAATTAAAATGTCAATAGAATGACAAGGTTACCAGAATATAACACTAAATGATTGGAAACGTTCTGCGGTGATCAGTATAGTCTACGTAATTGTGAAGGACACTTAGGAAATATTCAACACTGCTAGCTCCTAGACTTTCAGTTTAGACTTGATGTATTAATTTACCATAGATCCAGTTATGTTTATCTATTGTGTACAGCTGTGATGTACAGTTTGTGTTCTCCTATCAGTACACAAATAGTAAGTTGGGAGTTTCCAAGCTGTGCGTCGAAGCTCGTATCACGGCGCTGTCCAAAGGGAGTTCCGTAACAATACACACAAGTGGTATGTATGTACATAACATACCTATGTGTACTAATGAAGTTGTGATGATAAAATTGGCCAATAATATCGGCGAAACAGAATCCTATAAACTATGCTAGCTCGGTGGTTACTTATAGAGAGTGGGAGAGAATGGGGCGGTTCAAAGAGCATACTTGAGAGTTGAAACGACCAACTAGTAGACTGTAAATTGTATACCTAATAGTAATAAAAAGAATGAATTAAAACAAATTGAAGAACCGGGATAAAAGTAGCATTTTCATCGACAGTTGGGAAAATGTTCAAAGTAATAATTAAACTAAATATATATATTACGCTTTTTCATAGGCGATAAGCAGTAATCGTGAAATTTTGCAGAGATAACGTAAAATCTGTAAAACCTTTGTAGGGTAGGGGTTAAGTGGTAATTACATTTAAAAAAAAATCAACAACGCCATTATTTAACCACCGACATACCAGTTCTATGTAGAAAAAGGATGTAGGAAAGGATGTCCTTTACAGGCTCAATTGAATAACAAAGTAGTTTTACTGTCTAAGTAAGTGTTTTTAAGAAGAGCACGAGTTGTGCAAAAAGAAATATATAATTGAATTGTATTAAATACAAGATTAAGAAACACTGAGTCACGTGTTTGTTTGGTAAATCGTTTACAGATTTCTTTTAATTGAAAAATATTTCTGAAAACAACGTATTTCAATAGCATAAGGTATTGTTCGCTGAACGCAAATGCTCGATGATTGTCATTATAATAATATTGTTCCTTTGTTCCTAATATTATTGCAAAAAGTAATTTGGATCGAACGGCCGCGCCCCGAAAGGTGAGTTGCTAGGTGTCCAGATATCGGCGACGCAAACTTTCTAAACTGTTACTAGATACCTAATATCCGAACCAAAAACGGTTGGCTGTCTATAACGAAATAACGGTTTTATTTTATCGACAATCGAGAATTCTAGAAAAAAATACGCGGTGGGGTTGTCTCTTCATTTGGCGAAACAATCCACACTGGATATTTCACAAATCAAAATAATATACAGGCTTATAGCGAATGATGGTTGTGTAGTAAGCATCAAAAATTTCCTGCTACACTGTTATTTTTCATGTGATATGAAGAATAATTTGTCATAATTATAATAATAGCAATCCACTTGATACATATGATACCGCTTCAGTACCTAGATTTGCAAAATTTATACACCTGTTATTAAACTGATATATAAGTGTATTCAGTATACTGTGATTCAGTGAATTATCACGCCTGTTAAACTGGGTTGAAGTATTGCCAGTATGGGGTTGTAAGTACGACACCTGTGCCACGCCCCAACTAAAAGCGACGGAGGGTACACTGTGGGGTTTTAGTGAGTATGAGCCTCACACTACCTACTCCCTCCCACGAGAGGGTGGCGTGTCCATGAGGATAAAAAAAGGTACGACGAAACGAAACGAACGTATAGCGAAACGAAAATACACGAGAACCAAATCTTGTCATAATGACGATAATCATTGAGATGTATAAATATAGTAGATTTTTATGTATCATCTGTGACAGATAGCAATCATAAAAAAAAAACGTTCATTTCGGTGTGATATAGTTATATTGAAATATAAATAATTTATTCACTTCGCATTGCGATGATTCAAGAAGCATCAAGGAAAGTGAGCAACTTTTACTTATGTAATAGATTAACAATAATATAAGCCGAATTCAAAGGAAGCTATACACCGACTATCATGCAAAAAAAACATACTTTAGACATTGTTTAAATTAACCTAAATATAACTTTTTTTGTATACTCTATAGGTTAGTGTTTCACTATAATCTCATTTGATGTTAAATTATGGTGTGCTCTAATGTGAGTAAAGACGACGCTAAACATCGAGGAGACTACTTCTCAAGTGCAGTGCAGCTGCCGTAATACACCAACGGGTTCTTGGCGACTCATTTTCAACTTGAGAGTGGACGCTAGCCAGACGGATTTACAAAAACCCTACCACCATGCAGATACTATAAGACAGACGAAGAACGATAAGTGTCAAGTAACTTTAAAAAAAATCAGTTCATCTAAGAGCTACGAGCAACTTGGCGTGCGCTGTACAAACCGTTTCGAGTTACACGAAAATAATATATGGAGTAATCATTTAATGTGGACGATTACAACTTCATAAGTTGCTCACGCTACCATGTCCAAACTGTCACCAAACGATGGCTTCTTAGCAGTTTTTTTTTTTATATTATAGGGGGCAAACGAACAGGTGGGTCATCTGATGGTACGTGATCACCACGGTCCATAGACACTAGCAACACCAGGGGAGTCGCAAGTGCGTTGCCGGCCTTTTAATATATGTGGGCCTTCGGCGCAAAACAGATCCTATGAACAGACGGAAGATCTACTTAAGATACTCTATTAGCAACTATAACATAGCCATAACACGTACACTCATGATAACTATACATACATACACACACTTTCATACACATTTATGTAGTTTTTGATTAATTAATACAACGATGTATGTTTTTTTTTCTGCAACTTTAATGTTCATACTAATGTAATAGTCAAGTTAAAATGCGCCACCATCAGCTAAATCAACTAGATATTAGGCTTCCATGACACAGGGCACTGCCTAGTTTGGGGCCATTGTTAAGGCTAACATTTTGTAAAGTTTTCTAGAAATAAAGATATTTCTATATTTGTATTTGTATAAAGATACAAACGCAGACGGATTCGCAGACGACTGCTAATCTATATTTATTATTAAATTTGGTAACAGGATAAACCTGTTCTTTTATAGTACACCTGTACCTTAGTACAGTAAGCAAAGTATAATTGAAGGATGTTGTCCTTCGCGACCATCGCGAGATCAATAATCTACAGCTAGTCGTCGATCTCTTGCCGGCTTGCAAGCCTGTCGACTGCTGGGTATATGATACCGAAGCGCAACAAACCAAAGGAGAGTCACTGAGAGGGGTAATAACCGCCTGCATTGTAGTCGCCTACCCAAGCGGGCATAGATCGTTATTGCAGGAGTTACACCCGGTGCATGGTCCTCGCTATCCAGTAGGATACAATAATAAGTAATCTCAAAAGAACAATGCAATAATAATGCTGGCATAGTTGTCGGTCATACTGTATATAAATTAATATTTATTTGGTATCAGAAGATTTTCTGAAACTAACGTGGTATAAAAAAAAACGGGAAGTGCACTGGATCCCAGTCCGCATTATATACTGAAATAACACAGGAACGAAGGAATTTCAAAGCATATTATTACATGCACTAAAGTGGATATTTTCTTATAAGACTTTATTAGTCTTACGGTAGCGTTACTAACTCTAGATTTTTAAAATCATGCAAAACACTGATAGGAAAAATGTGAAAAGTTCGTTGTCAAATAAACGAGATTGGTGAAATATAGTAAGATTGGTGTAATAAATATCGGTGAAATGTTTCAAACGATAAACATGTAAAAGTATGCGAAAAATCCGTAGTCTAATAAGTGAGATTGGTGAAATATAATTGGAGTAATAAATATTGGTGAAATTTCTCAAACGATAAATTTGCTAGGAATTACATCATATTAATCGAATTTCGCCTAAGTCCTAACGCCTCCATAGAGTTCCGTATTCATTGGGGGTTTAAATAACTTAGTTACAAGATGACAAGCTTAATTCTGAAGAGGCACTAAAGAACACGTCGATGTATTCGTGGATTCTCCATGCAGCAGATCTATACAGTATATGCAATACAAACTGTCCTTAAAATGAGAAGTAGTCCGGTGAAACTGTAGAGGCCTTGCCGGGACAACAGTGTAGACAGTTCGAAAAAAAAAAGTTCTTACAATGTGGTAAGTGTAAAAATGATATGTGTAAAAAATAACTCAATTTGCATTGATATTATGAACATATTATTATTATTATTAAGGAAAGTTTTATATTATTTATTTATTTCAAAGACCCATATACAAAGTATTACACAGTTTATTCCATGCTGAGATTTGTGATACTGCTACAAATAAAGCACAAACAGAGTCTGCTCACCTTGCTTTGGATACACCGGTACCTCACGTAGCCATAATATCAACGCGCGACGCGATGCTCCGATGAAAAATGAACTGGAGTACCTACAACCTCAAGGAAGTTCGCACGCGATAAGGAAAGAAATATTCTAAATGTTTAATTTTTTTGCACACATATATATATATATATATATAAATATCACAACATTCATAATGACATATTCATTGTATTGTATAACGGAATGTTTTTCGTAACTTCATTTTGTTTTTTTTTTCAAAATTCCAAACACGTTTACCGTCTGCGTGAATAATTTGAAAACAAAAAAATGAATGCTGTAGGTGCAATGCATACATATAATCGGATTTTCAAATTTACACATATATTATGCAAATGCTAATCTAACTAGATATGACGTAGTTGAGGCTATTAATATTTCCAGAAATAAAATTGAATGCGAACTTATTTGTCAACAGAGATCAATGAGAATCTATTTATTCGCATAACAGAGGACTATGCAAATAACCGCTGTATATATTTGTGATAAACGAAAGAAAATATAAAGAATGTATAGAACGACGATACGGTCTGTACGTTCTTTACTGGTGTGTTGTTACGAGGTGCGGGCTGTGATAACAAATTGGCGCAGGCTCTTTTCCTTATTCACGGTCATAGGTCACGCGTTAAAGGTAAGCAACGGACAGGCTTCAGCGCCATCTGTCTAACAAGGGTCGCGGTAATAACGGCGGACGAACAGTTCGTGGCGACCTGTAGACGTTTGCCACCACCGCAACACCGCGCCCCACCGCACCACGCAGCGCAACGCCGCGCCGGCAAATCGACAACGTGTTTATTTTTTGTGCGGCAACGTGTGCTATTAATGTTAATAAATTCAAGCAAAACAATACATTATTCATAGCGAGTTTGTGGATCACGCGCCACTCACGGATCGACTCACGCGCCATAATAGAAGTGTACAAAGTATAACCTCTTTGTATTCGTTGTTTAATTATATTTAGTACTATTAAATAAACTTCAAAATGTACTATATAGCGAAATAGTAATCTACGTGGTCGGAGAGCAAAGGTTTTTGTGACGTTAATGTGTATGTCTATGAAGGTTCCGCGATGAATAGGTAATTATTATGAAGATTATAATAGGAAGGTGCGGCGCGGCGGCTATGCGTGCAATCACACGAGTCGCGGCACGTGAACCAGAGTAGTGACAAGCGCATCCGCGTCTTCCACGGACGGACCCAGACATACCTGCAACCAACCGTACACCCGTGTATGCGATTGGTCAATCATCGGCAGGTCGCAGCTGAACCAGTCCATACAGACGCTAGCGATATTTTAATTACTATAAATATTCTTCAATCAAATTGTCCACGAAAAGGCCATATCAATTTATTTACTTAAGACTAAACTAAATTGATCTTGCAAACTTAAGTTAATTTTTTATATTATTAATCTACAGTTCTGTTTGTAGGTATGTGGTTTTTTTTTCTAAATATCTAATAGACGCCTATTACAAAAGTCACTCACTGATCACAGTGTAAAACAATCGTATATGTCTGTCTGTATGTATATTCGAATTTTACTAAAAAAACATCTGAATCACTTTTTTTAAGAAACAAAAGAAGGGAAAGGAAGCTTGTGCATGTTGTTATTTCACAATCGTTAGAATATAAGAATTGTCAATAATAATTCGATCACTAAATATTATAAGATAAAGTCGTCCACCGCGTCTGTCTGTATGTTCGCGATAAACTCGTAAAACTACTGAATTAAACGCGGTGAAATTGTATTGCGGTCTTCACCAATAAATATATTACAGCTTACTATAGCTGCTTTAGATAGAGTAACAAATAAAATATTAAGGAAAGAAACAAATACATGAGAAAGGTTTAAGATACATAATTTGTCGAGGTTATATGTATATTCATTGATATACAACGAAAATTGTTGGAAATGTTGGAAAAAGTCAAGCCGCCTTTGAGTTTTCATCGAAAACGCTGCCTTATCCTTTTGAGATATAACAAAACAATACATAGTGAGATAATCCTCTTTTATAGATCTACAAAAAATACCACGAAGGCATAATATACCTCTTTTAAGAATAGCTTACTATGCCCATTTATCTTCTAAAAAATGGGCACGTAAAATGAGGTAACTGGAAGGTTATTTAAACGGATACAGTATTAATCCTTATCAAGTTACCCCTTAAGCATTTGATGCAGATAAGTATATTGTTAATAATATTTTTTATTACCATGACCTGCTAGTTAATCATAAAAAAAAAAAAAAATAATATGACTTATTTCCGGGCCGTTTAAAAAAAAATAGAAAACGCAAAAGCCTGTTATTTTAAAATACATAAACCATAGAAATATTAATAATTACTTTAAATTCTTAAAAAAAAATATTATACAAAATCAAAATTTATAATTAATTTTTACCTATTTTAATTTATCGGGAATTTTAATAAAATCTATTAAAGCATTTTACATAACAGTAAAATATCAATAAAAACAAATAAAATATTAAAAAAACATGCAGCTCCGACGATCCAGTCTATTAGTACTGCTCTAAGATTTATCATATAAAATATGTATTTCGTATTCTGTTTATTTGAATACCTGGATTTATATAATTAATGTAGACAATTATAAATAATATATCCGGGAACAGTAAAAAAACCTATTTCCAAAAATTCAAACTTACAACACATGGAGTAAAATGTACTCGTGTGTTATTCCGAAATTAAGAAGCTATATAAATCACAAGTAACACTTTTTTTTTTTTTGTCGAACTGACTAAACTGTTGTTGACCTGGCCCTTGTTCTACCCGTGGGAGAAAACCACGTTAAAAAGTTACAGACGGGTGTGCCTTCGGGCGGTGGGAGGGAGGAAACCTCGGTAAAAAGTCACCGTGGGAGAAAACCACGTTAAAAAGTTACGGGTGTTGAGGAGACAACCTCGTTAAAAAACAGACGGGAGGCCTTCGGGCGGAGGGAGGTAGAAAACCTCGTTAAAAAGTTACCGTGGGAGGAAACCACGTTAAAAAGTGACAGGGGGACGGCCTTTGGGCGGAGGGAGAGGGAGAAAACCTCAAGAAAAAGTTACCGTGGGAGGAAACCACGTTAAAAAGTGACAGAGGGGAGGCCTTCGGGCGGAGGAAGAGGGAGAAAAACCTCATTAAAAAGTTCCTGTGGGAGGAAACCACATTAAAAAGTGACAGAGGGGTGGCCTTCGGGCGGAGGGAGAGGGAGAAAACCTCGGTAAAAAGTCACCGTGGGAGAAAACCACGTTAAAAAGTTACAGACGGGTGTGCCTTCGGGCGGTGGGAGGGAGGAAACCTCGGTAAAAAGTCACCGTGGGAGAAAACCACGTTAAAAAGTTACGGGTGTTGAGGAGACAACCTCGTTAAAAAACAGACGGGAGGCCTTCGGGCGGAGGGAGGTAGAAAACCTCGTTAAAAAGTTACCGTGGGAGGAAACCACGTTAAAAAGTGACAGAGGGACGGCCTTTGAGCGGAGGGAGAGGGAGAAAACCTCAAGAAAAAGTTACCGTGGGAGGAAACCACGTTAATAAGTGACAGAGGGGAGGCCTTCGGGCGGAGGAAGAGGGAGAAAAACCTCATTAAAAAGTTCCTGTGGGAGGAAACCACATTAAAAAGTGACAGAGGGGTGGCCTTCGGGCGGAGGGAGAGGGAGAAAACCTCGTTAAAAAGTCACCGTGGTAGAAAACCACGTAAAAAAGTTACAGGTGGTGGTGGTTGGAGGGGGTGACCCCTTGACTACCAAACCGGACCAAGGAGGGAAGGGGCTGGGGACCTGACTTTCCATTGCACATTGGTTCGGTAGACGGGTAGGCAGCTTGACCGGGCTGTCGTCGCGGTCAGGGCGTTCGCGCTGGGCCTTGTCGCCGGGGTGGCATGGTGCTTGCTTGTTCGATCCCGTGCCACTCCATAGCGCGGCAGACGGTATCTTGTGGGTTTTTTTAGTCAGTAGGAGTCTGACACCCCACAGCTCCCCAGGGCTGTGGGTGTCCAATGAAGGATTTCTTCCCACATTAAAAAAAAAAAAAAAAAAAAAAAAAAAGGCCCTTGTTCTACAGTTCCACAGGACTACATAATAAGTAACGCTTCTGGATATCATAATATATCGACGAGGCAGGAGATGGGCCAATGGTGGGACTGTAGGGTTGGCGCGAAGAAATGACTTCCATTTTACGTCCGTCAGACAAAATAGAGTAATAGGAAATGTCAAAAAATTAATAACAATAAAAATGACTCTTTAGAGATAAAAACCTCGTTAACAGTTGTGAACAGACCCCTGCTTCGTCTGTGAGGCTGTACCAGGAAGATGGGTCTGATGGTTATCTGATTGCACTAGTTTAAAAGTTACAATTAGAGTTGTTTCAACGTTTTGAGAGGACTCGCCACGATTCGCAGAGCGTTCATACCTTAATCACCATAACGTAGAGGTTCCTAAACCAAATGATCTGGCTGAATTTGCTACCTACAGTTACAGCTTTATTCCACGCGCCACGATTCTGTTCCAATCTGTGCAAGTAATGATTTTTCATAGAAAAGTTATTCACGTCACGGCAAGTTAAATCTATACGTTTTGTTGAATATTATGATATCGTTTTATTTTTTTCTATTAATTTTTGATGTTATTTTTCAGTAAAAGATGTAAATTTATTTAATCCACTGCGTTATTACAATAACAAACAATTAAAAAGATAAATCACTTCAGCCGAATATTATTTTTAAGTTTACTATAGCTGCTTTAGATAGAGTAACAAATAAAATATTAAGGAAAAAAAAAATAAGAATAACAGATATTAAGATAAGTATAAGAACTCTAAAATGGAACTTGGGCAGGTCATATCACTAGATATATATACATGACGACCGATGGACAAAAAAAAGTGACAGTATGGACATCATGGGGAGAAACAAGGAAAACAGGAAGACCCAAGAAGAGGTTGCGCGATATTTTAAAGGATAAAAGGGATTGGAAATGGCCTAGAAAAGCGTCAGGAAAGGACGAATGGATAGATTTGGGATATTGGAGAGGCGAATGCTACAGTTTAAAATAAAAATTATGATACTTGGAAAACAAAAAAAAATACAAGGTGGAATAGTTTGTTAATTTAAAAAAAAATAGTACAGATTTTATTGCAGTATATAAAAGGCTTATTTTATTTTCATTAAAGCTACTATGATTATCACAGTATATTTAAAAACTTTATAAAGTGCTTTATAGTAATTTTGTAATAGACAAATTTTTATCGAACTAAGGATTCGTAATTTTCCTTGCATCCTAACTGTTCACACGACACCGTTTCAGTAAATAACATAGAGATTGTTAGTGTTTCTTTAAGATTTTTTTTTTACATATTTTATTATATATTAACGATTTGCCCGTTTGTACACAATATAAAATACTTTATTCAATTTAGACCCTAAGAAGGCGCTTATGAACGTCAAAACTACCAACGGTTCGGACAAACATCCCAGTCATCGAGAAGAACCGGCAAGATACTCGATCGGGTTTATCTTTTTAACATACAATTATATATTTAAAACACGTTATACTGTTGTATATAATATTGTAGTAAAACTATAACGTAACAAAATTTAAAAAAAAAGCTGGCTCAAGAATGCACCTATTAGTTAAAAAAACGGTGGTTATGTAAATCGGTTAAGTGATTTCCCCAATTACAATAGCACTAACGTACAAACATACGGACAGTAACATACTACATAGAAGGCAACCTTTTATGCAGGGACGCAATAAAAAATTGATATTATATTTAAATAAAATTAAAGTAAAATTGCTTAAACAGTTTTCGTGTTATAAACCACAGTAACGGAAAGACAGACGGACACAAATATGTTGATTTTTATGATATGTAAAGATGCAAAAACATATAGTAAAACGTGGTTAGAAAATACACATGTTAGCTATAATAACAATCATGTAAAAGGTTAAAGTCGTTTTCGAGTTAGAGGAACACTAACAAACATACAGACAGACAGATAGACAGATGCGCTCCAGAGGAACTTTACTCCATAATGTAGCGGTGTCGAGATGTGACTTTGGAACGGTCGGTGAAAGAATTTCCAAATATATAACATGGAGAGTCCTAACTAACCTCGGACAGTGATACCAGAAGGAGAAAACCATCTTGATGTTTCAGTTTGTGTAGTTGTTGAAAAGACATCAACAAATACCATTGAACTGGTGACAAAATTTGCTCAATCGGCTAAACTGTAAGTACTCATTCTTCATCCGATACGTGTATACAAGTTGTTCGAATACCACGTGAATAGTACTACAGAAGTGTTGATCTTTGATGTTGTACTATTTCTCTGTGGTTGTGTCTACATCTTAAGAGTAAAAATGGTCGATCGCGGTCTTCCCGTTTTAATGACGTATTAGTGTAGATGGTCCCATGGAACGTACAAGGATACTCCCACACGTTCCATAACTATACAACGTTATGGAAATATGCCAATTATCGCCAATTTTCTTTTTAATTGTGCAATAACTATTGTATATAAGAGAAAATACTGAAGAAACCAAGAGACAATACCACGACCGCGAGCTCGACATAGGTAAATAATTGTTCTCAGTCTAAATAACTTCATCTTTTTTTTTATTCGTAATGACTTATACAGCTTTATAAATACAATATATATACAATTACATACTATATATGTAAATATCTATATTTCACCCGTTAAAGCTGATTGTAACGCCAAACCAGCTATCTCGTCATTTTTTACGCTATATAATGAAACGAAATGAATAATAACACGACGAAGACGACATGCTGTAAATAAAATTGAGATGGAGTGGGGACGAGCTCGGCCTACCTGAGAACGAGCGGTGGTGTTGGTGGCGAGCCGAATGCAACGCTACTGATACAGGTCGAGGACGTGGCGGCAGCGGTGGCGGCAGGAAGCAGCAGTCACGGTGTGCATCGTCCTCTAAGATGTGGTACCCAGGCTCGATGGAAGCGGAGTCGGTACCCATGTCTATATAGCCGTGCCTATCCAAGCGGCGCGCCGGCCAAAACCGCGAGCGCGCGCCGCCATCGTTCACTCTGAGACACTCAATCGTTGCTGTAGCCGACGAATAAGGTAGACACGACCGTTCCCGGTGCGGTTCACTGCAGGATTGACGAGGAGCCGACGCACAGCGTCTACGGCACGCTCACAGGCACGTGCGCGCGGCAACGGCCGCACGCCGCCGGACACGTGCCTGCTGTGCTCGCCGGCGCGGCGGTCGCGGCCTCGCGATCTCGCACCACACACCACGCACCCCGTCCGCACCCTCTCCGTCGTGTCCGACCGTACACTAACGTACCCAATGCCTCTTTGTATACATGAAAACTATACACGTATAATGATTCACATCCTGGATACGGTTCTCGATGGACGAGATCCGACGCTCCTAGATCGACTGGATACCTTTTATTTGAGGATCAGGAAGCTCGATCTATACACGCTATATCTTAGTCACATAAAACCATGTAAATGAAGAATAAGTACAACACAGTTCTTAGTTTTGTGAGTCATCTTTAATGTTGTACGACCAATTTTTGTTTTTTTTTTCTGTTCGTTTTATACCGACGCGCTTTTGTGTGATCACGTTTATCAATGTATCATTTATCACGAAACTTAAATATTTTATAAATTATCAAAATATGGAAAATGTTAACACTTCATGAAGATTCTTAAATCTGTAATACAAAAGGTATATCAGAATGAAGTTATGTTATTTAAAGCTGTGTAAAAAAGCAATGCTACCTCTATTAAAAATAAAAGGTGTGTGTGTGTGTGTGATTTACACACGATAGAAGTGAAACGTCAGTAAATCGACAAAAGAATGATATGAATATATATGACAAGGGTAGAATAATTACAAAGTTTATTTCTTTAAAAATGAAAGTATTTTGATTATTTTTAAAAGATATTTTATATTTTATTCAACATATGTTACATAATTTATTGCTCAAGTTCCATATTTTCAGTTTTAACGAACAAGATATAAAAATATTCACAAACACTGTTAAATAATAACATCACGCTGACTTCTTACTGAAAAGCTGTAATGCGCAGCCGCATACAGTGTACAGTAGTACATGTGCTTTTCACATATACATACGTACCGATATGTGCTCTCTCACTCTGGCTCACTAATTACAGGCGACTATGCTTAGAAGACAGGAGTGGAGCTGCTACGAGGCATGGCACAAAGATGAGAGACCGATAATATAAAATAGTATGTATATTTCTGACTCATACTTTGCCGGCTTCGTCCTACACATTTTTGTATTTGTGTCTCTTACCTGTCGTTTTTTCCGTTGCATCCTGTTTGTAATCAAATGATTCTAAAGAAGTTTCACTTCAAAAAAATGAAATAAATTACTATGCTATTTTAGCATAATGATATTTTAACCTTAAATAAAAGTACATAAAAATTGTGTCATTGTTCTGTAGTCCATCAATAAACAGCTTTTTTTTTTTTTCTTTTTTATATTATAGGGGGCAAACGAACAGGTGGGTCACCTGATGGTAAGTGATCACCGCCGTCCATAGACACTAGCAACACCAGGGGAGCCGCAAGTGCGTTGCCGGCCTTTTAATATATGTGGGCCTCCGGCGCTCTCACTGACCGAACGAAACGCAACAGTGCAAGCACTGTTACTTCACGTCGGCTTTCTGTGAGAGGGTGCTACTACTCCGGGCGAGCCGACCCATTCATTCTGAAACCAGTAATAGTTTCAGTGTAGCTCTACCACCTATAAAAGGTTATCTGCGTCTGTCTGCATATTTCCTCAGTTCGTCTAGATTTTGATAGTTTTCTTTTATATTCAGAGAATTTCATATAGAAGGTTTATATGTATAATATACATATAAATTACATTTATAGAAAGTAGAAAGAAGTTGATGTATTGTAATGAAATCGTAAAAATATTATTCAAGACCTTTACATTGATAACGCAGGCTAAATCTTATGAGATTCATAACAATAATGTATTATAGAATTGTATATTTGAAATAAAACCTAGATAAAACTCCACTTCGTATATGTGTCTCTTACGTGTATCTTTAAATAACCAATAGCAACAGTTTTTTTTTATTTTGCATTGCATATAAAATTAATAGCTTGTTTGTAAAAGTGTACTGGGTAATATAGTATGAATCCTCATTCAATTAAATATGTTAGTTACCTTGGGGATTTAGTGTAGATCAATATTAGAAGCGATGTTGGCTCAGGGGTTAGCGTGTTCGGACACCACGTCGATGGGCGTAGGTTCCAATCATGAGCCGGAGCTTTCGGTGAAGGCAAATATCGTGATTTAACTACTATGCTTTAGTTTTTAGTGCTATAGTTTTTGATAAAGATTTTCTAAGACCCCTGGCTAACTACAACTCTCGAGTTGAAAATCTACTAATAATCACCTATAGGTGTGACCCGGCAGCTGCATTTGAGAGCCAGTCACTCTCTATTTTTAGCGTGCTTACCATCATCGTCATTTCGCATCAGCAGCGATTGCGGCGAACCCAGATAAATATTGCAACTATCTTTAAGAATAAAGGTGACGTACCCGACTGCAACAACTATCGAGGAATAAAGCTCATGTCAGATAATATGAAGGTTTGGGAAAAGGTGATAGCGAGACAAATGAGAGATGAGACTGAAGTGATTCATACCCAATTCGGGTTTATGTCTACACGTGCGACAACAGATGCCATTTTCGCACTACGATATTACTATATTTGCGAAAAATATAGACGGTACCTAAGGAATTGCATATGTTGACTGTTGATTTGGAGAAGGCATATAATCGAGCATAGTACGAGCGGTTCTGTGAGAAGATCCGAAAAAGCAGAGTGTCAGGAAATTACCTACAATTTATCCGTTTCTTGTACAGTCAAGCCAGTACACACGTTAGATTCGAGGCTGGACTTAACAACAACTTCAACTGAACATTTCTTATGCGATTTCGGTGGTCCATCCAGTTTTTATTATACAGCCTTAAATGTCGTACCCTTACTAGCATTCTCCAATTTTCAGTATCTCGGTTCATTGGTCCAAAACGAAGATTTCATGGACAATGACGTAAGGAATAGGATATAGTAGGGTGGATAAAATAGCGACAGGTGTCTGGAGTCACTTGTGATCCACAAATGATTTTGAAATTCAAGAAAACGATATATAAAAGTGGTATAAGACTTGTCGTACTATAGGAATCTAAGTGCTGGACTACTAAAGAGACGGATGAGAGAAAATTGCATGTAGCAGAGATGTGAATGTTAAGAGGGATGGGGGATGTGTGATGTAACCAAAATTGATAAGATTAGGAATATGAGAGGGAGGTTGAAACTAATTTCAATTGGTGATATTACCAGTAACAGAGAAATTAAGGAGTAATAAGGAATAGGGTTAGTGTGGTAAGTCTTGTCATGACAAGAGATGAAAGTCATGTAACCAGAAGTCTTTTAAGTATAAAGATGGACGGATAGAGGAGTAGACGATATATTATGTGATGGATGCATTGTGTGAGAAATATTATGTGTATATAAGGGATGAATACCGAGACAGAGGAGAATGAAAGAGATAAGCATGTTGTGTCGACCCCGCTTAAGCGAGATAAAGGTAAAAAGATGATGATGATGTAATCACACTTCACCGGGCCGCAGTAAGTGCGTTATGCCAGTTTTATCAACTAAAACTCCACGGTAGTCGTCTTGCACCTGCAGCCGAACCAGGAGAATCACTTATGCATACATCCGCGGCCCCAACATAAGTAGCCAAGGCCTCAACGCAGTCGGAGGAAATCAGATAACCTCCAACGAATCTCGAAGGGTACGAATCCAAACATGCTTCCTTCGTATCGCGTGTGAAAATATACGATGATAGAGTTGCCCAAGTTCACCACTCGCAGCCCCGTTAAAGGCGAAACGTAGCTTCCGATGCCTGATTCTTTGACCACGGAATGAAACCGTTAATAGGAGGCTCTCCAGTGAATTGATCCTAATTAAAGCCACATATGGCTTGGCCAGTAACAAAGAGTTGTGAGCCTATATAAACAACGGCAATGTCGTAAGTACAACCTAGCATTTGGTGTACTGTGCAAGGCCAGCAAACTATACTTGCCAACATTCTTTATTCAGCAGTGCTATGACTCCCGTGTTATTACCATATCTACCGATGACTACCACTTTATTTAGAAGGATAAAAGCTAAGCTACCTGATATGTTTGATGATACACCCTCACTGCCACTCAGTTAGTCAGGCCTGATCTTTCTCTCTAATCTGTTTGATTGGCTTGTTGTAATTTAAAGCGTACTTGTGCTTAACGAAACATATTATCGGAATTGATTTTAGAGCTTTCCTTCTCTTAAGCAGGTTGCAGGCCAATGCTAATGACGCCCGTCTCACCAAGTTACACAAGGCTTTCTGTACACCCAAGATGCACTTTCTCGATTATGCCAAACTTTACAATACACATACTTGATATCAGCAACTAGAATAGACTCTACAATACATGCTTGCTATAATTGAGCTATCAGCTCAAACGGATTTTTCTAATGTAAATAGCAGGCTTTTTGATCTTTTTTGGCTATATTTCTTATATTACCATTAGGAGTAAAAAAGCATGCCAAATTTCAAATCGCTAGGTATACAGGAACTGGATCTAATTAAGTTTGCAAGATTTGACCTAAACTAATTACGAAAAGAAATATTGCAAGTTAATATAAAAAAAAAAAGTTTGTTATAACATTTTTGATTTTAGTTAATCACATTATAATGACACAATACATATGACAAATACTTTTGTAATATAGTTTCTTTTGCCCTCTATTTTTTATTCTTCATTTTTTTTATACGTATTTTTTTAATATCCCAGGGATAAAACAGATCAGATCAGGTGGCAAAAAAGCGCCCTAGATAGGAACAAATAAAACGAAAGTGAAGAGTTATTTTAAGCGTCGTGAACAAATATAAATACGGGCTCGTTCCTGTGTCACGTTGTGCTGAACACCGTGACCTAAACACGAGATTATAAACGAAACACTTTATTCTCGGCTATTTAAAAATATAATTCTTTTGAATAACATTTCTCATTCATCAGCATTTCTTGTTTATGTAATGAATGTTTCAAATTATCAGAGTGTAAAACTCCGGCTTGCAAAATGATCTTATTAGCTTCTTGAAATTTCCTATGTATTTCAGAAACCGTCACGAAGAGAGAGTAGACGTAATGTTAGATTGATTACATTAGGTTCCCTACAGACTTCATATTCATGATAATTCTGAATATCTATAAATTTTTTCAAGTCGGCTTTATACCGTATGTTCGAAACATAAAATATAAGCGTTTTACCCGAAAAAAAAAAACGCATATTAAAATACTTACCTTATTAGAAGCTTTATATTGAGTGTAGCGTATCCGTTACCGTTTCGATTACCGATTGCAATTGTTATGCATTTTATTTCAAATAAAACGCGTCTAATTAAATTAGTTGAGCGCTATTAGAAGCTTTATATTGAGACCTACCTGTTTATTATCGCTTGGTGATTCCGCCAATGTGATATAATCGGATAGGTTTATATTTGTGCCTCTCATTACTGTAATACCTAACTTATTACCGACTAACAAAAGTAGTAATTGAAGATTTAAATTGATATTTGGAATAAGTTTAAACAGCATTACAAGTGGATCTATATTCAAATTTACTAGGTGGTAGAGCTACGATGAAGCTATTACTGGTTTCAGCATGAATGGGTCGGCTCGCCCGACGCGCGGGGTAGTACCACCCGCTCACAGAAAACCGACGTGAAGTAACAGTGGTTGCACTGTTGCGTTTCGTTCGGGCAGTGAGACCGCCGGAGGCCCACATATTTAAAAGGGCGGCAACGCACTTGCGACTCCCTTGGTGTTGCTAGTGTCTATGGACAGCGGTGATCACTTACCATCAGGTGACCCATCTGTTCGTTTGCCCCCTATAAAAAAAAAAAAAAAAAAAAAACATATATGAACGTTGTTTAAATGGACCTCAATTATTAATTCGTATAGAATACATAAATGCGACACAGTTCGACCGATAACAACTCCCCGTCTTGGATATGAAAGCGAACACTAGAAGCGTCAATTGGAAGAAATCAGTTCTTTTCGTGTAAATTACATTTTATTACCCACGGACATAACAATGGGAACCAGAGTGGACATGTTGTTATAGAGAGCAGTTCACGTTTCGAAGGTACGATAAATTGTTGAATATTTCTCTTACTGCCAATAGGGATGTAATCGTGTAAAAGAAATGCCTTCGTAGACTAGGAAGGATCTATAGTGAAAAGGATATGATAGGATGAGTCCGAACAACACTGCAGTGCCCTCAAAATGATACAGGTCACAAAGACACTCGGCGAGACGATTTGTCATTGTTCCAATCGATTCTAAGTTCCTGGTGACATTTATACAATTCACAACGAGGACAGGCCGTGGCTGAAATTTATTAATATATATTTTTTTTTTATATAATCAACTTAACGCAAATACGATATTGTGTGAAAAGCCATGAAAATTTTAAATTGATTTAAAACTTTGAATTACTTTAAAATTTTCATGGTTTCACTCTATTCGATAAATTCTTGTAACAACTTAGGAATTATGCGACTTGCACGGTTTCTTTTCCTTTATCACCGGTTCGTCGAAAATTGTGAAGTAAGGACGGAAATATAAAACATAATCTATTGCAAAAACGAATTGCGTACGCGGTTATTTACTAATATATATATTAAATATATTAACACATATAATATTATAAACAAATTATACAGGATATCTTATTTAATTTATAGTTATTAAAGTTTTGGGAACTACTTTATAGCGACGCGTTTTCGTGCAGCAGAATAGTGGGGCAAGCGGTAGTGCGCATGCGCAACCACAGACTATATCTTAATAATCATTAATATTAAGTTATTTGCAATTACCTACCGTGCAATTATTCGTTAAAAAATAGGTTACTTATTGTTTTATCTTATCCTTCGTTCTTCTCATCGATATCAACCGCTAACCAGTCAAGATGTCGTATCATAACAATATATCTCGAAAACGATTAATCGTAACTTAAAAATAAGTAAATCCTTCCTCGCCGCGTCAGGAAACTCCGCCTCAGAGAGGAATAGCCCTCGGTATATAGATACCTCGGGAAAATAAAAAAAAAAGTAAATGCAACTATCCATTGCAAGTTCAATGAGACTAATAATCGATAATCGAACAGATTCATTTTCGATAACACACTACTACCCCATCCCTACTCTGAGCTGTCAAAGTTATCATCCTAAATTTGTCAATAATGTGTAGTAAGAGTTTTTGGCGGGATCTTAGTGTGTCATGTAGTGGTTTTTATATTTTATTCATAATCTTGTGTTATTAGACTCTATATTTTGTATTATTGGTGGTGTTTTACGTAATATAGTTCGGTTATTATGCACAAGTCAAGTGGATGGGAAATAATACCACGGAGCATGCATTCTGAGATGCCAACAAAACTCCATGTAAAGTTCTAACAAGGAAACCACCATCTTGTTAGAACATTATAATTATCGCAAGACACTTACTTGGCAAAATCTTGTTACTTGACGCTGGCTAGTGCACAAATCGTGACGGAGCCAAAAAAATAGAGAAGAAGAAGAAGAAGAATGTGTAGTAACTATACATAGGTACATACTTGTGTTAAATATAGAAGAGTTTAATATAATTATAACATACAAAAATAAAATATTTAAAGGATACTATTTTATAAAATTAAGAGAAAACATAATAATTATTGATTAACAAAAAATACACGATATGTTATTTGTCAATGTTTTCTTTATGAAACGGTATACCAATCACCCTTCTGTTGTGTTTGTAAGCGTAATGCTATAAATGTCAATGCTGTCGTACATATGACGTTTAATAGAAACCTGTTGGTGTTTCGTTTTTTTTTCTCAAATAATACATATACGATTTTTTTTTAATATATGTATATATATTTTCGATGCAACTGTTGCACACGCAAAAAGAAAAGTTTAATCTTTAAGCATGACGGGTCGTGTAAAGGTGGTAGAGCTACGCTGAAGCTATTACTGGTTTCAGCATGAATGGGTCGGCTCGCCCGGGTTAGTACCACCCTCTCACAGAAAACCGACGTGAAGTAACAGTGCTTGCACTGTTGTGTTTCGTTCGGTCAGTGAGAGCGCCGGAGGCCCACATATTTAAAAGGCCGGCAACGCACTTGCGACTCCCCTGGTGTTGCTAGTGTCTATGGACGGCGGTGATCACTTACCATCACGTGACCCACCTGTTCGTTTGCCTCCTATAATATAAAAAAAACGAAATTTTTTTTCGTATAGGTATGTATTTCCTTGAAAAATTACAAAAAAATAAACGAAACAATATTGAATTGCGTACTGTCGTCTATATTTAGCTATATGTTATTAATTGACCGATGGATTATAAATCCGATATTAGCAAGTTCGAACCCCGGCATGTGCCATCGAACTTTTGCGAAAATGTATGCGAATTCCGATAAATTCGACGGCACATGCATAGCTAAAAATAGACGACAGTACGCAATTCAATATTGTACTTTATTAACAGTAATATCGCTGAAATGTCTATTGTAGAATATACCGGAGATATTCTAAAATTGGTAGAAGATGGCCCATCATAATAAATCCAAATCGTTCCTTAGTAAGAGCAAAGCCATTTTAATATGAAAGAACTTGAGAGCAACAATGAGTCTATAAAAATAACTTTATTCATAAATAAGGCGAGAGTTTTGGTGTAACGGAGTCGGGGGGGCGACGGAAGTGGTGTCGGCTCGCTTTGGGTGCTACACGTTTGGCGGTCACCTGCCCAGGATAACGGAGTAAAACCGTACACAAGCATCGAAATTAAATTTAGATAGAATAATAAAAATAGCATGACATTAAAATTTTACTCCTCCGGAGTGGGGCAAGTTAAAGTTATATTTGGATTACTTTCCCGTCCTGTTTTTTTTTTTTATTACAGTACGACAAATTAGCTACACAATATATATCTGATAAGGGGCACAGTGTAATCCAAAAAAATAACCATGTCAACCGGATTGTGGTGGATCGATATGTGTACGGTGGTGATGTTTGAAATAAACACCTCACTCTGTATATCCGCGCTTAAAAGGAAATATGTAAACGTTAAGAGCATAACCCGATTTGGTTTCTAAACGCACCGGTAACTCGTTAATTGTGTTCCTAGGCACCTTCTTAAGATAGGATCATAGGCCAAAATTAAGAATAAAGTATATTTAAATTTTGATTTAAATACAATGGTAAGTGCCCGGAGGTGTGTACTTCAATAGCAGCCGTCGCTGTCAAGCCGGCCTGCAACTAGGCTAGGGTGGACACGCAATGATTGACCACGAAAGAGGTCAGACTAGTCGATGTTACCAATGGAGAGTTTTCCAGGAATTTGATCTATTAATCAATGAATTTCTCTTATCTTCACATCTATATACGAGTATATACATGCCTACGATCTACGATCTACGATCCGAATAAACTAAAATTCACTTGCATCGTAGTTTCATAAAGCAACACAATTCCTATTCTTATTATATATGGCGTGCATTACGCGATCCGCAACAGCCTGGAGGATTTTATTTTCGTGGATACCACGTGAAATTCATAACTTCACTGGGCGCTAAGTAAATTAAACGTGATAAACTTGTTCAACACTTAACGGTTATAAAAAGCAGTGTTCGAAACTCATGATCCTACGCCACGTGCAAACGTGATTACCCTAACGTGATTTCTCCATCCAATAGAAATTATATATGTATATGTTAACTCATAAATAAATGTTCAAACACCGCGAGATTGTATACCATATTCTGAACATCTCCAAAGACACACGAGTGTTATAAATTAAATACTATATTTAAATATTAGATAATAATTAAATACACGTCGAACACTTGTCGGGAAAAAGAGGTTTGATCACAAAAGAGTGTCCTGTTTAGAAATAAACACTGTTTAATTTTTAAACAAGTTCTAAGTTCACAGTTTTTATTCTATTGTTGTGATTTATTGTATTTCTATTTGCCGGCAAAAGACGTGTCGTAACAAATTATAGATTTCGCTTGTATAATTTATCAAATTCAATTATTCAATTATTATCAAAGGGTTATTATAGAGTGGATCAATATGTGAACGATGGTGATGTCTGGAATTGACCCCTCTCTGTGCATCCACTAAAATCGATTGTAATGTATAATGAATTTTAATTATATAAGTATATGTTAAAAAGATAAACCCGATCGAGTTTCTTGCCGGTTCTTCTCGATGACTGGGATGTATTCCGAACCGGTGGTAGTTTTGACGTTCATAAGCGCCTTCTTAGGGCCTAAATTGAATAAAGTATTTTTGATATGATTTGATTTGAAATTTGGAAGATATAGGATAAGTTAAACTATTTTTGAGAATCACAAGTATATCATAACTAGTATAATTATACTGTTGTTCCACTTTAAGCACTTCGACGTAAGTTTTAACACTTGTATAAATTATACAATTTCAACCAAAATATCACTATGACAATAACTAATGTTATTTTAATCAATAAATTTTCTTAATGCTGACAACAAAAATATTATTCAGAAATTCAAATTGTTTGGAAAATATCCGATCCGCAATCGAACGTTTTCGAATGATAAGATTGAATTGAATGAATGCTATCCAGAGTTGCTTGCATAAAAAACTTAAATCAAATGTTTAACTAGAGACCGCTTAGACACGCTTTCGTAATAAAGTGTTTTAAACATGTTTTTAACAAGGATTAAAATTTTAAATACTGTTTAGTAAAAGGCGTTTTAAGCGCATATTCATTTTGTCTTTTATAATAAGACCGAATGTTTCGTTGCGCCATGGATTTCACAGTGCTCTATTACAATTATTTATTGCCATGGCTAGAAGAATTGATAATCTTTATTTTTATTTATTTCTATATTTAACGTTTTATAATTATTTTAACCATTCAGAGTGTAAACAAATACTATATGGGCACTGCTTCTATTAGATAAAGAGATAACGCGTCGCCCGAGCATCCCTTAACTACCTCTTCAATTATGGATAAAATAAAAGTATTGGATTACACTTTATTAACCCCTCGGCTGATTTTTTAAGACCCCGATCTCAAAATGGCGGATTACATTTTTATTTTTTTAATTAACGACACCGTAAATTATAAATTACATGGTTTAGTAAAAAAAAAATCGTACAAATGGAAAATTACTTTAAGATACACATTTTACAATACATCATTTGTTATTTTTCAAAATTTTGTCATAAATCAGGTATTTTTTAAGCTTACGCTTCCAACAGTCTGTTGACCTGTGCCTTATGGCGTCTATCGTCATTCGTAAAAAACTTAAACCTTTATGATGCTGGACAGTCCAGGGTTTAAAGCCAAAAATTTTAAACCCCAACGCGTCTTATCCGTCTTCCTACGCGATCGACAGATATACATGTGTTTCTCGTACAGTCGTCTAAAGCCTATTAGTCATAATCTCGCGATTGCCAACTACATTTACTGTGTGGCCCACACCCTCCATCCCTTTTTAATATTATGTATGCAAATATGAGTTGTTTGTTACGCTTTCACACCTTAACAACTGAACCAATCATCATGAAGTTTTGCATAAATGTTGTCAGGGATACAGTGAAAGATATATATTATACCATTCATCCTGAAAAACAGTACTGCTCAATAGGATACGTCAAATACAACAACGCGCGTGAATCCGCGAACAGAAACTAGTTTACCACAAACGTTCCTTATATTGCATACCGATGGATCCTCGTCTCAATGTTTTACATATGGAAGTGTCAATATGTGGAACAGGTAGGAGTGGGTGGTAATCCGTCGATAATTTTAGCATTCGCATAGCGAAAGCACACGTCGAGCAAGCCCGTCATAGTAGCCGGCGAACCCAACAGCGGCAACGTCATAAGGTGAGCTTTTCCGACCCAAACCGTTCCACTCAGATGTACATGTACGTGTTTGTGCTATACATATGAAGGCACGTGGAATGCTAGTTATGTGTATAACTACCATACATGTGTACGTATAGCTTAGCTCGTATGGATAGTTTAGCACTCTTCGCGTCGTTGCATGAGCCGTGGTTCGGCCAGTTTGACATCCTATAGGTGAATGCCATGCTGTTAAGTGTCATAAGTATTTGTCTTAATTAAGCCTGATGAAGGCTGTGAAAGACCCTTATGATATTAGCGGTGACTGTTAAAAAAAACAAAAACCGTCAATTCTATTTTAACATAATAATAGAATAAATAAATACCTTTACCTAAAACTGCATTTTATTAACAATTCGTTTTGTCTAGATTCAACGTAAATAAGTAAGCAGAGACCAATAATATACGGAGAACAGATTTAGAATTTAATTTTTATCAATCTCAAGGATTGCAGTCTCGAGACCAGTCAACGTTAGCTCGATACTCGTAAGGAATGAGTTGGAACCTTTGTAAGTAGACTGACGAATATTGAGGTGATTAATGTGCAGAAGATTCAGTTTGAGTATAAATAAGCTTAAATAATTGCTGCAGATCTTTGTTCTCCAAGCCTAAGCCTGATTATATCGCGACCACCTACAAGCAGGTGTAACCTCCGTGATGGTGACACGATTAGGCGTGTTGTGTCCAGAGATCAGCAGGTGTTTATCATAACCAAGCGGAATAGTAGATACCGACGACTCAGTCACCAGCACGATACACCGTTCTTGGACTATGGTTATGATAGGCTGACCTACAGTAGGCACTTTGCCGGGTGTATGTAAGTGTGTAAGTGAAAATCCTCTGACGCAGTTATAGCATAGACGCTCTAGATTTCGTTTGTATACTGATCCGAATCCGGATGGATTTTGACATGACAGAATCATTTAAATATATTAACATTATAATTATGACGTACGAGCATGGCAAAACTTGAAAGTGGACGCGAGCATTCGCATTCGCGTAAACGTGTTAGTTGTGGGAGTCTCCACCTGACACGTGATCACGTGGAGTGATCCCGGCGTGACGCACTTGACACCCCTGTTTGTTCGGCGATACCGCTTATAAACTCGCGTCCTGTACAGTACCGCAAGCCGGAATGATAATTGTTTACGTCAACTATTGGTAGTAAACCAAGAGTTCGATACCACATTTAATAAACTTTAGTAAGGCCTATACTCGAATACGCCTCTGTAGTCTGGTCCCCCTATTACTTGGTTCATACAGAAACTATTGAGCGAATACAGAAACACTGTTTAAAGACGCTTTGTCTTAGACACGCGATGAAAAGGAAATTTCCTAATCACCTTCGACGTGCCGAATATTTTCAAATCTCATCTTTGTCTAGTAGAAGGAAAGCAAGCGAATTGATTTATCTATATAAAATAGTTAATAATATTATAGACTGGCCACAATTACTATACATGCTTAAATTTTAATACTAATATTCGTGATCGCAGTAAAAGTCTATTTCGTATTTCTTTCTATAAAAATAACATTTCTTTTAACAATCCGATTGCTAACATGTGCCGCTCATAGAATAATATCACACATTGTGTCACTTGCAGTACCGATATTGACATAGACATCTTTCACTTAAGTCCGAGTCAATTTCGAAGCGTAGTCTATAAATACAAATTATCATTCTAATATTGTATAATTTAATATAGGATACTTGTGTATGTTTGTATGATTGTATTTAATTTAGCATAGATGTGCATGCATATAAATTTGGATAATATAGCAGACTAAAAAAAAAACACTATTAATAATAACTGTAAACGTGTATACTTATTATCTGTAATGTGTGCCTTATAAAATAAATAAATAAATTTAATTCCTTTTAATACGAGCACGTTATATTAATAACTGATATTGAAGTTCCATGGATTCGTTTGCCAGTGCCCAGCCACATAGAATGGCAGGGCTGCGTAATATGTACCGCAATTAATTGAGTTTCTGAAGTAATCAATTCACTTGTGACATACATTTATTTATGTGTAATAATATCTTATATGATATAAAACTGTTAAATATATATAATTATAATAATAACGAGAATACTTATATCCATAAGGGATTTCCCTTAATTTAATAAAAAAAAGGCCAAGGAAACCTTAAAAAATATTTTTGTTACTGGAATGAATTTACAGTTTGATGTTAGACAAAATACACACTAATACACACATGGTGTCAAAGTGACAAACTTTACTTCTTCATCTTTCTACTTCGAAGATTATTATGCTATTATCATAAGTGGGTAATAATTATTACAAACAGTATTGTGACCACTTCATTGTTCCAACAAGACAGTGACCCTATTGTTAGAACTTTCCAGGGAGTTTGTATGATATATGAAAGTTCACGTTTCGTGGTATTATTTTTATTGAACATCTACTACACTTGTGCACAATAACCAAGCTTATGAGTCCATTAGAATAAAGTTTATCCAAAATATCCGAGAAACTTTTAATTAGTATTATTGATTTTAAAATTCTTATACGTTTAAGGATAAAGATAATAAATTTTGAGCCTAATTTAGGTCTTGTTCTGTTACAATATTTGAAAAGCTTGGAAATTATAATGATAAATACGAGGGACGCAAGCTCTTTTTTTAATTTCATTGTGTATCAAAATAACTCCGATACAAATATGTTGTATTATGCATGCATATCATGTTATTACAATTGTCCCACCTAAGTAGGCTCGGCAGAACATGTTTCACATTTCCACTCTCCTCTATTGTCTCATCTAAGTATTCACAATTTTTATACACATATCATTTTTTTCACAATTTTTTCACACCTTACTCGGCCTTCCTCTATTCCAATATCCCTCCACCTTCATACTTTAGACGTTGCTAGTTACATAACTTTCATCTCTCTTCATTATATACCCCTTCCATACGAAAGTATAACTCCTTAACATCTCTGTTGCTGGTGCTATTCTCAAACTTCCTCTGATATACTCATTATTGATTTTATCCATTACAGCTACACCACGCATCTATTTTAACATTCGCATCTCTGTTACATGTAGTCTTCTCTCATCCGTCTTCTTCATAATCCAGCACTCAGGTACACACAGCACAACTGATCTTATAATAGTTTTATACACCTTCCACTTGAGTTTTATAAGCATTCATGGGTTACAAGTAACCCCAGGCACCTTTCGCCATTTCATTAATTCTGCATTTATCCTATTCCTCACGTCCTTGTCTATGCCACCGTCGTTTTGGATCAATGAACCAAGGTAATGGAGAATGGAGCGGTTTGGTAAGGATACAGCATACAAGGATATATAAGAAAAACTAGATGGACCAGCGAAGTCGCAAAACAAATGTTCAATTTATGTTGCCGCCATTGCTGCAGCCTACTCTATACATCAGCATTTTCTCCGACAAGAACATTGTCATAAACAAGTATCTCCTCCTGTGTGTCTGATGTTACCACACATATATTTCAAGCAGGAATAAATAAGGGCTTAAAACTGAACACTAGTTGAAATCTATAGGCACTTTGAAATTAACGGTAACTCCAACTTCGGACCTGACATGTGTTTTGGTTTGGTGTACATACAGCGAACAAGTTGTAGGTACTTCACAGGCACTCTTTTATTTTTCAGAGCTCAACACAGAACAACTCGGGATACTCGATCATATGCCTTCTCCATATCAACAAAGACCATATGCATGTTCTTATGTACATGTCTGTATTTCTCGCACAGTTACCGAAATGGCATATGTTGTCGCACGTCCAGGTAAAAACCCAAATTGATTCTGAGTCACTCCAGTCTTATCTCTTCTGCGTCTCGCTATCACTCTGTAATTTTTACAGTCCTGTACATTACCCTGATTCTTGAAGGTAGGTGCTATTATGATATTCATCATTCATTTGGTATCGCTTCTTTTATTAGCATCTTATACAAAATAAAGTCAGTCACATCCATCCCTCTACTTTTAAATACTTACATACTACAATAGGTATGCCATCTAGCCCTACGGCGTTTCGGTTTTTTATACTATTCACAGCTATTATTCCTTCATCCTCGCTTATCTCCTTCACAACGCCTAAATTTAACGGTAGTCTCTAACTCTCCGGCAGAGTAATTTTCTTCATTCATCAGTGTTTTAAAATATTCCTGCCAACGACTCTTTATATCCTTATCATTCGTCAAAATTTTTCCTGCGTCGTCTGTTATACATTTAACATGTGTAATATTCCGTATATTCTTTTATCTTGCTTTTACTAATCAATAGAAATATTTTTGTGCTTGTTAGCTCTCCAATGATTGGTACAAATCATGTTGTACTTTAGCTCTAGCAATAAATAGCGACCGCTCGTTTTATATATCTACTGTAGTCTGCATACATTTTTTTGTGCTATCTCTGCCCTAAATACACTTCTATTCGTTAAAAGTAGTTTTCTTTTATTTTAAAGCTTTGTACCTCTTCGTTCCACCCACCAAGTGTCCTTAACTATCTTTCTATCTTTACTCTTCCTTCCGTGTGACCAAAGCCATCCTTTGCCACGTTCCTTATACATGCTGCAATTTCATTCCAACATTCATTCACAGTTATTATTACCTCTTCCCCGTCAGATCACTCAAAAATTAGTAAAACAATATATAAAGTATTAATTAGGTTTAGCGTGTTATCAATTCTGATCGTGTTACATCCTAATATTAATGATATTAACATATATATATATGGTACCTTGGGAACCCAGTAAAAGTAAGGTTCTAAAATAATCCATTTCGAACGTTGTCGACTTGTTCGAACAATGACGTCAGCCTTCCAAAGCTTTCCAACCTTCTTTATTTAAAGTTACATGTGCGTCAATGATGCGTTTGTTTTAAGTTCTAATCTGAACATCGCAGCGAATATAAAAAATATATATTTACACGGAAGAAACATTTAATAGGACTGCGACTACAGCGTAATGTAACTGTGACTGATAATGCAATTTCTATTTGAGTTTATTTAATTTTTGTCTTTATGACTACAAATAATTTTTTACCTACACCAATGACGTTTGACTTAACTACGGGCTTAACATTATTATACAAAAAGCTGATTTTGTAAAATAAATTTTCACATTACCATTATAGTTCTTGAACTCCGAGAATAGTTCATAAATTTCTGTATAATAAAAGAAAACTTAGTGTATACGTTGATATACAAGGGGCCTGCTGTTAAATACGAGTGCTCGCTTATACTAGGCCATTTATCGGTGATACCTTAGTTTTCAATAGACAATAATATATGTTGTTATGAACTTATACACAATTAAATACAAGAGAAAATATTGTCAATAATTGAGAACCGGCAACAGCAAAACAATATCTAAAATTACAATTTATACTAACCGTATTTCTTGTTGAAACTGGCCCCGTGACTCAGGAAATCTGAAAACAAAAGATTGCAAGCTTAAACGTAAAAAGAAAATAAAAGAAAAGTCAACCATCGCGCTGCGAGCTTTCATTATGACATATTCGATCTTATTACAAAACCAAACTTGAACACGTGTTTAACACGAGTTTAACTAAAGGGTGTTTAAAATTTTAAACCTTGTTGAACACTTGTCTAAAATACTGTGTCACAATGAAATCGGTTACTATTATTGTGACACTTTGACCTAAAATAAGATGATCAAAAATTGTTTAATTTATCTACATCTTCCAAATTCATTATACCCACGAAATCCATAATTTACTACGAAACGTCTTTTGCCGGCAAATAGAAATACAGTACATCACAACAATAAAACAAGAACCGTGAACTTAGAGAACTGTTATATAATGTTCAAATTTAAATAGTATCTTTTTCTAAATAAGGGCAATACACTCTTTTGTGATGAAACAAGATTGAAACAAGTGTCCAACGCATATTTAACGTTTTTGTAATAAGACAGATTGTGTTTACAAACATTCATAAAAGCACAATAAATCATAAATAACTAAACAGAAACAAATATAAACAGTTTTACATCAAATATTACTACCGAAAATTCTCGATTATATATATGGTTGAAATTAAATTAAGGGGAAATGTGGGCGGCGTTTACTCCATACAAACGTATTCCTATCCCTTGATAAAGGAACTAGAGTAAATATTTTTAACCCAGCAATGTATATCTATCACTGCTTTGCTCCCGTGTTTTGGTTTTTCCCATAAATTATAATACCTATGCGCCTTTTAAATGTACTAAAATTGCCCAATTATATCGACATTTTCAGACATTCAGTAAAGAAATTTGTTACATATAAGAAATAAAAGACAAATATACGGATACAGCAGAATTCCTTCTTATAATAATTTTGAAATAAGACTTAGAACTAAATTTATACAGGAATAATCAGTTGTATTCTCCATTTGCACGTTCGAACAGAGTGCGACAACTATAGTTCTCTTGTTAATAATACCTATTTTTCTAATGATACACGGACGTCGTTTCGTCTTAAAACGATTAAATTTGCGGTTGCCACATTCTGCATTGCAAGCATATTGTAAGCGTGCTCAATCGTAACGAATTTGTCGTCATGTAATCATAAAGTTAAATATTCAGATATGTGTGGTACACAGACGTGCAAATTTATTATATCTGTATTCATATTGGGAGCGTTCGTACGTCATTCGTTCGATTGACTCGGAAACTTTGTACGTTAAAGGATTTTGGGACAGTAAAAAACGTCAATAATGTAGAAAGGTCGGCAACACAACAGCGATGCCCCTGGTGTTGCTGTTGTTCATAGGCCACGGTAACCATTTCACATCAGATGGGCCGTCTGCCTGTTTGCTGCCCTTTGGCATAAAAAAATAAATACAGGTTTCTGAACCCGTGGGATTTAAAAAAAAATGAAAATTCTTGGAACTTTAATAACTTTTTATTAAATGAAGCCGTGATAATTTTGAGATAAGAAACTTTCGCACTTATAGTCCAGGAGCCACAGTCCATTTTTGCTATTGCTTACTATCAAGCTAATTTTCCGTGAGAAGCTTCATTTTGAAGAGACACCCAACTTTTTGTATAATAAACATTTTCGATTGTGATAGGCTAAAAGGGATTATGGATAATTTAGGGGGAATTTGTAGGACAATGTGTCTATTAAATTATACACATGTGAACTAAGCAACAGAAAAAAAAATCAGCTGGTTAATTATCATTCTTGATGACCACGGTACCGATACATGTTGGACGGAGAGGACTCTTTGATCAAGCTATACTTTTTTCCTTTTTTCGAACTGGCAACACTGTTGACCTGGCAAGACCTCTACAGTTTCACCGGACTACCGATCAAGCTATATACATTTTGTAGGACTAATAGTTTTTCGAATAATTCAAAATATTTTTTTAAATATTTTTTATTAATTTAACAAACAAAAAAAAAACAATTATCCACATAATATTCTTGAGAATTATGAAATCGACATACTTTATTTCCGCTACCCCAGTTCGCAAGCACAATCGAAAATGTTTGGAAACAAAAAAAAAAGGTGGTCACCTGATCAAAATGAATCTAGGCCACGGAAAATTAGCTTCATAGTAATAAAAAGCAAAAATGAACGCTGGATTCCGGACCATTACACTTGGACAATTGTATCTCAGATGTGAAATTAAAACAAAATAATCGATATCGGTCAAGTAATTTTTGCGTGATACGCGTACTACGACAGACCTTTACCACTTTATCTTTATATATACATATATATATAATTCTTATGTACGTATGTGTGCGACTGAATTCCTCCTAAACTGCTGGACCGATTTAGATGAAAGTTTTTGTGTGTATTCAGGTGGATTCAAGAATGATTCAGATTCACAATTCGTCCCGTTAGGTAGACCTGCGATATTTTTCCACGATTTTTTTTTTTATAATCAGGGCAGAACAATATCTACCGTGCCCGCTAGTGTATATATAAGTTAAGAATATGTACATTAACGATTCCAGATTGAAATTCAGCCGAAAATTCGTATTAACAACGTACCATAATAAAGATAACCATCATCGGATAGACTCGGTAATCAACTCTATAATTGTATAAAAGGTTGTAGAAGTATTCCTCAACAAAAACGTTAAAGGCTACTGATATGGTTAGTACTGCGTCATACCAGATCGCTAGTCGAGAGAAGCAAATAACGATTATAATTAGTTTTTCGTATAGATTGAATAACAATAAATATAAGGTACCCTGTTAACATTCTTCAAATCCATACCAATGATTTCTGTTTCTAATTAATTGTACACTATATAACATCATCTTGCTTAATTTCAGAGTCCGAAATAAATTTAGACTAAGAGCCAGAAGACATCCCTCGCCAATAAAATTAAAGATGTATTGGTGAGACTATCATATTTTTTTTACTATTTTTTTTTTTTATTTAATAAAGTTTGACTTCAAATGTCATATTAATTGGATTAATTTTTTTATTAAAATTTTTATATTTTGTAATGGTTTATTATATGTAAGTTTGATTTATTCGATAATGAATACACCGAAAGATACCAACTGCTTTATATGTGAACAAAAACCAGTGAGTAATAACTCGAAAAGTACTGAGTACTTCTGACCTTTTACATTATGTGCTCCTGGCAGAAATGATAGTTTTGTGTACTGTGTGTGTACCACTGTTGGGGAAGACGTTCTGCTTGGGTGAAACAACTAAAATAATCATCCTTTCGGCCCACATCACTGTAGTAAATGAAGAGAAATCAATTGTCACATATTTTCCCTATATATAGCGGTACTGCGGAAATAATACCAAGGAGAGTCGACGTGAGGTGCGCTCGGCCGATCATAAAAATTAAGCCTAATCATACAACACGACATGGAGAAACATGTTGTACCGCCTCTACATAAGTGGGTTATAGTTAAGAAGAGGAAGATTTATTTAATATATATTTCATATTTCTTTAAAATTCATTAATATTGTTAAAGTGTTGGCTAAATAAAACTGTGATAATTCTCACAGATAATTTTGATGTGAAACCTCCCGTAAAACCGTTTAATGGTGTGGCGACGCGTCGCCACATATATACAGTCTATACGTATTAGTGTGTACGGTATGGCGACAAGAATTATCTTGTTACTATTTCTTTTTTTTTTTGGATTTTAAATTTTTGTATTAAATGATAACAAGTAGTTATTAAACATTTTCAATCATCTTATCATTATCATTATTTTCTTAAAAAAAAACGTAATATTTTATTTTTACATTAAATAAAGTAAAGTAATCTGTTCTTTTCGGTATTTTACATGTATATAAAAATTTCGATGTTTTTCACATCTGCCCGGTGTCCCGCGACGAGTCACAGTATTTAAAAGGCCGGCAACGCACTTGCGACTCCCGTGGTGTTGCTAGTGTCTATGGACGGCGGTGATCACTCACCATCAGGTGACCCGCCTGTTCGTTTGCCCCCTATAATATAAACAAAAAAAAAAAACAATCTTTTATATGTGTAATGAAAATTATCATAAATCAATCCTTTAATATGTAATCTTTGATATGATTATATGTCAGTGCTAATTATTATAGAAGCTCTTGTAGAATATTTCCAAAATTGCCGTACCATTTCATGGTGTGGATAGGTTTTAAATTGATCGGTATTATTTATACCCACGTTAAGTCACAACAGAACAACATTTTTTTCTCATCCTCTCTATCAATTTTCATCTTTCACACCTTTTATACGCGCTCACACAATCGATTCATAAATTTTTCTTCCTCCACCCAACTTGCATATATAGAGATAATAGATTCATTATGAATAAGTATTTATATGTATATATAAATCATATACATATATAACACATTAAGTATTAAATTAACTAGTACTTATAATAAGCATCATACTTATTATTATTTCCAAGTACTTGATCACCAATGAACACGTTTTTAGATATACATAGACTCACGTTGGTTATTATTACCAGAAATGTGCGACTTCACATGTTTAGTTCAATAAACCTAGCTATACTATATAGCTATGTTTGAGTTAAGTCTTTCATCAAATCATGAATTAACTATTTTAACGTCAACCAGCGTTTATGACTCGCGCGTCTAAAAATAATTTGTGCATTATTAAGATGCCAGGTGACTTGTGAAGCCTCACATTCGGGACATAAAAATGAAAGTAAAATAAGTTTAGACATCTCATGCGAATAGCCTTATCTTTAATAAAATGTGTTTTGATATTTATTGCAGTCCCAACTATTATGGTAGCCACTTAATTCAAATATAACCCCGAACCCGTACACCTAATATTTTTATCACGTAAATAAAACTATACAGCATGATGGGTCGGCTCGTCCGGTGTAGTACCACCCTCTCACAGAAAACCGACGTGAAGTAACAGTGCTTGCACTGTTGCGTTTCGTTCGGTCAGTGAGAGCGCCGGAGGCCCACATATTTAAAAGGCCGGCAACGCACTTGCGACTCCCCTGGTGTCGCTAGTGTCTATGGACGGCGGTGATCACTTACCATCAGGTGACCTACCTGTTCGTTTGCCCCCTATGATATAAAAAAAAAAAAAAACCGGTAGTTTCTATTAAAACTGTATAACATGTCAGTAAAAGGTACAGACATAATTATTTTCGAAATCATAACTACAAGAAGTTTACTAATTATTGTGTGTATAGTGTTCAAATATTCATCGCGATCTGTTCAACGATATAGAAATCGATACGCTGCAGCGCTTCCTAGTGGCGAGTTATAGTAAGTAAGTATAGAAAACTTGTTCACCAAGACACACTTAGCGCTTGAGCCAGGTAATAATGTATAAAGGATAGAATCCTTGCAACTGAATTGGAGCTTCCGATGAAGAAAAACATAATGATGAAACCATAACATGGTGGTAGGACTTATATCCTAAATCTGCCTGGCTAGCTACCATCCTCCAGTTGAATGTCTGTCGCCAAGCACATATCGGTGTACTTGAGAGCCAATCCCCTCTGGGATTAGCGTGTTCACCGTCTTAGACCATATCATTATTTCACGTCAGATGAGACTGTCGTCAAAAATGCTATAACATATATAAACCTTAAAAAAAAAATGAAAATAGATATCAAATTAACAATGCCATTTTGACTACTTTACAATCGTTAAAAATTTTAGGATTCAATCATCAACTATTGGTTCTATTGGTCGGTGGCATCAACTTTAAATTTTTGGTTATATCGTCTGAAAAAGAAAAAAAAAAAAAACAAAATTAACTGTAAGTTTAATATCATACCTACTTTATTTGTTACCAGCGGCCCGCTCCGACTTCGCACGGGTATAAAATATATAGCCTATGTCATTCACTGAAAAAATGATTAAAATCGATCCAGTAGTTTTGATTTATTCATTACTGCCTGTGGCCTTTGGAGTAACCTCAAATATAACAGTATTTCTCCACTACTTAATTTATGTTACTATACATATAAACCTTCCTCTTCAATCACTCTATCTATTAAAAAACCGCATCAAAATCCGTTGCGTAGTTTTAAAGATTTAAGCATACATAGGGATATAGGGACAGAGAAAGCGACTTTGTTTCATATACTATGTAGTGATAAACATGGAAATAAATTCAACGGAGCGAGCGAATCTACAACCGTGGGATCTATCTGTATTTAGTTATGCACTTGACAGCACTGTAAGAAAACGTGCATCTCAAAAGCAAGATTGTCAGCGTGTTCCGTTAGGGTTATTAAATTCCTACACAAACATAGAGTAATACAATTGTCGATAACGTAATAGACGTTAATCAAAAAACTAATTTTGTATTTCAAATCAAGGATTCAATCACTTCTATCAATTTAAAACCAGATATTTTCAACTAAACTTACAGACGTCATTTTGAACCAACCATCTTGATTATGTCATTGCAAAGGGTTTTTTTATTATTTGGCTTAATCAGTAACAAAGGTTTGTTTTACCAAAGCATAACGATTCCTGATGGTTCCAAAAAATCTCTTATGTAGATATTTTTTTTATATTATAGGGGCCAAACGATCAGCCGGGTCACCTGATGGTAAGTGATCACATGCTGGTACACATGCGTTCGCGTTGTTGTATCCAGGGCAGTAAACCGAGCCGAGCTATCGATTGTTTTACATAAAATGTCCATAAGGTTAAATTTATCAACGGAATTAATCGGACCACTGTAGCAGTGAAAAAGAGTCGAAAACGTTGATTGAATTTCATGAAACCAGTGTGATCCTCTTTAATAATTGACCACGTGTGCTAGAAGATAATTTATATAAATGAAGATCTAAGACCTACAAAGTACAAAACCGTATGACCGTTTACCATAAAAGATACCACTTTTTTTTTACTAACGCTATTGGCCTGACGAGCCTTCACAACTTCACTGGACTACTGAAAGTTAGCAAGCACCCCTATCTCTTTTCATGAAATTATTTATACAGTCCGTTTTACCATAATTCACAACTACGAGTAGATGGCGCAAGCGTATATTTCTTTCCTATCATTTCTATGATGTAATTTAATATGAACGAAGTCTGAACGTTTGATAGAAGGATACAAAAGATACTGTATATTCAAACCGATTACAAAATATAGGTATATTTGCTTTAAAAATCGTGGATAATTAACACTATCAAAAGAAATATCGTTTTGTTGTCATCTTAGATAATCTAAAACCGACGTGTTATTAATATTTAAAAAACATATTAATCTCGAAGCTAATAACAAAAACTAGATAAAAAAAGTACAAAAAGTATGACATCGTAGTAGGTCCACAAATATAACAGAACCGTTGGCTACAGAATACTATGATGTTTACTGTAATACAACACACTAATGTCATCTAGCGGCAAAGGCTAAAAAAGGATTTCACATTTTATATTAATGTAATTTATGCATTATATAAAAAAAACAAATACATTTTCATATTCTGTATTTTTTACACAACTAGAAAGTTTAATATAAAAATACAAAGGAATATGAATTTGTTTTCATATTTAAATAAAATCATTGCAGCGCCATCTTACGTTTTTACGGAAACTCTTTATGGAAAGACCCCACAGTATTTTAGTTCTCATGATGTTTAACCGAGGACGCTAGTTATGCTTTTCAAATTAAAACATTATTTTTATTTTATCTCACAGACTCACCGTTCCGATTCATTTTCACAATAACTTACTATTATTATATTTTCATTCAAGGATTTACTTCACAATGTATATAAAATAAATTAACAGCACTTTCATATAAGAGTAGTAAATTAAATGATGAAAGTTATGACCGGTCACATGTGCGCTCAGTGCTAAAGTTAACTTTGTTGCTATTGGCCAGAGTGGCGCTGTCGGTGCAACAGCGCTTGCCTTGATTGGCCAGTGGGATATGTGTCAATAAAACAGACAGCGCCGCGCACGTGACGAGCACGCTCGAAGGCCGCGTGGTTACTTCGAATTGCATTGTATAGATGGCGCCACATAAAACATTGTTTACAACTTTACCTCGGCATTACGGCATATTATATTTGTGACATAATTTCATGTAATCGGCGGACGCGAACGGCACGCCGAGGTTAGACACAAAACAAAGTTATGAGTAACCGGTCGGCCCGAGTAGACGAGCGTCATCGCGGAAGTTCCCGCTGAATTGCAACTCGCGGGTCTCCACATAGAGTGGAAGCTGGTTTGCGCTGCGAAGAGGCGTCGGGTCGTGTCAGGTTATTGTGTTAGGATAACCACAAACGCTGTTATATGACTGATAAAATGAACCGTCGCTTAATCTGTAGATTTTGTTTAAATAAATAATGTATACATGTTATTAAAAGTACAAAGAAGTACACACATTATGTCGAAAAATATCAGTTGAGAAAAGCGATAGAAATTCGTTTAGTTGTTGTATATTCATTTGTTATGATTACGATCGATTTCTTTATAAAATGCTTTTTTATTTTATTGAATTTTACTACTACTTTTTTACGCTTAACAAACAATTCTTTTTCCACATTTCATAGACTTTCATGTGAACAGATTTCAGGCTGTACGTGACAATAATTGAATGAGTAGTACGATTGTGATAGGCGATTTTTAAATTTTTTCCATTTTTTGACCTAATGAAAATGTTATGGCTATATACGTGTTTTGTTCTTCTTATAGGATTAGCGCAGGTAGAGACTTGGGGATGGAAGAAAGTACCCAAACTATATATATAAACTATATATATAAGCTATATATATAAGCTATATATATTATATCATGTATACAAATCAAACTTCGGGGCGCGTTTTCAGTGAGATAGACTATCCCGGTGATTTATACCAACAGTCGCCGTTGTTTTCGAACTGTACATATTACTCTTTCCATCAGTTATTATGGAGTCATTTTACCGAATTCATATTAAAAAAATTGTTTTACGAAACCACGATGCAAGTGAAACTTTTTTTGGGATCGTAGCATTTTAAAAACAAAGCATAATATTTATTGAAATTATTGAATCATTTTGAATTAAGATGGCCGCCGCCATATTAGCCTTGGCTGCTCTGCCGAGAGCCTTTCACTTTAACCCTACTCTGCGGTCGACTGTAATGCAACATGCGATAGATGGACAAAAAAGTTTGATACGATGTAAAAAAAGCTTCACTTTAGAAATACCAGAGGGTTCGCTATTAGGATCTTTACTTCTTATTACATTTATTAACTTGTGTGAAATTCTCCCGTCCGTTATGATTTGCTGATAATATGAAAGTATTCAATTCCTTAATCGCAGCAAGGCATTGGCTGAGTGTTCTTTTTTATACTTTTATAGGTTGGCGTTTGACCACAGTCTCATCTGATGTTGAACGATTATGTGGTCTAAGATGGTAGTCACGCTAAAGCAAGAGGAAAACTGGCTCTCAAATGCAGCTGCCGGAACATACCACAAAGCAAATGTCTTTTATAAAATAATACCAAATCTATAAAGCCATGCACAGACTTGACAAATACTGCCAGTGAGATAAACTCGTTTTGAATACAACTAAAAGCTTTATAGCTACTTTCGTCTGTAAAGCCGAGACATGTCGTACGGGATATCAGTGTTCTTCGCAATACCATATTATTTTTTCGGATTTAGAGATTTGCGAACCATAACTATGAATACTTTTAAAATATTATATTATAGTAGTCCGGTGAAACTGTAGAGGCCTTGCCAAGTCAACATTGTAGACAGTTCGAGAAAAAAAAATTATATTATATTTATGTTTGGTATAATTTAAAATACATAATCATAAACATGGAAACACCGTAAGGTATTGAAAACCTGAACATCATTTCAATATTATATTTTTCTATTGAACACGGTTCAGTTATGTGTGAGGGGGTGTCGTCTATACCAATATCTATTATTCGCTTGCAAATCATTGTGTGTCATATTCGATTTATTATCTACATTTATCTACAAATAATTGATTATTAAATTAACTTTTGGTAATCGAGAATAATTCATATGACAATGTAATATATGTAAACGCATAAGTAATTTTAAGATTATTCTATTGGGAATGAGAGAAAAGGAGATGCATTTTTTATATACAGTATCCATACTTCATAGCTTGACATGTACATTAGCGGTAGTAGGTGAAACATTCATAAGTAGATTATTTATCACTACTAATATTATGAAGCACAACAGGTCATTTTTATGCTTCTTGAAACAATCTCCTATAACTAATACTCTTTAACTAATTTTGTAGGTGGTAGAGCTACGCTGAAGCTATTACTGGTTTCAGCATGAATGGGTCGGCTCTCCCGACGCGCGGGGTAGTACCACCCGACACACAGAAAACTGACGTGAAGTAACAGTACTTGCACCGTTGCGTTTCGTTCGGTCAGTGAGAGCGCCGGAGGCCCACATATTTAAAACGCCGGCAACGCACTTGCGACTCTCTTGGTGTTGCTAGTGTCTATGGACGGCGGGGCGGTGATCACCTACCCTCAGGTGACCCACCTGTTCGTTTGCCCCCTATAATATTAAAAAAAACTCTAAAGGGCAGTCTTAATCTATATTAAATCGACAAGGTAATGGAAACTATTTAAATATATAAGGATTAATAGGACATTGGTTAAAATATGATGGTACATAAAAAAATATTTTTAAAACAAGCTAAAAAATAAAACTGGTCCTTATAGGTTATCTTTACAAAATATTTTAGTTATCTCGATGTATTGCATAAAGTTATAAATATTTTGACAACTTGATTATTATTATATATCGACTAATCGCTAGTTATAAATAATATAAATATAATATAATATAAATAATATGCACAAATATTATACGTTACAGATGAAATAGTGGAAACAGCATCAAGATCCGTTGCGTCGATAGTTTAGAAGAACTAATGTAAGACAAAGACGGACGCGGATAACTTTATAGTACTTATATTGATTATTAATATACTACGAAAGGCTATATATAGACTATTTATTGAACATGGTGCTTCGACCTTTGGAAACGCAGCAGTTACCATTTAAAATGTAGGTCAAATAGTATGGTTAAGCGAGAACAAAATAATACTGTAGACGAACCAACAGGTTCGGCGAGCGGTTTCGGACACCAAGAACGGGTTGACCGCGTGATGAGAACCGACCATAACCGAAAAGAACCGAACTGTGAATGCCTATGTCAGCAAAATGCGTGATCTCCTTGTAGTGACACACATACCTACATCAAACGTGATATGTGTGCACTACAGTAATGCAGGCGATAAACCAGCGGCACTACAAAGTCCGAAATTAGTTGGCTTAACAACGCAACTAATAACACTTGCCGCCCAGGTGGCCACCACATGTTACCTGGGTGCAATTATAATCTTACCGACAAACTGCAAGCAATGCGATGAATTGTTATTATCCCAACTTATTGTTTAATTATTTTACTGCCCAGATGTTAGTTCTTAGATTTACTTTGTTTTATAACTCTTTTTATTTTATAAGACTTTTTTGTATTGCCGGTTCATTCTATCTCTAAGTCTTTGCAAGTGTTTTGGTTCCTTATAAATATGCACTCAACTCAATAAACTGGAGACTCGAGCATGCTGCTAGCGCGATACAGTGACACCGCATTCACTAGCTCCTTGCACACACGACACTGCACTCCACACACGTGCACATTCACACGGTACGTACACTAGTTCTGTAAAGGACCGTTTTTCCTTTTTGGCTAGTTAACTTTAGCCAAAAATATCAGGCACTATATGCATGTGCGCCTTAGTGTGACACATATGAAGGTATGCATATGTGTCTCACTAAAGTGTACATGTATGGTTAGCTCAGCTTAAATGGTTATTTTAGTTCGATTCGCGTTCATCCTAAGGCAACTGCCCAAGCCGAGGTTCGGCTACTCTGGCACCCTTGAGCTTGTTGCCTTTTGGCTGAGTGCCCTAAAAGCCCGGTGAAGCTGTAAAGGCCCGTTAGGCCAACAGCGTTTAGTCAGTTTGAAAAATAAATAAATCTGGGGATTCGTAATCCAGCTGCCAAAGCGTTAACTAGTCTGCACAAACGGAGTCAGATTTATTATTTATATCTTAAGCCTTCTGATAATAGCTAGTGGTATCCATGCTACCACTTCCGCAAAACCTTCTTAACAGCGTATTCCGTTCCAGAGAAAGTTATAAATAGTACAAATTTGACAGTGATTTACTCCACTGAACTTATACATAGAGCTATGTATAAAATCCATATATTATAACGTTACAAGCTACTAAAATGAGGCCAGGGATATCTGGGGGAACAGAAAACTATGGTGCATAGTCAAAATTGAAGGACGAAGAACGATGTCGAAGAAGGTACGATAAAAGCAGCCGTGGTTTTTATACATCTGTTTAAAATATCAGTATGTCACGTATTTACTGTAAGTTATGAGTATTTTAGAACTAGGCACATCAGACATGAGTTTTACTGTGGATTACACTTAACTGCTAAAATAGAAGGTATACAAAGCGATAAATAACTCTTGTTTATGATCCAAAATCAAAAATATATTATTCAATTTGGCTCCTGAGAAGGCATATGTGAACGTGAAAACTCTACCACCACCACCAGTGCAAAAAATTGGTTTGCGACAACGAATAAAACTGCCTTATAGACAGATAATACAACAAGACAATATCTTTATTCCCTGCAGCTGCTACCTTCAAAATAAATAAATTGAAGTCCGGATATCTCTGTCTCTTTGTTATTAAAAGTCGAACTCCTTTGCAAGCTCTTATAGGTCCGCGTTTCTAATAAATTATTTCACATCATTCGCGACTTTCTCTCGGATAAGACTTCCCGCTTCAGAGTGGAAGGTAAGCTCCCCCTGCCTCATCCGATCCGCTCAGATGTGCTTCAAAACTCCATTCTCACGCCCTACCTATTTAATCTGTACATCAGCGACCTACCACGATGCCCAAAGATCGAGTTAGGCTGTTATGCTCATGACACACTCATTTTTGGTACAGACAGGTAGAGAGTTCGCAAATACAACGTGCCGTTCGTGATCTCGGCGAATGATATCGTCAGTAGCGAATTGAAGTCAACCCTGGTAAGAGTTTCCCGATAATTTTTTATCCCCTTAGAAACCGTTACACACTTGGCCCCTCAATCTATACGGAGTTCCTATTCCTTGGACCTCCCAGGTTAAGTACCTGAGTGTCACCCTCGAGATAGGGTACGCACGTTCATACCATATGTCGATCGAGTACGAAACAAGACTGCCATGGTCATGGGTCGCTTGCATCAACTGGTATGCTCGAAGAGTAACGTGTCCCTCAGACATAAGCTCACGCTTTACAAGACGTGCGTCCGCCCCATTCTGACATACAGTTGTCCTGTCTTCGCTCATATGTCAGAACTCCACTTTCGTAAGATGCAGACTTTATATGATCACTTCCTACCGAAGACGGTCAGTGCCCCATGGTAAGACCGGGAAATCGATCACCATAAGGATTTGCGAATTTTCGTCAATCTTGGCGTAGGTACGTAAAGTTCCTCACGACCTGTTATTTGGAAAAAACCGCGAATCATGCCCGCCTGTTAGTGGTATCCGTCGCGCATTACACGACCTTACCGAATGCCTTGCGTTATAAAAGACGACCGTGAAACATCTTTTCCGATCCTTCTGATGAAATAAAGTCAGCGAACAGCGATCAGTACACTGAATACCTTAGAGCTCGCTCAATAAGTCCGGTGACGATGTAAAGACTCATCAGGCCTACAGCGTTTGTCAGTCCGAAGAAAAAATGGTAAATGAACAAACGGCAAAGAGAATCAATGATATCAGTGATCCGTTATCATTGTTACGAATGAATTGTATCAGTAAGAGAGACCTGTTCTGGTTCATTTTTAATAATTCATAACATACACATTACACAGGTCTTATGATAACTGCGACCCAACCGGACTCAACTATCATATCTATTCTACCTTTTTTTTTTACATGGGGAAATCCCTTAAGGATACCCACCCCGCCGGGCAGTGAGTGTGGGTTATGTCCGACTTGCACGGACTAAAACCCCATGGTGCCTCCTTACACCTTTCGAGCCGGGGGGAGCAGGAATTGCCTACGGCACTGCGTCTGCTCCCCATATCTATCCTATCTAGCGTAAATTAAAAAATGCATTGCAATAAAAGAATTCTGCGACTAACAAAATATATAGGGTACCGTGCAACAAGGAATGACGCGCCACTGCGTTATCAACCTACATATTAAGTAATGAAATAAACTTATTGACTAAGTGCTAGGTAGTCGCGACCTCCGTTATCACATTACACATCACTTATCAACGCGTTATCTTAATAACGATACCGAAAAACATTATCACTGGAACACGCAAATCAAATAACATTCCCGAGTTTGTCGCCTATCGACACGAAAATGATTTTATACGCTACTCATTTTTTATTTTAAAATTCAATTCATCGATCCGAAGTTTACGAAGGTCAAGGTCTAAGCAAAACGAACGGAATAGATGAACGGATAGGTAGGTGGACGGATCCTTCGGAGCTCTAAATAACGATGTATCGCGTCGCCGACTCGAAACCTGTGAGGACGCTGTTACATATAATAGAATGTCGCTCCGAAACTATCAAAAATGAGTATACCGTATCGTATCTCAACTACGTCTCTAATAAGAAATGATTCGTACAACGCATCTCACCGTACCAACCAACTTTACTTTATTCATCTTTTTAGACATAAATGAAATTATAGAGGTGTGCCGTTGTGCGTGCATTAGGCAAAAACTACTGGACAGAGTGCGATGAATTCTGTTTTTGGTTTTACTTCTTAGACATTTGACCTTTATCTAATATAACAATTATCACGACAGCATTATTTAATAGGTATAAATTGAATAAATAAGATATTACAATTTTTATAAGCTCTACGCGTTCTTACTACGTGTTTGTTCTGCGGTGGAAAAGTAGTGGAAGCGGTATGGTGCTTATATTTTTCCTTTAAAAGTTTCCTATAAAGGTAATAGACGACGTAGACAAAGTCGTGGTTATCAGCCAGTTATTGCGTAAACGCAGTTTGACAATATTCGATGCGAATTTGATACATACTGTTACAGTCGCGAAGGTACCCAAACTGGATATGTGACACTTAGAAATAATTAATTTCAATATAGTAGCGGGTATTTACACTAAACATACTGCACAATCATTCATAAAACTGTCAAACTTTAAACATCTGCTAAGTAGTGTGAATGTAGCGCCGAGTTGCCTAGGAATCACCGACATCCTATAATCGCTAGCCCTGTGGTTATGCGTAAGTATTGCTGATGTATGAGTTATCAGATAGTTCTTGGGGCGTTTTATAAAGAGCCATAAAGATAGACATTGTATTTGTTCGACAGGATTTGGTCGCGTGCGTCGGTCGCGTGCGTCGGTCGCGTCGCGTCGGTCGCGTGTCGTGACGCAGCGGCGCGCTCTGCCAGCTGCGACATGTTATCTTATCTAAAGCGATCATTTATCATAAATCTGACGTATCTCGGTGACTGATAAATTCCCCCGAAGACTCAAGTTAAAATACATATTATAAAAGATATGGAAAGTGGGTGAGGGAGTGCACAGTGCAGAGATAAGACGCGGTCGCCGCTCTTCACTCCGCTTCAATCGATCATAATCAATTAGACGAGTGTTGCCAGCGTACACATCGCACACCACTCGAAGGAATATTGCCGTAGTCCCTCCTGGTTCACTACTAAGTAACCTCTGCGTTATAATAATCTATCAATAGAACAATTAATCCACTTTATATTATGGTAAATATATGAAAACGGTGTCTACACTAGGATCATCGTCCGACATCGAGCTTCATGGCTTTATCTGTATGGATATTCGATTAAATACTGTGAGTATCCACAAAACGTATAAGACATACACAACTCAGTTTACTTTGTACTAAAAACGTTACTCCACATTTTGGTTGTATCAAGATTATCGATTCACTTTATGTACTAATTTCCATTTGCCAGAGAACATTGTAGAGATTTGAGACTCTCACTTAGCCATCGGTAAATCGATATATCGTTATTGGAGCATTATACGGCAATATCTTACCATCTAGAATACCTTTCTATTACAGCGTTTTCTACGTTAGGTACAGCTATACTTATAATGTTAGAGCCGCGTATATATGCACGGTTGCATGTAGCAAGCTTTTTATAACATGTTTATTGATTCCGTTCTCTTTCAGAAAGTATAAGGGCCTTTGGTATAAGTGATGACGTCATATTCTGTAAATACACCTAGTGTAAGGTAAAAGCATAGTGGTAGTCAATGAACGCTCGAAAACAATTTTGTAGTACATGTCTCAACGGAATAAGAGCCGAGGTGGAGCTTTACCGAGCGATGAGCTACGGCGCACTGCACATAATCAGCGTCGCTTTGAAAATGTCGGCACTGCTCTATTTCTGACTTGACCTACATCCGCGTTTCTGCATTGTGGCGTGCCTTTTTGTTTACAACATATTCGAAGTGCCCGTGCACTGCAGAAACCCCTTCAACAGGAAATTAAAGCGGAATCGAGGGAGAACGCCGAGTCCGAGCAATATCCAAGCGCAATCGCTTCCGACCTCGCCTGTCGCGTCCGCGTCGTGTCGACTGCGATGACGCGGTGCGGCGCGACTCCGCGCGGCTCCACTGCCGATACTCGTATCTTTGCAGAGAACTTACTATAAGGCTATTTCGCTATAAACTGTTGAATCACGATTGACTGCCGCGCCCGGGCATCTCCAATAGGAATTAAATTGAGTAGACATTACGAGGTATTGTTATAAAACACGATCGGCGCTGCTAAAATGAATCTTATTTGTCGTCGCACGCTAATTATGGACCGAGAAAACATATAATCCAATAATCGCAAAACAAGTTCGAAGTGTTAAAAACATACTTACAAAGGAAATGTTATACTTAGTACAAAAGATATCACAAATGAATCCTTCAACCGCAAAACACATCTAGTTGCATGGAAGAGTGTTTGATAGTTCTCGCTAGCAGGAAATCATGAATGTAACGATTAATTAAACAACTAACTAGATAGACTGGTTAAAAGGGAAAATAGTATATAATTTTACATAATGTACACCTTATTTATACATCCCGGCGCCGGCGGTTTCATTTCATTTCCCAAGATATGATTATAACGAATGACCACGCTCGACGAGATATGCGTGCTGCAAGCCATTCAAATGTTTACTTAATTTTACAGCAGCGACTTTCCTCTCATACTCTTCTACACTAACCTAGAAAATATTTTATTCCGGTCCTCCCGAACTCTTAATTCGTTTATATGAAATGGTTTAATCAGCTTCCCTGTACGAGTCGCACTCTTGACGTTTCAAACCAAAGTCTGGGAAGATAGCGTCTACCAGCCTTCGTAGGAGCACGAAGCGCACGATTCGTTTTCAAGGTCTCGACGCAACGCTCCTATACCAAAAGGTACGAATCTGCTATTCGTTGTGTCCATAGCTCTACGTGTTAATCAGTTACATGCGGGTTTAGGATCAGTGACGTACTATTATGTTCAGTAAACGTACCAAATATTTGTCAATTATTCTAAATCTCGTTATCACATTGACGTAACAACGTGAGTGTCAATTTATCGAAGGATTACGGCGGTATTGTATCGCAATAGAACGCTGTATTTCGACAACCCCATGATGAGACCATGGAACACGGATTTCGTATTAACAAAATAGTAAGCTTGTAAAAAAGCATCGCTTTATGCCTTGAAGTCCAATCAGACGATACAATTTAAACTACAGTTCGATTCGATTGCCAATCAAAATGTGTCTTGCGAGCTTGAAATTCAATAATAAATCAAACTGAATAATGCTGAACGACCGGAGCCTCATAAGTTGAAACAACTGACCTAGATACCTATATGTATATTAACTATACGTATGGCTAGTTCGAACTAGTGACTAGGTAGTTAAGATTCAATTTGCGAAGTCCAAGCAGAAGTTCGACCATTTTACTACAAACGCGTTTTAAGCTGAGTGCTACCTATCTGCGCTCGTCACAAAGCTCTGTGTACCGGTAAAAGCTCGTCTGGACAAAAGCGTTAGTCAATTGGAAAAAAAATAGATAGTATAGTGTGGAAACGATTTAACTCGCTCGAGCCACGAACGTCCCCACTGAAAACAGCTAATATCTAGTTTTGAAAATCGTGCCTTATTTCCATCTAAGAGCAATGGGTAATTTGCACCTACTGCTTAAGGTCGTTCGGAACAATTTTGCTATTTATATCGTGTCTTCTCTGCTCTAATGTAAAGCTATTGCATCAATTTTTTGCTAGATCCGCAGTATTACAGACCTGAAGTACACTTCATGCAACTTGAGACAATTTTCCATGAACCATTAACGAAACCCTTTGAAGTAGTTGGATAAAATAATTTAATACGTTTCAAAGAAATTGTGAATTTGAAACTGCACAAATAAAACTAAATTCAGTATTTTATTAAAATGACATTGACAGCTTGGAGGGAATAGCTAATGGAATTATTGTATGCTGTATCAGTAATCTTTTTCAACATTAGAGAAATACCGGTCGTATTTGATAGATAGTTGCTTTCGAAATTAAGGGTATATATAACTTTATTTGTTTAATCATCTGCAGGGAATATGTTTGTGTTTGTCTGGACGCAATAAATGCTCGGGAACAATCAAAATACTCCTCCTGTATGATGTCGCCCTAGCATGGTTTTCATGTCCTATTCAATTATGAGCGGTGTCCTCGATACTAGTTTTTATAGGATATGCGTGACACGTGGCTCACAAAGAAATAGAGCGTAAGAATCGTACTCTACACAGCTAGTTTAAAATAAATTATTTTCAAAGTAATTTAAATACGTCGATGATGGCTTAGTCTCAGTGGCAACGAGTTTCTATGTTCGTTCTCACGGTATAGTTGTCAAAGAACGTACTTTTGATTCAAATAATCTCTATCTTCCAGTAAAGAATGAACGTTATAGGGCCTTTTATAAATCCCGTCTAGCCAGTTATTATTTCTATATTGAATTATAAAACAAACATCATAAATTACTAGTACTGTCTTTATGCAGCAACCGTATCGAAAGCTTTACATTAATGACAATGCGACAATAAATGGCTACAATTGTGCGTTGAACTCCATCATTATCATCATCATCTTGCCCTTTACCCAACTAAGTCTAGTCGGCGCAACATGTTTTCTCCTCCACTCACCCCTGTCAAATGTCATCTCATTATTCACACCTTTTATACACATATCATTTTTCACACAATCCGACCACACCTATTTCGGTCTTCCTCTACTTCCTGTATCCATCCACTTTCATACTCAAAATTTTTCTTGTGAACGACTTTCGTATCTTCTCATAATTTGCCAGTAACATGCTACCCTATTACTACTCAACTACTCTGTCACTCTGTCACATCACAAATCCATCTTAACATTGGCATTTCTGGCACATGTACCTAATCTTTTCTCATCCGTCTTTTTCGTAGCCCAACACTCGAATCCATATAACACGACTAGTCTTATTATAGTTGTATACACTTTCCCCTTGAGTTTCAACGGCATTCGTGAATCACAATGTACCTCAGATACCTTTCGCCAATTCATCCACCCTGCACATGCATTGAACTTGTAGCGAGTATTCCTGTGAAAGTTTTTGTTTCTATAATACCACAAACTTTTAATGATTTGTGACTTATTTATTAAAATGTATTTCATTCTGATTAGCTATTATCGTTTTTTTTTATTATTAAATAAACAAAAACAAAATTAGTAAGCAAAGTCAATTATATATATTTAAAAAAAATGTTTAAACCACTTTAAAGACCATCAACAAAATACAAAGAAATTTTAAAATCCAGAAAAGAGCAGAGGTTAATCGCCGTTCAAGTATTACGTCAGCAGAAATTTGCAATTTCTGCCTGCCCCCCCCCCCTTGATCATCAAAAATAAGCATAACTCTTACCTCCTCTTGCATGCTTACGTAAACATTTATGTAAGTATATTTTTATCGGTTCTGGTTCCCTTATTGATTCATAGGCAGCAGCTAAAGTCTAGAAATAAGCAATTTGTAATCCATAGATATATTTTTGCTACTAGGACAATACTACTACACCAGTGGATAAGACCGTGCGCCTCACATAACACATCCAGATCTCCCCCATCCCTTATGTCATCAAAAATAGGCAAATCAAATACCACACCGCCCCCCTCCCCCCTCCCCCCAAAGTGCTTACGTAATACTTGACTGACTCCTTATCAGTACGTCGGACGAGGGATCACAATTCGCAGAAAGGCAAAACCATATACACACTTGTATATTAAATGGTTTTCTCATAATTTGTTAGCCCTATAGATAGTCGCACCGCGTCGGTCCACGTCCACGACCTCGACACAGATAACTTATTCACGTTTATTTGTTATACTAAAATAACACTAACGTGGATTATTGAAGGGAAAGAAACTGAATCGTCGGACAGCGATATTTGTTCTCGCGCCTTCGACAAATTTACAACACGGCAATGTTTGATCTTGTTGTTTATTGATACGAATATGATAGCCGTTGTTAATAAATGTAATTAATGCAGATATTATATAAACTTCGCTACGGGGCTAAGTCGATAACAACATTGTCACAACAGACTGTAAATGACGTATATCGTGCCTACAACTACAGTGAATTAACTGAAAGTACGCAATACGAATGTATAATTAGGGATAATTTATGAATGATACCGTAGTAAAATATATTTATATGAGGCCGGAAATAGGGATGGCACCACGCGGTTTGAAGCGCGAGCGGTACAGCCAGAGGGTGGTGCGACCGGTGCCAGGAAACGAGGAGTAGGGAGAGGCGGGGCGGCAACCGCCGACTGTAGACTCCGTGTCGCCGAACAAACTACATACTAGGATGTTTTTCTCCGACCTAATTGATACTCGATTGTATCAATTAGGTCGAAAGTAGTGCATATTTACCCTTAACAAAATACTTCTTATCTACTAGATGTGCCCGCGTTATGTACAAATTTTGAAGGTATAAAATTAGGGATATGGCCATAGAGATTATTTGCTTCACTAACAAACAGAGGTGACCGTGTGAAATGCAACTGAAACTAAAGAAACCATGACCACCACACGATTAAAGATAGGTATATTTTTTACGGGAATCAATTTTTATAAAATAATACGTGAACAAGTTACTCTCAGGACACTAGTGAAAAACTTACGAAAATTCATCTCGAAATTTTGGAGACAAGCGTGTTCACACAGGCATAGGACAGACAAAATGGCATTTTTTTTAATAGTCTTATACCATTCCCTATGTTAGAATACCCTATAGTAGATAAAACATAAAATCGTATTTCAAGCAAGTAACAATGGCAAAGGTTTTGTTTAGCAGACGTAAGAGGTAAACGAAATTTGTGGTCTTTTTAACTCAACTATCGTAAAGTCCAACTTAAAAACCTACAAATAACATCACCATATCTTATTTACTAAATCATATTATATTCTATATCGTCTGAAGAAATAATTCATTACACGATTCCTATACAACTTAAAGTAGGTCTCGAAGCCTATGGGGTCGACGGCCTTCGAAGAGAGTTCAAATGAAGAGTTAAAATCGATGCGAAGACTTGGATAGACGAATGTACGAATAAACCAGGGAGAATTGAAATCTATGACAAAGTATAGTTACCCAAAGCTGTAAGATATTATATTCTAAATTAAGCGGACGGTGCCAAATTCTTTTACGTATTGTAACTAATTGACGGTTTTTTTTTAATTAAAGATCTCAATAGAACTGTGGTCGTTGCAGCTTCTGTGTAATCTCGTACATAGAGCTAACATTATAAATATTTACTATCAGGAGCTAACGGTTAAGTGAAATGATCAATTTAAAGTTTTGTTTTTAGTTTTAGCTTCGAGCACATAGCTCCTTAACATAAGTTTAAATTGGTGTCAACCCTAAGTGTACCTGCGTGTGAACTAGCATTATTAAATATTCGATTCGGAGAAGTAGTATTATAAGACGAATCATCTGTAGAAGTATTGCTATTGTATAAATTTCTGAAATAACAAAAAAATTATACAGTTAAAAGGCATAATTGTAAAAAAAAACAGGCAAAGTCATTTATACAATCCATTCTAAGGCCGAGGGATATTGCTGTAAACATAATAACCAAATGATACGCTGTAAGGCAAAGTTGTTACCAGTTCATACGTACCATTACGGTCAGAATGACTTACAAATCACTATACACGAACAGGGATCTCATTAAAAATTCCAACAAGCTTCATAAGATGAACCACCACCGAATTAACATCGAGAAGCAGTGAAAGGCTACTACGTAATATTCCACCAGTGAACTATAAACAATTCTTGTAATTAAGACGAGAGGATTGACTGGAAATTGTTGGGCGGGAAATATTGTATATGTATCTTCCATTTTGAGCGGTAACAACATCTATATTACACAGTGTGTAATCATCATTCGCGCTGCCTTTCACGTGTCCCGTCCTTGCTGTAACAGTTGGCCTAAGTTTTTCTAATATCCGGCTAGCTAGCTAACACCCTCAGACTGGAAAACTCCGCGCAACTCCTACATGTATTCCGGTAGCTGCAGTTGACAAAGCATCTTGAGCCACATAGTCACATACAACAATGTGAAGTTCTTCACTAATGCTTCACAGTAGAGTAACAGCAAAATAGGCATTATGTATTTATTCCCCCGTGTTCAAACATACACACATTAATTTTTATACCAACATATTCCGTCAAACGGTTACAGAGCTTATCAATAACAAATATACCAGAACCTTTTATCCAAAGAGAAGTAGTGTTCACGAGCGGTAGGTCAGCACTGATGTAAATGATGAAATCGCAGGCGAAAGTTATTATATATACCAATCAGTTACAACAAGCATAATTATAATGCCAAACTTTAATTGTTTACATGCACATTAGTTAGATGTTACAGATAATTGTATCCGGTTCTTAATTTTATAGTTTGATAGCGCATAATTAGTAATAAATTTATATTCGAATTGCGTCTGATAATCATTATATTGAATTAATTTAGAATAGATACAAATAATCATGACAATGTAATACAATAGAGCACACTCTTGGAAGAAGAAACTGGGGCACGTTAATTAACTAAATTATTGTCTCTAAATTGAAATAATCCATTAATCGTGCGTGAAAAATACCTAGCACTTTTGTATGTCGATAAAATTTCGTTCATATAATTAGATTAATTAATTTCTAGATATAACGTGGAAATTTGTTTACCTGCTGTTACACGATTAAATTTAACCTTATTCCCTCTTAGATACATTCTTCAGTTAAGTACAGGTGTTGACTGTCATCCTGTCCAGTGTCCAGTGGTATCCTAACTCTGCTCTCCCAATGCATACTTGAAAATCTAATGTACGTCCGCAAAAACTTAGATAAGCTAAATTTCGTAAAGGACGGACATAATCTTCTAAATTGTTCATTCCATGTTTTAGGCTCACTAGGATCGGTAAGCAGTTTTTTAGGTAATAGTGTTAGGTTTTATAACAAAGTTCCAAAACACGTTACCGATTAGTCGGGTACTAAGTTTAAGCGCCATGTCAAGCAGGTTATAATGTCTAAAGGCTATTTATTACAGGGTGGATCAATATGTGAACGATGGTGACGTCTGGAAATGACGCCCTCTCTGTGTGCATTCACCAAAACCGAATGTAATTATTTATAACTATATTTTAAACATATGAGTTATAATATGTTTAATGAAAAGAGAAACCAGATCGAGTATGTTGCCAGGTCCTTCACAAGCGCCTTCTCAGGGTACCCTAAACTGAATAAAGTATTTTTGATTTTTGACTCGGAGTCACCCTGAAATGAAGACCGCTAACAGTATCTACTTCTGATTCTCGGCGATTTACTACCATCATCTGTGATCACTAATAATCTGCAATGATTTACGAGATATGCCTAACCACTCCAATGCTAGCAGATGGTTACGCAAAATTTCGCATACTTTTGGGTCCGAAAAGATCAGGAGCACGTATGAATTACACACCAAACAAACATCACTTATTATAATCAATATAATTTCTCGAATAACATTAGATACTGTAGACGAATATGCACACAATTTTCAACTTCAAATAAAGTAACGTAAGTTCCGTTACGCAGTGCTTTTGGTTTTCGTTACCATTAATTACCTTTTCATGAATATGGTCAAAGAAATTTCACTTTAATAAACCTTATACATTTAAGACTATTAATTACTACTGCAACTTCCGTAACGTGTGTGATGTAATGTGACCTGATATTACATTAAATATGCATAAAACTTTCAACTTCAAATAAAGTAACGTAAGTTCCGTTACGCAGTGCTTTTGGTTTTCGTTACCATTAATTACCTTTTCATGAATATGGTCAAAGAAATTTCACTTTAATAAACCTTATACATTTAAGACTATTAATTACTACTGCAACTTCCGTAACGTGTGTGATGTAATGTGACCTGATATTACATTAAATATGCATAAAACTTTCAACTTCAAATAAAGTAACGTAAGTTCCGTTACGCAGTGCTTTTGGTTTTCGTTACCATTAATTACCTTTTCATGAATATGGTCAAAGAAATTTCACTTTAATAAACCTTATACATTTAAGACTATTAATTACTACTGCAACTTCCGTAACGTGTGTGATGTAATGTGACCTGATATTACATTAAATATGCATAAAACTTTCAACTTCAAATAAAGTAACGTAAGTTCCGTTACGCAGTGCTTTTGGTTTTCGTTACCATTAATTACCTTTTCATGAATATGGTCAAAGAAATTTCACTTTAATAAACCTTATACATTTAAGACTATTAATTACTACTGCAACTTCCGTAACGTGTGTGATGTAATGTGACCTGATATTACATTAAATATGCATAAAACTTTCAACTTCAAATAAAGTAACGTAAGTTCCGTTACGCAGTGCTTTTGGTTTTCGTTACCATTAATTACCTTTTCATGAATATGGTCAAAGAAATTTCACTTTAATAAACCTTATACATTTAAGACTATTAATTATTACTGCAACTTCCGTAACGTGTGTGACGTAATGTGACCTGATATTACATTAACTCCAATACAAATTGTGCTGGCTATTACAATGTTAGCTACAATACACTTAAATAACCTATCTTGTTTATCTATGAAATGTGTCTATTTCGTTGAATCTATCTATCGGGGTACCTACTGCATTATTGTAATAGTAACAGCCCTCCAATAGTTTCATAGAAAGTTGACTATAGTATACGTATACAGTTATCGAGAAACTTACTAGCCGCGATGACACTGATGATTACCAATGGATCAGAGTTCTCTTTGTGGTCGTTTTCGTTTTTGAATTGGACTGTGCTTACCGCCAGGCACAGCGTCAACTCTTACGACTTACTTTACGAGGGTATATACTCACCGAAACCGATAGTGAGCATCAGAATCAGGGGTTATCAGAGCCAACAAATATCCTCACACCTTCTCGATACTCACTTCGTAGTATACACACACAGGAAAAGAATAAAGCCCTAATAAACAAGTGATACGGGACAAGGAAAGGATCGCGAGTCCTGACAATCCATGAATCCCAGGGATTGACCTACAAATCGGTGCTGATCCTGCAAACAAAAGACAGAAGGATGCAGATCTACGATAGCGTTTCACATGCTATAGTGCCAATATCCAGACACACTAGCACCTGTGTCTACTATACCGATGTGACAGACGCGACGACGCCATTGCTGAGTTCATTTACCGGGTTGTAAGTAAGTGCTCCGGCGCGAGACATTGTGGACTACAACCTAAAAATGGCCATAGAAATAATAACAAAATCGCCATAAAGATCTCAGCTTAATACAAAAAAATACTAAATTAGATTTAAAAATATTGACATGTATATTTTAATATTAGTTTTAAATAGTAGTTTAAAAATAATGTCTTGTTCAATTTAAAAACGTGCGACCATTGATCTACAGAAAAAAAAATTATATAAGTGTCTCAACTCTTTGTCGTGGTATACTAAATAAAAAACGTTTGAATTATGACCACATTCATACCACCTTAAAACATTATCCTAACTAAACATGTGATTGTCAATTTTTCTGCTTCCTGGTACTCTTTCACATCGTAACTACTCAGTACAGAAAAGGTAATTTGAGTGTGGTACCATTCACCCAAAAAAATACAGTTTCTCAGATATAGGTCAAACGTATACTAACGTGATCGAAGCCGCGGGCAAAGGCTAGTTACCAAGACAGCCGTGTCTAGCACTCGTCAAATGCGTGTATCTACTATAGACAAAAAAAAATGAAATTATGGTGTTCGCTATTTCCACACAGACGCTAATTGCGCGGTTCAAATTTTCATCATATATCTATTTATTGAGTGCTAAATATTTTCGACGTAGACTACTTGTTAACCGGCCTCGACTAGAATTTTAAATCATAGTAGAATGACATAGTACGCCCGGCGGCCTTGTAATTCTTAGATACTAGGTTTTTTTTTATATATATATTATAGGTGACAAACGAACAGGCGGGTCACCTGATGGTAAGTGATCACCGCCGTCCATAGACACTAGCAACACCAGGGGAGTCGCAAGTGCGTTACCGGCCTTTTAAATATGTGGGCCTCCGGCGCTCTAACTGACCGAACGAAACGCAACAGTGCAACCACTGTTACTTCATGTCGATTTTCTGTGAGAGGGTGGTACTACCCCGGGCGAGCCGACCCATTCATGCTGAAACCAGTAATAGCTTCAGCGTAGCTCTACCACCTACAATACCCTTACGTACCCAAATACGTACCCTTCCATCATCCCAAAGTAATTTTCATACCGGGCCCCCTTGAGACAAGCTACTTCATTATTGTTGGGCGTTATATACTGTATACAATATCGAGACAATTGATATAGACGTATTATCGTAAGTTCATATGTATATGAATTTTATTAACCTGTTTTAGTCTGTCGCTAACATATGTAATATACATTCTTTAGTTTCTAGTGAACGTTGTGACGTCACAACTTTGCTGAGCGTAGCTGTTTGACGTTAGTTTATCAATGGCTTAATTAAGATGTATCCATACAGTAGATATTCCACTGCAGTAGTTAAACAATTTTTTAGATATTCATGCTTAAGTATTCGTTTTCTCATGACCTGTTTATGTGTGTTGTGTTATGCTATTGGTAACTGTAAACGTTTGCTTTATTAAACTCTTCGGCGTATTAATCGACCGCTCATGAATGAGTACCCCGCGATGGTAAAGGAACCATTGTACACCGAAGGGAAGAGAGAAACGACACGCGCTTATTGTTGCCGAGTGTAGATGCGCGCCGCGGTCAGAAATAACCAGCAAAAGTTGACGTACCGTTCGCGTTGGGGCCACCGTTTGTGCCAAATCACATGATTCACATTTCGGGCAGGTGACGGGCGTGTAGCGCGCGGGGCACCGACACCCACTTGCATTATGTTCTTGTTACAGTTAAAATCAACAACATTACGACCGGACATAATTAAATCGACAAAAAAAAAAAAACATAATTTACGGGAATTGCGACACAGTTACCCCGAGACGATAACCGAAATAATATATGCCCGTCGTTATCATAAATTATTAGACTCGTAACTCGAAAATTAATTGTACGCGGGCGCCGTGCTCTCTGCCTGTATCATTTACCTTAGCCGCCTCGCGACACATTGCAAATTTAACTTTTTGCCCCCGTTCTGTATTATTCCATTAGAAGTCGAAATAACAGACCCTGACGTGACCGTTTGTAGCTCTAACTACATTTACTTGCAATAGCAATAATATAATACTTTTCATTTTAATTATAACATTAAGTAAATGTTCAATTTAATTAATTCGAATTTTTACGTCATTAATCTATCGTATAGAAATTCGAAATAAGCGACGAAGCTCGAACGCTATCACAAACACACACGCGCACGCGTACATCTGTGTCAGTTGTTCACGTACTCTATAATTGTGAGCTATTTGTGTTAAACATTTATTTTCGTTCACGGTTCTCTTTATATCTGCAGAATTGTTTGGATCGGTGATGGCGGCGATTGCGCGCAGGGCCGTGCGGTGCCGCACCGCGGGAGCACGCGACCACGCCGCGATTGCGTGCCCGTGCAACATATTTTATAGTTTTAATGTGGTACAATTTTAAATTGTCACGTGTAAAGGCGCCCAGAGGAGACTATTAATCTTCCGCGTAAATGTCTTTGCGACTTCGTGAATACACGAATTAAATCACAACAAAAGTGTTTGAAGAGCGTGACCGTTGTCGCGACGAGACGGTGTTGCTCGTGCTGCGACCGGCACGCCGTGTGGGCGTCGCCGTCGCAGCAAAACAAACAACGATATTAAAAAAAATATACACAAACGCGTAGTACATCAACCATAGTTATATAAATATCAGATTGACAAAAACACGTAAGGTCGATACGGTAATTTTCACGAAGAGTATTACCGGCGTTAAGTAGCACAACAGCCGGCAATCACTGCGATGACAGCCACAAGTATGCAGGGTCTACGCCGAATGGTGTACCATAGCCATTCACTATGTTTTGATCGGAAGTCGGACACAACCTTACCATACCTAAACGGATTTATTTTAAATAATTATTTATTTCCTTGTCTAATTTACTATGTATACATGAATGATATGCGGATAAACCAACAACTACACCAACACACTAACATTACAAACTGATAGGAAAAATAAAACGGAGAATATTTTACAGTATACTAGCGTTTGCACGCGGCCTCGCCTACTTTAATGTAGATTTTGAAAAGAAAGAAAGGAAATATCTTTATTGCAACAAAAACACGGACAATACAGTTATCCAACAGTGAAGTCGCGAAGATGTATATAATAACCAAAGGAACATAAAATACAGCCCACGTTACTCGATAATCATGTACTTAAATATAGACAAAAGAATTTTAAAAATCGGTTGAGTATTTTTATTTATTTTTTTGTATTTATCTGTTACAAACGAAAAATCAAATAGTTTCTCTTATAATCGTATAGAATACAAATTAATCGCAGACAAGACTCTCATCGCATATCATAACCTGTCGCTCACATTTTAATACCTCTACTGTTTTACGATTCAGTGATTGTAACATTTTGATATAAAGACAGACATTAAAAGGCTTTTCATTGTTTTACAGAAAAATATAGAATATTTGAGAAGCGACGCTGTTAATGTCGCATTATATGTTTTAACGCTGCATGTATCTCGCTTTCCGCTCATAAACTTAACGCAGTTACAATCATCATCTTCTTGCTCTGCTCCCACCAAGTAGAGTTGATACAAAGTATTTTTTATCTTTTATACACGTATTCATACAATCCATTCGTAACTTTTTCAATCATCTTCTACTGTTATATCAGTCCGCCTTCATACTTAACACTCGTCTAATTATATGATTTTCATCCTATTTAAAATCTCCTCAACATCTCTTAAAGTTCTTCTGTTATACCTAATTTCCTATATCGTGGTTACGCCATACTTCATTTAAATGTAGGCTTCGCTACATGGAATCTTCTTTCGCCCGTTTCGTAACCAAAAACTCGGGTCCATACAGCGCGACAAGTATTATAATTGTTTTATACACTTCTCTCGTGAGTTCCAATGGCTTCCGTTAGTTTTCTTTTCCGAACTGACATACCCTGTTAACCCTGGGCCATCTGCAGATTCACCGGACTACTAAGGGGAGCGCTTATCACACTCACTCGATTTATTTAGGCGATCAACGTAAGAGCACACGGTGCGCCTCGGCTTGAACTGTCGCCGAGTTTCCCGAACTAACTTTTTAAATTTTGTTACGTAGGGAAAACCCATCATGGACACACCACCCTCCCGGGGGAGAGGGTGGGTAGTGTTAAGACTCCTACTTACTAAAACCCCACGGTGGCATCTGTTAGTCATATGTGAACCCCGCTACCTTTCGCTATTATCATCCAAGTTACATTTATTCTACGGTCAGGTCTTTCGAATGATAATTAGATTTAGTACTTTCTGCGTATTTTTTATTAATTAATATTATTTACTCGTAAAAACTCCTCACTTTTTATCTAAGTATATTATGTACGTAGGTTAAAATTAAAATGAATCACAAAAATACATTCAGCATATAAATGTTTTTAATAATACAAATCTGTATACCGGCGATGTACTATCCAAATTTCATTATACTATATCCTTAAAGAATACATTTTTATTTTTATAATAAACAAGTCAGTAATTTCATTCATACAACAAATAAAATGTTACTCCGATTATTACACGATGGTGTAATCAGTTCCAGTGAGTGAAATTGAATAATGTTCGAATTGTGACTTTAAAACGCGTGCAATGAATGATTAAGTAAACACGACTTATGATTATTTACCTCCAGTATACAGAAATATTTATTTATTAGGTAGGACAAGTTCCGTGTCCGGGTTCGTTTGCTCCGACCTGTGTCACCTCTCGCCCCTCGTTCATGCCGTGCCGTGGACTTTGCCGCAGATAACCCGTATATATATATATATATATATATCCGCATTGTAGAAATGTGTACTTCATTCATTTCACACGGATTTATATAGAGAGTAGTAAATTCGTCGGCCGGTACGTAATGCACGATCACGAGGGAGACGCGCCGCTCTCCGAGCTTGCTATTCATAGCACTCGCTGCTTCCGCGAATCAAGTGAAACGCCACGAAACACCAGGGAACGATAGAGTAGTGCAGGTCAAGGACAACTACTCTTCCAGTGACGTACTGGATACTATCACTGCGACATAGTTGCAATACATCGTTGTAACAACGAGGCCCGAAGCTCCGAAACGTACACAACATCGAATTTGTTAACACTAATTAAGTCTTTAATATTATACAGTACACCGAAGCAAAGATATCAAATGTACATATACAATATATGTTATAATTTAACTTAACTTTTAGTAGGTATCGAAGAAACTTTATTAAAATCGACATATATATTTTTTTCTTTATACTATAGATATCGAATATTTCTTCTAAAATAAATTCTAATTCTAAGATTGTAACTAAACTTATCAACTGTAACGCTACACACATTAATAAAGTAATACAAACAGCAACTTATTGCAAATACACTGGGTATAGAGAGGACACTTGCAACAAAGACTCGGATCATGTCTGAGGATCAAGGGAACACATATTAAAATATATATATATTCTTCAAAAACTTGTGATTAGGAATCTACGTTGAGCGCAGTTCAATAATAAAGAACCCCACTAATTATCCCGTTAGTCGTTACAAATGAAGACAATTTACATATCGTGTAGTTTGAACTGATCTTTTTACTGTCTAATTTATACAGAACATTTTCCTCAGAGTCATATTAATTGTCATCGATAAAGTCTTCCACTTTTATTAATTGACTAGATGACCTGGTGAACTTCGTATCGCTTACATACATATGTGTAAAAAAATTTTTTTTTTCGAACATGACATGCTCTGTTAGCCTGGCCAGGCCGCTACAGTTCCACCGGACTTAACAGTCCCATCATATGTGTAAAATAGACTCAAGACTTAATAGTTAATACACAATTTTTATTTACGTTACAAATGCAACACAGTTATGCACTATATCAATTTAAAGATTTCTCATGTACTGTTTTCATTTGTGGAAGAAAACGTTTTTGTATTCCAACAAAAATAGACCAAAGACCTCATACTACAGCTATGAAACAGACTAATTTCTGAACGCATCTCTAAATATTTGACAACCGAATGACAATTTTTGATTTCTTCAACGACAAAAGACATCAAACGATTTGTATTTGAAAGTTAAATAGTCTTTTTTTAGTATTTTCCTTTACTTATTATTTATGTTTCTCGTGTTTAGATCTTCCCTCGACTTCCAAAATTTTCAAGCTCAAAATTAGCCAAATCGGTGAAGTCATTCTCGAGTTTTAGCGACACAAACGAACATATATATAATACTCGTACATATACAAGATTAAAACCGCCTTATTCATATGCCTTATTGCATACATTTCCGTATTTTACATGGCCGAAAAACATATTTTCTAATATGAACGTAATAGTAGAAAAAGCGTATTAGTATAAAATAGGGTGAGATGAAATCATTGTAAGGTAAATTAACAGATAAGTGTAATAAAACTGTTAAGAGTTAAAATATACCTTGCACCTATTAAAAACAAGTAATTTGACGTAATTTTAATATTACATACGTAAATAAAATAGATATAATAAAATCTAAATACTTATATGCAGAAAATGTGTATGTATTTATTATTTCATTTGTGATTTGAAGGTAATTAATTCATTTCGTTAAATAATTTATGAGCTATTGACTGTGATATAATACGAGTTTGTTTGAAACGTTAACGCAATCCAGTGTCACGTGAATTACCATATGATTAGAAGCGGTAAACGGTGTAATTGTACGGGTAATATAATGGTTGTTTATTGTTTGAATTGAATTGAGGCGCCGTCGCCGGCCGCCGCGGAGTTGCGCCGCCTCAAGGTCGTACGCGACTGAATGGAACGAAAGTGAAATCTCCGCAGCGACAACGAGCTGGCACTAGCCGCGCCACGAAGCAAATCTACTTCAACTGAACGACCTTCAATTACTAATTTATCATAGACGAATGTGTCACCGGATGAGATGGCATGTGTCCTCGATGGACTTGTCCAACCCTCGGACTTTCACTCGCGACTAAATGTCCACACTTTCATTATCATCAAGCAAAACGACTGTTGTTGCTTCAGCCAATTCGTTTTAACAAATTCACGAGTACAATACGCAAAGTGGTTATAAAGTAGTCGTATCGCATACAAGTTTATGTTAAATTACTGTTAGAAAGCGAGTTGAGACCTCCACTGCTCAACTAGATTTATATGCAACCGGTCCTTAATCTCTTGAAGCTACGAAACACTCAGCAAACCACTTTTTAACCGACTTCAAAAAAGGAGAAGGTTATCAATTCGTCTGTATTTTTTTTTTAGGTTTGTTACCTCATAACTTTGGATTGGGTAAATCGATTTTGATGATTTTTTTTTTAATTTGAAAGCCGGTGCTTCCTGTGTGGTCCCATTTCAATTTGGTTCAGTTCTGACAATGACACCCATGAGAAAACCATACAAATCTTCATTTTGCGTTAAGTATATGATATATATCTATCTGAAGTAGCGCATATACTAATATTTTTTATTTCATTTGATTAATGTAATAGTTTCCTTTTTTTTATTTATTTTCAGTGCCTCCTTAGTGTTTCTTGATATTGAAGTTGTTTTTTTTTGTTGTTAAAAGTAATTATACGGACCCTTCATTGAATGGTAAGCAAGTTAGTGCAGTTTGGACTCAAATTTGCAACATTGAAGTTGATTAATAGTCAATAGAAGGCTTAAATTTAACTGATTCGAGTGACCCTGATTACCTTTTCACAGAATTTTATATATCGCAATACTCACTTTAAGCATTGCTACGTTAAGCATTTAAGCGTTATTACGTGTTCCTCTTATTTCACAGTTAACATAACTACAAAATGAGACTAATTTCCAATAAAACTCATATCTCCCAAATTACGTACCTGGTTCAGCATCAACGGTATCAGTATAATTGAGTACTCTTACACTATTATTGTTGCTAAAAATCCGGATGGAATTATCCTGTAGAGATCTTATATCGTTTTGTATTGGTTATCTTAGACGGTATCAGCTAAGTTTAATAGATTTGTAATTCTATAACACTCGAAAGTCATCTTTTACGGAGACTGACCAAAACGCTAGCTAGTTTATTTTGTAGCGGAGATGCGAATCAAACAATTGGGACTTCCCTAAACGACATAACTAGCAAAAGTAGATCAACTAACTGTCCTGAACCTCTTTGAGTCAAACAGAATACATTCAAGAATATTGATGGAGATTTAGAATACAGAATTTCTATATGTCTACTTACTGCAGGGGAGTATCGAAATCGGACTTAGAAGGATCATAATAAGTTAGGCAAGGTACGATAAAGAACATGGGCAGTAGAGGTGATATCGGTAACTTAAACTTAGGTCGTAAATTCTAAGTACTACCTCAGTCTCCTCGCCCTTCATTACGTTAAAACCATGGGTATGATAAAAACTTCGTCAATCTCTCTTAAAGCATTAGAGAACCTTTTAGAAGAAGTAAGGACCATGTTATAAATGTTATTAAAATTAATAATAATAACTATATTCCATACACACGTCTAGGTGTTGACAAGAACCAAGCATCTCACAATTATGGATACCCATAACCATAATTATACACACATTATACAACGTAGCATTTAAGTTATGGTTTTATGGATAAAAAAATTGTAACAGATAATATTAGGTAAGAAAGGGCATGCAGGAAGAACTCTTCGTGAAACGCCTCAGTAAAATTTTTAATTTTTATTAACCAACAGCTGCCTACTACCTAACTTCGAAAAGAGTATGACTTGTTTTAGATTACGTAGATGTATACATAGATGTAAATACACCTCATTTAGAGGAGCGTGGAAAAAATAAAAACGTTAGTAAAGGAAACGGAATATCCGTTTGTTGTCATCATAAAAAAGGACAGTACAATTATTTGATATATTATCAAAGAGTTGTATTCTAAATGTATTATTCATAGTGCAGTTACAGTGGTACGCAGTTCTATTAGCACAAGGCAATTAGATACGTCGTACAAAGGATCTCGCATTTGACATGCGACAGTGTTTTTGATTCTAAGAAAGCTATGTTCATTTCATTCCAATTACTTTTTGTTATGTCATGATACATTTCTAGGAAAGTCCTGCACAAACATAATGTCAGCGGTTATCTTATGTGCATTCATCATCACCGTACCCATATCCCACCTAAGTAGGGTCGGCACAACATGTTTTCCTTTTCCACTCTCCTCTGTCAGATGTCATCTCAGTATTCACAATTTTTATACACATATCATTTTTCACACAATCCATCCACACCTATTTCGGTCTTCCTCTACTCCTATATACGTCCACTTTCAAACTCAAAACTTTTCTTGTTACATGACTTTCATCTCTTCTCATAATATTATGTTATGTTATGTCTCGTACCATGCTAACCTATTACTCCTCAACTTCTCTGTCACTGGTATCTAATCGGTTGTCTAATGTGCATTGACCATTTTAATTTACTTATTCAAACTTAATTGTACACTATTATATAACCATTCTGTTGAATATTTCAATTGTGGTTAGTTAGGCATAAGGTTTAACAGAATTATATAAAATTTAGTATTAAAACGACAACTATTATTCTTTGACCGAGTTTCCGTTCCACGTTCCGTGTCACATATCGACTCGTGGCTGAAGATCAAGTTCGACGTACACCACCGGGGGTATACGTGGCACGCAACATGTTAAATATGGCCAACAAGAGTGGGCATTTCACAAAAGAAATTAGTTTATTAGTTATATCGCGATCTGGAATATTTCAGCATAAAAACGTCTTGAGAGTATCATTACCTTTTCATACGGAGATAGATGCTTCTTCCTATAGATCGGTAACCACGCCGTAGTCTCTTATAATGAAGCATATGAAATTCGCCAAATTGTTATAAATCTTGTGAACCATAGTCTAAAATGAGCCCGGTATAATTACCAGCAGTTATTATGATCCATTTGTACTTGTATTATTTTTTTGTAGGTGGTAGAGCTACGCTGAAGCTATTACTGATTTCAGCATGAATGGGTCGGCTCGCCCGGGGTAGTACCACCCTCTCGCAGAAAATCGACGTGAAGTAACAGCGGTTGCGCTGTTGCGTTTCGTTCGGCCAGTGGGAGTGCCGGAGGGTCACATATTTAAAAGGCCGGCAACGCACTTGCGACTCCCTTGATGTTGCTAGTGTCTATGGACGGCGTTGGTCACTTACCATCAGGTGACCCACCTGTTCGTTTGCCCCTATTATATATAAAAAAAAAATTGCCCGTTGCATAGCACAGATAGAGGCAGTGAGTTTTAGTGGTGCGCTAATTATCCTATATTAATATAGTCGACAATGTAAATCGCTCCGTGGCTACACTGTTCAAATATTTATCACCGATAAAGTAAAAACTTAAACACGGACATCGGGAACGTTCATTAAGAAAGAAATTTCCATTCACAACGCATCGTCAAAGTTCAACCGATAACGTGAATCCTGCGTGTCTATTTATCTAGTTGTTATTTAATATAGAGAATATATCTATATAAGTATACGAGTACATGTCATATATTATATATACCAATACATATTATATTTATTTTATACATATTATAAAACAAAGTCGCCCGCCGCGCCTCTCTGTCCGTCTGGATGTTCGCGATAAACTCAAAAACTACAGAACGGATTGTAACGCGGTCTTCACCTAAAATCGGGTGAGTGCCTTAAGCCCTCCCCTTGGTGGTCCGGTGAAACTGTGGAGGCCTTGCCGGGTTGGCAGTGTAGTCAGTTCGAAAAAAAAAAAGCGGCCTTCACCAATAGATAGAATAATTCACGGGGAAGGTTTAGGCATATAATTATTTGATGTTTTTTTTTGTAAATTGGGTGATATATAATGATAATTGTTGAAAGAATCGGAAAAAGTCAAACCGCCTTAAGCGTTTCATGCACATAAATATATTTTTTTGATTACCAGGGCAAGACAACGTCCGCCGGTCCTGCTAGTATAAGTACTATTATTGGTTACGGAACTATTTTCCATCTAATTATTTATTTACATAAAATCTTAACTGCATAAGGCCGTCATGCAAAAAAAAGTACTCTTACAAGTAACAAACAAGTAACAAAAGTACGGCGCTCATGGCTCAATTCAAAATGATACAATGATTTAAATAAATATTGCGCTCACTGTTTTTAAAATAATACGATTCGAAAATAAGGTTTCACTTGCATCGTGGTTTCATAAAGCCCACGTATTTTTTTTTAAATTTAATAATAGCGGCATTCTTACAAATCGTATTACGATTCGAAACAGCAAACAACAGAATACAACAGTTGTTGTAAAATAGCGCAAAAACGTAATCCATTATTGATATATAGCCGTTATTGTTATCTGTAGTTGTAAAACTCTACCAACATAACTCTATGTACGTGAAATGCGTTTTGGATATAAAATGTAATATCATCAACAACGAAATAACTTTTACTATTTCTGAAAATTCAACGCTTTTCGAGGTGAAATTTTCGCGAGATTCGGATTCGAATTTCGACAAATCCGAGTTTCAAACTCTGAATATAACGAGTCCGTATTTCGCGGAACGCGGAGCACAATACCGAGTTTATCTTGCGTTCGTATTCGTATTTCTGTACACTCGTCAGACTCTGTACGCTTCAGGTTATTTTTTATATAAAATAATCGATTCATAGAAAGATTTTACTTTCTAGTTATTTAATAACTGTACTATTATATAGATAACTGTTATATGTTATATTGTTGTACTAGCTAAAACCAACGACTTTATCAGCATTCGTTCATTATATTCACAGTATATTTTATTGTAGAGAGGAAAAAAGAAACCCCACATGATAATTATATTTGGGTGGTAGAGCTACGCTGAAGCTATTACTGGTTTCAGCATGAATGAGTCGGCTCGCCCGGCGTAGTACCACGCTCTCACAGAAAGCCGACGTGAAGTAACAGTGCTTGCACTGTTGCGTTTCGTTCGGTCAGTGAGGGCGCCGGAGGGCCACATATATTAAAAGGCCGGCAACGCACTTGCGACTCCCCTGGTGTTGCTAGTGTCTATGGACGGCGGTGATCACTTACCATCAGGTGACCCACCTGTTCGTTTGCCCCCTATAATATAAAAAAAAATATATTTTTAGACAAGGACCAAGTGTCTAGGAAGTAGAACTAAATAAATTGTTTTTTTTTTTCGAACTGGTCACACTGTTGACCTGGCAAGGCCTCTACAGTTTCACCGGACTACTCCAAATAAAATTGATAATAATGTAACCAGTAGTTTTTATGTGATGCGCGCACAATGGCAAAAGATGAATGATATGAAAAATAAACTTTATAAGCTTTGATATTTAATGAACACATAAGAGCCGCGTTTCTCTCTATTTTTTTTTTTTAGGACTGAACCCGAGGAAGGATCCACTGGGCTGCACGTTATTACTATTTTTCAGAAAGACTAAGAAATAATGAGAACTATTAGAGTGAAGTAAAAAATAAAACCTACCATTAGAACATAGATTTATTTTCAATGTAAATAATCTTCTATAATTCTTGACGACTTCTTGAAGACGATGGGCATTTTTAGAAAAGCGGTCATAAACTAGTATTTGCCAATTTAACATTTCGCTTGTGTCTATACTTTTTTTTGTTTAATATATATTATTCCTATTTTATAATATGTTTTTTATGTATGTTACAGTGTACGTGCTGATAATTAATATTATATATATATTACTTTTGTTTGAGTTTTACAACCTGAATACCGCCGACTCTACTGCATGGAACATATCATATAAATCCAAAGGTTGCGTGGAAGAGATTTCTATAAGCAATAAGACCGGCCTTTGTATTAACCACTTAATTTGAAATGTTTTCTAATATATAATGGTATACAATGATAAAATAATATGATGGGCATTATACTTTTCGTATTGTAAGTTAGTCTGGATTACATATACTATTTATTGTGCGTTGTACAGGTTTGCGACGATACGGAGGCAGCGATAGGTCGACCCGAAGCCGTGTGGACCACGCGCTGCGCGACACGTCACCGCGACACGGGACAGCCGCGCCGTATTTACGAGCGATCGCGACGCGACGTTACGAGTTTTATGACTTAACCTATTCTGGAGACGTTCCCGCAAATATTTACAAACATTCGCTTTGTATACAAATTATATAAAACAGCTGGAGGTTATTCGCAAACGCTTTCCACGGCTAATTTAAAATATTTTCTTGGTAGCAATAACGAACAATTGTTTATTTGAATATAATTAATCGGGTAATTTAGTTGGGTCGTTTCATAATGAACTTTGTATTAAGACACATTTTGATCTCCGTAAAGAGTTATTAAGTTGTTCGCTAGTGTGGCACAAGAATGAATCAAGTACTGAAAGAAGTGATGCTCAGGAACACGTAGTAAGTCGCGAAGATGGATTTAATTGTTTGATTTTTGACATGATAACGTATTATAAATCGATAAACGCCAACTGCACGCGCGAAAAAGCATGACTCATTGTCACGTTCCGCCTGAGCCGAACGTGCACACGAGAACACGGAACAAGCGATAGAGAGGCGTGATAGGCCTAAGCATTCGACTTGTGCCATTCTCTTCCACTCTATCGACCGATGCGTCCGAGTAGAAGAGAGACAGCGACAGCACACAAAGTGAAATGAAAAGTTAATGTGGTTTCCATTGTTTATTACAAACAAAAAACTATGCAATTTTTCATCAATGTTTTCTTATCCAAAATTATCGTCCGTATACCGACTTTACAAACAACCAATTTCTTTCGGGAAGAATCGTTATCCCTAATCAGTTACGATTTATTAAATATATGGTGATTAACTCATCGCGATACTGCAGATAACTAGCATCAGGTCAGCATGTCCGTAAGTACTGATGACGTATTGTATATCTCGCGATGATCACCGTTATTTTATTTTTTTATATAATATCCTGAATATCCGTGTTCTTAATTTAGTAAGTATTTGAAATGATAAAAAAGGTGATAGACACGACAAATAGAATGGATCGATTCGTTAAAATTTTCAATAGTTCAAAGGTCCATTCTATCGGTATTTCGTACAAAGCCCAACGTTTTAAATTTATTCCCGTTCCCCTTTTGTAGCTCCGTACAGAGAGAAGCAAGGGGTGTGGGGCGGAGTGGAGTGGGTTCAGCAGCCTAGGAATATTGGTATTTTCCGCTGAATGACAAAAGAGCGTTCGTAAAAAGGACGTATCGTCGGTGGACGGATGGACGGACGTGGAGTATCGCTTTTGTCAGGAAAAGCGCACATTGCAACAGAATATTTAATTTGTCTCTGTCACTAGTGAATAATTAAAAAAGCTCTATTCAATTACAATAAATTATTTTGTGTGAGTTGAGCGGTAGCGGTGTATGTTCAGACATTATAATTTACAACACGCCGTTACAGTAGAAACATTGTTACTTTAAATGTGTAACACAAATAGGGCAAAGTGGAATATTATTGCAGATCGAATGAGCAACATACGAAACCGAGCCACGGCACAATCAATCGGGAGCGTGATGTTCGTACACACGAGCTTATTTCAACATTCTTACCAAGCGTTTTAAGAATAGTGATTGTCAATAGAAATTAATAATAAGATTAAATATATAAAAAAATAAAATAAATAGCCGATTCAATTACCATTAAATCTTATTCTAATAAATTATCTGAAGATGTATGCCTCAGTATCTAGTCCGCACACGCACACGATTTTAAACGAGTTCACCCGAACAACGTCGTTTCAAACGCTAATGTTATAGTAGTATGTAAATATACACGGTAATACAATATACACTGTGACGTAATTACAGAAATGTAATAGAAATTCCCCGCTGCCGTTTCTCAATAAACTCTTGTTATATTTTCCTGCACGTATTGTGCGGTCACGTGGTGAGCGCGATTCGATCTCGTCTCTCCCTGCGACACGACGCGACGTTCCGTTATAAAATATATTCCAATGATGGAATAACTTGACGCGGGAATATTGAAAGGTGCGCCCGTTCATCGTTATACGTCGATTCTTTTTAATACAAATAGAATAGTACAGAGGTTGGTAAAACGAGGTCCATGCGCCATTTGTTAAATCGCGTAAATATGGCTATACTAGAAATAATTATTTTACTTGCAGAAACACAAAGTCAATGCCGCACCCGTCGTTTTATTGGCTCCCGGTTGCCTCTTTATCCTTCGTGGTATCGCCGTTTATAAAAGAAATTTCATATATAGCTCCGGAACAGCCATGTTTTATATATTCTTTAAATTATCAAATAGGTATTTATTTCATAGAATTTTTATAGAACCTCTTTGCGTAACTATTAACATTGTATATAACATTAGAATTCTGTAATCTACGCGCACCTTGTGGATTGGACTTGAATCATAGTATGAATAAAAGCAAAAATATAATTAAACCAGTGAATACGGTTACTGTTTCAATGAATAAGGAAATAATGTTTTTATTTCCTTTAGTTATGAATAGAAAGTACACTGGATGAAATAAAAATAAAATAGTATACGTGTACTATTTCAAAATGATTCCCAGAAAACATCTGATTAATACTTAGGCTTTTCACGTTCCTGTAATTTTTTTTTTTATGCACGGCTTTATTCTAGGAAAAAATCATACATTGATAGCCGCACATCGAAATGTTCTTAGTAATCATTTTTAAGTTTGCTTGTATTTGATTTGATTTCTTTTTTTTATTCAAAATGTATAATATATTTGAATATAAATATTTATAAGAACCTGGCACTTTTAAAATATTTGATCGATGTCTCTAGTACAAAAGCATCATGTACTAAACCCTCACTGCCATCGCGGCAGCACGACAATCAAGATATATACCTACTCCTCACTTTTAAAATTCGAATCTTCAAAATTAACACTCGTTAATTATTATGGGACTAATATCGCATCGATAACCTGCGACCTTGCCGTGATATAACAGTAACACCATACACAAAACCCACGATAAAAGTGACCTAGTTATCGCATAATATATAAGGCACGGGATCACCCTGACCACATTACCACTAACCATTTATTTATCGACCAGATGAATACAGTACTACTTACTGTGGTAGCGTCTGCTTGTGTGCTCACCTGTAACAAATGAAACAATTATCATAAATTTCTCTTCACTAGAGAATAATATCTTATAACTATAACAGAACTAATGTAATAATACAGCATAATACCTAAGCACCGGTTAACAAATTATTGATAACATTATAATACTGCTGTTCGTTATCTCGTTATCTATTGCCCGTTATTATTATTGACAATGGTAATAGTCAGCTGGTATTATTGCATTTGCGAATAAGCATCATGTAACAATCAATAGATATTAAAGGGAGAGCACTTCACATTGGTCACGTATAGTAGTATATTGTAGTTTATTTCATAAAATTATACATGACTGTTACATATAGCAAAAACATACAAAATTGCAAATGGAGATTTTAGACCGAAATTATTATGAGAAATGTTTTTAATAATATAATAATATTCTGTATAAATTTATACTGAAGTTATATTATGATATAAGAAAAAAATAAATAAAGTTACGTAAATTGGAACGTAATTTCAAGCGCCAGTCAACACAGAGTGACGCCACTCCATAACTTGTTAAACTGACGTGAGTACACAAACATTGAATAGCATTTATAAAATGGAAAATGTTTTATTAAAGCAGACTTTTGAAACTTTGAACTTATTTGTTGACTTGAAACACTTTGTTACTAGGTTATGATTTCTATAAATACAGCTTAAGGCGAAATGATCGTTAGAATATCGTAAAAAAGGAATTTGGGGTAAGTAAATATATTCTTTGGAATATATTAGAAAATATAAAATATTGAAAGTATGTATACATATTTTCATCCGCTTTTATCTTTCTATGATTAAGTTTTCGGAGCACAATTAGTCGTAATTATTCACGAAACTAAAAATAATTAATAGGCTGGACACTTAGGTACAAAACAATAGTCCCCACTATACTTTTTTTATAAGACATATTTTACTTATTGAAAATGTTGCCAGAGTTGAAAAATAAATATAATTTATTGAACAATACTGAAAATATATTATTTCTGGGGTAAACGTTTCTGAATTAACTTGTTCCTATTTACCATATTTATCTAATAAGTGTTACTTTTTACTGTTACTTTTTTGGCTACAAAATAAAATATTTTTTGCAAATTATTTATTACCCAACAGCAGAATAACTAATAGCACTTTATTATTTTAAAATAACAAAACAATGTCATTAATTGTTGTTGTACAGTGGTTATTTTTATTTATAACGAAGCTGGTCGTTTAGTCTGTGCAACGAAGCGTTTTATTGCGACATCATTGAGGGATTTCACTGAGAATTCTAAGAGCAACGTTGTCCTCCGTACTAACCACTGTAATTTCGTTTATAGGTCATTAATAAAGAATTTCACAAAGCAAATGCAACCAACGTTAATTAAAGAATAAAATACTGAAACAAATGCAAAGAAAATTATTTGTAATTTGGCGAATGTCCGTAAGCATAATTTCGGGAAAAAAAATATTTTCCGGTTTTTTGACGTGATAACACCGGCTGCATGCGCGAGAATGCATGACTCATTGACACGTTCCTCAGGGGGATCAGGGGGCTCAGGCCAAGCGTGCAAGCGCAGCGATAAGGCGCGATCGGCCTAAGTGTTCGGCTTGTTACGCATCAGAACCTACACGTGACCTGTTCTGTCAAATGTTTATAAAGTGAAGTGAAAAGTTAATATGGCTTTTCTATTGTTTATTACAACAACAATTGCGGCAAAATGTATGCAATTTTTCATCGCCTGTTTTTTATGACGTTTTCACGTAAAATTATCGCCCTTAAACCGACTTTAACAGACAACCAGTTTTTTTGTATACTTCTGAACAAATTGGAATGCCTTGTTATAAAACACGAAATGACAATACAAACATTGTATAAATATTAAATTAAATATTTAATATATTACAAAAAAATACATTGTGGAGAACACATAAAACATTCTTCTTGTTTTTTTTTCCTTCAGCTTATTCCAAACAGGTTTATACGAAAAAAATACTTCTGATAACATTAATTATTTCTACTCATAATTATTGAATAAACACAGATGACGAGACAAACGGAAAAAAAAATTGATAATCAGTAAAAATTATAGTCAGTATAAGAATACATGTACAATGTACTAATATTCGAACGGAACTTAGCAACCGAAACTTTATGCTGACAACCTTCAAATAATAATGCTTCAGAAATAGCGAAATGACACTGTTGACAAGTGGCTCCCACGTGGTGGGCTGCAAGTCCGTAGCAGGTGCAGGGCTGCCACGACCGGTTGCCAACTGAGCGTAAACATTTCACGCATCACTGCTATTTTTCATGTAAAATGAAAAATAATTTACCATGTGATAATAATGTATTTGTATTGCTGCCATTATTTTTATTTTTTACAGAAATAATTTGTCTCATAAATGTGTGTAGACTTAATGTGTGTTGTTTATTACGTAGAAGAGTTCTTTGAGCTAGAATTCTTTTCGTTTGAATTCTTTTTATATTAGACGACAAGATAATATGAAAAATAAAAATAGATCTGACAATAGTCTTAAAGTATAGAAACTCCTCATTTATCATCTATGAAATAGCAGTGTGAAAAAATATTGATTCCATTGCTACATCAAAATATTAGAATCGTAGTCATTTCCATATACCTTGTCGTCTTAATCCGCCACAAGAGGTTCAGTACATGTTTTAGTACGTAAAAACAAATAAATTCGCCATTATATACCAATGTGTATATAAATAATATCAAGCTAAAAAATGTACTATCGTTTTCAGCAAACAATTAAAATTTTAAAATCATTAAAACAGAAAATGCTGCAAATGAATATTATGATTGAAAACATTTTAACTGGACTCGAATCGAAACGAATGAAATAGCTTTTCAGAAAATTGAATGTACATATTTTAATTAACGCCGAGCATTGTCATGTTAATTTGTTAGGTGAACGAGAGTGCGCTGGTCCGAATATTCGAATAACGTCCACGTCCTTGTATTTATTTATTGTTCCCCGTTGATAAATTTAAAAAACTTTCACTTATCTATTTTTTTATAATAAGTTGAAATTTGTTCGCTTGTTTGTAAGATGTAATCCCTCGAACTACTGAATTCGACACTGAAATATAGTTACAGCGATACGAAACTACGTTTTCCTTGAATAACTATCAGGCTGAAGGAAAACACCGTGAGGAAATCTGAACAGCTCGAAATCGCCAATACATCGTGTGAGATGATGTGGTGAATATACCTTTATCTTCCTTTAGGAAGTTGTCTATGGTTCTACAGTGAGTCACTTAAAGGCTGATATGATATGACAATAATGTGCATATTAACTAGAGTGACCACGAGTGCATAAAATTGTTCCATTTCAGGTTGTTTTAAATCTTATCATTTCTATTGTAACCCAGTAGCGATGTGCTAGGATAAGCTGGCCTTATGATAATGATAAGTTCGAACAAATGCGTACATAAGTTGCTTTAGCGGTAAAATGTATAATAAACTTACAGTATAGTAAATTACGAAGGAATACTACATTACACTTTAAGGCCTGAAAATTTGAATCGGCAAGGCCCGAGGATAAACTTTAGAGAGCATTTCAACAAAGTAGACCACCTGTGTTACACAATAACATGCCGATGATAAATTAAACACGAATTATTGAAGTTAAATTTCTTTACCCACGCTTTACTCGGGGAGTAAGCTGGTGAATGCGTGACGAGAGCGTTACGAAAAGTGTGATCGAGCGAGGCAAACGGTAGTTGAGAGTGAGATATAAGTTAGTGAAAATAGAAAGAGATAAAGAGTTACGTTTCGTATATTACTGTAGGGGCAAGAGAGAGAGATACGAGCACACATTTTCTTTCTTTCTTCCGCTCATTAAAAATGTATATATCGCTGTCAGTAGTTCGTTGGCGAGTTTGCTAATGTTACGCGAACGGTGATTTCTTGATTATTTCGTTCTTAAACAATTTTATAAATTAATATATTACTGATGTAAATATCTGATAATGAATAAAATTAAAAAAATCTATTCAAAAATGTTAATTTATCAATGAAACCCCATGATAAATTTAAATATTTGTAGAAATTTATGGATGATATACTTATATATGTATATATTATACATATAAACTTATATATATATATACATACATATAGATGGAGCTAAAGAAGTTTTACTTTAATCGTGTGGTCTAAAGGACACTCCTTTTTTCTTTTTTTTTTCTGAAGATACACTTTCTCGTGACATTTTATATGAAGGTTATGTATTAGTAATAGGTTTATTGTATTGTAGTCTTCGATAATGTTGAGTGTATTAACCGCCCCGGTCCTGTGATACGTGCTGTGAATTCCCTGAATTCGGTAGTTTGTTAATAAGCACGTCGATAAAGCTATTTGGAACCCCAACGCCGTAGACTAAAGGTGTACCGCCGCTGAATGTTTAAACGTCTTCTAAATAATTAAATTATAATAGCGAATATAAATTATGTTTATATTCCCTTATTCTGTTTCCATCGTTTGAACGCCATTCGTCATACATATATACAGCATACATGTAGTCAGTTAGATACACCTACCTGTATTATCTGTAGTAGTCTGTAAAAGAAATCAATAATCGAAATGAATATATATTTGGTGACTCGTTATAAACTTTCTAGGAAAAAAGAGATTTTATTGTTGTCGATAAAAATAAATCTCAACTATACTAACAATTTACAACCCAGTATTTTTATATGTACTCGGTTGATTATAAATCTTTTTATCTATAATTAATGATATCATAATTATTACCTATTATACTATACATATTCATTATATTAGGAGGATTATAGTAGACTAGCAGGACCGGCGGACGTTGTCCTGCCCCTAATACAAAAAAAAAACTTATATGCATGAAACGCTTAAGACGGCTTGACTTTTTCCGATCTTTTCAACAATTATCATTATATTTCAACCAATTTACAAATAAAAAAACCTTGACAATATGCCTAAACCTTCCCCGTGAATTACTCTATCTATTGGTGAAGATCGCATTACGAATCCGTTCAGTAGTTTTTGAGTTTATCGCGAACATCCAGACAGACAAACAAACGCGGCGGAAGACTTTGTTTTATGATGTGTATTGATAACTTATTTTTCTGTAATTTAAAATGTCCTTATGTAATCATTTCCTTTCTATATTTTAGTTTAATTCCGTATTATTTTTTGATTTCAAACTTCTATAGTGCATGCTGTGACTTGTTTCAAAGGCCTAGCTGTTATATGTAGCTTAATTATTCATTCAGGTGTAGTGTATTTATTAATTGATTGTCCATAAATAAATGGAACGATTACGAAACATTGCTATTTTTGTTTTTTTTTTCTTTCATTATGTGAATGAATTTAAAGTGTTGTTATTTTTTTATTTTGATGTGTTTTGGGTCAGGAACTAAATTGTGGAACAGTTAATTAATGACTAGTGAAATAACAGTGTTAAAAACTAAATAACAGTGATACAAAGATGAAATACATCGGTATTATACATTTATATTCCAAGAGCTATAATTTCGTGCCTGTAAATTCAGTAACTTTAGTAAAATAGTTTAAAACTGTGACTTATTGACGAATTTTAGTTCTTGATTCGTTATTTTAAAAGAAAGCTTTAATCCGTAGTCGGTGAAGACATTATCCCATAAAATTTTCGTTAATCCTAGATAATTCAAGACAGTATTTCATTTATATACGTGTAGCAGAGAATAAATTAAGGAATATTTTTTGTAGTTAAAAATATAAAAACCGATACTCGAGTTCACGATTATAATTGAACACAAATTTATTAGCGTGAGTGTGCCCCAACAGTTGACTCTCACTGCCACCCGAGGCACGTTTACAATAATTTCAAAATACAACGGACGAATCGAATTTCATTATAAAGATCGAATTTATTAAAAATCCACCTTTTCTGTTGATTTATCGAAATACGCACCGTATGCTAATCATCATTTTTTTTTCATCGAATAGAATTAGTTCGCAGCTTTCACGTGGCGCTCAAACCTCCGTGTATCCAAGAACGAAAGAATAGTGCTGACAATGCATTGTAATAAATGCAACCAAACAATCGGGCCTCCGTAATAATTTACTGCTAGTACAAGTATAAAACTATAAAAACAAAAGTCCTATTTATATAGTTATAGGCATATAGTACAGGAACATAAATTCTTGTTACATGTTAGTCCAAGTATAGTCCTCGTAAATCTTTTTCGTCGCTCCGAATATAACCGAAGTTTTAGGGCTTGCGCGTTATGTTGTCAAGAATTTAATAAAAACACAAGGTAAATGTATCATTATTATAGAAATCTATAATTAGCATTTACTTATACTTAAGTTGTCTCGTTAGAATTCAATACATACGCTTACCTACATATGTATTCTGCGTAGCTATATATATATATATATGGCGCGATTCAGCATTTATTTAAAAATCACACAATGGCAAGAACTGCCGTTCTACGTGTCTATGTTATTTACAATAATACCTAACGGTTGTCATGTGAAAGGATGTTTCCATCGATATTGTGACCGCGCCTACTGTGGAGTGGTCCGTTGCTCCCGGCGGCGCTCCGATGCACGTACCGATTCTAGGAATCAGAAGCGTTGACGCTGATGAGCGCACTACCCGGAATATTGATAAGGCTAAAATACCGTCAGGTACACCGGGCAACACGGACAACTCAACCTCTCGAAGACTGTATAATGCAATGATAAATATTTTAAGCCTAAACCTTAAATAACACTGGAAATATTTCCTTTTATTTAGTTTAAGTTTCAAAAGGCTATTCGAAACGATAGGCAAAAGATTAAAACATATTAGTTAAAGAACTAATAAGCTATCTAACACAACGCTATGTCCCTTCAAAGCTTCGCAGCTACAATTTAAAATGTAGGTCAAAAGTACGCCGAATAAGAAAAACATAATAGTGTGGATGCGTCGTGTGACACGGCGCGGGAATCGCGGGCTGCGAGCCGATTTGGCTGCCCGACGAGTTCCGAGCGTTACCGAGAATAATCGAACTGTGAATACTTATGTCAACAAGGTATAAAAGTCGCGTGGTTCAGTCGCGGGTCGACTTCATATGCAAATGTGACAATAATATACAGATATATTATTTAAATTAAAGCATAACTAAAAACAACATTGCGTGTATCAATCTGTACATGCGGAGGAGGTGAAACACCTTTGGCTTATATCTATAATGTAAAAATGATTCGCTGAATGTGTTGCTAAGCGCAAATCTCGAGAACAGCTAAACCGATTTCGCTAATTCTTTTTTTAGAATATTCCTTGAAGTACGAGGATGGATTTAACGGAGAGAAAATTTTAAAAAATTGCCTGAAAAAGTCTAAAGAGTTTTCTATATTCCCATACAAACGATTTGTAATAATACTTAAAACTCAATTTGAACTTTAATACTATAGCATAAAGTTTAAGTGTTAGTGGAGAGGTTCCGGGAAGGCAAAACAATTGAGTGACGTTAGTGTCGTATAAATATTAATGTCAATATTTATACGATGCTCCCGAATAGCAGAAAAAGTATTAAAAAAGAATTAAAGAATCGACTGTTAGGCGGTACGAAGTTCGCCGGGTCAACTAGTTATCTATATGTATATATAAAGGGAAGCTGACTGACTTAATGACTGACATATCAACGCAGGGCCTAAACTATAAGGATTAGAAACTTGAAATTTTGCACAAGGGTTCTTTTTATAACGTAAGGGAGCACTAAGAAAGGATTTTTGAAAATTCACCCCCTAAAGGGTAAAAACGAGGGAGCAAAGTTAGTATGAATGTTCTCTAATTTTCAAAGTTATTTCAATAAAATGTTGTATTTAGGTTACCTTGGATTAATAATTATTATTGCCGATATACCTTTTTGTGAATCAATCCCTAAGGGAGTAAGAGGGGTGCAAATTTAGTAGGTATAAAAGTTTTTCGTATTTACTTATATTATTTCAATGAACTTTGGATATTCAACCTTTACGATAGCGAAAAAGGGGATGACATTTTTTGTGAAAATCCGTCATTTTTGAACTTATGAAAATTGGTAGTTAATAATCCAGTTATAAAGTAATAAAAATAAGTTTCATAGTATTTTCCAATTTAAATAAATATCTTATAAAGACCTTTCAAGTTACAAACGCATACAAAGTCGCGGGCGGCTGCTAGTATATACATATGAGAATGCTCATAAGCTCTATACTATTAGATCCAGAAAGACACTTATATATACTCAAACACACACACGCACGCACTCACATACATAAATACTATGCGTTCAACGCGTAGTAACACGTAACGAAAAATATTCTCTACCATGTCATAAGAAGATTCACTTCAAAAATAATTCAGGCGAATTAGGTACATACAATTCATTGTTGTCCCACTGCTCGATAGGCGTCTCTCAATGAGGGGGGAATATACGGATTCAGTGATTACGTCACAACGAACGCATGAGTGGAATTTGAATTATTTAAACGCCATAGTCTAATTTTTATCTAGTAAATTAGTATGTACTCGTAGGGTTTTAAAATGTGACATATAACAGTAAGTAACGTTTCGTGTATCGTAATACTATCTGTATAATCTGGAATTACTATTATTAATTGATATTAGATTACTATGGTCCATAATCTTATGAACCATTTAATTTTAAAACGGGAGTATTCTTCAGACCCCGTATCTACGTGCTTGGCACCCTTAACTGATGCCACATAGATATCAGCGGTGATTATTGTATCCTGTAGGTGGTAGAGCTACGCTGAAGCTATTACTGGTTTCAGCATGAATGGGTCGGCTCGCCCGGGGTAGTACCACCCTCTCACAGAAAACCGACGTGAAGTAACAGTGCTTGCACTGTTGCGTTTCGTTCGGTCAGTGAGAGCGCCGGAGGCCCACATATTTAAAAGGCCGGCAACGCACTTGCCACTCCCCTGGTGTTGCTAGTGTCTATGGACGGCGGTGATCACTTACCATCAGGTGACCCACCTGTTCGTTTGCCCCATATAATATAAAGAAAAAAAAAATATTCGAAGCGAGCTACTTGAAGGCTTGCCTAACAGAATAAATTAAAGTGACGAGATGTTATTGTATTACATAAAGCCTTAAAAACATACACAGAAATTATGTGAAACAACAACATGGCATCGTAACCCTGAATTATTCAAATGAAAAACGCAACCAACAAAACAATAGAGTCCAGTGCGCACTACGATGCAATGAGTTGGGATGCGTTTTTATTCCGCATGTAGGAAAAATATCCGCAATAAATACAATCCAATCAACTTATAAAGTACACAAATAATTATAATAAAATAAAAATAGCAAAACATGTACTAATACGTTTACAGAGTAACCGAAAGATGCACGAAAAATTCATTACATTGCGGAGCGGCTACAGGTTGCGACCACACGCCACGTCGTGGCTACATGTCTCGTGCACATGCTGTGGCTGTACGCAAGCTACACAGAGATGTATTATGCCCATTATGCTACTCCTATACCTGCATGTATCGGGACGAAGTTTCGTCTATGGTCAGACTAAATGCAGATGTGGGAAGATATTATCGTTATGCGTTACGAACTATCGGATTGCGTGACGCTACACGCACCACGATAACTCGGCCGGCGGTTTTTGCGCACATCAAAGGAATTTAAAAGACGCTAATATCAAGCTATTGGAAAGACACAGGTGTTGGAACGTGAATTATGCGCCTTTATCGGAATGATTTTTGATGTTAATTTTAACGCGACAATTAGTCGAAGCTTCGTCACGCAGATATGGGAGTAGCATTACACAATAATATTATTTATTGATGTCAATATAGTAAATCTAAACAAATTGCCAGTCCCGCTGGTGCCGCGAATAATTCATGACTAGGTAATGTAAATAACCTGCGACAACACAACGTGAGGACGATAGGTAATTGAATAATATATTGTCATAATAATATTTCTTCTCGTCAAAATTAACATTTTTACAGATAATGTCGTGATAGCTATTAATAATATAACCTATCTAGGAATAGCCAATATGTGTAATCTGTAAGAGTAGCGAGTGGCCTTGACGAGTTGAATGCATTTTCACAAGAATAGCGCTACGCGAGCTGAAGACTCGCGACAGGCCGCGGCGGCGTGGCACGGCGCGGTGAGACGTACTACTGTCGCACGATCCAATTTTGTTTCACTTTTAAACTGTAATTTAATGTTCATTGTACAATAAATATTCTTAGAAAATACAAATAGAATACTATTATAGTACACTGATATAACTTATTAAATATTTCTCTACCGATAATTGCAATAAGTTTTCGCCTAATCGATATTGTCCTTTGTCTACGAAGTCTGATCAACAGCACAGTATAAATTAACAGTAAAACAATTAGAACATCTTAAGAAAATGTTGTATATCATGTGGAAAAAGTCCTATATCAGGCTTGACCAGGTAGTTGACGATTTTTATTAGGTACAGTAGCGTCGAATTGTTCCGTATTCTCAAGTATTTTTTTTTGACATAAGTAAAAGAAAACATCTATGAACTTATAACGATATTGTTGTTAATGATGTACTTCTGTTTGAAACTGAAAGTATAGAGCAACTATGTGAGCGATATTATAGTGTTATCAATAGTGATTGGCAATCGGTCGAGAGACGTGTGGCCAGCCATTCTCATTGCGGCGGCATACCGCGGCGAAATATAATTAAGATATGACGGCTACACTACTAGATTGTAAGTGTACAGAGTTATTCTTGCAAGTCATTGCCCTCACATTGCACTTATTTGTATACTTACAGGTGCACCAATTGTACAACCTTTTGAAGTGCTAACTTCTTATGGGAGGGTAAACCGCTAAGTTACGTAACGCGTTACGGCACCAGTCTGTCTGGCTTCCCTTTCTGTTACGCATACGGCAGCGGTAGGCAGGCTCCCCCTCATGAGCCAGTTGTTAGTTTTATAGGATTAAATAATAATACTAAAAATGTGCTTACACAAAATTCTAATGTACTAATGTAATTCTAAATTTTTTACTAAGAATAGAATATATTTTATAATCAATAAAAGCTTTTATTAATAAATAATCTTTCCTTACAATATCATATTAGTATATATAACATTTAAGTAATAACCTAAGCTTTTCTCAAGGTAAACATTTTCAGTATTAAGTAGTTCAACTTAGATTAGTTTAAGTTGTCACTTCTGTCGGGCATCCCGAGACGCCACCATTTTTTTTTTAAACTCACTAAGAACTTATTTAACCCGTGCCAAGAATGACGTTATTTTTATCGCAGTGCGAATTAAAACTTAACCTAACTTTTTACTGCCAGAACGCTTAGACGCTCGAAAGCAAAACTGCTTAGGAATGTTTTTATTTATTTAATATTTTAATGCGGTTCCCGCAATAGTGATCACTTTCTGTATCGCGGCGAAATTTACAAAAATACACTTCACGAACACAAAGCGAACCCTGACTGAGAGCTGTATGTAGGTGGTAGAGCTACGCTGAAGCTATTACTGGTTTCAGCATGAATGGGTCGGCTCGCCCGACGCGCGGGGTAGTACCATCCGACACACAGAAAACCGACGTAAAGTAACAGTGGTTGCACTGTTGCGTTTCGTTCAGTCAGTGAGAGCGCCGGAGACCCACATATTTAAAAGGCCGGCAACGCACTTGCAACTCCCCTGGTGTTGCTAGTGTCTATGGTCGGCGGTGATCACTTACCATCAGGTGACCCACCTGTTCTAATATAATTTTTCTAATATAGAAAAAAGACAGCAATAATTTGTGGAACATACAAATAGATGTCCTATATGGGATTCGAATTCACAATACGGAAGACGGATTTATAGCTGTTTTTGTTCCTAGTATATATAAATGACCTGCCACTAATGGTTGACAAAAGTACTGACATGGTTCTGTTGGTAAACGCCAATTCACTTATATTGAAAACGAAAAAAATATACTCAGTAGTTACATATCTAAATAATAAATGTAAACGCATATTTTATTATTAAATGTAAATAAACCAAAATCTATGAGATTTACATTTTTTATATATTATAGGGGGCAAACGAACAGGTGGGTCACCTGATGATAAGTGATCACCGCCGTCCATAGACACTAGTAACACCAGGGGAGTCGCAAGTGCGTTGTCAGGCCTAACCTTACCTAATATACCACATGATAATAGTAAAATCAAAACTAAAGGGAATTTAGAAGGTCTAGTTGATAATACTGTGTCCTTGAGTATTACACTTGATACTAAATTACAAAGGGGTCATACAGCCCAAACTTGGAAGAAAGATTAAGTTCTGTTGGTTTCGCAAATCGTAAGATTCGGCAGTTAACAGATATTGCCACTACTAGGTTGGTCTACTTCACTTACTTCCATAGCGTAATGTCTTATGGAATTTTACACCAGGAGACAGCAGCCGAGGTTCTATCTCAGCCAGCACATGCCATATTTGTATTAGGAAAACGGGCAACTCGAGCAATTTATAACATAGGACCTCGCGAATCATTATAGACTAAGTTTCAGGTATTCAGCGTGTAAATATCCCAGTACATGCTTGATAATTTAATGTATGTCAGTGAAAACTTGAAAAAGTAGAATTAATAAAAGACCAGCAATGAATATGATTTTAATACTAGAAATAATTACAAATTGCCCGTCCCATGTTTCAGGCTCAGTAACACCAATAACAGGCTTTTAGATAATAGTGTTAGGTTAAGATAAATTTTAAAACACCTTAGCGGTTTACCGGATATTATATACAAGAACCCTGTCAAGCTGGTTTTGATATCAAAAGACTATTTATAGAGTGGATGAATATGTGAACAACGCTGAAGTCTAGAAATAACACCCCTATCTGTACATCCCCTATAAACGATGGTAAATATAATGTATTATTATAAAACACATACGATACAATAATAACCCACATGTGGTTCTTGACAGTTCTTCTCGACGACTGGATTATTTTCCAAACCGAGGATAGTTTTCACTTTACAAGGGTTTTCTCAGGATATAAATTCATTAAAGCCCTAAATTATCTCTTTTAACTGGTGGAGATTAACATAATTAACATTTTTGTATCCCGAAAACAGTAATCAATGAAATGTTGGAGTTAGAACTCGGTACTTGGACGATTCATCAGAATTTAGCCTCAAATGACCAACGGTGACGTTTGTTACCATTCGAAATTCAATTAAACTGAACATGAAGCTATGAGTGGGAATCTTTTGTTTTGCTTGCCCGTGTAATTAAATTGCAAAGTTGATACCACGCCGCTCCGCGCCCACGCTCAGGGCTCGGAGTGACGCGGTGCAGCGCAACCTGCAACACTGTACTGTATCAATTAACTAAACTTTAATGGAAATACAACCTGCACTGTAATTATTTTGGTTTACGTTTTGTTGAACTAAATGAAACAGGCGCCGAGTTTTAGTTCCGTTGTTAGGTAGCCCATTCAATTTGTATGAGCAATTACTATTTGTACGTGCAACATTGTACCTCGTTTGGATTCTACACTGACGTAATACAATATTGGTTTAATGTTTATAATGGATGTTATGTAATAGTAGCGACCCGGTCAGTGGACCATGTCATGCGTAATACCTTAATAAATCATGGTTATAAAAAAGAAATAGAACGTGCTGAAACACTAACAATTTGGGATTATACTTTATATGTAAAAATTCAAAAGTTATATATTAAAAAAAATGCCCGAAAACAATATGTACAAATTGAATAACAGCAACATCAAACGGACACAATTACAGCCAAGTCCTATATACAGATGAAAGATTAAGTACAAAAACCTATATAGAAATAAGTAAAGTAGTTTATCAGGAGGGGAATTACCAACGCACTTGCGACTCCCTTGTTGTTGCTAGTGTCTATGGACGGCGGTGTCACTTACCATCAGGTGACCCACTTGTTCGTTTGCCCCCTATAATATATATAAAAAAAAAAAAAAACACTCACGCGAGAATTTTATGTAGAAAGGTGTTCTCGAGTTGCATTACAAAGGCATGAACTGTAACCGTTATTTATCATGAATATATGTATTATTATTGCCAATTGGAACGATGAATACGAATGAGAGAGTAACTACTCTAGTGTTACGCTGAGACATTATATATTTTATGCTGTATATTTTCAATCATCAATAAAATAATAGAGGTATGTCGTTGTGCACGCGTCACTCGAAAACTACTGGATAAATTTGGACCAAATTATTTCTGTTTTATCTTTTTTCTATACCACGATCGCGGAAAAGTGATGGTAACACACAGAGTTATCATATGTGCGTTGCCGATAATAACCTGTTTACTCTCCCCTTGAAGGACCCCATACTGTAACCCTCCTCGAAAAACCTCAGCCTAAAGCTCATTTCACAACCGGAGAGTTCGGGGAAGGAATCTCTTCTGGAACCGGACCCTCTGCGACCAATTTGGTTTCAAGGTGTGAAGATGTATTTCCTGCTCATCACGAGCGACACGGTGGTGCAAGTGACCTCAGGCATAATGTTAAATAATTCCTCGAAACACAACATATTATATAAACGGCTGAACACACCTATAGAGGCGACGTATTTTTGTCTTAATGGTTGGATACCGTTTGTGAGTTTGGGAATAAATCTCACGGTTTGTCTTTAAGTCGAGTCAAATGACCCAAGTTGGTATACTGGTATACAAGTGCTCCCGGCCAGAGGTGGAACAAGTATTTCATAGGTTATCGGACTTGCGTCTCGTATAACAGCAGGAGTAAACCATGGCCAATCACCATTAAATGTAATATATTTAAGTCAAAACTTTTTATTATATCCATTTTAGTAACTCATCACTAGGTGGCGTTGCTGCATATAAACTTCTCACTTCTCTACTTTTCAACTCCAAATTAGTGTACGTACATATATGAAAACGGAGAAAATTAAAATGATTTGATTTGTTGAAGCTATGACCGTTCATTGGATTACCTGTTCGGACACTCGAGTCGATCGAATTGTTCAAATCCATGCAAATGAGCCGGAGCTTTCGGTGAACGAAAACATCGCGATGAAACCATAGCATGGTTGTAGGGTTTTTTCTAACACCGGCTTGGCTAGCAATTAAAGTAAAGTTGAAAATCTGTCATCAAACACCTACAGACGTGTTCCAAGAGTCTATTTTTTTTATATTATAGGGGGCAAACGAACAGCTGGGTCACCTGATGGTAAGTGATCACCGCTGTTCATAGACACTAGCAACACCAGGGGAGTCGCAAGTGCGTTGCCGGCCTTTTAATATATGTGGGCCTCCGGCGCTCTCACTGACCGAACGAAACGCAACAGTGCAGGCACTGTTACTTCACGTCGGCTTTCTGTGAGAGGGTGGTACTACCCGGGCGAGCCGACCCATTCATGCTGAAACCAGTAATAGCTTCAGCGTAGCTCTAGCACATGGCAGCGCCAGTCCATGTCTAGATTTAGCGTGTTCACCATCTTAGACTACATCGTCATTTAACATCAGATGAGATTGTAGTCTTCTTCTTCTTCTTGTTTTGGTACCGCAGAAACATTTGCCAGTGTCAATGTTTTGTTTCAAGTAAGTGTCTTATGATAATTATAATGATCTAACAAGATGGTGGTCTCCTTGTTAGTACTTTCCATGGAGTTTTGGTGGCATCCCAGAATGCATGCTCCGTGGTATTATTTCCCATCCACTTCACTGGTGCATAATAACCGAACTATATTACGTAAGACACCACCAATATTATAAAATATAGAGTCTAATAACACAAGATTATGAATAAAATATAAAAACCACTACATGACAGACTAAGATCCCGCCAAAAAACTCCCATTTGATCGAGATTGTGGTCAAACATTAAAAACCTCTAAATTATAAAAAGAGAAACCTAATATTTATTTTGTTATAACTCAACTGTTTAATATAAATAAAAACAAACGACTGCGGAACCGCGAATCGAATAAAGCTAATATTGTATAGTGCTGAGCGGAGTACGCATTCAGTCGAGTATAATAGTGGACTCAACCTCGAAGTTGTTTTGTTCAACCCTATTAATATTAAAAACGAAAAAGTTTACGATGGGGCGGGATGGATGTTTTGTAACTCTTTCACGGAAAAACTACTGTACGGATTTTGGTGAAACTTTACAGTTATATAGTTTATACAGTAGAATAACTCATAGGCCATCATTGATTTCAATAAAATATGCGCTGTATAAATTATAAGAGTAACATAAATACAATTTATAGTGTTGTTGTTCCTAGAAATACAAACGCAAAAGATAGCGCGGGCAGCCGCTAACTTTTAATTTAGTTATAACATAATTATTATTCAGAATGTTCAATTCTCTAGTTTAGAGGTCCCAAGCAATTTGTCTCGTAGACCACTTCCCATCCCATATTTTTCGCCATCTGTAGACCACCCCTCCCCCTGCTTACCCGAGATAATTTTTTTGCATGTTTCTCATATTTAAATATATGTTTATTTTTTTCATTGATGTACATAGATATGTTTTATATGAGACGGGGAAGTATTATTTAAGTATATAATATGTGTGTATAGAATTGTTCCATTAAGCAAAAATTAAACTCACGACCCGCCTGAATGAGATCCATTATCGTCGACTCCCAATTGCTTCTCATGTCATTCTTATGAAGCGGTGATGGCTCAGTTAGTAGGGTATTCGGGCACAGCGTCGAAGGACGTAAGTTCGAATCCAAGCAACTGAGTCAGAGCGTTCGATGGTGGTAGGGCTTTTTCTACCACCCTCAGGTTGAAAATCTGTCGCCAAGCACCTGTTGGTGTGTTCCTGCAGCCGCACTTGAGAGCCAGCCTCCCTGTAGGTTTATCGTGACTTACCATCTTAAACCAGATCATCATGTAACATCAGATGAGATTATGTTCAAAACGATTACCAATAAAGTATTAAAAAAAATTGTTTTACATATATATCTTATACAGTTTATAAACAATTATACTTCAATTGTGAGCGCAAGTTCAGCAAAAGGAATTACTTCTGAGGTATGTTTTTAATACGTTGCATTTGTTGCAACCTGTGCTTCTACTCCTACTCGTGTTGCCCATATTTATGTGTCAAGTTTGTGATCGTGTCATTAAACTGGCTCTGCTTAATCAACGAACGGCACTTTATTTGCTAGTAAGTGAAATATAATCCGACAGCGACGCGAGACTAAATACCTATAATTGTTGTTCATCGACCTGTACTGCCAACTCGTAATTAGATATTGTGCAAGAAACGCGATAATTTTATATGACTGGCTGCATCGCTTCGAGTATACCTAGTGTCCTACGAAATTATGATATCGGTAATAAAATCGTAGCTAAAGACGAAAACACGAGCTCAATATATAGCTCAAACAATATTTCAGTAACAATACAAAATTATTTTATGCAATTAACAAATTAATATATAATTGGAAAAAAAGCCTATACCTTTATCGTAACATTTGTTTTTAATAATAATTGTGAAAAAGAATAAGTAAAGGAAAAAAATACCAGTGAACCTCCTGAATCACATTTGTAGGAAGAAATCTTCACGGCTACGATAGACCTGGAACCAGAACCTGTGGAGATGCATTACACGGATACATCGTACACAAACGCGTCGTTTCACCTGTTATCGAACCGGCACATGTCCACGTTTTGGATCCATAAGAAGTTAGGAAGTTGAAGTTATAGCGGTACTACAAAATAACAACAAGGAGAGTTGATGTCAGGCCCCTTGATCGATTGTAAAAAATAAAGCCAAATTATACGTCACGTCATGACAAACATGTTGCTACTTAGGTGGGGTAAGGGTAAAAATATGATGATGAAAATTAAAAAAAAAATCTTGCAAGTAAAACTAACCATTTCAAATTTTATAAAAATGTGTTTATAGCAGTATATCAATATTCTATAAATATTGTAAAACATGAACTCACTTTCTTTGCCTGTCACTGTTACTTTAATTCTTATAAACTACACAACAAATTTTGATAAGGTTCTTACTAGTGTTTAGGGAAAAGTCGACGTATTTTAATGAAGTCGTCAAAAAAAGAGTCTTCGGGCGCTTACTTATTATTGTTAAGGCTGAATACACTTTATGAGTTACATCGAAATAATGTATTACAGAATTGTACAATATAAAAATATCTATAAGATATGTCTATCTCCAAACGATAAACAACAGTAATCATTTTTATCTTTTATTAAAAAAATATTGTTTTTCATTTTGCGTCGCCATTTTGCCAAAATTACAGTCTTAATAATTATCCAAAGAAAAACTTTAATTACGTTGCTAATACAAATAAAAACCGCCATTTTTAACAGCAATAATTTCAATGAATATGTTAGGAGATGGCGGCTCAACATACATATTATACGCAATAAAAAGTTGCCAAGATTCGATTTTGGGTACACATGTGGGCTTCACTAATTCATATATGTATGGTTAATTTATCTGAGTTAGATTCGCATTATTGCATCCGAGGCAACAGCCCAAGCCGAGGTTCAACCACTTTGGCACTCTTCTGCTTGTTAACAAGCCGCCGCGCGCGCCCTATTAGTTCGGTGAAGCTGTGAAGGCCCCTCAAGCCAACAGTATATAGTCAGTTCGAAAAAAAAGCATGGACTTTGATGAATTACAAATATGGGCTTAAATCCTTAGGACACCGACAGTAGTAAATTGTATGCATGAGAAGCCGGGGCGGGCCACTAGTTATTTCATGTTTACACGCATATCGACTACACATCCAATAGCTCGAGTTCGAGTTTGTAATCAAGTTGTTATGCGATTTCACAGGAAAATACACCTCCGCAATGAATCCGCTATCAAACTTTACGATGTAGTTCTTACATGAATGGCTTATCTGGATTAATAAGTCTGTCGTACGATCTGTTTTTTTATTATTTTGGTTTTTAATGTATATTATAAAAGGCACTAATTATGAATATGAGATTAAAAAAATTCGCCCGCCTGACATCTTGTAGACGAATAAATAGGGTACAAGAACTGTCAATAATACTTTTACTTAAAATTATTTAATCTCAGCCAATTTATTCAAAAACAGAATGTATATTCAAAACATTTTTTTTTAAACAAGCGATCATTCAAATGCGCTAAAAAGCTTAATCGGATTTATTTTTTCCATGTGTATCCATCCAGCCATCTTAAAATAATAACGTTTTGTTTTTATTTCATTACCATGTACTTGTCGGTTAGGGTTGATCAAAAATTTTAGATCTATACGAAACTGGTTCCAATTCACCTTACAAGATTTGACCTAAATAAACATTGCAACTTGCAAGCTGAATATAAGATTCTAATCTATGCATATAATAAAAATGAAGTGTCTGTTTGTAATATCAAAATAACGACTTTTTACTGATTGGATATGAACGTATACACGATACTGATAACAAAAATACAATTTTTAAAACTTTTGTCTGTCTGTCTGTCTGTTTGTTGCGGGTAATCTCCGAAACGGTTGAACCGATTTTGACAGAAATTTCACTGACGGATAGTTAAAATTACAGCGGGTGACATAGGCTATTTTATTTTAGACTGGTGATAGAATATAAATGAATAAGAATAAGAAAAAACTCGTATCGAACCGCGGACACAACTAGTTCTATATAATTATTTACTATAGTATGTTAATTCAAAAACATTTAACTATAAGACTACACCACTCACTTCAGTATTCTCAAGTACTCTCACACGTGTACCGTGAAACATACATCCTTGGTACACGTGTATGTTTCACGAATTTATATATGTATGAAATAATAGTTAGCTTAGTTAGACTCGGGATGTTTGGTGACAGACCAAGCCGAGGCGCGCCGTGCGCCCTTGTGCTGGCTGCCCATATAAAATCGGGTGAGTGCCCCAAGCGCTCCCCTTGGTAGTCCGGTGAAACTCTGGAGGCCTTGCCAGGTCAACAGTGTAGTCAGTACGAAAAAAAAAAACTTCAGTATTCTACGTCAGCACTGTAACGATTATAATTCAGGCATATTTAATTTCTCGCTAATAAATATAAAATGACATAATTAATTGTTCAGTTTAATGGGTCCGCTCGGTGATTTTCATATGAAAGTACAGTAGTAGTGTAGTTTATATGTATATAGTTAAACGATTGTCGGGTCGTCGGGAACGTCTGGCGCAGATACGTGTGGCACAATAACGACGACAATGCGAACCGATTATATTCAGCTCAATTATTGTAATGAAGTGCGAGCGTTGCACCGCCCACGCGACCAGCCAGGGTTCTAGCTCTGTCGTCGCAAATTGATATCTATTCATAATCGACTACAACAACCATAGAGGTAAATATATAGAACAGTTATTGTTGTACACTTCGTGGTAAAAATAAAGGAACGCCAAATGAATTATGCGATGGGATTTATTTTTGAAGTTATACTTCTTTTGGCGTGTTAGGAAAAAATGATGAGAGTAAATTTTTACGATGCGCGCGCACACCGTCAAGAAAAACCAATACCCTGAAGTCAGTTGTAGTCAACAATTTATTCAATAAAAGTATGTATGTATTAAATACCTTTTTTCTATTGTTAGTGTTGTTTTCTCTACAAACGTAGAATAAGGCGAAAGATAAAACTTTTGATAAGATTTTTATATTGTTACGCCAAAGAAGTATAACTTCTAACGCGTGTACATAAGTACACACTACTTTTTTTTTATCAGAACTCCTCCAGCACTTTCGTGAAATTTGGTGAGATATTCACCAGCGTGTATTTTATACCTCATGTCAGATTAACCCTTTAGTTATAGAGTTTTTAGACAATGATAAGGCCCGTAGAAGAGACCCGCAGTTAGTTCGATGGCTCGAGCGATTATTTTCAAATGTTAGACCACATTTGGATAGCTTTGATAAATTAATATATTTTTCTTCAAGACACTAAATAGATTGATAGTAATTTGTGCTATGAGGATCCTGGACAAGTTCAATATATATTATAATAGAATATTTTTTTACACTCACGCCTACGGCTCCTCTCACATTTCTTATTCCCAATTTACTATAATAAATAGTTGAGCTACAAATAAATAAATATTGTGTGAATATCATCCTAGATCCAATATCCTATTAGTATAATTTTCTAAATATTTCTTGACGAATTCATTGAAATGTATAGAAATTAATGTAGGTATTGTAACGTCTTTTAATGGCGAATTACAATTAAGTAGATTGCATAAAAATCTATTTATATAGAGATCAGTAAAACGGTGTTGGAATTAAAACAAATTGAGATTTACTAACATTTACCAACCGACAGTTAACGTGAGATTTTATTAGCCTTTTCCCGCTTCTTCTGTAAGATAATGGTCAGATTTAATCAGACAGTTTCCCTATTTTATACTGACTTATTCAACAAACACCCTCTAAGAATGCTTTTTTTTCCAACTGACCTACACTCCTAGTCTGGCAAGGCCTCTACAGTTCCACCGGACTACGCTCTAAGAATGCAAAAAGTATACCGTAATACTTTTCGGTTATCATAGATCAACAAAATGGTGCTGGTAACGTTTATTATATGGAATATACGGAAGGAGTACAAACATAATTATAATGAATGGATATTATTTAATCAAAACTGTTTACAGAAGTTTTTTTATTCTTTGTGGGAATTTAATCGTTCTCTAAGGATTTTATTTTACAATAGCTGGTGCTCGCTACTTCGTAATCGCGGAAATGATTTTCTTCCATTAAAACTACGAACATACAAATCAGGGTTCATTGTAGACTATAACAATTATATCGAATTTTATGTCACATCGTCGTTGGGTTGGGAAAATGGTTTCTGAAATTCCTTTTCCTAGAGGTGTTAAAAATAAAACAACACCTGAGATGTCACTATTGATTAATAATACGTTCGGGCACGTGACAATTGTTGGTAACGCACTAACGTAGCCATAATTAATAGCCATGATTTTCAGTAAAATAGATCGTAATGCGACATCAAAAATTAACAAAATTGAACGAAATATATATTTGGACGTAAAAGGACTTAAATAATGGAGAATAGTGACTATGTGATAATTCGCGTTCTTTAAAATAAAAATAAAACATAAAACACTTTTGTATGCATAAATTGACTCAACTAAGACTTTTTGCCGAAATATGACACGTCTGAACCCAAATCCTGATAGAGACTATTCTAGACTATATGTTTCTATATATATCAAAATCAAATCAAAAATACTTTATTCAGTTTAGGCCCTGAGAAGGCGCTTATGAACGTCAAAGTTACCACCGGTTCGGAAAACAACCCAATCATCGAGAAGAACCGGCAAGAAACTTGATCGATTTGGTTTATCTTTTCATTAAACATATTATAACTCATATTTTTAAAACATAGTTATAAACATAAATACAAGTAATAACATTCGGTTTTAGTGGATGCACAGAGAGGGCGTAATTTCCAGGTGTCACCATCGTAAAAGCAATACTGTGGGTATGTTAATTTGCTTCTTGTTAACGGCTAACCCTTTGAAATTATGGTAATTACATTTAGTATAGAGGTAGCCTGGAGCGTGAAGAAAGACAGAATATGAAACGACACACCGGCGATGTGGACGAGAGCTAATTGCATCTCTATGCGGTCTTATTAAAAAATGTCTTGTAGAATTATTTATTCCAATGAAATTTACTGCTACCGATATTACATTACACTAGATGAATTAATTTTCTTTCGATTAAATAGCGACCATTGCACATCAGGTGTAACACACACTAATAGAAAAAAATAAAAATAATATAGAAAAAAAATAGATAAAATAAAAATAGAACTATTAAAAAATTCTTTCTTTTCATTGGAAAGAAGACATTTTCAATGGCCTTTTAATTTGATTAGCACTGGACCTCGGATTTCCGAGCTACACCAGGAAATTCCTCAAAATGGAATAAGAAATGTGTAGGCATTTATTTAAATTATAGTAGGTTTTTAACGTTCCCAAGATTGGGTGTAGGTAACTAAATATGGTCAGTGACGTTCTGGTGCATTGTTTTTAGTAAATTTTCATGAATTCGGATTTTTTTTTTTCAAAATTACTACACTGTTGACCTGACAAGGCCTCTGCAGTTTCATCGGACTACTTTTTTTGTTAAAGATTTTAGTATTGTAATAATAGTTTACAATATTTCGGAGTAGTTTATATCCCGCAAGTAACCATTTGCGCCAGGCTATAACTGTAGAAACAGGCGATAGTTTGGATTGTGCTAGGATTAATATCAGCCATAATGCCTTTCATTTTAAATAAATAGACTATATTATTTCTGGGATCCCGTCACCACTGTTTATACGCCTCGTCATTCTTTTAGGCCTTTTAACAAAGTTAAATTATTGTTGTACGAATGTTATACATAAATGATATATTTATATATCTATACATATATATATATATATATATATATATATATATATATATTTATATTTATTTTTTGTGTTCTGCGCAGTTATATTATAGCATCGAAAAAGTCTGTCGAGGACTGTAATAAATACCCTGTCGGTATCTATCTGCCAATAATAATTACATATTACACAGGAGCGAAACAATAACAGAAACATCGTTATCAGAATTGCAAAATCACCTAGTCTAGTGGTCGTAGTCCGGTGAATCTGTCGAGGCCACCGGCGTCAACAGGGTATGTCAGTTCGAAAGGAAAAAAACCCTTTCTTTCTAGTCAATAGTTTATAATTTTTAAAATGTTAATATTATTGAAGTTATTTTGTATAATAGCCATTTCGGTTTGTTGATATATAAGTAAGGAAAATAACTCATCAGTACCCACTAAATTAACAAAATCGAGTGGTAAACAGAGGAGAAAATGGTACTGAACCCTTTTACCTCCGCCCATGTACGTAAATACATAGCAATGTAAACGATATAATGTATATATAGAATTACTTGTAAGATTTTCGAATTAGGTATATAGAAACCCAGTAAGATTTGTTATAACTTGTACAGAATCTGAGCTTGCCATTTTCAATAACAAGAACATGTCTCAAACAATAAGGTTTCCTCACCGCGTGATCATCTCGTCATGTTTTCGTTCGCCGTCAGTCGAATCGTGTTACAAATGCAAATTCGTAAATGTACAAGAGTTCCAGAAAATTCTCTCCTACATATCGTATTTGACTAACATGAATAGAATCAATAGATACATTCATATATATTGGAATAGCAATTTTGAATTTAATTTAATTATAAAAGAATATGCGTTACAGATATATTAAAAAAGTTTGAATGTAAAACATAAATCGGTGAATCAATTTGGGGTATAAAAATAGTTGTATGAAAACGGTCGGCAGACTCTGCAGTCAGCAGAGCGCATGGCAACCCTAATGCACGTTGTAACATCGAATATTTAGTACGCAAATAGATGCATTCGCTCGGACTTTTGAATTTAGAAAATGAGCCGTTTGATTCGAGTTTGAAGACGATCGAGTCGTTCAGCGGACGGACACTCGCCTCTGGATAAGAGCAGGACTAACCAACCGGATACATCTAAGGGATGCAGTCTCGTCAGGGATATAAATTATGTGCACATAATAAATACAATCAGACAGTCCAGTACTAGTTTCTCTTTTATTTGTTAACCTATGTTCTTTATTGTTTAGAAGCGATTGATGAGCTATCAATTTTTTTTTTATTTCTGGTAAATATTTATTTCGTTTCTATGTCGTCGTTTTATTCGAACTTACTACGCTATTGGCCTGACAGGTGTCTACAGCTTCACCGGACTACTTCGATGTCGTCGACGAGTCGAAGCCTTTATATGGAAGACGCTATAAATCTCTATTCCTCCTACTTCACGTTACTTACGTCTAAAATCTTTATACCTAAAACTTTATCACAAACATCACTCACTTTCTGCACTCTTTCTCCATTTGAACTGTTAATCTCGCCATACCAAATCTCAGGGTCCTTCGTGTACGAAATTTATTTAACAAACGACACAGATGTCTCTCTTCGAGTATTTATAATGTTACGTCTGTAGGAAGAAACAGAACATGGGACGTTAAAAATGTTACTATTCTTCCCGAAAAGTCTTGGGAATCTTTACGCTAATCGGTTGTGATAAAAAGTTGCGAAGGTTAGAATCCACGACAGTGTTATCATTAGGCTTGTAATTTTTTCACGCGCCAGAGTTTGTATACGAAATTCAAGATATTTTGTAAACATATCAAGCGCTGATATATTTATATCTCTGGGCTGTAGGTGGTAAGAACGGTGGAATGTCAATAATAAGATCGACTGTTGTGTTATTTTACAACATATGTTGTTGTCACAAACTGTTGCCATTCTAATGTCAATTTAATTATGCGTATCGTATCGCAATCCGTAATCGTGAAACTCAGATTGTGTAAAATAGACTGTATTCATTTTGACTTTTTTTTTCTTTCTTCTAACTGACTACACTGTTGACCTTGCAAGGCCTCTACAGTTTCACAGAACTACTATTCATTTTGACTCCATATATGGTGTTTATAGTTTACCAAGAGTCGTGTCAATTATTTGAATTACATATTCGATGTATAATAAACTTAAATGTTTCAGCCAATCTGCGTTAACATGATAATCTAGAGATAGAAGATAATCTTCTTTAAGTACTGTTGCGAGCCCTTAATTAGGCAATTAATACGAAAAAACCGGAGTCGAAGTATAATATACGAATACTAGCTTTTCTCGCAACTTGGTCTGCGTCTTAGTCTGCTTAGTCTACTAAACACAGGCATGGTTTAAAGACTAGAAACTGTGACAAACTGGTCGCTCCATGTTTTAGACTCAGTAAAAGCAGTAACAGTTTTTTAGGTAATAGTGTTAGGTTTTATAACAAAGTCCCAAAGCATATTACCGATTTGCCAGACTATAAGGTTTAAGTGCCATGTTAAGCGGATCTTGGTGTCAAAGGGCTATTATAGAGTGGATCAATATGTGAACGATGGTGATGTCTGGAGTTGACTCCTCTCTGTGCATCCACTAAAATCGATTGTAATGTAAAATGAATTTTAAATATATAAGTATATGTTAAAAAGATAAACGCGATCGAGTTTCTTGCCGGTTCTTCTTGATGACTGGGATGTATTCCGAACCGGCGGTAGTTTTGACGTTCATAAGCGCCTTCTTAGGGCCTAAATTGAATAAAGTATTTTTGATTTGATTTTATTTGATACTTAATTGCCTAATTAGGGATTTACATTGCATAGATTAGTTAAATTAAATTTACATACAATAGTTAAATTAAAAGACACTCACAAAAGTTTGAGATATTAAGTTAAGAAGCACATATTTTGATAACAAATTTTTTTTTTAGGAGGCTTATTACCCTAAAGACAAAACCGAATTCCCAGCAATATTTAGGTCGCTTACATAAAATGAGATGAAGTTTCGCATAAAGCGCGACTCTTTTGTTATAAAATGCTAATTGGGGAAAGATGCGCTTGCAATTTATATTACAAAGATAAAGTTAGGAAAGCACATATTTTGATAACAAAACCGAAATCTTTTGTTTTTTTTTTTATTAGGAGGCTTATTACCCTAAAGACAAAACCGAATTCCCAGCAATATTTAGGTCGCATACATAAAATGAGATGAAAATTCGCATAGAGCGCGACTCTTTCGTTATAAAATGCTAGTTAGGGAAAGATGCGCTTGCAATGTATATTGCAATGATAAAGTTAGGAAAGCACATATTTTGATAACAAAACCGAAATCTTTTGTTTTTTTTTTTTAGGAGGCTTATTACCCTAAAGACAAAACCGAATTCCCAGCAATATTTAGGTCGCTTACATAAAATGAGATGAAGTTTCGCATAAAGCGCGACTCTTTTGTTATAAAATGCTAATTGGGGAAAGATGCGCTTGCAATTTATATTACAAAGATAAAGTTAGGAAAGCACATATTTTGATAACAAAACCGAAATCTTTTGATTTTTTTTTTTATTAGGAGGCTTATTACCCTAAAGACAAAACCGAATTCCCAGCAATATTTAGGTCGCATACATAAAATGAGATGAAAATTCGCATAGAGCGCGACTCTTTCGTTATAAAATGCTAATTAGGGAAAGATGCGCTTGCAATGTATATTGCAATGATAAAGTTAGGAAAGCACATATTTTGATAACAAAACCGAAATCATTTGTTTTTTTTTTATTAGGAGGCTTATTACCCTAAAGACAAAACCGAATTCCCAGCAATATTTAGGGTGCATCAAAAATGAGATGAAGATTCGCATAAAGCGCGACTCTTTCGCTATAAAATGCTAATTGAGGAAAGATGCGCTTGCAATTTATATTGCAAAGATACCCATTGAAATATTACGCAAACAAACAGATGCTACAGTTTCACAACTACGATCCATTACGAACTCCAAAGAGCCGTTCGTCCCCGGGCCGAGCTATAATAATTCATTATGCAATTTTACAAAAGTTTTTGTATCTATAATATAAAAATGAATCGCTAAATGTGTCGCTAAGCGCAAATCTCGAGAACAGCTGAACCGATTTCGATAATTCTTTTTTTAGAATATTCGTTGAAGTACGAGAATGGATCTTACGGAGAGAAAGATTAAAAAAATTGCCTGAAAAAGTCTAAAAACAATACTTTTCTATACTCCCATACAAACGATTCGTAATAATACTTAAAACTCAATTTGAACTAATGTTTAAGTGTTAGTGGAGAGGTTCCGGGAGAGCAAAACAACTGAGTGACGTTAGTATCGTATAAATATTAATGTCAATATTTATACGATGGCCCCGAATAGCAGAATAAGTATTAAACAAAAATATTTAAAGAATCGACTGTTAGGCGGTACGAAGTTCGCCGGGGACAGCTAGTTACATATAAAATTAACTCGAGCTAATCAACCGCGGCAACTTACTATTTTTCGAATAAACAACCGTCAAGAGTTGATTTATGTAAATGGGTTGTAGCTAAAATGATTTGTTAAGTGTGCTCGAGATGCGGTAATAACAACTTGTTATTTATGAACGAACGCCAAACGGTTAGCTTGTCCAGGTGAAACTGTTTACGAACTATTCGACCATCGCGTTTTAGGCACGCTATTTTAGATGGAATAATGCACTTTAACTACAGCCACGGGCACTAGGAGGGCTGTTTACAAGCTTGGCGTCTGGAATATACCGCGCCGGTATCTCAACTTGTCTGTATTATAGACGCGGTTGTTGTAGTCCATAGGTCATTGCGTCCCATTTTCTATTTGAAACAACGATATAATAACTAGATTGGTAGCAGATTGATCTATTAAAATAATGATAACCACCTACATTCTCATCCATCATATTCCCGATAACTCAAATACGTTCTGAATCAAAATTAACACTATATGGTAACATGCTACCCCTTTTTACACATACGCTGCATACAATAGATTACAATGGGAGAGACATAATCAGTATTTTAACAATTTTTATTTTATCTATATTATAAGCGTGAATAGCACGCACTGATGCTTCCCGCGGAGGAGGCGTCGGAGAACGCACGAAGCATCGCATTAACGCAGGGCTAGGAGGCTGTACTATAAGGTTCTCTTCCGACCCCTCCTTGATAGTAACAAATAGCAGCAAGTAATTCAAATTGTTTTTTTTTTCTATATTTAGACAAATGCAATCCGGTAACGTTAATAGCAATTTATTTATTTCAAAGTTGAAACTTTTGTAGCCATTATTTCGTAACAATTCAAATGTAAATTTGTGAATGTGACAAGAAGTTGTACAGATATTTTATAATCTAGTATATCCTGATTAAAGTACAAATTTAAAATATCTGAATGGAAACTTTGTATAGTAGCGTAAACAACATACATTGAGGAAATACATAAGAGATATAAGTCTTTCCCGCCACGTGAATCCTTTAATACCTTCTTTATATGTAAAGGCACCGTAACATGTAATTCACCCGCTTAGAAATGAATGGGATCATCATTTATCGAGCGACCCGTTCGTTCAAACAGTTGAGTCTTGTGTCATCGCTAATCTCTTAGTGGGTTTGCACATCCATCTTGAAGTTTGTTGTAGTTATCCAAACAAAATACTAATTGATTAAACCATATAATATGATTAGTATCGTGCACTTTACCCAATTAATTTCACATAATGCTTTTGTTTTTACTTTACACTAACTTAAATAACTGTGACTTAAGACACGGTAACATTTCAAACGTACCAGAAGACTGTGACACCCAAGTATAAATACGAGAATACAATTTATAAATATTTGGCGAGATATTTTGAATATGAGAGTGGTAATTTGTATAGCGAGTAGATGGCTAATATTCTATCGTTAGTAACAGGATAATAAGCTACTGCGTCTATACACGTCACAACAATAAGTGGCCGTTAAAAATCACTATCATAGCAAAAGGTTTAAGATCTGTCCATTTTAAATTGGGTACAAATGAGAACTTATCATCATGCCCATAGCGATAATACTCCGGCGCTGATTATTATAAAATTAACATAGCCTAAATCGTTGCAATGTGACGTGTACTCTTTTGTTATGGACTAAATCCTTATATTTGCTTTCATTATCTCGAATAGAAATAATAATTAAAAAAAAAACAAATACTGGTTTCAGGTATTCAGATACTGTTAATTACTATTCTATAATAGCCTGGCGGGCAATAGTAAAATTCACTATTCAATAGCTTAACAGACACAACACAGATAACTCCCACATATGTTCGTACACACGGGGTAGTTACACGTATGGTGGAAAGGTTTTATTTTTGTTTCTTCCATTGATTTTTCGAACTTGCTTAGTTTAAGTTAGCCGAGTTGACAAATAGGAAAACACATGCTTGACTTCGTGAGGCACACATGCTGGTACACATGTGTGTGTTTCATTAATTCGCAAATGTATGATTAGATTAGCTAGTTTAGCTTAGTAAGATTCGTGTTGTTGTATCCAAAGCAACAGCCCTAACCGAGGTTCGGCCACTTCGGCACCCTTGAGCTTTGTTGCCAAGCGGCCGAGCGCCATAAGTGTTCGCCCCCATTAGTCCGGTGAAGCTGTGAAGACCTATCAGTTCGTAAAAAAAGAAAAATCATTGCAAAATTTCGAATTTATGTTGATTCGAACAGTGGTCGAATACGCTATCATTACCCATTATTGCTTTAAATATCATAACCAAGCTATACAGAAGTACCGACACGTACCAAGGTAAGTAATAAGAACTTTATTAAGGAAGAGTCAAAGTGAATACAGGTATTTAATTAGTTTGCGACTGAACACAGATAGCGCTCAAAGTACAAAGGAAGTCATGCCGAGAGCCAGGCAGGCCGCCTTTTGTGATACGGTAATGTGGTATTCCGAAGACGCAAGAGGTCGTATTTAGATTCTCCGTAGGAAAGGGGTCTCCACAATATGAATTTAAAAAATATCTGAATGTATTTCTTAATTCCCACCCCCGACCTTTAAATCCAACGTTTTTAAACTAGTACATTTCTTGAGTTTCCCTTCGCCAAAAATATTATTAAAATATCGGTGGCTGGTAGGGTGTTCTGACACCACGTCGAACGATCCAGAGTCTTGGAAGAAAGAAAACATTGTGACTGAAGACAAAGCACGGTAATAGTTTTCTTCTGTTATTTACCATCTAAAGCACCTATTGGCGTGATTTGATAGAATAATTTAAGAACCAATGCTATTTTAAATTTAGCGTGTAAAATGTAATGCTACCATATAATATCAAAATATCAAGCGGTGAAACATTAAAACCTGTAATGTATCAAAATAATTCATAGTATCGCCACATAGTAGGTAATATACAGAACTATAATAGATTTACCTGCGGGTGCCGGTTTGGCAAAAGTCACAGTGACAAAGTGGGACATTCGAAGCCATTATTAATTTAAAATTTTCATTTTCTACACTGCACAAAAAGCTATTATTATATTTCAAAATAAGTATGAAATCTCATAATTCCCTCTCGGAGTAGAGCCATTGAAGTGTTCGGTGCGGCCGAGCGAAACTCGATTTACGAGGGCATTCTTAATGGAAGCTTTAATAAAGTTCGCCACTACCGGCTACGGCACGGCGCCTCGGCGTTGTCGACGTCTCCGCCGTACCGCGTTCAGCAGTACTTTTAACGTCTCTATTCAATTTTGTAAAACTACTTATTTTATATTCTATAAAAATCAATCTCGGTCAAGTGTACTACAGCTAAATAGAGAAAATATATTTTCCTTCCAAAATACTTACATTGTATATGTGTACACCTTTATGCCATTCACAATCTAAAGTTAATAATTCATATACCAAACATATATTGATGCAGCAAACAGTATATATAATTTTTTTACATCAAAACCGCTTGACATTGTACTAGAATTTGCTATCCGGAAAAACCGATGCATTTTGGGACTTTGTTATAAAATTAAGCCTGATACATGCAATAGCCGATTTGTGACTTTTTTTGTATTCAAATTATGCCGGTTTTATTTACATTGTACAAAAACAAGGTTTTCTAAGTTTTTACGAACATACATACACAGAATGGAGCCAAAAGTCCACAAAAAAAAAATGCAATAGTGTATGTTTTTTTTAATAGATCTCATTTAACGTATTTGTTCTAAACGACCGCCATAATTCCTTTTAATATTTTAAAAATAATTTTACATTCGTTTATATGTTACATTTGTATCACATAAGACGAAACTATGCAGAAATATGAAAGCTTTCTTATCTCTGTAACAACAACGGGGCGGCGCGGCGTGACGTTGTACCGATAGCGTAACGCCACTAGAAGCGTGAGAGCTTTCAGCATATGAAATAATGCCGCAGTGTTTGCTCAGGCACTCTAGACTAGAGGGCGCCTTACCTGCGCGCGATAACTTGCCGGCACGGAACTTATCTGAATCTTGCATTGAAGCCATTTACAAATAAAATATTGTTCTTCTATAACACTTTTTGACTTGTTTACTTATATGTCGGTTACGATAGAATTTTGTATTTTATGTAGTACCAACTTCCTGATTACCTATACACATACAATTTTAAAACAGCTACAGACTTCAAAATAGAGGGAGAATAATGAAATATATTTTCAAATATTTTTGGTGGCGAGAGGATGCAGCAATTTTGTATTTAAAAAAAGACCACATAATTAAAATAAATAGCGAAGTTTCACACACGAACGCACAAGAATAAGTAAGCATAAATAAAAGAGATGAAATAGTTTCTCTGACAAAACCCCGATATAAGTATATTCCCGAACTCTTACAGATTGCCAGGAAAATTAGTATTATGAATTTTTATTCTGGCTATGCAGCTGCTGAAATAGACTGCTTGACGTCTGTTCTCATATATTGAAAAACATTTATAATATATATTACAATCTTTTAACACATATATGTAAATTGTAATTAATAATTATGTAAAACAAATAATTTCAAAGATAAACTTAACTTAACTTAAGCTACAGTTAATTTTTCGCTTAATCTCTACACAATAGCACAGAATTACTTTTAATATTTACCATAGTAAGGAATAGTCGTCTATAGGCACATATAATAAAGATTATAGTGTAGTAGTCCGGTGGAACTGTAGAGGCCTGACGAAGCCAACAGTGTAAGCCAGTTCGAAAAAAAAAAAAAAAAAAATCATAGTGTCTGTCGTATTCTCGTTAAACGGCTTAACCGCTTCTAATTAGACCTTCATTAGTAGGTAAAATACTTTTTAGTGTACATATCATTACGCTTTTCTAAGACGATTAAGCAGTAATAATAAAATTTAACATTCTAATTTTTAGATCGATTGGCAAGTCGTGATTGTAAAATTACAAAAAAAGAAAAGTAACAGCTCGTATACAGCTCATCAACAAAGTTTTGTCTATTAGAATATTCAATGGTGATAAGACAAACGAATAAATGTTTGTAAAGCAAGGAAAATAACTTGAATCTCATCGGATATTGCCGGTGCGGATCTATACGGCAGATTGGCGCCGCGATGGGAGCTTGCTGATCATAACGAGCGAGCTGTTAGCGAACTAGGGTTGTCACACAGTATCCTTACATATAAAAGAAATATATAGGTCATAGGATTATTTATGTTTAACATCATTTCATAAACCTTTATTGCATACTATTGAATTGACTAAGTAAATAATATAGATCCTCGATAAATCTAAATTCAGGGGACATGCAAAAAAAAGCATTTTGATTTAAAAAGATCAAATTAAAAATTTAAAGCAGGTAAAAGTTTATTCTAATACACTTCTAAGAAAGTATGTACAATTGTACATATTGTCGACAGTATTTTTATAAGATCTCCACTTTTTCTTCCAACCGGTAGAGGAATTTAATTTACAGGTAATATATCCATTATTAACGTATACGAAAGAAAGAGGGTCAAATATATATACTTGCCAAAGGCCATAATTATGTTCTAGTGTATATGAGGCTTAAAACGATGGGAACAAGCATTTCTTTCGAGTTGTAGTGAATTTTGTCTGATCTAAGTTATATTGTAATTGATTCGGGTTTAATTAACTAAATCATAAATTACCGGTCGCTTGATAGGTGAAATAAGTATTCGATATCCACACAAGTATCGATGTTCGAACTAGTACGTGTAATAACCAGGAATTTTCCAAAATTACGTAGATTTATTAATTTAACTTAGTAAGACTATCGAGTGACAGCTAAGGAAAACAGTGTGGAGGAAATATGAATTTAAAAAATGGTCTTGTAGTATTGGCACCTTGAGGGAAAAAAATAAAACTATCGTTGTTCGGAGGATGAAATCGCCAATACATTGAAGGCTGATATGGTGATTATGCACCGTAAAAAGGCTTTTGGCCCAGTAGTGGAACCCTTTAAAGTTTATTATAACATACAGGTCTATAAAATGGAATATTCCGAACATAAACATTCCTTAAATATCGAAACTTGTAAGCGCTTCAAAATATTTTATAAGCGGTGTAAGCGCCCTAAACAAAAGATTTCACATGTTGCTTTTAGTGGACACGTACGACATTGGATATTCCACAATACCTAAGACACCGAAGTTAAGGACACACTACCATCTGAATAATATTAACTTTTAATACTAATGTAAATGATTCGGTTATTTATATAGTTCAAGTCAACAAGCTTTATCTATGAGTAAGAATACGTTCAACGCATACCAATGAACCATTAGTTATTCCAGCGTCACGCGATAACTAAATTTTTAGGAGTCACTAATATAGATGAGTTATCAAATGGATGACAACCCTATTGGAGCTCGGTAAAAAAGAACGGAGGGTGGTCCGAGTGTCCGCCTAACAACTCCCGGTCCGTGGGGAACTACATCGGAAATAGAAGGGTTCTATTAATCCGTGCCATTGGTGCTTTTGTAGAATTCAAAATGTATTTTTAATTATTTTTTATTCACTTTCCAAAATACATTTCTCGTTATTTTTCTGCTATTATATATGCTTGTCAATAATGTCGACTTTTTATTTGAAATGTACAGGCTTCTCATTGTTCCAATTTAACAACAATTATAGTTATATCGATACAGTAATAGTCACGTTAACTAAAAATATATAACTAAGAAATAATTATAGATAACCAACTTCTATAGAACCGGAATCCTGTGAGCTTACAACAAGGCGCAACTCTTAAAGTACCTCGTTCATGGCGCTTATTTTATCGGATACCTGGCCGATGTGAAACGTGTATAGAACCGTGGGAATAACACACACGCCTCCGTTGTTCATAGTCTTAACAGTATCCCAGATAAAAATTGAACGAGTCTGTGCGTTCCTAATGTCCAAAACGAATGCAAAAATAAAAGAAAAAGATGTGTAGGCATTTTATTTAACTTGAAAGTTATTGTATTTTTATATATTGTTTTGTAATGAAAAGAAAATATATTTATTAGAAATGGTACTCATATGTAATAAGTAACAATGTGGTTCGCCGCGACAAGTCGTTAACCGACCAGTCGATGGATAAGGGACCTACACACGGAGCGGATACCGCGACCAGATGTCCGAAATTATATATTTGTTATTGTTATTATAACAAAAGACTCCGTAATCCTAACAAATATCCTTACTAATATTAAAAAATGCAAAATGTTTCATTTGTTACGCTATCACACAAAAAATGCGAAATGTGAGTATAATGCAAATTTCTTTGTTACACTACACAAAAAAAAATGCGAACATTATATATTACATGTTACGCCTCTAACACAAGTGAAGCCACGGGCAAAGGCTAGTAACATTATACAATAACCAAATAAGCGAACATTTGAACATACATTTCACCGTAATTACTGCATCGCAATCACATATATATTTATCAGCTCATTATTATCCTCAATGATTAACTTGCAGTGTATTCCGACCGCAGCGAAATAGGTACAGTTCACGTGTTATACTTTCATATGCGATACGGTCAGCCGTCAGATACCGGGACAGTTTATCGCCTGATCAAATAACAGGATTATCGGAAACGTTGGGCTTTGCTCGTGAAACGGTTACGTCCGAACGGGCACTATGGCCTGTTTCAGGGTACAAGCGGGTGCAGGTACTTGCGCGGGTGCGTGTAATTCAAATGTACGTAGACGCCGCTAGTATTCACGCATTCACAATGGATACTCTGAAGTCGGAAAAGTTATTTGGCTTAGTTCCTTTTAATGTAAATTTGACCTATCCTCCCACGGGACCAGTATTTTTTTGAAGTAAATGTAAAGTAAACTTGAGAGTAAGTCGGTGAATCCGTGGCGAAAGCGTTACGAAAAGGGTGATCGCGCGAGGCGAACGGAAGTTGACAGGAAGATATAAGTCAGTGAAAATAGAATGAGAGAGAGTAACGTTCCGTATATTACTGTACGGAAGAGAGAGCGAGGTGCGAGCGAGCACACATTTTCTTTATCTTTTTCTCTCATAGCCAGTTTATTTTCGTGTATCCTAGACACAGTGCAGGCCTATAAACATATATATACTTAGTCTGGCCATAAATATTGTTACAATTAAAAATAAATCAAATATTACATTTGAATTTGGAATCTGTCGTTTTTATATGATTGATTCATTGAGTTTTCTCATTTGGGTGCCAATACATTGTACAATATTTTGCGATATTAAAATGGAGTGGAGTGATAAAGAGAACCGAATCGCTGTGATTGCATTACACAAAGTAGGTATGGAGCCAAACGCAATTTTTAAAACTCTCCATACGCTTGGTATTGGTAAAATGTTTGTGTACCAGGCTATTAATAGGTACAATGAGACCTCTTCTGTTTGTGATAGAAAAAGATCTGGCCGTCCACGTAGTTTTCGTACAAACAAGGTGGTCAAAGCAGTAATGGAAAGAATTCGAAGAAATCCTGTCCGAAAGCAAACGATTTTATCTCGGGAGATGAAGACAGCACCTAGAACCATGTCGCGTATTTTAAAAGATGACTTAGGACTTGCAGCCTATAAAAGACGTACTGGTCATTTCTTAACTGATAATTAAAAAAAGAATAGGGTGGCAAAATCGAAACAAATATTGAAGCGGTTGTAAAGGTATAAGATTAGCTTTGGACAGCGATGTAATTTACGTTTATATTTCGAAATTTTGTATAACTCTCAACGCGGTTAGGTAAACTTAAAAAAGAACCGTATGAAGCAGTAATCTTCCGCAGAAAGCCCACAAAGCGAGGCAGCCGCCCGGCACGTTATTAAGTCGCTGACAAGCCACTAGCACCCGCACCCACCCGGACACTGTGAAGCCCGGATTAGATATTCACAGTTCAGCTTTTCGTATTAAACCCGTCATCGGGCTTCGATACCTAACCACTAGACACGCCCCCACGTCTACACACATCGCATAATCTGAAATACTGTATGTGTAAATAGCTATTACTGGTTTCAGCATGAATGGGTCGGCTCGACGGGGTAGTACCACCCTCTCACAGAAATCCGACGTGAAGTAACAGTGCTTGCACTGTTGCGTTTCGTTCGGTCAGTGAGAGCGCCGGAGGCCCACATATATTAAAAGGCCGGCAACGCACTTGCGACTCCCCTGGTGTTGCTAGTGTCTATGGACGGCGGTGATCACTTATCATCAAGTGACCCACCTATTCGTTTGTCCCCTATAATATATATAAAAAAAAATACATAATGTATAATATTTGCTCCGTTACTAACGGTTCCAGCGTTATATCAGAAAGTCAACCTTCCTCAATGATTAGAGTATAACATGCAAATAAAACTTTTCAAATCCGACTGACACTTTCCGACATCATCGCCGTCGAACTAACAATTTCTCAAGATTCACAATATCAATATAAAGTTGTGGTTATAATTGTTATGCGCCTGTTTACTTTAAATATCATTTACATAACTTAAAGTAGTGTTTGTGCGTAAAGCAGAGAATGCGCCTGTGACGTAACCGAGGTCGAGGGTCATTGCTGCGAATCTCGGACTGGCAGCCGTCGCGTCGGAGTTCACTGGGTCATTCAAGATACTGACGCGACCTTCTATCAATTCACTCTACATTCAAATCAATAGAGTGCGATATTGAATGTCTTGCGTCACGCAACACGCGCGCAATTACACATAGCGGTATAATATGACAATTGATAATATGAGACCGTATTCATTGGACGGTTGTTATTATTACAGAATTCAACTTTAGTAAACATGTAAATTATTGCATAACAGAGATATTGATGAATTATGTACATGAAATAATGTATATAAATGCAAAGTGTTGTCAAATAAAATCAAACGAACTAAACCTCACTCATATATCTCAAAACAACATCAAACTCATATAGAATATGTAGATAATTATTAAAAAAAAAAAACAGGATGTATCGTAAATACACACGATAGAAGTGAAATTTTTGTGTTTCTGGGAAACATTTAAATTAAAGAAAAGCAACTAAAAGCCAACGTCACGCGCCGTTCCCAGGCGGTCACTCATCCAAATACTGACCTGCACTAGACGTTACTTAACTTCGGTGATTCGACGAGAATCGGTATTTTTAACACTCTACCCGACACAGTGTTCCTTACCTCCACCAGTATCCGTCACCCAAAAAGGTTGCCAATCAACATTTCAAAGACCACCCATAAAAAGTATACTTGAATTAATAGTTACTATTACTTATTATTCTAACAAATATTAGTTGATCTTTATTACGCATTTATCGAGGAAGGTTATGGGCTGTCTAACATCACGCTACAACTCTCGGGAGTAGATCAATTATCATACAAATTACAATTCAAAAAGTGACGACCGAGAGCGGATAAAATTAAGACATAACTGAAATCGCGGGACTACAGTTCGTACATTAATATACTTTATTCAGTTACTTAAAGAAGACGTCAGTATTTTACTTTTTCTTAGAAACAACAATTGCACTCATAGCATTCCTTGCATACACTACATAAGTGCTATGTAGTTTATTTATATAGCTTGTATTTGAAATACCGAATGTTTATATAAAACCATGCCAAATCAGTATTTACGAAGATAAAGAAACGGGAACTTTACGTTAAATATCACATGACGTCACACATTCTCGCACGGTCACTTTATGTTTTAATATCACATGACGTGACACATTCTCACACGGTCACTTTATGTTTTAATATCACATGACGTGTAACTTTCTCACGCAGTCACTTTATGTTTTAATATCACATGACGTGACACAGTCACTTTATGTTTTAATATCACATGACGTCACACATTCTCGCACAGTCACTATATGTTTTAATATCACATGACGTCACACAGTCACTTTATATATTAATATCACATGACGTCGCACATTCCTCACACCGTCACTTTATGTTTTAATATCACATGACGTGTAACTTTCTCACACAGTCACTTTAATGTTTTAAGATCACATGACGTCACACATTGTGCACACAGTCACTTTATGTTTTCACATGACGTCACACATTCTCACACAGTCACTATATGTTTTAATATCACATGACGACACACATTCTCACACAGTCACTATATGTTTTAATATCACATGACGTCACACATTCAGACACAGTTACTTTATGTTTTAATATCACATGACATCACACTCTCACGGAGGCATGGACGTAATTTTCGACTTCTACTTTTTTTTACCCATTACGTTTCCACCTCAATCGTATAATCAAATATCTGTGTCTTAAACATACCGGCCATGATATATCTCTGGATTGTACAACACCGTACACAGTTCTGAAACACCTAGATATAATATTATAATTTACTAGTTGTTACTCGTAACTTCACCCGCGTTAATATACATCTGATGTATTCGTTGGGAACAGTACTTTTTTTTTCGATTAAAAAGTACCTTTTACGTCTTTTTCTGTACCCGTCATAACGTGTAGACAAAGTTTCATGACAATCGGTCGAGTAATTAAGGCTTGACAACGTAACGAACAAACTCACATTCGCATTTATAATATGACAAGTATATCGTCGCGCCGCACCCGTCGAACCGCTGCGTACGTGCAGCTTATAATTATATTAATCACCGTATAATTAACGCTATTACGCTACGATATGCATATGAGTGATTCGCATTTTATCTTCAGTATTAATTACATAAATAAATGAACCGTTTAATCACTATACACATGTTTTAAAATTGCAGATAAAAATACACTTATTCCGAGTCAATTTTATTTTATTTACACTGAGCGAACTGTCTGCGGCTTCGTGCGCATTTTTTATTATACGCTGTAATTTTGTTTTTCGATCTGACTATACGCTGTTGCCTTGGTGGGCCTTCACAGCTTCACCGGGCTAATGGTGCAGGCGCTTATGGCGCTCGACCGCTTAGCTACGAGCTCAAGGGTGCCAAAGTGGCCGAACCTTGACTCGGGCTGTTGTCTTGGATAGAACAATGCGAATCTAACTAAGCGGAACTAGCTAAGCTAATCATACTTATACGTATTAATGAAGCACACATGTGTACCTCATAAAATCATATATGTATTTTGTATTTGTCAACTTGGCTAAACTAAAATAAACAAGTTCTAAAAAACAAGACAAAAAATAAAACTCTTCGACCATATGTGTTATATCAAAAACCTTCCTGTGTGTGTGGTGTGTGTGTATGGGTGTGTGTGTGTGTATCCTAACTCAGCCCTCCCAATGATACTTGAAAATCTAATGTACGTCCGCAAAAACTTAGATAAGCTAGATTTCGTATAGGACCGACATAATCTAAATACAAGAAATAATAACAAATCGGTCATTCCATATTTTAGACTCACTAAGACAGGTAACAATTTTTTAGGTAATAGTGTTAGGTTTTATAACAAAATTCCAATGCACATTTACCGATTTGCCGGATACTAAGTTCAAGCACCATGTCAATCAGGTTTTAATGTCTAAAAGCTATTACAGGATGGATCAATATGCGAACGATGGTGGCGTCTGGAAATGACACCCTCTCTGTTTTAAAAATATGAGTTATAATATGTTTGATGAAAAGATAAATTAGATCGAGTTACTTGCCGGTTCTTCTCGATGACTTAGTTGTTTTCCGAACCGATGTTGACGTTCATGAGAGCCTTTTCATGGCCTAAACTGAATAAAGTATTTTTGTTTTTTTTTTCATGTCAAAAGATCCACGTACCTATACAAATATTCAAGACTATCACTGAACAGTGCAAAAGTTGATGAGTTACCATACCACCTTCGACCAAGATCGACGGATCAAAAAATGTTTAAATTTCTAATCTCAAAACGATATATTACTAAATTCATTTTTTATACACAACTTTATTGTTGGAAAATTAATTTTAACAAAATAAAGAATAAAAGTACAGTCATCTCTCAGCCGGTAATTGAAGAAAGAATCGTGAGACCGGAGACGACCGCCTGCCGCCAGTATTGACATAATTCAGCGCCTACTCTGCGTACCGAGCTCACTCCTAACTAGATCAGCTCGCTCTCGACGTCCGCATTATTAAATTTGATCGCGTCGAGAGAGCGAACGACGCGACGGGAAATAAGCGGTAAGCCACACTAAACTGCCACTACGCCGCGCCGCACCATTGACATTTCTTTCGATTTTTATCCAGTATTCTTCATCTTCTATATAAATAAAATCACTAGCCGAATATGAATGTAATAAGCGCGTCATTTCATAACGGCATAATTTATTTTTATCTTGTGTTCGTAATTGTCGGTACAAGATTTTGTTAGGTTCACTATACTAATTTATATAGGTTTATTATACTAGTTTATATGTATGTATTCAATCCATCGTTCATTACATATTTATAGGACTTATTTTTAGTTGTAAAACGTGTGAGCAGGATACTGGTAATCGGAAATAGGGTTGATTCTTTATTAGTAATTCGTAACGTTGGAATTACCAAAATTCATTTAGTTATTTTTTTTTTAGCATTTTTGACGTATTTTTGAATAAAACTACATTTTGTATGATAATATAAGCACCTCAATCATTGGGTATAAAGCGGTCGAACATTTAGTATAAACGGCAGTCGATGCTGAGACGCAGACGAATACGCAAGTTAATGGTACGGAAAAGTTTAAAATTTGGTTTAAGTACTTAATTTTCATATCAAAAAGTGAGATAGTGAATGAGAAAAAAGACACTAGCGAGATCTTCAATAATATTGTCAAAATTGACAGATTGAAGTTAAGTTTGATCAGTTGCCATATCATTTAATTATATAGGTAGTCAAACTGTAAAAGAAAGATTTACATTCATTTTCTTCGTTAATCCTCCGTGTGAAGACGGGGCGAGTAGCTAGTTAGTAAGTAACTAACTTTATAATGAATCAAATCTAACTAAAGAACACAAATTTAGTAACAAGTTACCGAACATAACTAAAAGAAACGCACAGAATTAGCAAAAGTCCTTATGATGTAAAGAATATTCGTACACCAAGATCCATAGGGTGTGATAAGAATCTAGATTCTCCGAGAATAACTTCAGAAGATCTGCCGACATCACAACCGCAAAGATAAGGTTGATATAGTAAACGACGAACATGGGAACTAGCTAAGAGTAGGCAGGCGGCCGATCCGAACTGTATGAATTACTATGTAAATGCGCTTGCGAGTCGCTCCATCTTCGAACGAGGATTAGGATAGGATGGCGCACTTAGCTTTTGTTACACTGCGAAACCGTTGTTACTCTTATAGGAAATAATATAAAAGTTTATTCTAGAACGGTGACTCTGCTGTCTCATCTTGTGCTGTAATCCCCGCTAAATCTGGGAATAAGATATTGTACGTAAAAATTCGACTGTCTTCACATAGGGTCCGGAGTTTTAGAATCAGTCGGTTTATACCGGTAATCGTAAAATAACCGATGCTGTCGTGACGACTGCTTTTAGTCTTCGTTGATACCGCACTGTACCCGCAATTACAGCGCACTCAGTTCCGGAATAAACAAACTCACGTTAATTATATATATCCGTTTGAACATAATGAAGTGCGCTAAACCAAGTGTTAAATTTTAAAACATCATTATACGAATACTATCTGTACCCGTGGCTTTACACGCTTTTGTTACCGACTTTCGCTATTATTATCACCACAGCGTCACCAACTGACGAAATTTAGTAAAATGGATATAACCCACTCAATGAAATAACGGTCAGGTGTCAAGCGGTGATAGATGGAGATAGCCGATTTCGTGTAAATCAAAAACGTGTCGCCCTTGATTATACCTAGCTACTGATCAAATTACAGCGGCATATTATTTATGATTTACTTTATCTTGTTACGAACTGCTGCGAAACGCAATATCCAATGGTTATACTGAAGCACTGGGCTTGATTTATCTACACATATAAAGTACACATCGTACTGTGAAATAATGGTATGACACGAGGCCGGAAGCGCCGGATAGCGGTTAGCCTTCACTAATCGTATTGTACGGCGAAATGAACACACTGCCATCAGTCTGAACCCAACGCAGACACAGTGCAATGAAGTTAATTCAATAAACAACACGTACCACTAACAACGGCATTATATATGGTAGTGTTAAATTATTAGGCTAAAGCTAATTAATTCGACACACACTGTCTACTAAATACAATCTATTGCAGATATAATGGAGTGTACGATTCTATCGTATGAATTATTTAAGAACAATGGCAGATACCATAAATTTAACTTTTATATTTAAGTTATAATTACAGTTCTACTTAAAGCGAACAAGTCCGCTGGTACATAGACTAATTATAAAGAAATTCCAGTAACATTATGTTACAGAGAGACACAAAGACAGATAAGCGAGATCTTCGCTTACAATACAACACCTACCATAATTTGAAGAATATTGACGTTTTCAACAGATTTTTAAGTAGTAACACCCAAAGACATTGTGGTTATTGGTAAATATAGTGCCATTGAAAACAAAACTTCCAAAAATTGATAAATAGCTCATATAGAAAACACTGTATAATGTAGTCAGAGACACAAGACAGATAAGCGAGATCTTCGCTTACAATACAACACCTACCATAATTTGAAGAATATTGACGTTTTCAACAGATTTTTTAAGTAGTAACACACCAAAGACATTGTGGTTATTGGTAAATATAGTGCCATTGAAAACAAAACTTCCAAAAATTGATAAATAGCTCATATAGAAAACACTGTATAATGTATTCTATCTCGTTCTGTCGCACGTTAAATCCTATAGCTGTATACATATATCGTTTTTTAAATTATGATTTTTCGTTTCTTCGAGTTTCAAATCACAATGTCCTGACAATTACGAACACAAAAAAAAAGAATTAGGCAAATAGGTGTATCCGTTCTGAGGTAATGCAATTGCATACGCTAGGTAATTGAACTAATATATTCTTATATAATTAATATGTATATATAATACTTATCAACTACGATGAAGTCGTTGCAAAGTATATTTTCTTTCAGAATGTACGCTCACCTGAAACAAAACATAAAAAAACATTAATAATATTATAGGATACTGTTATTGTTAGAAGGCTTCTCATGAAATATTATTAAACGGATTTTTTTTACAACTCAAATTTTTTCGTCCATCTATCGCATGTCGCATTACTGGCGGCCGCGGAGTAGAGATAAAGTGAAAGCCGCTCGACAGAGCAGCCAAGGACGATATTGCTGTGCCCATAGCTTAATTTCGAAATGATTTAAACAAATATTGTGATCAGTTTTCAAAAACATTAAAAACGCGTTTTTATTACCCTTAATCGAATAATTCTCCGAAAACTTTTAGTTACATGCTTACGTTCCAATTTAATTGTTTAGACCACTTTAGAGCGTGGTCTGTAAGAGTGATCAGTGCATCTTCCCATTGTGCGCTCTTTTATTAAATGGTGTTCTGAATTGCGTTTCAGACCAGAGGATATAAAGCAATGAATAACTATCCGGTGTAATTAATTAAATTCAGCGCATTACCCGTCTTGTACACATACTGTATATTAAGCACCAAACACTATCCGACAGCCCTTTAATGTAACGTACGGAACAAATTCACATCTCGTCCTATAATATTTCGTCGCTTGTCAGGTTTTTCACCAATCACTTCTTAAGGTAAATCCCATATCGAGTAATTCAACTGCAATTCCGTAAGTTATAAGGTCCATATTCTAACCTACGATGTAAGATATTAGTAGCAGATCAGTAATCTGTATTGGACTTTTAGTTTAGAACCAAAACCTTCCATCAAAATCGTTCTAACCATTTCGGATATAAGAATTTTTATTTTTTTCCATTATCGTGCATACTTTCATATCCATTAAAGAATAAGCTGTTATTTTGACATTACTTACAAACACACGCCTCAATTTTTTTCTCTTGATTGTTGCGTTGACATTGCCATAATTTAGACAAACGTCTCTGTTCTGTATTACCATTGTATATTTGAATTTAGGACAATTGTATGCAACTTTGATGATCACATTTAATTATAAAACAGCGCTTCCAGTAGACTACAATAATTCAGAAAAGAAGTCATAACAATGTTAATTCAATTATGTCATCAGACCTACTAGCTCGAAGGGAATTCCCCTCGGGGATATGCCGGGGATTAATCAACGTATTTTATTATTATCAGCAAGTTTTTGACCGACATCAAAATAGAGTATAATAAGGAGTTTGCTAGTTCCTATATTTATAACGTACTATCGGAAGACCTTATGATAATGGATGTTTGGCTATTGTCCGGCTATACACAAACAACAAGATCCCAAGGAAAGTAGATGTCAGAGAGGTGTCATAACGTATAACAGTAAGCCGTGCGTTGCTTTGTAACATGCAGGAAGAAAACGTATCATGGCAACTATGCCCTGTCGGGGCAAGGGCAAAAGAATGTCTATTAAAATGTTTTTATTCACTCGATTACTATCTGTTACAAATTTTGGAATAATTTTTAACTAACTTGTCGATGTCTTTCTTCCTTAGGCTGATCAATATTAAGAAAAAAAAAACATTTTCAAAACTTACATATAAGAGACTAAAAAGCACAAAGTCATTATATCAATATAGTGTACTAATTTATGTACCACGCTTTTGGTACTGGCAAAAAATGCATAAGGTAATGGTAGGTGGTAGAGCTACGCTGAAGCTATTACTGGTTTCAGTATGAATGCGGCGGCTCACCCGGAGTAGTACCGCCCTCTCACAGAAAACCGACGTGAAGTAACAGTGGTTGCACTGTTGCGTTTCATTCGGTCAGGGAGAGCGCCGGAGGCCCACATATTTAAAAGGCCGGCAACGCACTTGCGACTCCCCTGGTGTTGCTAGTGTCTATAGACGGCGGTGATCACTTACCATCAGATGACCCACCTGTTCGTTTGCCCCCTATAATATAAAAAAAAATGTAAAATGCAGACAGTAGACAGTACATTTAGTGACAGTAAGTAAAAATGTAAGACGTAATTAGCTGTCGTTGATAAAACTAACCTTTGCAGCGAATTCTATTTATTTGTAACATGACTCCGTATTGAGAAATTATTTTCTACTTCGTAGTTCGGTTACCTATAAAAGCGTTTTTATTTTTTTAGTTTTTGTTGAAACTACCATTTTATTAATTTAGGTACCATTGCTTAATCTGGAGTGTGACGTGCATCAACTACAAGTGTGATCATTCAGAAAATAATCTGCTTATCCTAAGTATCCAAACTAATATTATAAATAAGAGTTTGTTGGGTTATCTGTTACGCTTTCACACCTTAACTACTCAACCAATATACATCATGAAAGTTTGCAAACACATTGTCAGGAGTATTAAGAATCTATAGAATGTTCTTTTTTAAGATCCCTTTATAATAATGAAGTTACCATATACGTTGTCAGTAACAGGTCAATTTAGCCAAATGAAGCACAAAATTCCAATAACATCATCAAATCCCTTAGCATCGCGATCACTGATAACGATAAAAAAAATCCGTATCAACCTCCTAATAACGGAATTTCAACTATTTACTTTGAAAATGATCGGGTACAATACAATGACATCATAAGACCTGTTAAATATAGTACTATAAACATAAATTAGTAAGATGGGTCGTGTCCATTGCACTACTGAAACATTGTTATATCCTTTTGGTCGTGTCCATTACACTACTGAAACATTGTTATATCCTTTTATATAGTATTTGTTTATGGAATAACAGTAACAAATTGGTACGCATTACGATGCGCACGTTCCAATGTATTGCCAAATGTTCAATATTCGTCGTTTGTATTCAAGTTATTGCGAAAATCGCAGTGTACATGTGAAACGACTTGCAGTTCGGAATATTTTGCACTTTGAAGCGTAGTATGTGATTCCTGCAGTGTTCATTCCGTCATAGCAATATGTCCTGTATTTCGTTAAATTCCAATCAAATAATCTACTAAAATATATATAATAGGTAATGGAAATTTCTTCTCTTCCGATATCTACTCGCAATACTTCAAGAAAACAACAATATTTTGATAAGTTACATATATTTTATAAGATCACACTTGAAAGCTATCTCAGCACAAGTTGTTGGAAAGATTGAAAAGTTCATAATTATACTGTCAATTGTATGGTTACCGAACACAGGCAATTAAAGGTTGAATTATAAAAGAAATATCAACATAATTTCGGACGCTCGTCGGGCAAGCTACAACCCTGACCTGGATTTTGGTTCCCAAGTGCTCATTTTGTGATTTTACCAAGAGCCGATTCCTATCCTACGTTGGATGTATTATCTAACACTTTGCAGCATATCGACAGCATGTATCAAAACGGTAACCATAACGTTGGTCACAGATTAGCCAGTAATAATGTTATCGGATGACTTTCTAATGTTTTCCCTTAACTCAACGATTCTCGAATGAAAACACAATAAGAAGTATGTGCCCAACTTTCAGTTTGGTGTTCTTCCTTACTAGAAGTCACCACTAAATCAACACATAAATTAAAATTACGTGGGTTACATTTTCCCAAAATCCCAAAACTTTGTATGTCCAACTATATACGAAAGTCTTACATTTTCTTGTCCCATGTTTTATTCACTCTTATCACTCTATAATATATCTTTCAGAATTTCATAGAATTTGTTTATATTTACGATTGCTGGCAAACGAGCATGCTGGTCACCTGATGGTAAGTAATCACCGCGCTCCGTGTACACCCACGACACAAGTGGCATCACACATGCGTTGTCGGTATATGAGAAAAGAGCAGGCTTATTTCTCGAAGCTTAGTAAGTTATATTGGTCACGAAACGCTGCCGCTAGTAGTTCAACCGACGTAAGAACGTACGACGTACGAAGAATCCGTCATCCTACATCAGTGATCAGTAATATAGAAAGGGTAAGTGATCTAACACTATGCATATCTATTTATTCGACAACCGGTGAACGCGTATCCTAAACCTTAACGACTACGTCTAGTACATACAATTTGCAATAGTATATAGCGAATGTTTACATAGTTCTCCTAACATTTTAGGCATCTAATATGGTATAATTTTTACTCAGGTTATTAGATACTATATCACAAATAATAACTGTATATAATATTGTGTAACTTCGTTACGGTTAGACAGTGTCGAAGCCAGGAGAATGGCGCTAAACCATTTAATTTTCATAATTAAAAATTTCGCGCGTAGAATTTTTTTATTTTTATTTTCATATCAGATTATCTTCCTCCGTGTCATTATATCGCAAATATATGTGTATTAGTTCTATTAATTAAACGTTACTTAAATACTTCGGAATGAGCCGCCCTAGAACTTGTCCGTAATTAAGACGCAGATCGATCTGTACGATATTTTCCGTTATGAAGGAAAAATTAGGCAAGCAATCCATCTGATGTTGAACGGACAAGGCAGACTATGATAAACAACCTCAAAGGTAGTAATATAATTCTGCGGACAAAGTTGGAACACCTCATGTACCTCATGTTGGAAGTCGTCTACTGTGCGGTTCTCGCATGCGTTTTTCCCACATACGTCGGCCCTCTGGAACGAATTCCCAGCGGCATCGTTTCCGGACCGATACAACCCACAGACCTACAAGAAATGTGCCTATACTTTCCTCAAAGGGCGGCAACGCACTTGTGATGCCTCTCGTGTCGCAGGTATCTATGGGCGGCGGTGATTACTTAACATCAGGTAACCCGTCCGTTCGTTTGCTTCCAATCACATAAAAAAAAATTAGTTCCCTCAGTCCCTGCCTGTATTTCGTGTTCGACTAATTTGAAATATTACCTTATTCTCAGAACGTGAATAAGAGGAATCGCCGTTTCAGAATTATCAGATCAAAATAGATTTCACGGGAGAGGCAATAAGTACCTCAATTAAGGGTACTTCAATGAGCTTAAAAATATGAAATCAATTTATACATCGTAAGAGCATATTTTCTTCTTACCTCCATTTTTATAATAATTCTACGTATAATATAATACGCACTGTATTTGTATATAATTATTTACAATATTAGCATAGTAAGAACATATAGTCTTCACTTCAGAGATTGTCTAGCGTATTGATTATCCATTCTAAAGTGTAAGTGACCACGTAACTGTCAGTTCAGCAACGTTAATTTTTGCGTAAAATATTTATTACAAAATAGAATCAAAATGAGTGATATTTAAAATAAAAGTGAACTTCGAAGGACAGCCTACGTCTTGCATTATATACAATCGTTAACTGTCAAGTCCAATGTACTGTCTGTTTGATAAGGAAGTGAGTTACCTGATAAAGACAGCTTCATACCATCAGTGTAAGGGGAATAGTCGCGTGACACTCAGCCCGCTGCCGAGTGAAGACAGACGAGGGCTAATTATATATCGGTCTGTCGTCGGTTTCGGCGTCGGCGCGTTAACGAGTAGGAAAGTTTTGTACGTTCAGGCACACAGTTGACGATACAGCGTCGCGGGGCACGGCAACACGCGACCTCACATCTTGGATTTTGAAGACCTAACAATCACCATAACACCCGCGACCCCTTTTACCGGGACTGACGAATAAACCGTGTCACTGTCATGAAATGTTCCTAACGTTTGAAACGTCCCATCTTGACAGCTTTTGACTTTTAGTTCGTGCTAAATGTGTCGGCGGTCCAGTTACGAGAGACCGTTCCGATGGTAGGGGACGGTACATAAATAAAACATTAGTTGCCCGATCTAATTGGAACGGAGGATTTAGTAAGTTCGCTCAGAGATATATGGTTCGAAGAGTTCATGTCATATTCTATTGGACAAATTAACTGTAAGAGTAATAAAACAAATTAACAGTTTTATTCAAAAAGCCGATGTTATAGATATATTCAGAGTTGGTGCTCGTTTTAAGCTGTAGCCTCTGAAAAGCAGGCATGTTAAACAGGCTAGGTGAGGCGGACCGTGTTAGGGTAGGCGCGACAACGTGCACAAATACAATGCTAAGCCAACGCTATTTTCAACGACCACCTTTACGAACTCTTAAAGACTTGACCTATAAGAAGCAGTGCGTTTCTAGGTGACGCTTTACGAAATGGTGCAAACAGATACAAATACATCAAACGGTCATATTATAGGATACTCCTTGCGTATTAAAACGCACGAGTATCAAGAGAAACTTCTCTGAAATAGGAATTCAAGCGACGATAAATATCACTGTAATGCAAGAATAACACAGGTCTTCACACATTATCTATACATATCTATATCTATATATATATATATTCTTTTTACACATTATCGTGTTACTTATTCGACGAATCCAATTATAATCAATCGAACCACGCGGTGTTGCGGTGTTCCAGATCTCGTTTCTTCGCGTAGTTTGAACCACTCTATTGTTCTGAAGCTTGTTAACTCAGATGGCCGACAGATGTCATATGACAGGTAACTTGTCCCGCGTGGTTTTTTTTTCACTCGAGATATAATGGTTGATATAAATTTTGTAATGATTAAAACAGAAGTAAATTTGTCGGTTCGACACGCTCGTTCGTCTCGTCGGCGCGGTGGACGCAAGCCAATATTTTACGAAAGAATACGTATAGTTGCAAAACCGTAGCCCCCGCTCCTCTGAAGAGGAAAGGAATCAATATATTCGGAAAGGGACATAGTGCGTCTCTGAGCTGTAGACAATATATATTTTTATACACAAATAATAATCTAAACAATAAAGCTAACAGTAAAACTTTCGATGCTTGCATATTTTTTTTTCAAATACATGATGCCTTCGAGTCACACCGAACGCGCTTTAAAAGATTACTCAAAATCTTTGTCTAAACATATGATTATGTAGTGTTTAACTTTGTATTTTTTATTATCGTAAAGCGCACGATAAATTTAGAAAATATTCAAATGTAGAGGAAATAATTATTACTATGAAATATACAAAGTTACAATATACAAGTTATTGTAGGTGGTAGAGCTACGCTGAAGCTATTACTGGTTTCAGCATGAATGGGTCGGCTCGCCCGAGGTAGTACCACCCTCTCACAGAAAGCCGACGTGAAGTAACAGTGCTTGCACTGTTGCGTTTCGTTCGGCCAGTGAGAGCGCCGGAGGCCCACATAATTAAAAGGCCGGCAACGCACTTGCGACTCCCCTGGTGTTGCTAGTGTCTATGGACGGCGGTGATCACTTACCATCAGGTGACCCACCTGTTCGTTTGCCCCCTATAATATAAAAAAAAATCTAACTGTTTTCCCATTACAAGGTTTAATTATTTACACATAAAAAATAACATAAACTTTATGTGAGCGACATGGTCAAAATCCCCGGCAGACATTATCCGTGTTATTGTAAAAAAGTTAGATGCGCGTCGAACACTTGTTTCAATAAAGTTTGATCACAAAAGAGTGTCTTACCTTTGTTTAGAAATAGATACTATTTAAATTTAAACAATGCATAACACTTGTCTAAGTTCACAGTTCTCATGTTCTTGTTGTAATTTATTTTATTTCTATTTGCCGGCAAAAGAAGTTTCGTAGTAAATTATAGATATCGTGTGTATAATTAATTTGGAAGATGCTAGATAAATTAGACAATTTTAAAGATTCACAAGTAAATCACAACAACTACAATATAACATTATTGACATTTCACAATGTATTTATTCTGACATTATACTGTTGTTCCACTTTACGCAATTTGAGGTAATATTTTAAACTTATATATTGCTTATTTTAATAATGACATAATTTTCTTCAAACCAAATATCACAATAATTATAACTAATTTCACTTAAAATAAATAAATATTGTTAATGAAGACCTAAACAAAAATATTATTCGTAAATTGGAACGTGTTTGAACGAAGAGATTGAATTGAATGAATGCTATTCAGAGTTACTTGCATAAAAAACAAAAACCAGATATTTAGCTAGAGATCGCTTAGACACTCTTTTATAATAAAGTATAGTAAACATGTGTTTAAAATTTTAGACACTGTTTAGTAAAACTCGTGTTAAAGGCGTGTTCCTTTTTTGTTTTTGTAATAAGATCGCGAGAGTGCTATAACAAGCGCTGTATTTAAAAAATCGTAAGTTAATGCGGTCATAAAAAAACGAGTATATAAGAATACGAGAACGAACGGATTCGAGCGGCGTAATACAGTGCAGCGGCTCGGTTCGGCTATACGTAGTCCAGTAGATACACTCTCCGCTGGCGACAAATATTAATTTAATACGAGTACCATGATATTCTAAAGCCGACGTGATCCGGTGTACGTGCACTGAATGCAGCTTTGAACACAGCGCCGTGGTGTGTAAGTAACAGCACGTGATATTATAATGAAATTTTACCCGAAAGCCATTGAGTACACAAATGCTGTAGTAGCATGAATAATGCTACGGACCAAATAAGGATTAAATATCGAAGTTTACATTAATTTCGTCAGAATCCATTGTGCCATGTATAATATTAAACACTGCAACTGTATGCAGAGTGCAAATTCATGACAATTACACAACTCTTTTTGTAACACGCTGCTATTACGAAACATAGTACCTACTTACTCTACTCTACCTTTTTTTTAATATATATTATAGGGGGCAAACGAACAGGTGGGTCACCTGATGGTAAGTAATCACCTCCGTCCATAGGCACTAGCAACACCAGGGGAGTCGCAAGTGCGTTGCCGGCCTTTTAAATATGTGGGCCTCCGGCACTCTCACTGACCAAACGAAACGCAACAGTGCAACCACTGTTACTTCACGTCGGTTTTCTGTGAAAGGGTGGTACTACCCCGCGCGAGCCAACCCATTCATGCTGAAACCAGTAATAGCTTCAGCGTAGCTCTACCACCCACAAAACTACTCTCTTGACTCCGCTATTATTAACAAACGCAGTGTATGCAGTTTGTAAAATATATGCCTACCGAGCTGCCGTATCAAGACAGAAGACATATCACCGTACTGGGCCCTCGTATTTGTAAGTATTTACATAGTCATCTAATAATTATCCGAACCAAATCCACACAGTAAAAGAGAGATAAAAAATCACTGGCGTCTTTAACTCGTATAACTAACGAGTACACTGAAAGTATTCTAAAACCCCTTTGTAAAAATTAAACTTATTAGATTGTTCATTTAGCCCATGCGATCCCTACACTTAATATATACGCAGTCTGGTACGTTCCCTTGTTCTATTCTCATAGCCACTCTATCATTTATTACATATACATTTCACATACAAACACATACACGACAATCATAATTCCTCTCAACTATCACTTACATGAAATTAATACAGAGAACAGTGTACGCTGGCGTCCGTCATAGTCTCACGATTGGTAAAGGCGCTTGGGGATTATTTTCTAGTACCACTATAATTTCTACTTACTAACTTCGTATGGATGCCAAACGCGGATATTTGACACTATTAATTAACCGATTAATTTTTAAATCTCGTATTACTGTCCTATTTAAAAGTACACAATTTTGTAGATCAGATTTCGATTTAGCTGGGTTTAAAAAAAAACTAACCATTAGTGTTATACAAAATGATTTATTGACCCTTACGTTTTGCTTTTGTCGGTGTGTATTCATACACATACGAGTATATACCTATAATCTTTTGATGCGTTTTTTTTTAATAGATAGAGTGATTGAAGAGGAAGGTTTATATGTATAATAACATAAATGGTGGCGAAATACTGTTATTTTTGAGGTTACTCCAAATTGAACGCGTGCGGGCCACGGGCAGTAATGAATAAATCAAAACTACTGTATTGATTTTAATCATTTGTTTCGGTGAATGACATAGGCTATATGTTTTATACCCGTGCGAAGCCGGAGCGGGCCGCTAGTACAATAATAATACAGTCCCTTTGCGGCTTATTCACGTCAATACGAAGATGGTTCCAAGATACTTATTTTTAGAATCGACGATGGACTCTGCCATTTTTTATACACAACGTAGCAGACGAGTATTAGTAAGTAAGGTAATATAATTATAAACGTAAAGTATCATACGTCTCATAGCTATACATACGATGTCCACGAATGCAGTAACCGCATACGTAGGCTGGCAATCACCGAAGCTTGGTTCGGCTAACTCGAGATTTTTTTTTCTAAAAAAGCGTACCTAGTTGATCTGATCTGACTTCAACATTACCTAATCTTATCCCGAGTAAACAGAAACATATCAGATCAGGTTGGCAATGCGATAAAAAACAGAGCAAGCGCACTGACGCGGACGGTTCAAGTGCCACTCCAATTCACTCTAGCATATGATATGCCTAGTGAGAAACTGCCTCACTACATGCCTAATACAGTCCAACTAGTATTATATATATACAAATGTTTTTTTTTTATCTACAAAAAAATATTATTCTAGGGAATAAGTCAAACTTACTTAACACGAACGACAACGCGAACAAGAGCTAGTATTAGTTGTAAATAATATCAAACGGTACCAACATTCAGCTCGCGCCGCGACGTAATACCTACAGCGCGGTGCGGCGTCGACCAGGGATACGACATCATGTACGACACAATACTGAGAAATATTGTAATCTCATATCACAACGTTCCTTTTGAATTTTTACCTCAGACATCGTATTACGTGATACCACGTCTTTAGAAAAATATAATAGACTAGTCGTGGTCGCGTTTCTTATTATTTATGGCCATTATTATTTCTCATAACAAATAGTTGATGACTAAAATAATAGATTTATGTAATTATTCACGATACAAATTTTCACAGAGATCGCTTGAACGGTACTTATACACTTATACATCAAAACACACTTGGTTGTGTTGAATTTTACACTGATCGATTACACGGTTTGATATTCATATGAAAATTTTTGTATATAATTAAAACCAAGAGATTAGTTTATAAGTAAACACTTCGGACGACGTGACGTAACAAGTTACTGGTATGAGGCCGGTAACAATATAATAATAAGCTTCAATCATAAATCGATTCGTCTATCGTTTTCATTTTCAATTCTATTGTCAGATTCAAATAATTAATACCTGAATAAATTTATTACCAAATATCTAAAGGAAACAATAACAGTTTAAGGATACATGTGCGATGTGTCATTATAAAGTCATGAACACTCACCATCCTGTGGTTAAGGTAAGACGTGATAAAGTTGCACTCCGGTTAAGGAAGTTCAGTAAATTTTAATCATTCACATTTACCTTTTTTTTATATTATAGGGGGCCAACGAACAGGTGGGTCACCTGATGGTAAGCGATCACCGCCGTCCATACACGGGAGTCGCAAGTGCGTTGCCGGCCTTTTAATATATGTGGGCCTCCGGCGCTCTCACTGACCGAACGAAACGCAACAGTGCAAGCACTGTTACTTCACGTCGGTTTTCTGTGAGAGAGTGGTACTACCCCGGGCAAGCCGACCCATTCATGCTGAAACCAGTAATAGCTTCAGCGTAGCTCTACCACCTACCAATAAGCTGATATATAACGTTTATTTTAACCGCATTAATATTGTTCAAGCTCCTTTAAAGAAACGAATGTATCACTGCGCCATCGCTTATGTGAAATACGTACCAGGGAAAATATTTTCTTCTATATTTCACTATCACTACATATTTTAAAACAAAGTCGTTCGCCACGTCTCTCTGTCTGTCTGTTTGCGATTATCCCAAAAACTACTGAACGGATTGTAATGCGGTCTTCGCCAATAGATAAAGTAATACATGAGGAAGGTTTAGGTAACTTGTCAAGGTTTTGTGTAAATTGGTTGAAATATAACGATAATTGTTGGATGTGTTCGAAAAAGTCAAGCCGACTAGGAATTTTAATCGAAAACGCTGCCTAACTCTTTTGAGATATAACAAAACAATGCATAGTGAGATATTCCTCTTTTATAGATCTACAAAAAAGTCTACGATGGCATATACATCTTTTAAGGATAGCTTACTATACCCATCTATCTTCTAAAAAATGCTCACACAAAATGTAGTAATTGGTAGGTTATTTAGACAAGACAGATACAGTATGAATCTTTATCAAATTAAATACATTAGTTACCTCATTAGATTAGTTGGGTCTCGGTTGTCGCCGTTGTTTTTGGTATATACTGTGCTTACCATCAGGAATAGTGTGACAACAAAATACAAACCGCATCCCGTAAGATAAAAAGTTCTATGTTAATAAAAAAATTAACTGTAGAATCAATGCTTTGTCACTCTTGTATATCGCTTACCGGTAAAAATTCAAAAAATAATACATTAGATTGTTACTTATCTGTGATATTAGTGTTATTTGCTTAAAGTTAATGTTTGACAACGATCTGACCAGATGTTAATTGACGATATAGCAAAAGGAAGTAATACATAAGCTTTGAAAAACTATTGGCTGTCAAATTGTATTCCACAAACCCAAAGCGACAGGACGAATGGTTAGATAAATCTCTACTCCGAAATGGCATATTTAAATGATGTACCAAACCTTAGTAATGTAATACTAAAATCTTCTTACGAGTAGAGGACCGAACACACCAACAGAATTGAATATTTAAAAGAATTAGCACTGAAGAGAGTACTGGAAGAGATTTTGAAAGCAACATATATATATATACCTCTACCACGTAAACCAGTTACGTGTACTTTAATCGAAGTTGTTAAGAACTTTAAATACAGTTACAGCTTCACCTTCCGATCTTATATATGCACTGTTTATTACTCGCCTCTATCCGTGCTCGTACCAGTCTTCATTCTCTACTTCAGAAAGTCTTCACATTATGATTGTCTCATGAAGTGGAATGGCCTTATTTAATTCCAAAAATGTTTTTCTCTCGTTATATAAATTAGATTATACTTTATTTTAAATTAGTAGAAACGACTAGAAACTTCATCGAAGCAGGAATCATTCATACCACAACAAAAAAAAAATTAAAACTGACCATTAACGGTACCGAATTAATGAAAACCTTGAAAAGAAATATGACTATGTAAGCCTGAATAAACAGCGGTTCAACCGCAACTATCACTTCTAATCAATCACGACTAAAATGTATATCTATCTGAATACATATTACTTACAAATAAAGCGTATCTCAGTAAATCGAATGATTTAGCCAATAAAATAGTTGAACTATAGAGTGCTGCAATCAATTAGCTTCATAGTGCAACTAACTATGTCTCACCATTGTAGGTCGATAGCGACTTAGCTACAGTGAACCGAAACTTTACAGCACCTTTAATAGTAAAACTGTACTTAATTATCCTACAAAACGAGCTAAAATAATACAGGGAGAGAGAGAGAGAGAGAGATGTCCGGTCTGTTTTATTATGAGTTTTATTTAAAAACATAATGGGAGCCACGAAAAGCCTGGACGACTCTCGGTGATAAGTAAAAATGGACGGTTGTGAAGTGTTATTGCCGGAGGGTCGCGATATGAAACACGGGGGAAGAGAAACGAGGAGGGAGTGTGCTGAATGTTGGCACGCAGCCGCGACTGTCCATCGACGACAAACTTACAAGTTTAACTGCCACAACTAAATGAAGCATACGTATAGTTTTAGTTTATGTTTTTACGTCTGTGAAATGAACTTCTCTGGTGACATTTTCGTGATTGTGCATTGTTCACGGGTGTTAGGTGAAATCTATATATATTACCATTGAAATAAGATTTGACAGAGATATAGTAAGCTTTTGAGTCTAAATTCGCTCTTACTTATCAGGAATAAAATTTATTTGGAACCAGTTGTATCTACTTTAACACACTTTAAAGATACTCTATTAAATTGACATTCGAGAACAACCTTCTAGAACGATAATTATGGGACCCCGTATAATGGCGATCGGCTATACAAACAAATGTGAACCAAACGTTCAGGTCACTACGGTACATTGTAGATTAAACCTATTTAGTTATGATTATTGTTTACTTTATTATTGTTTCTACTGTTGGAATTATAATACGGTTGAGTACTGCCGAATGGCGCTCTGGATTCAGAATCACAATATTAGTTAAAAACTAACGAACAGTTGATAAAAAATAATGCTAAATTAAATATTACTAAGGGTTAATGTACCACACTGTTCTGGCATAAAAAAGAAAGAAGTAGAAATAACGTAAAATTTGATACCAGCGTTTTTAATTATCATTTTGTCTGTAAAAATTTAATGTCTAGTAAGTAAAGAACCGATTTCTATGAAGTAACGTTTATTTATGTGGAGTATAGAATACTCGATGCTTAAAGTAGCATCTTTAATAGATAATACATATATAGAAAAAGAGCACTACTAGCCTGATAGTTAATACCTTTATTTATCGTTCAATCTAATTCGATCTCAGTTTGCTGAAATAATTAATATTCCTCGGTTAGTTATTGCTTATATGTTCGTGGTTTAGTCTATTATCTATACTTGGTATGTAACTTATGGACCTTATAAAATATCATTCTATACAACACGCCATGAAAATATTTGATGTATCATGTATATATATATAATAAAACAAAGTCGTCTGTCTGTCTGTCTGGATGTTCGCGAAAAACTCAAAAACTATGGAATGGATTGTAACGAGGTCTTTCATCAATAGATACGAGTAACTTACGGGAAAGATTTATGTGTATAATTTGTCAAGATTTTTTTTATAAATTGGTTGTTAAGAATCGGAAAAAGTCAAGCCGCCTTAAGCGTTTCATGCACATTAGTATATATTTTTTTATTATCCGGGCAGGACAACGCCCGCCGGCCCTGCTAGTATATATGTATGTGTATATAATGAAAATACACTTTCTTTGAAGCTACACCATGTCAAAACTACTGAAGGTATCGGCATATCGCACAACCATTCGATGTGGCATTTCTCGTAGATAGTTCTAGACTACTTCATTTTTACACTCGATCGAACCTTTCACATTTTTTAATACCCAACGAAGCGGCCGGGAATGTACTACTTAGTTAATACATTACATACGATACAACAACGTTCTTAGACAATTTATAAACGCTTCGATAACATTCTACCATTCGTCGAATAAACCAATTCCATGAACACATAAAGCCATCCCGCATAATGTAATACGATAATAAATATGCTGTGTAAACTCATATAAAAAAATAAATAAATTGATAAAGCCATATAAAACTCAACAAATGATACGAGTAAATATACACTAAACGAGTATCGTACACAGTTCGTTATTAATACGAAGTTAATCAGCCAAAGTCAATATTTCAACTAAAATAGATAATTGCGTCAAAAAAAAAAAAACAATAAACCAATGAACTAAAATATAGAGTAGATCATGAGTTACAGGCGGGTGGAGCTGAGGGAGGGGGGTGGAACTTTATAATGGAGTTCGTGTTACCAGAGACAACTTATTCAGTAGTGTTAAATCGTTCTCATAATAAATACAAGCACTCTCAACGTAACTTAGACGTTAAAACAACTTAAAGTATAATACTATCTAATTGAAGTGATCATTTTATTTACTACCATATAGAGAGATAGACGAAAAGGGCTATCTAATGCTAAAATAATCTCTCATATCGGACTGTAGTTTCCTGAACACGTTTAAATATATAAATAAACATGTAATGAGATTACATTCGACCGGAGCACCAAAAATCTAACTAAATGAGTTGATCTCTGATCGGAGCAAAAAAATTTTATTTTTTTACATATCCGACACAAGTTATTTGAGATCAGAAAGTTTGCATGTAGTTATTAATCTGATCTATAATTAGTGTACCGTCTGTACGCTAAGCTCTCGCAACACACTGACATACAAGGGGGTTTTCAACTTGAGAATAGTGGCTAGCCAGACGGGTGGAGTAGGTAATGCTTTTCCAGCCATGAAAAGTTGAGCGTTCTCAACATGGTTGTCACGCTTACTACGTTGTTTTAGATGTAGTTGCAGTTATAATAAAATACTCGATTATACATTGTTTTACATGGTTTGATTATTATTTCAAGACTTATTTATCACACAGAATCATTAAGACTCTATATAACCACCAGCTCAGTGAGTGAATTGAACAATGGAATCTTTATTCCGAGTTTGTGGTAGGTCGTGGTTTTCGGACCAATACAACCCAAAGACCTTCAAGAAACGAGCCTACTCCTTCCTCAAAGGCCGGCAACGCATTTGTGATGCCTCTCCTGTCGCAGGTGGCTATGGGCGGCGGTGATTACTTACCATCAGGTAACCGGTGTATTCGTTTGCCTCCAATCGCATAAAAAAAAAGTTTTAAGTACTTTCAAAAGTATCTATGTATATTAAATATATTTTACAGACGTCATACTTAAGTATTCCATTTCACTTCCACAACGAAGACGCATAATGCGCGATCATGTTAAGCGTAATGAACTAATATAAAAAAAAAAATGTCCTGTCTGCTAGACGAGATAGAACGAACCATTCGTAATCAAAATGGACCGAAGAGCAGCCGTGACCTGTGTTATCCAAAATGTATTTGACCGTTTGTATATTGAGATTTCATAACATCGCCGTATGGACTCGAGTTTATATATGACACCGTTTCGAATACGTTACACATTTAACTATAATGCAATTAGATCTCTAATGAATTCATGTTTTCTTTGCGCTACGTTTGTATAGTACGTACGGAAGTCTTTTAAATATATTCGGCTTCTTATTTTCTATTCTGAAAATATGTGTATTTTTCATAACTTCTGAAATTATTACTGACAATTTTAATAGCCTATCAATTTCGGAACGACATTAGTTCTTCTCGTTTATAAAATGTCATCAAAATCGGGTGAGATGAATACCTTTATTTACAATTTCTAAAAGCCATACTATCAATTGAGAAATGAGATAACATTTCCATGTACAATATATGATATACATCGGACCCACCTATTTTATTTTCTTAAAGATAATTCGGAACAGGCAACCCGCTCCGGCTTCGTATGTACACAGTACATTGTACTTACGTGGCGTCAGAAGTGTGTAAGCGATTTACATTCTTTTCTTCTTTGCGCTTTGATATTTGCAATCCATCAAAACCAAGCCTTCCGTGAGTAACATTTAAAAAAACATTTTTTTTTGTCCATGCACTTATTTTGAAAATTGTGATCTCTTCTAAGATTTTTATTTAAGTTATATGGGTATCGTGAATGTCGATTTTGATTTATTTTAAACGCCCATCGTAACAAAAATATTTAATTCGATACGTATTAATATACCAGATCGGTCAAAATAATGTCGGAAATACCTAATTTTTTTATAAAATGTCAATAATAAAAATGACGTTTTCCCCTTAGATAGACATACATTATTTACTGAAAGAATTTTGAAAATATACAATTCCACAGTATATTACTTTGATGTCTACATTACTATTATAAAGACAAAAATATTTGATTGTTTGTTTGTAATGGATAAACATAAAAATATTGAAACGGTTTTTAAATTCTTTCGCCAATGAGAAGCTACATTAACACGAGCGAAGTCGCCAGCAAAAGTTTGTATCTCATAAGATATATATACACTGATAGCAACGTAAGTGCTCGAAAAATATTTTTACACTTGTTTAGAATTAACCGCATTTCTATAAATATAATATGCATGTGTATGTAATTCGTAAAAGCTTCCGAAAGAAATTATCGGAATATTAAAAATCTGTTACGTAATATACAATATTCGTTTTATACGATTTATTTATTGATTTGAAGCATTTTTTACGGGTAAATGAGCAGTTGTGTCGAATCAGAGGCGCCGGTGACGACCATCCGCATCTTCCCTCCCCCCTCACCGCAAACCGTGAACTCGACAACGCTGCCGCGCCGGCCTCAATTACAGCGATAAAGGTGATAAGGGCGTTATCTTACTATCTACAATAAATTTACAATCCGATCCACGAACGTATACAAATGAAAGAAAAAATATATATAAAGTCTAAAGATAAGCAGCGCTCGAGAATGTGTGGGTCGATCCGTATGATTCGCCCGTCCGGCCGGAACACGTGAGAAATGCAGAATGTCCACTCGGTATATAGGAGATAAAAATAAAAATGCTTTTATTTAGTAGGTAAGTTTTTTGTTCTTTTTTTGTTGTGATTTTAGTGATTTTCGTGTCAAAAACAGATCATTGAAAACGACACGCGAGTGGCTAAAATCAACGGAAGTGTACAACATATAACAACAGTACGGGAACCGTAACACTAATACAATATAATACCCTTGATGTGAAATATTATTAATAACCATGGTTATTATAATATAACATACTGGCTGTATTTTAAGGAAATAAAGTAAACAACAGAAAGCATAAACAAAAAAAAGACATATAATTGCGAAAAATGTAATTACGGGTTCCGAGTTACAAAAGGATGCCTGAAATCACGCGGCCCCGTTAGAAATTGAAAGTCAGTGTAAATATTGCTCGGTTTCCAACCGCAACGATGTTTCGGTATTATTGGAAATGCACGACCTAGACAAACGTGTTTATTTGTTGTTAATTCAATCAGGGAGGCGATTTGGAAACAAACGCCAAGTTTTTATATAACGCCGGCACATTATTTGTTTCATATAGAATTATTTTTTAAATACTCTATAGGTTTTAGCGTCACACCACAATCTTACCTCACGTTGAATAATGTAAACACGTTAAATTACTCAGAGGGAGTTGCTCTCAAGTGCAGCTGCCGGAACACACCCATGGTGCTCACCGCAAGCTCCGGTTCAATCGCAAGGATACCTATGTAAATCGATGCAGTGTCCGAACACGCTAACCGCTAACCGAGTCATAATCCCTTTAAATACTTCAAAGTATTTAAAATGAATAGTAACAAACTAAAATGAAGACACTGCCTGGATGATAGTAATATGTAGGTGGTAGAGCTACGCTGAAACTATTACTGGTTTCAGAATGAATGGGTCGGCTCGCCCGACGCGCGGGGTAGTACCACCCGACACACAGAAACCAGACGTGAAGTAACAGTGGTTGCATTGTTGCGTTTCGTTCGGTCAGTGAGAGCGCCGGAGGCCCACATATTTAAAAAGCCGGCAACGCACTTGCGACTCCCCTGGTGTTGCTAGTGTCTATGGACGGCGGTGATCACTTACCATCAGTTGGCCCACCTGTTCGTTTGCCCCCTATCATATAAAAAATAAAATAAAATATATATATTCAAGAACAGAACGAAATAAAAAGCGATTAGAGGAGGTGTAAAATGGTAGTCACCATCTATTCGGACAATAGGGATTACTTTCTTTACCTCCTCTGCCAATTCGCGCCGTTATTATATAAGTACTGTAGTATTTCACTCTCTATGTACGCGTAGTCAATGACATTGTGTCTATGCCGGTTGTAAATAGTTTTCAGATGTTTTAGAAAGATTTCTAGTATGTTTATTGTCATTTTTTTTTATTATTATTTTCAACTCCAACATATAAAAATAATCTAACGTGATGTTAAAAAACAATATAACTTCAGCCTGGCTCTCAAATACAACTGTCGAGCTGTTTGACGACAAAGTATAACCTGGTGCCGGTAGCTAACAAGGCGGTTATTACAATGCTCTACCGCTATGTTTTGGTGTCCTTTTCACCGAGCGTTATTATACGATTCTCATATATATTAATTGATGTGGTATCAAAGACTAAGCTGTTATCTCTTGAAAACTGAATGTTCTCACTCAACTACGGGTAACAACTAACGAACATTAATTAATCAGTTAACTTTTTTTTGTATACTTTATAGGTTAGCGGTTGACCACAATCTCATCTGATTTTAAATGATGATGTGGTCAAAGATGGTAGTCACACTAAACATCTTAAGTGCAGCTGCCGGAACACACCATAAGGTGCTTGTCGACAGATTTCCAACTTGAGGGTGGTAGCTAGCCAGACGAACTTAGAAAAAGCATTACCATCATGCTGTGGTTTCGTCACGATGTTTTCCTTCACCGAAAGCTCCCACTCAGTTGCTATGATTCGAACCTTTGCCCTTCGACACTGTGTCAGAACACAGTACCAACTGAGCCATCATCGTTTCAAACTATTTGTAATTAAGCTTTTCGTTATACGGCCGCTTCGTTGGCAGTAAATTAACTATAGTAATAATTGATAAAATTCACACGTTCACAGTATAATCAATTTCTTCGCCAAAATTGTAATAAGAAAAAAGCGGTGTGTACGTCTGTCCAGTTGCCGTGTAATTTGTGTTGTGAGCTAGTGATTGCGGTTTGTCACTGTATCGCGATAGCAGAACGCTTGAGAGCTTGACTTCGTGAGAACAAGCCGAGGTTCGGAATGCTGCCACAGGAGCCGCAACGTGTGTGCTGAAGTAAGTTATCTCTCTCAGGCCGCTACGGAACAGTCAGTGGATACGCGAGCGTGGGCGCGATCACGCATTATTTAGAAAATACATAAATACGTGGATTTAAGCTATTCATAATTAATTGAGAGATTATTTCAGTGAGACGCGAGCTAGGCGCTGCAGTGTGGCCGCAACGCCTTTGAAACTAGAGATTGCGTTTAAGAGGACGAGATTTTTACTGTCGTTTGTCATCACGTTAAACGCCACGATCTACTATACACAAGAGAAGGACGAGGAGGTTAGGATAGCCTGTACAGGCTGAGCCTTATTAGACTGGGACTTGGAATTGGAAACCGAACGGTCCAACAGCGCCCGTGCGGACCGAGAGGGCGATCGCGGCGCAGACTAGAAAAAGATTCTTTGATCAATAGAGGCGGAGGCTGAAAGTGGGTCGCAGCGGCAGGTGCCCTTGGAAGGAATTGCCTACCTAGTCTACCGGGCAGCCTCGGCTACACACGCATTTGTTAATATTTGTTGTAATTACTCCAGAGTCACCTGTTGAAGAGTTATAGTAAAATTAATGGCATAAAAACCTTATCCATTAAAAGACACTGATGTCTGCCAATTAAAATTTGATCTTTTAAATACAGTGACACAAAATTTGTATGAATATGAATGGTATTAAAACAAGTGAAGTTTTATGTATTCAGTATGTAAAACATTTCAGTAAGATTTAGTATTGTACGTAGATAACCAGATTCTGAAATATAACGACGTTATCACGTATCACCTCGGCTGATATATTGAAAGCGGACTCCACGCCCTGAGGGCATATGACGTCTCACATAACAAGTGTTCTTTGGCGAGTATGAATTGTAATAATCTAATATCTGATCTGACAATAATAAATCTGTATTTTTAATCCATAAAACTGCAGAAATATTCGGTACAATCCTTTAAAAAAATACAGAATTTAGACGACAATGAGCAGTTTTCAGAATCTTATAATAATTACCGTTACAACCACGTATTATAAACCAAAGTACTCCGGCGTGTCTGTCTGTTCGTGATAAACTCAAAAACTACTGAACGGATTGTAATGCTGTTTTCATTAATAGATGGTAGTAGTAGTAACACATGAGATAGGTTTAGGTATATAATCTGTCAAGGTTTTGTGTAAATTGTTTGAAATATAATGATAATTGTTGGAAGTATCGGAAAGAGTCAAGCCGCCTGGGAGCTTTCGTCGAAAACGCTGCCTAATCCCTTTGAGATATGACAAAACAATTGAGATAAGAAACGACGCAGACAAAGTTGCGGGAATCAGCTAGTACTATATTAAAATCAATTATTACTGAATGTCTTATAAGCGCAACACTTCAGAACGGCTGCATTTATTTAACCTATTTTTTTTTTCGTTCAATTTGTAATTGTCAGAAGAAAGTTTATACAAACTTAAAAAAATACTTCAGAAATCAAAGAGGTTTTTAAACTATTTCACAGTTTGATTTACCGTTGTCCAGTTGCCATTTTATTTTGTTAAATGAACGACCATGACGAACTACAGTACGACCTGTAAAGGGAAAATTCATTTTCTTAGCACAGCCATGCAGTGCCGGACGGGCAGCTAATTCCATATATAATTCCTTCCTCCTTCCTACACGGTTTTTGAATAAGCCGCCGTGACAACGACGATTGGCTTGAATTATTGACCTCTCGGTGGTCAGTACACTGGTCATTAACGATATATATAATGGTGCGAAAATTAACGAGTATAAGTTGAATACTATTAGTTTAGAGATATCCATACACGAAGAGTTGGCTCGACATAACCTTCAATAAATCTATAGGATAGCTGATATATAAATACCTAATGCCTTATTACACCCAGCTGATTTACCAAGTAATCTAGTGCAAAACATTTGAATACCAGCGATATTTACATGCGTATAAGATCAAAATCTGTCGCCCACACGCTTCCTATTCACACTTTTATACTCAGGGTATTGCCAAACTTAACATTGGTGAAGTTACTAAATTATTCCCTTGTTTTCGATTTTTACTAAAAGATTGTACGAACTACATATGAACTAGTGTCATCCAGTGGTCGAAATTATATAATTAATTTACTACATTTTTCCTTCACTTTGACCTCTGTTGAGTATTATAGAAATATTCTAGTTTGTACACGTTTATGAAATATGACGAAAATACACATAAATGCTTGAATCGTCGATGGTTTGGAAAAATAATATACATTTTAAAAATACATTGAATAAACTTCAGCTCGGAAATGAAACAAAAATTAATAAAAAAAAATCGGTTGGGTAACAGAGGAAAAAAGCTACTGAACTATTTTATCTTCAACCTAATTCGCATCCCAGTAATTCCAAACCCATGTTTTTTTAATTAGCAACGAGATACAAATTCCAATATTTAAATATCTACTCTTTTTAATTCAATTATGATTAATTTAATAGATAATATATAGATGTGGGAATGGATAAACATAGGATGTCTCAAAGTACTCATATCCAGTTTTTTTCTTAAAAATAAAATGAGAAAGGACTTTTGTTTTTGAGGTTGTTGTTAGAGATAGTGAATAAAAAGATTTGTATGGATTTGCTACGATACAAAATAAAGGTGATTACTATAGATTCCATTGTGTCATCACTAATCCCATATTTGTAATTGAGTCAAATCCTGATTTGACTTTATCAATAAATAAATGTACGTTATACTGAAATCCATCTATGAGTACAAACGTTGCAATTAAATTAATGTCTGTAAAGACTTTTTCAGAATAGACATCTATTCAGATTAAAAAAAAATACAGGAAAAATAAAGTTTACAAGGACCTATACGAATTGAATATTTCGGTGTAGCAACACTGCACTTGCGCGTAGGTCGCCTCTCAGTTACGAAGCAAACGCACCACACTATTGACGTCACACCAAGATAAGTAAACACAATCCGTTATACTGTGTTATAGGTTTCCACTATATATATTATACAGGTATACAATAAAATTGTCAGCCAGTATTTACCCGTACTGCGTACACGTTTTCCTACTGATTTTTAACCCTTTATTAATAATTATTTAAACGTATTTTGTAAAGACATACTTTTTCATAAAGTGTCAGCTGGTTATATACCACGCTGCCTCAATTAGATTAGGCGGCTATATATAGTCGTCTGAAGACAATGACAATTAAAAAATCCTACACCACAAATTAACACTAATCATACCATAACGGGTCAAATGACCCATTTTGAACTTTTGCATTGATAATGCACGTATTTTCTTATTACTTCTCCAAATTTAACTTTATGACTTTTTCTGACTAATTAAATCTACTGTTCTTGTACTATTTTTATATTTTTTTGTTTTGTTTATGTTGAGTAATACCTGTCGTATACCGTTGTCTACCACAACGGGTCATTTGACCCTGAGAACATTTTTTGTTCTATAAGCTTATCAATACATATTGCTTATCTTATTGTAGTCGGTAAACTGCACATTTCTGCAAAGACTGTTACGTAAAGTACTTCAATCAAAATAGCTGAGAATAATTTCAAGAAAGTATCGAAATTTTAGATTGAAAGTGTATTTTTGTGTAAAAAAGGTAGCAGAAAAGGAAAGTTTGGTAAATAGTTTATATTTTATTTTGATAGCTTTATTAGTGATACAGGTAACTCTTTACCCATAAAATGATATGATATTGGAGAAGAGTTTTCGGAAATCGGTGAAGATGAATTTTCTGAAAATGAAGATATATTGGTTACAAATGAAAATGAGTTTGAATCTACAGATACTGACGATGCAGAGGAAAATATTGTGAATATTGGTTGTGGACGAAAAAGAACAAGATTACTCTCAAGTTCTGAAGAAAGTGAAGTAGAAATGAATGAACAACATGTTGCGAATGATAGATCTGTTTGGGAAGAAATACAAGTAGGTGGCACACCTGGAAGAACACTACTTCATAACATTTTCAGCCAAGAAGTAGGCCCAACAGGATATTACCTACCTACCTGGATTTTATACAAGCAAACGACAGGAGATAATATCTCGAGACAAGATTTTTTACTCAAGCTAGCAGTAGAACTTGCCGATGACATCCGAGAAGCCCGTGAACAACCAAAAGAAAAAATAAATACGAAACGATCGTTACCTAAGTCTGCTACAGATGCTAATCAACGTAAGAGTGATCAAATAGGATACTGTAAAGAAAATAAAACCAACAAAATTAGCTCTAAATGTAAAAAAATTGTTTGCGGAAAATGTACGATGGACACACTTATATGTAAAAAATGCGATGAATAAAAACAATTCTTATTTTTTGCGTTTGTAATAGAAATTGTCAAAAGAGTATTTCGTATAATTATAACACATTTATATTTTTATTTCCTTTCTAACATCCATATTTTATACATAAAGGTAGGAAACATAAATTTCGGGTCATTTGACCCGCGATGGTAGACTAGGTATCTATTAAGTGTTGGTATGATTAGTGTTAACTTGAGTATATCTCATACTTCGTGCATAAATTATTATATTCCAGCCGATTACTGAAGACTTTGTAATATCAAGCTAATTATATTGTATACGAGTATGTCAAAAGTATAAGTCATTACTGCTTTCCAACGCTTCGGAAGGTAAAGTTTCAAGTATTCACATACGACCATATAAAAGATAGTGAAAAATATACAAATGTTTGCTTTAAATTTTACCTTTAATCATAAGAAAAAATATTCTGATAAAATTTATACGTTGTTTTCATTATGATTTAAAAGGTATAGCCAATTAAAAGAAGAACAGATGTGTTGAAAAATGAAGTACCTACCTAAGTAATGGACGCTGTTTTGTACAAAACACTACAAGAAAAAATAATAAATTCTGTTTCAAATAAACTTACCAGGCTTAAAAATATTACAGCCAGACTAATCGATATGTTATAGCGAACGTTTTTCCCTAAAAGTCGGAGATATCCTTTATAGTAGCGAAAAATACCTTTTTTAAAGCCGGACATATCCCCCGAGACGTTCCGCACGGTCGCTCGCTCGTTGCCATGGAATGCGAATTCCGCGAGTGTTACACTGACAAAAAAAGACGGACGCGTAGATATTTGGCCAGATTCTTTAAAAAGACACCTGGCAACCCTAATCTTCGAGTTTTTCGAGATTATTATTTTGTTGTCCGAATCAGCAATCCTTATGTTTCCTAGAAGAATGATTTTTAACTTTTTTTTCACTGAGAGATTCTAGACTCGATTATTAATTATTTCAATAAATGTAACGCCATCTGAATTGAAGTAAGGTACGTGGTAGAGCTACGCTGAAGCTATTACTGGTTTCAGCATGAATGGGTCGGCTCGCCCGGGGTAGTACCACCCTCTCTCAGAAAACCGACGTGAAGTAACAGTGGTTGCACTGTTGCGTTTCGTTCGGCCAGTGAGAGCGCCGAAGGCCCATATATTTAAAAGGCCGGCAACGCACTTGCGACTCTCCTGGTGTTGCTAGTGTCTATGGACGGCGGTGATCACTTACCATCAGGTGACCCATCTGTTCGTTTGCCCCCTATAATATATAAAAAAAAAGATAGCCGGAAAATATTCACCGTGTTTGAAAATTTACGCATATCAAATTTCCATAACAATCGGGTTTTATTCCCACATGTATTGTAATTTTGTAAAAACCAATATATTATAGCGTTATATTATCTCGTATTGTATAACATAATGCAGTTCTACGCTAAATTTAATTACAATCCGTTCAACCGTTTAGTTTTATTAAAGGACAAACTTATACCGTTTTACATTTTGTAACATAATAGTATTTATATTATACTAGCACGCCCGGCGGACGTGGTTCTGCCCTGGTAATAAAAAATATAAACTTATGTGCATGAAATACTTAAGATAACTAATGTATTCAATTGGATAAGGGTTAATACTGTATCCGTCTAAATGGCCTTCCAATTACCTCATTGTATGTGACCATGTTTTTAGAAGATACATGGGTGTAGTAAGCTGTTCTTAAAAGATAGATCTATGACATCGTAGACTATTTTGTAGATCTATAAAAGAGGAATATATCACTGTGCATTGTTTTATTATATCTCTAAAGAATTAGGCAGCGTTTTCGACGAAAGCTCCCAAGCGGCTTGTCTATTCCAATACATCCAACAATTATCGTTATATTTCAACCAATTTACACAAAACCTTGACAAATTATTTACCTAAACCTTTCTCATGTATTACTCTATCTAATGGTGAAGACCGCATTATAATTCGTTCAGCAGTTTTCGAGTTTATCGCGAGCATACAGCTGTCTGTCCGTACAGACAGACAAACAGACGCGGCGGACGGCTTTGTTTCATAATATGTAGTGATTACTGCAAATATATCTGCATCGCTTAATGTTTAGTACAAAAGTAATTCCATGTTTATTTTATAATAGTTATATTTCTAAATAGTACGTCTAGTATTTAAAGATTAGCAGAAGTTTTTAACGGCTTTGGCCGTGTGACATTGTGAATAAGCAATAAACTATAAATAAAAAAAATGCATTCATTTCTCGAATTCAGAGATAGATGTGCCAGTAAACGCAGCAACGAACCGTGCGCATTCTTTCAATACAAATAAAAACAATGTATAATAATAAAATTAGAACGCTCTAGAAATGATCTCATGGTACCGCCACGGACGGCCATAGGCCGAAAGCGAAATTATAGATATCTCGACGTTTGAATACCTCAATACTTCTAAGGTCACGGTAACTTGATAACTTTAAATTCCCGCTCTGTGGCACAACTAACAAAACGCCATCGTCAAGTGGTTACATTTATCTCCACCAGTGAACTGAACACCTACGCGCTGAACGCAGAATTATTTTAATAATATATTTACTAGAAATAGAAACTTCTTAACAATGCTTCCGAGATTATACACTGCATTTTTTTACGATACACAATCCTAATAAAATATAATTGCACGAAATAGTAATAAAATCAGATGCTTAAATTCAAGCCCAGTGTGTAATTGAGTTTCATCGGACAGACAGTGTACAAATATAAAGTTAATACTTTTTTAAGTGACCGAGGTATATGGCGTCCTTGATGAGTACAATTTAGCAAGTTTATGACACTGAGGTGAATTAACATAGTAGAGTGTATGCGTGCGTGCGTACGTCGGTAGCTACGCGACGCGGCAACAACCGTGTCAGTGCGGCGCGGCGCGTGTTCTCGCGGCTAAATCTGTATCTATGGCCGTCCGGCGATCACGAGCGCGGCCGCGTCACGACCTCCGCACCACGCACTAAACGAATGAAGAAGTCTTCAAAACATCACCGTGGCACGGACTCGAACCCCGGCCGTGGCCGAGGCACTCCGGCGACCTCGTTCGGCGGCCCTACAGCCGGCTTATTTCGAGAGTCGTAATAATAATGTGAAATTATAGTAAAGAGTTATTTAGCAGTGGTCGAAGAGCTCGGACAAGATATAAAAAAAATCACTCGTTAATTGAATATTTTTAGATAGCCGTTTGATAAACAAAATGCTTGTTACAGTTGTGGCTTGTGATACAAATGATTACAAACGGAGACATAACATCCTCTGCGTTCGACCGCCGCGCCTCACTTATTGAATTACAATACTAGCACGTGAAAACTATGTTACTACATATTATATTAAGTATTTATAATTTTGTCGCAGGTGACTTGACGTTGAGCGACCTCTATGTTCTTAATGTTTTTATTTGCACAATAATCCCAAATGCATAATTAATTAGTTTACAATAGAAAACGACAAGAGTTATTTTGCATCGAGCTACGTAAACTTATTCGGCTGCTATGTGATTAAACTGTGGCAGGACCTTTGATTTTTCCCAGTGCCCAATTGGTTGCGCTAATCGGTCGAGCACCGCAGCTGACCGGAGCTGGCCGGAACGCGTCGGCCTGACCCGCCTCGGTCGAATGCTCCGTGAACAGATCACTTAAAATTAAACAATCCTACGGAGTTTAAAAAATCTGCGAATGCTTTCAGTTCGTTCCGTTTGGCCGATATTGAATATTTTAGTTGGCAACGAATATAGAACCAGAATGTATTGGAAAATGTTTCAAAGTAAAATAACGTATTTATTACAACATTTCAGTCGCAAGAAGATACAAATAAAAATATATAGTTATATATTGATATGATTTTTAATACATTAACGTTTTACTTTAACTTAAGTACCTACTCAAACCTGCACACATTTGTATGAGATTGGGGATTTAAATGACTAACATTTGTCTGGTTTTTACATCTATTGGGAATATGTATATAGTAATAACTATATACATATTTATATTATTTATTAATTAACCAAATATGATGAACTGCATAAACTCAGTACAAAATATCAATATGACACGTATACAGATCGCTATCTACGTATCGCTAGTCTGGCGCAAGCGCAATACGTCACGAGCATGTCGAGGTCATCGGTGACGCTAATCCCGTGACTTTTAATAGATAAAAATCGCTCAACGACATCGACACAGTGTCCAGACACGCTACCTAAAAGCATGCAAATACAAATATTTGTCCCGTGGGTAATGTACTTCTAACTCCATGAAAGAATTCATACTTCATCACATAATATAGACAGTATTAGCTACAGTACTAACAGTCTATAACTTCGAAATAATGCGGTTACACAACCCAAAGAAACCTCACAAGGTAAACTTCTTTTATTAAAGCGCTTCACACATGATCAATAATACATAATGCTGTATCACAAATACGAAAAGATGTCTTTTACATAATTTACTCAATAGGAATGTAGTACCGCAGTAATTCACAATCTTAATTACAATATCTAAATTAGAACAAGCTAAACAGTATTTAAAGCACAGTAAATCAGAGAATCCCTTGTGAAATATAAATCATTGCTGTATTCAACTAAAGATGGAGTTACATTATTTTCTTAAGCTTTAATTGGAGTTTTACTTATATAATTCTAGAATTACCAAAAGATTATCCACTTGATATACGATTGTTTAGTTTACGAAAAATATATATATATATATATTTAGAAAGATTTTTATAGGAACACATTAATTACCCTACGAATTTCATTTACTAAAAAAAATTTTTTTCTAAAAGTGGGACATTAAACGAGTTAATGAAAATAGATTAGTAAGATATATAACGTAAGAACGCGCCGAGTAGTTTATCTAGGCAATAATGGCTGATCCCCGTACCACGTAACCGTAGGAGCGATATATCAATTAGCGAAATGTTCGTAAACGACAGAACCGACGCGCGGTTGACATTATTATTATGTGCACTAGTTTACGATTATCACGCGCTGCTATTGACTAATGTATTCTAATACAAGGAAACGAAATACAGCGGCAGCTCGACACTATGTTCTGTAGCATAAGCGGTTTCCAATAAATCTATTACAAAGAGAAAAATGATTGCGAGCCAAAGTTTGTAGACCTTGAAACTTTCATAACATTTGTAAACAAAAAAAACCCGTAGGTATATAATTAAAGTAACTCTGATTAAAATCTTCATATAAATGGAACTAGTCCATTGAAATGTTACATTTTTTAGGCCTTACCTTGCGTTTTTTAGAGGACGCAATTTTATTTTTTTGATGTGTAGGGGGGGTCAGTGTAAAACTAAAATCAAGTTTGTGGGGTCGCCACCCTTGTCCCACGGCCGCCATCTTGAAAATAGGGGTTGAAATGGTTATTACGATTTATCTCTTAAACTATTTATCTGATAAAAAAAAATTATTAACATTTTTTGCTGCAAATTTAATCCTCTACAACTTTGGTCCAGTATCTTTTTGTCGTAGAATTATAAATAAAAAAGTTATAAGCGAAAATGTTCAGAAATTCGAGAAAAAAATTTATATTTTTCGATATAACTTTTTTTTATTATTTTACGAAAAAATGATATCAGACCATTTTTGTAGATCGTTTTTTAAGTAATAACTTTTATAAGCAACATTTTTAATTAAGTCAATAGCTAAGGTTTTACAGCGCTCCGAAGTAAGTATTATTTTTCAGTACTCTTAACTATACATATATTATACGTGTGTACTAATAATGTGTCATCAGTTATTTTCTTTTTTTTTATTTCGTTATTATAATTTTTTTAATTATTAATTTTGCAATATTATTAATAATTAATTATTGACTCTTTTCCGCTCCATTACAGAATTTTACAATTATTGATTTTTAAAATAATTTTAAATTTGATGGCCGTTACTGAGAATGCTGTCCAGGTAGAAAATACTTAAAGTGACCATGAGGGAGCAAAAGAACATCTGCCTGCTATTATTATTATTATTATTTCTAACCTCTCTTATTATAAGAATAGCTGATGATATTGTGTTGAAGTTGTCGTTCAACTTATATCTTTCAGTTGTGCTACATATTTCTCTACGTGCGGATGTATTTTATTCTGTTTTTAATTGTGAAGACGATTTCGAATGATTTTAGACACGATTTTAACTTCAGTGAAAACTATTTTTTTTTATTAGCATTTAGAATTTTTAAGCGTGCTTTTTCTATTACTCCATCATGAGAAAATAAGAAAATTAAATTAAATTAAGAAAATTATAATAACGAAATAAAAAAAAAAGAAAATAACTGATGACACATTATTAGTACACACGTATAATATATGTATAGTTAAGACTACTGAAAAATAATACTCACTTCGGAGCACTGTAAAACCTTAGCTATTGACTTAATTAAAAAATGTTGCTTATAAAAGGTAATCCTTAAAAAACGATCTACAAAAATGGTCTGATATCATTTTTTCGTAAAATGATAAAAAAAGTTATATCGAAAAGTATAAATTTTTTTCTCGAATTTGTGAACATTTTCACTTATAACTTTTTTATTTATAATTCTACGACAAAAAGGTACTGGACCAAAGTTGTAGAGGATTAAATTTGCAACAAAAAATGTTAATAATTTTTTTTATCAGATAAATAGTTTAAGAGATAAATCGTAATAACCATTTCAACCCCTATTTTCAAGATGGCGGCCGTGGGACAAGGGCGGCGACCCCACAAACTTGATTTTAGCTTTACACTGACCCCCCCTACACATCAAAAAAATAAAATTGCGTCCTCTAAAAAACGCAACCCCAAATGTAACTTTTCAATGGACTAAACGATTTTCTGAAAAACATAAGACAATCACATCAACAAATGAAGTACAAAACATATTTTTTCAACGTAATGTTAAAATAAACGCGGGATATTCCCTTTTATAAGTTACTTATACATGATTAAATTAATGCATAGTAAAAAGGTGCGGAAATATCGACTCACAAAAAAAAAACATATCGGTTTTTTATTCATAAAATGTAGCACGGTTTTTCGTTTCTGCAAAAAGCAAATCGTAAGCGGATCTTGACGACAGCGCCATGCCGCGCCGTTCCGCCGAGCCACGCCGCGCCGCGGGCAAAATCTCTCATGTCCGCAATAAGGAAAAATATTTCGTTGTAATAGACTCAAGGAAATCGAGAGTCACCGACAAATAATTTATTCACAAAACAACCACTTCGAACATCTCCAGTTGTCGTAACTATTTATAGTTTCATTGGTTTATTTGCAACGTAACGTGAAATAGGCCTTTTAATAACCCGGGTATTTTGAATCGTTCGCGTTAAAACGATTTGATAAAATTATACAACTCTAAAGCATTTTGCGAGCAAACAGACGATTTGAGATTACGAGCTGAGGACACAGATAATTACTGACACATATCAAAGAGTTTAATCTCAAAAGAACCTTGCCAGTCACCGGCAAATCTTTTTATGTTCCAGTGATGTCTGTAATGAGAGAAATATCAACAATTCATTCAAGTTTAGCACATTACAGTTGTTCGATGTCATGCTTACGCTACATAAGTGCACATGATTTATTTAGCATTACCAAAGAAATAACTACATAGATGAATTTAAAAATAATCCTCTTTAACTTTACTTATATTTGGATTTCAAGTAAATACTACATACAGTACCCATTTATTATCTTATTCGTGCGTACTTACTTACTCTAGTTTATGTGTACTATTTATACGAGTACTTATTTAAATTACTTAAACGAGAGGCTGTAATTATAGCACCACTGAGCAAAAAAACCCCTCTCTTAAGGAAAGTACGGAATAATCAACACGCTAACCTACTGACGTTTATCTACAATTCTATATTATTTTCTAAATAGTGGGCGTACTATAAGAAGAACATTTGTCATGTTTAGGTTTCCTTACGATTGTCCGAAGATTTTCTTTCACCGTCAGCCCCAATAGGAAATCTAAGCGAATTGTGAAAAATGTATTAACACTTGTCGATGTTCCAATTGACGGACATCGCAATACTATTCTATCTAATAAAGCCACTCGACTACCAAGACTTTTCTAATATTATTTTCTTTTTTATACTTTACAAATAAACGTTTTGACCATAATCTCATCTGATATAAAATTTTGATGTGGTCTAAAATGGTAAGTCACGCTTAACCTAGAGGGAGACTGGCTCTCAAGTGCAGCTGCCGGAACACACCAACAGGTGCTTGACGACAGATTCTCAACTTGAGGAAGGTAGCTAGCCAGACGGACGACTCAGTTGCTAGGATTCGACGAACCTTACGTCCTTCGACGCTGTGTCCGAATACACTACTAACTGAGCCACCATCGCTTCAATTGTACACAGTATACAATTGTGCATTAAACATATTATTTAGCGAGAAAAAAAAAAACAAAACAAAATTATCACGTCCGTTGTGTAGACTTCACTCATTGAATACGTTCGCCGATGGACATTTACCATTATTTCCAAGCAATAAAGTTTCGTAATAAAGAAATGTTACTATTATTTAAAACACTGCTGTAATAATTAATTAAGCCGTCCATCTCGTACAGATGCACCAAAACTCCGAACCGGAACGTGAACACTCGGTAAGTTTCGACGCATGTTAATGAAACGTTCGAATGAAAACTATGTTAGTTAGCAGCATTTGTAAAACTTTGCTTTATACTAACACGAGTCGTACGATAGAATGTAGTATGTCGAGGCGGCCTTGTACCGAGACAGCCGCGGTGCTCTCGGATTTTTACATACATTGTTTGAATATAACTTAGAACCATTAAAAGTGTTGAGGTGTACTAGGGTTATATAAACTCGTCTGTTTCCTTTTGCTAGTGTTTAACGCTATTTTGCTACGAGAATGATTGGCGATACGCGATGCCGGTCCAAACGTTCCAACTTAATCCAAAAACAACCTAATATTGATCGATTTCAGGGTTGGGATCTTATTTTAAGATAGATTATAAAAAAAAACAAAACTATAGGATATTAATAACATATGAACTACAATTCAATAGTTTGTAATGTTTTTAAAACAAATGTGATATACACGAAAAAATATTTGGACACGATATGAACTCTTTTGAAAGTTATATATAATAATTTCCTCCATACTCGCGTAAGCGATTCGATGTATATACGGAGGAATCTATTCTAGTTTTCCAATATCGAATAGTTTCCGAATAAAAATGCAATATTACGTATTTTCGCAACAGTGAGACTCCGTAACCTATGAACGAACGACGAGAAGCGTTTTACGTACCTATATGACGTGAAGCCCAAAGTTCAACGAGTGACCGTCAAGCCACAACATGTTCTTGTCTAATACCAGTTTACAAGGGCACTTTTTCTATTTGTTAAATTAAATACTATTAATAATATCTATAGAGATAATACGGAATAAAACATTAATAAAATCGAAGCTGAACAGGTTGTCTCGTATTTCATTATAGCGACAGTAATGGATGAGTGTTATATTGTATTACAGGTTAGTAGTACTTTAATAAAGAAAGTACAATACATTTTGATATAGAGATAAATTAGTTCGCGAGTGTGTAAACAAAATTTAAAAAGTATTTTATACCTAATTTTGAAATCTATTACAAACTTTATAAATAGATTATCCCACCTTATGATCACATTTCAATTCTAATTCTATTAAAAATAATAGTTTAGACAAATCACTCTCGAGATCTATTGATTGAAGGGTACTTACTACTCGCTAACCCTCGAACGGACAAACAGCGTTTCTTCTCAACCGTCCCATATTATAACATAATCGATACAGCTTATAATAATTCTCTTAATGAACGAAACTCTTTTACGAAACAGAATAAGATTAATGACAAAGTGCCTCCCTTAAAGAAGTAACGTTTGAAAAGCTTGATTTCTTAAATTGTAGCTACTCGTATAACAGTTATCGATTCTGGACACGTGTCCATTATACACTTCGCTATTACTATGAACGAATAGTAGGATGAAGGAGGACCTACATATTAATTGACGATGTCTGATATTAGTTATTGAGAATATAATAAGAACTACGAATTACAATGAAGATTCACTTGTAATATAATTTGTAAATGATGGTGTAAAGTTTAAATCAAATAACTAATTCTAAGGACTAGATTATACAAGACAAGTATAAAATAGCATCGAAAGGGAACCTTCGTGTCAGCCGGATCGTGCTCCTTTATACCGTATCATCCAACGCACAGAAAACGAGACGGTCAAAAAACTTATTATCCGTTCAGCGAGTACCGGTACGTATCCAGTAACAGCCGGCACTGTAATTCTGTTTGCATCAATTGAACGCGTCGTCCTCTTTGCACTAAACTGGTCAGGCGCCGCCACTCATTCACCTAACACCGGTACGAGATATATGTTTTTCACTAAACAAAACCTTAATTTATTTGATACTAGCTGTTGCCCACAGCTACGCATGCGTTTTTTTTATAATTGTAAATTACTTCTTATAAGATCAGCTATCTGTTAGTACAAGTTCCGTAAAAAATGGTACAAACGTTTTGGAGATAGTACCGCAAACAAAGCCATGGGTAAAAACCAGTCCAAAATAAAAAAAGCTTTAATTACTTTTTGTAATGTTAGCTATCTGTCAGTGAAAGTCCCATGAATATAAGTCCAATCATTTTGGAGATAGTACTGCAAACAAAGCCATGGGTAAAAGCTAGTCCGAAATAAAAAAGCTTTAATTACTTTTTATAATGTTAACTATCCATCAGTGAAGTTTCCGTCAAAATCGGTGCAGCCGTTTCGGAGATTACCCGGAACATACAGACAGACAGACAGACAGGCAAAAATTTTAAAAATTGTATTTTTTTTATCAGTATCTTGTATACGTTCATATCCAATCAGTAAAAAGTCGTTATTTTGATATTACAAACAGACTCTCCAATTTTATTTATATGTATAGAAAGTCAAATGAAAGAACATGCAACTAATAATCAAACAGCACAAATCATTTTTAAACCTTTCCAATAGAAAGAAATACCATCTCCAATAAATATGAACATGTTAAATACTTGAATCGGGTTAATTTTTAATAGTTAATATTAGATAAAATTTACAAATTCTGGTTGTACGTGGAACAATAAAATATGCGTAAATTTTGTATGGGCATTTATTTATATGCTTAAAGCGGGTGTGACGAAACCATTACGATTATTATAATGAACTATAGTTCGTAGTTTATTTGTTATTAACCGGTGTATATCATACAGATGTAAGCATATATTATGAGATATTATGGCACCTTCATAACACACTACTAAATATGCACTATAATCAGATTGATATGAACAGGATAGATGGCTTGCATAAAATCACTAGTAGACAATCCCCGTAACAATTGCGCGCGGTGATGAGTCATACTGAATGTCAAACACATATTAGTAGGTGGTAGAGCTACGCTGAAACTATTACTGGTTTCAGAATGAATGGGTCGGCTCGCCCGGGGTAGTACCACACCCTCACAGAAAATCGACGTGAAGTAACAGTGCCTGCACTGTTGCGTTTCATTCGGTCAGTGAGAGCGCCGGAGGCCCACATATTTAAAAGGTCGGCAACGCTCTTGCGACTCCCCTGGTGTTGCTAGTGTCTATGGATGGCGGTGATCACTTACCATCAGGTGACTCACCTGTTCGTTTGCCCCCTGTGATATATAAAAAAAAAAAAAAACAAATAGTTCCCGTGAATAAAGAATATGACTAAAGTTATAATATGTAATATTCGTATTTGTATTTTTTTTTAATATGTCTTTGTATAATTCAATTAAATTGAAAATTAATCCACAGTGGCGTATTTGTGTACACGGTTGCAACTGACGTTATAGAACAAAAGATAAAAATATATGCGCTGGTTATAAAGGCAATGAATACTCTTTGACAAAAGAGCCTCAGTAACGTTCAAACCGAAGAAAAATATGAATTACTATGGAATTTCCATAACTACGAACAATATTAATAATATTGCACGGGAAGAAAATTTAAGCACTTGAATATTATTGATCAATATGTATAGTAAAAATAGTATAAAATAAAGTATACTGGCTCTATCTAGAATTCAAATATCGGTGCGGATGGGTTGTATCACCACGTTGTGGTTGCGGGGCGGAAAGGCAATCATCATCGATGAATGTCCACTTCGATAATACAACGGTTCCCTCGACAACCTGATCAATCTTACCGACGATGCATTAAATGGCTGAGAGAATTAAATGTTCAACTGTAATAAAAAAATGGATACTCTATTTAGGCACACGATTAAATAAAAACTGGCTCTATTTGCTTAATGGCCATAGCCCATCCTTGTCCCACATATCTATTCGTACTCCTTTTGCCCCATCCCTAATCACCCGGCGCCTTGACAATTGCCTTTTTGAACTCTTTCATCAGCAGAAGATCGGCGACTTAACTACACGTACATTACAATTTGTGTTATGAGCCAAACTATAACAATCCACGTGACTTCGGAAACTGTTCGTGAATGTATCGTGCAAGAAGAGGAGGCCTCCTACGCAGCATCATGCTGAGTCCATTTTATCCTATCCACTCCGAGTAGTCGTGGAAATATACGGCACGTGGGAAATATAGGCTTGATAGGTTCTTACTTGTACAAATAAGCATCTTTTAAAATCCAGCGCTAACAAATGGTATAATAATTTCTACGATGCGAGCGCACACCGTCACGAAAAACCGACACCCTGAAGTTAGCTATAATCAACATTTTATTCAAAAAAAGTATGTATGTATTAAATACCTTTTTTTTAAGTGAAACTTCTTTAGAATCCTTGTGATTTCAAACCGGATGCAACGGAAAAAACGACAGGTAAGAGACACAAATACAAAAATGTGTAGGACGAAGCCGGCAAAAATTGAGACAGAAATATGGCGTGAGACGTTGAATAAGGCGAAAGATGAAAAATTTTTGAAAAGATTTTTATCTTATTACGCCAAAGAAGTATAACTTCTAAAGCGTATACATAAGTACACACACACTTTTTTTTATATATCAGATATATCAGAGGAACAAGTTGTAGAGACCGTTAAGTTTACATCGTGTTATGTATATTTTTAACCATTAAAAATAATGTACTATTTGGTAGCGACATTCTAATATATTAAAATAAATGCTTTGATTATATACACCGAATGATCAAACGGTAAACTTAAACATAATACTTATACTTTATATTATACTTCATATAAGTATGAATGAAATAGTACGAAAAAGAAAAGTAATATAAAAGTACTACTTTTTAAACTTCGTTTGCATCCCGATAGCTAACGCCAAGACATCGTCGATATTCAACCCCAACTGTCTATGACTCACGTCGTATGAAACTCGACAAGTTTTCAGAAGTGGACTATAATACATACGGCGACACACCTTCAGAGTTTAGAAACGTTATATCGACGGTGGGATAGGCTAACTGTTATGGTACATAATAATTATTATGTGCAAATCATCGTGACACCCATCTATGCGGCATACCTATTGTAATGCATAATCTATACCTAACCATTTGGTTATTATAGTATTTAATTATATTTACTTGTGTCTGAACAAGACGTCTTGTAAGAATATTTTTTTTCATTACATCACGATTCATAGCTGAAATGAATTATAATTTATATCATAATTGACTTATCTTTATAGTGTCAATAAATATACTCTAGATACTTGGTAACTACTTAAAAAAATAAGTGAACACGCTGGCAAAAATTAATGTAACACAGGTCCAGATTACATACCTGTAAATAGTGTACCAGGTGATGGTAAACATATGGTGGTATACTGGCATACCAGTTTCTATAATCAAGCTTCTTCGTGCTGGTGACGTACTCATCATATCTCCGCGAGGGGAAAAAATCAAACGAGCAACGATCTCCTAGTGTGCTTTGTACTGGCACTCGAGCTACGGGCAGAATCTCGATACACATGCCAGTAGCTTGTCCTTAACAGTAACTGGCATGCCTTTGTGCGAGTAACAAGCACGTGTAGTCTGGGCTTAAAACTATACATACATTATTACATATATAATTGCTACTAAATAATTGTCTGTCCGGACGAATCTGCCGAATGGTGTTAAGCAGTAATGGGTAAATTACGTTCAAGTAACGAAAAGGCAACCTGATGAATAGTGGGTTCATATAATACAATAAAACAATATTCAGAGAAACGAAGATGCGGGAAACAGGTAGTATAAAATTAAGACATTGAACTAGATAACGAGATAGAATGTTTGAATGACCGGGCAGGTTTGATCGGTTGAAATCGGTATTATCAGATACATTTAGGTATGTAAACCGGTTTCATTACATAATAGTGGAAATACATATCGACCCCGTCACGCAGAATGGTGTTATTTTTTTTTTATTAATAAAAACATCTTTAGGCGCCTACAACAGAGTACGAAAGTGAACCGTCACACTCGTGTCGGTGACACTAGGTCGGTTCTACCCGGCTACGGTCATCATCAACCACGTTTACTGTCCGACAATGAGTGCATCGTTCAATAATTGAGTTTTTATTATTACTATGTATTTACTCTTTTGTATAAATCAATGTAGTATATCAAGTGTAAAAGTATATTGTACGTGTACTCTCATATTCGTACAGTTAGTACTCAATACTTTATTTAAAAATCTTCACTTCTATCGTATAGAGTCATAGGCACACAACTAATTATTGATTTTTAAGGCACTTTAATTATAATATTATATTATATGTCAGCCCTAACAGGTAGTTATCGTGTATAGGATCACATCAGGAACATCGAATAATAAAATGTGAGAAATATATCTATATTTTGGAACTATTAAGCTAATTCTATTCATCACAAGACATACTTTTAACGGTAATAATCTCAAAATTGAGATTTGGAAATTCTGTAACCATTTTATATTAAAACTAGATGATACCCGCGACTTCGTTTGCGTTCTTTTTTTACCTTAACAATATATTTTATGTACAGAGAAAAAAACATACACACCAGACCGCTTCTTACCCCATTTCTCCACGGCGAGAAAACATACAGCGCTGAACGCGTCGCACTTATAAACATCGTTGTATCCTAAAACTATAATAATTTTATATTAAACGAAAGCTATCATGATCATTCTTTTTTTTTTTAGATAGGGATCAAGTATACGACAAGAAGTAAAACTAAAAAAAACACGTGATCCATCTATTCGTTTTCGAATTTTGTTGCCCACTACGGCAGACTTCTAGGATTTTATTTATGTACTAGATGTCCCGGTGTACTTCATATCACTTACATATATTTGTGCAAAATGTGGTCAAAACTTAATACAATTTTTTTTATTGAAATTATAAATGCAACACAGTTATGCACTTCATCAATTTAAATCTTTCTCATGTACTATTTTTATTTCTGAAACAGAACTATATCCTATTCCAACAAAAGAGACTAAAAACATCGAATCTCATACAACTGCTATGAAACAGACAAATTTCTGAACGCAACTATAAATATTTGACAACCGAGTGACAATTTTTGACAATGACAATGTGTCATAGCTAGGAACACATTTTGTATTTGAAAATTCAATTGTCTTTTGATTAAGATTTTCCTTTACTTATTATTTATATTTCTTACCTGTTTAAACCTTCCCTGAACTTCCACAAATAATATTTCAAGATTAAAATTAGCCAAATCGGTTCAGCCATTCTCGAGTTTAACGAGACAAACTTATTCTATGAGAATGCTGTGATTAACTAGAAATAGGAATATAATTAATTCCAACACCTGTAATGTCTGTTATGTATGTATGTATATTCAAGAATATTATATTACTATTATTGACAATAAATAAACAGATAAGCAGAAAAAAAATTAAGTAATATTATAACCAAATGATTAGGTATACGTATCAAAAATAATGTATTACTATGGGTATGCTGCGTAGATGCGTGTCACGATGACCTACGCAAAATTATTTGTATGTATTACAATAGGCAGCCTATCCACTGTCGATATGAATTTTCTAACCTCTGAAGGTATGTCGTCGTATTGTATTAGTACATTAATTGTGGGGTTTCGTATAGTTTTAGTTTTCTAAACATTTGTGGAATTCTTACTATAAGTATGGTGCGTAGATGCGTGTCACGATGATCTACGGAAAATTATTTTTATGTATTACAATAGACAGCCTATCCACTGTCGATATGATTTTTCTAAGCTCTGAAGGTATGTCGCCGTATTGTATTAGTACACTTGTGGGGTTTCGTATAGGTATAGTTTCCTCAACATTTGTGGAATTTTTACTATAAGTATGGTGTGTAGATGCGTGTCACGATGATCTATGCAAAATTATTTTTATGTATTACAATAGGCTGTCTATCCACTGTCGATATGATTTTTCTAAGCTGTGTGTCATCGTATTGTATTAGTACACTTGTGGAGTTTCCTATTGATTTGCATATCATCATAATGATAATGACACGCATCTACGTAGCATACCTATAGAAAACTTACTATACTATAAGTATACTACGTAGATGCATGCCATTATGATCTAAACAAATATATTTTTATGTATTACAATCAACTGTCGATATGACGTTTCTAAGATTGGAAGGTGTGTCACCATATTATATTAGTACGCTTCTGAAAACTTTTGGGAGTTTCTTGAAACGTGAGTCCCATACACTTGTGGTTCAACATCAATGGTCGCTTAGTGTTAACTATCGATATAGGCTATTTTATCGTCACCATTAGGGGCCGTTCATAAAGTACGTCAGTAATAATGGAACAACTGTGTTCTTTTTTTAATCTTTAAATCAGTTATAGTCTAAAATATTTCTATTTCATAATTTATAAATTGAAATTATTAATATTAATCTAGTTTTCACATCCAATAGCAATATGAGCAATAATTATGTACAGTTTATCAATTAATAAAACATATAGTATGAGCTAAATAGAATATATCGATATTACATGTACACAGGCCGCTATCTACGTGTCGCTATCTACTGCAAGCGCAATGCATGTCGACGCCATCGGTGATGTGAACCCTTAGCGTTTTCCCCTACTAAAAATTGCCCAACGCGGCTAAAGAAGATTTCACTTCAAGAATCAAGAGAACAAATGCCAATAATTCATTTAATGAACTACGAGCATCACGTTTTCTTAGACCTCCCAACCGCCCTTGCCACATAAGTGACAGTCCCTTCGCTCCTCATAAGTGCGAACATATGTTATGATTGACCCCTTAAAGTGACTATTACAGAACCTAATAATGTTATACAATATTCCTAGGCAACAAATTATTCAGAATATAACTATTCTGCTATTGATTATCCGTTATTAATTTGCCCGGTATTTGCATGTGTGTATATTTAAATCGCAACCACTATACGTCCGGCGTAACTCCCGGCAAGTCACAGCGACGACTAATGTACATAGATATCTCGGTAAACATTGTTGTTTTATTTATTATACTGAGCTTATCACGCTACAATAAAAATGACAATGGTCGGCCGGTGTTATCGCAATGTATGAATAAGCATACATTATGCAACAACCAATAGTTTTGAAAGGCAGAGCATTAAAGTGATGATTGCACTCAAACTACGATACGAACAACGAACATGAATTTTCATTATGGTGGCACTGTTATAAAGTGGAATTATGATACGAAACAGCAAGATAATCGACAGCTGTTGATAAATAATTGTTGTAAAATAACACAACAACGTGATTTATTATAGCCGTTATTACCATTTATAGTTTTCATGCAAGCACTATGCATATAATTTGTTTGCCTGCGACACTAAGCGATTAATTATAACTAATTGTTAGCATAATTTGTGTATTTGAATTTGCATACTTTAGAGCGATAGCATGAGTGATTCGGACAGGGTTCGGGGTGAATTCCTAAAGCTACGCGCCCGCGAACTACTCCGTAACTTTCTATCACTGACAACTTTATGTCAATGCATCCACGAAAACTTAGATATTATACATTATCGAACAGACAACATTTTATTAATTTATTATGTGTTACAGAAATATAGAAAATCATCACAAATTATGTGGTAGAGCCCTAGTAATACAGTCAAATAAGAATAGAACCTCAGACTAAAAATAATAAACTAGCTTTTCTTTGACGTTCTATAAGTTACAATTTAAACTTAAACATGTCAGTGTACGCAAGGTTAAAAGCCGGAAAACATTTTATATTTTATAAACTGTCGTCTCCACGTACGGAGATTCGCTTCACGCTTTTTAATCTTTCCTTCGGAAACAGAATTTTATACTCACATTTTTCCTTATAAAAATGTAAATACCGCTTGATGCAAAGGAAATAAGAAAACCACTCTCAAAAACTAGTTTTTATAACATTTACTCTCGAAGCGGCCTTAATTAGGAGTAGAGCTTTATAACAATAGAATCCTTTGCAAGAATCAAATATCGAATGTAGTCTATGTACATGTTTCTTATTTGGGAAACAAAAAAAAATTAAACTCGTATTTAAGATAGTTTTTAGAATGTGGAAACAAATATTTGTGTAAATTTACAGCTATGATTTATCACTTTTCAATTTAAATTTTAAAGAAGTATTTTGCACGGCTCTATCATCGATATACACAAGTGAGATATGACTGTGGCTCGCTTTACCTTATCAAGTTTCGGTGTAAGTTTATGTCAAGATTCAAAATAAAAAACGCTTTATTCAATTTAGGCCCTAAGAAGGCGCTCATGAACGTCTAAACTACAACTGTCCCGGTTCAGAAAACAACCCAGTCATCGAGAAGAACCGGCAAGAAACTCGATCGGGTTTATATTTTTAACATACAATTAAATATGAAAAGTACAATTAGACATCATAGAATTGTAACGTGTATCTTTTTAGTGGATGCACAGAGAGGAGTCAATTCCGGACATCACCATCGTTCACATAACGTACTAATCCACTCTATAATAGTCCGTTTGACACTTCGGCGACAGTTCAAGCCGAGGCGCACCGAGTGCCCTAGCACTGATCGCCTAAACAAATCGGGTGAGTGCCTTAAGCGCTCCCCTTAGTAGTCCGGTGGAACTGTAGCGGCCTTGCCTTGAGTGTAGGTCAGTTCGAAATTTAAAAACAAAGTCGTTTGACACCAAAATCCGCTTAACATGGCTGCTTAAACGTACAGTCAGCAAATCGGTAATATGCTTTGGGACTTTTGTTACAAAACGTAACACTATTATCTCAAAAAGTGTTACTCGTTTTACTGACTTTGAAACATGGGACGACCAGTTTGTTCAGCTAAATCTAGCTTTTCAAAGTTTTTGCTGAACTCAGGCAAAACCATATACTCAGTTGCCTAGCGCTCCGACTAGTGACGTTGATAGGTACTATTCAACTGAACATCGATGGATCTATATAACGTATTGGTTTCTGTAATTCCTTATATGTTTTTGAACTATCGTAATACCGCGTTCAGTTTACAGAACGAACTAAGTGTACGTATAAAAATTAAATTTTAACCTACCGTTATCTAGCACGGTCTCTCAAAACTACCTTAAACTGACGCGCTTATCTAGGTATATAATTTCAAACAAAAATCAGATAACATTCTGACGCGAAAATTATGTAGATACGTTAAGTCTATTATATCAAATGAGGAAAAGCTAATGATAACGAACGTGTAAAATACGTAAATACGGTGCGCTAATTTCTCACTTATCTACCATACAACTGACCTATTTGTAAAACGTAAAATAATTGAAATAAAAAGTTTTTTCTTTCGAACTGTCTACACTGTTGACCTGGCCTCTACAGTTTCACCGGACTACTAAGGGGAGCGCTTAAGGCACTTGCCCGATTTTATACAGGCAACCAGCACAAGGACGCACGGTGCGCCTCGGCTTGGACTGTCACCGAATTTCCCTGAGTCTAAGTTAAGCTAAACTAAGCTATTATTTCATACATAAAAAAGAAAAGAACAAGGATTATCTCAATACTGTTCAGAGAGCATCAAATAAAAAGAAACTGTATTCCCTGTAGTTTTACTGGAGAAAATGTGCCGATTCGTGAACGGAGCTTGTCCATTACCTGACGCACTAAAGAGATGGCAACCCAGACGGCACCGTAGGCGCATGGATAATACGGGAGATAAGCGAACGCGATAATTGCGCACAAATATAATGGTAACACCGAGCTTGTTCAAACAACTAACGAACACACCTCTAATCATTCAGAAAGCACACACTTAACGTAAGAAGTATTTATTACACTGTAAAATATACTTCGATATGAATGGAAATAATAATTTTAGATATAAAAAAAAAATGTGTATTCTGTGTAATCCATTTGAACAAGGAGTGAAAGATAAGAAGCATTATAAAATATTTAGATCATCTGAGTAAAGATCCGAACAAATATATATATATCATAGTTTCGTCAACTTAGAACTCGGTCAATACGTCGAGAACTATACGTCCCAAAGCATTTAGCACAAGATCCGTTCTGGTCTCGGATCGATGTGCCCCTCGAAGACGCGTAGTCACGTGAGAACTCGGATCGTCACATATACATAAAGATGCCTTTACATTGAACGGGTGACCTCCATCGTAAAAACTGGGAAACCCCGAAGGACCACACTTTTCAGTCATTGAACCGCTCTATGTAAGCTTCAATAATACAGATTCTAATATTTCCCAAACGTAGCTAGACGAACTGATATATACGATGTTTTTTTCTATATTTATTTACGGGCCATTATGGCTATATCAACACAATAGTAAACTTAACTTAATTCACAGGCTGAATAACATGACTACTATAAATTATTAAAGGTAAGACGACTAAACAACTTAAAGAGACTCAGTACTTCAACACTATTACATTGAATCGTAAGTAACCCATTAAATATTCCCATATCGTGCAAATTCAAATTAAAAGCGACATCTGTAACTGTCTATCCGCTTGGACTTGGACGACTACACGATGTATATCGAAATTCAAAAGTATTTCTTTCAACGGTAATTTACGATATATCTATACGGACCGATTTACACCGGCAGGTGCCACGCGCCACCACCGCCAGGTATGATAGTACCAAATTATATGAATACGACACATACAAACCGATGGATATATCATACTATATATATTTTTTTTTTTTTTGTTGAAGGACGTTTCAGTTTGGTTCGGCTCGCTCTCCACATTAAGATTATTTAGGGGTGGCGCGGCGCGGCAAGTGCCGCAGGGCGCGGTGCGGCTGTGACGGCTTAACTCGCGATAACACCACCCTCCCGAAATCGGCTTTCAGACCTAAGGTCGCCGGGTATTGATCCGCGACAGCTGGTGACCGCACCGAACCTCTCCTTCTCTTCCGGAATACGTACACGACTCATAACAAAAAAAAAAAAACGAACTCACTGGAAGTAGGCAACCTTTTTTCGAAGCTTTCATAAAACTTAACATGAACCTTGAAATTATTAATCGAAAGCTCAACTTTAATGTTAAGATTTGTAGCTATGTAGATAGTTCGGGAAGCCGGCGGGTCGATCGAACCGGCGACCTCCCCAATGCGGCAAAACGAGTCGCTCGCTGCAGCGCCAGGCGCCGTCGCGCGACGGCTCGCTGCCCGAAATTCGCTGGACGTGCGGTGCGCGCCGAGCGCGTGATGCGTGCCCCTCGTACGCACTGTCTGATATAGATATCGCACCAGCTCTCCGTACTTACCGTTTCCGTTAATAAGGGGGTAGTCGTCGTCGTGCCGACCGATGTAAGTCTTCAGAGGGGTGTCCGTGAGGGAAGGCGACGATCTGTCCCTGTCACTCATAATAGTCACTTGCACACTTAGCTCGCGATTATACGACAACACTGGATGGGGACTCGGGCCCCGCACGCTCTACCACGACCGACCACCGGCCCGCGGCTCACGAGGCGAATAAATAATCTAACGACGGCGCGCTCAACGTTCCGCGACACACGGGACACACCGACACACGACCTCGCGCCTAGTGATGCCAAATGACTGTCTCGCGTTCCCTCCGAATGGCCCTCACAATCCCTCAAAATATCAAACTTTTAATTATAGGAAACCCCTGAAAATATGTTATTTAAACTTTAGGAAAACATTTTTTTTAACATAAAAAATATATTAATATTAGTGATTAACAATAACGTGGGCATGTCAACTACCTGATGTAAAGTGATTACTGAGAGATTACTATCTTATCAACTGTAAACTATAATTATATTCTATGTTACATACGGGTTTTTATTATTCCATAAAACATAATCTGTTGTTAACCACCCTATTTAGTTCTGAAGACAAGAGCACTCCAGAAAAAGCTTTGAGGAAGATGCTTTCGCTGATTAAGCTTAAACACGTTCCTACTAACACCTAAGTATATTAATAAATGAACGCCTATATTTAATTAAAACATAAAGAAGTTTACTTTCTACTACCTTAGCTAAATAATATCAGTAGTCAAAATGAGTATTCGCTTCCAAAATATCTACTACTTTCTATACCGTAAAAAATTTATTAGTTATAATCTTGAATTTTTTCTAAGAGTCTTCACGGTACTATCGTTTTTACACTAGGTTGGTTGGACTTCATTGGACATTTACCAATAATGTGTCAAAAAACTTTGCTAGAACTTAATTGTAGTTCACTTGATGCTAAGTGTTTGCTCAAGAATTAAGATGATCTCCAAAAGACGAGACGTCTTCTTGTCGGCTTACATTTATAAGACAGAAAGATAAACACTGTCGCTGGATTTTAACTATTAGTTGGTGGCCATGACCCTAATGCATAACAATTAGCTGAATATATAGGTAATAATATACGAGGATGACATACTAAAATAAATTTAATTAAAAAAATCAACATTTTATATAATACTTCATAAACTTTGGGCAACTTTCATCTTTCGATTAGTTTAAAAAAATATATTTAACTTAATATAGTTGCAGGAATTATTAAAATCGAAAAGTTCTTAACTTTAATTATTCTATATACAGTACAATGAAATGAAATAAGAACAAAATTAATATGTACTTAATTCTTAATACTTATAATTTATCGCCTTATTCATGAAACTTACTGAACATATGTAAAACACAGTTGATTAATTACGGTATCCTCGAAATTATTAAGCAAATTATTCTCTTTCTACTTGCTTAAAAACCAAGTATATTGTATTGTGTTGTAAAGTAAATTAGATAATTAATATTTGTATATACGGAGGAATGTAATGTGACAGAATTACTAATAAAATTTTACAGTGTCTTCGCGAACGGATAGGCAATTATTATATATACATACAAAATAATTCGTTTTTCGACTTATTCTAGAAATGGTTTATGTTGTCGTTATCTTGAATAATAATAATAAAAAAATAATCTTACCAAAAAAAACGCTGGTCATATTCTCAGAGAAATCTACAAACATAACAATTATTCAAAATTATCTCTTATGTCCTAAGAAATCCCTCATTTTGAGGGAAACTTCGAATTTGGCAGCAATGTTCGTGCCTCACGTATGTCCAACTCAACACAATCAATTCGTGCCCGTACAGTGCCATCTCGTTAGTACATTAGGAAAACAATTACGTTCCGATAGATGGCGCTTATTTACATTAATTTCTAAAATCTATTTAATGGATGTCTATAATTTAACAAAAAGGAAACAAATAGAAATAGTTGTAGTAGTAGTAGTTGAAAGACGTTATTTTCTTAAGTCCAAAATAAATCCCAACTCCTTTCTGACTTTACTCATACTTAGCAATATAATGAATAATCTGAATTTTGAAAACTGAATATGTAATTATTATAGAATCGACTCCATTCTTTGCAAAACTATAATAAGCTACACTGATTGATTCTTAGATGCGACAAAGACACTGACGGGTTTACCGGCTATAAAAGGTGGTCGCGACTCGCGACCCAGTCGAACACAAATAAGACTTAAGCATTCTGGTGACGTATGCATTAAGTTGCTATAATACCTACTTGTACATTTAACGTGATAAAAATTTCATACCGTAAGAAAACAATTAGAAAAATTGTAACCGATATCTCTCATTTAGACGAATAAAGATGCAGTATCTAATAAGCATGGTAATTATACACGTGTTTACGTACCAGAGCTACCATTAGGCTGTTCTTAATTTGTGGCAGTGATTCTCGATAACTATATAAAATCTAACAATATAGTATAAGCCCATAACAGTGAAGAATTATGAAGCGTTTGGTCTTTTATTAGAGATAGCTGTGTCCGCGTGAAACTGTATACAAAAATCACAGTGATTAATAAAAAACATCTGAATGTATATCTTGTATATTTCTAATCTGATTCTTCGGATACGGCTTGCTACTCAAAACAACAGTTAGCCGTGCTTCAAACACCTGCTTATTTTCAAATGATCGTAATGCAAATGAGCTGTTTTCTATGGAAATTTCATACTATCTATACCATCCAGAGAGATTACCAAATTTCGTCAAAATTCGTCCAGTAGTATTTATACTCTTCGCGTACAAACAACAGACAGATAAAAATAATAGTAAAATTAAAATATAGTCTGTTTTTACTACTACAGACCCCAGAGTCATTTTTCTTACTTATATTCAATGTACAATTTTCGTCTCTCTGCTCTTTTATTATGAAAAAAGATTATAGGTATAATTGTTACTAAAAAGTGATAGATTCAATAAGTTGTAATACTTGCAATACAAAATTAAATAGAAATGTAGATATAGAACTTATGAGTTATGCGATCGCAAAAAAAATATTATATTTTACTTCTGCTAAGTAACCTTTCAATGTATAGAAATAAGTAATGTATGAAATTAGCGAATTTTTAGATTATATTATTATAGTTGTATCAGATTTGGAAAATATCTGTTAAGCGCCATCTATTGGCATTATTACATATTAATCAATGACTGAACTTCTTATAGTGTTAATATTTTTTTATTTTATATGAAAATAAAATAACTATGTTTATTTAGTTACATGTCTTAGTAATGTAATACTGTAGTAATGTTTATTTATGTTATAAAATACCCTGGTTTTTTAATGAGGCTGAAGTCAATTCACCTATCTACTTTTCTCTCGTACTTAAGTGTAAGTCACTTAAAATTATAATAAATTTTGATGTAGTGAACGGATTTTAATGAAAAAAAAATGATTTGAAATATAAAATCAAATCAAATCGAAATTATACGAAATATTCATTAATTTTTTTATTGTTCAAACGTCAAAAATACTTTATTCAATTTAAGCCCCTAGAAGATGGCTATGAACGTCATTCGGTTCGAAAAATAATCCAGTGAAGGAAAGGAACCGACAAGACACTCGATCTGGTTTATCTTTTCATCGTACATATTTTTATATAAATAATTACATTTGTTTTTAATGGATGCACAGAGAGGGGTATTATTTCCATACATCACTATATATATATATGTTTTATTTAATTATTTATTTTTTATACTTTATAGGTTAGCGTTTGACCACAATCTCATCTGATGTTAAATGATGATGTGGTCTAAGATGGTAGTCATGCTAAGCCTAGAGGGAGACTGGCTATCAAGTGCAGCTTCCGGAACACACCGACAGGTGCTTGGCGACAGATTTTCAACTTGAGCGTGGTAGCAAGCCAGACGGACTTAGCAAAAGCCCTACTGCCATGCTATGGTTTCATCACGATGTTTTCCTTCACCAAAAGCTCCGACTCGGTTGCTAGGATTCGAAGCTACGTTTATCGACGCTTTTATTTATTCACCCTATAATAGCCCTTTGACATCAAAGCCCACATGAAACCATGCTTGAATGCTTCGTTAGCGTAGTTGAACGGTTAGCTTAGTGTTCATGGTTAGCCGCCTCGATTCGCGTTGTATCCAAGGCAACAGCCCAAACCGAGGTCGGGCCACTCTGGCTCCCTTTAGCCTGTTCTGTTGCCATTCGGCTGAGTGTCGTTAGCTCTCACCTTAAAAGTCCGGTAAAGCTGTGAAGGTCCGTCAGGACAACAGCAGTTAGTCAGTTCGAAAAAAAACAAAGCAATAAAATAAAAGCGCATTCGTAAACCGGCTGTCAAAGCGCTTACTAGTATACACAAAGTAAGTCAGATTAATTATTCCTCTCAAACCTTCGGAAAGAGGCAACGTGGTGGTCACGTTTAATTATTATTTGATATAACATGAATATATAAAAAAAACATTACGACGAGCTGAGAGGTTGAGAAGTTGTGAATTATGTATTTACATATTTTCAAGGGTATTGAAAAAATCAACTAGTAATAAAGTACCGTGCCAGAGGGATGTATAAAATCTATTTGACGCGAGTGAAGACGCGTGCAAAAGCTAGTTTCACTTAAACTCAAAAGTATGTGGCACTAGGCTGTATTTTATTATTATTATTATACTAAAGAAAACTAAAATAATACTATACTAACGGTTGCTATTAGACTAGAAAATTCTAAAAGATTGTTTCAAATCCAATTTACTAACACACATTCATTAGTATTTGAAACAAATAAAAGAAGAAAACCAGATAGCCCACAATGTACGTAAAAAAATGTCTTTAGTTTGAACAAAAAAATGAACTTGATTTAACTTGAAAGAAAAATGATATTAACGAATTGAAATAAAATAAAAAAAACTTATAGCTACAGAAAAAAAATAATAATTAACACTAATAGAAAGAACACTTCACTGCTGAATCAGAATCTTCGAAATGATTCTCACTGACCCAGATGATAGAATTAGATCGGACAAAAAAAAAGAATTACATCGTCAATTCAAATAAGCGTATTCGTGCGGATATAAACTAGTGAACATATAAACTAGAATTGATTCGGATAAAATTGTAATGCTCAGTCCTAAATAACCGATTCATATTCATTAATTTGAAGTCACTAAAAGCATTTTAATATTTTAATAGCAAGTAAGTATCCGATTCGCGTGTCCAAGACATCTTCAGCCTTTTCTAATACGGTAACACCACAGCTATAATAAATACCTATTTAATTTTTATTTCCTATTTACAAAATTATTTTCTATAACTTTCCTAGTAAATTAGATATTTTAAACGTTTTTTTTTTTATACTACATTCAATATGTAGAAATTATGATTCTTAATGTTTCGTAACGTAGTCTACCCCTAGTCAATATATCTAAAGTAAGCAATTGCGTTTTAATATGCCTTAGTATGTGAAATAAGAGTCGCGTGTTGGCTATTAACGAGCACGTGCTAGCGATTGCAGTGTGGCAGACGCTTCGCTATCAGTATATAATAATACTACTGGCTATCTTTACATTGTGACGGGCGAACCGTAGCACTATAACGCACCGGAGCAAAATATTCAAAGGCTAAATGTTTTAATTCCGTTGCCCCATATTTCAAACTTGATGAATTGTGTTCGCGTAAACACGCCGTCGCTGTTTCTTGTAATGCCACCGGATTATTTATACAAAACGTTCAGAGAGACAGAGCCGAACGGGTTACAGCGAAATATCTCTATATCTTTGTAAATAGTTTATTAAAGCTAAAAAAGTAACATAATACGTAGAGAGGCGGTGCGCACTACAGTCGCTGGCTTGGATGTAGTCGTTCCACTGAGAGTCGAGGGCGGCGGCGACGGCCTGCGGGTGGAAAGTGGGCGGCGAACGGGCGGTGCTGCTCGCCGACTCATTTCGTATATCGGATACGTCCTTCCGCTGTCTGCGCGGGTTCAGTAACGCTTGCAATTCTCGCTCTGCAGCGCTGGCCGGTGCCGCTGAAGTATCTGCTACTAATAATATTGGTATACTGTACTAGTATTGAATCTCTCACGTACCATGTATTACAGAGTATACAATTTGTACTTAGTTATGTCTATACAACACACTGAAACTATGTATAATACTGAAATTACGTGTAGTATGTTACTTAGTCAAAATCGTATATAAATTTCGTATATAAATTAATTTAATTATAGAAGTCTGCAGTTGTGTACGCTTCAAGTAAAAACTACTGGATATATTTCGTTCATTTTTTTTATTTCTACTACTTAGACACTTGATCCTTATCTAAAAAATATATGACGATATTTTCTTTTAATACAAAGTTATTAAAGTTTTAAGGAACTACCTTTTTTTATAAACGAAAAAAAAAAAAAAAGAAATTTTGTAAGCCAACTATATTTTTGCTTTAATTTTTTTTCCATCTGTACATACAATATATTGTTAAAATAATTAACAACGAAAAAGAATAATCATTATCTATAGATACTATTATAAATATTGACTATTTACATTGTCGAAATAAACTTAAATTATGACATAACATTGAAAGGGAACCACGATACACGTTGTGAGAAACGTTTGTACAAGCTAAATGAAGGCTAAATAAAAGTACCTACATATATTAATCATTTTAAGCTTTCAAAATTATAGGTTCATCACAAGACACGACTAGTAAAAGACATTCATTGTCTAAAAGTAATTAAAATACTCCATACATAGGTTCGAACTGAAATAAAACTGTGAGAACGGTTTATATTTTAAACAGAGACGTACTCGACAAGGAAATCACACGTCGATCGATGCAAATGTAATATTCAATGGAACAAAACAATTTTCTATTTATATATTCTACACAAAGTTGTATACTAGGTAGAGATTAATGCATTTGAAGGCGGCTTTGTGTCTATTTTCTACTATAGAGGTACCTCAGTTTAATCAACATCAGATTCAAACACATGGATTCGATTAGAGGATTCCGATTTACTTTTTATTATTACATCCAGACCCAAGGTTATATGAAAGAATATCCAATACGGAATACTGGAATATAAGTAAAATAAAACGTCACTATTCCTCAATATGATAGTTGTAGTATGATAGGTGTAGACGGGTATTTAATTACACGAGTTTAATTATGGAAACCCGATACGAGCATATGTTTTTGATTTGAAACAACTAAAGGCGCGGTTGGAGGTAAATAAAATTGTACGTGCTGTCACAATCAGATCTGTTTTGTCCCCTATCCGCTCATTCCTCGTATTATACCTATTATTAGTGAGACGAATCTTTAATTTTATTGAATTTTCTTGTTGTTCATTTCGAGAAAAAATTGATCTGAAGGTGTTTGGGTTAGTCCAATTACTTATTTATACTGATATGTAAAACATTTAATATATAAATTGTTTCCGAGATGTATTTATATTTTAACAATTATCGAACTCCATTTCATATACATTTTGTAAATGGTTTTTCTCATACCGCGTAACTACAAATAATTAATACCAGAGTTCGTGATACACTCAGGCTGGTACACATGTGTGCTTCGATAATTCGTATATGTATAATTAACGTAGCTAGGTTAGCTTAGATAGATAGGCGTTGTTGTATCCGAAGCAACAGTCCAAGCCGAGGTTCGGCCACTTTGACACCCTTGTGCTTGTAGCCAAGCGGTCGAGCGTCATAAGCACTCGCTCTTTTAGTCCGGCGAAGCTGTGAAGCCCCGACAAGCCAACAGAGTATAGTCAGTTCGAAAATAAAAAAAAAAAACAAAATAATAAATCTTTCATTTCGTAATTACCAATGGCATTTTATACAGTAACATATTTAAGTCAAAGCAAAACAAATAATAAAAGGATTTCAGTAATGTACATGACGTAGTGGCGATTGGTCTGTGGTACACCATCAAGTAAGGACACGTCAATGTAGTCGCAGATGACTTCGTCCCAGTTATTCCGTGAGCTCATGAATATCTCTAGCTCTAGCCACAAGTTTATTACGCATTAGTTTTTTCGCACGCTCCAACCTCTCCGGCGTGTCAGTGGACTAGGATACTCGCTCGCATCCACGGTACTGCAGAAGTTGGCGGCTCCACCACCACGACAGTTAGCATCTTATTAGTCACCTGTAATAGCACCGGAGGCTTTTTTGACAACATGTCCATTCGTAAGCTATCCTTTCTTTGTGCCTTTTTCATTATAGAGAGTTTTGACTTTTCTGCTAGAGATAATTCTTCAGGTGCTTTCTTTGAATCTCCAATCGTGGAGGATAGGATTTAGGGTTGTGGATGAAGAAATTTCCATGGAAACGCCAGTGGATAATGTGAAAGTAGAGGACACTTGAGACATTGACACCGGAGCATTCTTCCGCCAATTAGTCCACAGCGTCTCCATCTCGTCCGAACTGGCAGCCACCGTCGTATCAATTCGCGCTGAGCAGACACAAGCTTTCCATTAACTTCTTAATCTTCCAACCACGATAATTTTAAAAAGATCTTCATTGATCACATTTACGTACAACGAATCTTGGTTCGCAAGAAAGCATATATGTACAAGAAACTATATAAGTAAAAAATGACAAAGATGTAGCAGAAATTGCAATAGGATCTAAATTAAGTTATTGATAAAGATCGCACATGGAGGGGGAAATGTTTATTACGCTAAAGTAACAAGCATAGGAGGCTTACCTGTGGGTCGTCGCAGTAGCATGGGTAATTTGCTTTTGATATTATGAACTCTTTTCATATCATAATAGTCACCATAATCTTCAAACGCCTTTGATTTATGCTTAACTGATTCTCTCGGTTCTTGGTCGTCCTCGTCATCTTGGAACGGTTGGTACGACTTTCTTCGTTGATCCCGAACTTCGTCTTCAGGCATGTAATCTAAGTTCATCCGGCTTTCACTTTTAATTTTCCTATCTAAATCTATCTCATCATTTGGTGTTTCAATATTTGGACGTATTCTATTGAAGAGTCTATCTCTTGGCCTTCTCCGGACCACTCTTTCTGTAATTTCACGCTGTCTATAACGTTCCTGATATGGATCCAATTTTGTTCCTTTCATCAGTCTCTATCTTCATAATCATCTAAGTTAGAGTAACTTTTATCAATATCTCTATTATACTTTTTAGCATGAATATTATTTACTGACAACTGCGAGGATGTTTCTTCTTCATCTCGAATAAAGCTTTTATTTTTCAATCGAAATTTATGCTTCATAAAACGTCTATTCGCCTTAAATTTTGTAGCAGTATCACTTTTAGGTGCATATTTATCAATGTTCTCTACATTATTTTCGTCCGCTGGCCTCAAGAGCTCTCTGTGTTTTCTAACAGGTTTATTCCGGTGTCACCAAATCGTCATATTCTATTATAGGCTTTTCTGATTTACCTACAAATAATTAAATATCGATTAATATGTATCTTTAGCTTAAGAAAAAAATTAGGGATAAAATTTAATTGAATTTACTATATCTTTCGTCTTCATATTTGTAATCAAGCGATGAGGAAGCATCGGGTGAGTGACCTTGGTAATCTTCAGCGACGACTTGTCCAGGATCACGGACCACGTCGTACTCATTGGAACCATATTGTGGCATCTTAACGCCAGAATAGTCGGTGTACCGAAGTGCAGAGGCCGATATCACCCACATCACAGTAATTAACAGTACCCATGCCATCCGCACCCCGTCCCTGCAGGAAGCACCTGATCTTTTGACTCAACCGTGTGACGACAAGGGGTACTGTAGGATTTGTGATTTTAGGGACAAACTAAACACCATAATCCACAGTTGTAACTGAAAATTTGACATGAATTTATTTTGAGTGACCTGTCAGTAATTGTCACTTTAACTTTCAGTGTGATTTGTGATTGAATTCATCAGCCTGCATAAAAACATGATCTCATAAAGACCTCATTTTATGTTTACAGGATTATGATTAGATATTAAAAGCAATAACTGACTTTGTCAATACCCAACAAGATTATAAATTATATCAAAATTATGTCAGAGAGGAATTTTTGTAAATTCATTGTTAAGTTACCTTTAAAAAATGTAATAATGTAAGTTCTACCCTTAGTTTCATTACTCCAATGTCGTGATACTCTTAACTAAGAACGTAATGAGTGGGAAAAGTAAAAAGGAAGATAAGACAGAAGAGGACTGTGAGTGTTATGCTGACTCACACACCCAGAAAGCGTGTCCGCCAGTTCAAAACGTTACGCATCCTCTGGTATTGAAACTACATCAAAATATCAATACTGTGGAATAGCCGCGGGTATATTTCAGTACACGTGTTTTGTTTCAGCGTTACTATGAGTTCACACAAGAAGAAATGAAAGCCCTAGAAGAATGCGACAAGGAGAGCTTCTATCAGCGATGTCTACCATTTAGCACACTGTTCGCCACCGTCACATATGCTGCTATCAAATATGGTAAGATATTTATTAATTTATATTACAATAATACAATCGGGTTGGCAGGAACGCCACGAAAAGCTTCATAGAAGTAAGTGTATCTTTATTTGAACTTAACGGATATAGGTTTTAAAGTGGTGACGTTCCTGCCAATACCTTACTTCTATGAATGTTTTGTCGTTCTAGGGCACCTGAATAGAAGCCCACATTTCGGGGCTATACCCAAAGTTATGCTAGCTGCATTTATGGGTTACTTCTACGGTCGACTGTCATACGTGCCGGCTTGTGATGCAAAACTACGAAGACTCCCTGCCAACAGCTACCTAGGCGGTGTCATGCGAAAATACCATTTGGATCATTATCCACCGCCTAAGACTCATTGACTTTTCTGAGATAAATATTGTCTCATATATTCTGTGGCTTTTACTCTGTTAATATTATGAGCAATATGAATTCAATATTATGGTGATAGTGAATATTAAAAACGAAATAATACACTTATACGAAGAATAAGCCGCCTTTTTATATTTACGTTGTACGTACATAATATATTAATACGAAAAAAATAGCAAATAGCAAAAGTATTTTGTATAGTCATAATGATAAGTATATCTCGAAATATATAAATCCTAATATCTGCCCTCAGATCTGCATTAAAAGTATAACTGATAATTTTTATAGTCTCAGTCTATTCTAATCAATTTGGGAATCACGAATACTTTGCTTGTACAACATTCAATTATCATCATCAGGCTGTAAATGACCCAATGCACAGGCTTTATCCCTTCACTTTTTTTAGTATTTCTAAAGATATTTTTGAAAATTCTAGTACCCTATCAGTTGAGAAACTATGTAAATCTCCCGTGAATGAAATGTTATAATAATCGGTTCAGTCATTTTTAACTTAGTACTGATCATGTCATGGCAGACAGACAAAATATGATTTTTTACTTCATATTCGTAATTTATCATCTTTATAATACACACCTATCACAAAATAAAATTTCAAGTATAATTTCTGGCTTTATTGTGTTTCTTTTACCATATTAAAATCTTAAAGTCAATCTTAAGAGGTAAAAAATCATGAACGGAGTCGTGATTATTCAATGAGATGTAAAAGGAAATTTGTGTAAAACAAACGCGATACTTAGAAATTACATCAGGCGAGGATGGAACGTTTAATGCTACTCCCATACCTGCGTGTATCGTTATCGTTATGTGTTACGAACTATCGGATTGCGTGACGATACACACAGCACGATAACTGGGGCCGTGGTTTCTACACACAACAAAGGAACTTGGAGACGCTAATTTCATGTTACTATTGAAATGACAATGATGTGCAAACGTTATTCTACGCCTTTATCGGAATTAATTTTGAGGCTACTTTTTAGCGGCATAAGCGACCGAAGTTTCGTCGCGCAGGTATGGGACTAGCATAATTGTGGCTGTAAAATGTCTGTGTTTAAGACATAGTAGTCTTTGCACCGGATATGATTCTACTATGTTTTCATGTGACACCGATAAAGAAAATTGGAATTCTTATCAAGATGAACAGTTCGTGCGCTTGAATACTGTCTAAAAGAATATATTAATGTTATCTATTTAATTCATGTTAAGAATTTTAGAGTTTTCGCAGGGATTTTCGTTTGTTGTAATGATTTTCATTTTTTATTCATAAACTTGCAATAACTATATTTTGTAATATTATTGATTGCAATTTGCAGATTATTGTTTCATAAAAGGTTAAGAAACTGAAAGAGAAATACATTATTTCTTATTGTATGAAATATAACTTGATATTGAAAGTTATAGCCTTACCACGAGGATTGATTGTAGTAATAACAATAATGATTTTAGGCTATCAAGAATGAATGAACACGGTACTTTATTAATTTTAATTATGTATTAACAATTGTATTATTTTTACATTTGTGGATCGAAACAGAAATATAAAATCATGCCATAACTAGTTGGGCAATTTTATAATGAAACTCTGGCAGCACTAGTAGTAGCACCATAGATAAAATACTTTGCGTCTATTGTTCTGTACATAGTATCATTATCAAATGTCAAAATTGTCAAAACATAAGTATATTACTACATAGTATTACGGAACCTCTGAGATAGTTTATTTTAACATTTATTTAACTGGATGTAGTCCATTTATTACATAAAATGGACAATTCGAATACCTTAGGGTATCCTTCAGAGCAGCAACAGCAGATGGTGCCGGGACAACCTGCTAATCCAGTAAGGTTATTTTTATTTTTACACTGTTAAAACTATTTTGCTTATAATTAGCTCATATAAAAATATTTTAGAGAGTCTGTATTGTAAATATAATACTGTGATATATTACAAATATAATGATTTTGCAGTATATTGTAATCTGCAATGTATTTTATCTGTTATCTTCTTTCATAATAGCCTTCCAGTTAGAGTTTCACTATAATAATGTGCTCGATTAGTTACAGTCCTACAAATTTACACAAGATGAGCTACGAGTTCTCGCACAATGCAATCGAGATAGCTTCTATCAGCGCTGCCTACCAATCGGCACTGGGTTAGGTCTTGCGGCATTCGCTGCTGTACAGTCTGGTCAGTACTCAATTTTTCAGAGTTAATGTTAGCATCAGTCATTGGTGCAATTATTGAAGAATAGGCTAAGTGAAGGTAATTATCAAATGACAATTCTGAGTTTATTTCTTTCCTATTATATATTAAACTTATTTACCAACTGAACTGTCAATTAGTTGTTTTAAGATTTAACAATATTAGAAATTAGCATGTACCTAAGTGAGAAAGTAAGTACTATATAATATTGTAAGTAAAAAGACCAAAAAAGGATTAAACTGGGATATTATAAGAAGGTATATATTACAATACCCTGTGTTTGATTTGGCATGTCGGAGAGAAAAGTGAGATATCTGGCTAAAATTGACTCCCTTAATTTTTGTGAAGTATTTTCTCTATCACTCAGCGTTGTTAGTGATTGAAAAAGATAACATAAGAAATAAAATGTCATAATTTTAGTAATTGTCACTTTTATATTTTTTTAGCTGTCTGATAATTTTGTGTATACTATTATACAATGTATTTTATTATTATACTGTTTATATCTATGTCTTTAAATAATAAGAACACAGATTAAATGAGTAGGTACGATTAAAATCTCATTATAATTTCTTTTGTAGTCCCATAAAACTGCAGAGGCCTTGCCAGGTCAACAGTGTAGCCAGTTCGAAAAAAAAAACACTTTATTTTTTTTAGTGCATTATACAATGTAATTGCAAGCAGGCAGATCATGTAAAATTGTAAAGATTTTGGGCATGGTCTCTTTATTCCTAAGCTATTTATTATTGTGTACTATTGACTATATCATAACCTTTACACAGAATAATAATCTTTGGTTATCGTTATTTATACATAAATAAAAATCTGGTGTGTTTTGTAAATGATAGTCTCTTAAATGGTTTAACTGATTTTTATCACGCTTTTATTAGTTTCACCTGTATGTTTGTAACTGCCTCTTCAGCCTCGATTTTGCCCTACTTTGAGCGATCAGATTTTAATGAAACTTAGCACTCATGTCAAGCAAAACGAACTAAAAAGCGAAAAATAAATTATAGCTTAAAAGAACTAAAAAACACGCTTCTAGAGATAATAAAACTAAAAAATTATTCTTAGCATAAGAATAAAATTACTGATGTGGTAATAATTGTCACTATTATAAACGCATGGGGTGCTTTCTATGACATTTTTAAACTAACCAATATCTGGTAGTTAGTACTGTACCTGTATGATACTTAGCTACAGTTGAATGTAGAAGACAGTGTTGTCGAAATTTGTCCATTTTAAATTTTATAACTATTATTTTAATATTTATTTTGGATTTTAAATCTTTTAAATCTCAAATGTTCCGCTTCTCTGAACATTTCGATATTTTTTTAATAAATATTTTTTATACTCATGTCTTATTGAGGTCTGCGGAAGTTGAACATCTGCCAATACTGTCTACTAGTATAAATTTATAAATGGAATTTACTGTATGTATATATAGATCGTGTGTAAAGGATTTCGATTATATACTTTTTGATACTACTAAAGTGGTAATTATAGTTGAAATAGATAGTTACAATAAATACATCTGTTTCGGTTATTTAAAATATTAATAAAATAACATAAGAGTTAAATGTATTGTATACTCAGAATTTAATCATTTTCTCTGTGAAAGAGTTTAAATAATTAAAAAGTTTCTTTTTTTATAATCGGTAAATCTTTTTCATTGAATTGTTAATTACTATTTGTATATATTAGCCATGTTCAAGTGACAATAGGGCTCTATAAAGAAATATTGACAACAGGTCACTTGAAGCCAAATCCGAGATTCGGCGCATTCCCGAAGGTGACCCTCGCTGTAGTGGTGGGCTACTTTCTAGGCAAGTTGTCTTATCAACAGGCCTGCGCTGAGAAGCTGATGGCACTCCCTGGAAGCTACATTGGACAACGACTCCGAGAGCGAAGGGATGGAAAGTTTGGAGGGTAAAATGATTAGTATTATATAACAAATAATGTATAATGAATTAAACCTGTTAGTAAGTTCTAAGTCACATTAAGATATTTTCTAATAATTTATTTCCTTACTGAAAGTTAATATTTGACTAGAAACTGCAATTACATCATAAAATTGAATAGCTATAAAATATTTCCTTTAGTATATGAATATACTCTTTGGTCTTCTCTGCTCTAGTATAGGTTTACGTTATACCAGTGAAGGAATTTTCTAGAGTTAGGTCAGTAGTTCCGGAGGTGAGCGCCTAAATAATGAAACCTTGACTTCTTTATAATAATAGTAAATATTTTTAAAATACTTATCCTCTTTGACTAATTCTATTTACTTCTTCTCAGAAAAGATGTAGTTTCTGTGGGTTGCTGGTTTATTTAGAAGATACACGAGTAATCTGTATAAAGTTTAATTCCTCGGTGCTGTGTCACACAATAAATGTAATTGTTTGGCATAGGACTTCGCTACCTGGTCAAGTGCCGTCCATGTTCGGCGCAGGTCCTAATGATATCTATTCTGACGCGGGCCCTGGCAGCTCGTTGAATCTGGACACCGATAGGCCGTTGTTTAACGATGACTCTTATCGACCCGACAACGAAAGTAAGTGTTATCTAACTTTAACTCTGTTACTACTACTATGATAATGTTGTATTTTTCTTGTTTTGTTTTGGTTCTGGTGGAAGAAACTGTTTTATTGACATCAGTTTGATGTTGTAGTATGCTGTTCTTATTTAATAAACGTTATAGCATGCATTTATAATATTAATTAATAGACTCAACATTGGCCTAGACAAAACTTAGTCTCAGAGCCCCAGTATCTCGGTTTATACAAATTCAGCTGGCGGTAAATTAATCTTATTCATTTGAGAGTATTGCTATTGCGCTGAAAGGTTAAATCAATGTATGGGGTGTAGAGTTAAAGTGAATCTTATGATATGGGGAATTTGTTGGAGACGTGTTCATCTATAAACACTCAATAACAGTTCCAAAACTCTCCAAAATGGCGCTAGCATACGCAAAGGGTATGCTGTGTCCGAAGTAATTTTGTAAATATGACTTATAATAACTGTTATGAAAAAACTTGGTGAGTGATAAAATTTTTGGGATCTTTATATGGCACGTTTAGTGATTTTATAGTGTGTATTGTTACATTTTCATACACAAATGGTTCCCTTTACACATACATACGCACACACATACACAACCGTCAGATTTGTTTAAAGCGCCATCTATTTGCTCATTCATCGTACTACATTGCTAGATATAAAAATTTTATATGTTGGATATTGTTTATGTTAACCAATATTTAATTTTTAACGCTGTCTACGGAGTTTTTGGCGGGATCTTGTGTTATTAATTAGACTCTATATTTTGTAATATTGGTGGTGTTTTACGTAATATAGTTCGGTTATTTTGCACAAGTGAAGTGGATGGGAAATAATACCACGGAGCATGCATTCTGTGATGCCACCAAAACTCCATGGAAAGTTCTAACAAGGAAACCACCATCTTGTTAGAACATTATAATTATCGCAAAACACTCGGCAAAATCTTGTTACTTGACTCTGGCTAGTGCACAAACCGTGACGGAGCCAAAAAATAAAGAAGAAGAACGCTGTCTACGTTTTCATTATTTTTATTGTTTGCAGAAATTTATCCTAGTATTTTTATGTTTATTACAGTTGTAACTTTGTTAATTTAAAACTATGTTATATTATTATTCCAATATTAAATGGTTTTGTTGTCAGACGTCATGAGACATCTTTTGTAATGTATGTATTCCATAGTTAATTTTAACTGTTGCATACAATAAAAATACCTATTTTTACCAGTCCCAGGTTCGATTACAGAGTATGTACGTTTACGTTTGTATGTATGTATGATATTTTGTAGGCAGTGGTGCACCAATAGGTGTGCCAGATTCAGCTGCGCCGCGACCCTCACTGTCATACGATGACTTGCGTCGCAAGAACAGAGGCGAGTACGCGGAAACCAAGCAGGACCCCTACAGGTAATCAGCAAGAAATAAAATCTTTGCATTTTCAATATGTACATATGCGAAAGTGTTATTTATTGGTTTTATTTTTTCCCACTGTTTACACTATTGGACTGACGGGCCTTCACAGATTCACCGAGCTAGAGTTATTGATCGTATAGCCTTATTAAGGGCAAGTTCTTTCTGTACACCCATTTATGTGCATATAAAAGGAAAATTAATAGACCGATTTTTTCTAAGCCCTCCTCTTCTGGTTAGCTATCAAGCATCCGTAAGATGTAAATCTGTAGTCAAACTCCTATGTACCTGATCCGGCAACTGCACTTAATATCCGCCCCCCCCCCCCCCCCCCTCCTTCAGTTTCAGTCTGTTTACCATGTTGGACCCCATCGACATTTAACATCAGGTGAAATTATGGACAAACGTTAAATAGATTCTATAAAATATTGAAAAGTAAAAGTATGATTTTATTGCTTCATTAATATTGTGTCCAAAATCGTTATACGGTCAGAATTTAGATAAACCACGTATTAGTTTAAAATTTCTATTGAGATAACTAGAAGAAAAAATACACCATCCGACTGTTTGAAATTGAAACTATTTTAATTAAATGAATAAACGAAGTATTCAGTTGATATATTGGTACGTCAATAACTTTATACCCTTTGATGTTGTCAATCACGCGAGCGCATCCACGGACAGAGCTAAAGGGTTCGTCAAACAGCATTCATATTTCGATTTCACAGTTATACAATACCTACATGTTTAAATATTTTTATATATTTCATTGATAGTCGAGTATACAGAGTCTGTGGAATGTGAGTCGGTTATCTAGAAACAATTGATGAGACATCTCGATGGTACATGTCCGAGTTCGTGAAACACACATGTGTGCTTCACTAATTCGTATATACTATACGATTCGCTTAGTAAGATTCCCTTTGTAGCATCTAAAGCAACAGCCCAAGTCAAGGTTCGGCTACTTTGGCACCCTTGAGCTTGTTGCCAAGCGGCTGAGCGCAATAAGCGCTCGCCCCATTAGTCCGGCGATGAAGCTGCAAAGGCATATCAGGCCAACAGCGTATGGTCAGTTCGGAAAAAAAAACATCTCTATGGTCGTGATAGAGAATTCTTTAATTCTACAAATTGATTACTTTAAGGGATGAAGTTATTATATAAATCGTATTTCAGTTTGTTTATGTCATCCAAATGGGGGCTTTATTCCAGGATGGATCCAAATAGCGCGCCGGTGATTACGCGTCCCCGACCGGCTCCAGCCTCGACGCCCAGCACAAACAAATACGGCGACATTATGGATTAGTAGACAACGCTTTGCGCCTGTATTTCACACTTTATCTTCTATACTGTTGTAGTGAGAGCCGTCTCTGCCCGACGTTGTATGTACAGGAATACAAGAATTATTCTGGCATCCCTATCGTTGGCCTTTATTGCCTCCATCCAACAGTCCTACAGCACGTCCAGGGCCAAATTAACCAAACACGGGAAGTATCCATATACTACGGGTCCCGTGAACAAAGACGTATGTATGGGGTACTTTTTCTTTCAATTTTCAAGGACATAATAATAACATCCGCTTAATTAATCTTCCTCTGACCGGTCGTAGGTAGAGACGGCCCTAGTCGTAGTGAATAGATTCCATGGTGTTTTCAACAAATTTTGCCATATTTTAATGTCAGTCGATGTTCCCGATGACATCTTCATTGCGTAAGCAGTTAAAAAAAACACAATAATATTAGGAAATCGTGTATGTATAAAAAATAGTAACTGAATAAATTTCTTACAATTGTATGTTTGGTTTTATTACTTATTTGTACTTAAAGCATAAAAATATGTGTATGAATTATCTATAGCATAAAAAACGCAAAATGTAGATATAACAATGATGAGTTACTTGTTTTATTTCCACATATCGACGGTTAAGAATCAATACCACTTAGCCTCAAGTTCATGTAGCGACATTAAAAAAAATAAATTCGCTTAAACTCCCAAATCGTTTCTGTCAGAATTACGAATATTTCGAGAATTATTTGTTAGAGAAATGCCAGTGTTCGTAGATTTTTCTGACGATCTACTTGTTTCTTACCCTAATCACACCTAAGTAGAGTCGGCACAACATGTTTTCCTTTTCCACTCTCCCCTGTCAAATGTCTTCTCAGTATTCACACTTTTTATACACATATCATTTTTCACACACTCTGGATACTGCTATGTACCTGATTCATAAGTTTAACTTTGTACACTTGCTAAGTAGTCCTACCTAAAAACAAAGCATGTAAATCTGTAAATGTAAACAAAGCAAATAATTGTATGAATGAGTTTTTATGCCTTTGTCGACTCAGTCGCAATATGCACGCATCGGAATTTCTAAGAATCTGTCACAAGTGGTTTATAACAACAAGTCGCTATACCCGAAATTGACGCTATATCCAAAATACTATTGCCGAATGACTTTCCTATGAAAATATGCTTTAAGTTCGAGGGACTGTAAGTTCTGAAGTCGCTATAACCGAAAAGTCGCTACAACCTAGGTCGATATTAATGAAATCCACCGGAGTGGTTTAGGAATCTAAAATTGGTATTTATTTATCTTTAACTTGTCTCGATTTTACATATATTATGTTCTACTCATCTATATTCAAAAAGGTCTAAATGTTTAGCTAGAACTGTAGTTTGTCTTATCATAAGTCGTAGACAGCATAGTTTAATACGTCACCGAAATTCCAAGGAAATAAAACACCGCATAGCAAAGAACCAGGATACTTTATTTTTAGTAATAATTACAAACTAATATGAAAACAAAAACAGTGTTTATACAAACGAAATAATTAAATAAATAAAGTAGCATTACTTATTACCAAGCCGAGATGTACCGTTGACATGTGGCTCGTTGGTGTTGCTACATTTTAAAATTAAAACATTTATGGTATGTCTACACACTTTTTTCTTACCATTAACAACACTTATACTAGTAATTAAACCAAATACAATGCTCTCACCTATACAAAGTGATGTTGGGATATATGAAAATCAATCCACAAAAGTATTTTAGTTAGATTCGAAGCGAAATACTATTATCTCCTCTATATATCGCACTCTCAATAAATAAAGGGCACATATTGAATTTTTAGGTTATTTTAGTTTCCTACAATAGAAGGGATCATTAAAAATAGTTCTACAAGATGTATCTTACAGAAAAATTAAATATTCATGCCAATGACGTTGTAAACCAGGGAGTTAGGGCTAATTTTAGAACAAAAAATTTGATCGTCGATTTATTTTTTGGCGTTTCCCAAAAAAACGACTTTTCTTAGTTAAGCCTTCACTTTAGTAAGGATGCGATATGTACTATATATACTATACCTGATATAATATATATTGTATCTCGTATTATTTGCAAAAGTGTATTTTTTTTTATTTATCCACACCGCAGAATTATTTTAGCCAGTTGTATTCATTTGAACAAGCACTAACAACTACAAAAACTGTCTACTATTTAACTAATTAAGCTTTTATATAAGAATAACAATTTATTGGTACTTTTACATTGAAGCTAGTGTAACGCACAAACTGGTGAATTGGGAATTCAAAGTTATATATAGAAAAAAAAGTATCTAAAGAAACAATAAATTGGCTGCTTTACCGAGTAAAACTGCATAGTTAATGTCCAGGAATAATATATTTTGTAGTGGAATTATTCGGATTCGGTTTCACCGGATTTCGCTTTTCTTAGGTCAGGCTTAGAGCCGGATAATTAAATCACTGCAGAGCTCGCAGTAGCAATTTGTGTCAATTTAGAAATAACATAAACATAAGTAGATGGTAGAGCTACGCTGAAGCTATTACTAGTTTCAGCATGAATGGGTCGTCTCGCCCGACGCGCGGGGTAGTACCACCCGACACACACCGCTATAACAACAAGAAAACGACTCCATTTTGACCCTGTCCTGCAATAACCCAGCAACATAACTTGGGTTTTACCATCCTTAAATTGGGTTCTGTTTTTTTTTCGAATATAACGGTAATCAGCGTATATTCCATCGTGTTTCTTTTTATGAAGAATTTCAAGGGAAAATATATTATTTCCAAACTTGGATACAATCGACTGTATATCGAAAGAAACGTTGAAATACGGATTAAAAAAAAGTGAATGTATTTTACTTAAAACTTGAACACACCGAAGATGAGTACCAAATTGTACAATTATTATGACATAATTATTAACTAACGACTATACTATCAATAATCACACTTACATAATATAGTCTATGTCACTTATGCTAGTCCCATACCTGCGCGACGATGCTTCGGTCGCTTGTGCCGCTAAAAAGTAACCTCAAAATTAATTCCGATAAAGACGTAGAATAACGTATGCACACAATTTTCATTTCAATAGTAACTCGAAATTAGCGTCTAATAAATTCCTTTGATGTCGATCGTCACGCAATCCGATAGTTCGTATCGCATAACGATAATATCTTCCCACATCTGCATTTACTTTGACCATAGACAAAACTTCGTGCCGATACACGCAGGTATGATGGGAGTATAATGGTACGAACGACGAATGGTTACGAACTATCGGATTGCGTGACGATACACGCAGCACGATAACTGGGGCCACGGTTTGTACACACATCAAAGGAACTTGGAGACGCTAATTTCGAATTACTATTGAAATGACAATGGTGTGCAAACGTTATTCTGCGCCTTTATCGGAATTAATTTTGAGGTTACTTTTTAGCGGCACAAGTGACCGAAGCTTCGGCGCGTAGATATGGATTGGCATAAGACATTGAAAACATTTATTTGATATGTTACTAAGTAACGTAAACATTTTTTTTTAATATCTAGCGTTTCCCAAGAAAGATCACGCCGAATTCTTTACAAATGGTGTACGTCATAATTTAAATCCCGTATATCTCATACACTTATAGATATATACAGTACCAAGTAAATATTGAATGAGTGTCCGGTAATATAAAGGCCGTGTTAAATATAAATTTCTTGAAGAAAACAACACCGCTTCTAGCATTTATTCCAAAAATATACATATGTGTACAGTTATGTACCTACATTTCCTTATACTATACCTATAACTCGAATTAAATAGTGTCGACAAACTACGATCTGCGATTCGGTACATTGAAATTGTGATATGAAGTCAAACACTCAACGTGATGCAAGATAAAAGTACGTAATAAATATTGTTTTTTTTTTTTAACCTATCTTATATCACCCACGAAACATTAATAAGATCAGGACTCGCCCCTTATCCCTACAATATATCAATTTACAATAAATAAATACACCTGCCATAAATAACATACAACAAGTGAGAAAGATGTCGACCGAAAATGGCGGACATTAAATATCGCATAATTTAAACACTATTAAAAGTGAACGATGCCTAAATAAATATAAGATTTAACAGCAGGTAACATTTTTTAAAATTTCAACACGGGCCTTGTTACTTCAAAAAACATGGCCGCCATACCAAAAACGTCACTGGATAGAAATAACGTTGTCAATTTGTATAACGTCAATAGAATGCTAATCGCGTTTATTGTACTCGATAATGATTTATCATTCAGAAAATCAACTAACACGTAGTTAAAGAATTATTAAATGATAATTTAGAGCAGCGGTGCTTTTTTACGTCAATTACCCGCATTAAAATTTTTATTTTATAAAAAACTAAATAAATTTATTTATTACCTACAATTTCGTTGTAAAAAAATAACCAACATAAAAACTAAATAAACTTTGATATTAAAAAAAAAAAATTATATAAAGTTAATAATAATATTCAAACATTTAATTCGACTAAACTCGATTTATTAACCGAAATAAACCTATAATAATTAAGGTTATAAAAAGTAACAAAGAAACAATAAACACGTATAATCTGCCCCAAGTAACATTTTAAACGACGATCTGGTTGATTTTGTAACTTAAAAAAAATATTATTTATCTGGAAAAAAAATCACATTGTTACGGAAAACTGTTGTTTATTTTGTTTACGGAAAATTGTTGAATATCCAAGCGATTGTTTTAAAACCTGCGGTTCCCGATGCTATACCTGGATATGCGGTAATCCGATGGTACAGCGCGCATTTTTTTTTTCTTCAATTTTCAGCTGTCTTTTTTCTGGCTCTATGGAAACCCAGGAATAATTTAAATATATAATTTGAAACGTTAAAAATTTCCTAAAAATGCTAAATTTTAAAAATATTGTGGAATCTTTTAGTACATTTTCTGAAGTATATAACGGACGATGTCACAAAATACTTCATGAAAACAAGCAAGTTTATGAATAAAAAAAAAAAAAAACACTACATGACATACTTAAATCCCGCTAAAACCAGTAACTTTTCTAAAGAGTCGATTTGCTGCAACGTGACATATTTTAGGGCAACACTTTTCAATAACACGCGACAAAAAGGTTTGCAAGTGGAACAAAAAAAAGGAATTATACTATTAACCGAAAGAGATAGAAAAACGGGAGAGATTACGCGGTGACGTAATGAAACAACGAATACGAGATGAGAATAGTTTTTTTTTATTATTATTATTATTTCTCTAATATTCGAGGGAAAAGTTGAAATTTTGAAATAAAAAAATCAGGGCATATAGGTATTTGGAATGTTACCGGGACAGACTACTTATTTGGTTATTATAATATTTTGTGAATGATATTATTAGATTGCACATTTATATCACTTTAAGAATTTTGTCGAAATATCGATCTTTTGGTCCGAGGAGTGTCTCGAACAATCTATCTAATGACACATCCCTCGACATTGAACTAATAGGATGAGGTAATAAGTGATTATACATCGGTAGCAGCGGGCCGACGCGACACGATACTTAAATATAAGATTTCGATTATGATAAACGAATTTGGCGATTAACATAAAAGAAATAAAAAGTTCACTTACAGAACGTGTGATTTATTTTTATACGCATCTATCTCTTAGGGCGCATACCCATACTGCGTGACCCGTCCAGGGGGGAGGAGGATTTCGAAGTACCACGTTTGCTCACAGGAAGGATGGGGAACACCGTTTTTATGAATGACTCTACATGAAAGCTTGGGCGGGGGGGGAGAAGGGGTCTTCTCATATACTACGGAATGGCCACCTAGAAGAGGGGGAGGGTTAAAAAATTGTAGCGTAAAATATTCGTCACGTAGTAGTATGGGTATGTACCCTTATCTAATCTTTAGCGAATTTTAAAGGTTATTTGTAACTCTCAGTATTGACTTACAATGATTTTATTAGATAGTTTCTAACACTATTGAAACCGTCGTAACGGAGTTAAGTTCTTTTATTCCCATATGTATAAATTGTTACTACAAAGTAACATAATAATTCTCAATATATTCAAATATAATTCACATTGATGATCATCGTACTATTTATTATACGGCCCTTAAGTACTTGAAAGAAACCTTTGAAAATCATATAAGCGTGATCATAGTTTCCCCGTTTATACTCGGTATTCTTCGTGGGGCATTAAAAAATTCAAGTTCTCCGAGGGATACGGAGCAGCCGTTTGTCATGGCAGCGGCCACGGCAGCCCTGAGAAGTTGACCTGCCCCCCGAGACCGGCGTCCGCCTCGAGGAGGCTCATGATGACCGCCATCGCCGCCTCGCCGTTGCCGTCGAGACCTAAAGAGGGCAATGGAGGCGAGACCGGCAGCGGACTACCGACGGGTAACTCGATCGCAGTCTCGCTGTCCGGTGGCGAGTCGTTTATACCGGCGACGCTCAGCGGTACGTTGTTCCGTACGTGCATGTACCCGGGCACTTCCAACCCCAATAAGTTGTCCACGAGAGACACCTGCCACAGACACAATACAATATAGTACTTACCTTTACTCCCTCCCACAGATCTTAATGCCACTTTTAATGTAGACAGATGCAGACGAAACGAGTATAATCAAATGTTTCTAAAATATGTTAGATGTGGTTGACCCTGGAGCCTCTATAGATTCACCGGACTAAGAACGTTAATCTAGCCATTTTCCATTCACTTATAATTTATAGACACAAATCAGATAAAGCTGTTTGATAGTGAAACATAGTAAAGTGTAGTGCTTTATACCTGTTGATTAAGGACTGCATCCTGAAGAAGGTCTGACGGCAAATCGGATGAGTATTCGTTTGGGGAACGGCGCAACACTTCCTCGGCTATGGCGCAGCCGATCTGATGCGACTCGACCCTAGAGTCGATGAGACGCTGCATCTCGATATCCGGTTCTGAAAGCACACAATCCATCTGAAGGAAGAGTTTCTCGGCTCCGTAGCATCCTCTGTCCGATCGAACGGCGTACAACATTTAAGCACATGATTACTCAACTCGTATCTCTTGTAGTCGATATCCTACTAATAGTAAAACGATGACATCATAAAACAACATAACCTGATAAACGAATATTTTAAAGTGAACATTTCCTTAGCCCCGTTGTGGTTTCAAACAAGATGATACGAAAAAGCGACATTAGGAAGAGACAAATATATATATTTATAGACTTCAACATGCGACAGAATAAGATGGAATACATTATACAGTGTTTCTTATATTCACGGTCTCCTCATTGATTATTGCACTATCTAGTGCTTGCTCTGATCCGAGCGTTTTACGTGTATGTATGTGTGTGTGTGTGTGTGCGCGTTTGCGTATTACGAAGCCTTAAGAAAGGGCATCATAACCAACATGGTGTATTGTTCACGTATATCGTTTATATGGATATTTTATCATTTTTTTAAAGGTTTAACTTGTACCGTGTGTGAACTGCAAACATGTTTTTTTTCTAAATGTCATTAATTTTGTTGTGCTCAAATACCGAATTGTCTGTTGCATTATTTACACATATACTAATCGTTGTTACACTCCTCTCTTCGTTTATACGTGTCCTTTTCTTTTTTTTAGTAAAGACGTTTTAGTTATGGATATTCCAATGGATGGAATCCAAATTTACTATTCCAATGTTTCACCAAAGCTTTATCTACGTCTTTATGTTTTCACGTTTTATAAAATATCTTTGTAATGTAGTCAAAATTGGCGACCAGTTACAAAGTGTAACTATCTTGAAGTAGTAAAATAAAAACTCATCGATACCCCTAAGCCTTAGTACTAGTAAATGAATAAGTTAATAAATTAAGTTGATAATGGTATAGGCATTTTATGCTTTCGAATAGTTCGGATAATTCAACTTTTCACATATGCGTTTATTAAAACTCGACATTTATTTTTTCTAGGTATTATATATGCGATATTTAGCAAAACTCTTAGGGCGAATGAGACCGACACGATTCGAGAGTATTTAGTGAAAGTTGAAACTTACTCTGCTTGTATATCTCACAGGTCGACTGCGCAGGGCTCTGTTGATTAGATATGTGGCTGACGGACAGTAGCGTATTATTAGCGACGAGACATTCCACGTCTTTTGTCCACGGGTTCCTGTCCGAAATCATTCAACTGTATTCTCGTCTAGCGACTCGCCCCGGTTTCGCATGGATGTGAGTGACATACTATTAATGTTCATTAATTCGAAACCAAAGAGCTTTCATTTTTTTTTGTCATAGGAAAAAATAAACATATAGTTGTCGTATTTAAAAAAATCTATAAATCTCCTGAGATAATTATATAAACAATAATGGCAAAGGGCAATTTTGATCTACGGTATAGGCCCAACGTGAATGGGTTATTTAATAGAATAAGTTTTTTTTTTTTTTTTTAATAAATAACCTATTATATGTTTAAAAAAAAAGAGGGTGTCGTGGAACACTCCATTGGAACAAAGTTCCTTTCCTAGTATATTATTATCAATACACGTATTATACTACTGATTAAAGAAATACAAATAAATAAATTTACAGCGTCTCAGTGGAATTAAATGAAACGCAGAGATATAACTAATGAATCGAAGCAACGGTAGGAAGTTTCATAATGAACACATATTCTTTTAATTGTAGAAATACACTTTTTATTGTGCATCATTAAATTCATCTAATTCATTATAAACTTCATCAGATAAACATAAGTATATAAGTACACAAATCCATACAATACACTACGAAACAGCTGACGTGTATGCTGTACACAAACTATACTTGCGCAGCCGATACGAAATTATTCGCTGTGTCGAAGCAATAAGTGCGCAGAAAGGATCATGACAGAAAACTTTTACACTTTTTCTTCGGTTAACCCCTATACGCCGAGTTCGTAATGTGCGATAGGGAACTTCGTTCCAGTCACTAAATATTATAAAACAAAGTCGTCCGCCGTGTCTGTCTGGCTGTATGTTCGCGATAAACTCGAAAACTACTGAATTAATTGTAATGCGGTATACATCAATAGATGGAGTAATACATGAGTAAGGTTTACGTATATAATTTGTCAAGGTTATTTGTCAAGGTATATAAATTGGTTGAAATATAACGATAATTGTTGGCAGTGTTGGAAAAATCAAACCACTTGGGAGCTTTAATCGAAAACGCTGCCTAATTCTTTTAAGATATAAAAAAAAAAACAATGCATAGTGATGATCTGAAAAACAATTTCACTTGCATCGTGGTTTCATAAAACCACACAATTTATTTTATTATATATTTACATATAAATCTTATTTATAAATCTGTACGAACTTTGAACTGCATGCAGTTATTTATAAGATTTTACTTCTATCATGTGGTCATGAGTACACACCGACTTTTTTTACAAACAATTTTACCATCAAGGACACCACTGGCACACTTTTGGCCTCCCAACCCCTTTCCTATTTCAATTACCACTGCTCTCATGTGCGCACCTACACGAATACTGTTACCAGATGTAATTTCGAATAAACTGCAAAACCGTGTAATTGGATCATTCCAGATGTCGTGAACATAGCCATATTAAAAATGGGGTGTAATTGGGATTATATAACACATCATTAATAAGGAGGAGAATTAAGACGATTACTAATAGGCCGGGTGACGTCGACATATAAAAGTACCTGAAAGGTTTGAAGTGTGTCTGTATGCTGGCGAATGTGCCGTCCTTCCTGCGGAATGAGTACGCCGGTGTTTGGAGGGCATTGCGGTGCAGCAACGCGGCCGTGTGTGTGCCCGCGACTGCGCCTATATCAGGACCGCTCACGTACTCGTACAGACTGGTACCGTGCAGCTCTTGCGGCAGGAAACCGAGGGCCAAAGTCACCCTGAACACAACAATACACACCCCCTAACAATAAAACAGGTGGACTAACGACCACCGACAATTTTCTTAATACACCATAACAATCTCTACCTATCTCCACCGTAATATATACACTGCTTAATTATGTCGCGGTATTGTTTTGCCATCGCATCAATCGGGTACGAGTAAACGATTCGAGTTTAATATAAAATAATGTTTATTATGAAAACTGACCTCTGGTCGACGAAGATGAATTTGCCGTCGGTGGCGTGTCTGGAGGTGTACGTTAAGGGGCGAGTGGGCACTATCGGAGGGGTCGGCGGGATCGTCGGCGACATGGCAGTCAAGTCTTCCAGTGTTCTTCCCACCGCCACCAGGCACGACATGTTGCACGGCTCCCCGTCCTCGGTACAGTCTGTCGCTATATTGCCAACCTCTGACAATTCAGCTGGCGCCCAAGATTTTAGATACCCTAGAAAGAATCAAATGATATTTATTGAGCGATGCAAGTCATAAACACTAAGTATATGTATATAATTTTACCTCCACTGTTTCTCAACCGATTTTCTTTATTTAATGGATACGTACGAGCTTCAGTGTTACCAATAAAAAAAAATTGGAAGCACTTTTTTTCCTTACTGTCGACGATTCGAAAACCTTTATTTATAAGTCTATATTCGTCATACTTCATAATCATCATCAGCCTGTAAGAGACCCACTGAAGGGCCATAAGCCTCTTCCCAAAACTTGCTACAATACAGTCTACTGTATACCAATATCTACTAATCTACAGCTATAAAGCCATTGTAAGGCTAAAAGATGCACATGTAAATGATGAGAAACCAACAGTTAAATATATTTCCGACATATAATGATGATACTAGAAAATAATCCCAAGGAGGGTTGATGCAAAACGCGCGCGGACAATCTTAATATGAAGCTAAATTGTATATATACATCACAACATGACAACATGTTGTGCCGATGGTAGGATAAGGGTGAGAAGATGATAATGGTCGAGTTTCGATCACTGGGCGAGTAGTCCGGTGAAACTGTAGTGCAGTCCGGTGAAACTGTAGAGTAGTCCGGTGAAACTGTAGAGTAGTCCGGTGAAACCGTAGAGGCCTAGCCATGTCAACAGTGTAGACAGTTCGAAAAAAAAAATCACTGGGCGACCAATATTTTATCAAGGTGTGTATGTGTGTTGTTCGCTGAAAATATGACTGACAATTTTTGTAGTCCATTAATGTTGGGATGATATATACATACTATTAAACTACATACTATAAAATTTGACAAAAATTAATTGAAAATATAAAAATGTTTTTTTTTCAATACTTTTTTAAGATTCTTAAAACATATCTGATGGGCGCCCATCTTTCCCAGGTTGGAAAGAGACGGATAAAACGCCGCCCCCTCCCACTGATCATCTTCTCACCTTCATCCAACCTAAGTAGGGTCGGTACAACATGTTTTCCTTTTTCAGTCTCCCCTCCTAAAACGTCATACTATATTGGACTTTATGACGGTGTAAATACGGTGTAATCCAAAAACAACAGAGATCTACATTCCATCAATTGTTGCCGCCTTCATAGCGATCACAGATTACATTATATAATAGAGATATTACATAATGTTTTTTAATCAGCGCCTCTAGCGCTGTGGGTTAGACCTAATACTTACGATTTATACATACAAGCCTTTATGTATCATCATGTACATACATGTATCTTTATATATGAATATATATACTAGCATTTATTTATATCATTGGCCTCTGATCACATGTAATTCATATTTACCGAACATGAAAACTGTTGCACAAAAATTTGAATTAAAAAACTACCTGTACACTGTACGACACAGTATTTCTTCTCGGAAGAGGGTTTCTTGCGGAGTTTAGTCGTCGGCTCTAGGTCCTCCTTGATGGGCAAGACTGAGTCAGAGGTCTCGTCCAGCGGCGCCTTACATTTGATGCGGCAGAAGAACGATCGCCTTGCGCCCGGACTGAACCTCGAGGCGCCGGTCACCACATCCGCTTTCAACGGTAACATTGCTGCAACAATGCTTATAATAAAACTGACTCATCTTATTGATAACTAGCTGATATTCGCGACTTCGTCTGCGTTGTTTATTATTTTTGACAGTATACTTGATGTGCATAAGAAAGGAAAGAAAAAAATTACAAAAATTTGATGAGGCTGAAGTGCCTCTGCTTATCTACTTTTCTCTAGTACTTAACTCGCGCCGCCATTCAAATTACAATAACTTTTGATAGAGTGAACCGATTTTAATGAAACAAAGATTAAATGTTACTCGAGGATATGCTTTATGATTTTCTTGTTAACTTTTACCATAAGCGTTATACGCTAGCAGTGACGCGTGCACAAATAAACAGATAGACATTCTTAAAGATAATTGAAATGTATTTAGTTACTTATTCTTAATCACTTGCAATAATTTTTTACATAAAATCTCAAAAGTACAAACACGTACAATTTACAGTCTCATTATATATATATATATATAGATAATATTGCAGACACTGACCTTGGTGTTTGAACCAGACATACTCTGTTTCGCACGTATGTATTTATTAATGTAAAATTATTGCAAATTCGCGTAAATACACCAATTTTAATAATGCTAATCAAAACTTATAAAATTTTATCGTCGATTGTAAACGCATTGCAACCATACAAAGTTTCAGTTTAAAACTCTTAAAAACTTATTAGTAAAAGCAAAGCAGTAGTTATCAAAATAAAATTTTAAAAATCATAAAGTTACATAGAATATTTAAAAAATAATTCGCATGTAGGAAAATAACAAATAAATTTAAAAGGTAAATAATAAATAATACGGCTCGCACAGCCACAATGTATAGCATCCTCTATTGACACGCCTACAACAAATACACTGAATATTATTATCCCTCGAAAAGTATTTAAAACATACTAAATCAAGGCATACGTGTACAACTAACTTACTCTTTGCGTCGATAAATCGCTCCCGAGGGCTCAGGTCCAATGACGGATAGCTGCTCTTTCACTTTGGTCACGTCCTTCGGGTGCAAGATGTCAAACAAACTCTGACCTATCAGTTCCGACTGAAAAGTGATAAGACAATATATGATTTATATAAATTGAAATGTACATATGCTGATGCACCCAGACAGTTATTTTAAGGATGCTTTATCAGCTCTGTGATATACATACATATATACTACCAATGTAAATTTACCTGATCATAAAGCAGCACCTTGTTGACTGAAGCGGACACATACATGAGCCTACCGCGGTCACAACCGACCACGAGCAGAAAGCAGTCGTGTCCCGCCTGCAGGATCAATGTGTTCAGCTCCCTCTCCGATAGGAAGGCAGGACGCGGCCTGGCGGTAAGTGGGCAAGAAGACAGTGCCCCCCTCACGGATCGCAGATGCTGTACTGCCATACGCAGGACCGTCAGTTTATCCAGTTTGCGTGCCATCGTGCCGCACATCGGCACCATTGCGCTAAGCTCCGATATGTAGGTGTTCATCTTGTCTCGGCGACGTTTCTCGATCTCGCTGTGATTTTGTCTGAAAATCGTACTTAGAAACCTTAATTTACTCCAAATAAAATATTATACCTTTGTAGAGTTTCTTTTTCACATTTAATTTGTTTTAAGTTAACAAGATTCATTCTTTACAAACGAATATGTTGTAAATAATGGAAATGATCAATTTATTAACACAGCTTTGTTTCTGGGATTATTGAGTTATTATGTACTTACTAAGTAAATTATTATAACCCGATGATTTGAATACACAAATTAGTAGAAAAATAAATACGAAAACGTGGCCTTACTTCTTGTCGGGTAGAGTGCGCGTAGAACCAGAGTCGTCTCCGATGTCATCGTTATAAATGCTGCTAGCACCGCTGTAAATTTGCATTCATTAAGATAACATCTTCTAATATAATAAAACAAAGTCGTCTGCCGCGTCTGTCTGTCTGTCTGGATGTTCGCGATAAACTCAAAAACTACGGGACGGATTGTAACGCGGTCTTCACCAATAGATAGAGTAATTCACGGGATAGGTTTAGGTATAAAATTTGTCAAGGTGTTTTTTGTAAATTGGTTGAAATATAATGATAAATGTTGAATGGATCGGAAAAAGTCAAGCCGCCTTAAGCGTTTCATGCACATTAGTATATATTTTTTTACTATCAGGGCAGGACAACGTCCACTGGGCCAGCTAGTATAATATAATTGATATAAATTATGATCGTAGGTACTGTTGCCACTACGATCATAATTCTTAACATATAAAGATACAAAACAATTCCAGATTAAACATCAACCCCGACCACATAAACGATTCCAAGCCTCTCTTAAAAATGTTACATTATACCATTATTAAAAATTCCAAACATGGAATTCGCGACTTCCACGAAATTACCAAGTATTACGATACTGTAGTTTTTAATGGATATCATTACTCAAACAATAGCCATTAGTTCAATTATACGTTGCACAAAACTTCAAATCAAATCAAATCAAAAATACTTTATTCCATTTAGACCCTCAGAAGGCGCTTATGAACGTCAAAACTACCACCGGTTCGGAATACATCCCAGTCATCAAGAAAAACCGGCAAGAAACTCGATCGAGTTTATCTTTTCAACATATCCTTATATCATTAAAATTCATTATACAATACAATCGAATTTAGTGGATGCACAGAGAGGAGTCAATTCCAGACATCACTATCGTTCACATATTGAATCACTCTATAATATCTAATATTTATTATTAAAGATAATCTATTCTCCACATAACAATCTAAATATGAACTAAAAGATTCTTACGAATAAATACTGTTGTTACATACGTGGTGATTCAATTTTCAGTCAGAATTATAGATTGCGCACAATTAACGTTGAAATATAATATGTAGGTGGTAGAGCTACGCTGAAGCTATTACTGGTTTCAGCATGAATGGATCGGCTCGCCCGGGGTAGTACCACCCTCTCACAGAAAACCGACGTGAAGTAACAGTGCTTGCACTGTTGCATTTCGTTCGGTCAGTGAGAGCGCCGGAGGCCCACATATATTAAAAGGCCGGCAACGCACTTGCGACTCCCCTGGTGTTGCTAGTGTCTATGGACGGCGGTGATCACTTACCATCAGGTGACCCACCTGTTCGTTTGCCCCCTATAATATAAAAAAAATTATAATAATAATCAACTCATGCGTAACAATGATTACTGATTTTTACTATAAAAACAATATATATAACATTGACTGGGACACTTCAGGCGAAGCGGACAGTGAAAAAAAGGTGAGGTTTCATATTCAACGTAACCAAACTTCTAGTAGGTACACAATTAGATACACAATTATTATTTTCGATCAGGTTTATTTCTTAAGTTATAGGGCTACTAAATAACAGACATATTTGAAATTCGGTTTGATTGGAAGTAGTCTTTCCGAAATAAAACCGATAATAAAACGAAAGATGTTTTGTTTTTCTTATGCGCAAAACTAGAAGTAACGCCTTTTTAAAACGTACCTAAAATACACGTAAAATGAACCAGAAGTTTTAAAATTGGAACTACATCGATGAAGGAGATACCATAGATCGATTAATGTACACACATGTCGCACTGCGCTGTAGTATGGCGCTTGTCTAAGTACATTGCGCATTAAAATGCCTCGATATTAACATATACGCTTAAAAGGAATGCCTTTTAAGCGTATGTAAGCTATAATAAATGATTTAAGGTCAGTATTATTGAAATAAATAAGTATATACCTAAATAGAAATATTAGTAGAAAGTACCTACTAACGAAAGGCAACTGACTAGCAACACCATCATTTGATTAGGTACTCTGTGACGTGGCTAGCAAAGGTGACACTAGTAGCAATTAGTTAATATAATACCTGGTATTTTTAAGGGTTTCCATAACTAGTGATCTTTAGTTTTTATTTTTACTTCACGGTTAGAAACACAGAGGTGAACCGCCTGTGCTGCATCCCCTTCTCCTTCCAGCAATGCCATTGTAATAATTACCTAATATAAAATAATAAACTAATCTAATATATATACATATATTATCCGATACAATGATACTCTTAACCTCAGTTGCCTAATGGAAGCAATGTGAAGAACTTAATAGCCCCACTTTAAAAATAATATATTATGAAAATACTTTTCGACAGTGCTTCGCTTGTATCCATCCGTTTGCCCGCTTTTATTTACGTTTGTAATATCAAAAGGAAAAGAAAAGTTATAGCGTTTTCAAAATTTAACCTGTAACCCACTTTGAAATATCAAATTTGTGCTGAATTCATACGGCTTACTTCGAGATTACGTGTAAAATAGTCGAACTTAATCGTTATCTAGCCCCTAGCCAGTACAACCAACGCTAGATTGCCCTAAAGGAAATATATAGACTTTTCGATATTTTATTCTGACACATCGATATTTTTCAGCTAAACATCGATGTTTATTCACCATCGATAAACATCGATCATCTATACATATAAATAAAATTGGAGTGTCTGTTTGTAATATCAAAATAACGACTTTTTACTAATTGGATATGAACGTATACACGATACTGATAACAAAAATACAATTTTTAAAATTTTTGTCTCTTTTTTTATATTATAGGGGGTTAACGAACAGGTGGGTCACCTGATGGTAAGTGATCACCGCCGTCCATAGACATTAGCAACACCAAGGGGAGTCGCAAGTGCGTTGCCGGCCTTTTAAATATGTGGGCCTCCGGCGCTCTCACTGACCGAACGAAACGCAACAGTGCGGGAGCACTGTTACTTCACGTCGGTTTTCTGTGAGAGGGTGGTACTACCCCGGGCGAGCCGACCCATTCATGATGAAACCAGTAATAGCTTCAGCGTAGCTCTACCACCTACCATCAATGTCTGGTCTGTATGTTTCGTGTAACCTCCGAAACGGCTGGACCGATTTCGACAGAAATTTCACTGACGGATAGTTAAAATTACAGCGGGTGACATAGGCTACTTTATTTTAGACTAGCTGTCATCCATGGCTTCGTCTGTAGTACTATCTCCAAAACGACTGGACCAGGGAACTGTCACTAACAGATAGCTGATTTTATAAGAAGTAATTTATAATTATAAAAAAAGCATGCGGAGCTGCGGGCAACAGCTATCCCTAATATTATTACATCTCATCTCACAAAAATAAGAAAATTTGTACATTCAAAATAATTAAAGCGGCGAAGTCACAAAAAATTTAACATAAAAAACAACAATAACAAAGGGTAAAATGGCGCTGTAACTATAACATACCCCAGCGAAACCTTAAAAATGTAAACTTCGTCCTGTTCACATCGTGTACTTCTGTTTTTCCGTCGCCACATAACAATAACAAATTGAAACAATGAACGGTCATCCTTTCAGTTCATAATTTAAAAAAAATAATAGCTGCCTTGTGAACAGAGTTGCGACACACTCATGTCCTTATTCTGCGACATCTTCGCAACCCTCACAAGGAATATTACATGCTGTTAGATGGCGCTTTAAGACATCTTTGTAAAGCAAAAGATGACCTCCAGGAGTGTGTTTTCCTTACTTCTGCTGTGAATAGAAGACAGCTTTATGCAGCCTAGAGTTATCCATACGAACAAGATGTCTGCATCATCTTAATTGACCTTTTATAAGCAATTACTCTATGCCACACAACACCGAACGTCTTATTAATTTGGAACTGGGTCCTCCCTTCGTTTACGAAGTACTGATCTTAAGCACCTCATATAAAAAGAGTCAAGGCGCTTAATATAACCCTTATAAAGACACCACATCTCAGTTGCATACAACAAGATGGGTATAATTATTGCCTTATAGACAGCGATCTTAATCGTGCGAGTACCAAATTCTTTTTCGTAATTTTTCGAAAGATTTCGCAATCTTGGTAAGACGTAAGGAAATTTCGGGTTCAAAGCGGTTGCAGGTTGTTTAGGCACTTGAGACTTAGATAAACTAAATTATTCATTAAGACGGTTCAAGAAACACTGCAAGTTGTTGACATCACTAGTCATCAAACAAATGTCATCAGCATAAAGAACGTCCATGATAGAGAGCTCGTGTATCGATCTTGTCGCTCTAAATCGACCTACGTCAAAAACGCCTTTTTCTGTTCACATACTAAGAACTATCTGCCCGGTGTCAAACTAGCTGTTACCCGCGAATTCGTCTGCCTTGAAATATCTAAATGCTTGGACCGATTTTCACGGGACTTGCACCAGCAGATACCTGACCTTATAAGTAGTAAAATGGGCTATTTTATTTTCGATATTAGCTGTTACTTGCGTTTTCATCCACGTGAATTATCCAAAACGATGGGAGCGATTTTCACAGGACACAGCAAGCAGGACGGCGGCCGGTACACCGTGGGGTTTTAGTCCGTGCGAGTCGGACATAACCCACTCTCTCCCCTCCAGGAGAGTGGGTATCCATAATGGATTTCCCCACGTTAACAAAAAAAAGCTATCACCCGCGACTTTGTCCGCGTGGAATATTCGAAACGATTATACTAATGTTCACATGCCTTTCACTGGTCAGAACTACAGTTAAAACGAAATTATAAGTTATAAAGGTTAAACCGGGTATAAAAAAACTAACTAGTAGGCTAACTAACTGTAACTCGCGACTTCGTCCGCGTGAAACTTTGCAAAAATATGTTGTTCATTGTAAACACGTACGTGAGACGTACGCTGTACTTGGACTCCAAGAATGAGTATAATTGAAATTCATATATTTGTATAAATGTATGTCATTTGATATACATGTGTTTTCGGTCAATTTGGCAGGCTATTTTGTTTTATTCACCGCGCTCGCGTCTACATAACTCAGTAACCATAGCAACGTATAACAATATTGCGTCGAGTTCAATTACCATTATTTTAATTGTTAAATATTAAAAATGCTTACGGATAAATATAAAGTTTTATATCTTCAAAACTGTTTGTATTTTTAATTAAAAAAATAATTATCAACTCATTGTTTACAATTCAACATGACAATTAGTAGGAATTTTGAAAATAAAAGAGATATTTTTAATATAAGACCAATCATATTACCTTAACAGTTCTACTATACAATTTCTTACAGAACAGAGAAGAATATCTATATAATAACATTTTAAGAGATATGGTGTAGCCCGAAATTTTCATCATTTACTTACATACTGTAAATGAACACTACAAGATTTATATAGGGGGTTAAAGTTCCAAATATGTTGCTGATGCTATATCCCATCCGGTACACTGTTAGTGTTTACATATTTAACGTACACATTACATATTACAGTAGGTGGCGTGTGTGTCATACCTACAAATGTTTTTGATGGAGCACTTCTGTAATTCTACCTCATCTCACTATTCTATATTACTTTAATACGATTTAAAAAAAACTAAATGTATAACATCAATACAACTGAAGGACAAATAAATGCCAATTTTAGATTCCTATAATATGACTATACTACTATGCACAGGACCGAACTTACGGCTATATATACAGAGCGGCCGAAAAGTGACAAGGACCGTACATATATGTCGCACGAAAGGGTATAGGTATATATATATATTTCGAGTCTGACAAAAGTAGCAAACTTTGTGTCCGGACGGGGGTTTGTATACAGAAAGATTTGTTGCCGAGTTAATTGCTTATTATTGTCGTAGCTCCATTATAATTGTACCGTATTGTTATTATGGAAACCTTCGACTTGTATGGTTTTGTAGGTAACGGGTTGCACGACTGTTAATTAACTATTCGTTAAGCTTGGTTTCTGTGAAGAGTAAGTAGTGCAGTTATAAAACGCCCGTATTTTAATTGTAAAATGGCGGATTTAAAAGATGCCCGTCAAAGGAACGACACAAGAATAGTTTTCTAATCGTTTCTATAATTTAATAGCAGACTTTTTCACTTGCCCAATATTAAATAAATATCCTATTAAATATAACTAGTCTATGGAAAGAATATAGACAGCTTTGTTTCAGTTGTAACTGTGTTGTTTGTAGACGGACAGTCATCAAGGGATTAAAACAACAGTATGGCGGAGAGCGGTTTTTGATAGCTTGTGATAACGAAGATGCATTTACGATTTTGATTCTCCATTTTCACTGTTATGACGAAATACTCCATAATAATAAACGTCGAGAACGAATTAGTCCACAGTACATGTTTATGTCTATAGTATTTTAACGACGGTGACGTCTGGAAATGACGCCATCTCTGTGCATCCACCAAAACCGAATGTAATTATCTATAACTATGTTTTGAAAATATGAGTTATAATATGAGAAGATAAACTAGATCTAGTTTCTTGCCGGTTCTTCTCGATGACTGTTTTGTTTTCCGAACCGGTGATAAGTTTGACGTTCATAAGCGCCTTCTCATGGCCTAAACTGAATAAAGTATTTTTGATTTTGATTATGTTTTGTTTGCCTTTGTTGCGGTATAAATACGCATCTTCCTTAAATAATGTAAGTTAAGAAATCATTTGGATTGTTTTTTTTTTCGACCTGACAACACTGTTGGCTTGGCAAGGCCGCTACAGTCCCACCGGACCACTAAGAGGAGCGCTTACGGCACTCACCCGATTTGTTCAGGCGATCAGCGCAAGGGCACTCGGTGCGCCTCGGCTTGAACTGTCGCCGAATTTCCCGATCTGACTAAGCTAAGCTAAGCTATCTATCCATTTCATACACATATGAACTCGTGAAAAATGCATATATAACCATGCATGTTGCACGAATGTATATGCATGTGTATTTTGTATCTGACTAGTATGTTGTGTGACCTATTTCAGTCCGAAAAGGGCAAAAAAACAGCCCACCACTGTGTGTAACCCAAATCATTAGAGTTCTGTATGTAGATACATACTTACCTTTATCGTGTAATAATTATTTCTCTTATTTATTTAAGAATCAAGAAGTTCCGTGTGTGTATGACGAAGAGAATGAAGAAGTTTTGTATGTGTTTATCTCTATTTGTCATATACCTAATATTTGTCTCACCCGTCGACGACAAACAGCTTTTGTATATAATATACCTTTCTTTTATACCTTAGATACCTTTATCTCACTCTTTTCATTTTTAGCCCTCTTTGCTGCGAAAAAAAAGGTAGTTTACAAAATCAATTCAATTCAATTTTTTCTATCTAACGCAATCGATTTATCTAATTCCGATGCGCTCACCATTCGTTACACACAAAACGATCAAAAAAGGACATTACAAATATGTTAATGTAGACAAGGCAATGAGCACTCGATGATAAAACTCCCAAACGTATACGTATTTTCTATATCGAATGTCATGTTTGCATAATAATTGTAAAAGGAGTGATTTTACAACAGTCTGTTATCTGTAGATATTAGAATGTTCATGACAACCGCGAAGCATGAAACGGTACATCGATTTCGTTTGTCATAATACGTCGAAGTCGTTTTACTGACGACGCGTTGATTTTCGATTGAAGAAAATAATAATTGAAATAGCTAATTTTTAAGAAAAGCAAAAAAACATTTGAAAGACATCGAAGATTGAATCGTATAATCCACAGTGTCGTCACTGAAATTTATATAAGGAATGTATTTACAAAAGTACAATAGTAATACAACAATTAACTCACTATGAGGAGGATTTCCGCTTGCGGCTGGATATGGACGGCTCCGACATCGCCGGGGCTGCTGGCACTATTATCTCAACCGCTGGGACGTCGCATTCGTTTATTCTGAATCCGTCTTCAACACTACTAACAAAGTGGAATTATATAGTATGTATGTATATGTATATATATATATATTAGGGTGTAATAAAAAAGTTGACATGTTTTTTCTTCAATTAATCGTGAAATCTACAATTTTTTGTAACTCTGTCTCAGACTATCCTTCTAGAAAAATGAACTTACATTCTTATAGGAAATTTAATACCCTACAAAAAAAAAACGGTTTGTTATGATTTTTTGATAAATCCACTCCTCTAAAAGTTATTCAAGACAGTTAGACATCTAATGAGTTCATTGAAGACAAAAAAGTAGCCAATTTATATACCTTATATCCTATTATACTCCTATACCCTACCCTTATATATAAGCCCTAATATAGCTACAAAGAGACATAGACTAGATATGGCCTTTTTAAAATTGAAATTTTATCTTCAAAAAAAAATGTACTACAGCCAGTATTTATATTTTTACTTGTGATGGGAATACATAACAATTGTGATAGTAATTAAAAACTATAGTCGTACGAAAAAACTTACATACATACATTCATATATATATATATATATATGATGCCAAAAACATTACATTCCTTTTTGGGTAGTCGTATAAAAAGGCAACATCTCCGCGTCTGTTAGCCTATTTGTCCGCTAGTGTATTTATAATTTGAAAACCGTTGAATCGTTTTACGTGATTCCTTCTTCATAGATTTATTCACTAGCCAGGTTTACTGTATATGCTTTATTACATTATAAGCTCACACCCAGCAAGAACTCTTGGTTTCGTTGCGCCATGAACAAGAATCGAAGACTAACGTATAAGTAATATAAAAAAAAAATAAAAAAAAACGTAATGACGAAAAATATATTTTACGAATTTAAAAAGGTATACTTAATTTGACGCAAAACCTACGTACGCGTTAATATTATGTCTAAACTTAAAAAAAAAAAAAACGAGCTATTACAAATGTATAAATAAATGTAATAAATACAACGTCAAACCATTAGCGAGACAAAATTGAGATCAAGATTAGATCGATCTAATTTAGCATTTGCAAAACCGTACCTTATACACACAGTACAAGTAAATAATATAAAGGTATTATGCAATGATGTACTAACAAATGTGTGTGGCTTTGTTTCTTGAGATTATTGAGCGGTTGAAGGTGTATGGTACGAGGGACGGGCTGCTGGGGCGGAGGTTGCGCCGCGACGAGTTCACCCGCAGGATCAGCACAAGCGCCACCCGTTGTCACGCCGGACTCCGCAGTCATCTCGTAGGTTTGTACCGTGCTCTGGGTTTCGCTGCGAACATCACGTAAATATTAGTTTATGTATGTACAATCATATATATGTATATATATACGCATAAAAAGGAGAAATACACGCATAATTTAATTAAAATTAGCCATGAACACACACTTCGATAGGCAAACCACTCTACGGTAGTGTTTGTAACTAAATGACATTTGATAAAAAAAAACGATGTATAACGATGTATGGTGAATAATGTATGTAATTATTAATATGGTGGACTGAATCGAAATCCGAATTACTTTTACGAGCTTTTAATACAAATAAAAAACGCAAATATTATTTTTTTCACAACAACGCATAGATGGCGCTGTATTTATCGTTACGTTACAAGGAAGAATATAGATAATAAATAATTTATCTGTATGCTTGTTAGGTTTCTTTCGCATTATAACTTTTATGAATTTGGCTTGATACTGATTGCCTAATTAGGTTTTCTAATAGTACTGGATGAATGAATACTTTGCTACATTTTTTGGTTTGGGCATTGGGGTGCTTAATACCACAAGGCATTTTTCTAACACACTAGCGGTATTGTGGAGGCAAATTAAAAGAATATATAATAGAAATGACCCTAGAACTCACGTATAGATAAAACGTTATTTATTATATGACTTCTAATATTGTTTTTACAGTTGTTAGATTACCAAATTGTTACTAAAACAAAAACATACATTTTTATAATTCATAGATGGCGCTAAACTAATTATTTTAATCGACTTAAATATTCTGAACCATTAAAAGACAAACATTGATAACACTAACCCTACTACATTTGCAAAGATATCTTTATGTTTGTCTGATTTATTGTGACTGAAACCATTCCTGAATTTGAACACGGTGTATTTTCTTTTAACGGTACGCACGTATATACAACTATATTAAGCCAGTAGTATATTAATTGTATAGTTTCTACTATTATTTATGTAGTTGTTAAATTATAGAGAATGTATATAATATATCGCATAAAATTATTGTTCGCGCATACTATGATTGAATGTATTATTTCCTTACAATAAAACCTCTGCAGCTGTCTATCGCCATAGAGTTGAGGCGATCGCGATTGCTTCACATTCGAAAAGAATCCAAAACTAAAATGTCTGCAAACTATCGTCTGTTCTAGTGAGTACTGTTTTTTTTTTATAAATTTGAATTCTTTAAGGGCATTTTCGATTATAGTCAATAGATATGACTGACTCTCGATGGGTTTCGCTATCGATTTGCTACAATACCCACTGAATGAAACTTGAAATTCTTTATTGAACAACCTGTTATAGGCTGTTATTCTCCAGTAATCTGGCAAATATCGATTAGTAACTAAAATTATTTTACTTTGATATTCTTTCAATTGATTGTGACAAGTCGATCATATTATAGAAGTAGACCTACGTGTCTGAGGCCACACATGAATTAGGCGATATACATTTCATAGTGTGAACAACTGGATGCTGTAGTACCACGCTGCGTCGCAGAGAACAAAAACATTCACGAAGGGCGAGAGGTCCGGTAAAAACATCGATGTTGAATTTTAATATACTTATTCTCCTATCAGCTTAGTAATCACTGCTTTTAAACATAAAATTCTACGCGGACGTAGTTACAGGCACAGCTCCTCTATATACATTAAATAATAACTGATTGAATGACGTATGAACGACATATCTCAAAATTCAACCGCTAAGATGATGAAAAATAAGTTGAAAGTTTGTTTGAAAAACCATCATTTCTCGTCAGTAACACAGTTATTCTTTTAAATGTATGAACTCTCTTTGTGAGTTGAAAAAAATACTGCGTATAAAAACATGTGTGAAGTCGCGGGAAATTAAATAGGTTATCAAAATAACGTTAAATTATAATTATATCACTGAATGATAATAACATTAAATTAAACTTTTGACATACCAAATATTAATCCCCATAAAAGCAGTAAAAACTTATTGTGTAATCCGAACGCGACTTGCGAAATTTAATCCTTACAAGGCTAATTTAGTAAATACAGATGTTATAAGCACTTCAATTTATTAAATTACAGGTAAGTAATTCAAACATAGTGTGCCCCACCTTCAATGTTTGTTTTCACCTAACTACGTCAATACTGATTGACAGTAGGTTAGCGGGAACTATATTAAGACATCATCGCGTCGAACGACGTGTATCGGAATCCATACACTTGTACCCTAATTTTAAAACACGTTCGAATGCACTTCTCCGAAAATTACCACTTTGGAGTTAATATTTAAAAAATAATGTTCCGATGTAAAGCGCGATTATGTAAGCCAGTGACTAGTGAGTGGTTAATAGATTAATTAGCAATTATTATAACGTTCATTTCAGAAATAATTTCATTCGTTATATTTATGTTAACGATAAGTCTGCTATAGTTACAATGTATTAAGAAGAAAATATCGATTTTATAAAAATACTAGCGGCCCGCTCCGGTTTCGCACGGGTATATTAATATAGCCTATGTCATTCACTGAAAACATGATTAAAATCGATACAGTAGTTTTGATTTATTCATTACTACCCGTGGCCCGCACGCGTTAAATTTGGAGTAACCTCAAAAATAACAGTATTTCTCCACTATTTAATTTATGTTATTATACACATAAACCTTCCTCTTCAATCACTCTATCTATGAAAATAAACCGCATCAAAATCCGTTGCGTAGTTTTAAAGATTTAAGCATACATAGGGATATAGGGGCAGAGAAAGCGACTTTGTTTTATACTATGTAGTGAAACAGCTAAATTAAGCGTCATCTATGCGATAGACGTAATACTTATCTAGGCGGAATAAGTTCCCAACAAGTCGACATAGATGTCACATTAAGTTAGTAAACTAAATAATTATTTTTACTGCTTTGTAAATGGAAACAAATAAAGAACTGTGAACGATTGACAATAGCCATTTGTCAAATTCGTAAACGAAAACGAACTACATCGTATGTATTTCATTGGTGAAAAACCTGTTTTTATAACGAGTTTCTTGAGCTTCAGCGTTTAGCTGCGAAATATGATTTTAGCTATAGCAATTATATTTCGTTTAACTGTTACATACGATAAATCGCATTAATTCAGTACGACGTGATATTTATTCAAAACACGATTTCAGCTTATAGCGTTGATTAGTAATTATATTTTGTTTAGCGAAAATACGATAAATCACAATTATTCAATACAGTATGAAATGTAGCAGACTGTTATTTACGTTTATATTTTCGAATTATTGTCTGAAACGATAATGTGTAATATCTTTGAAGACTTTATGTAAACAGTATAAATATGCGACTCAGTGCATTCATTAAATTGTAGATTCATTTATTATATATAAGAAAAAAAAATGTTTATTTTTAAATAATCAGTGATTATCACACCATTTCTACATATTTCACACCAGACTTCATCACTATTTCGATGGTGTTATAATTAAATTGATTAAATATTGAAAAAAAGAATCGAAGCTTACAAATGTTGTCAATTAGAACCCTTTTGAGACAACAAGTGACGGGAGTAAAACTGTTGAGTGCCATCTTTGTTGAAAATCTCTGTCATATACGACGACCACAATATATTTAATGGTATATCTTAGACAAAAACTCAGGAGTTTATCTAAGTTTTATGAATTCTGTAATCAGTCTAAAATAGTTAGCACTGATTGTTTTTGAAAGGTGGTAGGGCTACGCTGAAGCTATTACTGGTTTCAGCATAACAATACCACCCTCTCACAGAAAACCGACGTGAAGTAACAGTGGTTGCACTGTTGCGTTTCGTTCGGTCAGTGAGAGCGCCGGAGGCCCACATATTTAAAAGGCCGGCAACGCACTTACGACTCACCTGGTGTTGCTAGTGTCTATGGACGGCGGTGATCACTTACCATCAGGTGACCCACTTGTTCGTTTGCCTTCTATAATATATCTAAAAAACATAAATGTTCAATTTTTGTTTATTGAATCATTTTGTTCTATTATATCATATCACCAATAATAAGTTTTCGTTTCACGTATTCCCTAGCTGTTTATTAATTCGCGTCGCCGTTTTAAAATTATTAAACTCATGATTTTTAGATCGTTATAATTATAGCAGCATTTATCGCGCGTGAAGTAACATTAGAATTTCGCATTTAGCACGCTATGTAAAAAAGCAATAATTCTCATCTTTAATGTGGGGTAGGTAAACAGATAGATAAAGAGTCAGATAATAAAAGAAAGGAGGGAACAGCGACTTATTTAGAATCGTCCGCTCTTTCGTAAGTCTAAAAAAATAATGGTCCTTCTCTATGACATTACGTTATCTATGCCTAATTTCATGACATCGCGTTCAGCCATGATGGATGCGTATATTTCGACATATATAATAAAACTAGTAATTTTCCGTGGTTTCGTACGCGTTCTGTATGTAATCGATTCTTTACTATATATATATATAAAAAATAACCGACAGGCTGACTGACAGTAAAATTACGAAATTTCATACAAACTTTCATCCTCTATTTCATTCATATCATCCATTCATCCATAGGAGTTGAATTTTCAAATTTTTTTCCTAGATGTTTACTTACAATGTAAATACAATATTTTCAGGGTCCTAGCTCGAGTAGTCTATTACTAGATTACAGGTTACAGTGTATTATTAGTGTATTCACCTGTAAACAGTAATTATATCTATTCTACAGAAATGCTGCCTCGCCCCCAGTAATTACAACTTTGTAAGCAAATACATGTACTAAAACTTAATAACATGCTATTGGAAAAATCTAGATAACAAAGAATATATACGCTTGATACAATTTTAAAAACAGAGATAAACGCAAATTAGTAGTTCTGTCCTTTTTACTCTTAGTGAAACACAAGTTACTTAAGTGAATAAAAAAATTATTTGTAAGCGTAAGTACATTACTGTACATATAAGTTTAAGTGCCATGTTAAGCGGGTTTTGGTGTCAAAGGGCTATTATAGAGTGGATCAATGTGTGAACGATGGTGATGCCTGGAATTGACTCCTCTCTGTGCATCCACTAAAACGATTATAACGTATTTTAAATATATAAGTCTATGTTAAAAAGATAAGCCCGATCGAGATTCTTGCCGGTTCTTCTCGATGACTGGGATGTTTTCCGAACCGGTGGTAGTTTTGACGTTCATAAGCGCCTTCTTAGGGCCTAAATTGAATAAAGTATTTTTGATTAGATTTGATTTGATTGACTGAATGAGTAGTCTCTTAAAAAAATAAAAATAAAGTATGTATAGATATAGATATATGGCTTCCACTTCACAAATAGAAACGTTTTCGTTAAAGATTTGAACTAGTTATATATATGTAAATGGTGTCATAATAACTAAAATAGACAGCATTACTGAAAAAAAAATTATATGAAAATATTATTTTTTAAATTAAAATTGAAAAAGAACTACAAAAAAAAATACTATGGATTTAATTTAATATTTACGGGTGGAGCTAAAAGTGGCAAAGGTAGTAGAGTTAATGGTACACATAATTAGCTGTATGACTGTAAGTCAACAGTGGAAGTATGTTTATCTATTATCGGCTAAGCACAAAGAAAGAGAACTTAAAAAGAGTTGACATCAGTTTGGCGGCCGGTCGTAATGCAATAAGCCGAAACAATTCACAGTATGAAGGAAGAAACCAAATAGTGCCAACCCTACAACGGTAGAACAAGAATGAGAAGGTAATGTATTATGTTTACATTAAGCATATATATATATAGTTACATATGTTGTTAATATAGTGGCCGTAGCTTTGCACGCCTTTATTACACAATAACTATTTTCAACTCGTAATTAAATTTCTACTTCTATATTATTATTTGTAACGGTATTCATAATAATTCATGATCACCCTAGCAACCGACGAATGATATTAGCTTGCCACGTACAAAACTTAATAAAAATCAACCTTTGCCTCTAAACGATAAAAAATCATTTTGTCGTCATAATTATAATATTACATTAAAATTCTCCAAATAAAAGGATCCATAAAGAGCAATTTCAAGATCCATACAATACATATTGGCTGACTCCGGAACCGACGCCCTAAAGTCATTACAATAATTCATACACAAATTCAGTTCTTCATAAACGCAGCAAGCCATCGTCGTCTACCCTGATATAACTGGAAATTAAGAATTTCAAGTAAAAGCATAAACAAAAACAAACAAGCCGAGCTGCATGGAGTGCATGTGTGTATACATCACAGCGCTGCAGCGGCCAGTTCAAGATCACGGTTAGGTACGATTACGTAAGCGGATATGCAATGAAGACGCGCGGTCGCGCTTTATTACGACAAGAACAGCGCTTAAACCGCGTCTGCGATAACATGCGATAAAAGGCGTATAAACATGTTTATATTACTCAAAGGGACAAATAAACAATTTGTAAGGATTTTTTTTTATCAACGCTACCGTATTTCATTTTTCAAAAACAAAAAACTAAGTAATCCCCGCGATAGGAACAGATGCAGTTGTCAATAACTGGAGTATGTTTATCGCGAGAAACAGGATATAATTAAAAAGCATTCAAGATAATATGACTGCAATTATTAATTAAGAGGAATTTATTTCTGCTACAGATTAATAGAATAGAAATTTATGGCAGCTAATGTTACAATGATCGCGTACGAAATACACATGCCATTATAAGCTTAGAAATCGCTTTAAAATCTCATATACGAATTCGTTTGTCTTTTCCCACCTATTAAAAGATATAGAATCTTCTAGAATATTACAGCGATCTGTGTATCGATTGAGAAAATTTACACACGATTTAGATAAATATATAACACTTAATATAAAACTTGAGCGAGCGCAATGCGCCGTTTTATAACTAATCTCGAAGAAACCTTACAAGTACCCAACTGAATTACTGTATGAAGAAGCGTCTGTCCTAAGCGTTCGAAAGCGATTCATTTTAAAAACCACTATTATGACACACGCGCATATAACAAAAAATCATAATCTTAATTCTTTGCTACAGAAGCGCATTTTTAACGTGCCCATTCCAGCTGCTAAATCGTCTTTCGCACAAAGAATGCCTAGATATCTAAGTCCACACGTTTACAATAAAGTTGCAAAAACGTGGACGGTTACAACTTCATACGTTACTCACGCTACCATGTCAAAACTGTCACCAAACGATGGCTTCTTAGCATTTCCTATGAAAATACGGAAGATCTACTTAAGATACTCTGTTAGCAACCATCCTAGAATCTATACATCTCTATCATACGAACATATACACGTACACTGACTTACTTCACACACGTACACTCATCATAACTATACATACGCACACTTTCTTACACATTTATCTAGTTTTTAATTAATTAATATAACGATGTTTGTTTTTTTTTTCTTCAGCTTTAATGTTCTTACTAATGTAATAGTCGAGTTAAAATGCGCCACCATCAGCTAAATCAACTAGATATTAGGCTTCCATGACACAGGCACTGCCTAGTTTGGGGCCATTGTTAAGGCTAACATTTTGTAAAGTTTTCTAGAAATAAAGATATTTGTATGCGAATTTGTATATAAGAAAAACAAGAGCAATTATTGTACTGCCCACCAAAATATCGTTGATTTTTAAAGCGAATTCTTGCTTTTTCTAATTTTATTTCTGAAGGTAAAATTATGAACCCTTTGGATTCTACGTCTTTCTCTAAGACTCTTATCCGGTCGTTGCATCATTATGGTACTTTTCAAGCTGCGCCATATTTAAATGATACCATCATAAATAATCATTAATTACATAAATACATTGATTGCATCGATATCGAATGCATCGAACGCCTAGCTATATGAGATAATGGGTTGTTTACCCGTGACTCACTCGGAACGGTAAAAACAGCAGAGGTACGAAGTACGAACGGTAAACAAAATAGAATTTTTTGTCAATATCGTGAACGCCGGCTGCACGCACGATAAAGCATGACTCATTGTCACGTTCCGCCTGAGCCGAGCGCGAACAACAATGCAAACAAGAGCGCGGAACAAGCGATAGAGAGGCGCGATCGGCCTAAGCTTTTGGCTTGTGACGCGTCTATCTCTCTCCCAGTCCATCGGTAAGTCAGTGATAGTAAATCAATTCCTTTCATAGAAGTATGCAATTTTTCACCATTGTTTTTTATGACGTTATCACGTAAAATTATTGTCCGTAAACATACTTTACAGACAACCAGTTTTTGGGGTCACTCTGGACTGTTCACACAATTATTATAATGTATATATACGATGTATGTATTATCGTATATATAAATAAAACGATAGAGGTCTACCGCTGTGTACGCATTACTTAAAAATACTGCATATACTTTTTTGCGTTTACTTGTCAGGCACTTTATCCTTATAAAAAGTATATGTATCACGATAGCTTTATTTAATATAAAGTTATCAAAGTTATAAGAAAGTACAATTTTTATAAGCACCTAAGTTTCACCGATAAAAATGTGTTTTCTTGCCGTGGAGAAGTGGGGCAAGCGGTGTGATGCTTACAATTTTTCCTCTATATATAAAATATATTTTTAAGATTAAAAATAAAACACGATGACACACAACAGAAGTGAAACTTTTGTACAGCAGGGAAACATTTTAACTAACAAAAAGCCAACGTCTCACGGTGTTCCCAGGCGGTCATGCATCCAAATACTGACCGCGCCCGACGTCGGCTTAACCTCGGTGATCGGACGAGAACCGGTGATGTCAAAATTCTACCAGGCACAGTGTTTACCCCCACCACTTTTCGTATCACAAAAGGGTTGCCGATTAGAATTTCAAGGCCCTCCAATAAGAAGTTACACTTTATTAACCATTTGCACACGAATTCGCGCGTGAATTTTTATTATTTTATTTTATGCGTCACTTTTATTCAAAGATTTTCCCCATATATAATAGTATTAATGTAAATATTAGAACTTGTTCCTTAATAAGTCATTTTTTTTTCGGACTGACCTACACTGTTGGCTTCGTAAGGCCTCTACAGTTCCACCGGATTACAGGCCTTAATAAGTCATGTTTCTCTGAAACGATAGTTTATATTGTCGAAATGTAAAACTTAATCCAAATGGTTTTAATGAAAATGATTACATATACTATATCTTATTATTATATACAATAAGTACAAAACCTGCAAGGTTATCCTAGCCGGTCTTAGACTGTCAATGTACGAATACATTTTTTGAGTTTTTGTTTACTAATACCAATTTGAAACCACGAAGACCTATATATACGTTTTATTATGTACATAATAATAAAGTCACCGATATTTCTCTCTCTTGTCTCATTCAGTGTACAATAGATTCGGTTAAAATATTATGAACACTCATAAACAGCATTCAAAAGCATTTGTATTAAGAAATTATATGGAATAAAGATCTAAACACTTACACATTAAATAGATTTCCAATTGAACTGATAATTCTACTTATGAAACTCGTTTAAAAATCGAGATTTCGAATATGTGTACGTTGTGAGTGTTAGTTAGTTACTTTTCAATAAGAACCTAAGTATGAAATCTTGTATTTTCGGAATAAATTATTATATTAATAAATATTTCAAACGTATTTCTGAATGATACTATGAATCACATGAACATTTAACTACGAAAAATGAAGTGTAATTAAAAAGGAATAGTTATAAATCCATCGCTGATAACTATAATATTCAACTGAGAATAATTTGAGAAGGTAATTAATATAAAGTCGATTCGTTATTTCATGTAGTAATTGTGTTGCAAACGAGTTCGGTCACGTGGTATGAGTGTAGCCTAACACTACGGCAATCGCTTGTATGCGGAAACACTGCAACACCCTGACCTTGCAATACCGTGTCCCCCCCCCCTCCCCCCGTCTGTTGCAAATACACGCAGCTCGCCCCCCTACCACAAGACAACGCGGCTCGCTCCCCACACTACGTACGACTTCATTAATTACACTTTAGAAACGACATTTACTCTTGCACCCATACGAATAACTGCGTATTGTATGTAACATAATATTATTTTAAATTAAATCATAACGTTTAACAAAATTGATATATTTCTTTTTAATATTTCCATGAATGCTGGTTGCGTTCCATTCTTTTAATTAATTTGATACAATGACAATAACTATCTAAGATTGGTCACTAAAATATACCGCGTCGGATAATCGAAGACAAATGAAATGTAATAGACGAGAACGTGCAATTATTGTTAGTATACTTAGTTGTAATGGAATGTTCTACACGCAATACGTTATTTCCAGTCTGTGGTATTTAATTCGCGCGATAAACGTCCATAGAGCGAGATATGTTTAAAAGTAGTATCTTCTTCTTAGTCTTATCCCACCTAAGTAGGGTCGGTACAACATATTGGTCCTATTGTGATGTATGATTTGGCTTAATTCTTACGATCGGCCGCGCGCGCCACACGTCAACCCTCCTTGGGGATTCTTTTCTAGTACCACTATATTTGGGGAAAATATGGAACTGTTGATTTCTCTTCATTTACTAAAATGGCGTGGGACGAAGAAATGATTATGTTGGTTGATCCCTTCTAACAGAAAGTTTTGTCCAACAGTGGTACACATGCAGGCTGACATTATATATAACATTTCACATTTAATGTTATACACGCACACAGACAGACTATCGACAGATGAAGTTTAGGGCTCTGGGGGCCGTAGTAAGCATTACCTTTTTGTCTCAACTAATTAAATGTCTCAACAAAAATTAAATGCATATAAACACTTATCAATTTATTAAAGACTCGTCTTTTTTTGTTACACTGTATTGGCATTTTGAGCCACTTCGATATTTTAAGGAGATGCAAACCAAATATACCTTTTACTACTTGGAGCAGACAGAGATACAGTGACTCCCTATCAAATGTACATTTTGTTATATGTACTAGCAAGACACGATATAGCATTCATGTTATATAACGCCATAACAGACGAATAGCAGTTATATTTAATCATTGACAGCATTCGGTATGCAAACGGTTCGCTTATAAGCACTAATCAACAAAACAAGTATTCCTTTAGCTATCATATTACGAAAATCTATGATGCATTAATTTATTTAACGTTCATTTATTGAAGATCATTCATTGGCTATGTCTCTATTTTTAGTATTGAAAGACAAGTAAGAAGTTATTTAGTGTTGTATTATTTAGTTCCGATATAACCAAGTTTTCTTCTTCTATTACGCATCGTACAAATCTGGAACAGAAGTCATGACGTTTACCGCACGCTACTAATGTTTTACTAATATGATGACTTATGCAAAGCCACTGTTAATATCCACTCGTGTTGAGTTTTACAAAACGTATACGAGTGGTGGTGTATCGTTAAAGAAAGTGACCACTCGTGTTACAGTTGAATTAAAGCTTTCTCTGAACACTTTTACCACTCGGTTGCTTTACAGGACGTTTTCTATTATCTTAATTCTCCCTGATTAATTGATGGATGAGCAAGTCTTTGCCGCCGTTGCAGAAGAAAAATTGCTAAGTTATAACTTAGTATGAATCCTATAATTTATTACTTACTAAAGTATCATTTAACGTATATAATACTAGCTGTCGCGCGCAGCTCCGCATGCGTTATTTTATAATTGTAAATTACTTCTTATAAGATCAGCTATATGTTAGTGAAAGATCCGTAAAAAATTGCTTCAAACGTTTTGGAGATAGTACTGCAAATGAAGCCATGTGTAAAAGCTAGTCCAAAATAAAAAAGCTTTAATTATTTTTATAACGTTAGCTATCTGCCATTGAAAGTCCCATGAAAATAAGTCCAATCGTTTTGTAGATAGTACTACAGACGAAGCCACGGGTGACAGATAGTCTAAAGTAAAGTAGCCTAGTAATTTTAACTATCTGTCAGTGAAATTTCTGTCAAAATCGGTCCAGCCGTTTCGAAGATTACCTGGAACAAACAGAGAGACAGACAAACAAAAATTAAAAAAAAAATGTATTTTTGTTATCATTATCGTGTATACGTTCATATCCAATTAGTAAAAAGTTGTCATTTTGATATTACATACAGACACCTCATTTTTATTATACGTATAGATTGCAAGTGGAAACGCGGAAGAGACTTAATTGCTTATCGGAAAAAATATTGATAAAAACAAAACGCCAATTAACTTGGCAATTTACATTGAGAACATCATTTTGTCTGACGCGGATCACATTCTTGTATTTATTTTTACAGGGTATCCTGTTGGTACTTTGGCCTCTACAGATTCACCGGAACTACATATTCGGTAATATTTTAAGTAATAATAATAGTGTACATTAGGTATACAGATTAACAATTTCACTTCAAACCGGAACATAGTATCAGAGTTCATATTCTGTATTTCACATATTTATATATTGTGTTTTTCTAAATAATTTATAGGTTTTTTACAGTTTGACCATAAACTCATCTGATGTTAAATGATGATATGATCTAACATGTTATACACGCTTAACCGAAAGGAGGACTGGCTTTCGAGTGCAGCAGCAGGGGCACACACCAACAGATGCTTGGCGGTACATTTTCAACTGTAAAGTGGTAGCTAGCCAGCTGAGCATAAATGATACGGTCTTACTAACAATTACCTCTTTATACTTAAAGCCGAGAAACATTATTATATATAAATTAGTAATGATCTAGGGATACACTCTCCATGAAAACCGGGAACCGAAACTAACTAAGAAAGTACCCAGAATCTGATTCTAAAACCACGTTGAGTGACTCTGTCCTCTGCAAAATTACGTATCAGCCATACTGTTATAATTAGATTCATAAATATAAAAAAAAATAGTGGTATGGATAGATTTTAGGTAAGTTATCGGTTTTTTTTTTGTTATACCAATGAAAAAGTGGTAGTGTGTGTCAACATACTCTAATCATTTACATAACACATGGCTATGACTGGTTGTTGAGTTAGGACTGTTGATACATTAAACAAATGAACTTTTGAATAACAGCGATATTGCTTAGCTGATTACGTCGTTGCAGGTGACTATAGAAAGGTTTAGTAAAGTTGAATAGAACTATAGGTAAAGTTTTAAAATTAACTATTGACCAAACAAAAAAACTTTTCACTACATTTTGCGACTAGTACTATTTAATTATTTTTAATATAAACACGCCGATTAATTTAGTAATTTCTAATCATTTTTCATACTTAACGTTATCTGAGATTGTCGTCTGATGAATATTATTTATAAACAAATCTGTCCTTTTTACACAATTCAAGAGTGCACTTAATATTTGTATACCTATTATATTTCAAATGTTTTTCAATTCCATACTCTACTGATACTCAATAATTTAGGACGTTTTACTATTTTTATTGACGAGCAGATAAAACTGTGAAACGGCTTTCACGGCAAATCAATTCGCCAATATTTGGAACGTGCAATATACATGTGTTCCTCGGTACTCTTTCGGGCTAGCTCGAAATCCGACGGGCTTTAACACAAATGAACAATCACTATTCATTTCACAAAGACACATGGAACACGCGGGATTAATACAAATCCCATTGTATTAATGGAAAATAGCACTGTATGAATTTCGGAACACGGACTATAGCATTCCGATGATACGAATTCGCGGGAACTTTTGGGAAAACACGTTCAATGAAAACGTGCATTCGCATATCGTATGGATTCAGTGGATATACACATATATGAAGATTATAAGTAACAAACGACACTAATTGGCTTAACTTCAAAGGGAATTCGACGGTGGCACGATGTCGACATGTATGAAATGAAATACTCATTTTTATTTCGGCATTCAATGGATATGTTGCAGAATATTTAAATGTTTTTGGTGAACAAAGAAATTTTACGTTTTCGATAATTGTACAGAACTATTAAACCACACTACATTCCAACTTCCAAATTAAAGACGAAACTTATTTTAGTGGTAAGACACCAACGTTGCATATAGAAAGATCAAGTGATAAATAACGTGATAGGTATTTATAATAAGTGTCATTCGATATAAGCAGTAAATGTTGTGTTCTGTCGCACTAAGGAACGCAAAAGGACGAACAGACTGTCTAGAAATTACCATTTGAGTGGATTTCGTTTCGTTTTGTTTTATTTTTATAGAACACTAATTCTATATAGATTCTAACAGGTCTTAACTAGGCCTCTACATGGTAAACTAGTGTTCTATATACACTCTTACGTGTCTTAACTAGGCCTCTACATGGTCACCACACGAAAAAGACTAAGCCTCTGCATGCTACAAACAAAACGAACAGAAAAAAAGTGTGTGTGTACTTATGTACACGCGTTAGAAGTTTTACTTCTTTGGCGTAACAAGATAAAAATCTTTTCAAAAATGTTATCTTTCGCCTTATTCTACGTTTGTAGAAAAAACGACACTGACAATAGAAAAGAGGTATTTAAAAAGATCTGTATCCCTTCTTATATAGTTAATATAAAGAAGTAGTGTAGATAGAAATAATTCGTGTGCCAAATGCAAAAAGGGCGATCGCAGCATTTAGGATTTTATTTCAAATATCGAAAAACTCTTTGTTCACGTTGGACCTTATTTCTTATAACATGTCTACAACACGTTTGACAATAAATACATACATACGTTTTTTTGAACAAAATGTTGACTATAGCTAACTTCAGGGTGTCGGTTTTTCGTGACGGTGTGTGCGCTCGCATCGTAAAAATTTACTCTCATCATTTTTCCCTAACGCGCCAAAAGAAGAATAACTTCAAAAACTCGAATCGTAATCGTAATCGAGACAGTCATCTCGTCCATTTACGTTCCTTAGTGGGACGGAATAAATATTTACTGCTTATATCGATTGTCAGTTATTTTAATAAATTTGAATAATTCATGGATGTAATGATAACTGTACGGTTAGAGCTTTCGGACTCCGTAAGTTAAAATTATCCTGAGTTTTCAATGAAAGAAGACATTGTGAAAGAATAACATAAAAATAGAATATTTTCAGTAGGTATTTGTCTGTCAACTTCAAATTCGTTCACCAGTTACCCCTCCTATCATATCACCTTTCCTCACTGGACGGCATTATGATCGAGCACAAGTCAATGAAAAAAAAAAATATAAACGCGAAATCTCAACAAACAAAAAGAAAACAATCATAAAAATGAGTGGCTGTCATCAACGATTTTAGGTTTATCGATAGGAGCGTGGATTATGATGTATTGTCCCACCAATCACAGTTGTAACAGTGACAGCAAATTTATGTATCGCTTCTCACAATCGGTTAAAGACATGTTTCTCGGATCGTACTTTCCTACCACCATAAAACCGTCTGAATGACGGAGCGTATTTTTTTTTATATTATAGGGGGCAAACGAACAGGTGGGTCACCTGATGGTAAGTGATCACCGCCGTCCTTAGACACTAGCAACACCAGGGGAGTCGCATGTGCGTTGCCGACCTTTTAAATAGGTGGGCCTCCGGCGGTCTCACTGGCCGAACGAAACGCAACAGTGCAACTACTGTTACTTCACGTCGGTTTTCTGTGAGAGGGTGGTACTACACCGGGCGAGCCGACCCATTCATGCTGAAACCAGTAATAGCTTCAGCGTAGCTCTATCACCTACAAAAATTTAAAACTAGCCTTTGCCCCAAATGTCATCGGAATTCAAGTAACTAGAGACTTATCTACCAGCATGCAATTTCGATTTACCCAAATCTACTGTTATTTTTAATTGTTAATTTCGATTACATCAATACTACTTGATTGACTGATATTTAAAATATATTATCAGTTCTATGCTTGATGACATGACATTTAACAGTAACGGAATTTAAAATATTGCCAGACGGTCTATATTTGATAAATGTATGTAACGATATATATATATATATGAATATATATTGAACTAGTATGATAGACGTCGATGTAAAGTTACTCGTGAATCAGCATTGCATGGTACATAATCGCTTGCATTCATGACGTAATCTGCAAAAACCTTGAACGTTGTAATATATCGTAACTTTACAACGGCATGAAATACGATTGGTATGCATAACCAGTGATACATGTGTACGTATATAGACCGTTCTATTCCTAGACTATAACTGTTTTCCTTTAGAAGCCATATGTGCGAGAAGGATATTTGTTAATTACGTTATAGATTATAGTTTAAATCATCACAAATGTATATAAGGTTAAATGAAAGATGAGAAATGTAATCTCTCTATATATATATATATATATATATATATATATATATATATATGAAGTGGCTGTTCATTTGTCTCGCTAAAACTCGATAAACAGAAATAATAAGTAAAGGAAAATACAAACAAAAGTCAATTTAACATTCACATTTGATGTATTTTGTAACTTTAGAAATAAAAAATTGTCATTCGTTTGCCAAATATTTATAAGTGCGTTCAGAAATTTGTCTGTTTCATAGCTGTAGTATGAGGTCCGATCTCTTTGGTCCGTTTTTTTGGAATACAAAACAGTTCGATTTTAGAAATAAAAATAGTACACGTATGAGAAAGCTTTAAATTGATTAAGTGCATAACTGTGCCACATCACTACATAGTATAAAACAAAGTCGCTTTCTCTGTCCCTATATCCCTATGTATGCTTAAATCTTTAAAACTACGCAACGGATTTTGATGCGGTCTTTTTTAATAGATAGAGTGATTGAAGAGGAAGGTTTATATGTATAATAACAGAAATTAAATAGTGGAGAAATACTGTTATTTTTGAGGTTACTCCAAATGTAACGCGTGTGGGCCACGGGCAGTAATGAATAAATCAAAACTACTGGATCGATTTTAATCATTTTTTCAGTGAATAACATAGGCTATATATTTTATACCCGTGCGAAGCCGGAGCGGGCCGCTAGTTATAAATATAAATAAAAAAAACGTATTAAGTTTTGGCCACATTTTAACCAATATATGCGAAGTAATACGAAGTTCGCCGGGTCATCTAGTAATTAATAAAAAATGAAAGATAAGCGGGTGACACACAGACAGACAAAATTAGTTACTCATTAATACACTGAATTGTCTATTTAACGATAATAAATGCGTTTGGAAACATGCATATGGAATCATGAGCACAAATTCACCGAAACTATGTAGAGAAATTCCTTGCAAATCCTCGCAATAATAATAAAACCCTCTGTGTAAGTATTTATTAACTTCAAACTCCTGATTTACGAGGTTCTAAATGGCAAACTAAAGAGCTGGTTTTTTGGCGAGATCTTGGTCTGTCATGTAGTGGCTTTTATATTTTATTCAAAATCTTGTGTTATGTATACTCTATATTTTGTAATATTGGTGGTGTTTTACGTAATATAGTTCGGTTATTATACATAAGTGAAGTGGATGGGAAATAATACCACGGAGCATGCATTCTGAGATGCTACCAAAACTCTATGGAAAGTTTTAACAAGGAAACCACCATCTTGTTAGAACACTATAATTATCACAAGACACTTACTTGAAACAAAACATTGACACTGGCAAATGCTTCTGCGGTGCCAAAACAAGAAGAATAAGAACTTCAAACTCCGAATGATAGTCGCTATGTAAATTCATGGCATTATTGCTTTCTTTTTCCGAGCATAGTAGCAAAAAGCTATGTTAAATAGTCACTAGGCTTCCCTCGAGTGCCTTTATCTATACATATAATAGAAATGAAGTGCCTGTATGTAATATCAAAACAACGACTCTTTACTGATTGGATATGAACGTATACACGATACTGATAACAAAAACACAATTTTTATAATTTTTGTCTGTGTCTCTGTTTGTTCCAGGTAATCTTCGAAACGGCTGGACCAATTTTGACAGAAATTTCACTGACGGATAGTTAAAATTACAGCGGGTGACATAGGCTATTTTATTTTAAACTGGCCTGTCATCCGTGGCTTCGTCTGTAGTACTATCTCCAAAACGATTGGACCTATTTTCATGGGACTTTCACTAACAGATAGCTGATCTTATAAGTAGTAATTTACAGTTATAAAAAAAAAAACACATGCGGAGCTGCGGGCAACAGCTAGTTTCTAATAAATTTCATCGGAAGAATCTGTATAATGCAGTAGGTGGTATATAACAAAGGTGAATAAGCGCGGTCCGCAGTAGCCGATAAGGATTTACTTTTTGATTGTGTAATCTAACTGTATGGTTCTTTCTCGATTATTCTTTCAAACGAACATTCTATTGTGAATTGTGTTACCTAAGTAAAATAATTCGCCTTTCACAAAATTATGTAAAATATTCACAAAGAGACAATATGCGATTATGTACCTACTTCCTTTATTTTTATGCTTCGTTATTTTGAACTAACTTGAACACGTCATAAGAATATGCATCATCATCATCTTACCCTTATCCCACCTAAGTAGGGTCGGCACAACATGTTTTCTTTTTCCACTCTCCTCTGTCAGATGTCATCTCAGTATTCACACTTTTTATACACATATCGTTTTTCACACAATCCATCCACACCTTTTTCGGTCTTCCTCTACTCCTATATCCGTCCACTTTCAAACTCAAAACTTTTCTGGTTACATGACTATCATGCATATCATTTATTAAATATTACGACATAAATACAGTGTAAACTCTTCATAACGAAACCTCATGGGACCAAACATTTTTAAACGTCACGAGACGTTTCTAAGAACGCTTTCCCTTTCACCCTGTTGCTATTATTGCACACTGCTAACAAGTCGTTTTGTTGTACACACCGAAAAAGTTTTCCTTTTACTGACTTTTAACGGCTTCAAAGTTTGTCTACGTGTCAAGTGACAGGTTCCCGAGTTTTATAACTGAAACCGAAATTTCCTAAAGACACTGCAATCCAAAGTAATGCGACACATGTTTTGCCGGCAACACACTTGCGACTCCCCTGGTGTTGCTAGTGTCTATGGACGGCGGTGATCACTTACCATCAGGTGACCCATCTGTTCGTTTGCCCCCTATAATATATAAAAAAAAAGCAATTAACAATAACAAAGGTAAGGCGGCCGTTTAGGATCTCGGGTTATCCCTTCTTAGAAATTACGGGCACCTCCAATATTTAAGTGGAAAATTTTTGTTAACCAAACAGAAACAATAATACTTATTGTAAATATTTAATGACATATAAATTATGAGCGTATTTTGGCGTAATAACGAATGACTTTCGCGCTACTTTAAACTTTGATAAGCTGGAGTTCGTAAAACACAGGCATGATTTAAAAACTAGAAACTGTGACAAACTGGTCGTTCCATGTTTTAGACTCAGTAAAACCAGTAACAGTTTTTTAGGTAATAGTCTTAGGTTTTATAACAAAGTCAAAGCATATTACTGATTTGCCAGACTATAAGTTTAAGTGCCATGTTAAGCGGGTTTTGGTGTCATAGGGTTATTATAGAGTGGATCAATATGTGAACGATGGTGATGTTTGGAATTGACTCCTCTCTGTGCATCCACTAAAATCGATTGTAATGTATAATGAATTTTAATTATATAAGTATATGTTAAAAAGATAAACCCGATCGAGTTTCTTGCCGGTTCTTCTCGCTGACTGGGATGTATTCCGAACCGGTGGTAGTTTTGACGTTCATAAGCGCCTTCTTAGGGCTTAAATTGAATAAAGTATTTTTGATTTGATTTGAAAGACTGTATCAATGTATGGATTTCAAGCTAAACCGACTAAAATAAAATAATATAAGGGTCATATTTTCGTTATAGCGCAAAAAACGTTATGAAGATATTACACAGTTACATATATAAACGATACAAACTCATACACTCGTATGTAATATTTAACCTAGTGCCTACAATATAAATTTGTAAGTACCTATGTTAAAATATTTTTTCTTCTCACCACAGGTTTCAACGGGTGGACAGTTTCAGATTTATTTTTAACATGGAATTTGCTTATACCTTTGTAGTACGGGGCGTAGATTGTTTTTGTCAAATAATACTAACGTTGGATTTACGTCGAATGAAACGGAAATACTAGCTCTAAATGTCCCACAGCCGAGTAACGGAGCATATTAAACGCATGCCACGAAAATGAATCAATAAGTGTATATTGCAACCGTCGGAATATAATACCTCGAGAGTGTTGCTTTCGTCACGCCGATTTATTATCCTATTTAGTATAGTCACAGTTAATATTTTTATGTTTATAAAACACATTTAAGTGATACCAATAATATTGCCGATGCATCTCTAAGATAATAATAGACACAAGGGAGGAGGGGCGCACAGTCTAAGTCATTTTAGAAGGTGGTGAGCCCCTCTTTTGGTGGGTGGCAACCGAAATATCTTTACCGTATCAGGAGTGTGGGCGGGCCGTACTACCGTTTAAACGCAATGAAACCGCTAACCTCGGTTAACACAAAAATACAGTGTACGCCGTTATCTTTTGTCATTCAACCCCATTATTACAAAGCATTCCTCAAGTTAAAATCACTAAAAGAGCACTAGTAGTGCACTGTAATTTAAAATAAACAGTGTAGATATGACAAAGTCGAAACGACATTATGGTATACTTTAATTTCATACGAACTACGAGGAAAATGTAACATGTTCTCACTCAATATAAATATATATCGACTACGCGTGCATTGTTCTGTACATGTGCACCGCATAGCTTACCCCACTTTTCCAGGGACAAGAAAACACACATCGCTTCAGGCATAGTACTTAAAAGAATCGTAATTTATTAAATCTTTAATAACTTAATATTTATGAAGCTATCGTGACAATTTGTAAGTAAGGAGCAAAGCACTGTTTATCAGACTTTTTATTTCGAACTGGCCACGCTATTGGTATGACAGGCCTCTACAGCTTTACCGGACTACACAACCGCAGACACCTGTCATTTAAATATACTAGCTGTTGCCCGCAGCTCTGCATGCGTTTTTTTAATTGTACTAAAGGAATTTAAAATTGTGTGAAGACGTAAAGTTACAGAAATGCCCTATCAAGAATATTTATTTATATATTTATTATTAAAAAAAGCTTACATAACTTCTTATTAAATCACCTATCTGTCAGTGAAATTCTTGTCAAAATCGGTACAGTCGTTTCGGAGATTACCCGGAACAAACAGACAGACCGAAAAAAAATTTAAAAATTGTATTTTTGACATCAGTTGCGTGTATACTTTCATATGCAATCAGTAAAAAGTTGTTATTTTGATGCTACATACAGAAACTTCATTTTTATTATAAGTATCAATAGATATTATAAAAAAAGTCGTCCGCCGCGTCTGTCCGTCTGGATGTTCGGGATAAACTCAAAAACTACTGAACGGATTGTCATGCGGTTTTCACCAATAAATAGAGTAATTCACAGGGAAGGCTTAGATATATAATTTTTCAAGTTTTTTTTTTAAAATTGGTCGAAATATAATGATAATTGTTGAAAGAATCGGGAAAAAGCAAGCCGCCTTAAGCATTTCATGCACATAAGTATATTTTTTTTTTTTATTATCAGGGCAGGACAACGTCCTCCGGGCCTGCTAGTACTATATAAGAAGGTATTGACGGGTATCATATTATTTTTTACGGTGATATATACCTACTAAAAAAAAACCATAATGCCGTTGCTGTTTTTGCAATGTATATATTTGAGTAATATTTTCTTTTCCCTTATTTGTAAAATATAGAATGATTTTCACTTTACCTATAGGCAATCATTGCCGCTTTGCAACGTGACGTAATTATTGATATTTGTGCAATCAATAGTACGAAACACAATGTAGATTATTGGCTTAATTAGTACTATCATTATTCATTCTACTTCACGCGCCATATATTTAATACGTGGATACTTCACTGACAACACTGTCATGCGTTGTATGGACTTATCTTTGTTAGATATTGAGTGTTGTCGCGGCTCTACGTGCGTTTACTATTGTTTGATATTGGGTATTCTGTACATAATCATACTAATTTTCAGGAGGATCGATTAAACGTTACACAAGTTAATGTTCTGCAATGTTACCTAGTGACGAATTATCGCAAAACTAGCGACCCACACCGGCTGCGCATTGGTCGCTATGCGGTAATATGGCGTCGTTAAGGGTGTAAATGATTTAGATCCATTTTTTCCGGCCTCCATATTTAAACAGCTCATGTAAGTCATAGAAGCTATACAACAATCTTCACAGAAACAACTTTTTTTTTTTTGTTCTACGTAATTATAAATCTATGATATTTTTCTAAGGTAAGCTTCTAAGGTTAGAAAGATTTTTGATGTTGCATCCAAGGCAACAACACCCCAAGCCGCGGTTCGGCCTCTAAGGCACCCTTGAGTTTATTGCAATACGGCTGAAAAGTCCGGTAAGGTCAGATCAGTAGGCAAAAAGGTCCTATGAAGCTGTGACCCGTTAGGCTTAATCGCGTACAGTCAGTTCGAAAAAAAGACACGAAAGAATTCAATGACAATAAATTCACATATAGAAAAAAGAAATAAGAAAATATACAATGACAACTATGCCCATATGTGTGGGGCTCATTAGTCCTCAGCCGTCATACTATTTAGAGAGATTTTCACTATACTTGTACTCTCTCTTCTCTACTGCTTCATGTTTATTTTATAAATTGTTGATTATCTAGTTTGTAGAAGAGCTTGATATGTGACTTGAGTCCCATCATTAGTGCATGAATTATGTTGCAATGCAATGCCGATCACACAAGATTTAAATAAAAAGAAGTGTACTTTAAATTTAGTTAATTAATAAGCGATGGTTAAGTGAGAATAAAAATAATTTTGCGTATATCAGTGTGTACACTAAATTAGATTATTTAGATTAGATATATTTTCAATTAATCTTGTATATAAATGACACATTTATTATTATCATTATATTTTAAACGGTACTTAAAAAAAACACACATTGGTCCGTTTCAGTAATGCTTGTGGGTGTTTCAGCATACACTTTTATTATCAAATGCGTGTGAGAACTTTTTTTTTTTTTTATATCATAGGGGGCAAACGAACAGGTGGGTCACCTGATGGTAAGTGATCACCGCCGTCCATAGACACTAGCAACAGCAGGGGAGTCGCAAGTGTGTTGCCGGCCTTTTAAATATGTGGGCCTCCGGCACTCTCACTGACCGAACGAAACGCAACAGTGCAAGCACTGTTACTTCACGTCGGTTTTCTGTGAGAGGGTGGTACTACCTCGGGCGAGCCGACCCATTCGTGCTGAAACCAGTAATAGCTTCAGCGTAGCTCTACTACCTACAGAACTTAAATGAGAAATATAAGTTTTGCACAAATGTTTGCACAACATTTGGCTACAAATCTTGAAAACGCTACTATTAAAATCTCAATCAGTTGTAGAGAGTCGTCTAAAACAAAGTTGACAATTGAAATCTGCACATAAATCACAGACAATTATTTTGGCATCATTTTAATCATATAATTTCTCAATCACCTAAGATAAGATAAGATCAAATAAGATAACCTGTAGTTACAAAATTCAAAAAACTCACCATGTTACCATGGCGCAAAGGTTGACATATTAACGGTAACGCGTAACAAAAATGTTCCATACAATGCCAAAAAGAAGTTTCACTTCAATGCTGATTGCGTAATTTCCCTTTAACGTAAACTATCTGACCACTCATGACTTCATTAATCATAACGTACAATAAAACGTAACTATTCACACGAAATATTATTTAACTCAGAATCTACTTGTACTGTAATTTACAATGTAACTTGTAGGTGGAGTTGTAGGTGGTAGAGCTACGCTGAAGCTATTACTCGTTTCAGCATGAATGGGTCGGCTCGCCCGGGGTAGTACCATCCTCTCACAGAAAACCGACGTGAAGTAACAGTGGTTGCACTGTTGCGTTTCGTTCGGTCAGTGAGAGCGCCGGAGGCCCACGTATTTAAAAGGCCGGCAACGCACTTACGACACCCCTGGTGTTGCTAGTGTCTATGGACGGCGGAGATCACTTACCATCAGGTGACCCATCTGTTCGTTTGCCCCCTATAATATATAAAAAAGAATCTTGAAATTCATACATTGCTTCAGAATTCTTTAAAAGAATTAAATTAGATTGAGGACAATGCTTCTAGAAACATTAAAACTTTTAAAAGTTTGTTTTGTGTGTATGATTTTATAACATTTGCTTTCTTTAAAAATATTTTCAGGTTTCCTTTTCATTCGGTTCTGTGAAAGGTTACAAACTTACCGAAGTAATTGTAAACCCAACAAGAAATATTATAGTCAACGTTATAAGAAGTAAATAAATAAAATGTAAAAACGTTGAAATAGAGTTTTTTTCGAACTTTTTCTTTATGCGATTGGAGGAAACGAACATGCAGGTCACCTGTTGGTAAATGATCGCCACAGCCCACGAACACCTGTGGCGCGTGAGAAATAACAGATGCGTTGCCGGCTTTTGAGAAAGAAGTAGGTCTGTTTCTTGAAGGTTTATAAGTTATAGCAGTCCGGATCCACTGCTGCTGGTAGTCCATACCAAAGAATTGAAGTACGTGGAAATATAACATGAATGAAATTTTAATTCGTGGCGAGTCGTTCGCGAATGGATCTCAGCAGCAGAAACCAATCCCAACAGCTCTTCGGAACACTCTCTGTGTTAGATTTTATGACGAATCTCCCGGGGTAGAAAGAAGTTAGTGTAAGATTCTTACTCACTAAGCCCCACGGTGCAATGCCTGCCGCTTTTAATGGAGCGGCATGGGACCGTGTAAAGCTATCACCATCCCGCTCCAGCGGTCAGCCAGACCATCCCCCCAGGTTCGGCTACGGTGATGGAAGGAGGCGAGCAAAACGCACCCTCCGAAGACGAAGAAGCCCGCTTAGAAGGTCTTCCTCGCGACCCCTTTCCACCGCTTCCTTACGCGAGACCTGGAGGCAAAATTCCTTCTTCCTTCTTTTGTGATGCGTTGGTGTTAACGTCCTGTGATGTCAATACCTCAACCCAGGCCCGATAGCATTTCTGCTTTCGACGGCAGACCATCCTACACGAGCAACCGAAACAAGATTGAGAATTACTGCCGATAGAGATCATAGAACTCAGGATAATCAAGACAATCGCTTGGAGTATGACGTCCGTGGCGATGGCAAAAGGATCATTCAGCGAGAATCAAACCAGCACCTATGGAAAAGAAGCAATGAAAGTTCACACGGTATTCCAGTCTGCTGAACTGTAGTGCCAGACTTGATGGCTGCTCGTAGAGCGCGGACGAAATGGATGGTACATTTGTCCAGATCAGACAGTGATTCCACGTTCCCATACTAACGAGCTCTTGATTGGGATTTTCTATTGCGACCATTCCAGTAAAAATAAAGGATTACATACTAAATAAATCTTGAAGGCAGATGAACAGGGGTTACCCCAAAATAATTCTAATGTTCTATCCGAGCTCAATAAAGAGACCGTAACAGCTAACTAATGAGTTAAGCGCTTAGCACGGAAAACACTCTTCGCACTAAAAAGTGTAGTTCTAAAGGTTCGTAGTGAAATGTCATCTTCGCCCTTCCCTATTTGGATTTAGGGCATACTACATATTTGAGTATTCAGCCTTATTTACTATTCAAATACTAACAGCGCAAGCATTCAAGTGTTTTGAATAGTTATCCAATCCTAACGCAAAACATTTATGTGACTCCAATATCAAAACCTGGTGAAACGCTGGCTTTTTCAGCAATCGATAGAGCTTTGCGAAGGAACCGCAGAATATTCTCATCTGGATGTTGTTAATAATCATCTGCCCAAAATTTATATGATTCTACACTGCGAAAAATTGTTATACTCAATAAGAACGTTCGTAGCATACTTTGTAATCTAGATGCGAGAAAAGCCAGTGGCGCTAACTGTATCCCAGGTATGGTTCTGTAAAAATGTGTAGCCGAAATGACTGGTATTGTGTTGAACGTTATAAACGCTTCTCAAAATACACCCTACTGTTTATTAAAAGAGGCGACTGTCATCCATTTTAACCTATTGTCAAACAACTGCCATCATCTATTTCATGTGTAAATTTATGGAGGGAGGTATTCACATTCAACTCATGACACACTTAGAGGACAACGGCATTCTAAGTGACCGACAGGTTTTTATACAAAAAGATCTTCTGGTGAGGATCTCTTGGTCTATGCCACTTTTAAATAAGGAGAGATTGTTGAGAGACATGGTGACATCTTAACCATGTTTATTTTATATCTCCAAGGCTTTCGATATAGTATAACACGAAAGTCTTTTAGGTAAACATGTATCATACGAAATTGCTGACAATTTGAAAATCTCGATAAAACTTCCTAAGCGAACGTTCAATACAAGTGGTCATTGATTGATGTATTCAATTCGAGACCCATGGGCGAATCACTGAAATGAACCAAAATGCAAATAATAGAACATCGACACAGGACCGTCTTGCGGTGCTCTATCGGCTGCCCAAGATCTATAACAGATCATTCCACTGTATCTATTCCATTTCTGGACTATTAGACATTGTAGGGATTACCATCCCTTCGTATTTGAAGTTCCGTTTATTCACATGCTGCACATATTGCACCTTCATTTATTATGTGATTCACAAAAGAATGAAAAGCACCGCCTGCATCTGTTTTTCCTAATCCACAAAACTTAACGGTCTTCAAAAGAAGAGTGAATAGGTTTTTACTGAAAGAAAGCGTAACATCCTTGGCGATCTCCTTACTTTCCATGAGGTACGACGAAAACCAAGAGTCGAACAGTATATTGATTTTTTTTTCTACCAAAATCACTAATTGTAATAAAGAATGTAGAAATGGCAAATAGTCAAGATCTTGAAAAGAGTAATCAGAAACCTTCTTTAAACCCATAAAAATCAGTTATATCATATTCGTTTAAGGCATACTACCCTGAAAGTAACAGGTTTTATGATACTTTATTTTCTTTCAAGAACTTACTCGTTATATACGTGACACGATACTTACTTAGTACCTATACTCAAAGAATAAACAACTAAACTATTAAGTTTGTGTTGTTATCAATAATTAGATGTATCTTTTGTGATATTACTTTGCAATAATAATTGTTTAAAATAACTTATTTTCTAGTTTATCAAACCTAGTAGGTGATATACACTTGAGATGTTTTTCTTGCAATACATTCTTAATTCTATACTTAAAATTAACCCATTCTAGACGTAAACACAGCTTATATTGTTTTATACTCAAAACTACAAACAAGATTCAAAAACTAAAATATGAAATAATTAACATTTTAATTAAAAAAAATGCACACCCGATTTAATTAAAAAGGGGGCACTAATACCAATAGTTATACCTTACAACAACGAAAAATAAGCAGTTATAAGAATTAAATAATTTAAGACATAAAAATGCACATGGCACAGGTTAAAGTTATATATTGAAAATGGAAAAGCTGCTTGAGTAACGTGCAGTTGACCTACTTTACATTTTTAGCCAATAATCCTTTCCACCGTCAATATGTGTCGTCTAGTTTATTTATGTTTAGAGAAATTCGTCATGATTATTGATATTAAAAAAGGCCTAAAAATATGTTAATAATTTAATATATATATACTATCAAAAAGGTATTAAAAAATACGAATAGGACGGGTAGTGGTATTCGTAAAACACGTATAGTAAAATCAGGCGAATATCGTATGCCCTATACGCACTACAATAACTACGAACACAGTACACACGTACAAGTAGTATTCAAACACTGTGAGTAAACGTATTATGCAGCACACTGCTTCAGGCGTCACCGAGAACGCGATACAACACGACCGTAGTCGAAGTTGAACTGGAATACTTCACGAAAACTTACAGAATATCTATTATTTTCTGAACTCGCTGAACAGTTCAAGTTTTTTGTTTTTTTTTTGTGTTTATTCTCCGTCAATTATTTAGGCTGAGTTGCACCAGTAATGTTAAAGTTAAAAATTCGGTTAAAGTTATTGTTATGCAAAAAATAGGTTGCACCAAATGACAATGGTTAAAATGACGTCACGATTTAACGTTAACTATTACTGCTTCATGTTGGCCGGTTAACGTTATTGTTAATGTCAATGTTTGAATCGGTTGTCAAGTTCACTAGTTCACTTCATTTTCGCTGAAGAAAATGCTTCTTTCTCTAAATAACAAACACAGAATAAGAAAATACACACAGGATGACAGAAGCTAACGTTTTGTCGTTACAGGATCGAATGCTTGTATAACACTTTTATTATAAAGTGCATACAAAAACATTTTATATGAAATTTTCAAATATTATTGTACATTTTAATAAATTGAATACTTCTTACTTTATACTGTTCTCGAATGTGGTAACCAATGTGGTATTAATTTTCTCGAAATTAGCCATTGATAATAATATATTGATAAAAAAATCCCATGTACAACTTCACAGAAAAAAAACAAAGTAAATAACAGAGCAAAATAATTGTAACAAGTTGACATTTGTGTGCTGGTGACAGTCACAGAATAACAATAGTGACAGTTATAACTAAGTCCTGCCAAGTAAAAAATGTTAATCTCTTGGATTTTCGGGACTAATTGGTTTATTGAAGTGGCAACTCTAGTAACTTTAACAATTACAAAATGTTTGATGGTGCAACTCGTTTTGGCAAATGTAACTGTTAACAACTCTTGTCATTGTTAAAGTTAACTTTAACAATTACAATAACCACGATTTTGGTGCAACTCAGCCTAAGTGTAATATGGTGCGCGTCAAAGTATTTGCGTAGCCTTGTAAACGCTTTGACAGCGAATTTACGTAAAATTTGATGAATAGTTTATTATTTGAATTGAGTGTCCCTATACATATACGTACATTACGAGATATATATACATAGAGAGTGTATTTGGAAAGGATTAGAAATAAAAATGACCAAAAATAAAAACTTACGGGATTAATAAAATAAAAGAAAAAACTTGAAATAAACAATAGTAAATGAATAATAAAGTAATAGACAATGCTAGAATAATAATAATTCGCCACATTATGTACATGCGAGTTATAATTAGGATCTGTTTGTCGTCCTAGGTGCGTTAAGTGCCTAGAGGACCACCCTACGAAGGAGTGCGCACGCACTCTCGACACTCCCGAGCCCCCGAGCTGCGTTCTCTGCGGTAACCTGCGAACTATCGCACACTACGTCCCCGCCAAGCGAAACAAGCCCGTAGGGCACTTGTTATCTCGCCCGCTCCCCGCCTCCACTTCTCATGTCCGTGGAAGCCTTCCCTGACCTGCCGGGTACCTTCCGTGTCCCGGTAGCGCTGGTTCCCACGCCACGTGAGGCACCTTCTGTGCCGCGTCTCCGCCAGTCCTGGCGTCCGTCCGTAGTACCCTGGGCTCCTAGATCCCAGCGTCAGGCTCTCAAGCCACAGGCGCAGTCCCAGCCACAGAGAGCGATGCCTACCCAGGCTACCCACGCTTTCTCGTTCTCCCAGTCAGGCATCGATTGGCTGACACAGGTACTGCTCGAACACGATATTCAGGAGATCGTCGCGTTCAATAAAATAGGACATCGGCTTCCTTAACGTGGTGTCTTCACTCCCAGACGTTGCCGCGACAATACAACGCCTCGTCCGTGCCTCAGTAAATAATAATAAATAGAATTCACGTCGTTAAATAGAATTAAGCCGCGTGGTCTTTGTCTTTCGTTTTTTAACGCGAGACATCTTCGAACACAAACCTTCCTACGTGATAAACAGATAGACATATTTTTAGTTGAAGAAACGCTATTAAAATCGAAGATGAGCAATCCCGCGATCGCGAATTATAGTATAATTAGAAACGACCGTGTCACCCGCGGGGGCGGCACTTTGATTTATTATAAACGTTCAGTTTTATTGCATGCCGGTAGAGCCGCCCGCTCTTTCCAATATGGAAGTGTCAATGTACAGGTTAGGGACGACCGGTCATCCGACAATTACAATAGTATCCGTGTACCTTTCACCGAATAAAGAGCTTCTCAAGTCCGACTTAGAGGCGTTGTTCGCTATAGGAAATTCAGTAATTATAGCCGGGGACCTCAACAGCGGAAACGTTATCGAGAGTACTTCTCGCAACGGGGGAATCTCGACAAGCTAGGTAATGATCTCGCTTTTGACGTCATAGCCTCGCCGGATCCCACTCACTATCAGGATCACTGTCGTCCAACAATGTTAGATGTAACTCTGTTAAAGAACGTCGCGCTTGAGGTATGACTCATATAAGTCGTACACGAACTCGACTCTAATCACTACCCCGTGGTATTACAGTTAGGTTCTAGTTCCAACATCGATTCTCAGCCCGCGCGCGTAGCTGACTACACGACGCTTAGTAGATGTTTTAAAGATAATTCTTCCTCGGTTGGTTTAAATAGAATCCCGAACGTATTGGTGTATAAAACCGACGCGGATCAGGCTATCGATTCCCTGGGCGGCTTTCTTCAGATCGCCGTTAAGGAGACCTCGAAAGAAGTACAAGCGGTGAATGATCGCCGCTTTACTCCCCAATGACGTGAGAACGTTGATCACGGAAAAGATCGCCGCGACTCGAGCCTACGACACACTTACCCGTCCGTAGATAATCGCGATCGGTTACGTTTGTTACATAAATTAGTAAAAAAACGTATTTCGGAAATCCGAGGAACCAGGTGGGACAAACTTTTGGAGGAGATCCAGCCGTCCCACGTGGCGTACTGGATACTCGCGCGAAATTTCAAATCAGATCTCAGTACACCGATGCTCTCGTCAGACAGAGGTCCTGGGTTGCCTCCCACGTTCTATAGTATAGACAAAGCGGAATGTCTCGCCGCGAATTTACAGGAGCAACGCTCTCCGAACACTGCCAACACTGACCCTATTCATATCGGATCGATCGAATCCTCGGTAGAGCGTTCTCTCGCGTCTCCTCGCGCAGATACCCTAACCCCACTCAGTTTCGATGAAGTATCGGCCGCCATCAAGCGTCTTAAGCTTAGAAAGTCCCCAGGTCCCGATGGGATCAGGAACGAGGTACTGAAGCTCCTTCCTGACCACATCATAGCTCTCCTGGTCTGCATCTTCAATGCGGCCATGTCCCAGGGTCACTTTCCAGCCGTCTGGAAAAGGCCGTAGTGATAGGCATTCACAAACTGGGCAAAAAAGCTACACTTCCCACGAGTTATCGCCCTATCAGTCTCCTCGATACGTTAGGTAAACTATAGGAGCGGCTCCTTTTGAACCGTTTTTTTTTTTCGAACTGTCTACACTGTTGACCTGGCAAGGCCTCTATAGTTTCACCGGATTATAATAATTGTCACCATACGTATATCATAATTTACTAATTTCAAACTATGATATGAAATATATGATGCAGACGGATCGCGTATGGTTCTGACCACTGTTGCGTCTTTCAAATTTAAATCAATGCGAGCGAAGAACAGAAGCTATTTTTAAATAATGGATAAAGATTGCAGATTGCTTTGCAGACATAGCAGTCTAATATTTCACCGAATAATTTCATAGGAAACTTCTTAATTGGAAACGGGAAGCTACCGGTGTATGTTTTATAGAAAACGGGAACAGTTTGACTTTTGTGATTTGCACATTATTGTTTTATAACGTTTTAAAGTGTACAACGTGTTGTAAATATTATTCTATCGATAATTACAATCCATACGCTGTTAACACCACGTTCAGTTGAATTCTCCGTTTTCTAATACTATTGTATTGTTTTTGATTAATTTGTAAAGAAAGTCGTTCAAGCAAGTTTAAGAGCAGCACCGTTCAAGATGCCGGAGACGCCGCCGCGCCGGTTGGCATGTTTTGGCGGCGCTCTGGGCGGGGACCGCAGCGTGGGCGTGAGGCCTCGGAAACACGCCCCGTGACCTTACACTCTTCTCTATATTCTCTTACCTACAACTCTGATACTAGTACAGGGTCGATTACATTCGCAACTATCAACGACCTACGCGCAAAGTAATTTTTAACAGAGTTCAAAAAAAGAGGTTCTCCATTCAGGTTGTATTTTTTTTATAGGAAAGAGCCTATATTCAAGGTCTTTGGAATAGGGAATTTTATAATAGAGACATGATCTCTTACAAATCTATAGATATGTGTGTATACTAAATATAATCTTATGTTTGATTGAGCTATCCTCCGAAACGGCTAAACCGAGTTTGATAAGATTTTAACAGACCGGCAGGAGAACTTTCCAGATTATTATCTAGGTTATGTAATATTATATTTGGGTATAAAAACGTAGCGTTAAACAAAATAATTATTAGAAATCGATTTTTAATTCTAAATTTCTTTTAATGACTTACTGTAGGTACATACTAAACATATATGATTTTTAAATTGTTACACTATAAAAATGGTCTAGAATTCAATATTATATTTTAATTTAGCTCAACATGGTTCTCATCGAACGATAGCAAATATCCTCGATTAAGTATTATTTTAGCCGTTTCGAGCCTCTTGGTACACCGTATGTATGTATGTACCAGTAAATGTTTTATCTAACTTTAGGCGTCGAACACTTGTGTCAAAAAAGTTTGATCAAAGAAGAGTGTCTTATCTTTGTTTAGAAATAGACACTATTTAAATTTATACATTGTACAACACTTGTCTAAGTTCACAGTATTTATTTTATTGTTGTGATTTACTGTAATTCTATTTGCCGGCAATAGATGTTTCGCAGTAGATTATAGAGTTCGTGGGTATAATTAATTTGGAAGATGTAGATAAATTATACAATTTTAGAGATTCACAAGTAAATCACAACCACTACCATATGACATTATTGACATTTCATAATGTATTTATTCTGACATTATAATATTGTTCCACTTCAAGCACTTCGGGCATAATATTTTAAACTTATATATTGTTTATTTTAATAATGAAATCATTTTCTTTAAACCAAACGTCACAATAATTATAACCAATTTCACTTAAAATAAACAAATATGCTTAATGAAGATCGAAACAAAAATGTTATTCGTAAATTGGAACGTTTTTGAATGATGAGATTGAATTGAATGAATGTTATTCAGAGTTGCTTGCATAAAAAATTTCAAGCAAGATGTTAATAGCTAGAAAACGCTTGGACACGATATGTAATTTTAAACATGTGTTAAACAAGTTTTAAAATTTTAGGCACTGTTTAGTAAAACTCACGTTGAACGCATGTTCATTTTTGTTTTTGTAATAAGAATGATAATGTCCACCACCACCCCTATCAAAATCTTGGTACTTTTGTGTCATTTGCTAATATAAAATATATCTTTGAACTATGATATCATAAAATAGCCTAAAAATGTTTTTATCTTCTTCTAATAAAAATCCTTTTGAAAGGGTTAACTAACATGCCAGAGTAATTATGATCATAAGAGGAAAAATATCACAGTTAGCTTTTCATATACCCACCTAAGTTTAAAATTAAGAAAATGTTTCATTTAAATATTATTTTTGAAGAAAAGCGATGCCAGAATTAAATTTTCACATTCTACTGACCATTACACTCAATAGGTGATAATACTCATCGTCTTATATGATTTTACGAAAAAAAGGAATCAATTTAGTTTATTAAAAAAATTGTGGACAGGTTTTCGAGCGTCAAATCAGCAGCATTTCATTTTATTTATACATTGACAAAAAAAAAAAAACAAAAACATCCCAACTAATATTATAAACGTGACATTGAGTTTGTTTGTCTGTAACGCTTTCACGCCTTAACTACTCAACCGATTATCGTGAAATTATGCATGCACGTCGTCAGATGTACAGAAAAGGATTTACGACACATTTAATCCAGAAAAAAATTACTGTTCCCGATCAAAGCCGCGAGCGAATGTTAGTCTTTCATGAAAGGCTGCAAACAGAAAACGAATTTAGTCATATCTTAACTCTAACATTACACAATTGCGCCATTCAAATCTGAAATAACTTATTACGATAAACCAACCTCAATACACAAGTTTTTGTGCACAATATAAGAACAATTGAAATGTTCATTGATTGCTGGCAATTATACTAATAAAAAATATGCAACACTTGATAAACATTGTAATGAATAGTATAGTATCATCAAATGGAATCGATGTTTTATTTTTATTAACCAATACGAACGTAGACATTAATTAAATATATTTAATTTATTTCCATATGCCTATTATAAAACTCAGTAAGCAAAAATTAATTTTAATAATTCCCTTAAAAACATGCATTCGTCATTATTTTTACATTTTCCCTCCAAAATGCTCACACGCCTGTCATGGCGTTGGAATGACGTCACGGCATTCTACTATTTTCTGTGTCAAACTGTATATAACAGAACAATGTTTGGGATTCTGTGACGTCATGCGCAAGATTTATACATTTGTGTTCACGTGACAACAATAATGAATCCTTGTCTTTTCATTAAACTATTAAGTATATTTTGCACATGTAAAAATCTAAATTGTCACGGAAGTATTTTTATTGACTAACGGTAGGGAGCCTCTTTTGATGTGGCGCTATGGCGAGTGTAGGACAAGGCTAGGCGAGGTGACAGAAAAAGCCTTGCCGCAAACAAGAGATCCTGTGTAGGAGAAGCACGGCTCGCCGCGGCTTCCGTAAGAAGCTGGAAAAAGAGAAGTATACCTGTCTCTCGAGACGAGGGTCCCCGCACCAACATCCGCGGCCGACCCAAACGCGTGACCAGAGTGAGAAGAATGCTCAACGTGAACCCTCAACGCTCTGGTTCACATACGCGCTGAGCGGCATAGGGGTTTTTAGTGAGTAGGAGTCTCACATAACCCTCACACTGTCGGGGGACTGGCGGATGACGGATTTTCCATGACGGATTTTCCCCTCTCTAAATAAAAAAAAAAGGTGACAGAAAGAGCCGAGGTAAAGAGATTAAACGGGTGTTATTAAATTATTGAAGTATAAGTTTTTATATCTTGTTATTTATTTCGTCACCTTTCTTATGCAATATAATATTCACATGAAAATGTTATTATGTACGTTTACTGCCTAATAACTCTATTAACCAAAACATAATATTACTCTCTAAAGCGCAACTCAACGACACCGAGAAATACAAAGTACATAAAATAATTTTAAAATTAAACTATGACCGCTAAGTTTTAATAAAGCAATGTGATCTTGTCAAGCAGGGGAAGGTCATCACCGTCAGTGCGATCTCTGTTCATAGGACCGGAACGTATGAGACTGGTACGGTACAGAAACGCGCATGTTAAATTCATAATACATGCATACACATTACATTATTATTAAATAATGGTTGATTTGAATATTACGTGAAATCGAAGGTCGTTGTAACTGACATATTTAAGAAACAGATGTTTGACGCGGCGTCGCTCCGTTACCGTATTATCGACTTGTATATAATTTAACAGCATCGTTTTTCTAAATTAAAATGTGCACAATTTCTTATCTGTGTACCACATATTATAATATAAAGGTGTTTCGCTGTCGTTGCTTTGCGAAGGTTTAGTTATTATTATTATTTTATATTATAGGGGGCAAACGAACAGGTGGGTCAGTCACCTGATGGTAAGTGATCACCGCCGTCCATAGACACTAGCGACACCAGGGGAGTCGCAAGTGCGTTGCCTGCCTTTTAAATATGTGGGCCTCCGGCGCTCTCACTGACCGAACGAAACGCAACAGTGCAAGCACTGTTACTTCACGTCGGTTTTCTGTGAGAGGGTGGTACTACCCCGGGCGAGCCGACCCATTCATGCTGAAACCAGTAATAGCTTCAGCGTAGCTCTACCACTTAAAATGATTGGTGCATAATATAAATTTGCTATTTTAACAACCAACATACATAAATTTCTATTATCACTTTGCTGCCATGAAATACGTAAACTAAGAGGCAGGATAAATTTTCGATTCGCCAATGTGACATGACACTCTATAAGCGGCAAGCGCGGATCCACCGTTGTGGGCTCGGTGGGCATGTCCACAAGCTTAATAGACTTATGACGTCGCGGTTTCACGCTCTATTAAGAGCGATAGGCCGATAATATTATTAAATGCTTTAATTAAAAAAAAAAACTCAAGACAAGAAACGTAAATTTTAATTTATAATTTAAGTAGCCAAGAGCAGCGAAATGAAATAATTTAATGTAAAATGTAATATAGAAATATAATAATATATATAACGTAAAAGTAATTATATATAATATTAATTTGGAGTCGTCAAAATTCATCAAAATCGGTTCAACCGTTATAGAGTCTAAATGTGTCATTGTGATGTGTAAACAAACACACCTCTATATTTTTGTGAGTGAACAACGAACATTTTACACGTTCATTAACTTGCTAGTGTTTGCCGCACAGCTTTGCCCACGTGAAACAATACACTGTACAAAATCTTCTTCTAGGTGTTATATATTTTAGTAATATCTCCTTTGTAGGAATGCACTGATACATCGACCATGCGGAAATTCATACACCGACTCGCACTTGGCCGATTTTCGGGGGAGCTGCGACTACAACTTTTTTTGAGAACGCGGATCCGACGTCTGATAAGCGGACAACGTCTTGTATGAATCGGTTGTCTCATTTTCAAAACTATCTTCTTCGTAATGTGGTGATAAGCAATCAAAAACGAATATTGTTGATAACCTCACCGCTTCGTTTCTAATTCACCCTAAATAATTTCATTCGAAATTATATAGACGTAGCTTTAAAAAAAGACTCCGCGTGACAAATTGATCCGTAATAATATTACAAATACGAATGTGATACGCTTTTATAACTTACATTACTGAGTCATCATTACGAAATTTTGCATACACGTTGTCTGGAAATACAGAAAAGGACATAGAGTACTTATCATCCAGAAATTCTTATCTTATCATTAGGTATATATATCATCTTGTCACCCGACATAATCTAAATACACGAAACAATAACAAAATAGTCATTCCATGTTTTAGAGTCACTGGGACCGGTAACAGTTTTGTAAATAAAATAGTGTTAGGCTTTATAACAAAATTCCACATCACATTACCGATTTCCCGGATACTAAGTTCCAGCATCACATCAAGCTGGTTTTAATGCCTAAAGGTTATTACAGGGTGAAGCAATATGTGAACGTGTCTGTGTGTGTGTGTGCATCCACCAAAACCGAATGTAAAATTATCTATGTCTACAACTATAAAAATATTCTTAAAAATATGTGTTACATTATATTTAATGAAAAGACAAACCAGATATTTTCCGAACCCGTGGTAACTTCGACGTTCATAAGCGCCTTCTCAGGGCTTAAACTGGATAAAGTATTTTTCATTTTGAAAAAGGCTCTGTTCCTGAAGCAGGTTAAATTTACATTAAAGCGAGAGAAGCCTCGAGCAAAAACCAGTTATTTCATAACAATAATAACGGAATATTGAGAGGCACCAGGAAATTGATAATTCAGGATTAAATGTCTTTTTAACTGACATCAAAAGAAGGTTTCAATTTTGTTTTTATTAATTTTAGTTAACTCAAAACTGCGTCGTTGATAAATCGATTTGGTTTTTTTTTTAATTGAAAATACGTATATTTTCAAGTGATCCCAATTTATTTACATTTAATTAGCAATTAGCACTTTGGCTTTAGCGGATACCCCAAGGAACTCCTCAAAATCGAATAGCAAATATATTATATATAAATTATAGTCAGAATTATTTAAATGTAATGATTTGTAGATTGAAATTATTAACATTAGTCTGGTTTTCACATCTATTGGCACTCCGAGCAAGCTCAATACAAAATATCAATATTACATGTATACAGGTCGCTGTATTACGCGTCGCTAGTCTGGCACAAGCGTAATACGTCACGAGCATGTCCAGGTCACCGGTGACGTAATCTCATAACTTTTCCCCAAACAAAATCACTAAACGCGGCTAAAGAAGTTTTCACTTCAAAATATTACAATAAGTGTATTAGTAGTGCATGCTAACTATTGCATACCGATAAAACAAACACGAAAATGTATATAATTAGATAATGCAATTCATTTTCGTATGATTACTGAGACTAAAATAGTCGTAGTGGTTTAGTGGTATCACCGGTGCAATATCAATCTGATGCCCGCGGGTTCGAGACGATGATGATTGATATGGACGGGCCAAAATTCGAACATAACTTATTATTATTTTTAGTGTCAGCATTATTGAAGATTTTTCCCAAACAAAAGACATGGATAATCATTGCACATTTTTTGTTAAAAAAAAAAAAATGTATAAGTATTTTATTGATAGCACTCTAGCTAACAGCAAACAGAGGAGAAAATATTACCGAACTGTCTTATCTTCGCCTATTTGCATAAAGATAAACAAAATTAAAATATATTTATCAGTCAATAGTTGCTCGTCCATAGACCCTACCATACCCTACTGTGGTACGGAATAAATTAAGACCCCATCACTGCCCATACTGCATGTAGTGCTCAAAGGAAATATTAATTACATTTCTAATGTATTAAAACGTGCAGACAAAACCGCCGGCATATACTAGTGATGAGTGTGTTAAATCCGCGTAAATATAATAACACCGAAATAATTCAGAGCAAAACAAAATGTGGTGTCACTACCACCCGTTACACATCTGTGGCTTCGACACCCTCACACCGATCGATATTAGTACAAGACACATATATACATGCCATACATACAAATAAAATCGAAGTGTCTGTTATCTGTCTAGCCTAATCTCCGATATGGCTGAGACCTATTTAGACGACACGTATAGACAGATGGACGAGTATTCTACTATACATATTTCTTGCTACTAATCACTACATAGTATAAAACAAAGTCGCTTTATCCTGTCCCTATATCCCTATGTATGCTTAAATCTGTAAAACTACGCAACGGATTTTGGACGCGTTTTTTTTTAATAGATAGAGTGATTGAAGAGGAAGGTTTATATGTATAATAACATAAATTAAATAGTGGAGAAATACTGTTATTTTTGAGGTTACTCCAAATTTAACGCGTACGGGCCACGGGTAGTAATGAATAAATAAAAACTACTCGATCGATTTTAATCTTTTTTTTAGTGAATGACATAGGCTATATATATTTTATACCCGTGCGAAGCCGGAGCGGGCCGCTAGTTTATTATACATTATAAAATTGATCGTATTATTGTTTTTTTTTTTTTTGCCATAGCTGTACTGTGAGGAGACAGTTGGGCGTGATTTGATACATCTAACATCCCTTCAAATAACAAGAATTAACCGACGTTTAAAGATTGTGAAATGCACATTGTCCCGTATCCTTTCAACCGTCCATACATATATCTATTATATTACTGAATATAGAAGTAATGTTTATATAATATCGTTTAATAGGTTAGTTTAAACATGTACAATTTTAAAACTAACTGGGGATTAGCTCGATGAATACTCTCTCATTTAATGACGTACTGTTTTGCACGAGATATGACGTGTTACATTACGTGTACATAAATACTTTTATGTTGTGAATATATATTACTAGCGGCCCGCTCCGGCTTCGCACGGGTATAAAATATATAGCCTATGTCATTCACTGAAAACATGATTAAAATCGATCCAGTAGTTTTGATTTATTCATTACTGCCCGTGCCCCACACGCGTTACATTTGGAGTAACCTCAAAAATAACAATATTTCTGCACTATTTAATTTATAATATTATAAATATAAACCTTCCACTTCAATCACTCTATCTATTAAAAAAAACCGCATCAAAATCCGTTGCGTAGTTTTAAAGATTTAAGCATACATATGGATATAGGGACAGAGAAAGCGACTTTGTTTTATACTATGTAGTGATATGATATATGAATACATGTTTCAACGCTTTATTATATACATTTCAATAACAAATTACTTATGCATTACATAATTTAACCCCACATTGCATATAGTGCCATATATGGTACAACCAATATTACTTGCAACTATCGATAAACAACATCTAGCGATACGGATTCGTTGCCAGACAGACCTTTACAAACCTACCAACTATTTACTACCAGCAAATATCACTAAATGGTGTTAGTTATCGACTGAATAAAATAAATCGTTCAAAATTTCGGTAATTGACACAAACTCATTGTTTGAGCGAATTCAGAATCGTTAATAAAAACCTCCTGTTTTTTTTTCCTTGTAAATTAGGGAGTCGAGAAAAATATATATTAATATTTGAAATAGTATATATTTAACAGACGTAAGTTATATTTTTAAATACATTAAGGGTTTATTTACTTAAATATCGATTTCATTATACGTTCCAGTTGTAGAGCACCTTACCTACTCGAATAGCTTGGTAAAATAAGTGGTCTGGAAATTACATGTCTGAAAGAGATACAAAGTAATATTCAGAGTAATGAGTTGTTGATGTAAATGGAATAGAAGTTGAATTAATACTCTAGGAGAAGCTTAATACCTTAAGGCATTTTATGGCCACAGCGCAAGGTCTTCTAGAGAAAAAAAAAAACATATCTTGCATACATAAATTGCAAACTATAGAAGTAGTCGGGAAACAAAAAAGTATGACAACATCAGCAATACAAAAATATTTTAAACTAGAAGTCGTTGCAAGTATGCGTATGTGGTCCAATGCCGCATTAGAATAGAGAACGACCGTCATTTACGACAGATGACATGATTGACATAAAGATGAAAAATCCAGAAAATAGCAATCTTTCTCTTTCGAAATGTAAGGCGATTTTGATTTTCTGGAATTTGGAAAAACTACGCAACTGGTTCTGATGCGGTCTTTTTTAATAGACAGAGTGATTGAAGAGGAAGGTTTATATGTATAATAACATCCATTAAATAGTAGAGAAATACTGTTATTTTTGAAGTTTCTAATGTGATATCGTAAATAATTACATTTTTTCCGCTTACATTGCAGCAAACGCAGGCTGAACCGTAAAAATGTAGTGTATGAATTTAGATATTCCAAAGATAGCAGGAAATCTTCATGATATAGAGAAAGGGGAATTGTTTTACTCCAAATTTAACGCGTTCGGGCCACGGGCAGTAATGAATAAATCAAAACTATTGAATCGATTTTAATCATATTTTCAGTGAATAACATAGGCTATAAATTTTATACCCGTGTGAAGTCAGAGCGGGCCGCTAGTATAGAATATAACGAGACAAAACTGCAAACATCTTTAATATTAAAGAAAATATAGATATCTTGTACATTGTGTTGCGTTGAGATATCCTAATCCATCTCATCTCAAGAAATATCCCCATAAAAATCTTCCTAAAACTTATCTTTTACAACCTCAACACATCCTGCTAGCTGTGCATATATACTCATTATATTTACCATTGTATATCATATCGATAACTTCACCAATATTCTCTTCTTACACCCATCACACGTTGCTTAAACTCACTGTCTAAAATAATTCCTAACCCATTTCTCTTACCGTTACTTTCACAGTAGTAAAATTTATATCCAACACCAATCGCTCTCGCTTTCGTTCTTCTAGATCTTGTCTCATGCAGACAAGCCATATTTATAACTCTTCTTTGTAATAAAGAAAAGAAAGAGGTACACAAAAGGGCATACCTTTCATCTCCATCATCCAAATATACATTAATACGACCGAAGCCGCGAGTTATGCTAGTACTCCAATAAAGATAATAGTTGATTTTATACATTTTACCAATATATATAGTAATGTACATATATGTATATAATATTTTTTATTTTTTATATACAATTTTGATCACAACGATTGTTCCTACTTAAAGAGGCAAATGTTAGAGTAAGTGTATAATGTATCATACATGGAATCCACAAAAATTAATCTACTTATTAACTGTTTTTTCAAAAGTCTAGAGCCAGATATATATATTTAAACAAAAATAAAAAATGATGTAAGTGTAAGAGTTCATCGATAAAAATTATCAATGTACAAAATAAATGTTTATTTTTAAATGACCTTCATAAAAGTTGAATAAAATCTAAGAATCGCGACGATAATAAGTTTATAAATACCGGGGGTGTTACCCGCACCCGCACCACCGAGACTTGCCAAGTTAAACCCAACCGCAATCGGGAAGCTCAATAACATAGGGGTGGTCAAGGTCAATGTATACGTAATCAAGATGGCTACAGTGACAATAATTAATGAAAAATTGTAGCAATTATTTAAACGTCGCTTGCAAAATCGAACGTCGGAAAAAAAAAACGAATTGAAAAACTTATTCTATACTAGCAGGCCCGGCGGACGTTGTCCTGCCATGACAATAAAAAAATATATACTTATGTGCATGAAATGTTTAAGGCGGCTTGACATTTTCCGATTCTCTCAACAATTAGGATTATATTACAACCAATTTACAAAAAAAAACCTTGAGAAATTATATACCTAAACCTTCCCCGTGAATTACTCTATCTATTGGTGAAGACCGTATTACAATCCGTTGAGTAGTTTGTGACTTTATCGCGAACATCCAGACAGACAGACAGACAGACGCGGCGGACGACTTTGTTTTATAATATGTAGTGATATATGTACAAAATTATTTTAACACATCAGAATAGAATTAATGATTTTCATCAGAGCTGAAGAAGTCATAATCATCAGTTTTAAACCTATCACAGTGGAATCTTGAATATGCTCACGGTGTTACGTAATACTTTTTTTTTAATTTTTTTTTTTTTTTTCGATCAGACCTACACTGTTAGCCTGGCAAGGCCGCTACAGTTCACCGGACTACTGTTACAGTAATACAGTGAAAAAGCGCTTGGTACTTTTTACTATAACGTCGATAATAGTAATAAAAATAACTCTTATAAACAACCACCGGTGAATAAAACGATGAATATTTAATGCACTCCCACACTTTTTTTTAACAATAAAATTAATTATTTCGTCGACAAGGTTATTCTTATTTTAAAATTATTATTAATTTATCTATATACATTACATATAATAGTTATAATAGTTATTAGTAGTGGTAGAGCTCCGCTGAAGCTATTACTGGTTTCAGCATGAATGGGTCGGCTCGCCCGGGGTAGTACCACCCTCTCACAGAAAACCGACGTGAAGTAACAGTGCTTGCAGTGCTTGCCACATATTTAAAAGGCCGGCAATTCACTTGCGACTCCGCTGGTGTTGCTAGTGTCTATGGAAAGCGGTGATCACTTACCATCAGGTGACCCACCTGTTCGTTTGCCCCCTATAATATAAAAAAATTAAAAAAAATAATACTGTTAATTTAACGTGTCTGATTGTGTGTGAATTTACAGATTTTTGTGTAATAAATAATTGAAAGTGCTAATAAGTAATTAAAAAATACATTTTAAACTGTTTTAAAAATGGCTGTCTGTTTATATGCACGTTTCACTGTTAAAATATCATACAGCATATATTCTAGTAACATTTAGTCCTTGATTCATTAAAATCGGTTAAGTCTATCACAAGATATTGTAGTTCGAATGACGTAGCGAGTTAAGTACGACAGAATTTCATTCAAAAACCTGAGTATTTTGTAGTATATATCACCACATCTTATACAAGTAGCTTATTATAAACCAGTGAACTTAACATCACTATAACGTGAATACTCAATCATATTTAAAAAAAATGTTCTACTTTTTAGTTTGGTTACCTATAAAGGCGTATAAATTTTTTTTTTACAATTATTTCCTAGTCCTCATTTTATTCACCGTGTTAAAATATCTACGCACACCAATTTGCATGGCGGTCGGTTGAGCGGGGTGTTAAAGTTGTTGGTGCCGCCATCTAGTGACTAGATATTGCAGTATATTGGGATAGATAAAACGCTGTTCGAGTTTATTGATATCATACGTACCGACAACTATTTTTATGTGACTTTTTGGCGGGATCTTAGTCTGTCAGTGTAGTGGTTTTTATATTTTATTCACAATCCTGTGTTATTAGACTCTATATTTTGTAATATTGGTGGTGTTTTACGTAATATAGTTCGGTTATTATGCACAAGTGAAGTGGATGGAAAATAATACTACGGAGCATGCATTCTGAGATGCCACCAATACTCCATGGAAAGTTCTAACAAGGAAACCACCATCTTGTTAGAACATTATAATTATCACAAGACACTTACTTGAAACAAAACATTGACACTGGCAAATGCTTCTGCGGTGCCAAAACAAGAAGAAGAAGAACTATTTTTATGTAAATATAGTAACGCGTACAAAGCCGCGGGATGTTTACTAATTAGCCATATTATTCCTTAAACATGAACTTTCATAATATTATTGTCATGCATTGAAGACGAAAAATCTTTGATCCTGCACGACGGTTCCGTAATCAGTAATCCGATTGCCCAACGAGTAAGATATATTACTTTTTTAAATGCGTTTAAGACAATCGCTATACTCCGCACTGGTATTTACTCCAAAGATACATACATATTTGTCTCGCTTTAAAACATCTCAATTGATACAAGTGTATTGTTTTCCAAATTAACATGCATAAATTCTATAATATTTTTACCATACAAGTTCGTAATGTAACAAGTATATTAATTCACACTTTTATTTTTATAACTAGTTGTACACGCGACTACGTCCGCGTGAAATTTAATCCAAAAAAAAAAAACAGTGATTAATAAAACCATCCTGAATGTATATCTGTGTATATTTGTAATCCGACTCTCGGCATACAACGTGGTACTCAAAACAACATAACTGCAACGCCGTACTTCAGATACCTGCTTATTTTTATATGTTCGATTTTTTTAATATGATGATTGAATTATATGATCAACATACAGGCCCTCGAAACTAACGAATTTAAACTAATAAATGAGCCGTTTGCTATCGACAAGACGTTTGCTAAATTAGAGAGGAAGTGCGATCGTAATGTCTCCTACAGCCCGGACCTCTTACTCTAACAGTTTGCCATTTCTTCGGAATATGTATAATTCCTACCACAAAAAAAAAAAAAAAAACCGACGAGGCAGCGCGCAAGTCGCCAAATCTTCGATAGATTCAATCGATTCTCGCTCCCACAATTTTGTCAGCAATGTAATTCATGGAGTACCTATAAAACGGCGAAAGTACACATTGATAATAATACTGGTACATACTTCGATTGATTAAATTCATGATGTCTTTTGTTTGTTTTACTTCTTCAATACAAAACGCAAATTTTATATGTAAGGACCTAATATATAAAAAACCAGTAATTCACATTTCACGTTCAAAAATGTGATAATTTGTACACACAATAGAATGTCAAGTGAAAGGGTGATTTCTATTTTTAATTATAAAAGGTTAGTACTTCACAAAATAATTATAGAAATAATTCCAGTAACAAGTATAATAGCAGGTATTGAATAAAAGGTCAGCAGACTGTACATACAGAAATAAGACTTTTATAAGCTTGAAATTAAAATAAATAAGTATAGTTTGTTGGACTCAATAGCCGAAAAAGTTTCCTGAAAGGAAAACCGGCAAAGACAAATAACTGGAGCGTGGTGGGCGAAATTAAGTATGTGCGCCAGAAAATTTAACTTACAAGCCAAAAAAACATTTATTATAAGATATATATTTCAATAAAGACTTAAGTATTAGTGTTATTCTTATATTGCACTACCTACAATAACTTATATTGTTGACAATAATACCTTTGGTTAACTGGAAGAAAACACCCTCAGGTATTTAGCTCGGCCGTTTACAAAATAAAAAATGTTAAAAAAAATATTGTAATTTTTAACAATGACATGATAATTAAATTAATATCGTTGCTCGTATCGCGACTTTGAGTGGGAGCAAAGTGAAGTGGTACCGCTTTTTGCATAATGCTTGCACGTTCACACATTACGATAACACCAAGTGACCCTTGTCATTGTCAGTAACAATAACGGTTAACTAATCAAGAGCATAGGAATAATGTCATCAATCATTTGTTATACATTGCGTGGGAATAATGCATTACATTATTAGTTACTGTAAAATGATAAGCAATCGAAATCCTACATATTTTAATCAATACGGGCCCTTAAAAGACGCTTATGAATGTGAAAATTACTACCGAATCGAAAAACAACCTGGTCATCGAGAAGAACCGACAAGAAACTCGATATACTTTATGCATTCATCGTATAGTTACAATCGTTTTTAGCAGATGCACAGACAGCGATGTTATTTCCAGACATTATTATCGTTCACATATTGATAGACCATATAATAATAGCCTTTTGGCAATAAAACCCGCTTGAGATGGTGCTTAAATTTACAATCCGGTGTATTTTAGTAAGGACTACATTCATTCTCTATTACCAATAACCTCGATGTATTGAACTATTGCCTAAGGATCATTCATATATGTGTCAACGCGGTGTCTTTATATATACATCAAATATATGTAGTCAAATATATGTATATATTACATGTTTATCGTATTTCTATAAACTTTCTATTAAACGGAATACCATAGTAAAAATATATACTAAACTTCTCACTAAAAGAAGTGGGTAACATAATTATATTTTACACCACAAGGTAATATTTCAAAAATTAAATAACGTTCATTTCATAACTCGTATTGAGTTTATTTGTTAAAAGGTTTCCTCCAGGAAGGAACATTTTTTTTTTAGAAACTTTAACAAGTATTCGGATGTTAAGCATGAAACTCGAAGTGTAACTTTGTCCGTAGTATGAAATAATAAGCCTCGTTCGAAGCGATGACGGCTTGGATTAATTATAATACGTGTACATATTATTTCGAATCCTTGCAACTGAGTCTGAACGTTCGTGGAAGAGAAACTTCGTGTTGAAACCATAGCATCGTTGTCGGTAGGGCTTTAACCATACCCGCTCGGCTAGCTAGCACCCTCAAATCGAACATCTCTCGCCAAGCACCTGTTGGTGAGCAGCAGCTGCGCTCGGGAGCTAGTCCCTCTATGGGTTTACCGTGTATTACCATCATCCTAGACCACATCATCATTTAACATCAGATGAGATCGTGATTAAACGCTACATCCTATCGAGTATTAATGTAAATGTTATTAATGTAAAATGTAATTAAAAATTATATAATGCCAAAAATATTATGTCTAGCGAGGGCTCGTTTCAAGGCAACACGACGTTGAGACTTTCTATACAGTTCTCACCTCAAGAAGCCATATTTCAAACATACAATGAATCTTGTTAAATGTAAAATTACGACAGTCGACAATTTTTTTTTCGGGGAATTTCTTGTCTTTAAGAATATTTCCCTTTTTTCTATACCTAATAAACCGTTTACAAGCTATTTTGACTTTCTCGCTTTACACATATCGTAAATATTTTCTTTTTTTTTACTAAATTTTACCAAATATTAGAAGTCTTGAAAATGATTCATCATTATAAGTAAATTACGTATTTTACTTAGGTTAACTTAAACCTCATAGAGATATGATAACCCACGTTAAGTTACTTCTGTTAAATTCTATCATTATTAGCTCAGCCTCTACAGAATACAGGTAGTGATATCAAATATAAACAATACTTTGGTAAATCTTTAATCATCTGCCAATGAGCCTCATAATAATCAGTTCGGAGATTAACTCGGACAAACAATACGACACTTTAATTATATTTATATGTAAAGATTACTCATTTTCAATTGAAGTCGCTTGTACCCCATGCCCTGTTCTGTACCACCGTTGTTAACGTTTATACGAAATTTCATGATGCCCAGTTAAGTAGTTAAGACGTGAAAGCGTAACAAACAAACTGACACACTCGCATTTATAATATTAGTAAAGGACGATATAAAAATAACATTGAAAATCAAAATGAAAACTACTTTATTCAGTTTTTTTTTTTTATAATATAGAGGGCAAACGAACAGGTAGGTCACCTGATGGTAAGTGATCACCACCGTCCATAGACACTAGGCAACACCAGGGAGTCGCAAGTGCGTTGCCGGCCTTTTAATATACGTGGGCCTCCGGCGCTCTCACTGACCGAACGAAACGGAACAGTGCAAGTCACGTCGGTTTTCTGTGAGAGGGTGTTACTACCCCGGGCGAGCCGAAAAATGCCTTGAGAAGGCGCTTATGAACGTCGAAGTTACCACCGGTTCGGAAAACAACGCAATCATCTAGAAACTCGATCTGGTTTATCTTTTCATCAAACATAATATAACAAATATTATTAAGAACATCATCATAGTTACAGACTTAGATAATTACATTCGTTTTTGGTGGATGCACAGAGAGAGTGGCGTCGTTTACAGACGTCACCATCATCTTTAACATATTGATGCACCCTATAATAGCATTATAATTTTGTTTACAGCTTAGTTAACCAATTAATATAGTTTTTTGGCGGGATCTTAGTCTGTCATGTAGTGGTCTTTTTTATATTTTATTCATAAACTTGTGTTATTAGACTCTATATTTTGTAATATTGGTGGTGTATTACGTAATATAGTTCGGTTATTATGCACAAGTGAAGTGGATGGGACATAATACCACGGAGCATGCAGTCTGAGATGCCACCAAAACTCCATGGAAAGTTCTAACATGAAAACAACCACCATCTTGTTAGAACATTATAATTATCGCAAAACACTTGGCAAAATCTTTTTACTTGACGCTGGCTAGTGCACAAACCGTGACGGAGCCAAAAAAAATACAGAAGAAGAACCGATTAATAAGCGATAATAACTAGGAATCTACAGAAACACAACTCGGAAACAAGATCCGGCCAGGTCTAGGTCAGTGAGTAACGATGGAGGTTCAGAACAACATTGTGAAATAAGTCACAAAAATAACTTAATCACTGGTTGTAAAAACAGCAACTATTAAAAAAAAAAACTAGTTAACTCACTTGATTAAGATCGTAATAAATCGTAATTGCCGGGCGCTTCGAAAATATATCCGCGCCGTGAAAAAGAAGCTACACCCCAGCCTGTCCAGGAAAATTAAATTGACAGGGCTCGCTCATCTAGTTTTTCATATATGTTAGCATATGTGTGTCATAGCTGTGGCCGCGGCTCCGCACATGTTTGTGTTTTTTTGTTTTATTTGCTATTATTATTTTACAGCGCAATAAATAATGAAGTTATAGTAGAATGGATATTGTACATATATACCAATATTCATTTTTATACACATATAGTTTAGTAACAGTTCACATAAAAATGAAATATATATATAAAAATATATGAGAGTAGCTATAGTTATTGTTAAAGTAACGCTTTTTGGTGTCCAAATTCTATTAAAATTATTAAGTCTTGTTTCCCTTTATTATAGTATAAAAATTAAAATACTTGTTAGAAATTGATTCGTTCTCAACGTATCCATACACAAACTTCGGTCTAGTTTATGAACTTTAATAAACACGAAGCCTTCGCGAATCACATATATCGACAGTCGGTTATTGCTAAGTTCAAACTAATTAACTAAACCACCCTTTGACGTTTACGAATGAATTCTCCAGATGCGGGAATTCCCTACATCTCGGTGGTAACTGTGAAGTAAAGCCAACGAAGTATCATTTACATTTCTGAGTATTAAATGTGTTGAATATTGGAAATTTCTCAGAGTGCACGTTGATATGCTTTAAGCGCTTAGTTTTCTAGGAACGGAGTTTCTGGACGCTGACTTGCGATAAAAGTTGAATGGTAGAAATCGTCACATAAGGGATAAACGCTCTTCTGTATTTCTCCCTCCGTGCGGCTTTCTCATCTTTCTGTTTATTGTATATGAGTGTGTATGCGTACGAGCATTAGAAATTCTCTCAAGGAGCATAATGCGCCGCCAGAGTTGTGTTCACTTTAGCACTGTAGCATTCAATAAAAGTTAGGCGTGGGAAGAGTATAATTATACAATGTATGCACGTAGGTCGATAATAATTGGTAACAACACTTAAACATTAAAGTTCATACAATGAACAGCGCCATCTTTTGCCGCACTAGGAAAATAGTAAAATAAATCGACACACACACTAAAATGAGACAGTACCATATCAATCTCGTTATAGCTTAAACAGTTTTTTTATAACCACATAAATAATAACGCGTGGACATTTCATTATAATATATTTGTTGTTTTTTTTTTTAATTTAGCATTTTTATTACATTTATTCTATTTCATATTTACTTTTTTACAAATGGATATTTTCACTAAAATATTAAATTAAATTTGTCGATTTTATTCACAACTCTACGTTATTTGCATTAAAAAAAAACAATAGAATACAAAGATAGAAAAATTTATAGATTACATAAAAGAGAGAGAAAGAGTCACATGAATACGTTATGCCCATAAGGCTTTTCCCTTACTTGAGGAAAATATACGAGTATAATAAATACTAGAACAATCTAAATCTCTATATCAAATTACATTCCGAATTGAAGAAAAAGCGAAAGGAACTTCGTCCATGAGTCCCTTGATCGCATAGTTTCTGTTTTTTTTTACTTAGTATTATTGTTATTTCATTTATTCCAAAAACATTAAAGTTTGCCAATACATTATAACGCCTCTTCAACTAACTCTCTGAATTCGATTATTAATACTTTAACTAACTTTAACTTTAAAGTATTCGAGGTGTATACTAAAAATGTTTTGTAGGTGGTAGAGCTACGCTGAAGCTATTACTGGTTTGAGCATGAATGGGTCGGCTCGCCCGGGGTAGTACCACCCTCTCACAGAAAACCGACGTGAAGTAACAGTGCTTGCACTGTTGCGTTTCGTTCGGTCAGTGAGAGCGCCGGAGGCCCACATATTTAAAAGGCCGGCAACGCACTTGCGACTCCCCTGGTGTTGCTAGTGTCTATGGACGGCGGTGATCACTTACCATCAGATGACCCACCTGTTCATTTGCCCCCTATAATACAAAAAAAAAAAAAATGTAAAAAAAGCTAAACGAAATAAAACTGATACAGTCTACATATCGTTAACTGGACTCTCCAGTTTAAAGTAACCCCAACCACAGGGCTAAATGCGTTATAGCCACAGCGCGGTAACATTTTCGTCGTAAATAATATTATCGGTTTTTTTATACATATATTTGTACTTTTAATATTCGTTACGTATATTTAAAATAACGGCATGACAGAATTAACCAAACGATTTGTGTTCAATAAAATAGACAAATATTATATTTTAAGCAGTATTTCGAATTTCGGTACAGGGCAGTAGTACCCCTCTATTAATTTTACAGCCCACTCATATAGTGAACAAGTGGCAAACTAGCATAAAACATCTCGGACACAGTTGTACTATGACTGTAGAACCTTGAATTATCTAAAATATGTTGCTCTTATCTGTTAAGACATCAGTGTAATTGCTCCCACACATAGTCGTGATTATGATAAGATCCGAAATCATTTTAACTGTAATCAAATGTTCGTAGACAAAAATAGTGTTCCTTTACCTCGTTAATTATACTACTTATTTGCTAAAATTAAAGTATATTTTTATTTATTGTTTTTCCAACAATATTGTGTCCAGGAAATATCCCTACAATTAGTACCGTTTCTCTGTCCGCGGGTATCAATTAATCCGGGAGAGGAAAGAGTATCGACAAAAAAAAAAAGGTATAATTGGCGATTTTAATTGGCCTTGTTTTTTTAATATATTTTTATAACGGGTGGAAAAGTTAAGCGTTAACGACCGATTATATAATAATTATGTGAAAATGTATATGAAAACAACGATTTATGCAACTGATATGACACCTATGTTTTAGAATCAAATAAATCGACATATCAATAATACCGGCCCACGAATCATTCCGAAATTACTACGACATTAGATTTATAAAACCTAGTGTGTGTTGATGTAAATGTGTGAGTGAATGCACATCTGAATTCGCATGCAGAACATACTTAATATACTTCCCTTATACATAATGTTTCTTTTATTGACAATTAATACACTTGGCTTTGATAAAGTAATTCGACATCGACTCATTACGATTATCATATATTTGATAAGGAGACGTAGCCACTAAAATTTCACTAGTGTCATCTCGAACACGGCCAGAATAACTCCGCATTGTTAACTCAATTACGCAATACAAGTTAAATTTAAAAAATTCACGATGGTCCGAAATCGCCCAGATAATAGATGCGAACGCAAGAACAAGAGTACACCAAGGTCTCGAGATATTCATGTGTTTGTGGAAACCAGTTTCGCCGAAACCAACTACTATTATAATTATTAAAAATTATATACACGCCTATGTGTATACATCATTATATTATTCGCTTGCTTGTTTTGATTCAAAAGAAACGAAATCCAGTATGAAACCATGTGTTGACCAGGAACGGACATTTATTTTTTAAACGAGCATTCCGTTAAGGAGAATGCGCTCGTGATATCCTTGTTATTGTCCTATGCTAACACTACATGCGTACAATACATATACGAACAGTAAATACAGACATGCGAATGTGTGTACATGCTAGATAAGCTGTACGTACGTCTATTGCAACCAGTCCAGCGAAACAAATGCAACATTGACCACAGACTGATTGAAATCCTAAAATGGTACCAGGCGATCGCTTTGATAATGGATGTAGGTTTATGTGAGAAAAAATTTAAAATTTTACCCTAGATCATCATGAATGTTGATAACTTGTATAATTCTGTAAATTTCAGGTTTTATGCTATCGATTTTGTAAAAACTCCCTCCCAGATGGGAGTATTACGTATCAATTTTCAAAACACTAATAAATTTAGTGATGACACTATAGCACTAAAACTTCTTCAAACGTCTTCTTAACTGGCTATTACCCTTACAGTTGAAAATCTGTCGCCAAGCACTTACAGATGTGATAAGGTTGCAGCACTTGAGACCCAATCTATTCTAAGCTTAGTGTGCCAGTATCTGATATAACATTGTCATTTAATATGAGGCGGGAATTCGGCTCAAATGTTATATAAAACCTATAAACGTTAAAAAAGGCTACCGTGAACCTTGTAATTCAGTATACAACCGATAAATGCCAATGGCTCATGTATCTCTCACTACCATCAATTACTTTGTATTCCATTCCATTTCAGTCATCATGCCCCCCAACATGAATCCCATAACACTTTTTTTAAAGGATAAATTTTCAACTGAATTTTTAGACGACTCCACTCTTCTATAGTTATATCAATGACAATATTGGTATTGTCCGAAATACGAATTTGGATTCGTATTTCAACCCGCGACTTTGTCTTCATTGTCTTACGCGTGTCATCGCTTGTCCCACTTTTCCACGACAAGAAACTATACATCACTAAACGCGTTGTTCTTACAAAAATGTTAGTTTCCTAAAACTTTAATTTAATTAGCACACTAACACGAAATTAAATGATGAAATCGTGATACTGAATAATTTTATCAGATAAGGACCAAGTGTTTAAGAAGTAGCATTTTAAAAAATGTGATTAATATCCATTAAGTAGTTTTTGCGCGACGCGCGCACAATGGCGGACCAGGTATTATGTTAAAATACCTAATAATTTAAAAAACTAAGTTAAACAACTCTTTCGATTTAAACATGCGCTGTTATATCGGAGACTAAGACGACAAAATCTTTTACGTCCATTCATACGTGACTGTATTGAAGCAACTGACAACGATTGACGCGACATTAATTACATCTGATGGTGTTTTAACATCCACTTTAATAAATATCATACGGTCAATCGCTTTCAATTCGTTCGTTTAATCATAATGCAAAGCATTTAACGATCGTTTCAATTGGCCTTAGATCACGCATATCACAAATCGTGGTATTAAATCGGAGGGGTCCACAAAGTGCTACACAGGGTTTTGTGGACACTTTAAGTGATCATTATACATATAACTAGCGGCCCGCTCCGGCTTCGCACGGGTATGTCATTCACTGAAAAAATGATTAAAATCGATCCAATAGTTTTGATTTATTCATTACTGCCTGTGGACCGCACGCGTTAAATTTGGAGTAACCTCAAAAATAACAGTATTTCTCAACTATTTAATCTATGTTATCATACATATAAACCTTCATCTTCAATCACTCTATCTATTAAAAAAAAAACCGCATCAAAATCCATTGCGCAGTTTTAAAGATTTAAGCATTCATAGGGATATAGGGACAGAGAAAGCGACTTTGTTTTATACTATGTAGTGATGAGTGTTAAATTATTTATCAAGAGTTCAACGAAAAAGTTGTTAAAATAAAAACTTAGTCCACTGAATTTACTGAAGGAAAAAATAAACACTGGCTGGCGCCTTCGCTGACAAGTGAAACCCAAAAGTTGTACAAGTTACAAATTTTAAGCAATTATTTTACGAGTAGTATTCTGGCAATTATTATAAGCAGCATTAAGTTTCAACATTACCTCTTTTATAACTAACTAGCGGCCCGCTCCGGTTTCGCACGGGTATAAAATATATAGCCTATGTCATTCACTGAAAAAATGATTAAAATCGATCGAGTAGTTTTGACTTATCCATTACTGCCCGTGGCCCGCACGCGTTAAATTTGGAGTAACCTCAAAAATAACAGTATTTCTCCACTATTTAATTTCTGTTATTATACATATAAACCTTCCTCTTCAATCACTCTATCTATTAAAAAATACCGCATCAAAACCCCTTCGTAGTTTTAAAGATTTAAGCATACATAGGGATACAGGGGCAGAGAAAGCGACTTTGTTTTATACTATGTAGTGATAATAAAAATATATTCCTTTACTTTTAATATAAACAGTAATAATTAATATATTCGTGCTATTTGTTGACCTTTTTTCGTCTGTGCTATACATGTATAGTCTATACTCGTGGTGCGTTCGTTATGCACGTTTAGCGCTCAATATTTATATAAATATATTATTTTCAAAACGGTATGATTAAATTGATTGAACGCTTTGAAGTGTTTTATTATTTCGGTAATATCTCGCGTACGGGTACCAAATATCGATATTTTTGAAGTTTTCAACGAATAATAATATAATTCTAGATATCTATTCAACTTAGATGTTACGCAACAAGTTGTGGCATATATCGTCTCCGATTTAAATGTTCAGGGTCAATGTCATAATATTATGTCATATAAAATGTATAACTTAGAAAAATAAAGGTTGTACGATTCGCGATTTTGGAAACCTTCAATGTAATTATTAATTAAAAAAAAAACATATGTATATAAGGACTTTGCGTATTTCTTTATGTAGCTACGAATACGAACACCGTTTCTACAATGTTCTAAGAAGAACAACACCGCGACGACCTGTTCAATTTTTATTAGTTTTATATAATTTGGTAAATATAATTTATTCAAACATCCAAAATACATTTCAAATAAATGTTAATTAAATTTCATAATTTTTCAAAAATCACTCTCTATTATTATTTAAGTAACTCGGTTTCTCGAACTTGTTGCCATTTAAATGTATGTACATTGACCATTACAAAAATTATATTAATATTTACGAGAAAAATACGTGAAAACTGGAAAAGAATAGGGGACCTTGTGTGTGCGTTAGTAGACAATACAAATAACATCACTCACATCGGTAACTCATAGTGTTGCTGGTAGTGCGGTGCCGCGAGTTGTAATTCATGTAGCAGCAAGTAGAAATCGTGAACGCGTGGGTATTCTCGCGCCATGCCGCATGGGGTCGCGTACGCGACTGTTCCGCGAGACGTCGCTACCCGACTGCCGGCTCTGTTGAGTGGGCAGCGGCCGCCGCTCTGCACCCCTATACTGACACATACACCGTTCGCATACTCGCACAGACTCGAACTACAATAACTAGCACCAAACCCCTCACACCTTAATTGTAGACAATTTCGAATTTCACAAGTTCACCGAAAGACATTCACAGAATCACACTAAAGCAAAATTTCATTATTAACAACGGAAACAAAATAATTTTATTACAATTTCAGTTTCGACAAGAGCGGAATGAAAACTGAATTACACGTGAAAATATATAAAATGTATGAAATTGCAAAAACACAATAACTTAGCAAGCGAAACGCACGGCTGCGCGCGGCTCGTTACTGCGTAGTGCCTCCCACACCAAGGTACGGCTAAACGTCACTCCGCCCCGACAAGCGATATTGAATTCACCTCCTAAGAAGAAGTCAACTGACTCAGGGTGCAAGGAATTCGATTTCACTAAACATTGCAGATCAAAATTTCTTTTAAAAACATTACAGAACATTTGAAATAGCTAATGAATCAACTTTTATAATTACTTGCCGAACTTACGATGCCAGATCCGACGATAGAAACACAGTCGACTCATCAAAAATTGTCAGGGCGATGCGGGATAGTTTTTCAAATATTGAAATTTATTTGATATTCATTAACGACATGGCGCATGATAATATTAAGTTAAAAAAACAACGAAAAATTATAGTAGAGAACGTATAGAACTATCGTAGAGAACTGAAACAATTCGACGGATGACGCAGATAGATATAACTTCTATCTATTTATACAAACACATGACTTAAATCAATAAAACCTACTCTTGACTAGAAAACGAAAACCTTATTTTGGGTATAAATTTATTACCAAAATTAATTCCGTTCTATAACAAAATAAAATATCCCATTACGTGAATAATCTTATTGTAAAGTTCGATAACAAATATATGCTTATTTTTATTTTATCTCAGCTTCAAGGCGGCAAAATGCTGACATTGTTAAATATTAACAATCTTCGCCAATTATTATCGTCGCCGTAGTATTCCGCAGACAGCACAATTGTAGACTTTATGCAACTAGATGTAAACGTCCCAAAACTTTTGGCGCGTATGGCTACTTTGAACTTATCGTGTCACATGTACAGCGACTAAAGGTTCCGTGCCGACATAACATATATATAGCGGTAAGAATGAATACGAAATCAGTATAACTAACAACTATTTAGAACTGCATTGATACTTGGACAACATTCAATTGATGTTTATTAAGTGATTGTTGCTGTCCACTTATTTATTAATATTGCCTACTCTCTCCTCAGTGGTAAGTTTTATTTTTGTAACAAACATTCACTGATGCACATGTCGGTAATTTCAGCGCTATCGAAAGATAACCAATAATAAATACTGTTGGAAAAAAAAAACAATTATAAAACATTGTACTGTTATAATTAATAGACGGTTTAAACAGTGAATAAAAATACGAATCATCGATTATCCAATTTTATCCAAATTACATATAAATATGAAATTACATATTGTATAACAATAGGTGCGTTAGCGAGCTAATTCAAAAATATTTACGAAAATAGAGATAATACAAACGATAAAAAAAAATCACCAGCATCATCCCAATACGTACGTAGCATACGATAGTAAAACATAACGCTTTAAATATGCACGGAATGGCTCCTAAACAATTCACATTTTCTGCACCACCACTTAATCTCGCAGATGTGGTAACGTAAAACAAGCCTGGGTTGTAAGCGATAAGGCTTTGGAAACGACGAGAAAAACAATAAAATAAACTCCTGAGGGCCCTTATTCTGGTGTACACAGATTAGGTTCGACGCTTGATATTAGAACACATATTTCCTGGTATAAATTATACTATACATTCGTGCACCTGTTGAGTCACCAATCACTCACTACTGGCCAAGAACTTTGACTTTTTACGTCAAAAGTCAGCGATATCGTGCTGTACCAACTTTTTACGGTAAGCCTGTTCAGGATAAAGATTTACAAATTAATGACAAAAATGTCAGAGAATAACCCGAAAATACGCTTTGCAAATGACGTTGTAGTGAAATGATTAAAGTCTGTCTTGAAACTCTTATCGCTTTATATCTAGATTTATCACGGTAGCATTACTGGTCGTATCGACATTTAACAACTGGCCGAACGATAACCCATGAAGGGTGCAAAAACTATATGAAATATTATATTATGTAATGGGGAAAAAATATCTTTATAATGTAAAATAAATCTTTGAAAAATATTTTAAATATAGCAATTATATTTAGCATTATATCATCAATTCGCGGTATAACGTGGATTCTCGTTGGCGATCTTACATCGCGGCGACGTACCCTTGTCCATGAACCTGGCCCCAGCGCATCGTTCAACAAACAATAACATCGATATACCGTCACTACAACGGCGTCGAAGTAAATGCAAACACCAATGCGGGGTGCAAATGAACGAGCAATGTATTATTAGATCGTTTATTGAAGTCGGTTGCAGCCGAGTTGTAGTGGTGTTACACGTGTTAGCAAATAACGTAATATTATGCAACGAGCAAAATGCATTACAACTGCGTCACTGGCGAGTGTTACAATCTTGCTCACAATGGACACTCAGACTTACACATATAATTTCAATAAGTTTTCTAACAATAATCATTTAAAGAAAATGTTAATTCACTATTGACCGGTAATGATAAACTGAGTAACATGTTTTACATTTGTCACGGACAGTAGTATAATTCGAATCTAGGGATTGGTAGATCCGTAAGTCACTATATTTCTGAAATATAAATTGACTATTGATAAACATTATTAGAAACGAGTAATTTGTGGAATAAGAAACTCCTATGTCGAAATGCAATTGTGTTTCAAGAATTCGGTATCTTAACTCTGCCTTCCCAATATATTCTGGATAATTTAATGTATGTTCGCAAAAACCTTGATAAGTTGGAGTTCGTAAAACACAGACATGATTTAAAGACTAGAAACTGTGACAAACTGGTCGTTCCATGTTTTAGACTCAGTAAAACTAGTAACAGTTTTTTAGGTAATAGTGTTAGGTTTTATAACAAAGTCCCAAAGAATATTACCGATTTGCCAGACTTATAAGTTTAGGCGCCATGTTAAGCGGGTTTTAGTGTCAAAGGGCTATTATAGAGTGGATCAATATGTGAACGATGGTGAGGTCTGGAATTGACACCTCTCTGTGCATCCACTAAAATCGATTGTGATGTATAATGAATTTTAAATATATAAGTATATGTTGATAAACCCGATCGAGTTCCTGCCGGTTCTTCTCGATGACTGGGATGTATTCCGAACCGGTGGTAGTTTTGACGTTCATAAGCGCCTTCTTAGGGCCTAAGCTGAATAAAGTATTTTTGATTTGATTTGTTTGACACTAAGTTTAGTCTATGGAAAATGTAACTTTCCAATAGTCGCTTCTAAAGTAATAGAATTTCGAATATAGGAATGGGGCTGGTGTTGTGAGAGTGGTTATATTGTTTTTGCTGTTTTATACAAAAAGGCTACACACAAAGACATGCAAGCCAAGTTTTACTAAGCAAAACTAAAGGCTCTCAACGTTTTTGTCTATTTCTGTTAAAAAACATTTGGTGAAGAGGAAAGTTACGAGGAAGAAAATATTAATTGTTAAGCTAGATAAGAAATAATATTTTATACATTTCATTAATAAAATCTTCCATTCCATTCCATTCGATTCCAAATGATTATTAAAATAAGTGGCATCGCAATGTCTCTTTTTTTTCGAACTGAACTAAGGGGAGCGCTTAAGGCACTCACCCAAGAGCACCGCGATGTCCTGTATACCGCCTTGGCGTACTTAATTAAATACTCAGCTGGAAAGATTACTTCAGTATAGGTCGTTTGAGGATTTTTGCAGTTTAATCGATATAATATCGAGCTACATATTTCTGCCCAAGAGCAGTAGTGTCGACAACGATATTGCCTCTCCTATCCAATTCGTACGATGCGTTTATATTTAGAATTATATTCAAGAACTAGATGAGCGGAATAACGATTAGAGGTTAAAAAATTTCGAATCTTCTATATAAAGACTAAACTACTTTGGTCACAACTACAATGTATGTGTACAGAATGAAAGATAATCGTAAGGAAAAGAGAACGATATATGTTAATTATGGTAATAATAATTCGCCTGAAGTTACATGAATAACCAATTCTGATGTGGTTTAATTATACATTGACAATGTACTGTTATGGGTAGTTTAGAGGAAAATACGGAAAGTGTAAAAATGGGCACCGCAGGAACCTGGCCTGAAATTTCTGTAATATTTCACAACGTCACAGAAACGTTGAGGGTACGACTTCATGGTTTTAAAAATATATATCAGTCTATTGTTTGTACACGAAGAATATAAATACTATTGGCTGAATTTCGACAAAATTTGGTACGCTTATAGTTTATAAATCGGAGTAACATATGTGATATAATTTATATTCATACATATTTCTTATTTAAAATAAAATGCTAAAGCGACGTAATGGTATATTGAATATATCGGAGAAAAAAAAACTAACGGTTTTAGATAGGATAGTATCGCGCTTTTTTGTGGTTTTTGGGATTTTTGTTTTCCTATCTGTTTGTTTATGCTATAACGGAAAAACTATTCAACCGATTTTAAGAACATTTTGTATGGTAATAATTATACACTATAGTAATATATAAGACAGTACATAAAATATATGATAATTACAAATGTAATAAATATATTTTGAGTAATGGTCTGGGTGTATAAACGGACGCGTATTTCTGAGATGAGATATGGTGACAGTAAAATGGTTCGGTGAGACTTGCTACCGAATGAGACCATCAGAATAATTTACGTCCCTTGAAAAGTCGAAACAGCTCATTTATTGTTTTAAATTCATACTTTCGAGGACCTGTACATGTCGATCATATAAAAAAATAAACAATTGTTTCAAATACGGCTAACTGTTATTTTGAGTATCACGCCGTATTCCGAAAGTCGGATTATAAATATACAGACATACATTCGGATTGTTTTATTAATCACTGTTTTTTGGATTCAGTTACATGTTTTTATTTTTATATTTTTATTTGTAGGTGGTAGAGCTACGCTGAAGCTATTACTGGTTTCAGCATGATTGGGTCGGCTCGCCCGGGGTAGTACCACTCTCTCACAGAAAACCGACGTGAAGTAACAGTGCTTGCACTGTTGCGTTTCGTTCGGTCAGTGAGAGTGCCGGAGCTCCACATATTTAAAAGACCGGCAACGCACTTGCGACTCCCTTGGTGTTGCTAGTGTCTATGGACGACGGTGATCACTTACCATCAGGTGACCCACCTGTTCGTTTACCCCTATAATAAATAAACATGCGGGCGAAGGCGCCGGCACAGCTAGTATATAATATAAGTAATATCAGTTAGTGGTGAGACGGATAGCCCACCATGGGGTTTGTATATCATAATTCATATGTCGATACGGGGGTGATATTAAGCACATAATATACACTCCCTAAAAGCCCCTATCGTTCACAAAATGTCTTATTCCCAAATACTAGACACCGTTATGCTGACACGCATCGCCGTAATCAGTCGTATAAATTCTCAAGCCGCTGAGTGAGCACGGCTATTTACACGCATGCCTCACCAGTACTTACCAGAAGCAATAGATAGATGGCTCCGTTGGTAGCATGTTCGGACACAGCGTCGAAAAACGTAGCTTCGAATCCTGGCAACTGAGTCGCAGCTTTCGGTGAAGGAAAACATCGTGATGTGAACCATAGCATGGTGGTAGGGCTTTTTCTAAGTTTGTCTAGCTAGCTACCACCCTCAAGTTGAAAATCTGTCGCCAAGCGCCTATCGGTGTGTTCCGGCGGGTGCACTTGAGAACCAGTCCCTCTCTAGGTTTAGCGTGACTACCTTGTTACACTACATCATCATTTAACATTAAATTAGAGTGTGATCAAACGCTAACCTATAAAGTATTAAAAAAAAAAAAACAAAAACAAAAATACTCAGGACGTAGACGTACGTTTTGTATTAAAATTCAATAAAAGTTTAAATCGTGTTAGTATAATAACCAAGCATTATGTATTCCGGTGTATAAATCACTACATAATAGCGAATGGTCCACCGAGATCGTTTAGGTACCTGGCTGTTACGAGATCGATCCACAATAGTATAATAAACAGCCGAGTTTCTAGAATATCGGAAGAATATATTACCACTCATTACACTATTATTCTTTAAACCACTGCTATTGTTTATTTTTATGGCAACAAAACAGTATAAAGGCGTTGTTAGGGTTCACTTTTTGATGAGTGGTTATTGCTAACTTTCCCTCATAGTTTATGCTGAGTTTTACGCCCTTAGTACTATTGATAATTGTTAAATTAATAGTAATTAATATACATAGTTATTGGTAATTCCACGTATTCCACGTTTTAAGGCATTTTAGTACAAACAAATATCAAAAAGATATTGAGGTACTTTTCGTTTCGCATTTTTTAATTTGGACCGATACTTGTTGTTTCTTACTCTATACTTGATAAATAACCGATGTCTCATTGTTTTTATAAATCAGAAGAAAAAATCGGGTGTAAATTGTTTTTTTTTTTTACAAATCTTTATTGTTGCATTTTTGACTTATTTTGAGAAAAGCTAAAAAACATGATAACTCAACAACGGTTCACTTTTGCATAAAGCATATATATATGAGAGTTAAAATTATCACAAATAGTCGCCCCCTAACACCTCCTAACGGGAATACGTCGAATTACAAATAACCCTGTATGATACGGTAGTACGACACTAAGTCGAACTCCAAGGAATATACCCAAAAAATCGAGTTATACTTGTTTTCGATTTAATAAGGATTTCGTCTTACGCTGATTGAGTAAGCAAATATTTGATTTGTTTACCATTCATTTTTACTAATTAGGAGTTGGCTTTGTTTCGCAAATCTCAGTGTGGCCAACTCATTTCTCTTCGAGTTAAAACAGTAATTAATTTCAAATGATCGTATTTGTAGGTTATAAAATCAAAGATTGCTACAGTCGAAAACAGTGGTCCAATTTATTCTACCGAGTTACAGGTGGTTGCAATATAATGGAGATTATGGGGGCTTTAAGGGGACGGAACAAAACACTTTCTCCAGTTTTGGAAGTTGTCGATTTAACGAGCTTTTACTATATAATACATATTATAAAACAAAATCGTCCGCCGCGTCTGTCTGTCTGTCAGTTTGGGTGTTCGGGATAAATTCAAAAACTACTGAACGGACAGAGTAATTTACGGGGAAGGTTTAGGTATATAATTTGTCAAGGTTTTTTTTTGGTAAATTGATTGAAATATAATGATAATTGTTGAAAGAATCGGAAAAGTCAAGCCGCCTTAAGCATTTCATGCACATAAGTATATTGTTTTTATTATCAGGGCAGGACAACGTCCGCCGGGTCTGCTAGTATAATATAATTAATAATACATATTTAATCAATAATACAAAACAAGAGTCACCACTATCTGCCATAATCTGTGTGTTCCTTTACTTCTCCTAAGTTACGAAACGAATTTAGATACGATTCCATTAATATTTTGATATCCTTCCCGGCAATTTTAAATGTAATGATAAATGTATATTATACTAATAGAAAGTCGAGAAAAATCGATGTGTTTAATAAAATCATAAATAATATTTTCAGGCACTTTTGCTGATTGCTGCGGAATGCATCGAAATAATGTATGTATTACAAAATTGTATATCTTAAACATATCCACAGAAAAGTTTCCCCGTGGCATATACTCGTATCTGTTTCCTAAGAATAACCCACAGTTACCATTATTTTTTTTTTACCTAATAAAAAAATGGGTAATATTTCAAAGCTGACATCACCAATGTCGTATTAATCTTTATCCACTTCAATGTGTTACTTAACTTTGGGGTTTAATTTTGATCATAATTACAGCCCTTTACAGTATGTCATTCCAATAAATATTTTAACAGATATGATAAAAAATTGGGCACAACAAAAGAAAAATACTTGCCTAACGAGAAAGAGATGGATCGAATATAGCATGTGTTTGGATACCGATTACGCCAATGTAGTTGACGACGGAGTTGTGGGAAGTGACAGGAATAGTAGACGCAGTGCTGTAGCCAGTCCCTGCTCCGCGGCCAAAATGTTTTTTTAAGTTTTTTCGAACTGACTACACTGTTTTTAGCTTTTTTTTTTTACGTAAATCCATCATGACACGTCACCCTCCGGGGGAGAGAGTTCGTGGTGTGAGACTCCTACTCACTAAAACCCCACGGTGTACCCACTACCGCCAAAATGGGACGATACGAGATCGTGATTGCAGTCATCGTGCCGCCCCGGCGGTCGGCCCTATCTTGTGCCGGGCCTAACCTACGCTAAAGAGAGACAAGTCTGGTACACCCGACTGCCTTCACAGGCCCCCGACCCATCTCCCCTTGGTCCGGCAAGACTACACTGTTGACCTGGCAAGCTGTATGTAGCCAGCCCCTGCTCCCCGATCAAAAATGTGTAAAAGACGGCACCATGGGGTTTTAATCCGTGCGAATCGGACATAACCCACTCTGAACTGCCCGGCGGGGTGGGTATCTTCTGTTGAGGGATTTCCCCGCGTGAAAAAAAAGGTAGAACAGATTTCTAGTTATGTCATACATATAATTACATTATTTTATTTTTTTGTGTTTATTTTACATAAATATTCTTATATTACCTATTCATTTCGGTGTACAATGTTCTAACATAACTAACTGCGTGTCCGTAGTTTCTTGCCGTAAAAAATCCTTTATTTCGTTCTTTCTAAACATATTCTACAACAGAGACAACAACACAATATACATTTCACGTGACTATGACTTTTTTCGCAATCGGAATCTTTTTGTCATCTTCCATCGCTGCATTCGTGTGTACAATTATTGTTTTTCCGAAAACTATCCTTTAGCATAACATTTTTTTTTTTTACAAAAGAATCACACAAACATGGTTTGACCTAAAAATCACTACTTCATATACACAAAGAAATGCATTTTATATTATATATTGAATTCTATATTTATTTCAGTAGATTTGAATAATTGTTTCAGTTATACGTATACAATAGATTCATAACAACATAATAAAATATAGACATATATATTATATTATATATATATATAATAATTATTGATAAAAAAGAATATAAAGACACATGAATATCATTTAAATTATTATATATACCTGGCAAATGAGTTAGGTCGGTGGCAGGAAGCAAATTATAAAAAAAAAAATGTTTTAAAATTGTACACAAAAAAAAATACTAGAACATATTAGCAGTACTAAAAGCTAGAGGCGTCATTACATCAGATCAGTATACATTAAATTACACTAAACGATTATATAAAGAAGGAGATATTTTAATTCGAACACGTGCCCACGTTTTTAGTCTCTTATGAATAAAACCTTAGAATACCATTATTTAAATGGACATAAATCTAAGAATCAAATTCACAAACAAACAGTTTACGAATATTTTCAAAATGATTTTCAATACGACATTTCAAAATCATAATTATAAGGTGGAGGGAGTAATTATTGTTATTTTCGACAAAATTCAAATCTTATAATCAATTTTACAATATACATGTAAGATTTCATTATTTGTCAGATGCTTAAATATAGTTTAACAAGTAATGATCGCGGCTCCGCTCGCGTTTTTGTTATTCATGTCCTATTCTCTATGTTCGAAATATCTACGAATAAAAGTCTCACGACGATCGGATGCACGCTACAAATTTAAAATGCTCCAGCGCCACCTACTACCGATATATAGTAATATGAATAACATAATAACTTAAAACATACGCGGTCTTATTAGAAAAATAAAAATGAACACGCGTTTAACACTAGTTTTTTTCTAAACTAAAATTTTAAACACATGTGTTACAAAAGATTAGACCTTAATTGATTCTGGGCATATTATTTTAATAACCAGTTAATACAAAAAAAAAACTTTACAAAATATCTGGTCCAACCAACATAAACGCGAACGAAGCTGTGGACAAAAACTAGTCAAAATTATACTTAAATATATAGTATTTTTGCAAATCCGTTTTTATCTAAATCCTAAAATGATGTCGCAGCACGATCGAGGACAGTGTTGTATACAGAACTCAAAAGTGGTGACTGGAACTGATAGAAGGAAGTTCATCATCAACAGATTACCAGCATCACCTAACAAGGCAACACTATAAGACAATCCGTTACAGTATGTTTACGTCTAAACCCTTGCGCATTGGTGCGCAAATCGTTTGGCATTGTGCCTCGCACTATACACTATTTCATAGTCAGTACGGGAAAAGTACGGATATATTAAATGAACGTCCGTCATAATAATTACATTTCCCATTGACATTGGAAACCGACACTCGATACCCGCCGCGGGGTTCCGACGCGTAATTGTTTAATTCTATCCTTGTTATTGACATCTTGTCGGATACAGCGTATCCGGTAGAAGGGAATCAACTGACAATCAAGAAATATATCACCTTTATAATTTTCTTTTCATCAAGGTAGTCCGGTGAAACTGTAGCGGCTCCAACAAGCCAACAGTGTAGTCACTTCACAAAAAAAAAAAAAAATCAGCAAGTCTAGTTAGCCAGCTTTAGTTGTGTGGTACTTTTACTTTTTAGTTGTGATAAAGTATTGGGACCCTTTAAAACCTTAGTATTAAAGTATTATAAGCATTTTTAAGTGTCGCGACGAAATCGTATGTCTTTTGTAGTACTCGGTCACACACACCTCCGCGCAGCATACTCTATCTGAGTGTGATGCGTGGGAGTCGCAGCGTCGTACTCTGGTTGCGGCGGTGGGTAGCGATCTATCGCTGCCGAGCGTGATTGCGGCCATGAGTTGCGGCCGCGAGGAGGATCCTCTGAGCGACCCTCTCCGTCAACGCAAAGTCGGTGGGAGGAGGCGGCATTATGTCCGTCTCCTACAACCTCCGTAACCGAACCTGGGCCCCGAGCCGGGGGGCCCATCTCCCCATTGCACAGGTTCGGTTGACGAGAAGGGGGCGGCTGGTGTGTGCCCAGCTTGCCCTCCTTATTAGGACGACGCCCGGCTGACACTTTCTGCTGGGCTGGCCGTTGGGGCGGCATGGTGATAGCAATGCACGATCCCATGCCGCCCCAACCTACACACTACCCACTCTCTCCTCCGGGAGGGTGGTGTGTCCGTGGTGAATTTCCCCACGTTAATAAACAAAAAAAAAAGGTGGATGGCACCTGAATGATTCTTAGACAAAGTTGATGGCGCTATTATCGAGATTTAGTTTTCTTTTTTACGTCCAGACTTTAACATAAAAATTCATAAAATCCAAATTTTTTCAGCCTCCAACACCTCTTAAAATACTCTATTAGTTGAACATTTTTTTTATTATATTCATGACTTTTAAGGTCTGTGGTAATATAGTATCTGTCTACCGGGTCTGATAGTATTATTGAATATGTATAACCAACTGTTTTGTTCATTACCAATTTCAACTTTACACATATATTGACATTTCGATTTCCTCTCATTTATAATTGAAATTAGAAATAATTTTTTCAACATTACAAACGTATCAATTTGTCATTTCATAACTTTTTTCTTGGAAGATATTAGTATACCTGTGTTTATTTTTTATTCAGATACAAATCGTTTTCTCTGTCTGCCGTTTCTATTTGGCTCCTTTATAATAATACCAATTTATTTTATGTCATTTTGCATCACTTTTATTGTTTCTAAATTGTAAAAATAATGATTAAATACGTTAGAATAATTATTGAAAAATATTATTCGCATGCATTTTAATAATTCATTTTATATTGGCTGATAGATTATGCCTGCATTTTCAAAACATTGTCCTTGGCAATATTAGCACCCATTTAAATTGATTTCACGATATTTTCCCAGCTTAAAAACGTCATCGGCATTATGAAGTTGAGTGCTATGATATTTATATTGTTATAATATATGATATTTATGTTGCTATATATTTACTTAATTTACGTCTGCGAACTTTCTTGCGTAACGGCGTTATCGAGTTAAGTTTGCTTTATTTAATATTAAGTTTATTGGAATCATAAATATATTTAGAGCTACAGTAATGATAGAAATTGTTGTTTCAGTACAAGTTTAGACATTGAAATGTCAGGTATTGAATGTGTGGATTTTTTGACTCATATATTTGGGTAACTTTAACTCTTAAGCCCGAGTAATACGATAATATGATTTTAGCGAATACAAAGTTAATAAACAAATTTTATAACATTTTAATCATATCGAAGCCATCAAAGTATCAGGGGAAGCCCGATGTTCGTCGGTATATTGACTACACGGAAGCATAACTAGAAGAATATTGAATGGTGTGAGATCAAAATAAATAACGCCGATTGCATCAAAAAAAAAAAAATATAGAATCTTTTAGACAACTATTAAAAATATCGAAAAGCAAGTTTGGTCACAAACCAAGCCAACAGCAACATTCTCAGAATAAGAGAACGCTTTTGTGGCTCATGTAAAACTGCACTCTCCGAATATGGTTCTCCACAGAGCTATGTTGATATAAAAATATTTGTAAAAGATTATCTCTTGGCGCAAGGCAGGAAGATACCACAATTAAAAAATAATACTCCTGACAAAAAATTATTATCTTTCCTGGAACGACATAGAGTCCTATCACGAGGGATGACCAATAACATCAAAAGAGTAAGAGCACATATTTCGGAAGACGTAATAATAGAGTTTATTGAGAAAATAGCATACATATAACCTTACCGGTGGCCTCGGAAGGAAATCACTTTTATGTAGGCGAGAAAGCAAACATCAGGATATTCATGAGTTATAATTAACCCAAGTAAAGCCAGCTTCGCCACGGTAATGCTGCTGGTAAAATATTACTATCTTATATAGTTTTCATAAATCAGGTCACACGGTCATTATGGGCTAAAAAAAATGTAAATACATCAGAACCAAAAGCGGATGTATTTATTCTACTACCTTTAAGGACCGGTTCGTTAACTATTACATTCCCATCTCAGAGAAAAAATGGCGACAACCCTTCATTTCATATCAAATCAAGACTCCTATCAGAATGTAAAAAGCATAGCATTGGTTTCGTTTGTTTACCTCCTAATGGAACGTATGATTAAAGAATACTATTACACGTTGCATACTTCCCTCCACCAAAACACAATTTGCGACTGCTGAACTGGAAAACAGTTAGTACTCGTATAAAAAGACATTGCCAATAATACCAATAGATCGATTTCCTAACTAACGTCACTCGCCACGTGTTTTGGTAAAGTGGAAATAATGCTCTTTGAATAGCGATATTGCTAAAATATTTGTAAAAAGCCTTACTGTACATTTCTACAGAACAATTTATATATATTATTCGTTATTCACCAAGTTATTTATCATTTTAAAGACATTTTAACAGAAATCGTTCCAGTTTAACGCCTCATTTGGTCTTATACACATATTTATTTAGTAATTATTATTATTATTATTTTAATAATCTATTACACGAATAACGCCATACATCTATATTTGTATTTAGATAATACAATAGAAGGCAGAATATAATATCGAATGATTTATTCACAATTGCTATTAAAAAGTTAATTTCGCCAGTCGACAGCATAATTGGCATTTAGTAGTTAAGATCCTCCACAAGACCGTATGAAAGTAAAGTTTGATTAGTTAAAATAATAAATTGGTACAGCCTAATTCGTCTCACACGAGTGCGCCGAGCACTTCCACGTACTTACTCCAGAACAAACATCCGGGAAGGGCCGAAATACACGAGGGCCCTTTCGGCAATAACATGTTTGATTGGCTATCTATCAAATATAATCCCTCGCATTAAACTTACCAAGTTAAACACGAATTTGTAGATCTTTGAAAAGCGTTACGAAGCTAAACCGGCAAGTGGGTATCATTTTTACAATACCATAGTAGTCTTGACCACTTTTCACAACAGAATGACGGTGTCTGGTGAAAAGCCCTATAAAAGATATACCCCAATAAACGACAAACCAAAAGAGTCACTATAACGGGACTATTATCGTGTGTGTAGGGTTCCGAGGAATCCCGATCGAGTCCAATAAACTATACCACACTGGCTTGTAATATTCCTTCACTGACGGGCGGGTGGCGGATATAACACCAAGTACAGTACTTGTATTCAGTCCTACACTATTCCTACTTCCTTACTATCAGGCAGAACCGAATTACCAGCTATTTTTTAGGAAAATTGCAACTTGGCTTTTATGTTTAGCCTAAAACAAAGATAATGTTTGATAATGTCTTACTGTATATACTCTGGAAACACCTAACTCGAACAGATATTATTATACGTTCTATGAATTCAGACAGGCGATAAAAATGTATCCCATACATTCACCCAAAGTACTGCAATTTATAGGGTTGTTACCTTTGTATAATTTGGTTCGATGGGTATTATTTGAAAAAATATGTATGACGAATAAATTAACTTCTCGTTATGATAAAAACCTTGCATGACAGTAAGGCACTTACTTAAAAACCTTTCCAGACCAACCACAACAACGCTTAGCTTTAAAGAGACAAACAAGAATATTATAATCGTGTTATGATTATTATTCAAATCAATATATGTATATATAGAAACTTAGCAACCCACCCATACGGTAAAATATACGGCAAAATATTTCTACAACCAAGCACAATAAAACGAATCATAAATATGATGGCAATATTGCAGTTATGTTAGTTCGTAAGTGTCTCAGAGTAGAACAGATCCGTAGAGGCGGCCCGAGTGGCATTGTGTGCATCTTCACCGTAAATACCTGTTGAGCCTGCCGGTGACAACAACACCCTGGGACATTGCCGCCCGTGCCACCCGTGCCACCCGCCACCCTATATCCCCCGCTACGCTTGGAGACGCAGCTTGCGCCACCTTCTAAACTTTCCAACTACATTACAAATTTGTTCGCGACAGATAGTTGACATCAGTTTAATAATCTACCTCTGTTTTCGCCCGTTGACTGAAAATGGATTTCAAATATACAATTTAAAATAATGTTAAACAATTATTATGTCCAATCGCAAGATATAAGAGACAGACGGGCAAAATGGATGGATACGTTACTTAACAAAAATTATATACATCAAACATGTTTTATACCTTTGTACTTTAATTCTTTAGATATTTATCTTTCATTATTTACATAAAAACGTAACTTTAATTAAATTTCTATTTTATATATTTATTGTTTTAAAAATACCCGATTATCCATTTTGCTCACCTATGGCGGGCAAGACGAATAGTTAACAGGAAAGATTTCCTTAGTCTGCCGATTTCTTTTTTTGGGTTTATGTTTTGAAGCATTCTAAATACGATAATTATAAAAGAGACATAGTTTCAATATTTAATTATCATTTTTTCGTAACTTACTATTTGTAGAAGATATTTTGTTTTTGATTCTCAGATTTAAAAAAATGTAATCCTTAAAAAAATAAAAAGCGAAACTCACTTATTACTTTGACAATTATGACTATTAGTAGTGAAATATTTGATTGGTGTAGTCGTAACCTACTATGCCAAAATTTATCATCAACAATTTATTTGATGATAAGCGATGATTGCGATGATCACCCGATAGGATATGGCAATTATTTCGATGTGGATGACGATAGGTCATGGTAATTGTGTCCAATAATGTATGTTTAAGCCTCAATACCTACTAGACCTAAACTTCGCCATATTTGTAGATTATATTAGAGAATCACTTCGTAAGAAAAGAAGTGAAAAAACTGCAAATTAGGGTAATATACATATATCCTTAGATGTTCACCTCCTTACTAAATTATTAAAAAGCGCTACTACGTTACCCCAATTAAAGTTTGAAAACGGAAGCTGTAATTTATAAAAGATTGATAGGCAAATTATAGGGTAAAAGTGGCCGCAACCACGATAGATCTCTCCCCACCGCCGCAACCAGAGTACGACGCTGAGATTCCCGCGCAGAAAACTCACATATAGTATGCTGCGCGGTATCCGTTCCAGCACCGTACTCATGGCATACGGCGGTCAACTCCGTGCGTGCGATCTGGTGCAAGTACCAACCGAAACACCCGTGCCCGGTTAGCACTTGCACTAGTCTAAACGTCAGGGAGCCCCATTAATTGTTGCTCCATTCCGGCAGGACCGTGGACGGCGTCAATGGTATATTTACCAAAACCTGCGTACGCCAGGTCCTGCTTCCACCTCTATAAGTCGTCTTTCCGGATCCTCATCCTCATTTCGTCTATTACTTCTGGGAGCTGGAGGCTCTCACGGCGTTTCTTAGCTGCCGCAAAATGATATACGGCGGAAGGAACGTCCGCTTCCAAGTTCCTAAGGAAGAAAGCCGGCAAGCACGATGGCCGCCGCCGAGGACATCGTCCTGTATTTTCGTATCGTCCTCTGCGCCACAATGCGCTGCGCACCGCACAGCACGCGAACATTGGCAGGCGCAGAGGGCATCCGCCTACAACGGTGCCCCGTAGATGACCATCGACCGCACGACTCCCATATAAAGACAGCGGCAGCTGGCACCCGGCCCCCCTTTCTTGGGGAGCAGACGACTGAGTGCCGCTGCCGCCCCAGCTATAAGCGGTTCTAGCCCCTTAAAGTGGGGCTCAAACCGCCAGCGTTTGTCCAGGGTGAGGCCTAGATATTTCATTTGGCCTAAGTCCTGATCCGGACGTCCTCCACTAATATGTGCGCCCCACGAGGTGGCCCCTGCCGAGGCCCGTGAAATAACAGGACCACGATGGTTGTAGCCTTTGTGGTCAGGGGCATCAATTTACTCCATTCTCCTCCCTGGGCTATGACTAGGGTGTTGTTCACTTAACAGATGAGACGCGCTCCTTATGGGAGCTCCTCCTCTCTTAACAGAGAGGAGCAGTTGACATCCTCGAAATCGATTTTTTCGAGACACCCCAACGTATATATTTCAAAAAATCATTAACATTACAATTGTTTTTCCTGGATGCACAGAGAAAGGTGCCAATTCCAGACATCACCATCGTTCACATATTGATACAACCTATAATAACCTTTTGACACCCAAACCCGCTTGATATGGTGCTTAATCTTACAGTGCAGTCAATTACAAGTCAGCCCCGATTCCAATTACTTACATAGACTCGCTAATTTTTCATGACAGTTCCAACCACTTGTATTTGAAATACAGTTTGCGTCGATCGAAGAGAAGAAACGTTCAAGGCATACATGTAAGTATACTACATAACTTAATAAGATAAGTATTTTTAATATTAGTTCTTACCTTTTGTTTGGGCAGCGTGTCATGAGTCTGGCCACATTGAAACGTGTCGACCGCCGGTAGCTTTACCTGCAAAAATAAGCAACACTTAAGTTGATAGTGGAAATAATTACCTATAATTAATTACCAAATTTTTAAACAAGCGGCTGTATAGTAGACTTTCACACCAGACGGAATGTTCTTACCATACATCTATTACAATATTAACAACTAGTTCTGATATAAATTTGTTACCTTATTGGATAAATAATGTGATGCTCAGAAAAATAAAGGTATGTAACCAGACCTCTTCAAGTGGAATAACTAGACGTTCGTCGCTCTATATTAGCATTTGTACTTTAGACGCAGTGGCCTATCTAAAATTCTATATATTTCAAGCAACTGTCATAAAAATTGGCATACAAAAATATTTAAGCACAGTGAAGATCCACAGAGTATTTATTTTGTTATAACTCTACTTTTTATTACAGCTGGTACTAAAATATAAGAGGGGTCGAAACCAATTCACCGAAAAGGCAGTTCACTTAAGCGCAATTCGCTGAAAAAACTATACGCTAAAATTGATAATATAATAAAAACATATCTAAGGATTTTAAGAATTTTATACAATATTAAGAATTTATTAAAATAGAGGAAACAATAAAATGTTACGAGTCAAATACCCCGTAAATAATCTAGTATACAAAGGGCGTATTCAAATTTCCACAACTGGCTACTTACATTAAGAATATTTAAAAACCATTAACGATATTTGAAAATAGAACTCTTTGGTTTAAATGGAGTTTGTTTAATTTAGTAGTCGCTTTAGTTTTTTATTATACAAAAATAGTATGTAGATTTCTGTCTCATTCTTTGCCGGCTTTATCCTACACATTTTTGTATTTGTGTCTCTTACCTGTCGTTTTGTCCGTTGCATCCGGTTTGAAATCGCAACGATTCTAAAGAAGTTTCACTTCAAAAAATAATCGATTGTTAGGCTGGGTCAGCAAGGATACCTATATAAATTTAGGCCGTTTATAAAAAAATGTTTTTTTCTCAGAACCAGGCACAAAAGTTTCGTTTAGACGCCAAAATATTAATATTAAGTTTGTCCGCATCGCACTTTTCGATTTCCCATAAGACTAACGCAGGACTTATTTTTCTGATTTTTGTAACTAATTAACCAATAATTGCTCTGCAACTTCCATCGAATATTTTTGTAGAGAATTGAACGCTCTACAAAAATGTTCTGATATCATTTTTCGAAGAATCAACTCGTTCAAAAGTTATTCGAGGTCAAAGTTAAATCCATTATCAATTTAGCCGTTTTCTTAATAATAATACCACGAACACTTAAGTTACACAAATATTAAATAATATATTCATCGATTAACGATTGAAGGAAAACTTCGATAATTGATATTAAATAAGAAACTAAACATTGTATGCACAAACATTAGAATAAAATTATTCATATAAACACGGGTGACCTATTTATTTTATTTATATGATATGGTAGTGGTCTATTGTCAATTGTTCGTATTAGGAATACGACAATTATCTGGCAGATCACGGTAACTCTTATGAATCCGAAATTTGTGTATACATATATTAAGGCACAAAATCACGCTTTTATTTTTCGAAGAGAGAAATAATGTTTACTGTAAATCTACGGAAATTACAAGTTTAAATATTATATATAAGAAGTACTATAATGAGCAGCGTGGAAATTGAAACCATTATAGTACAGCATGTTACTGTCTCGCGCTTATATTCGGAACTCTCGAGAAGGATGTGTCGCGAGCTCAATAAGTCACCGGTGATAAGATCGTGAGATCGTCGACATACACCATAACACCACCGAGCGGTATATTACTTAGTCACGATCACCATTTCTAGAAGTTAAGAAATGTGTAAAACATGTCCCTCATCGAAATGCACATATTTAATATGAAATTGTTACGCCAGTAAAATTGGAGCAGAGCTATAATAAAACACAATACAGTAGAATCTCAATTATCGGAACATCGATTATCCGGACTCATTTTCTTCACAGCCCTAAGTACCGACTTAAAAATGATTTGACGGCGCAACGAGACATGTAGCGACGAGTTTTTTCTCACCTCCAAAGTGTAGGTATTCCTGTTCTCATTTGTTTGCGGGATAGTGTGTAGCACACACGTTTCAACACTTGTTTCATTTTATTTGATAGCTTTCAATTGTGTCTGAACTGGTATAGTGAAGCTCTGGATTCTAAATTTTAACTGATGAAAAAATCATTAATGATTTGAACAGTACCAATAAAGAAAATGATGAAGAGACTGAAACTGGTGATGTATGTCGAGTACCAACACACGCAGAAGCCTTTGAAGCTTTAGATGTCGCTTTTAAATGGTCTGAAAGACAGGATAAATCGGATCCAATACAGTTATTACAACTGAAGCGCATTAGGGACTTGGCCGCAATGAAAAGATGCGATTCATTAAGTCAAAGATGAATCCACAAACTATTTCCAACGCAAAATTTTAAATTACATAGGTAACTTATTTTTATATATATATATTGTCTACATGAAGTATGTAAAACCATAACTATAATAGAAAGTTTACTAAAATGTAATTGCCGTTTGATTTGACTTTGAAATCGATTATACATAGACGATAGATATATATATATACGATACGATATATAGTTAGGATGTACTAGTAGATATTGTATTATTACCGGTTGGTTTATAACGATATTTCTCAAAAATCATTTAACAAGTTGATGTCAAGTTGATTTTATAAAAAAAAAAGCTGATATATCTAATTATTCGTTTATTTATTTTTTATATTTATATAATTTATAACTTTATTTACAATTTAAAATCGAGTTAAAATTAGTTTTCTTTCCGCCATCAGTAGGTAGGTAGGTGAATGTCTTATTCCTATAAATATCATTATTCAAAGAACTACTGTATTTCTTACACATAGATGAAAATAATACAGTTTCGAATTTTATACAACTTTTAAAAATCCATTAAAAATATACTACTATTTTTCTCTTACCAATTTTACAATCTCGAGCAATATTAAATGAGATCGGACACGTCAAATATTATTAATATCGACATTTATAATATATTTAAAAAAATGACTAAATTAAAAATCAAAAGAAAACTATATTATAAGATTCAGGAAATTATGACGTAATATTTGTTATGCGCACTTAGGCCTTATTAAATCTATTAATATTATCGGTTACCCGCCCACGGTGTTTATAATTATAATTAAGAAAAAGGGGAAAGGATCAATGGAATTGGAAAAATAAGTAGCTTAGAAACATCTAGGAAAAGTTCTGGTTCAAACAGTTATTTATAATCTTATTTTTTTTTGTAATTTATATTGACCACAATGTCATCTGAAGTTGAAATGATGATGTGGTCTAAGATAGTAGTCACGCTAAACCTAGACGGAGCGTGGCTCACAAGTGCAGCTGCCGTAACACACCAACGGATGCTTGGCGACAAATTTTCAACTTGAGGATGATAGCTAGTCAGACTGACTTAGAATAAGCCCTACCGCCATGGCTATTATGGTTTCATCACGATGTTTTCTTTCACCGAAAGCTCCGACTTATTTGCTCGGATTCGAACCTATGTCGGATATGTTTAGTAGTTTTGACCTCAAAGGAACTGTATTATCATTACATATGGGTAATAGAAGACATTCGGACTCATCTTGAATCGCACATATTTAGAATGTACGAGTTTTTTTTATAGTTCATTAATTTTCCCTGCAGACTCTTTTATCCGCGCTTTTTTCCTGAAATCGTTTTAAAGCTAGTACAGCTTGAATACATAATGAAAGCGAGCAAGACAACATATTATTTTTATACTTAACTAGTTACAGCTATTTGTTTTTTATCTGTGTTAGTAACTCTGGATTTGTTGTTGAGATTATGGCCTTTTATAGCTTAACCTAGGCGGTTTCATTATTATTTATATGACTATTTTTAGGTTATAATCAACAATGTCTCGCTCCGGAGCGCTTACAGCCCGATGAATGAACCCAGCAATGATGTCGTCGGTCACATCGGTATGGTAGACACGGGTGTACGAATTAATAGTCTACTACTCTAGATCTTTACCTATAAAACTACCATTTTAAGGTACAAAGTTAATCGATTAAGTTTGAAATGTCGCGGTCTATTTACACAGACATTTCTTCCTTCAACGTTCAATACATTTACAATGACATCACGCTAAAAACATGTATGTCGTATTCGAACATGACTTACGACGCATAATCAATGCCTGAAATGTCGAAATGCTCTACGATAGAGTCATTAAGCACAATAGTGGAAATGGGTTAGCGACCGCTTTTAATTCAGTCTTAAAAATAATATTGGCGTATTACATACAAATCGGCAAACTAAAGAACCTCGAAAAGCATCGGCTTCAAATATATTATTATTAGGTAACGCATATACCAATATCTTTTTATTTAAATTGATTAATGTAAAAATTTAGTTATTTTTTGCTTTTTGGGGCCTTATTGTTTCCCTAGTGTTTTTTTTTTATATTGTAATCGGTTAATTTTCTTGTTGTAAAAATTTTATTATCATAAATACATTAAAGTTACAATCTTTATTAACGGACGCACAGAGAGGGCTGTTAATTCCAGAAATTACCATCGTACGCTTATTGATCCGTTCTATAATTAGCCTTTTAACGTAAAAACCCGATTCGAATTGTGCTTAATTTACAATCCGCCAAATAGGTACAGTTCTTTGGGATTTTATTGTAAAACCGAACACACATTAATTATTGCTGAAATACAAGTAACTATTAATGAAATATCTATGCTCCGCCGGTGGTTGTGGCTTATCAAAGGAAATAAAAAAACTGCGGCTTCCCTTCAAGCAACACGAATTACTTAAATATTTTTTCAGCTCTATTTCAGTTTTATATACTGTTGCCAAATTCTTTATCGACGTAATTTCAAATATTATAAAATAGTGTCGCTTTACATGACTACCTGTTTGTTTCCTCAGTTCTTTTCAACCACGAAATAGAATTTCTTACAGAAAGTTTATATGCATAATACATATATACATTATATAGAAATAAAATAGAGAAAAATCGACATATTTTAATGAAGCCGTAGGACAGAGTTTTCGTGCGTTTACACTGTTATCGCAGAATTAGACATTTTCAATTTCATAGAGTAAAATCCAAGATGGTATAATATATGTATATCTTCTAATGCTAGTCCCATACCTGCGCAACGAAGCTTCGGTCACTTGTGCCGTTAAATAGTAACCTCAAAATTTATTCCGATAAAGGCATAGAATAACGTTTGCACACCATTGTCATTTCAATAGTAACTCGAAATTAGCGTCTCCAAGTTCCTTTGATGTGTGTAGAAACCGCGGCCCTAGTTATCGCACTGCGTGTATCATCACGCAATCCGATAATTCGTAACGCATAACGATAATATCTTCCCACGTCTGCATTTAGTCTGACCATAGACAAAACATCGTGCCGATATATGCAGGTATAGGAGTAGCATAAGAATAACCCCACAATGACCATTATTATTTTTTACATATCGTTAAAATAGAATCCAACCATATCCAATTAAGCATTTAGCTACTTTAAGCATTCAATATATATCAACATTCATCTTTACAGCATATAATTTCTAGAAAGATCTTAAAAAATATAACAGATTTTTATATATAACAGATTTCAGAGAACATAAGAAAAAGTATGAAAATTCTTATATTATAGCTTTCAATTATTTTTGACGGACTGTATATATCAGAGGGACAAAACGTGGAGCTAAATCGTTTAGACACTTATCAAATAATAATACACTAACACCTATGTGAAACAGGTTCGGGTCACTAGTAGGTAAATGAAGTTACACTGGTACACCAATAATGGATTACACCATATTTACATCTAGTGTATGCCCAAATGCAAGACCAAGACGAGACTCGGTCTTGGTATTGTTATTACACTCTCAGACTTGGTCTTGCCCTTGCAGCAACATAACCTTGCAAGAGTCTTGCAGGCTCAGTCACGTCTTGCAAAACGTCGTGCAAGAGTCGGTATTGGGAAAAATGTAGAAACACGACGAAGACTGCAAGAATAAGACTGCAAGACCAAGACCGATTATGGGGAACATTATTTTCATTTCATTCAAATAAAAAATAGTATATATTATTTTTAAATAATATGAAATGCATATAAACTTACATATCGTATTTACTATATATCTGATAACGATCTCATCAACGTATTGTTAGCACAACGCTTTGATTAGTCCGGTGCACGCCAACAAACGAGTATAATCGCCATATAACGAGAATCTGGCAAACCGGACAGATTAATTCTCACCCTCCCAGCAATCGTACATTCAGTACGAACGTAAACTGCCTAAACTACGTCAAACGGGATTATGTGCGTCACTAGGTTTCATATAACTACTACATTACAGGATATTCTCAGTAAAGTTCTACCATTACCTGCAATTTATATTTGAATACTAACTTTTATCTTCAACTGGCTGACTCGACTGACAGCTGACTTCATACGGACTAAGAATAGAGTTCATATGCTTATCATAAAGGAAGTGTCCATTTCCATTACGCGAGGGAATCATACAGGGGTGGGGGTCGAGCCGAATCTCACTAAATCTCACATGGGGAAGAAAGGGGGGTTTTGGCAAATATCACGTAATTTATAAATATTCTTTAAAAAATCCCAAAAAGGTACGAACATCACGAATTGTCACGAGACGAGCTACTAAATTTCTGTGCGCATGGCAAGTAACAACAACAATATAGAGTGGCTAAATCAGAGCGAAGGTGACGGTGAAGGTTTACTGAAAATCACATACATTTAGACGCTTATTGGAGCACAGGTTTAAATCTTAAAATTCAGATGACCAGTATACGATCGTCACAACTTCATACGGAATTGAAGAGTACTTAGTAGTTCCGAACTTTTTCAATATCAGGTAACTCACTACTTGTTACAGGAAGAATTGTTCAACTTGACAACCGGTCATGAAAAAAAGTTTGTAATATTTTCACAACTTTATGAAAAATAAACCTTGATTTCTAATCGATAATCTGTTCTATCTATGCTACAGATTATAAAATACTTATCGCGGTGCAGCGCTATGTGTGTTGCGTCAGTTATTCTAAACTACGCAACAGAATTCTAACGTAGTTTTCAGCTTTAGCTTAGAAAAATCTCTAGCGCTACACCCTTCTGTCTGTTTCATTAAAAAGAATTCAAAACGACGTCGCTCGAAGCGGTTTTTTTGAAGTTATACTCCTTTTGGCGCGTTAGTGAAAAACGATGAGAGTGAATTTTTACGATGCGCGCGCACGTCGTCACGAAAAACCGACACCCTGAAGTTAGTCAACATTTTATTCAAAAAAAGTATGTATGTATTAAATACCTTCTTTTCTATTGTTAGTGTCGTCTTTTCTACAAACGTAGACTAAGGCGAAAGATAAAATTTATGAAAAGATTCTTATCTTGTTACGCCAAAGAAGTATAACTTCTAGCGCGTGTACATAAGTACACACACACACTTTTTAATTTTTTTGGATCTGCCTGTTTGATGTTGGCTTTATGAGTCTTCACAGCTTCACCGGACTAATTGGGCGAGCGCTTAACTCAGTCGCTTGGCAACAATTTTAAGGGTGGCAAATTGGCCGAACCTCAGCTCGGGCTGTTCATGACGTCATCTAGACGCACTTCGAGTTTTCTATTATTTTGATTTGCTATTTTAATATTTATATTAACTTGAGTTGTTACCTATAGCTAATCGAATTTTAAAAGCGTACCTCCACGGATTCTCTTCTAAGGTTTATATTAATTTTCACCATCGAAATCAATTAAGACACTTATTCTTTAACAGTAATTAAGTTTTTGATCTATGCCGTACCTATTGTCGGCCAAGTTTGCTGACCTGTTTTGTTTGTAGGGACAAAGTAGCCAGACGAAACTGGTTCTTGATTAATTTTGTAATGAATGGTACAGGGACGCACTTTAAGAAAATTGTTTCTGTGGTGCGGCACTTTTTTCTAGAGTTTTTTTTTTGTTTCAAGGTAGCCAGTAGTCCTTGTCCATTGAAGTAGTTAATAACCCGATTACAGTATCACCTAAGAGATTGTTACGAGTCACTGCATCGTATCGACAAACAAGTAAATTGTGTCAATATGACTTCAATCGGTGAAGTCAATCAGAAGTTAAATTGGTACTAACAAACGATTTTGTAGGTGGTAGAGCTACGCTGAAGCTATTACTGATTTCAGCATGAATGGGTCGGCTCGCCCGGGGTAGTACCACCCTCTCACAGAAAACCGACGTGAAGTAACAGTGGTTGCACTGCCCACATATTTAAAAGGCCGGCAACGCACTTGCGACTCTCCTGGTGTTGCTAGTGTCTATGGACGGCGGTGATCACTTACCATCAGGTGACCCACCTGTTCGTTTGCCCCCTATAATATAAAAAAAAAGATTACATATATAAAGAAGTCTGTTAATACATTGTTAATATACATTGGTCGCGGCTCCGCTCAGGGTTTTCATCGAGTTATAATTTTCAACTCCTTATATTATTTTTATTCATATTAGGTAATCGCATAAAAAAGTATTATTGATAATTTTTTGTGGATTAATCAATTTTTCCATGATTTTTCTCCACGAACACAAAATTATAACAAAATCTATTAAGATATATTTTCAAGCTCTGAAAGTATAATTGATATTTTTCATTGTCAATTGCGAAATAACATGTACTTTCCGTGTACCAAACTGAATTATATCTTAAATCTTTCTTCCATTTCTAAAATATTTTTGATATTTTATAGCATTTCAGTTATTTTATATACTTTATACTTATAGCGTTTGACCACAATCTCATCTGGACGTTAAATGAGAATGTGGTCTAAGATGGTAGTCACACTAAACTTAGACCCCTCAAGTGCAGCTGCCGGAACACATGAACATGTGCTTGGCGAAAGATTTTCAACTTGATGGTGACAGCTAGCCAGGTGAAAGCCCTACCAATGGTTTCATCACGATGTTTTCCTTCCCCCAAAAATCAGACTCCGTTGGAAGGATTCTAATCTACGACCTTCGACGCTGTGTCCGAACACGCTATCAACTAAGCCATCGTGGCTACGTATATACATTTCGTGTATGTTTAAAAATTGGATCAAAACCGATTTATATTAAATAAAATGTACAGCGTATGAATTTCTAAATGACGTATATCTTCACGAAAATCAGTTGAAAAGTAAATAAACTTTTGGATTTTAAGTGTTTTGGTCATTATTTAAGGTTCAATATATTACAACAGAAAGTGCTTGTATTAATTTTGTGTCAACTGAATATAATTTTAAAAAAGAAACACCTGTATAAATGGGCTTTATTAGTTTTCGAAGTTTAAGCACATGGCAAGCACATGGATGGATATTAATACAGACAGACAAACAGAGAAAAGTTGACTTTACAATACATAAAGCAGTAAAAATACGTATATCTTAATACCTCCGTTTATAGAAAACCTGATCAATGAGTGCATCAACGATTTAAAAAGTATAAAAGTAGAATTAAGTAATTTGGTTCGGTAGTTTTCGAGTTATAACCACAGTTAAGAACAGACAGGCAGAAGAGACATTTGCCATAAAATTTTATTGATGTAACGTTATCTCCAGCCTTGTAGGCCTGTGCAATCAAAACCATGACACCATCCTTGTAGGAAGTCATGCGGTCCCGGCTTATGCATCCAAGGTCGTTACCAGAGAACCATAAACATTGCACCCTTGACAGAGGCGGTACTATTGATACTTACTATCTAAGTCTAATCTAAGTGACTAAATGCCCATCTCGGCTTCACATGAGTATGCGACCAAATCTTCCCTTCTCAGTACGACCACGTAAGAAAATAAAATAGCAAGTGAACATTAATATGTCATTTTCGTCAATATGTAGGGACAATATTCGGTGGTCTTCTGTCTCATTCACTCACTCACGTTTTTATATAGCGACTTTATAACTCAAACATTTCTGTACGATTTGCAATTGACTTTTATTTATAATAAATATTTGAACGCATTTATCGAACTGACTAATGCCATTGGCCTGAGGGGTCTTTACGACTTCACCGGGCTAGGAATTGAGATATTTGAACATCTTCAAATACGCTCTATAAGAGTACTTGTATCATTACATACATAAAACTCAAATCGTTTATTGCGTATTGGTATGGGTCCTTAGGTTTTCTACACTACGCGAAGAATTTTCTTATTTACTACATTTAGTGAACTTATTTCGAAATATATTGATACGCATAATACACCACTGCATATTATAAAACAAACTCGTCCGCCGCGTCTGTCTGTCTATCTGTATGTTCGCGATAAACTCCAAAACTACTGAACGGATTGTAATGCGGTCTTCGCCAGTAGAGAGAGTAATACATAAAGATGGTATAGGTATATAATTAATCAAGGTTTTTTTTTTGTGTAAAATGAAGAAAGCATTTTTATAAACATTTTGCTTTCAAATTGCGACAAACAATACGGTACAACGCACAACTGGCTATCATAAACTTAGATTGCATATTGAACATTCAATGTTCACAAAAAAATCCAGTAGTCCGGTGAAACTGTAGAGGCCTTATCAGGTCAACAACGTAGTACAGGTCGAGAAAAAAAAATGGCTCTATAGAGCATTTACATTTGCATTTCTATTAATATCTTGAAAGATATCACACATTTTAAAATTACATGCAACGAAAAACAAGTTGCTTATCTGTTGTAAAATGTTACATACAAATACACACATATACGTGCAATTCTCGTAGTTTCTGTGATTTTAAAGAACTGTTAAAGTTCGTCGACAAAGCCCGAAATGATACGATTTAAATTATTTAATGAAATAATTATGACCTCATTACTGCATAGCCACTCTTGCGAACCCGTAACGAGTCGCTACAGCATTGTTATAAAAGGTACAATTTCAACGTTACGATATGTACCTACTGCATATTGAGCGGCTCGCCTCTTTCCAACATCATTCATAAAAGAAAAATATAATACACACAAAGAAAACGTAAGCAAATACAGGATTTACGCAAACATCGAGGAGTAATCGAGGGTCGATTTGACTGTCAGAAAACCGCGGGGGTCGATCACGTTTCGTCTGGTCGCAGCAACTACTTGGTCTCAAATTAGAAAATAATATTCCAATATTGTTCCTTATTATTGCAAGCTGTCACTGACATAACAATTATATACTAACGTAGGAAACAGGGATTCATTTCATGTATGATTTATAAAAAAAATAACTGGTTCACAATAAATGTCGTTACTGCTATTGCTATTTGCCGTTTTAAATATTTCCCCCATTTGTACAGTGTGAACTTACTAAGAATAGAGTTTTAAGAATTAATATTTTAGAGAAACTTATATAAATGTACATATGGACTAGTTGGAAGTAAATTTGGGCACCCATTAGTTTGTCAGAAAAGTAAAATGTCCTTCAGAGATAAGCTTACTTTGTGTAAGATGTGTATCCGTCCTATTCTAACATAAAGTTGTCCCGTTTTCACGCATATGTCAAATCGTAATTTCGAAAAGTTACAAAACCTACAGAATCGTTTTCTTCGTAGAGCAGTAGGTGCCCCTTGGTACATCCGGAGAGTCGACCTCCATAGGGACCTGGAGATGCCGTCTATCTGGGAGTACGTTAGGACACTCACTAATAGCTATTTTGAGAAAGCCGCGAATCATCCCAGTCCGTTAGTGATATCCTCCGCGACCTGATGCGTCACGTTACAAAAGACGTCCGCGATATATTTTTACAGATCCTACCGACGAAATAACGGCAGCTAACTTTCAGTACCCTCCCGTCCCTCGAAACAGAGCGTGTGCGCATCCACGCCCGCGTAATCACAGATCACACTCGTCTAGGGTCCCCTCGGCAGCGGCTCAAGCCGAGGGTCCAATCTTCCGGAATGGAGCCCTCGAGCACGTTGCTTGCGCGACTACAGTGACACTGAATTAATTTTCAAACACTAGTTTTTACAACATAATTTTAAAACACATACATACACACATGTAGGTACACATAGTGGTTGGGTTTGTTTATTTTAATCCCTTTTTCGAACGGAGTTAGCTTAGATCAACTTAGTAGTCAGATTCGATATACATGTATAAGTTCGTGAAACATACATGCTTGGTACACGTATATGTTTCACGAATTCACATATGTATGAAATAATAGTTAGCTTAGTTAGACTTGGGATATTTGGTGACAGTCCAAGCCGAGATGCGCCGTGCGCCCTTGTGTTGGTTGCCTATATAAAATCGGGTGAGTGCCTTAAGCGCTCCCCTTAGTAGTCCGACGAAACTGTAGAGGCCTTGCCAGGTCAACAGTGAAGTCAGTTCGAAAAAAAAAAAAAAATGGAGTTCCGTTTGGACCGCGGTCGGGTGCACACGTGCACTCTCTCGCTGCTCTGTCGGTTCGATCGTTAATTGACTTCGCGAAATTATGCGAATATTTTCTCAGGTGTGCACGGTCGGATTGTTGTCAATCGTTACGCTTTTTTCAGATCCATAGTGCACTAAATAAAACATACTTTTCGGTATGCGCCGAGTGTGTAATGTGTAGTGCGTCGAGTCGCTGTGAGTCGCATTGTAGAGAAGAAAGGAGGAACCGAAGTGCTAGAGACCTCCCCTAGGCTACGTAGGTTCTCTGTGAAGCATTGCACTTCGTCAACAACTCCTTTTGGCCCGGACACGGATTGTCCGTTAGATTTTAAGCAGGCACACCCCCATGACCTTAGCAGGGATATTAGTCATGTCCACCCCCGCCCGCACCCGGCGCAGCCCCGAGGTTTTAGCACAGATGCAGGATCTCGTTACATTCCATGAGTTCGAACCGCGATACGAACCCGTCATTATTTTCTGAATTTCATTTGTTTACACACGCGCGATTCCCGGCTATCCGCCCCCGCCCACAAATTTTTCTAAGAATCCTTTTGCGCCGCTTTCGCGAATCCGACGATGACGACGATTCTGAGGAGGGTTCCGACATGAACCTCGACTCCGTTACCGTCCACGCGCAGCGACCACAAACCCGTCCGACAGCGACTCGGCGCGGGACTTTCCGTCCCAAAGCAATCAAATGTAGTAGATGGCGCTCGGGTGCCTCGAATCTCGCCTTCACCCGCACCCTCTGTTCCTTTCTCGGTTCAAACTCCGGCTGCAGGTTCTGCAGTCGCGGCTAAGAAGTCACGCCCCCGCCCCCTGTCACCATTCAAGACAAAGCACACTGGATGCAGATCTCAGCAGCCTCAATCTCCTGTAAGATCTACTATACCTCCGCTGTCAACACCGTTGCTGGCATATTAGTTAGTTCACCACCCCTGATGAGCTTCAGAACTCGCCACCATCGAGATCTCTAATTAGCTGAAGTCTCAGGATCTTCCAGTCCGAAAGGTACTCCGTAAGTACCGCCCCCAACGAAGGCCACCTTCAATTTGGTGCTGGTCATACTGGACCGTAACAATGCCGCAATGCCATTTTCAACCTTACCTTCATGTGCGGTCTCTCCCCTGTCTCAGTAGAAGCTCCTTGTAAGTCCTATGTACCCTCACAGTATCACAACTGCCAGGAGTTCGATCATTCTGCCCAACGTTGCCACCTGCAGCCCCGGTGCGTCAAGTGCCTCGGGGATCACTCCACTAAGGAGTGCCCCCGCACTCGAAAGTATTCCGAGCCTCCTAGTTGCGTGCTTTGCGGATATCCCGTGAACTATCACAGCTGCACCCGCGCGCCCTTTTCGTCCCGTCCCCACAATGCCAGACGTGCGATCCCGTCCAGGGCGCATGTCTCATCCTCCGGACGCAACCGCCCTCGCCCCTACTAAGCCAAAAGGCTTTTCCCTAACCTGCTGGGTACCTTCAGTGTACCGGCAGCGTGCGCATCCCGCGTTGACCGCTAGCTTCCTCGGCTGCTAAAGCCAAGCCCTAGCCTCAGAAGGCTCAGACCACTCCTGCGCCACCTACCACGTCTTCCATATCGCCTGCCGGTATAGATTGGATATATCAACTCCTTCTAGTTCACGACGTTCAAGAAATAATAGCATTCAATGCGCTTTTTAATAGTATTTCTGAACTCGGGCTCTTAAACGCAATCTCAGCTTTTACAGCCGTTACGACTACGTTACAAAGTCCAACCCGCGCCGCGCATAATGTAAATTCGCGACAATCACGAACAGTATGCACCGGCGTGTTTATGTCTGTTCCTCTCTAAAAACTCCTATATAAAATATATTCGATTCCGCTCACAACGCTTTACACGTGTATTGCGCTTACACTCGCGTATCCACCGTCCGCTCCGTAGCGGCCGAAGAGATATGCCGCTCAAGCACACTCGTTGTGGCTCCTGTGGTAACATCTCAAGGCTAGATTCGTGGAGACCTCGAGCTACTGCTGAAGCGATACAATAACTTACCGTTACATATGACACGACACTTTTCAGGCGTGCACACACACACACACACACACGCACACACGCATCACACACACACGCGTGCGCATGCACGCACACACACACACAGTTGGAGGATTGTTTTTTTCCCTCATGTAGCTTGGTTAGTGTCAGTATTAGCCAATTGTCAGATTCGAAATACACGTATGAGTTGGTGAGACATGCATGAAAATGTATATCTCATGAATGAATACATATATGAATACTTAGCTAGCTTGGTTAGTCTAGATCGATGTGCAAATGTTGCAAAGAACAGCAACAGCCCAAGCCGAGGTCCCGATGGCCCTTGTGCTCTTTGCTCAACGGGTGAGTGCCCTAAGCACTCCCCTTAATAGTTCGGTGAAGTCACCTAGCGTGTCATTAGTGTAGGTCCGTTAGATAAAACAAACAAAATGTTCTACAGGACACAACAAAAAGAAAACATTGAACAAAAAAGCTTAAGGACTTTAATGACCATAATAGATATGTGATGTTTCTATATCAACTCTACTTTGTTTATTTCTATACTGCTAGCAATATACCCATACATCAATATGTTAATTACTACATAACACTTAAAAACAACAAAACAAGGGTCTAACCATCAATGCTGACAGAAGCTTTATGTCATTAAAATAATTTTTAGAAATGGATTAGTAGTTTAAAATATTTTTCCACAAACATCAAATGTTAAGAAACTGCTGTTTTAAATAGTAGCATAAATGTTTGTTATATCGTCTCTTATACATAAGTCACTGGTTTAACCGCAATGAATTGACACATCCTACATTTCATATCATAACAGTGTTTGATAAATTGCATATACAATCATATGGAAATACTAAATAGATTGAGGACTTTATTATGTGATAATATTTCAATGATAATTAACTACCTGGTGGTTTTATACTCCTTTAAAACTGTCAAATATCTATGAAGAAATTTACATTACGTGCCTATTGTAAGCTTTGCCAAATACAGTTATGATATATACGAGTATATAATATCATATCATAGAATGTATTAACATGTGTAATGTTTATTTATTTCATAGATAATAATATATTAACAAAGTAAAATAGAAAACTACTGGAAGATGACCTGTTTCCTAAAGGTAATATATTTTGTATGTTTTCATGAGATTATGTATCACAATATGAGTATATCGAAGGTACGAATGAGTTTTTTTTTTAATTACATCATTACAATTGCAATCTTACTTTCGTACGTAAGTCATGTGCTAAGAAAAAATATGATAAATGTCACTAAAAGGATAAAATTTATGACCAGTTTGCGGAACGAGTATTATTTCGTTTGAACGAATGATATGGTAAAATTAAACGTAATGGTAATCATACTTACTGGCGACGGCTTGAGATAGTTGGCTCGTCGAGGAAATAAAACATTTCTTGTATAAAACCATGGAAACTTCACGAGGACTCACTGGGCAAAAACAGTCACTTTTCGAGCAGTATACCTCAATAAAAAACACGTTTAGATATATTATGATGTCACAGTCGTTTTTTTTTTAATATATTGTTCATAAGAAAACTACGTAAAAACAAGTTTTGTAAATTAGTAAATCGCTCGTAACATAAAAAAGTATACTTTACTATCTGTCACATAACTTTATAACTGTCAAAATCAGTTGTTGCGTTTTGAAACTTTGTTGTAAGTCGCAATTGACATGATAAGAAGTTCGGTATCTTTCTGGAAATTTCAGTGTGAATATATAATAATCTTTAAATATAACTTCACTTATAATTCCCTCAATACAAATTAAACACTGTATGATCTCGTAATTTATCGCGATTATTAGTGTTAAGTACTATACCTAACATTCAACTTCTGGCTTGTAGAATTATAGGTAAATTTTAGTAAGTAAAATATTCATTAGATGGCTCTGCTAACAAATTTATGCACTGACCTTGGTAAATCTGATACGATTCCTATAATATAATGCTATCTACATATATGACCGCGGCCGCGCAGTTTGAAACGCGTTTGCTATCATTATTTCTTGTAATTACTATTGCTTATGTATTAAATAGTCTATGGTTAAAAACTCGGATATTATGTAAATATTTTCCGTGTTTAGTTTCGGTATCTTAAAAAACTTTTTCATAAAAAACACTTAGGTGTAGAAATTTTCATATTGTTCAATTAAACGGTATTAAAATTTATCGATCTTAGATATGTATACCAAAATAATTAATCAAGTACATTGAATTAGTTGAAATACAACAATTCAGTAGTAACTCTTCTCATTATTAAAATTATTGCAGTACAACAATTTGAGTTCATCTTTTTTTCATTTCTAATTATATTGTAAGAGCATTAATTACCTTATGGTGATTAAAATAAGTAATCGAAAGTATCTGCGACTAACTAAGTATAATGTTTAACGGTTATTATTTAGCGATTTTCGTAGAATAAAATAACTTTAACAAAATGGAGTCAACAACACAACAAACTCAACTATGAAGCTGCATTCGTAATGGTCGCCCACACTTTTGTCTTTCTTCACTTTTGAAAAATGTTCCCGTCTTTGTCCATTGTACGTTGCAGCAGGGCGTATCTGCCGCGATATCAATGCGACTGGGCTTGTGTAAATTGTTGCCTCAAATTCTTATTAAAATGGGGTTCGTGTTGAATAATATAACGAAAGTTTAAAAATAACGAACATTCGTAGGTCACCCTTCGTGTAAACCGAAATATAATTCAACAGTAAGAAAATACCCGCGCCCCCCAAAAAACATTTAACACTGGGGCCCCTTTAAGACTAACTACGTCTCTGCGTTACATGCCACTGTCAGCCCTAATTATAACCACCATGGTGTCGCTCTTATACAACTGGTAAATATGTGTGCAATAAAACCAAACTTCCAATATGTAATTTAGATTTTATTTTATCTGTAACAATTAATCATACAATAATTTCAATATTACAACTTACAATAAGTCAGTGCATCATTTATGATTTATTTTTATACTTATTGGCCACTGTCACTAATGTTATGTGCGTTTTGTTTAATTACTCAATACTTTTTGTTGACAAAAAATTTATCATCAAACATGAGGTAAATTTCACTTGGCTTTAATCATTTATAGCATGAGTCAGTTCCTATCTAATAATGAGCGATATATTTATGTATAAAAAAGTCTGTTTGGGTATCATATATTTAGGCACAATTCATTTGTATCTAAGCAAATTAAGCAATAGCTTACTATTATTACATATACACAGTAAATACGTTGAATATTCGAGATGATAAATTAAATAGACCATGTAATTATGAAATCAAGTCAAATTACAATTTTGATATATGAGAAATCAAAGAGGAAATTCCAAATATATAAGTCAAGTCGTATGTATGTTCTTAAAAGTTAATTTAATATAATGTATAAAGTTCATTTTGAATATAACAACAATATTTTTTTTTTTGCTATTTTCCAATTTACGTGAAATACCGTAGATATTTTACCTATATAATAAACTTTTCTTATAGTAAGCCAAGAGTAAAAAATTCAGAAAAGATTAGAAATAGGTATTTAATAATAGACATGACCGTTATCGACTAAAACAGCAACTGATAGAATATTAAAGACTTACATTTAAAAATAGATGTAATAAAACTACATTTTATTTAAGTTATTACTTTTATGTATTGCTTACAGTAATCGACGGATTAGACAACCATTGATGTGAAGTCCATACAAAATGTGTAAATAATGTTTATCTATACATATAATAAAAATGAAGTGTCTGTATGTAATATCAAAATAACGAATTGTTACTGATTGGATATGAACGTATACATGATACTGATAACAAAAACACAATTTTTAAAATTTTTGTCTGTCTGTTTCTTCCGGGTAATCTCCGAAACGGCTGGACCGATTTTGACAGAAATTTCACCGACGGATAGTTAAAATTACAGCGGGTGACATACGCTACTTTATTTTAGACTATCTGTCACCCGTGGCGTTGTCTGTAGTACCATCTCCAAAACGATTGGACCTATTTTAACGAGACTTTCACTGCGAGATAGTTAACGTTATAAGAAGTAATTAAAGATTTTTTTTTATTTTGGACTACCTTTTGCCCGTGGCTTCGTTTGCAGTACTATCTCCAAAACGATTGGACCTATTTTCATGGGACTTTCACTGAGAGATAGCTGATCTTATAAGAAGTAATTTACAATTCTAAAAAAACGCATGCGGAGCTGCGGGCAATAGTTAGTATATATATAAAAACACTCGCCAACGAAATAAAGTTTCAAATATTATTCCAATAGTAAATTAATTTAATGAACACGCTAAATACTATATGTATATTTATAAAACGGTCGCTCTCTTAACAATAAAAGTGTTGGTGGGAAATTGTTCATTAGGCCTTACCAGGTCAACAGTGTAGACAATTCGAAAAAAAAAAAAATGTTCGTTAAATTAACGTGTTTTTTTTCCATTAAATAAATCACTGATCAGAACATGAGAATTACCAATTTCACGCACGTGTACTGTAACTTTGGTTTCCCAGAAAGGTTACAATAAATAATTAAAAAAAAAGGAAATCACACCTCGAAGTAATTTTCATAAATTCGAGAATAAAATAAAAATGTATTATATATGATTATAAGTAGTGACTTTTATAATAAAACATGCATAATAATAATAATAATACATTAAATAACTTAGCAACTAGTTCTGAGTATACGATTATAAAAAATATTACTGATAAATGTGTTCCTCTGCAAGCTTACCTTTATATAATTAAATTTGATTAGTAACGTATTTTTACGATATAGAAGTGCATTAATGGGACAGGCCTGCGATTTTTTTTTTGTTTCCATTAAATATATAATACCTCTTTTACATAATTATATAAGTGTAACTGGTTAAATATAACGCTTGTTATTCTCTACACAAAATTGATTTGTTTTTTTTTTTTTAATCAAAAATATGCATATAAATATTGATGAACTCTTACGAATGAATAAAATGTAACGGGTATAAAAATAAACATTATAGATGATAACAACAGTTAGTATATTTTTAATTTCCATACAAATCCATAGAGAATAATAACTCTTTTCATTATTTGCAAAGTAACAGAATACATTTTATGAGGCACCCATTGTTTGAAGTGAAAGTTCTTATGGGAGGGCTTTGAAATTCAGATCCGCAACCTTTTTGTGTAACAAAAAGCGTAGCGTGTAAACACTGTTTTCGGGTAGAGTGTTGATAACAGCGGTTCTTAGTTAAGCGACTATGGACGTCAGTACTTGGATAGGTGACCGCCTGGGAAACGAGTGAATTTGGCGTTATGTTGTATTTTTCAAATTAAAATATTTCCCTGTAATACAATAGTTTCACTTCTACCGTGTGTCTTTACGACACACCCTGATATTTTCGTGTCGATTTTTGATGTAAATTTTAAAATAGCCCTGACGCAGTTATTCCGTAGATCTAGACTTTTTACCACGTGATATCCACAGACGTGGCAAAATTAACCGACGCCTTTAATACAATTCTAACAAATCATTAAAAAAACTTGTTTCTACTTACTATGCAAATTTCACAGAACTTAGGACAAAAGCAAAGAAATAATCTTTTTCTCAGAAACGTTACGCGATAGAGATTTTTTAGATATATTTTTTAATACATTATTAGTAACTAATAATAACCAGCGAAATTAATACTCAGTTTTATTAACAGATAATAGACACTGCAGGCCCTTGTTATGTCATTATAATGATGATGATGATGTAAATTTTAACAGACGAATATTTACTCAAATATGAGGAGATGAATATATCAAAAGGTATACATGTCCACCATCTTCGCTTTTTTTCTATGAAGCGATTCTTTCCCATTTTCTAAGCAGTTTTACCATGAATTCACCAAACAAAATAAAATGATAGGGGTCTGTCGTTGTGCGTGCATCATGCAGATACTAATGCATACATTTCTACCAAGACTTTTTGGGTTTAATTCAGAGATATTTGGTCCTTCTCTAAAAAAAAGGATTACTATAGTTTCGTTCAACATAAGATTACTAAAGTTTTGTGATTTACGATTTTTACAAGCACAACGCGTGTGTGAAGTGGGGCAAGCCGTATGATGCGCACGCGTAGGACGGAGGAAGTAAGCAAAGTATATTTTTGCTTTCAATGTTTTGCAATAAACAACGCAGACGAAGCCGTGGGTATCAGCTACTTTTACATATAACTAAAACAATGCCTGCTCCACAACATATTAGGTAAAGCTAGAAATGTAACGAAAACTAGGTTTTTTTTTTATATATGTCAATAAAAAAAGAGAAAATAAATGTCGCATTACCTTTTGCTAATCACCTCCTCATATATCAATGAACATCAATATGTACTTATACTTATTTATATGTCTAATTAACACTAAAGCATGCTTAATTATAATTATATAAATAATATAAGGTAATCGATAACAACTTTATAACGCTGCTACATGATCTATTTTTAAAGAATATATTCGCTTTTATATAAAATGATTTATATTTATTATGAATGTTTTTACATGAAAACTTTCTCATTCGAGTGATCACAAGACAAATTAATTTAACTTATAATTAACAAAAAAGTTGAGTTCAATACAGCAAAAAAAAAAAACCCCGAAAACCCAGTTCACCTCATTTTTTTTTTTAAAACGTTATAACTGTCCTTACCAAAGGTACACATACCTTCATACAGACTTAAATTACTTTGGAATGATTTCTACAGTTGAGGCACATTGTTTTTAAATTTAACATACAATAATTTCCAGTCATTTGTATACATAATTTCAACACGAATATATATATAAATAAAACTTCACAGTGACATACATATATGGCCGAGCAAATAGTTACATTAACAAAAAAAAAAAAAAACCTAACAAATTCCGACATCTGTGATCAAGCTATATATCCTAGTTTCAGAGAATCATTAATTGACTTAAACTATGTACCATATATTTTTTCGCTATCTATCCAGGGGTCATACTATACGTAAGGTCGCCACAATTATCATCTTTACCCGAAGCAAATAATATCTAGAATAATAATAATAATATCATCAATTTTAAGAGAAACTAAAACGTTATAACTCTTCTGATGGTTGAAATCTACCAAGTAATTAAGTAATTCACTAGCTTTTACAAATCATGTACTGTAAACCTTAACAAGTTTGTTAAATAAAATTATAAGCTGTAATGCTACTTAGAATTCCCAACTTTAGACGAAAAAAGCGTCGTTCGTTGTAATAATTTTTTTTTTTTTTTTTTTTTATTTGGTAAACGTTAACACCACATTCCATATAAGATAATTAACTACAATTATAATTGATTATGTTGCGGAAATATTAAATATTACAGGTTTTATGTTCTTTACAGAATATAGCTTATTTTTTGCCCTTCTTGCATTTAAAATTTTTGTGTTACGAATTTCATACATTTTGGTATGAAGCAAGCATTACAAAAAAAAAAATGGGTAATTTTATGATACATTGATATTACCGTAATACGAAACGATACTATGTCATTTTAGTGTTAAAAGCGGGAATTTTGGCGACCTTATCCCACCCTCGTATATTAAAATGAAAAATTAGGCCTATCATTAATATACATAGATATATTATATTTGGCGTAAATATGTCACGAATTTATTGTGTATCGACATTTTAGTACACGCTATATAAAGCATATAAAAATCGAATTAAAAAATTGAAAATTCAAATAATGGAAATGTTTACGAACGGTACCGTTAAAAATTTCATTAAAGCTTTATTTTTATTAATTAGGCTTCAATTATTTCTTAGAATTTGATCCTCCTTTATTCGTGCGATTCTCTTGTAGCGGGATCTGTGACAAAAATATACAAGTATCTTTGAAAATAGAGTTTTTTTTTTTTAATATACATATATCTATGAAAGAGAGGGATGAGAAAAGATTACATGTGGCAGAGATACGAATGTTGCGATGGTTGTGTGATGTGACTAGAATGTATAAGATTGATAATGAGTATTATCAGAGGCAGTTTAAAAATATCAGAAGTGACCGACAAAATGAGGAGCAATAGGTTAGCATGGTACGGGCATATTACGAGAAGAGATCAAAGTCATGTAACAAGAAAAGTTTTGACTTTGAAAGTGAACGGATATAGGAGTAGAGGAAGACCGAAAAAGGTGTGGATGGATTGTGGGAAAAATAATATGTGTAGAAAAAGTTTGAATACTGATGATGACAACTGACATGGGGATAGTGGAAAAGGTATGCATGTTGTGCCGACCCTACTAAGGTGGAAAAAGTGTAAGAATAAGATATACCCCCTATTATCAGGTTGTACTTAAGTTTTATATAATTGTTTTTAGGTCATAAAAATAAACAAATACAAATATCTTTATTTCTAGAAAACTTTACAAAATGTTAGCCTTAACAATGGCCCCAAACTAGGCAGTGCCTGTGTCATGGAAGCCTAATATCTAGTTGATTTAGCTGATGGTGACACATTTTAACTTGACATTTACATTAGTATGAACACCAAAGTTGCAGAAAAAAAAACGTTGTATTAAAAACTACATAAATGTGTAAGAAAGTGTGTGTCCGTATAGATATCATGAGTGTACGTGTGTGAAGGTAAGTGAGTGTACGTGTATATGTTCGTGCGACAGAGATGTATAGATCCTAGGATGGTTGCTAACAGAGTATCTGAAGTAGTTCTTCCGTCTGTTCATAGGAAATGCTAAGAAGCCATCATTCGGTGACAGTTTTGACATGGTAGCGTGAGTAACGTATGAAGTTATAACCGTCCACGATTTTAGCAACTTTATTGTAAACGTGTGGACTTAGGTAATCTAGGCATTCTTTGTAGCGAAAGACGATTTAGCAGCTGGAATGGGCACGTTAAAAATGCGCTTCTGTTGCAAAGAGTTAAGATTATGAATTTTAGTTATAAGCGCGTGTGTCATAATAGTGGTTTTTAAAATGAATCGCTTTCGAACGCTTAGGAGAGATTCTTCTTCATACAGTAATAATATGACACTGATCTGAGCTTATTATGTTATTTCCGTGAACAATGGATGCTAAAACCAATCTTTTTAAAACTTTCGCATTTTTTTCCCCTTTATACACCTGCTAATCGTAATATCGCGGCAATAGACCCTGCCTTATTGCCTTTGTTTATATCTTTTTACTTCCACTAATATATTTAAATACTACTTTTATATTTCTATTTGTTGTTTTCTAGTGTTGTGTCCTTTGAACATAAAAATATTGCCAACTCACAAATGGGATAGGTACAGTAAACAGGTGATATCTTATCAGTTGATTAATATTCAGGGGTATGATGTCCAGGACCGAAAAATGTGGATAATCCCAATTTAACATGGTAGTAGTACGCACTTAATAAGATATAAAAAAAATCCTATAAATCAAATAAAAATAGGATAAGGACAGAAAAGTAGAATATTCATGGGCATATAACATAATAAAGGTAACATACCGTAGCTCTCTGATCCTCCATACGACCGGCCTGAGCCCGCATGATGAGAGCAAAGAAATCATCATCAGGCACCGTCTTAGGCCTTTCCTCCGGTTTAGGGCGCGGCATCTCTGTACGCTGATCTTCGAGACGTGAACCCTGGAAATATTTGTATGCTCTGAGATCTCAAAACACGGCTTTTAAATTTAATACAACGTGCAGTTTAAACATTGTAAACTAGCTGATAACCGAGACTTAGTTTGCCTTGTCCTGCGCATGCACACCGCACCGTTTGCGCCACTTCTCCACGGTAAGAAAATACACGTCACTGGACGCGCAATAGGTACTTATGCAAATCGTTGTGTCTTAAAACTCTAATAACTTCATACCTTTTAAATGAAGATATCCTGATATTCTTTGTTTTAGATAACAACCAAATATCTAAGAAGTGAAACCAAAAATATTTGTTTGAAATCGATAGAGTAGTTTTTATGTAATGTGCGCACAAACGCAGACCTGTATAATTTTATATATTATATAAGATTATTATAAGATTATACAAACTAGTGCTCACCTACTGCACGAAATTCGACCATAATAATTCTTGATAATTTAATGTACGTTCGCAAAAACATTTCAAAGATGGATTTCGTAAAACACCGGTATGATCAAAACACTAGAAACTGTGACAAAACTGGTCGTTCCATGTTTTAGACTCAGTAAAACCAGTAACAGGTTTTTAGGTAATAGTGTTAGGTTTTATAAGAAAATCCTAAAACATATATAACCCATTTGCCGAACTGTAAGTTTAAGCGCCACGTCAAGTGGGTTTCAGTGTCAAAGAGCTATTATAAAGTGGAACAATATGTGAACGATGGTGATGTTTGCAATTAAATCTTCTCTGTGCAGCCACTAATAACGATTGTAACTTGTAATTTATTTGTAATATGTATGTTAAAAAGATAAACTCGATCGAGTTTCTTGCTGGTTCTTCTCGATGACTGGGTTGTTTTTCGAACCAGGTGGTAGTTTTGAGGTTTATAAGAGCCTTCTTAGGGCCTAAATTGAATAAAAAAAATGTTTTTGAATAAAAACTGTACCAAAATAAATAAATGACATAATTAAACGACTTAAAAAACAGTGTGCGTCGTAAAGATAGACGATAGAAGTGAAACTTTTGTATTACAGAGCAGCATTGTAATTAAATAAATAAAAAATTACAAAAAGCAAACTTCACGCGGTGTTCCCAGGGAGTCTCCCAACCAAGTACTGACCGCGCCCGACGTTGCTTAACTCCGGTGATCGAAGATAACCGGTGTTTCCAACACTCTATCCGACACAGTGTTTATCCTCACCACATTTCACCAAACAAAAAGGTCACTGATCAGAATTTCAAAGCCCTCCCATAAAGATTCACTTTAAAATAAATGTAAAACTTGTCTGTAGGGAATTTCACAATATTATACTAAATAAAATTAAAAAAAATTCGGACAATGAAATTAAAATATGGTAGGTCTTCGCAGTTAGAAAAAAAGCTGTTTAATTTATTTTATTGATAAAAATAACAGCTTAAAGCATAAAATAGCTTTTATGCGTTTATGAAATTTGGTCGTGGTGATCGAGTGGCATCAGTCGACGGAGTTCAATGTTCGTAGGTTCTAATCTCGGTATGTGACGGAGTTCGATATCCCTAAATTCTAATTTTGATTTGTGATTTTTTTTTTCCAAGAATAGTTTAATCGGTAACACATGCATTTTTTAAATAATTACTTTATATTAAAACATCGACTTATTTTACTTCAATTTATTAGCTATCTTCGGAGTCAAAGTTTTTCATCTATTTTCGTGGTTTTGATCGTATAGAAGCGGTCGTATGAAGTTTATTTACTTTCTGGTGAAAACTCGAAAAACGTAAAATTTTAGTTACCTCATTCGTTTAATCAAAATAGAATCATATAGAAGACTAATTGTCAATAAAAATTACCTGGACGCGAGCTATCATCTCGAGGAAATCGTCTTCGGGCTTTGAGCTAGTGGTCTGCTGGGGGCGCAGTCCCGGCAGGGATGTACCTTTAGTCTCTTTACTGAGCTTCTTGGGTATGGGGCGGAGCTCCGCGCGTTGCGAGTCCATCCGCTCCGACTGCAGATCCGTTATCATATCGAGCATGGCATCATTGGAACTGACGGAATTAAATAAAAATATATACACTGTATTACACTACAAGTGTTATTTATTTCTCATTGTTACAAGTAATTTTATTGTCATTATCTAGTCATGTAACAAGAAAATTTGTAAGTTTGAAAGTGGTAGAGGAAGAACGAAAAAGGTGTGGATAGATTTTATGAAAAATGATATGTGTATAAAATGAACTAAAAACATGTTGTGTACTTAGGTGGGATAAGGGTAAGACGATGATGATGATAATGAGGTTACTGTACCAGATTTACATACGTCATCATCTCAAAATTGAAAAGGAATTCCAAAAAACACATGGATATAATATAATCTCACTCTTTTACTATAATGCTACTCCCATAACTGCGTGTATCGGTACGAAGTTTTGCCTATGATCAGACTAAATGCAGATGTGGGGAGATATTATCGTTTTGCGTTACGAACTATCGGATTGCGTGACGATACACGCAGCACGATAACTGGGGCCGCGGTTTCTACACACATCAAAGGAACTTGGAGATGCTAATTTCGAGTTACTGTTGAAATGACAATAGTGTGCAAACGTTATTCTACGCCTTTATCGGAATTAATTTTGAGGTTACTTTTTAGCGGCACAAGTGACCGAAGCTTCGTCGCGCAGGTATGGGACTAGCATAAGAAAGAGAACAGAAACAAGACTAAACGTACAATAATAAAGGAGCATTTAGTGGTGTGGATATTTTCTCTTGTATCTTGGTTTATGAGTAATGCAATATAAATAAATTAAATGCAATTTTGACTGCACCTAACATTACGCAATTTATCTTTACTTATATTGAAGACAAACAATATAGTTCAATTTAATATAATAATGTGGTTTTTTTTTTCTTTTTTTCTATCACCGAAACACAGGATGTGCTTCATAATTTAAGGAGAACGTGCGTTTTCATTCACGGATGTGGAAATTAGAAAGGGGCGAAACATATTTGCAACTGCAAACAATGCATTCTTATTACCATATTTTTGTATACCGTGATTATTAAAAACTAGCAGGCCCGGCGGACGTTTTCCTGCCCTGATAATAAAAAAATATAAACTTATGTGCATCAAATGCTTAGGGTAACTAATGTATTTCATTTGATAAGGATTAATACTGTATCCGTCTAAATAACCTTCCGATTATCTCATTATATGTGACCATTTTTAGATAATAGATGGGTATAGTAGTAAGCTATCATAAAATGATATGTATATGCCATCATAGATATTTTTGTAGATGTATAAAAGAGGAATATCTCAGTATGCATTGTTTTGTTATATCTAAAAGGGATATCATGCAGCGTTTTCGACGAAAGCTCCCAGGCGGTTTGATTTTTTCGATTTTTTTTAACAATTATCATGATATTTCATGATATTACAAAAAAAACCTTAACAAATTATATACCTAAACCTACCCCGTAAATTACTCTATCTATTATTGACCGCGTTACAATCCGTTCAGTAGTTTTTGAGTTTATCGCGAACATCCAGTCAAACAGACAGAGGCGGCGGACGACTTTGATTTATAATATGTAGTGATCTATCGTCATTTTCATCACCCTGTAATTATTAAAATCTATCATCATCTTCATCATCCTGTAAGAGACCCACTGCAGGGCCATAGACCAAAGGAAGGTATGGGCATAAATCACCACGCCAGCCCACGGCGTATTGGCGATGTCAAACTCTGAGAAATACACAGTTCTGTAATTTATCTCACATGCGGTGGTACTACTGCAAGAACATTTCTCAGGTTCAGGTTTACTCCCGACGTTTTCCTTCATCAGTAATTAGTAAATATTACGTGAATTCTGGAAAAATACTTAGTACATGTCGGGGTTCGAACCTGCGGACATCGGATTGATATGCCACACCGCTAAAACCAATAGATCACCACGAATTAAAAATTCAAAAACACATTTGAAAGATAAAGATCTTCAATCAGATAAAAGAATATACAAGTAGTACCCAACATTGTCAAGCAACTGCATATCCATAGTATGACACAAAATACCTACAAATCATATAATTACTGATGAACATATAAACACACTATTAGGTAGGATCAAGTGCGGCCTAGAGACGCAACTGGCGAAAACGTGATCTGTGATTTAGCGTCTTTAAAAACCCAATTTAGAAGTGAATTATGACGTCATGGAACAACAGTCTTCGCCTGCTTTATGACGTAATATATATAATACTAGCAGGCACGTCGGACGTTGCCCTGTCCTGTTAATAAAAAATATATATTTATTTGCATGAAATGCTTAGGGTAACTAATGTATTTTATTTGATAAAGATAAATACTTTATTCGTCTACATAGCCTTCCATCTTTATATGTGACCATTTTTTGTAGATAGATGGGTATAGTAAGCTATCCTTAAAAGATAGGTATATGCTATCGCAGACTTTTTTGTTGATCTATAAATGAGGAATATCTCACTATGCATTCTTTTGCCATATCTCAAAAGAATTAGACAACGTTATATGATGAAAATTTCCCGGCGGCTTAGCTTTTTTCAACACTTCCAACAATTATCGTTATACTTCAACCAATTTACACAAAACTTTGAGAAATTATATACCTAAACTTTCCTCGTGTGTTTATCTATCTATTGGCGAAGACCGCATTACAATCTGATCAGTAGTATTTGAGTTTATCGCGAACATACAGACAGACAGACAGACAGACAAACGATGCGGAAAACCTTTTTCTATAATATAACATGATTTCAGCTTTTTTTTTCATTTCTATTTTAGTCAGATATTTGTTGTGAGGAATTTACCAAATTAATGAAAATTAGAATGATAAATATGTCGCTTGGTAATAAATGTCAAACATTGTTTAGTATTCAGGTTATTGTCGAATTAAGAATCATTACAAATCTAATATCGTAGCTATCGAACCCGATACCTTCAAGCTTTAGTAACACACGATTAATATATGAGCACCGAAACCCTACAAACAGACAGCACTCACGAAAATATCGTGGAAATGTACTAGGAATAGTGAATTTCTATATCAAAGCATAGATTATGCTGAAGCTTGAATTTATCGAAATTTTATTGTAAGGAACTAAGTGGACAAAACATGTTGTTGCCACGAAGTAAATGGATACCGGAGACGAGCATACACAGCATTTTACGCGTAAAATTGATTAGGCTTGCTACATCACAACAGATTGTTTATTTTTTATACATATCAAGTTATGTATGTATACGACACAACCAACTGTCGTCACAATATTGCAGGACTATAAAAAATATCTTTTACGTAATATAGTTCGGTTATTGGGCACAAGTGAAGTATATGGGAAATAATACCACGGAGCATGAATTCTGAGATGCCACAAAAACTCCATGGAAAGTTCTAACAAGGAAACCACCATCTTGTTAGAACATTGAATTATCACAACACACACAAAAAAAAAAACTCTCGATTGATTGAAACGACACGCTCGGTGGCTAAGACAACCACTATATAAGATTTTTTCACTAAGTGTATATATATATATATATATATATATATATATGATGTTAGTTCATGTCTGTACCTTGATTCTCCTTGAAATAGTTTTAGTATTTCATGAGAACTACGTCCTTTAATTGTATTAGCTTTAGATTACCTTTTAATGATTCTACGTCACCTCTAGTAAAATTTATAATTACCGCTTACCCGTCACGGAAAAAAAAATTATATGTGGATTTTTATTGTAAGTCAATCGGACATTATTGTCCAAATTACTTCAGCAATATAACGAAATAGACCTTTTTAAATAAGGTAATACCGTAACGAATCAGATAATAAAAATTCACATTAATCTTTACATAGAATTCTTGAACCACGAGTATTTTAATAATTTATTTAAAAAAAAATTGACCCATATTACCCATGGAACAAATAATTTATTTAAAAAAAAGTGACCCACATTACCCATGAAACACAAAAAATAAGTAGACTAGGTAAGTAGTCTGGTTGAACCTCAACAGAACTATTTTAACTATATATATGTAGAATCATTTTCATGAGAGAATAGACTATAATTTTTTACTGTCATAAATTTATCTAAGTTTTCACTAAGCTCCTGTAATGTAGGGCTTTATTATATGTATAAAATAAAAACCATACCATCATACTCTATAATAAATCATAGAAACGATGATGGCTCAGTTGGTAGTGTGTTCGGACACAGTGTCGAAGGACGTAGGTTCGAATCTTGACAATCGAGTCGAAGCTTTCGGTGATGAAAAACATCATGATGAAACCGTAGCGCATGGTGGTAGGGCGTTTTCTAAGTCCACCTAACCTAACCTACCTACCTGGTAGCTATCACCCAGCTACCACCCAGCTACCACCTTCATGTTGAAAATCTGTCACCAAGCACCTGTTAGTGCGTTCCGGCAGCTGCACTCGAGAGCCCACCTTCCTCTCGGTTTAGCGTGACTACCATCTTAGACCGCATCATCATTTAACATCAGACGAGATTGTGATCAAACACAAACCTATAAAGTATTAAAAAAAATCTCAGAGAACTTGTAAACCTTTTAATTGGTCGAGCGTTTTTTCACCAAATTATCCTAGTTCAAACATAACACAAAGCATAGCAGTAGGTAGACGAGAAATAACCTATTTTAATAACAAATGTATACGTACTCCGTGGAGTCTTCGTCGTACGCCTTCATGATATAAATAATATTTAAACAGTAAATAAACGAACGTAGTTCCGATACGTTTGCCGTGTGATGTGCAAGATGAGACAAAGCGTTTGACAACTAGTGTTGCTCGCTTAACCGTCAACCGGTGTTCCGTGTCACTCCATTTAAATCTGATAACGCTGTTTACACACGGTAAGATATTTTTTGTATATAATAAATACATCGTTCGGACCGCGTTACAAAATAGCACATATTACAATACAAGATCGAAACCGACTGAACGCTATTAAATTATAACCTATGACTATATATATGACTAGCTATGCCCGCGATTTGGTCCGCGTTGAACAGAATACAAACACAGTGATTAATGAAACAATCTGAATTTACATCTGTATATATATTGTATATTTGTAATGTAATTTGTCAGGCTAAAAACTAACTTTGTCACTTCAATAATAACTCAAAATTAGGGCTTCCAAGTTCCTTTGATGTGTGTAATAACCGTGGGCCTAGCTATCGTGCTGCATCTATCGTCATACAGTCAAATATTTCGTAGCACCGAATGGTAATGTGTGCCCACATCTACATTTATTGCGAACATGGACAAAACTTCGTGACGGTAAACGCAGGTATAGGAGTAACATAACACAAATATTCTATTTTAACAACCGTAAAAACAATATTAACTCCTGGACTGTCCAAAACCATAAAGATTTAACTTCTATACAAACGAATGTAGACCTCATGAGGCATAGGTCAATAGACTGTTGGCAGCATACGCTTAAAAAAATACCTGATTTATTACAAAACTTTGAAAAATAACAAATTATGAATTGTAAAAAAATAATTTTAATGTAAAATGTATTTTTAAATTATTTTTCATTTGTACGAACGTTTTTTTACTACACCATGAAATTTACAATGTACGATGTAATGAAATGAAAAAATAATTGAAAACATAATGTGCCATTTTGAGATTAAAAAATCAGCCGAGGGCCTATAATATTCATTCATATATACTTCACATAGCTCATTCTTATTATTATTTTTATGTTATCCTTTCTTTTATTTGCACTGTCTGAAGTCTTTTTTCTCCACGGTACCGCTGGAAGAAAATGCGAGCTCCCTAATGCATAAACCAAAAGGTATTCATTAATTCAAAGCGTAATTAAGCCATTAGAATCAAGGTAAATTTATGAAAATTATAATTCGAAATAAACCTAACAAACAGAAATAATTTCATTGTTATCTATACTCTTTCTTGCAATAATATTCTTACGACAGTAAACTAATAAAATTATAAATTTAGCGCCATCTGTTGTCGTCAAAAATGTAGTCTGTTGTTGCTTCTAAAGACGATTTTTTCTTACATTTATGTTCAATGAACAATTTAAGTCTCTTTTTTTATTATTATAAACTAATGTCCTAAAATGCGATAAGGTTCAATAACTTGTAATATTTAGAACACAATATTAATTAGAAATTTACAAATTTGATCATAAGCCTTAAGCGACTGATAAATAAAAATCATATATTACTTATACAAAATACAAAGTAAGTTATTCAATTTATAGAAATATGTAATATTTGTAATTGGCCAATTTTTAAATTATATATTATATCTATACATATACTTAATTTTTTGTGCACACGGAAACGAGCGAGTTATAATAAAATTACTTCTTCAATTTATCAAGAATTATATAAATAAAATTTTTCAATCAGTTTCACGTGTAAACAATCATAAATTTATTTTGCTTCTTAGTTCATGATTTGACTGGATAAGAATATTATTACGGCCGACAAAATCGTAGGCATGTAGACTGCCTTAGTCGTGACACAGAGATAGTTGGAAAGTGGTGTAAACACGCCGGCGCGCGATGTATTGTACAGATACCGAGATGAAGTCGCGATAACGCACAAGTGTGCGCGCTATAAACACTGATAATAATAAATACCGTCCCAGAGTCGCTTCAAAGGGTTCCGTAAGTGTAAAAAGGCATACAACGAGTTTCAATCGATTAGAAATGTATATAAATAAAATTACAGAGGTATGCGGTTGTGCGTGGATCACTCAAAAAGTACATTTCGATTAAGTTTTTTTTTTTTTTTTTTTAAATACACTTATATAAGTAAAAAAAGTAAATACCACGACAGCTTTATCAAATTTAATGTTATTAAAATTATAAGAAAAAATAATTTATATGTGTACTTTATTGATATATTGTTAAGATAATAAAAAACATAGACGAAGTATCATCTAGTCATTAATAAGTACTTTAGATTAAAAAAAAATGAAATTATTATGAATGGCGCAGTGCGAAAGAGTGTAGCCTAGTGTTGCCCGACGTTAGGTTCAATATTAAAACGCAACAAGTGGTCCGAGTTAACGCTTTCAGGACTGGACGCAAACACACAATGTCTCTTATAAACGGAAATGTAGTAATAAGTAGGTAATAACAACGATTCTCGAAGACGACAGATATTCTAGGAAAATTATAATATAGGCGTGTGTAACGAAATATTGTCACGGCCAGCATTGGAACAACCCAAACGAATCTATAATTTAGTGGATGTCGGTATAAGGGCAAGAAGAAAGTGATAGCAAGTTTCCGTTTTTCATTTTATTTTTATGCTATTCATGTCTTTTGTAAGATGATTTTTATTCGATTGTTATTTGTTCTATGGGTAAGAGGAGTGGCGTGTTCTTTGTTTGAACATATACTAGATAAAAAAAGAAGAAAGTAATAACATTTTAAGACTGTTAGCAATATTTTCTCAATTTACAGGACCATTCCAGATTTTAAAAGACATGAATGAATGAATTACAAAATGATACCCCCATCACTTCATTATTACAATGATTGATTCTATAGTTCCGTTAAAAGAGCACATCCGAAAGAAAATAAAATAAAATATGCAATTAACAATTTCGTAGCGCACCGATGGTTTTATAAACTCTCGTTTTAGTATTCACGGTACTCTAAAAACCTTCCGACTTATGACGCTATACAGACAAGCTAAAAGGCTTTATAATATCACAAAAATAGCCCCGCTCTTGATTATCTACCATCACATGCTGCTAAATATTTATTTATAGTACATATCGATTTGTATTGTTTAACATGCGCTTTCTTTTCTTTATTCAACATTATTGTACATATGTATATATAACATATGTATATATAACGTTTTTATTAATTACTAGCCGATACCCGCGACTTCACCTGCTTTGTTTATTATCTTCGATATTAATATATTTTAAAACAGGAAAAATTTAAACAAAAAATACAATTTGATTTGCAAAATGTTTTTGTAAACAATTTTAAACATTTCGTTTCCCTCCCCTCTCGTATACGTGCCCACAACATTACACTTCTCCATGGCAAGGAAAACGCATCTTTGAACTCGTAGTGTTTATAAAAATCATAATCCCGTAGTAAACTTTCTATACGAAATAAAGATATAGGGATATTTTTTAAATAAGGGCAAAAAATTAAAACAAAAAAATATATATCCAGTAGTCTTTCCATGATGAGCGCACAACGGCAGATATCTATCGCTTTATTTATATAAGATATCCAAGTTAAAAATAGTCGGTGCGACAATGACAATTATACCCAAATGTAAAGCGACTACCATACACTTTATGTATATTACTGTTAAGTAATAACGACGATAGTGGTATAGGCGCGTATAAATGAGTTGGTAGGAAACTGTACGTGAGATAATCGCTACTACCATAAAGTGCAATAAAATATTCATTCATTCATTCATTCATTCATTACGCACAAACAAGCAGCACAGATTAATTAATATAGATAGTATATTATTTACCTGCCATTTTTATTGCCGCTGCTGGCGGATCTCTGCAGTTTACTATTATTCGCCTTCGGTTTCGGCTGGTTCTCCTTGTTCCCGTTGAGGGTGGCTCGCTGCTCGTCCATACGCTCCGACTGGAACCGCGTCAGCAGCTCGAAGAACGACTCCGCCGGGTTCTCCTCCGACTCGCTCCGAGTCACTTCGTGTTTCTTCGCGATGTCCTTGTCGTTGTCCTTCTTCTTCGCGTCCGGTGTTATCTGTTCACCGTATGGAGAGCCATTACTTTGCCACTTACACATACATGCACACTGCGAACTCCATTGGACGCGTACTCGATTTAACGATAGACTCCGTAAAACATCGAAATTACTCTGGCTACCTCAGTTTAAAATAATACTATTGAAGTGATACTTCTTTTGGCGGGTTAGGAAAAAAATTATGAAAGTAAATTTTTACGCTGCGCGCGCGCACTCCGTCGCGAAAAACCGACACCCTGAAGTTAGCTATAGTCAACATTTTATTCAAAAACAGTATGTATGTATTAAATACCTTTTTTCTATTGTTAGTGCCGTTTTTTCTACAAACGTAAAATAAGGCGAAAGATTTTTATCTTGTTACGCCAAAGAAGTATAACTTCTAAAGGTGTACATATATACACACACACTATTATTTTTATTTTTCTTTGTTTAACTTTATTTAAATCATTTTAACTGTATTTATATACTAAATTAAAAAAAAAACTGAATCTGATATTATTTAAATGAATAAATAATCGGCTGATTTGAGTTTTTTATACATTCTTTTTGTACATATGACATGAGAATAGTTACTGGGTAATCTCTAGCATTGTCTTTTTTTTTTCAATTCGACTAACATCTGCCTACGACTGTGTTCGCATTAAATTACAATACATACGTTTAATAAACATAACAAAATATTGCCCAGTGCGCTATCTAGTCGCTATATTCACCGTAAAAAAAACACCTTGTATCACAAATCTCATAGTGTTATGGATCAAACGGTGTTAAACTGTATCAATCTCAGATCTTGCACTATTTATTGCCTAAGAAAAAAATATTTCCATAACTAGAAGACTAAACAGTTATTTAATGTTCATTTTCAGTACTAAAGTTATGGTGTTCGAGTTACAAAGTTATTTAAGTAATGCCGCTTCGTTGGGCATTTAAAAACATGGCAACGGAAAAATCGAAATAAAAAAGTAAAAAGTAACGTAGAATCATTGGTCCAAAAATTCCAAATCGAATGCTCATAGTTCAAGTCGATACGTGCAGTTGTTCTGACATAAATGATCCTCCAAGGAATTATATTCGCATTTGTACATTATACATATTATTGTGTATCTTTTAAATATTTTTATGCACAGATAAAAAACATAGTTCAATGCAAAAAAAAACATATACTTTGCTAACAGCACTTCTTTGTAAACAATGTTACTTGTATAATTCCTCTCACCTGAGCATGCGGCACTACATCGTTTGCCCCATTACACAAATCGGTTATCGCCTAGCATTTATATCGTAGTATCTTAAAACTTTAACAATCAACCTTACATTAAACAAACATATTGTAATATTTGCTTTTCAGAGATGAACTAAGTACCTAAGAAATATAACTAATTATTCCTTTTATTTAAATTCATGTAGTAGTTTTTGTGTGCAGCACACACAAGGGCAAGTCTATCATTGTATTTACATAGAAGATTCTTGAAATTTCTTCCCTAATTATTCACCTGAATAAGCGATAACTGTTCCATGCTCTGCCGCCGGACTCTTAGCGCGTTGAATGGCGTCCGAGGTCCGTTCTCATCATCGTTGGGAGACACTTGAGCTGGCGGAGACTCCGAATCCGGCGGCATGCCCAGCACCTTCCGCAAGTCGTCAATGTTCATCTGCGCCGTCGCCATGCCCAGAACGTCGCCCAACTGATGGTCATACAATACTTATTCATTCGCAATCCCGGAATTTGAGCAGACGATAGGCCTTTTTAAGCCCGCCTGTTGGTGCGTTCCGGCAGCTACACATGAGAGCCAGTTCCTATAGGTTTAACGTCTTCACCACAATAAGCCACGTCGTCAAATGCTAGAACCTACACGGCACTAAAAAGAACAGAACCAGAAGCTACTTTTATATACGTACTACAGAAATATGTCCAGTATAAAAATTAAAACTTATATCAGATATATAGATAGCTAAGGCCGGAAAATTCTCACATTTCTCACAAAAAATACATAGTAACTTTTTATGTTATGATAACATCAATGTTAGATAATAGTAACTCATTTTTTTTTTTTGTAAAATATGCTCCATAATTAAATGTATGAAATACGTAACACAAAAATTAATAACATAAAAGCAAATACTTATAACTGGAGTTAATTATCTTATATTCAATGTGATTTTAACGTTACATTTATGATTATAACATTTTATGTCAATGAAGGATGCTGAATTTTTGCCTACAGTTGGGAATTTCAAGTAGCATTTCAGTTTATATTTTTATGGAATAAACTTGTTAATCATAGTTTATGATTTGTAAAAGTTAGCGAATTAATCACTTCGCAAATTCCTGCCACCAGGAGAGTTATAATGTTTGAGTTACTCTTGAAATGAATATTGACATTTTTGATATTATTTGCTCCAGCAAAAAATGATTATTTTGGCGGCGTCACTCCCATATACAAAAAATGAAAGCAAATCACCTCTTTAGAAATATTGTAATGTTCATTGGCATAGTATAGTGCTTTTTCATGATTGCCAAGCGCAGCATGGGCGTTACCGAGTGACCAGCACGCTCTGCCTTCTCCAACTCGGTCTTGGAGTTTCCTTGCGGCGGTTAAATGGCGCGCGTGATACTCTTCAGCGATGCGGTACTCTCGCAGGAGGGTGTATGTATTTCCCAAGGAATAGCAAGCTTGGGCTTCAACCGCCGCGTCACCTAATTCCTCAGCTAACGCCAGAGTACGTCTGCGACACAAAACATTACGAATTTATTATTATAGATCAATATACCAGTCAAACAATAATTCTATAAGATTTAATACAATGTTTCACCACAGTAATATGTAACAAAAATTTCTCATTCATTTATTTATTAATACCTGATAATAACATATTTAAACTTTCCCTTTTTCTATGATTAACATTACTTCAAGCCACTTTATACCACTTCAGAAAATCATCCTCTAATTAAGTTTAACTTAAAAAATTAAATAAAAACAAATATAGATCATAAATACTATGCAACCCTAATAACGCTCAGCAATTTTATTTGAGACAGGCGAAACATTTTGTAGGTATTGCAGAAAATAAATTGCAAAAATCAATCACTCACTATATGAAACGACTGAAGCTGCAAGTTGTAGGAGTAGAGAAAAATTAATAGAAAATGACTTCCAAACAACATTGTTCAAAGGAAGTTGAATTATATCAGTGTATCAACTATACAAAGTGTATAAAAATATTAGAAAACTTATGCAATTTACAATGTGGTAATCTGAATAAAATTTTAATTTTTAAATCAATTATTACTAAATTGGAATTTTATTAATATAAATGTCATGACCAGATCATGTTATGTAAAAATGTAGGCAGAGACAAAACAATTCAGTACTGTTTTCTCTTCTGTTCCACAACCAATTTTCTTCATTATTATTTGTTTCGTAGCTATTGACGAACTTTAGTCATATCAATATATTTTTTAAGCTCGTTTTTATCGTAATATTGAAATTTGAATTATTAATTAGTTATCGACAAATTTCGGTCACTCATATATTAAAATTAGTATATCTAAAATTTTGGTGTTGGACACCCCATTATAGACCATTACGAAGGTTGGAGCAGTTAAATATTTTTGTCATAAAGCAAGTGTAACTCGCCCCTAGGTGACACTGCTTCGATTTTTATACTGTACAACAAGTGATCACTATAAAAATTGGTATGTGTAGGTAAATATTTAGGTATTATTGTAGGAATAAGGAGAATATATACACAATATCCATTTACCATAACTCAACAATATATTACAACAAAAAGTAATTATAACAAATAATATCAGAAATGCGTGCGGAACCTTGTCTTGTCATGAATAATGGGTTATGGAGAAGTATTCTATCAGGAATTTATATTATGTTCAAACAATTGAATTTAATTTTTCACACTATAATATTCCTTTCATAACATTCTCGTATGCTATATAACTTATGTGTGTCATATCAGTTAAACTAAATAAATATAATGAATAAATTGTACACAGAAATTTTATTTGGGTAACAATTTTTTTTCTTCATCAAACCAAATAATATTCTATCAATCCAATGTAAATTCACTAATAATGATATTTAAGAAATGTAACCTTTTTATCGAGACTCTCTAAAAAGGTATAATATAATGTACAAGTAGGAACATATGAAAAGATAAAAGTAACAAAAATGCAACCAAACTTTTTATTTTTACGAACTTTAAAAATCAACATATTTATATACACATAATAATGTAGATGATTTATGTCTATTATTTACACATGCACGTGTTATATGCTTGTAGTTGACTTACAACACATTTAATTAAAAAGGCGACGACTATTCAGAAATTTTATTATATTAAATGTAAGAAAAAGACTGTTGGGGAACTGACACTTTGATCGTGACAGTTAATAAGTCGTCAACTTGCACAAATAATTCGCTAGCTACATGTGAACTACAAAATATTCTATCACCAGACGACTATAGATATGTCACATTAATATATCTTTTGCAAACAGAACAAGCTTATAATATATTCGAAGCCGCCCACAACATCCAAGCGAGTCGGTACCGAGTTATTGTCCTTAATAATTACAAGTAAAAAGGTGATTGTATAAACAGTTAAATAGCCCAGCATACGACATAATCGACATACTTGTAATGTTCTGCAGCATTCTCAAACTGTCCAAGGAATATGTGTGAGTTGCCGAGGTTGCTGTTAGCACGTCTCTCGGCTGGCTTGTCTCCAAACTCTTGTGCGATATGTAATCGCTCCGTGTGGTACCGGATCGCGCGAGAAAAGTCGCCAAGGAGGTAACACGTGTTCCCCAAGTTGCCACAGGCTCGACCCATCGCTTGTCTGTCGCCTAACACACGCATTAGTTCTAAATTTTCCCTAGAATCCACAAAAAAAAAATATATATTAGATGATTAGATGATTTCACCTGATTTTAAAAACAGGCTTCTCATCTTTGGTATGATAATGTAACCTTTTTACTTTCATATTTACTAACATTAAATTAGACAACTACATTTAATATCTTTATATACTTACTCATAGTATGCAACAGCTTGCATCAAACACTCCCGAACCTCTTGTGGAAAATGACCTGGATCATTTTGACCCACTCGTCCCAGCTGTTTACCTTGAGCATGGTATACATTTCCCAGGTTATAAAGCGCTCGACCTTCACTCAGGCGATCACCTAACATTCGTGATATTTCCAGATGCCTCTTGCAACATTGTATTGCTTCTGTGAACTTGCCCATCACTTTCAAAGTATTACCGAGGTTGCCCGAGGCTTTCGCTTCACCTAATTTATCATTCATAGTCCTAAAAAAAATTAACAGTTTAATAGTCAAACATTATACTAAGCGTAATTGTTATAATACTTTTAAGTAACCATCTATTATTTTCCATACTATTTCCTATACACTAATAAACCAATATGACAATTATTTTCAACTATTATCCAATGGACACATTAACAAAGGAAATGATACCAAATGCTCACTTTGCAGTATGACCATGTCATAACAATAAAAAGGCAACTGAACATCAATCTATATATTCTGTCAATATTTATGAAGATCTGTCTACTGTCATACTCATTCACACAGTTTTTTATATAGAAATTTGTTACCCCAGTTCTTTCAATCTTCCTGAGGATATTTCGAGCTCTTTCTTTAATACAAACCATATCCTGTCAATTATACACTCAACATTAGTCGAATAGCATTAGCAATTGATTTTTAATGATGTAAATACCTTTTCAAAGTCCATTATTCCCTAATAACTCTTTTATAAATTTACAAAAAAGTCTGTGATGGTATTATTTTAAGAATAGCTTACTGTATAGTAAACCCATCTATCATCTAAAAACATGGTCACATACAATGAGCTAATTGAAAGGCTATTTAGACATATACAGTATGACCTTATCAAATTGAATACATTAGTTACCTTAAACATTTCATGCAGCATAAGTATATATATATTTTATTATCAGGGCAGGACAAAGTCCGCCAGGCCTGCTAGTTTAATTATTAAATGTACCACTGCTGAGTAAAGACTTCCAACAGGAAGTCATTACTCTAAAAATGATGCTAACTCCAGTATACCGTCAATGATCTCTAAATATGTATTCTTTTAATTGAAAACTGTTGGATACTATGACAGTTTTATTTTTAAACTTATTCCAAATACATTTTCAAAAACACAATTTCATATTTTTATAACATAATTAGCTGGGGTCCGTGATTTTTTCTCTTGCACAAATCATTTTCTAGTTTCATAGTTAATTTTACCTGGATTGACCATGACAATTGTTTACCGAATTCATGTAGCATCTTTAAATTTAACTGTTACGCCCTCAAGAAAAAACATTTCGATATGTAGCCTAGGTAATACTCAGGAGACCCATATATCTTTCTGGAAAAGTGCTACCAAAATCTGTTTAGTCATTTCGGATTAACCACAGGTAGTTCAATTTTATTTATTCTATTTATAAGTATAGATATCATAATGATTCTATAAAAGCACTCACCTAGCTAAAGTCAGGTCATGCTTATGGTACTGCATAGCCTTGTTATAATCGCCTAGATAAAAGTATGCATTTCCAAGCTGACTATAGATGGCACTGAGAGTACGTAAATCATCAGTACCAGCCTGAATGGCTGCCTGAAAGAAGGCTACACCAGCACGGCAATCACCAGCTTTACACAGCCTTTCACCCTCGAGGGCAAGTTCCAAGCACATAGAACCGCCATCACAACTCTGCAAAAAAATGTTACTCCAATTTATCTAGTTATAATATACCTAGTATGTTTGATGTTATTAAGCTTGCATTATTGTAACACATATATTATGTTTTGCAGTAATAATGTGCAATTTATATTTACTTTGCCCTTTTTCAAACTATTGATTAATTGTGGCCAGTCTGTAATTAAAACTGGATCACGATATATTTTCATCATCTAAATACAAGGACTCCTACACAAGTAAAAACTAAAAAAGATTTAATTTTATAACAAACTATGAGAATACTTTAAAACTTTACTTTCTTTTTTACAAATTATTTATATTTAACTATACACAATACGGAAACATAACAGAAAATAGTTGTTTCTAAAGGGAAAACAACAAAAAGGGTGATAAGGGACTACTCATATTCACCTATTACTTTAAAATAATACACTGCATGAAATATGCAATATTATTATAAATTCTATTAAAAAAATTTCTTTGTATAAATAAATATGCAACAAAGCCTATTATACACCTCTGTAGAGCACCAATACCAAATTCCTGTTAATATTGACAACGATACAGTCTACTAAGCATATGTGTCAATTATGTTTCTTTTGGTCCATATACATGTTCATTGTATGGAACTGTATAGTGGGCTGAGACTATCATGCATATGTGATTGCAACATAACTTGATATTGTCATAATGCTGCCTGTGTTACTTAATCATGTTCCACATCACAAGCTCTGGTGAAGTTTTTATATTATCACTGGGTATTGTAAACAACATTATGTTATATAAACATGCTTTATATACTATTACTGCAGCATATTTTTTTTTTTTAAAGAATATTGTCCATGTAACAAATATTATTTTGCATTAATATTAAAGACTAAATACTTAATGGTTAGAAAAGTACAATATAAGAAAAGGGAGGAATAGTAGGATGTGCTGAATTATTCATAGTTATGCTACTCATCTTTAAACACATGAAGATGAAAATGTCTGATAAGTAGTGCATACGTCAAAGGTGATATCAAAATGCAATGTACTTTTTCAGCATGTTTATAGCAGTTCCATTTCAAACGGTAATAATATCATGACTAGTAAATAAGAGTTGCTTAAACAAAATTACAATAGTAATGCAGATACTGTCACAAATTGGAATCATATTAAGGATATAATTAGTAAGCAAAATTAGATAGTGATACACTTTAAAGCCTGACAGTCACTCTACAGAACATGTCTTAAATAAAGTAATCAGACAGGTTGTGCAAGGTGAAACTCACTCTTGGAACACACCACTATAAGGTGACATATTTTATGTATGTCCATTAATTGTAGGAGCCCACTCGTGTTAACTTTAAAAGAGTCTCTATTTACATAAACTTTTTCACAGGAATTAATGATACACTATGTAGTTATAATTAAATACTAATCATTTTAACAATAAACTTGCATAATATATAGATGTGTATAGAATGTAAATAGTATATAATGTAATCATAAATATCTACAATACATTTATAATTTATTTGTTACTTGTGTTACAGTCTACATGTAGGTCAATTAAACGTTTGTGATAACATTCGCTTGTAAATGATTTCGCAAATAGATAACTGTTTCGTCTGTATCAATTACGCTGTTCAATAACCGACTAAGTAATTTTCTACTTGTTGCATACCCAGCCACAAGAGCCTGGGAACGCACCAGACCAGTTTCCGTATTAGGTTCCCCTTTACAATGATAATGAGTCACCCGCTAACGTCATTTAACAATATGCTACAGGGCATGGAATATTTGATTAAACTGTAATTACTATTAATAAGAAGTACAATTTTATTTACACTTTCTAACATAACTTGATAAACAAATTTTAAATAGTTAACAGTAAACTCACCTGTGCGTCCGTTGACAGATTCTCTGCACTCGCGCTCACAGACATAATTTTTTAAACAAAAACAAACAAAAATAAGAAAACGAAAAATTAGATCACTCAATACGCATAGTTATTTTTTTTTACGTTGCTTTGTTTCTTTTGGGCGTGTACAATGGAAACTTCAAATTTTTGTCACAACATAATTCCTCTTTACAACGGACGACAGGATTTACGTTTCGCAGTCGAAGACTGTCAACTAGGGTTGGCAATTTGATATCTATTAGTCGACAAATCGAGTTTTTGACTATTATATCATATAAATTATATTTTCAATACATGTAAAGGATCACTGATACTATAAAATCGGGATTTAATTTTTATGTTTAGATAAATATAAACCCATAAAATACTTATTTATAATTAGTCCAATGTTCTCAAATACGGGACAATTTTTGACTTAATGTAACATAAACACAATAGATGGCTGTATGACCTCAATTCAATTCACTTCATCTACCCTTTACAAATATAATACAATATTAATAATAATATATGTATATATATATAATAAGATTTGTTGAATATTTATATATTTATGAATTTTTTGTAAGCTTAGAAAAAAATATTTTATTTTTTTTACTTTAGGCCTCCGAATCTCCATTTTTTTAATAAGGTAAATGAACATATTTAAATATAGAGATTTGCAAATTAAAAATTGTATTCTAGCAGGTGATATTTAATATGTCATAGCAGCGACAAATAACAATTATGTTACAATATTATAATGATCAATATTTTTGTCTCTGATATATTTTTTTGTTAAACTGTATTTTTATTAAAATTATTAATATGATCAAATAATAGAGATTAAGCAACAAAATAGGTTTTACGTTATTTTACTTATACGGTCTAGTTCTCATCTTTATAATATTTGTAGATTTCTAGATGTTACTTAAGTATGCAGACAGTTCTTTAAAGATAGGATGGGCATTATTGTCTGTAATTTACTTGACTTTTATAACGTTAAACAAAATGCAATAAAAATAAACAAATAATAAAGAGCATGTTTTTGAAGTTTCCTTAGGACTTTGAAACTTTGATTCGCAACTTTATTGTGTGATGAAAAGTGGTAGGGGCAAACACTGTCTCAGGTAGAGTGTTGAAAATACCGGTTTTCATCTGATCCCCGAAGTTAAGCAACATTGGGTGCGGTTAGTACTAGGATGGATACACTAGGGACGTTGCCTTTTTTTTGAAATTGTACACTTCTTATGAACTCATGTAACATCAAGATGACGAAACATTGATTAGTATGTTATATTTTTTAATACATATAAAACTTAAAAAAAAACTAAGTCTTGAATTTTAATGAATTGAATATACGGGACATAATTGAATTAAAAATAATTCTTTCGAGAAGAATCACATCCCTACTATCATGAGTAACGTTGCCGGTATAATTGTTAAAATTCCTCAAGTATGTGAGTCTAATTTCCCAAATTTCTGGAGAAGTAAATAATGTTATCAAATATGAAAAATGAATTTCAACAACAATAAATATTAGTTATGCAAGTGTTCTTATCTTTTGGTGTGACTAATGTTTACCTGATTGGGATTATACTGACTTATGCGCTAAAGTTAGAAAGCAGTTTCCGATTTAACACATATATTTACAAACTTTCCAAAATAGAAGTTTTCTGTAAGAACATTAATAAGTGGATTTAAAATAACAGACTTTGCAATTAACTACCTTTTATGCTGTAATCGCAAAGGGTTTTTACAACTCGTTAATCTAGTTAAAAAATGTACAAGTCATGGTATAACGAGAATTAAGGATGTAGAATATTAAAAAAACGATTTCAATAATTGATGCAAGGTCTTTTTAATTAATTAATTGAACTCTTAACTATCCAAAGATTAACATGTTATAAAATCATTCCATTTTCGTCTCAAATTGGTAATCCACAATAAAGTAAAAATTTCTCTCAGGTTGCAAAATCATCTTTCTATCGGGAACTATAGTATGTCAAGTAAATTTTGTATGATAAACACTACAACAGTTTTCCTCAATTTTGTAGCCGCTCTGAATATAATCATAAGTTCAAGCTTGCGTTTAATATTGTCAAGAATACAAGAGACAATACAAAGTCAAAATAATGTTATCGCAATCTAAAATTAGTATTTATTTATCCTGACGTTGTCTCGATATTATACTAATAATGTAGAAAGACCCATTACTCTTTTTCAATTTGATTTACTTTCTGTACGACAACAGATTACGACAGGGGTGCAGAAGTTCTGCAGCTTGCTAACATCCTTTGTAATTCAGTGACTATGGATCGTTTGCATACACTATGCATCGAAGCCTTTATTTATGTCTTTATTTATCCATACTTCACCATCCTTAGGTCTGCTAATCTACAACAATTATACACTTTTATGGAAAAACAACCTTACAACCAACACCGAAATTAATAAGAAAAGAGTAATGGTCGAATTGAGACCACATATATACCTAGCTGTCGACCGTTTGTTTAATTATACTTTGTCGAGTTCCAGTTGGGATCAGGTAGTATGAGTGAATCTATTCGATTATCAACTATTACTTTCATAGAATTTGAAATCGATAGTTGCATAGTTGTGCTGTACAGATTTATAAAAAAAAAACTTTTACTGTATTAATAATTTATTAATACGTCATTAAGAGCCTTTCTTCAACGACGATTTCGTCTCGTACGTATTTTTACCTCTGGCTGGTAAACGGTTGATATCAATGATAACAACTAATATTTCACATGAGTATTAGTTCCTAAAAATCATTTTGGCAGTTTACAGTACGGCAGCATAAAAAATAAATTTTCTACAAGTCAAGACTCGCATTTGGTTGCTTTGATTTAAATTAGTTTTATGTAAGTGTAATAATATTCACTTGATTCAGTTTAGACTTGTAAAACAGTTTTACGTATTCTTTCTATGATTGTTGTTTACAGTAGCAAATTACAAAATGTATCCCTACTTGTAAGTTGTACTGAGTATTGTATCTAATAGTTTTATGTATTTTACTTACTACTTTCAAAATGCTACAGATCTATTTATCTACCTTTTTCTAAATTATATATTTTTTCGTAGGTTTTGAATAAAATTGTACAATTGTATAATATTATGTTGATAGCAGTCATTGGTTCAACGTTTGGTTTGGTTTCATAACTACCAAAAGTAGTATTTTATAGAAAAACTAATGTTTCCTTTCAAAACGTTATTGTTATGCTTTACAGGATTTTTCAAATCTCTTTGTGCAACTTATTCCAAATCTTGTAAAGTTTGAAGGTGTCAGCAATGATGACAATGGGAGCGACATGAGCTTCCTCACTTTAGAAGAATTCACAGCAGATAGAACCACCTAATATTATTAATTTTAGTTGTTAAAGGCTTTGTTTTGTGTTTATTATTTTATAGTATCTTGAAATATAATGTAATTGTATGAAACTCTTTTATTTCTGAATAAGTCTTGAAAATTATTTTGTAAAGTAATAAGTATAAAATATTGAAATTTATCATTATTTTCAAAGTATAATTATAGTTTATGAATTTCATTGGTATCTGGTTATATTGTAACAAGCTCATTGTGTGACTGATTAGTATAGAAAGTGTCCTGTAGTAGATAGGAGAAAGACTTTCTCAAGTCATGATATTTATACCTTTTTTTAAATTGAACATCAAGTAATTTTTAGAAATTAATATGACCAACAAGGTTGTCATGTATTTGATATAATACTGCTATCCTTGCAATCCTGTTATAAAAACAAAAGCAAATGTTTTCTCTGGTTAGCTGTTTACTTCTCTTATTTTTCTTGAGTAGGCTTATGACTAAAAATAGTAAATTAAATATACAAAATAATAATCTGAGAGAAATATGATACTACTATTTGGAAGGAAGAAAATATTTTTATTGCAGCAGGTACAAGGCCAACACAGTTGTCAAAATATTGCAAATACACATATTACAAACGGTAAATAAAAAGTTAAACAAGATATTATAACTATGCCATAGTACTGCTATAAATATTTACAGAATATTTGGATATATACTTGCATTATATTTTTTCTACCTTATGCAAAAGAATAAATCCAATTGATAAATTGTAAGTTTCATAGTTTAGTAAAAAAAAGTTCTGAAAAGTATAAATGAAAAAATTATTTAATAATGCATTCTACATAAAAAGTGTAAACAATAATAAAAATAACTTTTAATTTAATAATTTGTTATTATTCTAATTTTATTATAAAATTGGATATTTTTTTAAAACTTATACTGCCACAATGTCCCTTGACCCGTGCACAATAACTTCAACGACGATTTCGTCTCGTACGTATTTTTACCTCTGGCTGGTAAACGGTTGATATCAATGATAACAACTAATATTTCACATGAGTATTAGTTCCTAAAAATCATTTTGGCAGTTTACAGTACGGCAGCATAAAAAAATAAATTTTCTACAAGTCAAGACTCGCATTTGGTTGCTTTTTTAAATGATAAAAAACCATTACTAAAAAAGTTTTTAGTTCCTATTAAAAAATTGCCTTTTTAGATGTTATATCGTCCACAATCAGTTGTCCGCGTTAATCCGATAAAAAACTTTTGTAGACCTTAGTCATTCCAATAATAACTCGAAATTAGAGTTTGTTAGTTCTTTTGATATGTGTACAAACCATCCCATATATCATAACACATGACGATAATGTGTTCCCACACGTGCATTTATTATGACCATACACAAAAGTTCCTAGTGATATGGGAGCAGCATTATATGTAAATATCGTAAGGTAAATCAATTTAACTTTATTTTGTATAAAACTTTACGGCTGTATTCAGAGCGTTCAAAAATATGAATGGGAACTTGTATATTGGTGTTTGTTACAACGACTAGCAAACGCAAGGCTCGTAAGAGGGCCGCCTGCGCTGTCGCTCGTGTACTCTTCAACGTCGAGTTCGAACTGGGCCCGTATGAAATTAATCCCTTTTTTCGCTAATTTAACGAGCTCTTCCATTAAACAGCGAGTGTATCTGATTAAATGGAGTTGGGCTCATTATTTGTAACCGATTAGAAAGAAATATATATTTAAATAGTTTGGTATTGTTTTTACCAGTTACCATTCTCCTTTGTTGTGGACTTTAAGGACCGTTCACAACGTACGGTCTTACTTATAGGGAAGAGGGGTGTCGCTTACTGTGATACGATGTGACAAGATTGAATTGGAGGGCGTCTAATGAAATGTGATGTTCGCAGTTCATCAAACAATTATGTAAATTTTTATGATTTTTATTTTTATATTTTTTTATTATAAAGTTATTCGTTTCATATTTATAAATATACAAATATTTTATATATATATATATATATGTGTATACATGTATGAGGGGATCTATCATCCGTAACGCAATATTGACAGGAGGGACGAAAGTGGGAAGAAGGTCCAAGTTAAAATTCTTATCAATAAACTAGTGGAAGGTAGACGTTGATGGCAATCGGCCAATAAGTCATGTGTTCAGGTTGCCCTAAAAATTCGCTGTTTATCCTCTCATTCACGGAGAACGATGTTATAGGCGTAGTACAAGTAACTTACAGAAGGTGTCGTACCTACAAATGTATTTGAAAGAACATTTCTATAATACTACATCATAAAGTTTTACGTATCTTAAATCAGAATTTAAAAACGCGTCCGGAATGCGGGTATCAACAGATCAACAAGTGATTTTTTTTCTAGATACTATTGACTCCTAGATGACAAGGTAATAGTAAGAAAACACTCCTCAAGAACTTTTGATACCGGGTTATACACACCGTAACACAATAACGGTATTATTTTTATTAAATTTGATTACATATTTAATCTCTTTACTTACTTTCTGTTTTTTCGCTCTATCTACACTGTAGCGACACACATACCTACATCAAACGTGGTATGTGTGTACTACAACAATGCAGGCGAAAAATCAGCGGCACTACAAAGTCCGAAATTAGTTGGCTTAAGAACGCGACTAATTAAGACTTGCCGCCCAGGTGGCGGCCACATGTTACCTGGGATCAACTATAATATTACCGACAAACTCCACACACAATGCGGTGAATTGTTATAATCCCGACTTTTAATCTTTATTATTTTATTGCAAAGATGTTTATTGTTAATTCCTAGTTTTACTTTATAACTTCAATATTGTTTGCGTATTTATGTCTGTATATTGTTTTCTCTGTAATTCTTGCACGTGTTCTGTTTCTATCCCATTTAAATATAACCTGCTCAGCTTAATAAAGAAGATTCGTAGTCCAGCTGCCAAAGCGATTACTAGTCTACACAAACGGAGTCAGTTATTTTATTTCAACCTTCTGAAGTTAGCAAGTGGTAATCACGCTACCACTTCCGCTAAAGTAGTGACGCGACGCCGCTCGCGCGTCCTAAAACACTGTTAACCTGGCAAGGCGTCTACAGTTTCACCGGATTACTAAGGAGAGCGCTTAAGGCACTCGTCCGATTTTATATAGGCAACCAGCATAAGGTTACATTACTCTGTGGGGCGCACTGCGCGCCTCGGCTTGGACTGTCACCGAAGACCCTTACCGATACTTACTTTCCATGAATGTTCACTCCCTTATTACTTTTTTACCACGTTAAAAATAAAGTAATCAGTGAGTCAATCCATCTTTATGCATATATTATAACACAGCAAAATGTCGTTTAATTATTCTTTGTTGCACGGGCAAATGCAATGCTACATATACCTTTTTTTTGCCACGGGTATTAAGAGCATGCCATTTTCCTGACACATTTTACCTAATGTAGAAAATATGTCATGGTAGTCCTACATGATAGAGATTTTCAACAAAGATGGCACTCAGCACGAATACTTCCGTCACTTGATCTCTCAAAATGGTTCTGAATTGTAATATTTGGGTGCTTAATTTTTTTTTTAACTTCGATATTTAATCAAAGCAAATTAGAACAAACATCAAGTTAAACTATTTACACACACACACAAAGATAATCACTTATTGTTAAAATAAACATGATTTTTCCTATTAATATTTACTGAAATTAGAATGCAATTAATAGACTTAATCCAATATTTATACGGTTTACACAAAGTCTTCAAATATATTATGCACTATAGTTTCAGGTAATAATTTGTACAAGCCCTGCCAGGTTAACAATGTAGTCAGTTCGAAAAAAAAATCAGGTATAAATCCCAAAATATAAATATATATAACACTGTGCTACATTTTGTACCATATTTAATAAAAGCGATTTATAGTATTTTCGCTAAACAAAATATAATAAGTAATCCATCCTATGAGCTAAAACCACAATTTCAAAAAACACCTCACCGAACTAAATATTTGCTATGTATCGTATTTAGCAGCCTATGATATATAATTGCTATAGCTAAAACCGTATTTCGCAGTAATCGCTGAAGTTGAAGAATTTCGTTACAAAAAGAATTCAATACATTTGACGTATGCAGTTAGTTTTCGTTGAATTTCAACAATGATTATTTTCAACCAATCACAGTACCTGATGTACTTCGATTTACAAAGTACTGAAAATATTATTTAGTTTACAAACTGTGTTATTGTTATTCAAATAGTGACTGACTACTATGGTATAACTTGTCAAATTGAGGTTAGTGATTTCTGAAATTAACGTAATTGCTAATGAATATATTGACCACCACTACTTATACCATTGATTTCGTAAGACTCAAATCACTATGGTAAGGGGAATTCTTACAACTGTGTTGTCATCGTTTCCAAATTTCATAAATGTCATACTATCGAAACCGTGTTTTCACTCCATATGAGAAATAGTCCTTTATGGTACTAATTTTTAACAGTAACATTATTGGCAAAAACCGCGAAAATGACAAGAAAGATATAAGGATCCATGAAGAATAGAATGCTATCGGTCATACACATACAATATATGTGGTAGGTAAGTCTTTTGTTTATACGAAACCTAACACTTTGAATGAAGCGGCGCTTATATAAATTCAGCTGAGTCAGACTATCAGCACAATAAAGACTAAATTCTATTTTTATATGGATAAAATCATATTAGATATTGTGGTATTGTAAACCATTAAACATATTTTTAAAAGGTGTTGGAAAGTGTCTTGAATATTTAGTCGATTCTAGTCACTAAATACGATTAAAATGTCGCTTCTGATGACAAAATGGGTACGACTTTCTCTGTCTGTCGATCTGTCGAACTAACGTCGAGGTGGGCGATGGGATGGAAGGGCAGGATCAGTACTAACACCCCTTAAAAAGTACTGCATATCCGCATGTTGAAACTTATGTGTGTTCTTATAATAATGTAATGTATGTAATGTCAATGGAAAATTGAGCCACAAAATGTCTCTTTATTTAGCGAGAAAGATGCCAATTTGGCATTACTGTCTACTGGTAAGAAGATACTAAAGATCACATGGAAAACATCATACAACCAATAAGAAAGTGAAATTGAGTTATATCATGAAGTGAATCTTAATACCAAAAAAAAGGACATAAATTTTGGGTTAATCTTAACTGGACCTTCTTTACGTTATGCATAACACCAGAGAATATTTGTCTCCATACACAAAATCCTCAATGCGCTTGTTATATATTATAGGGCCATATAATGAAAAAATCAGAATGCAGTTCTCAAGACCTACTTTAACTATCTATTTTAGTGTAAAATAGGTAATTACATTATTCTCAAAGTGTGTTTCAACACACCACAATACTGTTACTCCTAAAAATTTACATTCCTAATTAATAGATAACAGGAATATTAAAACAATGAAATTGAAACAATTATATTTACTTAAGTATTTATTATTTGAGTTTTTACAACAATATCATATTCTTGTTAATAATACAAATGTGTTCATTCAATTTAAAAGCAATTATGAGTAAAATCATTGAAAATTAGTGATAATTGTTTTAAGTGTATTTTGCCTGGGAGGTAACTTCTCTGGATGCATAATGTTTGTGGACATTTCCTTTCTATCTTTCTATAGTATATCTGTAATGTATGTTAGTGTATATAAATATATATAAATAATTATCCTCATCATTCATACATTATACCAGTTTTGCATAGATTCTCTTTTTTAACACCCTTATTCACATTAGTCACGAGTTATGGTTATTGAACGATGCCTCTCAGTCAGGATGCAGGACGAGCACGCGGCTGGGATACATCTGGTGGCGCCGAGCGCACCCGGTGACAAGCACCGGCGCAGCCGCACCTGCTGGCGCTGCGATAGAGGAACGCATCCACCTAACAAGTACAAGTTCATTAAGTATAATTGTGACAATTGTGGTATGCAAGGACACCTATCAGCGATGTGCTCGAAAGGTAAAAAGGATATTGTCAAGCACAGGTACAAAATTTTTATTAATGAATCTGATTCCAATAGTATCTTAAGTGATATGTTAGTTTTATCTATTGAAAATAATACTAGTGATGCTCCATATAGTGTTAGGTTATTGTTAGACAATAAGAAATATTGAGTCCGGTGAAGCGGTGAAGGCCTATCAAACCAACAGTGTATAGTCAGTTCGAGAAAAAAACAATACGTAATTGCATTTTGAAGCAGCCGTCAGAATGCCATTTTACGGTAAACGTTTCTTGTACTTACATACAAATAACGAAAACAACCAAGTTTCTTTCATATATTGGTCATGCGATTATCTTTTTGGGCTATGTTAAGGTACCTGTTCAGTGAGGCAATGCCACACTGGTTGTTCTATAGACGATTTTTACTGTAAACGGACGTTTACAAGTGTTACAAGAATAAAAAAAAAAAAATGTTAAGGAAGAAAATTCGTGACTTAAAAAATCTAAAGTACTAGAACTATTTCCATTAAAAACTTTGGCTGTTGTGGGCCACGGGTTAATTTCAAAAGTAAGAGCTGCAATTTGACATCAATTTTTTTTTATATATTTGGAACCTATTCAAGATTATCCTGAAGAAAAATTTGAACATCCCTAAATAAGGACTACGCTCAGGTGATCTATAAAGTTGAGTAGTTTTGAAGTTTGTATGTAGAATGTAAGTTTGTTATCATAACCTGGTATATACTATGTATTATCATATATAGATTTTATATTACATCAGTAAAAATTAGCAAATGATGCATATCATTCTCTTAATCCTTGAGGGAGCTCAGCTGACTGTTTCACTATTTATAGCAATCATTTAAGTAAGTTCCTCATAATTTAAGGGTAAAATTGTAATTTATGGTAGTGTCATTATATATAAATAATATTATATGTAAGCAACATCATACATAACAAACCAGTTCCGCATAGATTGTGTCTTTGTCATCACACGTATTCACATTGGTGACGAGTTGTGGTTATTGAGCGATGCCTCTCAGTCAGGATGCAGGATGAGCACGCGGCTGGGATACATCTGGTGGCGCCGAGCGCACCCGGTGACAAGCACCGGCGCAGCCGCACCTGCTGGCGCTGCGATAGAGGAACGCATCCACCTAACAAGTACAAGTTCATTAAGTATAATTGTGACAATTGTGGTATGCAAGGACACCTATCAGTGATGTGCTCGAAAGGTAAAAAGGATATTGTCAAGCACAGGTACAAAATTTTTATTAATGAATCTGATTCCAATAGTATCTTAAGTGATATGTTAGTTTTATCTATTGAAAATAATACTAGTGATGCTCCATATAGTGTTAGGTTATTGTTAGACAATAAGAAATATTGAGTCCGGTGAAGCGGTGAAGGCCTATCAAACCAACAGTGTATAGTCAGTTCGAGAAAAAAACAATACGTAATTGCATTTTGAAGCAGCCGTCAGAATGCCATTTTACGGTAAACGTTTCTTGTACTTACATACAAATAACGAAAACAACCAAGTTTCTTTCATATATTGGTCATGCGATTATCTTTTTGGGCTATGTTAAGGTACCTGTTCAGTGAGGCAATGCCACACTGGTTGTTCTATAGACGATTTTTACTGTAAACGGACGTTTACAAGTGTTACATGAATAAAAAAAAAAAATGTTAAGGAAGAAAATTCGTGACTTAAAAAATCTAAAGTACTAGAACTATTTCCATTAAAAACTTTGGCTGTTGCGGGCCACGGGTTAATTTCAAAAGTAAGAGCTGCAATTTGACATCAATTTTTTTTATATATTTGGAACCTATTCAAGATTATCCTGAAGAAAAATTTGAACATCCCTAAATAAGGACTACGCTCAGGTGATCTATAAAGTTGAGTAGTTTTGAAGTTTGTATGTAGAATGTAAGTTTGTTATCATAACCTGGTATATACTATGTATTATCATATAAAGATTTTATATTACATCAGTAAAAATTAGCAAATGATGCATATCATTCTCTTAATCCTTGAGGGAGCTCAGCTGACTGTTTCACTATTTATAGCAATCATTTAAGTAAGTTCCTCATAATTTAAGGGTAAAATTGTAATTTATGGTAGTGTCATTATATATAAATAATATTATATGTAAGCAACATCATACATAACAAACCAGTTCCGCATAGATTGTGTCTTTGTCATCACACGTATTCACATTGGTGACGAGTTGTGGTTATTGAGCGATGCCTCTCAGTCAGGATGCAGGATGAGCACGCGGCTGGGATACATCTGGTGGCGCCGAGCGCACCCGGTGACAAGCACCGGCGCAGCCGCACCTGCTGGCGCTGCGATAGAGGAACGCATCCACCTAACAAGTACAAGTTCATTAAGTATAATTGTGATAATTGTGGTATGCAAGGACACCTATCAGCGATGTGCTCGAAAGGTAAAAAGGATATTGTCAAGCACAGGTACAAAATTTTTATTAATGAATCTGATTCCTATAGTATCTTAAGTGATATGTTAGTTTTATCTATTGAAAATAATACTAGTGATGCTCCATATAGTGTTAGGTTATTGTTAGACAATAAGAAATATTGAGTCCGGTGAAGCGGTGAAGGCCCATCAAACCAACAGTGTATAGTCGTTTCGAGAAAAAAACAGTAAGGAATTGCATTTTGAAGCAGCCGTCAGTATGCCATTTTACGGTAAACGTTTTTTGTACTTACAAATAACGAAAACTGCCAAGTTTCGTTCATATATTGGTCAAGCGATTATCTTTTTGGGCTATGTTAAGGTACCTGTTCAGTGAGGCAATGCCACACTGGTTGTTCTATAGATGATTTTTACTGTAAACGGATGTTTACAAGTGTTACAAGAATTAAAAAAAAAAAAAATGTTAAGGAAGAAAATTCGTGACTTAAAAAATCTAAAGTACTAGAACTATTTCCATTAAAAACTTTGGCTGTTGTGGGCCACGGGTTAATTTCAAAAGTAAGAGCTGCAATTTGACATCAATTTTTTTTTATATATTTGGAACCTATTCAAGATTATCCTGAAGAAAAATTTGAACATCCCTAAATAAGGACTACGCTCAGGTGATCTATAAAGTTGAGTAGTTTTGAAGTTTGTATGTAGAATGTAAGTTTGTTATCATAACCTGGTATATACTATGTATTATCATATATAGATTTTATATTACATCAGTAAAAATTAGCAAATGATGCATATCATTCTCTTAATCCTTGAGGGAGCTCAGCTGACTGTTTCACTATTTATAGCAATCATTTAAGTAAGTTCCTCATAATTTAAGGGTAAAATTGTAATTTATGGTAGTGTCATTATATATAAATAATATTATATGTAAGCAACATCATACATAACAAACCAGTTCCGCATAGATTGTGTCTTTGTCATCACACGTATTCACATTGGTGACGAGTTGTGGTTATTGAGCGATGCCTCTCAGTCAGGATGCAGGATGAGCACGCGGCTGGGATACATCTGGTGGCGCCGAGCGCACCCGGTGACAAGCACCGGCGCAGCCGCACCTGCTGGCGCTGCGATAGAGGAACGCATCCACCTAACAAGTACAAGTTCATTAAGTATAATTGTGACAATTGTGGTATGCAAGGACACCTATCAGTGATGTGCTCGAAAGGTAAAAAGGATATTGTCAAGCACAGGTACAAAATTTTTATTAATGAATCTGATTCCAATAGTATCTTAAGTGATATGTTAGTTTTATCTATTGAAAATAATACTAGTGATGCTCTATGTTAGTGTATATAAATATATATAAATAATTATCCTCATCATTCATACATTATACCAGTTTTGCATAGATTCTCTTTTTTAACACCCTTATTCACATTAGTCACGAGTTATGGTTATTGAACGATGCCTCTCAGTCAGGATGCAGGACGAGCACGCGGCTGGGATACATCTGGTGGCGCCGAGCGCACCCGGTGACAAGCACCGGCGCAGCCGCACCTGCTGGCGCTGCGATAGAGGAACGCATCCACCTAACAAGTACAAGTTCATTAAGTATAATTGTGACAATTGTGGTATGCAAGGACACCTATCAGCGATGTGCTCGAAAGGTAAAAAGGATATTGTCAAGCACAGGTACAAAATTTTTATTAATGAATCTGATTCCAATAGTATCTTAAGTGATATGTTAGTTTTATCTATTGAAAATAATACTAGTGATGCTCCATATAGTGTTAGGTTATTGTTAGACAATAAGAAATATTGAGTCCGGTGAAGCGGTGAAGGCCCATCAAACCAACAGTGTATAGTCGTTTCGAGAAAAAAACAGTAAGGAATTGCATTTTGAAGCAGCCGTCAGTATGCCATTTTACGGTAAACGTTTTTTGTACTTACGAATAACGAAAACTGCCAAGTTTCGTTCATATATTGGTCAAGCGATTATCTTTTTGGGCTATGTTAAGGTACCTGTTCAGTGAGGCAATGCCACACTGGTTGTTCTATAGATGATTTTTACTGTAAACGGATGTTTACAAGTGTTACAAGAATTTAAAAAAAGTAAAAGTTAAGGAAGAAAATTCGTAATTTAAACAATCTAAAGTAATAGAACTATTTCCATTAAAAACTTTGGCTGTTGTGGGGCACGGGTTACTTTCAAAAGTTAGAGTTGCAATTTGGCATCAATTTTTTTTATATATTTGGAACCTATTCAAGATAATCCTGAAGAAAAATTTGAACACCCCTAAGTAAGGAGGAGGCTCAGGTAACCTTTAAAGTTGAGTAGTTTTGAAGTTTGTATGTAGAATGTAAGTTTGTTATCATAACCTGGTATATACTATGTTTTAGCATATATAGATTTTATATTACATCAGTAAAAATTAGCAAATGATGCATACCATTCTTTTAGTCCTTGAGGGGGCTCATCTGACTGTTTCATTATTTATATCAATCATTTAAGTAAGTTCATCATAATTTAAGGGTAGAAATTCTAATTTTTGTTAGTGTCGTTATATATAAATAATATCATATGTAAGCAACATCATATATAATAAACCAGTTCAGCATAGATTGTGTCTTAGTTAACACCCGTATTCACAATATCCTTCAAAGATATAAAACAATCAGTTACTGCTGTTAATAACCTTTAGGATTTTACTGTGGGTATAAAAGCAAAGTCTGCAAAAGATGTAACTTAATCATTTAAGTCTACCAAAACACAGATATTCTTAGATTCAAATATGTTTAAAATCAAATCAATAGTATTACATTTAGGCCCTGAGAAGGCACTTATGAAAGTAAATACTACCAAAACATAAAGTTTTTTTTTTATATTTTATATCTAATGATGTATTAATTTTGATAAATCTATTTTAATTTTAAGGTTTGAAAATTGAACTTGGTTTAAAGAGTTTCTCTATACAATATGATATAATTACTAAATGTAAAGTAGTTAAAATTTCACAATATTAAAAAACTAAATTAAAGTGACTAAGACAAATAAAACAAACACATCTAATCACATTGCTACAAATATTTGTGGTTAAATTCTGATTTCAGTATTTATTTTACAATTTATCAATGCGAGAATAATATTTTTTTAAATGTCATTACCTTTTGGGCTTTACTTCGTGATTGAGAGTCCATTCGATGTCCGATTCTCGACTACCTTTCCTCCCTTATCTTTTTAATCAATTCTTTTATTTTTACAAAAATACGAGAATTAAATTCACAAAGAAATTACGGTTATTATTAAATATCTATTCATAAATATCAATGTGTGACAATGTAGAATCAATCTAAGCCATAGTTATTACCCGTCAAGTGAAAAACTTGGCTGATTGTGTTCTATCTACATTATTAACACTTGATCGTCATTGTCTTGCCCTTATCCCACCTAATTAGGTTGCTGTTAACTGTAAACGTAATTTACAAATCGCTCTACAAAGCGTTCGTAAATGTATTTAAATATACACTGTATAATCTCATAGTGTATAATCACTGCAAATCATAGACTATTAAGAGGATGGTGATACCGGAAGCAGTTGTAGTAATGTTCGTCTAAAACGACACGCGAAGAAGTTAATCCATACGATCAAACTGCCATTTGTGAAGTAGTCGATCAATAACCTATGCGTCAGACTTTTTTTACCATTCTATGCAGATGCGCAGAACATAAATTTAGGTACTAGCGGGACGCGGAAGAGGGGAACGCGGAGCAGGCTTACCCGCGCTCCTTCTTGTCTCTATAGCACTAACGCCGATACTAGAAATAGCAATTTGACATCGAATATACAATTATGATACACATTTTTTTTCTATCATGTTTATTTCCCAAGTTATGGTCTTCTAAAGAACAGTTATATTTGAAATTCGGATTTTCTGGAAGTAGTTTTCGAATTGAACAAATTTACAATAAAGTATTAAGTAGCGAATTATATGCGCTTTTAAAAAATAAAATGAAACTTGAATAATCTTTTTTTTTAATGTACAAATCTGGAAGTAAAATTTTCTAAACGAAAATTTAGTACCTTGGCCGATCAATATTCAATTCTCCTTTATATCAAAATCTAGCTTAAAATATAGTAGATATTTTAAAATGGGTACTGCAGTGGTAGTAGAGGTAGAATCGTAGATAGATTCATGTATACACAAGTCGCACTGCCCTGAGGTCTGGCGCTTGCCTAAGTAGGTTTAATTACAGATATCGCATTAAAATGACTCGATAAAAAAAAACGAATTTCATATGACTGTTCTTTAGAAGACCATAACTTGGGAAATAAACATGATAGAAAAAAAATCTATTCACATGCATCCCTACACGTACAATTAGCCTGAATATGAACGAAATTCAAAACCTCACCTATTTTTTCGTTGTTGGCTTCACGTAAAATGCCCCACTTATGTCTAGCAGTACAGCCGCATAATAATGTTAATAATTTCGCAGTCTTTTTTTCGATCTGTCTATACAGTTGATTTTTTTTTCGAACTGTCTACATTGTTGACCTGGCTAGGCCTCTACAGTTTCACCGGACTACTAAGGGGAGCGCTTAAGGCACTCACCCGATTTTATATAGGCAACCAGCACAAGGGCGCACAGTGCGCCAAAGTCTATTAGTATCCTCGGCTTGGATTGTCACCGAATATCCCGAGTCTAAATTAAGCTAAACTAAGCTAACTAAAGTATTATTTCATACATATATGAATTCGTGAAACATACATATGTACCAAGCATGTATGTTTCACGAACTTATACATGTATCTTGAATCTGCCTACTGAGTAACTCCGTTCGAAAAAGAGATTAAAAAACCAACTCACTCACTATGTGTGCCTACATACGTATGTGTTGCTACGGTGTTGTGTTGTAAAAACTAGTGCTTAATAATTTATTTAGAGTCGCTGTAGTCGTCGTGCAAGCAACTTGCTCGAGGGCTCCATTCCGGAGGATAGGGCCTCGGCTTGAGCCACTGCCGAGGGGAGCCTAGGCCAGTGAGCTGGAGTAAAATTCACAGTCAAGCCGCGGCGGCGTGATCTGTGTATACGCGGGTGTGGGCGCGCACACAGCTGTTTCGAGAGACGGAAGGGTATGCTAAAAGTTAGCTGCGGTTATTTCGTCCGGAGGATCTATAAAAATTTATCGCGGATGTCTTTTGTAACGCGGCGCGTTGGGTACGGTCTTTCCTTGTTAGTTACATGCTATTCGTATTTTTGTTGTTTTCTTTTAACAGATTTTATTAAATTAGCTGTCAAAGCGTACATGGCACTTCACAATAGAAGTCATATCTTCATTTCACATATGTATAATACTTCTGAAAATAGTAACATGTGCGTTATACTGCCACATCCCTTTTCTTGTACATAATGGGCAAGTATCCTGCTTGAATCATAATTAAATAGAAACATATTGTATTGTACTGTATAATATCAAGCGACTTCATTATATTGATTAATAAATGTCAATGTTATATTCCTATAATACAGTTTTGGTTTCGTTTTTTACCTCTCTTTTTAATATTCGTTTTTTTCAATTTATAGAAAAAATCGATAGGACAATAAAATGTTAGCAAATTAAAAGGATTCAAAGCATGTTTATCTAAAAATAATTGTATCTATTAATTTTTAAAGTCCTAATTAGCAGACTTGCTTTAACTGACAGCCTATTCACTGACTTTGGCAGTATTTGCTGCACTTTCTAATAAAATTTTATACAATAAATTATATAACCAATTTCTGAATCAGATGAGTCAAAATAACGAGTCCATAGTTCTAAACTTACAACCTGTTGATATTTCTGCTAATCAACATGCTTATAATTTAGACTAAAATTAATATTATTTATTATACTATAATTATTTATATTTGCAGGATTACATATAGGAGCTGTGATTACAGGAAGTTGATAACTACAGAGTAAGTCCTCATGTGCATGCCAGTAACATCTTGATGTTAACAAGGGTAAAATAACTGTAAGATCCAAGGCATTTTGCTTCCATGTATGGGAATCGACAGTTGTTGTAGGGTCATGATTCAACAAGCACAAATCATATAAAATCAAAATAACATCAGGAAGGATTGAACCTTATCTATCTATGGGATGGAATGGAGTCACGTGTTAGTATTAAAGGCTCTGGAATTTACTTAATTACAGTGTCAAACTGTATAATGAATATTAGTAGGAGAGGCAGAAGTATGACTGTAAAACCTTACAATCGATACAATTTCATTATTTATTTATATATTTGAACAGCTATATTTTGTAAACAACTATCTGTATATGATTGTAGCTGTTTATAGTTTTTATAATTTCTTATTAATATTGCGACATCATTATGTGTAGAATTAATATCTAACCTTTCTATTTTATATTCTTTAAATTTAAAACTTTCGATTTTTGTAACCAAGATTCAGTGATTATTAACACAATATGTTATTTTCATATAAATATTGTGAAAAGACACATTCATAACCTAATAAAAAAAGCATTTCATTTAAGTATATTGAGCTTATCCATTTTTATTAGTTGTACTTTTTCACTAGTATAGAAATCATTATTATTATTTTTATGCCAAAGGGCAGTATACAGGCAGACAACCTATTTGATGTTAAATGGTTACCATCGCCTATGGAGAACTGCAACACCAGGGGGCATCATTGATGTGTTGCTGACCTTGAAGTGCGTGTTTCAATCCTTTATTGGAGAGCCCCATGTCATGTCATAACAATTGTAGATATAATTAGATTTAAGTGTTTAACAAACTGTTTGTAAAACTTGTTGGATATGGTGATCAGCTTCGGACTTAGATAATTCAAATTCAATTTCTTCTCTTCATTTGGGGCACTCTGCTGAAATAGATATATAATTGCCATTACAATGTACACATACTGCATCTTTGACTGTTTGTTTGTTCACTCTTTATAGTGGTGATTAATGTTAGCTCCTAAAAGTGTGGCACACCCCTAATCAACTAGTAGTTTTGTCTGTGGTAGAACAGATTGCATTCATCTTATAGTCACTATGGTGTATAACAAATAATATGGTGGTTGTATTGATTAAAAAAACAAGTGAAAAATAATAAAAGGATTATTTCTTTCTTCACATACTCCCTATACCTCTGAATTATCTGCACAAATCAATCTTGTTTGTGCATTTTTACAACATGGCTATAATATAGACACCACAAGCACTGGCTAATTGGAGTTAGGTAAATACTTACCTCAAAGTACCAGTTATTTATATCGACACTATCCTGATAGTGTAGAACAGGAAAAAGTTATAGCTACTGTCTGTGCAGGTAGAAGCATGGCATTACCATTACCACGTCCATGGCGCAGCAAGCGCCGCACAGAAACGAATTCGTTATTTTTGGAAATACCATTTTATATTAGCATTCGACATATGTGTGGGGATACTTTGTATTACCCCAGCAATTTTAGTTACTATCGAACCGACATTACTATTATTCTAAGCCTTATTCGCTAAGGCAGGTCGTTCAAAATTTACCTCGATCTCGTACTTATACGCTTAATTCCTTTTTATTGTTACTTAGGAACTGTTCCGAAGGATATAAGGTCTCGTCATCTCTGTGCTCATCATTACTTTCGTAAATCACTAAGGCTGAGTCGCACCAAAATGTCGGTTATTATAACTATAACAATGACAAGAGCCACTACAGCTACATTGACCAAGAACTAGTTGTACCAAGGCCTATTGATAAAGTATCGATATTATTATTTCGAACTATCGATATTTGTATCTAATACTTTTGATGATACATCGATAGTTTGATGTTAAAATTTCGATATCGAAAGCGATATTTTTTTATCAGATCCTGTTTTATTTTGTGTCATACATTATTTAAAGCACACAATCATTGAGAACTAAATCTACTCTGCTTTATATATATTGTATTACGTTTTAGTTTTCCCTATTTATGTGTTTATTATTTTAAAACGAAATGTAATTTTGTATACATATACTTCTGTGCTTTATATATTGCTATAATATAACCTAACTTTATTTACTGATTTTATTTGTTACTGTTTTATATATCGTATTCTGTTTTATATAATGGCAATTCTTACAGAAAATAATACATTCTTAAATCAATTCAAATCGTGGTCTCTGAAAACTACCTACATATCTTAGTAACATGTACAGATCTATAATATATTATCAAGAAGAAAACTAGAAAATATACATAAGATAACGTAAACCCATTTATGTTGCTTTGTTTCTCTTATTTCATCATAGAGATAATAATAAAAAAACAGTTAACAAAAACAAATATAATTTAAAACCCGATGTAAATAAAAAGAATAATAAGGTAATTGTTATTTGTCTCTGCTACAATATGTAAATTGTATAGTCCGGTGAAACTGTAGAGACCCTGCCAGCCCAACAGTGTAGGTCAGTTCGAAAAAAATATATATATAAAATGCCACCTGCTACAATGCTATTATCAATTTGCAACAATGTTTTGTTATAAAATGTTAATTTTTTTATGAAAAAAATGTGGACTCCGAGGTCTAAAGAAGAAATTAAAAATCTGTGAATCTACATTAATTATTGTAATATTAGCTATCTTACAGCAAACAAACTTTTTATTTTTACGAATAGATGAAGGCAATTGAGGTCGTATAGACATTTATCGTGTTTAGGCTTAATTAAGTTAAAAATTATTCCACGTTTAGGTAAGTTCAGCAAATTGTAATTATTGTATGGTTTTATTTTTATCTAAATAAAAAAATCTAATCATGATTTTGTAGTGTCAGGGGTTAATTCTGTATAAAGTTCATAAAGTATCGATTTTCCTGTATTCAAAATTAAATTATTGATACATTGATGTCAAATTGCATCCCTAATTCTCTACCTTAACTTTGTATGTCTGTGGTAAATATCACAGAGTGCATTTGTATCTAGGAAAAGTTAAACGTGTGTATCAAATGTATGTACATACAAGTATTTCAAATCCTTATCCAATTCCCAAATCCAAAATTTCTAATATTTTGATTAAAGTAACTTCTTACGTTTTAGTAAACTTATATTATTTGTAAACATTGTATTATAATCCCTCTCGAAGCAAAACATTGACACTGGCAAACGGTTCTGCGGTGCTAAAACAAGAAGAAGAAGAAACGAGAGGTTATAAAAAATTACTGTTTTCGAATGTTTTCTTATAATGTACAGGAAAAACAAATGTTTATTGATATTTATTTATTTAATGTCTATTTTCATAGAAAGTGAAAATATGTCTTCTTCGACAAATTTTTCCATTATGTGGACGTATTTTAAGAAGTTTGTCCTGCAGTTTTTGGAGGGGAAAATTATAAAGGCAGCGGAAATACAAGCAACTCACTTAAAAACAATATCATCATGTATCATGCATATAACATCGACCCATGTAACAAACTAAAAGGTTTCGAACTGCCAAGAAGCAATTGATGCAGACTAAACAGACTGCGTATTAGGCACGGGCGATGTGCCGAATTCAAATACCGGTGCGGATGGGTTGACTCACCACCTTGTGACTGCGGGGCGGAAACGCAATCAATCCGACACATCATCGAGGAATGTCCACTTCGACAATACAACGGTTCCTCCGACAACCTGATCAATCAATCTGAAGGAATTAAATGTTCAATTGTAATAGAAAATGGATACCTTATATAGCCATACGATTAAATAAATAAACATGCTTATGCTCAACTGTCTATAAAAATAAGGCAAATATTAAGAAACCCATCACTAAAAGTGCAGAAGAAAATTATCATAATATATGAAGTCCAGTGGAACTCTAGTGCGGTGGAACTGTAGAGGCCTTACGAAGCCAACAGTGTAGGTCAGTTTGAAAAAAAAAACCTATATATATCAGTAGCATTGCTACCATTGTCAAAATTAAATATTAGCTTTACTGAAACCAATAGTTTATCTGACAAGAATGAGGATGTAGTTAGTCGGGTATAGTTTTTTGCAATATTTGCTTGGAGCACATATATTAAACTATTTTTACAATATGTTTACAATTGTGTTCTAAAACTCTACATTTTTAGATTAACCATCAAGAGGAAGATCGCCAAAGCTTAGATACTATATCTGTCTTTTCAAAATCATGGAAGTTAAAACAACAAACTGTTTTGCAATTTTTTGAAAAGAGAGAGGTAGTTATAAAGGTAATGGATATGATTTTTTTATTGTAAATATAAATTTTGTATTTGACATTATTTATTAATATTACTTTTAATTTTAGATGGAGGCGAGCACCATATTACAATCACTCAAAGTTTAGTCTACGTGATTATTAAGAATAATTTACCTTGTTTTGTAGGTGCTAGAGCTACGCTGAAGCTATTACTGATTTCAGAATGAATGGGTCGGCTCGCCCGGGGTAGTACCACCCTCTCACAGAAAACCGACGTGAAGTAACAGTGCAAGCACTGTTGCGTTTCGTTCGGTCAGTGAGAGCGCCGGAGGCCCACATATTTAAAAGGCCGGCAACCCACTTGCGACTCCTCTGGTGTTGCTAGTGTCTATGTACGGCGGTGATCACTTACCATCAGGTGACCCACCTGTTCGTTTGCCCCCTATAATATATATAAAAAAAAACCTCTTTCTTGTGTTGAAAAAGAAGGATTAAAAAACTTGTTCATATAGTGCATGTCCTGGATATAAATTACCATTAAGATTTAAGGTTAATATATTAGGACTCACCCTAATAACAATTTTTTAAAATCATATAATGCTTTTGAAATTTAGTACTAATTTCAAATATTTATTCATTTTTAGATAACTGGTGTAATAGAACAAAGATACAGTACAAGGAAAGCTACATTAGTAAATAATTTACAAGAAACAAGATACCTCATCATGAGTGGTGATATAGTTACAATAACAAAACTCTACATGAAGTTTTCTAATCATCACAGTTCACTTTCTAAATGTTGCCAAGGCAAGTCTCAACAGCTGTTGTCTTACTGCTCATTAGATGACAGGTAAAATACTTTAGAATATATATATATATATTTTTATATTATAGGGGGCAAACGAACAGGTGGGTCACCTGATGGTAAGTGATCACCGCCGTCCATAGACACTAGCAACAACAGGGGAGTCGCAAGTGAGTTGCCGGCCTTTTAAATATGTGGGCCTCCGGCGCTCTCACTGGCCGAACGAAAGGCAACAGTGCAACCACTGTTACTTCACGTCGGTTTTCTGTGAGAGGGTGGTACTACCCCAGGTGAGCTGACCCATTCATGCTGAAACCAGTAATAGCTTCAATGTAGCTCTATCACCTACACCTATATTTTTTAGTTTTTATTAGATACACATATATTATATTAAGTATGTTTATTATTAATTTTATAATTGTTACATTTCAGGGACATAACAGGAGAATACATTAAAGATTGCTTTGAAAGTATAACAAGTGAATTTTCTATTGACAAATCACAAATTGTAAATTTCTCAACAGACAATGGCAGCAACATGGTAGCTGCTGTCAATTAATTTTTGGGATCAAAGAAGAGGATCCTTTGTGCCGCACACACCATAAATTTAATTATAAAGGGAGTTAAAAAAAAATGCAAATTATTCAAATTTAGCTGACCAAATAAAATCTATTGTGACCTATTTGAAACACTCAGTTAAGACTTAGGTCAATTAAGATCTGAGCAATTAGTAGAAGGAAAAAAAGAAGGCCAGGTATTGATTGACAAAGCAAAATTCAGGCAGTTAGTACTCTGTGGAACTTTGTCTTAGAATTGATGGAAAGATTTCTAAAATGATCTTCAATCATTGCATAAGTATTAGCATCAAGGTCTGAGGATAATGCACCTGATATGGTAGCTACTTCACAGTTAACTGTTTTGCATGATTTAGTTAAGCTTCTTGGCCCATTTAAAATAGTAACAGAAGATTTGAGTGCGGGGAAGTATGTCACATCTAGTTTAGTTATAACATTAACAAATTTATTGAAGTAAGAAATCAAACAAATTAAAACATCAACTGGTGTTGGTACAAAATGATTTATTGAAAGGTATTGAAGTAAGATTAGTACCCTTACAAGAAAACCTTTATTTTTCCCAAAGCAACTATCTTAGATCCTCATTTCAAAAAATTACATTTCAGGTCAGCTTTGGCTGCGGCTAATGCAGTATCAGAGTTATCAAAAGTAAAAATTGTGGAACACAAAATAAGAGGAAAGCACTCGCATACAGTAGGCACTTCTCTATGTGAAGAAAAAGAAACAACTTCATCATTATGGGATAGACATGAAGATATATTGTTGAAGAATTTGCCCAATGCCAATAAAGTTTATGGCAGAAGTGTTGGTACAATGCCTGCTGTATTAAAGCAATATTTAGATCAGCCAATATTTCAAGGTCATTTAATGCGCTAAAATTTTTATTGATAGTTGACATTTTGCTATCAGGAATAGGTGTTAAATATTTGATTTCCTCTGCTACATCTGTAGCATCGGAACGTGTTGCTTATACAATAAATATTTTAGTGCCTAATAATCGTAGTAGTCAAATGGTTGATCATATAAAACAACGAGTATATAAAAAAAAATCTTGCTGAAAAATATTGGCACAAATAAATATTTAAATAAAACAGTTGTAGGGGCACACCCTGTGCCTCGTCGTAGCTTAAGTCGAACAGTATGCATTATGAATTGTGACAGTACGGAAGTGTAATAAATATTACTTCTAATTCATCAGTGTATTAATTAAGTCGTAAGCAACCTATACACAGTACATATACCTATACACAGTACATATACCTATACACAGTACATATACCTATACACAGTACATATACCTATACACAGTACATATACCTATACACAGTATACTCAATACAGTAATTGCAATAATTAAGAACATCATGGTTTATGAATGTTTGTGCAACCACTTGCACACTCCTTAGAACTGTTATGTAACATTTTAATACATTTATAGTGTCGATTGTCTAATAAATATACTGCATTAAAAACTGTGTAAATCATTAAACCTAATTACGATTGTTTTCTTGAAGGGAAACTTCTTTTGGCACAGTAGGGAAAACATACTTTATTCAATTTAGGCTTCGAGAAGGCGCTTATGAACGTCAAAGTTGCTATTAATAATGTATAATATAATAATTAATAATGTATAAGATTATGTAAGAAACCAAAGAAGTTCCACTTTCTCCGCGTGTACAGACTGATACACGCAATTTTTTTTTTTAAAGCCGATATATGGATATTTGTTTTCGATATATCAAGATCGGATATTGGTATTTTAATAAATATCGATTTATCAAAATTACGACATTTTTTTAAATATCAACAGTCCTAGTTGCACCATGCAACGGTTTGTAATGGTTAAAGTTATTAGGGTTACAACGTAAATAAAGCAATTAGTCCCTAAAATCAAGATGTTAACATTTTTTACTTGGCAACTCTTTATTGTATCCGTCGCCAGGTGGTAATTGCGCGCGAAAAATTAATGTGTTATAATTAGTATTCTTTGTTTTTTACTTTGTATCTCTTTCGGTGAAGTTGTATATTAGATATTTAAATATTGGTATATTTATATCAATTTTTCATTCGAATAAAAGCAATACAAGCATTTTATATATTTTGATTACATGTCTATTATATATTGTTCTGTATTATTTTATTCTGTGATACATATTCAATTTTAAAAACGTGTAACCAGAGCAGTACTTACGTCATAATTCGCGGCCTCAACTAATACTTAAGTGCAAAGTTAGTGCACCTGCAAATTTTTTAGACACCCGGTATCTGCTCTATTTAGCAAATCGATCAACTTTAGGAAGGTAAATTTTCCTCTTTCTATGACGCTAATATCTTCATATGTATTATTACTATTCGTCGGAAGAACTATTTTGAGCTTCCCACAAGATTTCTTGCAGTGGCTACATAATATTTTAAAGTATTACTACTAAACTGACAAGAAGTTCTAAAGTTGACAATGACAATAACGTTGACCGGGCAACATTGACCGGTAATTGTTAACGTTAAATCGTGACTTCATATTAACCATTGTTAACTGGTGCAACTTATTTATCGTCTAACAATGACTTTAACCGAACTTTTGATGTTAATCTTTATCGGTGCAACTCAGCCTAAAATATTCAATCAATCAATATTCAATCTTATGACCGTCTCGTGGATATTACTGAGAGTAATTTTCAATTTTAAAAGGTTTGTATCTATCATTAGCGAAGTCATAATCAGACTCCGACCGAGATAAGAGCAGATCACCATACGCCTTCCTTTTTATACGTTTTCCCTTCATTTCAATCATAACCACGAAGGTTCCATTAAAAATACAACTACTCAATTATAAAACAACAAAAAAACACCCTCTTAGTTCAAAAGTCTCTCGCCTTTCCGGTGCCAACAAATTTTCTTTCTTTCTTTTTTAACCCTGGTAACTTTTATTTAATCCTTCACTAACTATTACTGTAATTTTTGTGTGTGGAATTAATTTCTTCAGTTTTATGTTTTCATTGTCCTTCATCATCATCATCTTATCCTTATCCCACCTAAGTAGGGTCGGCACAACATGGTTTCCTTTTCCACTCTCCCCTGTCAAAAGTCATCTCAGTATTCACACCTTTTATACACATAATTTTCCACACTATCCATCTACACCTTTTACAGTCTTCCTCTACTTCTATATCCGTCCCCTTTCAAACTCAAAACTTTTCTTGGTATATGACTTTCGTCTCTTCTCATAATATGCCCGTACCATGCTAATCTATTACTCCTCAACTTCTGTCATTGGTGCTATTTTCAAACTTCCTTTGATATACTCATTCTTAATCTTATACATTCTTGTTATACCCCACATTCATCTTAACATTCGCATTTTTGCCACATATAATCTTTTCTCATCCGTTTCTTTCGTAGCCCAGCACTCGGATCCATATAACACGACTAGTCTGATTATAGACTTATAGATTATATAGAGATTATAGATTATAGACCTTCCCCTTAAGTTTCAACGACATTTGTGGGTCACAAACTACCCCAGACACCTTTCATCACAATTCATCCACACTGTATTTATCCTATTCTTTACGTCCCTGTCTATGCCACCGCCGTTTTGGATCAATGAACCGAGGTACCGAAAACTGGAGCAGGCTGGTATGTGTGTCGCTACAGATACACTGTTTAAGGCGATATGACAAAAACTGGATAGACCGCCGAAGTCGCAGAACACATGTTCAGTTTTTACCCTACTAATCCTTAAACCAACGTTCTCCAGTTTTTCTCGCCATTTCTCTAGCCTACTTTAGACCTCGGCAGCATTTTCTCCAATAAGAACAATGTCATCAGCAAACAGTATACACCAAGGTGCCTCCTCCTGTATGTCTGATGTTATTGCATCCATGACAAGAAGGAATAAATAAGGACTTAAAGTTGATCCCTATTGCAAGCTTACAGACAGCCACATGGAAATTGCCAGTAACTCCAGCCTCGGACCTAAAGTGTGTTTTCGCTTGGCTATATATACAACGGATAAGTTCTAAGTATTTCCCAGGCACTCTTTACAGAAACATTCATCTGAAATTAATAAATAATTTGGGGAATCTTCTCCAACGTAATACACATTACCATAAGTCACAATATAAGGAAATGCCTCCACTAGTGATCCATTTTTAGTTAAGGCAATTTGAATTATTTCTGTTGAAAAAATCTGATGCCTATCAAAGAAACACAACGTTTTTTTAAGTAAGTGTAATATAAAATCTGTATTATTATATTTCAAGATTTTTATTGAAATTATTTGTTCTAATGAACTATTGTGAATCTATAATTAACATCCTATTAAACTAATTTATATAGTCGTTTAAAGGTTTCCTGAGATATCCCTAAAAAACAGCTTCCCGAATAATCCATTACTTTTTAGTAAGATTTAAAATACCGACGTTTTATGCACCTTTTTAAAACGATACCATAATGCACGATTTCGATATATATTGTAATGAAAATCATATCAAAGTCCCCTGTATAATTAAAAAAAAATTAAGGGAACACAGACTCGGCGAGCAACTTTTTTTTATACTATCAATTGATAAGACTATATAGGGTGAAAGATATAAATCATAATTTATTTACTAATTAAATAGATATACAAAACCAATATATAATACTTTGATTACACATAATATATTTGGTCACAATTATTCTGTAATATACTTAAATAAGCAAAATAGCATATATATTAATTTTAATTATGCAACATATCTATTTACATTTCTTGTAAATAATTTAATACATTGGCAATACTGTGGAAATATGTGATATCATTGTTTCTGTAGTTTTTCGATGTCTTTAGTTGGTCACATTATTCGTTACTAGTATGTACTCGCTTATATATGTTGTTAGTTTGCAGCGGGTAGTTATAAATTTAAGAAACTACCTTGATTCTACGTAATCTACATATCAATCTAAAAAGGCTTGTCATTACATACTTTGTAAAGGTTTCATACTTGATATAAACAAATAACTGTACAGCAACACTACTACCATGGCGTCCTCAAACGAAGAGCTTTCTCCAGATGAATATCGTAAACATTTTAAAAGTGTATTAAAGTTGTATTCAAAAATCGAAAAATTTAAGAAAGAATGTGAAGACGATATAGAAGATAATGAACAATTAACAAATAAAATCAGTGATCTTAAGTCCTGCATGTATACATTTGTGGGTGACATGCTGGATCATGTGGAAGATATTAAGAATATCAACAAAACAGTCCAGAACGAAAGCAATGTGAACGTACCAATCAATAGAGAGATAATAGAGAAAAATCGTACGAAGAATGTTTTATTTTGGGGACTAGGGGCAATATTGAAAGAGAACTTGACATCTGAAATCGTTAATGTTGTGCGTAATAAAATGAATGTAGACATAATTAGAGAAGACATTCGCTTTTGTTACTTTTACGGACATGTGGCAGCTGGAGAGAAACGCCCAATACTGGTCCGATTTCAAAGTCGTTATGTATTTTCGCTGGTATGGAAATCCAGGAACAAGCTGGAAGACACTGATCTCTCTTTATCGTTACAGATACCAATGAAGACACGAAAACTATTAAATGCAAGTCACAAAGTTTTCGGTAATAGAAATTCTTTTGAATTCGAGGGACATATTATTCTTATGACTCCTGATAAAGTTGTTCATTGTTTCAAGACTGATTTATACTTGAAAACGCTGATTGATAATTGGTTTAAAAAAAAATAGTGCGGTAATTTTTTTTTTTGTGAAATCTTTTTTCGTTTTCACTAAATATTAAATATGTTTTTTATTTTTATTCTATTACTGTTATTCAACTTACTTTTCGTTTATTTACTTACGTTTTCAGTTTTGATTAATATAAGATATTATATAAATATATAGATATTTGTTTTTTGTATGTATTGTGGCGTGTCAACGCCTAGCAATGTTACTTTTTCGTATGTATTGTGGCGTGTTAACGCCTGTCGATGTTAGTTATTCCTATATATTGCGGCGTGTTAACGCCTAGCAATGTTACTTTTTCGTATGTATTGTGGCGTGTTCACGCCTGTCGATATCATAAGTGTGTGTCACAGTTGGTGTATTTCTAATTAATATAATTTAATTAATCGTATTTTTTGTAATATTGTTAAGCTTAAGATATTAAAAGTCTGATTTGTTATATATTTTCATGTGTTCATTTCTTACGTCGTTTCTCTTAAACTATATTACTATTCTTATTATTTGCATATTTTTTTAATTGAATCTTATAACTCCTATTTAATTTGATAAGTTTTTATTTTTTATTATTTTTCTGTGTCTAAACTATTATGTAGTGATGTAATAAGTACGTGTATTATAAATTACCTGATATTTATTTCATATAAATCGATTAGTTTTCGAACTAACTACAGTATTGGCCTGACGTGCATTAAGCTTCACTGGACTATCTAAATCGATTTCTCTTTAAAATATTCTATAAGACAATTCCAGACAATTCGGAATTTACAGTTTTATTTTACTTAGCTGTAGTGGCCAAATGGTTTACAAAATTTAAAAAGTAGGTGCCATCAGTATGCAGTATAATAAAAGTAAAATTTTAAATAGAACAATCAAATTCCCGCTAAAATGATAAAATACAGGTTATGTCTTATTATGTCTTGCACCACCATTTTGTATTTCCATATTTAATTGAAGCAATGTGTTTTAAACAATTAATCCCATTCTCGGTCTGTAGTTGGGTTTGAAGTATAGAGACTTGGAATGAATGCAGTTAATACAACTATTTGCTTTTACAACGCTCTTATGAAATATCAGGAAAGGAAATTGTGTATGATGTGTTAGTATCTGACAAGGCAAACATTGAATGTAGATTGACGATAATCAAATCAAATCAAATCAAAAATACTTTATTCAATTTAGGCCCTAAGAAGGCGCTTATGAACGTCAAAACTACCACCGGTTCGGACAACATCCCAGTCATCGAGAAGAACCGGCAAGAAACTCGATCGGGTTTATCTTTTTAACATATAATAAGCTTTTTAACCAAGAGATCATAGATCGACGTGCTTAACAACTCAATCGTAATTTTTAGTAATCGTATGTTAACAATGTTACAGTATATACTAGCAGGACCGGCGGACGTTTTCCTGCTCTTATAATAAAAACATATATACTTATGTGCATAAAACGCTCAAGGCGGCTTGACTTTTTCCCCGATTCTTTCAACAATTATCATTATATTTCCACCAATTTACAAAAAAAACCTTGACAAATTATATACTTAAAAATTCCCCGTGAATTACTCCATCTGTTGGTGAAGACAACCAAAGTATAATCCGTTCAGTAGCTATTGCCTTTATCGCAAACATCCAGACAGACAGACAGACAAACGCGGCGGACGACTTTATTTTATAATATGTATTGATAACACAATGACTTCAATTTATAAATTAAATACCTAACAAATCACCAACGAAACAGCTAAATCAGTAACTAATGTTATACATATGAAAGAGAGTATGAATGTTTTTTGTTACACGTCACGTTTTTGTTACATGTTAACTACTCGATCGATGGATGAATTAAAAAAGTATTTTGTTAGTTCTAATAACTTATGAATTGAGGGGAACGATAGAAGTTACCATCATCTGTGTACAACAGTTCATAAAAATCGATTAAATCGTTTTTGAGCTCAATCCGGTCATACAAACAGATAGACAAATATTTCATTTTATATCCTCCTTATTATTTATGAAAATGATATCATAAAAAATAAATGTTCAATATAAAATGTATTGTTGTTGTTGTTTAAGCAGTATACATATATAAATATTATTAATAACGCACATAAATAATTGGGCTATATTTTCTGTCACACTAGCGACTGTCCCCGGCTTCGTATGGGTGCAATATACGAATGTGGCGTCGTAAGTGTCTGATTAATTTAGACCCATTTCTTGGCGCTTCGATATTTTCTGTTCATCAAAATCATAAAAAATTATATAAGAATCTTTCACAGAAAAATCTCAATTTTCGTTGCGCTCTTTAAATCTCTAACATAAAAAATAACATAAAAAAGTTAGGACTGATTGCTGTAGGTTATCCTTAGGAGATAAACTTATCTCTAGGCATTTATTAGATATGCAGTTTCTGTAGTACGTACATCATTTTTATTTATATAAAAAAACCTAATTTATCATGTCAATTGTGTGAAAGACCTGGGGGTAATGATGGACTCCAAGTTACTTTACAATTATCATTATGATTTCATTCATCAAAAAGCCATCAAAATGTTGGGATTTATACTCAGAGTCGTAAAACCATTTAGTAAAATTCTACCGCTCAACATTCTTTACTTCCCTTACGTAAGAAGCAGCTTAGAATATGCCTCGTAAATATGGTTTCCAGCCTTTGTTGCACATAAAAACAGGTTGGAAAATATATACCAAAAGCTTATGAAATTTGTCAATTTTAAAAGTAAGAAGGAGCGGAGTGATTCTAAGAACAACTTAGAGTTTTATAACATGTTATCACTAAAATACCGCCGAGTTATGAACGATATGAAATTTCTATACGATCTTATTAACTCACTTATGGATAGATAGCCCAGAACTTTTAAGCAAATTAAATTTTAGATTATCTAGTAAAAACATTAGAAATTCTACTTTGTTTGCAACGTCTGCCGTAAAGCATACTTATGCTCAAAATTCCATTATTTATCGATGCACGACAGGGTACAATTGGTACTTCAATGATATTCATATTTTCGTCCTAAGTCGGAATCAGTTTCCCGAAGTCGGTTATCACAAAGTTAGACTCGAGTGTCATGCAGGAAAAATAAAAAGAATCAGATATAAACTACAACACACACATACTCGCGCACAAATATATACACACACACATGCACACTTAAAACACACACACACACGCGCACGCACGCACGCACACACACACACACAACATACATGCGCCCACGTGCACGCATAAAGTTAATTAATGCAGAATATTACAATCAACTTCATAGGCTTAATTTTTCGTTATGCGAATTGTAAAACGCATTACTTCATAATTGGTACTATGTAATTATATTAATATGTTATTAAAATACCCCAATTGTCCTGTGAAGTTCTTATAAGAATAAAATAAAATGACATTACAGGGTAAAAAAATAAACTGTACGTACTGTACTGTACTAATATCCAAATCCTGCGTACCGGGTAATAAACTAAAACCAAATTACAAAATTTATATAGTGTTAGTGCCGTAAGTGGTTTACTTATTGGATAAACTAAATCAAAATAAAAATTGTATTTAATATATTAAAAAAAACTGAGATTATGCAAAAGAAAATGTTTAAAAAAGAATACGCTAAAAACACTAGCGAGTTTTTCGAAAATATTGACAGAATTGACAGACTGACGTTCGTTTTATCAATATATTTTGCTTTTATATGGTTATACTGTTTACAGTACTTTCATTTTCAATTTCGTCGTCAGTACATAAACTATTAAGTTAGCTAATAAATAATAGGATTTGGCTTAAATATTGAAAGTTGGGATTTGAAAGAAATTTAAACTAGTTCTTAGATAAGTATAGAAAAAGTGCAAAATATTGTATCCGCTTTGTGGGGGAGGTGTAAAGGCGGGCCAAGGGAGGAGGTAGGTAGTCACTACTCGTTAAATATGCAAATATCTGCGCTACGGGCGAGGGTATGATCAACTAGCCCCCTTCAGAGCCAGTCAATGGGTAGATCGTTCAATCTTTGGGGCCGTCTGAGATTCCTGAACTACGAATATTGTGTAAGATAGACTTATTTAACCATTATTTTATCAGATATTTGTGATAACGTCAATGAAGGTGGTTGGTCGAAGTTAATTATAACTCCTGATAGCACTTGATGTTAAATAACCATGTGCTCCAAGATGGCAAATACACTAATCTAAAGGAACTGGCTCTCAATTGCAGCTGCGGGAACACGCCTATAGGTGGTTGGCGATAGATTTTCAACTTGAGAGTGGTAGCCAGCCGGACAGACTTTGATTTTACTCTGCATTTGAGTGGTAAAGGAGTTTCTATAACGTATGTGAATTTAAAAGCGAAAATGGTTTAGTGGTTAGCGTGTTCGGACACCGCTTCGGTGAACTTAGGTTCAAATCCTAATAAGGCGATAGACACGGGTATGTTCGTCGCTCTGGTAACTCTTACACAAGACCATGTGGTTAAGGCGCATTAATGTTGATTGTGCCTTTCCCTAGTTGGTCAGGGAAGGCCTAATACCAGGCCTTCCCTCTTAGACGACAAGTCGGGGCCCTGTTGAGGGACAACGCCTGCCGAGTCGGGTAGAAGTATTGCAGAGGCAGTTCCTGCTCCCCCAGCTAAATGGTGCGAGAAGAAAATCGAGGGGGTTTGGTCAGTATAAATTTGATACACTCACCGATGCTGCCCAGTGAGGTGGGAAATATAAAAAGATTTCCCCGCGAGAAAAGATTGAAGTATTGTTCCCGAGTGTTAGATAGAATCTACATTCATGAGGACAAAGCTGCGAGCAAAAGTTAGATTTATATTTAAATTACTTTTGTTAAATTTTATAATTATTGCTTAACCATTGTGATTAAGCGTAATCAAATGTAACCTATATAATATTTTGAAAAGTCCTTTATCTCCTAGTATTTCTTTTTTGTTCAGAGATTACCGTGGTCAGACAACAGAGAATTTAATTTCGTTTATATGTATTGTAGAATAGATATAGATTGTGGAATATATACACAGTTAATTCTCATTACTGTAAACTAATCGTTGGTTTTTGCTTCAGTTACAAAATTGTAGTTGTTTGCGTTTTCGCTAGGAAAATTGTTAGTGTGTGTAACAAATCGAAAGAAACTTATTTTAGTAATAATAATAATATGTCCATAATTGTGTGCGTTACTTACTTTGCAATAACAATAAAGCTACAGTTTCACATAAGACAATTTAATTCCAAGCTAAGCACAGCTCGTATTATGGTAACTAAGCAGCTCTTATATGTACATGCATATATAGACATATATAGCATTTTTTTTTATATTATAGGGGTCACCTGATGGTAAGTGATCACCGCCGTCCATAGACACTAGTAACACCAGGGGAGTTGCAAGTGCGTTGGCGGCCTTTTAAATATGTGGGCCTCCGGCGCTCTCACGGACCGAACGAAAAGCAACAGTGCAACCACTGTTACTTCACGTCGGTTTTCTGTGAGAGGGTGGTACTACCTCGGGCGAGCCGACCCATTTATACTGAAACCAGTAATAGCTTCAGCGTAGCTCTACACCTACTACAGTGCAACAGCATGCAACGCATGGACACAGTACTAACAAAATATGAAATAAGGAATTTACGACCTCGTAAGTTCTATAGTAGTGCTTATATGAAATATCATGGATTAGCCAATGTCAAACTGTTCCGATTATCTCATAAGACTATTATTTTAATTTATTTTAAGTTCTTAGGAAAACTTACAGATAAAAAGACATGAGTGAAGGCCATTTATAAGTTACCACGTGTATAATATATGATATGTTATGTAACGGAAAAAATCTATCCTATGACATATGTATTTGACGCATCTAGATATTCTATATTTCCTTTTAATAATAAATTATTTCAAAACTATCATATCGAAATCCTTAAGTGGACAGGTTAGATGTAGATTTAGAATGGAATTAGCAGAGTACTAATAGGTGTTTGCCGATAGATTTGTAAATTGAAGGTACCCTGTACATAAATACACAACCCGGAGCGTACTATCTGTTCTCTATGCGTCGATCATGAATATATGTATGCCGTGAACGTTATGTACAATAATAATATTGCATGCTTACCTTTGCTCGATTACCGAAATCAAAATCGACAGATATCGATACACCTTCGGTTGTTTTGTTCAAATCTATACCGCACGTAAGGATTTACTTATAGGAAAATAAGTTGTAGTAAGTAAGGAATAAAGTCGATATTAGCTTGGAAATTGAAACTCAAGGTGGAGTGACTTGCAGAGGCGCGGTGGTCCTCAGAACAAATCTCTGACCACTAGATACATTTCCGAGCATAGAGTAAAGCGTTGCGCCAAACTTGCAATATAGTATGATAAAATATGCCTTTAAGATTATTCCTTTAGCAATTTAAGAATTTAAAATTGAGTACTTATCTTTTTATCGGTGCTTTATTCACCAATCTCTTTTCCAAATTCATTTTAAATAAAGTTTATTTTTACCTTTTGGAAAGAAGTTTCTTAACGCGGCTTGCAGTAGCACCGGTTGACCGGTCTATATCATCACGTAAGAGAAAAGTGTTATGCTCTCTTCATGCGAATCTCACTCTCGGTGTATTCTTTTATTTTCTATCACTTTTTTTACGCAAATAACTTAAAATTAGGTATCAGGATAAAAAGTTTGATTTAAATTTTTAGGAGAAATTTTCATACTTTAAAAATTTGATACATAACAATGAATTATGGGATTACATTCGGAGTGTGTTTCTAGCGCGCGACCCCACACTTTTTTATACTTTACTATTCCCTTTGTGTGATTGTTACTTTTGCATATGTTAGTTTATTTTCATCTTTGTTTTGTATATATACTTAATCTGCCTAACATCATGTATGCTGTGGCAGCCTTCATAGCCCAATGTGCTTGGTTCTTATTTATTTGAATTAATATATCATGTATGGTGTATTAGTCATTGCCTATTATTAGCTGTAGGTAGTTACCAATGTGAAAACTATATGCCATTGAAATTGGAGATTTGGGTATGCTTCTTGCAATACCCGTAATTTAGTTCATGGAATATCGTAAATTAAAAATTCCTTTTATCTTAATACAAAATGTACTTTTATCGGACGTTTAATAAATATTTTAAAAACCTCATAATGATATTTGGGTGACAACATCTAATGACTGCATCTGATTTTACAATAGGAGTAATCTTGTAAAATCTTACAGTTGAAGCGTATTCTGAAGAGTAGTTAATTTTAAAAAGTTATCATGCAAGTGCTGTTGTGTTTATGCTTTTGTTTTAATGAATAGCGAATTCCAAAATATTGGAGACTTTTTCAAACTGTTTTTTGTCTAAAGTAATTAAATCATTATTTTTTTTACTGATATATCACCTGAAATAGTGAACAAAGAGTTGTAATTATACAATATCTCGACGCTCCTCCGCGACTCTTTGTGTCCGTTTAAGACTTTGATATAGAACATACCTATGCGTTTTTTTTTTAATATTAAACCGTCGCAATCCATATACATATTTCCCGCGCGTTTAATTATTACTGTAAACTAGACTACAACAGAATTCTTAGATGTTACATATTTCCTATGAATATTTGTGGCCGTCTCTGTTCGCGGCTAGTCTGTACGCATCTTTGACGCTGGCGACATGAAAAGGCCGGTATCACAGCCAACCGAGAATGATATATGGAGAGGTTATGACGGGTTGCTTTGATAGCTCGTCAATATCTGTAGAAGTTCGAGTGGACAACGGCCCTCACACGAAACCTTTGATATATAATTCTATGGAGAAGGTAAATATTTTTTACTAAAACGTTTCATTATTTTTTAGCATTCATAGAAATATTACAAAATGTCTATTATCGTTATAGCATTTTAAGCGATGATGGCACAGTTGGTAATGTGTTCGGACATAGCGTCGAAGAACGTAGGTTCGGATCCTAGCAACTGAGTCGGAGCTTTAAGTGAAGAAAAATATTGTGATGAAGCCATGGCATGGTGGTAGGGCTTTTTTTAAGTTCGCCTGGCTAGCTACCACCCTCAAGTTGAAAATCTTGTCGCCAAGCATCTGTTGATGTGTTCTGGTAGCTGCGATCGAGAGCCAATCTCCCTCTAGGCTTAACGTGATTACCGTCTTAGACTAAAATCATTATTTAACATCAGATGAGATTATGGTCAAACGCTAACATATACAGTATTAAATAACAAAAAAAAAACGTGATTTTGACTTATTTTTCTTTCTTGTTATACAGTAATTTCTTTAAAATAGCTGAATTGTTTTTGTTGAACAGATGTAAAATTGATGGCATTGGAAAAGCGCTGGTGCCTTGAGTTATATGAAACACAAAATACTAAAACGTATTACGTTAACGTCAATAAATAGTGTAAAACAAAGTCGCTATTCTCGTCTATTTGTCTGTAACTGAGAAGAGTAAATAATCAAAGTGTATCCGCTTAGTTCTCTTAAAATATGGAGCGAATTATAATACTGACATGATATTCACTAACATTTTGAGAATTGCCATCTGAGTCGATATGCTGTTTTTTTTTATATTACAGGGTGCAAACGAACAGGTGGGTCACCTGATGATAAGTGATCACCGCCGTCCATAGATACTAGCAACACCAGGGGAGTCGCAAGTGCGTTGCCGGCCTTTTAATATATGTGGCCCTCCGGCGCTCGCACTGACCGAACGAAACGCAACAGTGCAACCACTGTTACTGCACGTCGGTTTTCTGTGAGAGGGTGGTACTACCCCGGGCGAGCCGACCCATTCATGCTGAAACCAGTAATAGCTTCAGCGTAGTTCTACCACCTACAAAAATGCTGTGATCCAATCATTAAAAATATTATTCGAATGTTTTCATTACAAAAGCTGGCTTAAAACATTAGGTTACTCTCACTATAATTTAAAAAGATCGCAAAAATATATTTATTTTTTAAATTACAATGACTACCTTTACATGAATTATTATTAAAATGTAATGGGCTATTTTCGATGTTATTTTGACAAATATAGTAGTAGTACTTCTTATCCGGCTAGGTATATGCATATATATTCTTTTTATCCAACTGCATTGTGCAGCCGCTGCGCTTGTATCTCAGACTTTAGGTCCGAGATTTTGGATAGGAGCGGTAAGTAGTTGATTACTCAGTTAGTAGTGTAGTATTTTATCAAACGAAAGAAAAAATATTTTCTTATTATCTCTAAGTTTCTGGAAGCCTTTCTTCGTTTAATTAAACCAAACTAAATATATTACTTACGTCGAAAATAGTACCTATGTAGAACAAAATGCTCTGTATAACATATCATAGTTATGAAAGTCTTATAAGTTACTTAGATTTGAAAGTATACCAAATAAAACAAGCTGTTTAGATAAACAGATCGGATAGTATAAATATATTTTGTCTAACTTCCTCCAAAACTTGACCTCAATTTTGTACGTTAGATAAAAATAAAGCAAAGTTGACTATATTTAAGTGTATTGGTAGGGTTTTTAATGGTGAAATTCAAACACAATTCATTCGTCGAGACCACCAGATATATAGGAAACGTTTCGAGACGCATAGCTCTATGTTTAAACATGAGCGCGTTGGTTCTCGTCGGCACTGCGGGCAGGCGCGATGTACTGCGACGTTCAGGCCAAAGGTCGAAATTCCACTGATGGATGTACCTCTGAAATCGTATATCCTTAAACGTGGGATACATAAACGGTCATGATTCAAACCATAATTCGAGGAATTATAACAATACATACAACAATAAAGTCGCGGCAGTCGAATGTTTTATTTTTTTTTTTACACTATAGGGGCAAACGAACAGATGGGTCACCTGATGGTAAGTGATCACCGCCGTCCATAGACACTAGCAACACCAGGGGAGTCGCAAGTGCGTTGCCGGCCTTTTAAATATGTGGGCCTCCGGTGCTCTTACTGACCGAACGAAACACAACAGTGCAAGCACTGTTACTTCACGTCGGTTTTCTGTGAGAGGGTGGTACTACCCCGGGCGAGCCGACCCATTCATGCTGAAACCAGTAATAGCTTCAGGGTAGCTCTACCACCTACGTAAAAAATGTTTCGAAAAGTCGTACGTCGATATGACCTCTAATTAGACCAACATCAATTACTGCGAATTAACAACAAAAGAAAAATGAAGTATATCTAAGTGAGAATATGACCTAAGTTCTAAGTAAACGGTATCCGATTCGTATAGTCACATTAAGAATGCACTCATCTACATATATAAACAACATTTAAGTGTCTATTTATTGTCGGGGCTAAAGCTCTGAAACGATGGACCCAATTTTGATGCCATTTTTATTGGCACAGAGATCACTCTCTCTATGCAAAAATAGGGCTTTCCGTGTTTTCTCTGAAACTATTTAATTATAAATGATTTTAAAAACTGATTTGTAATGTCCATTAATAGTCGCGTCTTTGAGGTATCACTTAATGTATTCAGCACATTTGTACGATTAATTTATATATATATAGATTTGTAGAAGCGGCGCAAATGCAAACATGTGCGAATGTGTTCCGACAGTTTTTGACAGTTATATTACCAAAATAGTGTAAAGTATGAAGGTGGACAGATATGAGAGCAGAGGGCGGCAGAAGAAGGTAAGGATGGATTGTGTGAACAATGATATGTGTTTAAATATATGAATACTGCTGTGACAGCTGATATTGGAAGATATTGGAAGAAAAGAAACTCGGGTGCTGACTTTACTTTTTTTTATATTATAGGAGGCAAACGAACAGGTGGGTCACCTGATGGTAAGTGATCACCACCGTCATAGACTCTAGTAACACCAGGGGAGTCGCAAGTGCGTTGCCGGCCTTTTAATATATGTGGGCCTCCGGCGCTCTCACTGAGCGAACGAAACGCAACAGTGCAAGCACTGTTACTTCACGTCGGTTTTCTGTGAGAGGATGGTACTACCCCGGGCGAGCCGACCCATTCATGCTGAAACCAGTAATAGTTTCAGCGTAGCTCTACGACCTCGTACTTTGGTGGTACGAGAAAAAAATTATGTTTGACCGTATCTTAAAGTAGTACAATAACCATAAGGAACACAACAGAAAACACAAATCCATTTTAGGCAATAATGACTTCAGTGGTTAGCATGTTTGGATATCGCCTCGATCGACGTAGGTTCGAATCTTTTCGCATGAGTCGGAACTTTTGGTGAAGGCAATCATCGTACAATCATATAATGGTTGTAAGGCTTTTTCTAAAACGGCTTGGCTAACTACAACTCAACTTTAACTTAAAACTTTGTCGTCAAGTACCTATGGGTGTATTTCGGTAGTTGCATTTGTGAGCCAGTCCCGCTCTAGGTTTAGTATGCTTATCAACTTGAGCCAGTCATTTAACATTAGGTGGAACGTTGCCAAATCCTAAAACCTGTAATCTACCAAAAAAAAAACAATGTTTCAAATATCCTTTTTAAAACGAACAGATGAAATTGGTGAAAACTAGATGAGCGCTAAGAAACACTGCGCTTTCATGTGCTCTATGTAAGTGGTATGTAACTAAAAGTTGCTATTTCGTTAGCAAACGAATATTGGCTGAGTTGAATGTAAAGATCAAAAGAGGAGATCTTTTAAATGGAGAATTAATTTCGTATCATCAATCCTTCAAGCTGCTGTAGTAATATTTATCGTATAATTGATGGGAGTATCAAAAGCGTAAGAGCTGATTAATTATCAATTAGGCCCCGGAGGCTACAATTATTGGCGTATGCTGCGCCACGTGCCGACACGTGCCCCTGCGGCTTCAGTCTGTCACAATACGCGACACGTGCACCAAAGTCAAAATATACGCCTATCGCTTCCTCAAGTCTACATTTTAAATATTATCCTTATGCTCAGTTATAGACTGCAGCCGATTTGAGGCCTATTCATGAACAGATTATGTTGTGCTTTGTGGATATCCGTTCTAATGGAAAACTTTTGTCATATCTTATCAATTCTAACTTATTTTACAACAGTGACGATAATACCAAATGCGAATATGAGTTTGTTGTTTGTTACGCTTTCAGGGTTCGTTGGTTCAATTAGTCGACCGATTATCATGAAATTTGAAATAAACATTTTCGATACTACAAAAAAGGACATATATGAAACCTTTCATTGTGAAATAATACTGTTACCGGTATGTTAATTGTACGTTAATTCGAATGAGGCAAAAGATAGTTATTTATATTTAAGGTTTTAAAATATTCTTCAGTGATTGTGAATGTCAAATCTATGATTTTATTTATATAGTTTGTTATAAGCAAAGTAGAACAGTTATGTATACATGGAAACAAATTTTTCTGTCAGAGGATACCTAAATGTAATTAATTTACAGGAGAATAATTCAGAGAAATTAATATAAACGCTGTCTTCATCTAGAGCCTGTTATAAAATTAATATAATTATTTCACCTTTATTCTCACAGTCTTCTCGTTGTAAATTTGTAAGGAGGAAGGGATTTAATATTTTTTGTTGTCTGCCAACCGCCCGCATGTTGGTGTTTACTGATACAAATGATGTAAATGATGTTAGCGCAGTTCCGAGGGTTCCCTCCCGGGAGATTCGGAAGGGGGCGGTTTCTTATAGGGTGTATTTGACTTATTTTAAGTCGTAGTAGTTTCAAACGTTACAAACGTCGTATTTATATACAAGATAGAAGATTTTACAAATTCTTTACAGGCTATGAAAGTTTGTAATGAGGTAATTGATCAGGATAATATTCTTTCCCATAATGCTCTGTAAAATTCTATTATTCCTTCGTAGTTCCTTTTGAAAAGTTTAGTAATCTACGACCCTTATAATGCATACAAAAGCATTTTTGAAGTGAAACTTCTTTAGAATCGTTGTGATTTAAAACCGGATGCAACGGAAAAACGACAGGTAAGAGACACAAATACAATAATGTGTAGGATGAAGCCGTCAAAGAATGAGACAGAAATAAACATACTATTTTTGAAGTGAAATAGTGAGTCAGAGCGAGAGAGCAAATGCCGGTGTATATGTTTATTGCACACTGTTTAATACTTGCTTGTATTTGAGCATTTAACGTGTGTTAATATATGTGAAAAGTACGTGTACTATACTGTACACTGTATGCGGCTGCGTATTACAGCTTTTTAGTAAGAAGCCAGCGTGGTGTGTTATTATTTAACAGTGTTTGTGAGTATTTTTATATCTTGTTTGTTGAAACTGAAAATATGGAACTTGAGTAATAAATTATGTAACATACGTTAAATAAAATATCTTTTAAAATTAATCAAAATACTTTCATTTTTAAACAAATAAACCTTGTAATTATCCTACCCTTGTTAAATATATTCATCTCATTCTTTTGTCGATATACTGAAGTTTCACTTCTATCGTGTGTGAATCGCACACACACCTTTTTTATCTGCTAGTGAGTCTCGTCACAATCTGTTCAACCTTTTCGAAGATGAGTCCGGAGTACGGAAAAACACCAGACACTTCTTTTTTATTTATCTATCTAAATAAAAATCAATTTCAGAATGTATGTGTAAGCTCATCACTTCAGAACAGCTGATTAATTCTATTTTTGTTTTGCGTGTAATTAATTGTCAGGAGAATGTTTGTATGAGAGAAAAGAGAAAAATTTAGTCTCTATGTGAAAAGTGAATGAAAAGTGAGTCAGGCAGAAGACAGTCGGGACAGTCGTTTGAAATATTAATAGAATTGACGTACACCCGTGCGAAGGCTGTATTTACAGCTAGTATGTATATGTAATGTGCTGAGAGCGAGAAAGAACGGGAGTATTGACTCTATTCGTATACATAAGTGGCGGTTACATCCACCGAGGTTCTAAAAACAGACACAGTTATCTATAATCCATAACACAATTCAGTCCCAGAGGCAGCGTTTCCGGACCAATACAACCCACAAACCGTCAAGAAACGGGCCTACTCCTTCCTCAAAGGCCGGCAACGTATATGTGATGACCCAGGTGTCGCAGGTGTTCATAGACGACGGTGATTACTTACCATCAGGTTATCCATCTGTTCGTTTGTATTTAAACGCATAAAAAACAATAGTAAAGATATAAAATGAACATGAAACTGAAGCTTCACGTATCAAGATTGTTAATATGAACTATTCACAATTGTAGTTGTAGATCTAAGGATAGTAATTGCATGGTACTAATTTGATAAATACGCGACCGCCGTTCGACGCTCGCTTTGTTACGTTCCCTCGCCCTGTACAGTCGACATCCATCCTTGATTGCTCCGCTTGTGATGGCCCCAATAATGTACTAATTTTAATGTTTACGTTATATTTCCGTGTCATAATTGAAAGTGGACGGAGTTGTAGGCGGAGGTTAATGGCGGATAATAAGGATGTTTATTACTATTGAAAATGTAAATTGTAAAAAAAATTGTATTTTGTACATACCGTGCGTGTTGTACAATAAAATAACAATAATTTCTAACGTTTTGTTTTAAGTCTTAAAAATATTTACACACCTATATAATAATAATGCTCACGAATTTTCTGAATATAAGTCCCGAGTTAGGGAATCTGTATTGAATTTTTAAGTTTATGATTTGATAAAAATGATTTTATAATTCATAATTGCTTTCTGGATTTTGATTTTGTTTCTGTGAAATTTTATTAAAAGTCGTCCGCCGCGTCTATCTGTCTGTCTGTCTGTCTGGATGTTCGCGATAAACTCAAAAACTACTGAACGGATTGTAATGCGGTCTACACCAATAGATAGAATAATTCGCGGGCAAGGCCTAGGTGTATAATTTGTCAAGGTTTTTTTTTTTTGTAAATTGGATGATAATTGTTGAATCTTTAAGAAATTGTATATTTAAAGCGCGTTTATGAAAAATAAAATGAAATTTGTTATTGTTTGTATCATGAAAATTCATTTTTAGGTTAATTATTTTGAAGTACCTTTGATGTATAAGGTACTAAGGTGTACGAGAGCATCAATCGACCGGTGTTGTTGTATGGCGGCGGAACGTGGCCAGACCCAAGTAGACACGTCCAGCAGCTACGCGTCAGTGAGATGAAGATGCTGAAATCGATGTATTTTTGAAATATTGAGAAATAGCAATTTTATGCAAACGACTTTGTTTGACATTTGCCGTGGTGGGACACTTAGGCGTGCCGTGTTTTCAGTTATATGTAGGTAATGAAGCAGGGTGTAACGTCTGTATCCGTCGGGATTACTGTCACCATACACATCGACATTCGTTACAGCAGATTTCTTTTGGTCGCATTTTAACATCATCAGATGTATTAGACAACAGAGAGACAACTATCAATGAATTGTAGACTACTTGGTACTACCAATAGTTTTTGGACTGTACACTTACCATGTCGTGCAGTACCGTTAACCTGTTGTAATGAAATAAAATAAAAAAGTCGAACTAAAAAAATCTGAAAGCTGAAAGAAAAAAAAAACAATTTGTAAAACAATTTATAGTTATTAAAAAAACATAAGTAAAACTATATTGTAGTATAAATAATTATTAAGGTATCTCATATAGTCTATTGAATTAAATGTAAAATAATCATGACAAAACTAAATTTCCGCGGGTGTGGTGCGAGCAATCTCCTTAATGCCATTTCAAATGGCACTTTATGAACGACCAGCCTGGTGACTACTGCTTCGCAGATAATGCCACATAATTTCACCACGCCTCGAAATTCATTGGACAGTTTAATGTAAAATTTTAGTTACCTGTCGGATCAACTGTCAAAATTGATTTTTACTCATTGTTATCCATCCGCAAGTTACCCAGCGTAGCCGTCCCAAATGGTGTCGCAGTAAGTAGCATTTACCCGAGTGAATGTTTTGGATTTTTTTATTTCATGACGGTATTATGTTAGCGAAGTTGATTTCGATCTTCTGCTCTGCTTCTAAGTTCTTCAATATCGAAGTGGTTGAGTAAATATATGTATTAAGTGTCGTCGAATCATATTATACAATCGAGTTTCGTGCTATTATTCAAATAATTATTCTATCATGTGAAAAACATCTACTGGCACACCTTGGTAGTAAAATCGATCCGTGTGCCGTCACGGCAAACGGCATGACGCTCTCTTATGTCATCATGACCCTCTACGCTACCGCTCTCGACTCCCTTCTGTTTGTGCGTGGATTACTAGATTATTATACAGTTCGTTGTTTTTCTGTGTAAGTTACGTACAATTTTTATCAGACTATGGTATACTTGACCGGCCTTTAGTTATAAAATTTAATATTAAATGTTTGACATCTACCAGGCGTATCGTGACTACCAACTTTCTTTTCAACTACAAGGACGTCGACATCCACGAGATCGGCATTCCGTTGCCAATCTCATGCTGTTTTCCAAGCATCTTGGTTACTGAACAGTCACTAAAGATTTTGACACCATATTTTTACCACCGAATGAACCTGGAACGTCATACGCTTTAAGGTTCCACTGTGTTGGGTACTTTATATTCGACAAAATCCATTAGAATACAACTGTCATGTCGTAACATCCAGAAATATTGTACTTATGTAGAATTAAATAATATCGAATTAACATAGAACAATGTGATTAATTCCACGAAAAACTCAATAGTATTATATTAAGGATTATAAAAGCTTAAACAGATATCGACTGGTGTCTTATGAATATGTTGACAGTGTTATAATAAAAAATACCTTTGTTCGTAACTGATTGTATCATTTTTTATTTTATGATTTTAAATTGACTTTTATCGCTTGTTCTAAGCCATAAGTTGTATAGTCTCACATATATTTATGTTACAATATATCAAAATATAATAGGTATTTTAATAAAGTAACGGTGTCTGTTTATTATTAGTTTATTATAGCGATAAGGCTGAATATATTTATTAAATATAGTATAAATCTAGTCTAGGGTATGGAGATAGTCGTAGTTTTTCATGTTGAATATACCAATAACACGCATACGAAGACGTGGGAAAAGTTAGGTTACTATATATTATAAATGGGAAGTTACATTAGTGCGAATGTTTATCCAAACATTATGCTGACGCAACTTCAAGATTCTTATAGAATTTGGTTTAAAGTTTGATAATGTCGTGGAATAGGACAGGGATATACTATTTTTTAAGACGGCACACGATTGTCTGATTTTAGCGATTGTTATACCACTCCCACACCTGCTTCTATCGTCACTAAGTTTTGTCTATGGTCGCTACAAATGCAGGCTTGAGAAGATATTTTCGTAATGCGTTATAAACTGTGTGGCGATAAATGTACCACAATAATTAGTCTACAGGTTTTTACACAAATAAAGAAACTTGGTAACGCTAATTTCGAGTTATTATTGGAATTACAAAGGTGTGTAAATGATTTTAGGTGTCGTCTTTATCAAATTTTGTTTTGAGGAGAGTTTTCAGCACGACAAGTAGCTGAAGTTTTGTCAAGCAGTTTTAATGCTACTCCTATATATGCGCGACGAAGCTTCGGTCACTTGTGCCGCTAAAAAGTAACCTCAAAATTAATTCCGACAAAGGGGTAGAATAACGTTTGCACACCATTGTCATTTTAATAGTAACTCGAAATTAGCGTCTCCAAGTTCCTTTGATGTGTGTAGAAACCGTGGCCTCAGTTAACGTGCTGCGTGTATCGTCACGCAATCCGATAGTTCGTAACGCATAACGATAATATCTTCCCACGTCTGCATTTAGCTGACCATAGACAAAACTTCGTGCCGATACACGCAGGTATGGGAGTAGCATAAGAGTAGCTTTAGTACGAATAATATACGGTCATAAAATTATGAATCATAGCGTAAATATACCCTATCCATAGACATACGTATAAGTAAGGTAGTATTCACTGAACATTAAAGACTTCAATTTAAATTTCAAGGATTAACTGGGATGATTATTAATTAATACTATTCCAATACAAGGTTGGAAGGAGAATGACAGTGGTACTATCAGAACATATTGTATTAACCTTGTCTCGGCATGATATCGTTTCGCGTTAGGTCAGCGCATGCAGCGATACGCTTCGTTACCAATAAGTATGATTTACTTCGATCGCGATCTGACACACTGAATAACCGGCGCGATTTAATTCGGAACATGTCCTACTGTATTACTAGAAGCTATACGAGATGTCTCATTAGTTACCAACGGAACGATTGCTTTATTAATATAGTATATCTTAATAATATTACCAAGCTCGATGTATTATTTATTTTTTAATTTTATTTGAATGTCTTATTCCCCGCAATTACCACTCAGTGAATTCAAAAATTCCTTCTGCATTTTGTAATGCATAAACTCAGGAATACTTTAGGCTACATAAAATCATGATATAGAATACGATACTCTTGAGAGCTGAACGAGGTTAAATGTGGGGGCGACCGCTCCGATTCCTTTGAAGATACGAAGTTCCACTGAGGCATCAGTATCCGTTCAAGCTTACCATGGGACAGTTCCATAAAATGCAAAGATCACAAAATTTACAATACCGTACACGGATTTCAGTAAATCCACAGGATGATTTACAACAGAAACGTTGTTGTTTTTCAATTACATTACATTGTGACGAAAGGCTCTGATTCGATCCGGTCAACGATAAATGGGTTTTAATATCTCGTCCGTCGTAAATCAAACCCGATGATCAGACGATCAGAAGGGCCAGCTCTCGTAAAACCGGGCGTTGATAACAGTTTTTGATGTATTGCGGACGAACTTCTGCGACTTGGTTGGGCGTACTTTCATTGTCTTTTCCTTTATTATGAACTGAAAGCGATTGTAGAATACTTTTTTTTGGTACTCCCTTATTCTGGAGGAAGTAATTATGTTTTATTGCTTTATTTGCATTTACAACGTCACCGAATGACAGTGGCTGGTAGACACAAGATGCTTTTTATTGGTACTGTAGTATCTAATATGCATCGTAATATCTTCATTTAATATAAAGCTATTAATGTTTTAAGAAATTGCAATTTTTATAAGCACAGTGCGTTCAGCGAAGCGTGCTTTGTAACCGTAGAGAACTGGGGCAAGCGGTGTGGTGCGCATGTGCAGAAGAGGGGAAATAGACGGATAACATTATTTACTAAGCAATTTTGTAAATGTTTGTTTATTTTTAATTCTTTTATGTTTCCCTCCTGAACATAAAATATGGTGCTATGATTATAAGCCGATCAAATAAAATCACGGGTATCAACTAGTTTATATATAGATTCGTGTATTTAGGAAAACATATTAAGCTATTTAGCTTATTACTCATTGAAATATGTGTATTTTATAAGCTTGAAATTGTAGCTGGTAGAGGTAAAGCGATGATGACTCAGTTAGTAGTGTGTTCGGACACAGCGCCGAAGGACGTAGGTTCGAATCCTAGCAACTGAGTCGGTGAAGGAAAACATCGTGATGAAACCACAGCATGGTGGTAGGACTATTTCGAAGTCCACCTGGCTAGCTACCACCCTCAAGTTGAAAATCTGTCGCCAAGCATCTGTTGGTGTGTTCCGGTAGCTGCACTTGAGATCCAGTCTCCCTACAGGTTTAGCGTGACTACCGTCTTAGACTACGTCATCATTTAACATCAGATGAGATTGTGGTCAAACGCTAACCTATAAAGTATAAGACAAATTTATATTTTATCATTAATTGCAATGATGCTTTAACATAGTACGTGAATTTGATAATTGGATTTGGGAACTATCTTAGTAATTTTTCCATGTTAGAGCACTGAGAAATTAATTATAGAATTAAATGTTCTTACACCATTGAGTTGTTTGGAAAACACTTTTAAACATTTTGTGTCACAAATAATACGACAATAAATTTAGTGTACGACACTGTGCTGTGGGAAAGTCGTCTCAATGGAATAATTTTGGATCAACCATTCTAGCAATATCTGACTATATTTGGTATGTTGATTTTGAAATTTACAATGCTCATATTCTATATATTGCTCTACGGATTTCTGGATATCCCATTGAACTTAGATTATTATTTCTGGAGACAATCGGGTGAGTGCCATAAGCGCTCCCCTTAGTAGTCCGGTGAAACTGTAGCGGCCTTAACAAGCCGACAGTGTAGTCAGTTCGAAAAAAAAGAGTAGACAATGATTACGACCGATTTTTCAGAGTTTACCAGACGAACGACGTTAACAGGACTTATAGGATACTTTACAACCGAATAAATATAATTAAACAGTTGTTAAAATTATTATAAAAAATATTCCGATGTAAATATGTAACGTAACGTGTGACCGGTCTGTACCGACGAACAAACGGCAATAAATTCTGCGCTCCATATATCTGTCGGCGCGCGATGTTATTTACTGCCCTCGGTGAATAAATCGCGACTTGTGTAAACATGCTCCCCCACGCCCCCTTTTAAGCCTTCATATGATCTGAGATCTCATCAAGATTTACAGATATGTAATTAAACTAGCTGTGTACGCGGCTCCGCTCACGTTTGTTGCAAATATTTGTTCATACTTCATAATTTTTGGATATTATTACCTTATTATTTTTGTAATTTATCAATTTTGGAACGACATACAAATATATTCCCTGTCTTTAATTTTATGCTTAAAGCGGTTGAAAGTGTTGTTTTTTTTACAAAATCCCAATTTAAAACTGATATTTGTGTAACTTGTAATTAGTAAATTGCATAATTTAATTAAAATAGTTTGGGAGTTGCCTTTGATTTAAATGTTGATATGAAACACGTGGATAAATATGTAGACAGATGGACAAAAATTCTACAGATTTTTAATATGGGTGAAAAAGTTAGCGCATTAAAATTTTCTCATAAATTTTTTTTGCTTTCTTGGTCCTCATATATACAACCAAATTAATTCTATTCTTCAAATTTATGAATTAACTACACAAAGAGCAAAACGCATAATCTATAATTGGTTATGGTATGGTATTAATCTATAATCATACAATATGAATATAATATAACAATCTATAACTTCATAAGAACTTTGTTGTTACAAATATTGTTTGTTTGTACATATAATGATAAGAATCTAGTTTAATTCTTAAACGAGGCTCTGGAGAACTGTAGTTCAGGTCTTTGTACCTTTTTCAGACTCCAGACCTCACATTGATTTGTTACGTTATATTTACTTTTTATAAAATGTATACTTTTCCTTTTGTTCTTTAAAATATTGTATAGCATTAAGAATGTAAATCTAAATGTGAGGTCAAATAAATATAAGTATTATTAATATTATTCATTCAGTTTCAAATCTTACATCACAATTTTACACTCTACGACATGTTCATAATCGAACTGAACTGTCTAGAATCTCATCGGGAGGTTATATTCTATATTTACAGTAGTATAATACAACTAAAATTGTCGTTTTCTCTACTACCGATTTTTAGTCCCTAATCATTTTAGTTAGAGGCGTTGTCTGTTGACTATACTAAGCAAACGTTAGCAGAAACTGCTAGACGAACAAGACCATGAGTAGAATAATTGGAATTCACCAAACACGATTACACAGAATTATACCAAAGATGCTATATAGGTATATTTATAAAGATACAAACGCATAAGAAGCTGCTGGTAATTCATAATCATAGCACAGTGGTTGCGTGCACAGACATCGCTTCGATCGATGTATGTTCGAGTTCCGACAATGAGCCGGCATTTTCTTTGAAGGAAAATATCGTGGTGAATACCATGCTGTATGTGGCTATTTGTGATATCCACCTGGTTAGCTACCGCTCTTGAGTTAAACGTCTACTGCCAATCAGCGGTGTGCACCAGTAATCGCGCTTAAGAGTTAATTCTTTCTATGTAAGTATCTCGAGGTACGTCGACATTTAACATCTGATGAGATTGTAAAGGCTGAAACTTATAAACATTAAAAAAGAACTGACATTTGAGGTTATTTATACATAGCTGTAAGTTGCAGTGACTACTTATTAGCACATGGACTACATAAATGCTTGCTACTTAAGCTGGAATTTTTAGAATTCCGTATGCAATATCGAACCCTGTCAGTAAGCCTACGTACGCGTCTATTGTCATGCGTTTAATGAACTGTATCTTTTGAACTAAAATAGGCAGCGGCTTGAAATTTTCACATAAATATGATATTAAGCTACTACATAAAGATATTAGTTATTCAATTTGTTTGCTTTATTACACTTGCGTAAAAACTTATGTAAACACAATCGTTAAAGTTTGTGCAATTATAATGTACATTCTAAATTATAATAATAAGTAATCAAAACCATTCAAGCCTGAGAGGGATTTATTCTAACGAATCCGAACTAAATGAGAAGAAAACATTGTTATTGTGGTTTTGTCAACCGGTCCTGGCTTCGTATTGGTGCAGTATGTAGTGTCATACGTGTCAAAATGATTTAGGTCTAATAGTCCATTGAAATGTTACATTTTTTAGGCCTTACCTTGCGTTTTTTAGAGGACGCAATTTTATTTTTTTGATGTGTAGGGGGGGTCAGTGTAAAGCTAAAATCAAGTTTGTGGGGTCGCCACCCTTGTCCCACGGCCGCCATCTTGAATATAGGGGTTGAAATGGTTATTACGATTTATCTCTTAAACTATTTATCTGATAAAAAAAAATTATGAACATTTTTTGTTGCAAATTTAATCCTCTACAACTTTGGTCCAGTATCTTTTTGTCGTAGAATTATAAATAAAAAAGTTATAAGCGAAAATGTTCAGAAATTCGAGAAAAAAATTTATATTTTTCGATATAACTTTTTTTATCATTTTACGAAAAAATGATATCAGACCATTTTTGTAGATCGTTTTTTAAGGAATAACTTTTATAAGCAACATTTTTAATTAAGTCAATAGCTAAGGTTTTACAGCGCTCCGAAGTAAGTATTATTTTTCAGTACTCTTAACTATACATATATTATACGTGTGTACTAATAATGTGTCATCAGTTATTATCTTTTTTTTATTTTGTTATTATAATTTTTTTAATTATTAATTTTGCAATATTATTAATAATTAATTATTGACTCTTTTCCACTCCATTACAGAATTTTATAATTATTGATTTTTAAAATAATTTTAAATTTGATGGCCGTTACTGAAAATACTGTCCAGGTAGAAAATACTTAAAGTGACCATGAGGGAGCAAAAGAACATCTGCCTGCTATTATTATTATTATTATTTCTAACCACTCTTATTGTAAGAATAGCTGATGATATTGTGTTGAAGTTGTCGTTCAACTTATATCTTTCAGTTGTGCTACATATTTCTCTACGTGGAGATGTATTTTATTCTGTTTTTAATTGTGCAGACGATTTCGAATGATTTTAGATACGATTTTAACTTCAGTGATTTTTTTTTATTTTTTTTATTAGCATTTAGAATTTTTTAGGCGTGCTTTTTCTATTATTCTATCATGAGAAAATAAGAAGATTAAATTAAATTAAGAAAATTATAATAACGAAATAAAAAAAAAAGAAAATAACTGATGAAACATTATTAGTACACACGTATAATATATGTATAGTTAAGAGTACTGAAAAATAATACTCACTTCGGATCACTGTAAAACCTTAGCTATTGACTTAATTAAAAAATGTTGCTTATAAAAGGTAATCCTTAAAAAACGATCTACAAAAATGGTCTGATATCATTTTTTCGTAAAGTGATAAAAAAAAGTTATATCGAAAATTATAATTTTTTTTCACGAATTTGTGAACATTTTCGCTTATAACTTTTTTATTTATAATTCTACGACAAAAAGGTAGTGGACCAAAGTTGTAGAGGATTAAATTTGCAACAAAAAATGTTAATAATATTTTTTATCAGATAAATAGTTTAAGAGATAAATCGTAATAACCATTTCAACCCCTATTTTCAAGATGGCGGCCGTGGGACAAGGACGGCGACCCCACAAACTTGATTTTAGCTTTACACTGACCCCCCCTACACATCAAAAAAATAAAATTGCGTCCTCTAAAAAACGCAACCCCAAATGTAACTTTTCAATGGACTATAAAGAAGTGAAAGTTCTTGTGCGACGACTTTGAAATTTTGATCCGCAACTTTTGATGTGTGATGAAAAGTGGTGAGGGTAAACACTGTGTTGGGTAAAGTGTTGAAAACACCGGTTCTCGTTCGATCACCGTAGATAAGCAACGTCGGGCGCCGTCAGCACTTGGGTATAAGACCGCCTGGGAACATGGTGTTGGTTTATTTTTGTACTTTTTATATAAAGTAGTTTTCACTTTTTTTGCGTGGTTATATAAGCACGCACACTTTTGTTTTGATACTTTGACATTTACAGTTCAGCAAAGTTTTTTTTGATGCTCATATATTTTTTTTTAATAATTAGAAATGTAAATATTTTCTAAGATATTCGTTAAGATGTTGTTTGTGTAAACGGTACTTTTGATTTAAATTAGATGCTTAATGTAACCAAATGAAATCAATTAGCTAAGAATTAATACTGTATTAATTAAATAACTGGTGTATTTTGTAATAATATATAAAATATAAAAATGGACATTTTATGAGGAGAGGTGAAAGCCATGTAACTAAAAAAGTTTTAAGTACGAAGGTGGATGGCTATAAGAGTAGCAGAGGAAGGCCGAAGAGGGTATGGAGAGATGAAAAATAAGAAATTATTGAAAAATGATATGTGTATAGAGGGTGTAAGTACTAAGATGACGTCTGACAGAGGAGAGTGCAAAAGGAAAACATGTTGTGCCTACTTCGATGGAATAAGGGTAAGAAGATGATGCTGATGTAAAATATAAAAAATAATTTCTATCAGTTCTCATCAGGAGGTATGTCACTATACCGTCTTGAACTTTTCTGTATGCTTATTTATGATGCACAATTCTGTAGTACATTATCTTGAATTATCTAATAACGTTTTAGCCACTATTAGCAATGTAAGATTTTTTTTTTCTCGAACTGGTTACACTGTTGGCTTGTTAAGGCCGCTACAATATCACCGGACTACACAAGATAAAATAGAAATGATTCAGATTATAATTAACTTAAATAAAAAAAAAACACTGTTTTTCCATTGTTTAGAGTTTTCACTTCTATCAGCAGTCCTTATAACTGCTTGTTTTTTATATTTATAAGATACACTAATATGTAAATTGTTAGTACGGAACCCTCGTTACGCGAAGTCGTCTCATATTTAACTGGTCTCTATATATAATTCGTTCGTAATTTATTTTTTGTTTGTCACAATCTTTTATACATAATGTCAGCGTATGGTCATATATGTATAAAATATATCAGAGGATTTAATTGCAAGCTGTATAGTAGATTTTAAGCATAGATATAATTCATCAATAAATATAACACTGTTCCCCCGAGCCGAAGGCAAAATGAATAAATTTGAATAACACAACGCGTAATGAACCGCCACCGGGCGGCTGATGAGCGGGAATCGAACCCGGGACCTGACTAAACAATTGTCATTCATTCAACCGTGTGCCGATTCTGTAATCCTTTCAAATTATACTTTTTAGTATTCAGCGGTTGGACCAATCATTGTGCTTGCGTTTACGCGCGAATTTCTGCTTTATGCCCATTTTTGTTATCACTGTCACGTAACGCAGTGAGTGTAGGCAGATATATTAAGTTGTCGCTTAGTACAGAAAACGCGAAATTGTGATAAGTTCGTTTTACTTCTTTTAATACGTCAGTTACTTCAACCAAAGAGTTGTGCTATGCTAAGAGATAAAGGCGTCAAATCTTATATTAAACTAGCAGGCTCGGCGGACGGTGTCCTGCTCTGATAATTAAAAAAAATATACTTATGTGAATGAAACGCTTAAGGTGGCTTGACTTTTTCTGATTCTTTCAACAATTATATTTCAACCAATTTACAAAAAAAGAACCTTGACAAATTATATACCTAAACTTTCCCCGTGAATTATTCTATTCTCAATTACTCTTTTTTTTATTTATATATAAGTGGATTTTAAATGGTGCACACAAACCTTAGATGTGATTGTATTATTATGGCTTAAGGATAAAACAGAAGCAAAAAAATGTATTATCAATAATTACCTACATACCTAATATAACTATTAGTCACAACATTCTAAATTAACTTTAAGATCACCGAGTAAACGAGAAACTGTACTTATTGGACTCTTATTTTATTCGTACCGTCTAGTAAAAGAATATGAAAACTTCGATATTATATATTATAAACGGGAGTATTGACTTTATTCGTATATATAAGTGGCGGTCACATCCACCGAGGTTCTAAAAACTGTCACAGTTATCTACATAACACAACGATATTGTAATCCCATACCTGAAGTTATTGTGAACACAGAAAAAAAATCGTGGCGGTACATGCAGGTATGGGAGTAGCCTTCGATAGTAATAAGCACTAATTCTCAAGGAAGATAGTGTTCGATGACTTATCAGTAATCCACTGCCAAGGGCAGCGTTTTCGGCTTAATACAATCCATAAACCTTCAGGAGCCGAGCCTACTCTTTCTTCAAAGGCCCACAACGCATCTCTGTTGACCTTTGTGCCGCAGTTGTTCATGGCCGGCGGCGTTTACTGGCCATCGGGTAACCCGTCTGTTCGTTTACCTCCAAAAGCATAAAAAAAGTAGTGTGTACTTATGTACACGCGTTAGAAGTTATACTTATTTGGCGTAACAAGATAAAAATCTTAAATTTTTTTTTATCTTTCGCCTTATTCTACGTTGGTAGAAAAAACGACACTAACAATAGAAAAAAGGTATTTAATACATACATACTTTTTTTGAAACATAAAATGTTAACTATAGTTAACTTCAGAGTGTCGGTTTTTCGTGACGGTGTGCGCGCGCATTGTAAAAATTTACTAGTATTATTTTTCCCTAACGAGCCAAAAGGAGTATGACTTCAAAAACAAGTAAATGCCTACTGAAGTTTTACATCACAAGATTTACATAGAAAATACTCTAGGCGATATGAAAACGTTGCGAGACAGAAAATAAATATGATATAATAGGCCTCGGTTAGTGTGCAGGTCATTTAATATCAGTTCGTTATACTCTTTGTGTCGTAACGAAGTGTTTGCAGCTCAAGGGGGCAGGTAATCCAATCGGGAGTCTTCCCGCTCACACCGCGCCCGCCCTCCGATTCCCTGCCTGAAACTGTAGCGTTTTTCTCCGTATTTATTCCAGTATCACAGACGATACCGACGTGACTTGAATAACTTGGAATGATCGATACGCACGGCTTCTATATAATAATTGTATTTTATATATATATTGCCCCTTCAATTAATGTGGAATGTACGTCTCAGTGACCTGGATTTCATGTTTTCGGAATAAAGTCAAAGAGACACCGCGTGTTTGGGAATTTTATTGACTTAAATATTTCTTATTGGTGTTATTGTTGTTAACAAGATTTTAGTTGTATTTAGTATTAGCAAAAGATGTAGTATTTTGCTTAGTGTATTTCACTCTAGTTCCGTGAGTACGGTTAGCAATAACAATTCTTATGGATCTATAGAGTTTGCTAAATTATACCGCTGTTTTTTTTTTACATATTTCACAATACTGTTTGCTTCTTTGACTAGCGACGCTTCTGTTACTTTCATTATTAGCGTACAATATAATATTTCATATTGTGTATACAAATTGAAATGGAGAGTTAACTTTAAATGCATAAGTAAGGTCGGTAAAAATAATCTCGTGCATCGGTAGTGTTTGTCAAAATATTCCTCTGAAATATAGTTTTGTGTCTTTTAGTCCACATTCTTATAATATTCTATAAATAGTTAAAAATAGAAAACAATGACTTAGGAAGAAATTGATAAATATTTCAGATATTACAAAATTCTTTATCTACTTCGTATACGTGCCGTGCACTCGGGAACAAAAATGATTCGTAATGAAATCATCGACCCTTAAAAAACTGTTAGTTTCCAAATCAGTAGCCCGGGTGGGATTAACAAGGGGCACGCGTGCAATTTGCGAATTACAGCATTCGTAGACTTCATTAATCAATGGAACTAGGAAATGGTTCGCGTGGGAGAAACCGTCGACTCAATTCGCATACTGCTGTTCTACTGTGTTTATGTAATTACTTTACAGCACATGCATGCCATGAATGTAATCTAAATTGTGGAGTTTCTATACAAATACTGTTTTTTTGTTTGTATTTTCGTTGGTTTGAGATAAAGAAGTAATAACATATAAATAAATATTTAAAGTAATCGATGCAAGAAATTCGAATGTGAACATAAAATATCCATTGAATACCGTCACCCTATAGACCTCATCTCTCGGGATACCATATTAGAAACGATAACACAGACGTTTGATCAAAATTACCAGTTACACGGTAACAAGTCCGTTGGGAGTAGGCACCTTCCTTTTACAATGATACAGTATTATTCCAATGCAATGTGCTTTGTTCCGTGTTATACGAGAATCTGCTATATTGATTTGTATTTAAGTTCCAAATTGTTTGTGTGGTGGCTAAAATGACGCTGTGATAAGTTTCAGTTATTACCGAATTGTTCATTTACCGAAAAAATGTATTTCCAAATTAGAATATACTAATTGATATACATTTTAACACCATGGTCTTGACATCTGTTAAGACATTCGTTCGTTGTTCTCTCATTTGATACTGTTAGAATTTATAGACTATAATGATTACAGTTTTAAATAATTATGGAATAGGCACAGGGTTACATTAGAAAATGAACGTGCAATAAAGAGATAAAATATAAGATACAGTGCAACATTTTATCGCAAAAGAATTGGCAAATCCAGTTAGAAAATAAATAGGGGTTGCGGCTCGCGGGAAGTCCGAGGTGCAAACTCGGGGGCTAGAGGGAGCTAAAGGGGGGCGCGGTAATCGCATCGGGCGGTCGGGTGCGCGCGCGCCTCCTGTGTAATCTCGTTGCTCTAATAGTCTTAAGGCGGACAAAGGGCTGATCAAACGGCGCAATTTGACGCGCCAAATGTCGCCGCCTTTATTTCACTGTTGTACTATTGTTTCTTTAATTCATGGGGCGATGTCAGCGCTGCAGCTTTTATTTAGATACGACTTTGCAGGGAAATGACACTAATTTATGTGTAGCGAGTTTTAGGATATGTTTTATGAATTGAACTGGACTTTATGTTTTGTCATTAGAATAGTTAAAGTGCATAATTTTATTGGTTAATATGTAAAACAATTATTTATTTCATTTAATTCAAGTTACTAAAACTTTTATGAACATAAAAATATGTGATAACATGAGTGATATAAAATCATACACGGTGTTATGATGCTTAATTAAATATAGTATGTTCTAGAGTAATCAAACACAACAAATTTAAAATTTCATACTCATTCCAAATTTCAATTTGCTACAGATGAAATATGTTCGTCACACAGAAGTTCGTCAAATACGGAATTCAAACTAGTAACATTCCAAATAACTGAAATTATTACTTGAGTAACTAACCCTGACAATAATATTATCATTATTAGTAACATGTACTTTTAAATCGGCAAACAAACAAAAGTAAAATAAAAACAACTCCCAAGTGTAATATTTAGGACAAATAAATAACATCGCTGCTTCTGGACCCTACTTTGGGATAAAATCATCGGCAAATAAGTTCTCTACACGGATAACCGGCGCTTTCGAATAATCGACCTTTGCGTAATTGACACAAGGTACTCTTTTGTTCGTGTGCCTGTATAATCAGTATAGCAAACAAGTAAACACGACAACAATGACATTATTGTAAATTTAGTTGTAAACATGTGAAATCAGTAGGAGAAACTCGTGCCGTTAGCGCGATAGCAGACGTAGGGTTGAAAAATGACGAACTCATATTGTATGACAATTAAAACCGAACCTTAACACTTTAAAATTAAGTATGAAGTTGTTATAACATTTGTTTTTATTTACAATACAAAATTCCAGATTGTAGTCCTAGGGTAAGATAAAAAAACGTTTTGTGGGTTTTGAACATCTTGTAAACTTCAAATTTTACTTGTGCATTATTACACTATGTTCACACATCAGCCTGTAAGAGTATCACCGCATTACCATAAGCCTCTTCCCGATATAATCAACACGCCAGCTCACGACGTATTGGCGATTTCAAACTGCGTGAAAGCCACAGTTTTATATTTTCCCACATACAGTGGTACCGTGCCATAAGAACATTTCTCACCATTTTCCTTCACCGTTAAAAGTATGCAAATTCAAAAAATTAGTAGGTACATTAGGCCGGGGTGTGAACCTGTGGACATCAATTGGCATTACATCGGTCATACCAACATTAGATGATTAAAAACCAAGAAGATCCCCATACAAACTGCCGCGATAATAGTGAACTGTTGACTATTGAAAGCCAAGGCATAATAATTGAAAAAAAAAATTATGAGCAAGAAATGACTTCACATCGAGAACTCAATCGAGACGACTCGCTCTCTTTTTCTATTCTTCTTCCATGTTTACCACTACGTATAGTATTTTCGTCGTGTCAATATAAGAAAGAAACCCTGTGAGGGTCGCCTGTAACTAACTCAAAACAACGCAAGATAAGCACTAGCTAAAAATCTGTAATAAAATTAAGGCGCATGATCGTTCTATTGTTCGACCCTCGTGTCAGTTAAATGCGGTTAATAGTCCCCGTGGGTCCCTTTGTTCCACCGTTACATATTCTAAATCTTTCGATAAAGTTTCGACATTCTTCCATTTCTCTACAGTGAGAAAAGTATCTCGAATTCTTTTTACGTTATTGCTCTATCCCAACGTATTTTTTGCACTTCATAGTATTAAAAACAATATTTCCGTTAACTTACTGTCGTAGACATAGATATGACATAATTTTTAGTCGTTTTTAGACAAGACGGGTTCTCTGTTTTCTTGCACACATGTATTGTATATACATATATGTGCGCGACTATCTTACAAACTTCTTCACTAATTTCTATAATAATCTACTGGTGAAATCTATATTTGTATAGGAATGTTATAGTATGCATATACAATATTAAAGTACTTTTCTTATATACGTAGTTATAGTTAATTCTCAGTCAAGTAGTAAGTAGTTTGTTTTTTTGTTTTTGTAATAAATCATTTCAATTTTAAAGTTATGAGATTATGTCGTCACTTTAAAAATTGCCCCCCAAACCTAAACGGCGATGTTATAGACTGCCGACGTGGCATAACCACAAATATTACGCTTTATTAAATTCTACGCACTAAAATATGTTGCCATTTTATATTACGAGAGATATTACGGTAAGAAATGCATTAAGTAGTAAGTAGAACATTTGTCAGAAATGACTTTTCTTCAAAAGGGCATTTTTAACTTATTGTTTTTAATTACGAAATAAATAAAATAATCCACCATAGATTAATTTACTGGTGATTTATATGATTGATCATATGTTTATCAAGAAGTGTTTATCATACACTAGCTGTAGCTTGTGAATGAATTCCTTCACTGTTACTGCTTCTGATGTACACTGTTAAAAATTTCTCTGGTAATTTACAAAAAAAGTATTAGAAGTTTATAATCAAAACATTTGTTCAACATTATAATAGGTTTAGTAATTGTACAAAACGTGCCGTCACTTTATTTAAGATTTTACAGAACAATTTTGTAATTTTACAAGACATTTTGAACAGCCAAGCTTAAAAAATCATTAATGCCTTTGCTGAATTGTATTATTACATGTTACATAATATTCTTACAATACCTACTTTTACAATCAAGTTTTGTAATTTTACCATCGCTTTTTTTTTTATGAGCCGAGTTTCTAATGTATGTAATTAGTAAATCTGTTGTAGTCCGGTGAAACTGTAGAGGCCTTGCCAGGTTAACAGTGTAGAATAGTTCGAAAAAAAAAAATCGTTTATTTAAACTACTTTTTATAGAAAACTACTTCGTTTAATAGTGAATTTCTCAAACGTAATTGACTTATATATAAAAATAGTGAAATTGTAATGAACTATAATAGTTTTACTATCAATATTACAATAAATAGATAATTATTTGTAAAATTAAAAGAACAGTTTTGTCATTTAAATTACAATACTGTATTGTAAATTTACAACTCATTTTATAATATAAAATTACCGATATTTGTAGGTAATTTCAATAACTTTTATACAAAACTACTGCATTACATTGTAAATTGATTAAACGCATCTGATTTAAATCCAAAATTCGTGAAATTATAAAGCGTTATAATATTTTTTTCCGTGATTTACATCAATTTTACAAAAAATGTATTGTAATCTTGAATTGAGTAATTTTATTAATCATTGTTGAGTAAAAATATTGTGATTTTATAAATATTTTTAACAATGCAGTAACCAGGGAGCTTCGTGTAGTATATGAGCGGTGTTTAAATTCCTTTAAAGGTTGTATTAACTTCTGTGGAATATCGAAATATTTACGAGTTACAGACATACCTTCAACCTTAATCTCATTTACTAATAAGTGAAGATGTGGCTGACAGGGCAATCAATGTAAGTAACCAATGATACGCCCAGTTGAGAATAAAGAATAAAGAAATAGTTGTTCAAAATAATTTTTGCTTGTGAAAGAAATCACTAATACTTGCTGTATCCCAGACATAGAAAGTAGAGAGAAGTAGGAAAAGATAAATCAGTTCAGTACATTTTTCTTCTGCTTGTCAACCGAGTTTCTTATTTTCTTTTTTTTTGTTCGTAATTACCGGTGAGCTTTAGAGTTGTCACAATGAAAATTTCATAACAGTCGCTACTTTTCTTTTTATACCATCAACTTTGGAACTTTACAGACTAGTGTATACATATGTGTTATAATTATTTACTATTACTGTATTTCTCCAAATTCTAAAATTGTCATAAACAGAAATCGAATTACACTACAATTGTTTACTCAGGCGTAAATATTTGTATTCAGGAGTTCATGTTACGGAGGGTATCGTACTTCTCCCAGGGGAGGAGGCAATTAACAATCACCAACGGTCTGAGACCATAACTTTAGCGAACGTTTCGTTCACGCGTAATAATTTATTATGATTTTTATAACTATAACAATACTTTTGGATGAGTTTTCTTTTTTACACGCTCGCCTTTGGTCTCGATCTCACCTGATGGTAAGTGTAGATGAAGCCGACGATGATGTGATGATGATTTTAATGTCTGTTTTATTTTTTATAACCTATGTGGGTTTGAATTGTTTCTACATTGACACAGTGAAATGTGACATTGACCTCGTGGTAGAGTCATGCGATAATTATGTGTCAGTGGTAATGTAATATTGGTCACAATTAAAAACAAATTAGTGATAAAACAATCTGTACAGTAAGTTTTATACTCTACCCCTATAAGTGATCACAGCCGTCCATAGACACTAGTAACACCAGGAGAGTCGCAAGTGCGTTGCCGGCCTTTTAATATACGAGTATGTGGGCCTCCGGCGCTCTCACTGACCGAACGAAACGCAACAGTGCTAGCACTGTTACTTCACGTCGGTTTTCTGCGAGACGGGTGTACTACCCCGGGCGAGCCGACTCATTCATTCTGAAACCAGTAATAGTTTCAGCGTAGCTCTACCACCTGCCTAAATTCTTTATTTATTCCACTATTGTAGATTTCCTCTTCATATCGTTCGATGTGTAAGCTTCGAATCTCAGAACAGAACTATCATTAATAACACTGTAAGCCGTTTATATAATTGCGATAATACGAATGATGGAAATTTCTAGAGACCAGTCAAAATTTGGTTTGTGAAACCAGTAACGTTTGAACGACGGGTGAAATTTCGATTTATGCTATTTTTATAGCATGCTCGTGAACAGCACTCGGAGCGATAAGATTTTAATTTGTGCGTGTCCCGCGCGAGTCACCTCGCTGCCCTATTTGTTACTATGAGTTTATACATGCTGTTCGTAGATAATTTTACATTTTTCAGACAGTTTCTTCACTGTTTGAAATTGGCTGCATTCTTTTTGTATTCGTTATAATTACAAATGATTACCCACACATAAACAAGTTACACAATATAGTACTCATTAAAAAAGTTAACGCAATAATAAACAAACAGTAGTATAAATTATCTAACAGTAATCAGTGACGGACAGATAAGAGCTGGGCTGTAACAGAAGATCTCAATCTACCCCACGTGAAAGGGATCTAACAATATCACTTAAATTCTACGAAATGCCTTATTCAATTTGATTGGAAGGCAATTATGGCAGGTGCGGTTTTTAATAAGGTGGGCCGTATAAGCTTTTGATATAAACATATTTATGATTTGTATCAGCAAATTTGAAACATTATTTTTGTACTGGAATGGACATATTAAATGGATAAATTATGATTTGTAATAGTTAAAGACTGGTCGCATTTAAACAAATAAATAACAGGAGGCAATTTCATATATGATTTCTATATTATTGTAAATGATAATTATGCTCATCATATAAAAGTCAACAGAGTCGTGATGGTGTAGCGGTTTCACCGGTGGAATATCAATCCGTTGTCCGCAACGTCGAACCTCGGCATGTACCAACGAGTTTTTCGGAATTTGCCTATATTTACTAATCTCTATTGGTAACAATATAGGCTGACGGTGAAGGCTGTAGGTGGTAGAGCTACGCTGAAGCTATTACTGGTTTCAGCATGAATGGGTCGGCTCGCCCGGGGTAGTACCACCCTCTCACAGAAAACCGATATGAAGTAACAGTGCTAGCACTGTTGCGTTTCGTTCGGTGAGTGAGAGTGCCGGAGGCCCACATATTTAAAAGGCCGGCAATGCACTTGCGACTCCCCTGGTGTTGCTAGTGTCTATGGATGGCGGTGATCACTTACCACCAGGTGACTCACCTGTTCGTTTGCCCCCTATAATATATATAAAAAAAAAGGAAAATACCGTGAAAGAATTTGAACCTGAGAAATGTTCTTGTAGTACTATCGTATCTGGGAAAACTTATAGGACTGTGAATTTCTCAGAGTTTGAAATCGCCAATACGTCGTGAATTGGCGTGGTGACTGTGCCCTTACTTTCCTTCGGGGAGAGGCCTATGGCCCCGCAGTGGGTCTGTCTGTAAGTGATAACGTCAATAGAAAACATTAATGAAAAATTGCATACTTTTTGCTGTAATTGTTGTTGTAATAAATAATGGAAACCACATTAACTTTGCACTTCACTCTATAAACAGTTGACAAAAGAGTTCACGTGTAGATCGTGTGCTGCCGCGGGCTTTCTTCTACTCGGGCGTATTGGTCGATGAAGTGAAAGAGAGATAGGTGCGTCACAAGCCGAACGTTTAGGCCGATAGTGCCTCTCTATCGCTTGGTCCGCGCTCTCGCTTACACGCGCGGCTCAGGCAGAACGTGATAATGAGTCATGCTTTTTCGTGCGTACAGCCGGCGTTCATCGATTTATAAGACGGTAACACGTTAAAACTTAATTTTTGAAAACGTTAATAGCTCTGTGTTAAACTAACTTTTCTTTGTGGTTTCGCTTATGTCAATAGGGATTTGATCTATTCCTCGAGAAAACTAATTTTTTTCTTTTAACGAAAAGAGTACGTGCCCTTTTGTTGTACCCTGACAATATGTAGGCAAATTTTCATGGTGTTCGGTTGAGTAGTTATGGCGAGAACATGTGACAAACAAAGATACTTTCGAATTTATAATGTTAGTAAGGTTATCATGATGTTTTTTTAGTTAAGGACCAAGTATCTAAGAAGTAAAAGTAATAAAAAAATGTTGGAAATCTATGTGGTATTTTTTTGTGATGTGCAGACAACTGCACACCTCTATAATTTTATTTATATAAAAAATGAAGTAAGTAGATTGGCATTAATATTATATAATAGATATTATAAAACTTATTTATTTTTTATATAATAGATATTATAAAACTTATTTATTTTTTATATAATAGATATTATAAAACTCCCAGGAAAGTATCTTTTAAAAACGAGGCCGCCATTTTGTTACAACACTGAAATTATCCGAAACGGAACAATTAACAACTTCATAATAACAGTAATGATCTTCAATAATTAAGGCTTTATTACCAAAGTAAAATGGTTTCGAAATTATTTAGAATCAATGGAAATGTACAGATAGAATCGGATATTAGGTACCAGACAAAAATATAGATTAGGGTTGGTAATTATTTCACAATTAATAAAAGCAATTTATATGACTGTCCTGAGTACCTATATTTTATTGTATTCACTAATTATTGTAATGTTTGATTTTTTCTTAATTTAAATGTAATGTACCTAATCTCAATTACAATTTATCAATTCATTTAATACATTTGTTTAACTTATGTCAACTACTTGTTAACTTATGTAAAATATCGGACTCTTTATCAAATAATAATTCGTTGGAAATAAATTCCGGGCAATTGAAAAATGGAAGGGAGCGAAATCACAAGTATTAGAATTGCAAATTCGCGAGTGCCGCTCTCCCGTAATGAACGAATCGATCTTTCCGGCGGACGTGGCGTTTCCGTTCATATCAAAATTCGTAAAAAAGAGAAAAACTCTTTTGCAAGCGAAAATTAAAAGTTCGCCCGTCGATGCGGAAGCGCTCTCGGATGCACGAGGAAAGTGGGAGGCGAGTAATCGCTAGCTTTGTGTTCGGCTGGAGATTATACCGTTGGAAACTCTTTCAGGTAAAAAATCTCTGTATGGATTGAACTTTACATGCAAATCGTTACAGCAAGATATATTTGTAAAACTATTACATACAATAATAATAGTATAATAATATTTATTTGACCTCACAGTTTAGATTTACATTCTTAATGCTATACAATATTTTAAAGAACAAAAGGAAAAGTATATATTTTATAAAAAGTAAATATAACTTAAAAAATCAATGTGAGGTCTGGAGTCTGAAAGAGATACAAGGACCTGAAACACAGGTCTCCAGATCCTCGTTTAAGAATTAAACTAAATTCTTATCATTATATGTACTGGTAAACAATATTTGTAACAATAAAGTTCTTATGAAATTATATGATTGTAGACTTTCAGGTGTTATTGTATGAAAGTGTTAGTAACCAATTACAGATTATGCGTTTTGCTCTTTGTTTAGTTAATTCATAAATTTGAAGAATAGGGTTAATTTAGTTGTATATATGAGGACCAATGATAAAAATTGACGTGTGATTGATTTATGTCGTTGTAGTTGTTATTTTACAAATTGATAGATTGATAATTGTGAATTTTCACAGTATCTCTATATTTTTCTTTTTTATAATTATCTCCAATTTATTAATTTGACATCGAAAAGTGATGTTGCAGGGATACCACTTGACTTGCACCTAATAAAGGTTTTTTTCTATCAGTTTATACTTTATTGGTTTTAGAATTTGATTATTTCGCCGCAAAAGAAATGATAAAATCGTCTAAATACCGGACTTCTAGATGAAATGGGAGTTATTACCGGAACACACCTATAAGTACTCAAGGACAGATTAGACATAAGGGTTTTAGCGCTGTCACCGTGCCGGAATTATTGGCATCGTGTATGCATCTGGATCATTAGAATGACCCGGCTTTACAGTAATTGTAAAAGGTTACACTGACATAAATATATTTATAACGATAAATCGTGATTGCACGAATGAAAAAACACCGAAATAAGTTTGACAGAACGCTCAACATTCGATTTAACAGTGAAGAGTTATCTCCACATGTGAGGAACACTTGTAGAACTGTCGCAACGTAAAAATGTTTCGGATTTCGTTTAAATTCCCACTAGGCTCGGCTTAAGTATCATTAAGTACTCGACAAGGTTCAGTTTGAGGGGTAACGAGGGCGGTGATTGCTCGACTGCAGCGCTACTGTCGGGTGGCACGCAACATTGTCTCCTGACTGCATGCACAACACTTGAGTTGTGCGCGTAGCCCGGAATTACTTTTTTTTTTATATCTTACGGGCTTACCCTGAACCGTTGACAGCGGAATATAAGATAAACTGTTATATTCAGGTTTTCAATAAAAGAGGAACCGAGTCAAAGAATAAACAGAGTCAATAACAAGTGTAGATAATATAAACACCAAGGTTCTTAGCTCTTTGTCAAGATTTTTTTTTTATATTTTGTCAGTTGAAGCGTTTACCCTATAGGGTATAGGGTAATCTCATCTGATGGTAAATAACGATGTAGTCTAAGATGGTGAACCCGCGACACTGAGAGGGGGGACCGGCTCTTAAATGTAACTGCTATGGGATACACCAATAGGTGCTTGGAGAGAGACTTTCAACGTAAGACCGGTAGTTAACAAGGCGGACTATGCTATGGTTTTATCACGATGTCTTCCTTCACCGGATGCTCCGTCTCAGTCATAGGGATTCGAAACTACATCGATGGGCTTACGAATTTTTTTTTTATGCGATTGGAGGCAAACGAACAGACGGATTACCTGATGGTAAGTAATCACCGCCGCCCATGGACACCCGCGATACGAGAGGCATCACAAATGTGTTGCCGGCCTTTGAGGAAGGAGTAGGCTCGTTTCTTGAAGGATCTGTGTGTTGTATTGGTCCGGAAACGCTGACGCTGGGAGTTCATTCCAGAGGGCCGGCGTACGTGGGAAGAACACACGTGAGAACCGCGCAGTAGACGACTTACAATACGAACATGCTAGCAACTGAGCTATCACCCTCTCAAAAGCTTGATGAGGTTACCTGCGTGATATAAACAATTGCAAATTAGCCATCTCATCTTTCAGGCTGAGTAAGAACATTGTGCAATTTTTAGGTTCCACAATAAGGATCGAAAACGCATTTCCAATTTACCGGATAGTAACTTCAAGTACCATGTCAAACAGGTCTACATGTCAAAAGGCTGCATGTCGTGCGACTCCCACAGTTCGTTGGGGGGGTCAAACACCCGCCCCTCCTGGGGGGTCTATCATCTCGAACCCTCAGACCGCAGATGGGGCCCCTGATGAGGGGCCGACACCTGCCGGGGATGCAGAAGTAGTGCCATTGGCAGTTCCTGCTCCCCGGCCAAATAGGTGTGAGAAGGCACCATGGGGTTTTTAGTCCGTGGAAATCGGACATAACCCACCCCCGCTGCCCGACGGGGTGGGTATCCGTAACGTATTTTCCCCATGACAACAAAAAAAAAAAAGGCTGCATGTGAAAGATAGTAATGTCTGGAAATGACATCCCTCTCTGTATTTCTGCTACAAATTATTGTTTACAATGCCTTGTTATAAAAAAATCTATATATATAAGAAAATATGGAGGTTTTTCGTTATGCCCGTATCACGCTTAAACTACTAGATATATTAGGTATGACTATTTTTTATTGTTTTTTTTTTAAATCTTAGATACTTGGTATTTATCTAAAAAACATATCATAATATGTGTTAAACATTAAGTTATTGAATTTTTGAGAAAATACGACTTTTGTAAGCACTAAAAAGACTGAAGAATTTTCTAATGAAAGTAATCTATATTATAACTTTCAATTTTTTTATGCTCTCTCTTTTCTATATATAAAATATTTATTTTATGATTTTAAACAACGCAGACAAAGTCGCGGGTATCAGCTAGTACACAATAAATGGATTAACCCGATCGAGTTTTTTACACCGGTTCGTCTTGATGATTGGCTTGTTTTCCAAACTGGTAGGAGTTTGGATTTTGATCGAGACACTGAGCCGATTTTGATGAAACTTTCCATAAGGGATAGGTAATTAGCAATGATAAAATATAGAAGAGGTAACTTAAGATTGGTGGAAGGTATGTATGTGGGTTAAGGAGTGATAACAAAACACTATTTAAAAATATAGCCTCTAATAATCGAGAAAAAATACATAATTTCCATAAAAGAAGAAAATTTTCAAGAGAACAAAGTCACGGGCTGCAACTAGTTTAGCACGATAACAATGTAATGAATAAAATTAATTTAATTTATTTATTTCTTAATCATGATAAATATAGTTAATATTTAATTTTATTAGTAATTCATATCAACAGTTATCAATTAGTGTGTATTTACTTAGGATGCGTTCGCACAAAATTGTAGATAAGTTACTCGACTAGCATTACTTTAATAGGTACCTACTAGAAATAAATAAAGAAACACGGTAGTAATTCCATCATTTGTGCTTAATACAATCAATAAAATAACTTAGGTAAATGAATGTTAGGCTCTGTAATAAGCTTCCTAAGCGCAATACCAATTGCCAAGCAATAAGTTCTTGGATCAGATAAAACGAATTTTATTTTCGAGAATTCGATTACAGACTGGAAGTATAACGTAGACTGTAGTTAAATATGGAAATTATTCCGTTTCAGTATTAATGTAATGTTTCTTGTTTTTTTACCTTTATCCCACGTAGGTAGGGGTCGGCAGAATAAGTTTTCCTTTTCCACTCTCCCTTGTCAGAAGCCATCTCAGTATTCATACCTTTTACACACATATATTATATTTCACACAATCCATCCATACTTTTTTATACTTATTTTATACTTTTTTTATACTTATTTACTTAAACGACTTTCATCTCTCCTCATGACATGCCCGTACCATGCTAATCTTAACCTCTTCAACTTCTCTGTCACTGGTGCTATTTCCAAACTGTGACAATGTAATATTTATGGGGATTAAATAATACTTGTGTAATTCAAACAAATAGGGAATAAAGAAAATTAAAAATTCAGTTCCGAGTCTGTTGCTGTATCTTGAGTTTTGATATCCTCGGGGTTCAAATTAAATATCTCTTCTTTTTTTTTTTATTCAGTACGCTACCTTGTGCAGCTTTAGAGTGTTTGACACTGAAAATTGCCGGTTCGCCAGTTTTATTTTTATCGTCAAAAGTCGCTAAAGCTTTTGTGACCGGCCTCGGGGAATACGGTTATTTTGAGGTCGGTAACATCGATTGGACCGCACGCTTGTTTGTTATTACATAACTGGAAATATAGTGGAAATTTTATCGTATCCATCAATAGGATTTATGGTCGATTTTCTATTACAATTTACTTGGTTTGGTTGCTTTAATATAAAAAAAAAAAAACGATATATCGAACTGTGTCAAAGCATTTATTAAATAAAGTAAAAAATACTATCACATATCCTGATGGCAATCAATAGCAATTTGTGTAATTTTTATGAGGATAATTAAATTTTTGCCTAATCGATCGTCGGTATTCTTGACGATATGTGATTGCAAGCCGACATATCAGGCATATGCCGGTTCGTCTAAACGCTGTATTGGGATCGCTGTATGGGGCTATAGCATGGGGGTTTCGGATCACATAGTATAGCGTATGGCGTGCGAAGCGGCGGTGCCACGCCTCCCGCCTCAGCTGGCCAATCAGCGATCGAGGCTTGCATCGAATTAAGCTCGGCGCCGCCTCACCAAGTCCAAAAACTTAGTTGAAACGTAACGTTCGCGGGGCGAGGTCGTGTCCGGCCGAGTTGTTGAACTCTACTGTAGTGATCCCCAGGACAAAGTGTGATGAATCAAGTTGAATGCTTTATATATAGCTTTTATGTTTTGTTTTGTGTAAAACTGTATTAATAACACCAAAGTGTTGGCCGTTAAAGTAGAGATGAAGGTACGTGGTCAATGGTATATTTTATATCGATAACTTTAACGCTTTTTAAATTGACGTATTGAAGTTTAAAAAAAATAATAATCAAGACTAAAAGTTTTTGATTAAAATATATATATTTTTTATATTTCGAATGCTTAAAACATTCTCCAAAATAATACGAGCCATATTATTAAAACAACATAGAACTGATGTTATTATACAAGTGCAGGTGATTTAATTATTTGTGTTACGAGAATTTAAAAACATTTAATGCGATTTAAATTCAATTCGTTTCATTGATTCTTCACTTTTTTTGCTTATCGACATGCACATACTCTCCCGATATCGACTTGCAAATTGGACGGTATCGGGGGAACTCTCAAAAAATTCATAATATCACAATAAAATTACCGTATCTCATTGACTTAATAAAAGGATAATGTTTGAGTTCATTGTTTTAAGCACTCGTTAAAGTTTTATTTCCTAATAAATTATAATACCACGTTATTTTACACAGATGTTCACTGTTTATTTTCGGAATTTTCAAATAAATGTATTTTTTTGTGTACACAAAAATTATATATATATTTTATTTTACCTATTAATATATATCATATGAAATAAAATATTATATTCTTATGATTTGCCCCGAAATTAATCCCATTTTATTCTAGATTTAAAATTGTAATTGTTTCTTGTACCTAAATATATTACATTATAAGTTTACCAACAGTTTAATGTTTATATAATTCAAAAAAACAATTCTTATTTATATATGAAATAAAAAAACAACTGCTAATTATTGCATAATTAGCCATTAATATTATCAAACTTTTCAAAAACAATCCATATCCCTGTTAAAATTGTAACGTAAGGCGTAGTAGTAGGTTTATTATGTTAATTGTAAAATGGTCGGGATAATATTTATACTAGAGAGTAATTGATTCATTTTGGGCGTACAAATTGTATAACATATTTCGCCAGTTGGACTCGTGATCTAATTCTTTTCCCACGTTTCTAGGTTGCATGATAACGCCACTGGACATCATTGTGTATTCTAATAAAATGCTAACATATACCGAGATAAAAAAAAGTTAAGCATCTTTATCGTACGGTTTATCGTACTCAAACTCTGTCGTATTAAAAAACAGTATTGACGAGCAGTGGTCGTTCGGCTGTCGGCGCTGACGCCGTCGGCTTTTCAACTGTACAAGTATTTATTATAAATTATCATATTTACCATCAATTGTAATGCGTTCGACTTACCGGGTTGAGACAAAAACCATTGTACACCGAAGGCAGAATTCGTTTCACGGTTCGAATGGTGCTTTTAATGATGCAATGTTTGAGCTGCAACGCGGCAGTATTGGTCCGTTTTATGGAGCTCCGTTAGTAACATGCTCTAGTAATAAAATCATAAAAATGGTCCGCGATAGATCATTAAAAATGTAACATTCCCAACGTGTCTCTCTAATTTATTTATAATATATAAGAATATGTTCTTTTCTTTCTTGTTTCGGTGATTCTAACAATTGTCGTAATGTAAAATTGAATTCAACGTTACTATTTAAACAATAAAAGTGTTGCAATTTTGTGTGAATTATAAAATATTGATCAAAAAATGGTCCAGGATAGATCATTAGTTACATTCCCAACGTGTCTCTCTAATTTATTTATAATATATAAGAATATATTCTTTTCTTTCGTGTTTCGGTGATTCTAACAATTGTCGTAATGACAAAATTGAATTCAACATTAATATTTAAACAATTAAAGTGTTAGAATTTCGTATGAATTATAAAATATTGATCAAAAAATGGTCCGTGATAGATAATTAAAAATGTTACATTCCCAACGTGTCTCTCTAATTTATTTATAATATATAAGAATATGTTCTTTTCTTTCGCGTTTCGGTGATTCTAACAATTGTCGTAATGTAAAATTGAATTCAACATTAATATTTAAACAATTAAAGTGTTAGAATTTCGTATGAATTATAAAATATTGATCAAAAAATGATCCGTGATAGATAATTAAAAATGTTACATTCCCAACGTGTCTCTCTAATTTATTTTTAACATATCAAAATGTGTTCTTTTCTTTCTTGTTTCGGTGATTCTAACAATTGTCGTAATGTATAGTTTAATTCAACATTACTGCTTAAACATTTAAAGTGTTGGAATTTTGTAGGAATTATAAAATTTTGACTTTAAAAATTTATCGGTGAATTATAGAAAACTGATAATCTATCGTTATGTCTTCCATAGTGATTGGTAATATATATTTGATTCGTGTATTCGGTCGTATTAAAGATATAAGTAGCTTTATAGTTCTATTTTTTGTATTATTTAATAAAGAGCGATGGAACGCTTATTTCACCTAAATACCGTACATATTAAATGTTATAGAACCGTTTAATAATATATTTTTTTTACTTAGCGCTAGTTGCGTATTCGCCAGTGTCAATGTTTTCATTTATAATCATAATTGAACTGTTCATATAGCATTTAAATAATTTAAAAAAAAACAGTTTTTTTTTCAAACGCGTATTATAAAGACGCTTTTTTATTGATTTTATTTTGTTAATAATTTATATTATTTTATTAAAACCACAATAAAATTATCCAAAGAAGTTAATAGTATATTTACTGGGAATATGACTAATGATATATAGGTACTTACCTTTATTGTTTTAATGTATTATATAATTATAGAATTTAGGTATTATAAACAATTGAAGTGATTTTAAATCAAGTAAGCAGAACGTCTATGATGAACTAAATTTTTTTTTTTCTGGATGGTTTTACTAAAGTATAAAGTATGCTAACTTGGTAGAATTGGACAGTAAAATATAAGCCGTATAGTATTCTATAATAATGAAATAACAAATTTATGGAATTGACACACTGACTGTCACTGGTAAATGCTTCTGGAACGTTATTTGAACAGCTAAAACAAATATATAATAAACGTTCCGACTTATATTTGCGCAAAATTGTGTTATATGATACATCATGTACACAATTTGGTAGTTGTAACCTATTACGCAGGTATATTATGAGAGTGCGTGCGAGCGTGCTGTTAGAGTTTCTTTTAAACATCGACCATAGACAGGCGTAATTGGTGAAACCAACAAAAATCCGATTTAGCACCATAACCGTTTAACTTTCTAGATTTCATAAACCATATTATTACTCTTTGCGATTACTGTTCGAACGATCTATCGACATATTTGTATATAGACGACAGAAGACAGCTATGTTTTTTTTTTTTATATAGTTGGCAAACGAACAGGTGGGTCACCTGATGGTAAGTGATCACCGCCGTCCATAGACACTAGCAACACCAGGGGAGTCGCAAGTACGTTGCCGGGCTTTTGATATATGTGGGCTTCCGGCGCTCTCACTGACTGAACGAACGAACCAACTTTTTGAAAAAAAAAATGTATGTTATTTTTTGTAAGTGGAAGACGATATATCGCGCTATACAGTAAAAGATTTTTATTTTAAAATGTGTATTTGTAAATGTTCTAGGCTTGTACATATTATAAAGAAATTATGAAGAATAAATGTCGTACAAGCTTTAATTAGATTATACATGTCCTGTATAAAATCGGGTGAGTGCCTTACGCGCTCCCCTTAGTAGTCCGGTGAAACTGTAGAGGCCTTGCCAGGTCAACAGTGCAGGGGCAGTTCGCAAAAAAAAAAGATTTACATAACATTTGTACACTAATGAGCATGGCATCAATAATGTAACGTCAAAAATAAAATTGTCAATCCTTTAAAAAGTTTAAAAGAATTTATTTCATATTTTATATTGAAATTAACGGACCTCGTAGGCAAGAATTTTCCTGTCACATATACATAAGTAAGGCATGTATGTAAAAAAAATTATTGAATTAAAAAATAATAATGATGCTAAAATTATAATTTTGTATTATATTGTTATTTTTATGTTAAAATATTTAAAAAAAACATATATTAATAAAAAAAAAAAAAAACAAAATAATATTTATACATAATTAAGAACTACCCAGATGACAAAAATATGTTTAACATCAGCCCAGTCGTTTAGTAGGAGAATAACTATTAATATAATAGTACACACGATCACGGGAATTTGATGTATAAATATTTAGATAAATAATCTATCTATATATATAAAAATAAATTGCTGCTCGTTTGTCTTGCTAAAGCTCGTGAATGGCCAGACCGATTTGGTTAATTTTGTTCTTAAATTTTTGTCGAAGTTCAGGGAAGGTTTAAACGGCGAGAAACATAAATAATAAGTAAAGGAAAATACTAAAAAAGACAATTTAATTTTCAAATACGAAATGTTCCTAGCTATGACACATTCCACGGCTTTTGTCATTTTAGAAATAAAAAAAAAATGTCATTAGTTTGTCAAATATTTATAGCTGCGTAAAGAAATTTGTCTGTTTCATAGCTGTAGTATGAGGTCCGCGATTTCTTCGGTCCGTTTTGTTGGAATACAAAACAGTTCTGTTTCAGAAATAAAAATAGTAACGTGGGAACGCTTTAAATTGATAAAGTGCACAACTGTGTTGCATTTATAATGTAAATGAAAATGTTGTATTAATTTTTGACCACATTTTACACAAATAATACGAAGTTCACCGGATCGTTTAGTGTAAGAATTTAATTAATAAAAAACTAGAAACTGAGGAACATTAATACGGTCACGATTAACTTTATATATTTTGTGATTTTGTACTTTTATTTGATTATTAACCGGTGCTCGCGGCTTCGTTCTCTTGTGAATCGTTTTATTGTTTTATAGAAACTACATTTGATTCCATTCTGGATTAATTGTGGACAGTTTTTGTTTTTTTTTTCTCAAATGAAAATTTGTGTTTATTACTTTACTCGTACAATACTTGTATCAATTTAAATTTATCTCTCTGTTCAATATTATAATAACTGCTTATCGAAAAATGTAATATAGGTAACATAGAGAATACTCTGAAAAATACCTCGTAGTTAAACTCTCCTTAATAAACCGGGGTCAATAGATATTACGATTTTTTTTATCTACACATTTTCCTGAACCAGTTACAATAAACACGCAATAAGCAATCAAATAAGCGATGATGGCTTCGTATTTGGCATGTTCGAACATTTTGACTTTGGCAGCGTTCGACTAGCAGCAGTTCGTGCAGTTACCGCAACTGTAGGTACTTGGCGACATGTTTTCAATTTAAGGGTGGTAGCTACCTAGCTAGGAGCTAAAAAACCTAACCACCATGCTATGTTCTCCAACTTGGATCGATGCGATGTCCATACACGCTATTAACTGAGTCATTTTATCAACTCTACATTTTGGATTATACTGTGTTTTACAATTGGGAATTTTTCCCATGTTAATATAGTAACAATATAGACTATATAGTCATATAAGTTTTTGTTCGTGGCTCCGCTCGTGTTGATTCATATTTGATCTATTCCACGGGAAACATATTTATTTTTGTAGATTAAAGGTATCATACCTCTGACAACGTGCATACAAAATTTTATGAGGATGAGTTGTGAATATAAGGCGAGAAAGCGTAACAAACAAAACGATATCTAGTTGTTAGACCAATTCTATGCAAGATAGTTAAGCAGTGCATGCTGAGAACACTAATTAGCTGCTGCAATTACGTCACAACAGTAAGTTAGTTTTTTTTTTTTTAATCTAAATAACAACCGAAAGAAACCTTTCAACTGATTTCGTAAATCCACATTTAATAGTCTTCTTCTTACTCTGATCCCATCTAAGTAGGGTCGGCACGACAAGTTTGTGATGTTGGGAAGTATGATTTAGCTTTATTTTCATGATCGGCCTGTCATCAATTCTCGTTAGAATTAGTTTGTAGTACCATGGCTTTTGTTCAACGTTGGCGACTGTTATAACGTAATTTGCCTGCGCGGCTCCGGGATTTTGTATCACATAAATCAGTGTATATCGATTCGAATGAATACAGTTGGTACCTTTCGGAGTATTCAATTGTCGAATAAATCAATATTTCTTACAATAAACCAGTACGATGTATTTTAAAAATATAAAAACAAAATAGATACAAACAATATGACATGCCATGTCACATTGTGATAGTGATGACTTTATTTTAAAAATATTTTAATGACTGTCATTGATTATATTACTAGCTTTTCTTTTCCGCCAATTTGTCTTCGTGTCTTCCAGTTTGTTTAGAACGAAAAGCACCTTAAGTCCTTTTCTAGATTTTAGACTACCTCTAAGCTAAAAAGCGATCGCATTCGGTTCACAAATGTAGTTGGGAATTATGTTATAGGGGGCAAACGAACAGGTGGGTCACCTGATGGTAAGTGATCACCGCCGTCCATAGACACTAGCAACACCAGGGGAGTTGCAAGTGCGTTGCCGGCCTCTTAAATATGTGGGCCTCCGGCGCTCTCACTGACCGAACGAAACGCAACAGTGCATGCACTGTCACTTCACGTCGGTTTTCTCTGAGAGGGTGGTACTACCCCGGGCGAGCCGACCCATTCATGCTAAAACCAGTAGGTAATAGTTTCAGCGTAGCTCTACCACCTACAAACTTCTTTGTTCTTTCATCTATTTCTTTTTACATCCATCTTCATATTCAACACTGTTCTAGTTATAAGACCTACGTTCCTTCTCATATCATGCCCATACAACGTTAATCTATTATTCCTGAACTTTATCACTGTTGCTATATTTTGATTTTTATTCTAATTAAAGGAAATATTATGTATGGTGGGAGGCTGATTCTGTTTTCGTTCTCAATCAATTACTTACCTCACGTTGAAAATAAGTAGCAAATAATTTATCGGTATACTTCGGTAGCTGCATTTGGTAACCGGGCATAACGTGTTACTGTTTTCGTGCATATTTTCATTGATTGAACAGCGATTGAAGTTGTGTTAAATATACACAAAAGTATATTAATTAGAATATATTATATAATATAGTTAATTAACTGAGCTAATTCTTAAAATTTTGATATATTAAATTGAATCCTTTAGAAGCGATAATTAAAAATCAGACTAAACTAATTGCAAATAATTTAAATATGAACACAGTTTCGACATAAATGCTTTTATATTAAATTAACTATGCCCGCAGCTCTGCACGCGTCTCTTATAAGGCGTAGTCCGGTAAAACTGTGGAGGCATTGTGCCAGGTCAACAGTGTAGTAAGTTCGAAAAAAAAAGAAAAAAAAAGTTCCTTATTATTTGTTTTAACCACTATTTCTTGTAATAAATAGTTGAGTTATTACAAGATGGTTATTATATATCCTCCATGTTAAATATCTACCTACATATAACAATTTACAAAGCGATCAGTTGAACGGTATTCGAGTTTATCGGTCTCAGGCATAAATATACAATTAAAATATAATATGCATATATACAAAATTCGTATCATGCATACATGTTTAATCAAATAAGAAACTACATATATACAAATGTTTTCAAATTAATTTAAGAACGTATTTTATGAGACCGAAAAACAAATTGTCTGGTTGAGTTTTATTAATATATATGATTTATAGTCGCCGGTGCAGGCTACGCGGCGTTGCAGATGATAAGGCCGCGTCGGACGGCGTTATTGCAGCGTTGCACCGTACATACACCACTCAGAGATCGATTTTAAATCTCATCACGAAAAATGCTTGTGTTGCGAAAATTTTCATTGAAAAAAATTAATTCTTTTTTTTTGTTATCTCAAGTTACTCTTAGCCGATTTATATTTCAACAATTTTAATTGAAAAAGTAACAACCTAACAATCTATCTATATTAAGCTTTGAAACGACGGTAGATTGGTTTGTTTCAATAATTAGAAAATGATGTTCTCGCGAAATTGGTATCATGATGTTCCGTCACAGGCAATTGAAGTTCCATTATGTACTTGTAAACTTAGTGTATGTTTTATTAAGATAACAGTTAAAATACATGATCATTGTAATTCTATAGAGTACGTTCCTACATTATGCTTATAAGGATGCTATATTCCTGAATCTATTTGTAGGAAAGGTAAAATAGGAAATCTCGGAAAATATTGATTCTATTCTAAAACGGATAACAATATACAAGCAACTTTATCGCTGAAGCATATTTTTATATAGATTTAAATACAGCCTATTTTACTCACTGGTGATTGAACTTTTCATAGATAATATATTTTTGAAAAACGATTAACTATTTCCTGAGTGTATCCATTACAAATGTCGACAGTCCAAGTCGAGGCGCGCCGTGCGCCCTTGTGCTTGTTGCCTATATAAGATCGGGTTAGTGCCTTAAGTGCTCCGCTTAGTAGTCCGGTGAAAACTGTAGAGGTCTTGCCAGGTGAATAGTGTAGTCAGTTCGAAAAAAAAAAATTACAAACATAAATCATATGTTTTCTCTTTGTAATTTGTACCTAGTACAGATTATAATAATAGCTTATGTCAATATTATATTACAATTATGTATATCGTATAAACGTAAATGTATAAATATTAGCAATCTCCTGCAGCTTCGCACGCGTTTTTTAGGCAATAATTATTTTCGACTCTTTATTCTATATATAGTATAAATACTACTGAGTAACGAAAAAATGACAGATTTCTATCACCTTTTGCACCATTTTAGAGGCTGCATTTCCAAGAAATCTTTTTTAGTGTTCACATATTATCAATATGTCAGTCAGTTAATTATTGTTTTATGTGCGATATTATTTAATCTGCCTGATATAAAACTGTAAACTCTACTGACCTCTTATCAGTAATAACATGACATAGTTTTAATATATATATACAGACACATTAAATGAAAATGAATATCTTTGACTAATAATGCATGTCAAATATAATTATGTATAGTGACAGATTTACTGGGTCTCCGTTTTTATGGCACGCGCCTTCGTAGACCGCTAACTGAGCCCAATAAATACTGAACCATTCAAGCGCTTGGTTTAAGGCAAAACAAAAATGTATAACGCTAGCTGTGTCGCGTGGTATCACTTGTATTTCATATTTTTAATTTTGTATCACTCTCGACGCAAGTTAGATTACCTTCGGTTATCAAATTCTGAATAGAGCACAGCTATTGACCAAACTGACCAAACGGCTGAGTTCAGTGACATAAGCATTCACAGTTCGCCCTTTTTCAGTAATGCTAGGTACTCGTAAGGCGGTTAACGTGCTAATAGTTCCCGATTGACGTTACTATTACTTCTTTATTGCTTATTGTACTTTGTGTTTTCTACTATTTATAGTAATTGCTCCAGTCCTAAGAGACGTAGCGTGATATAAAATAGCCTATAATATTCTTCAATACGAAATGGAAAAAGGAAATTTGAAAGACCGATAGTTCGAGAGATCCTCGCATTTAAATAAATAATTTAAAAAGGACATACAAAATTACATACTTATTTTGTACAATATCGGTATGGATTTCGAGCATTGGTTCTAGTTTCTAGTTCTGTAAACACCGTGTTGCTATTTTTACTGGCTGTAGGTAAAAGGACATGGTTGCGAGCCATAGACAACCGGATAGACTATAAAAAGACGCTCTATATAGAGATAGAGCGTAAGTATTGTTTTTTTTTAAACAAATCCATACCAGATTATTAGTAATCAAGGGCATATTTTGAAGGCATTTTTCTAATGTTTCAGAAAAAAGGAATAGGGTGTTAATAGGTTTACAGGTATATATGATATTTTCTGAATCACAAGTTCCATGTTCGAATCTAAGTTTTGATTTATTGTGTATTGTTACACAATTTTTATATTTTGTTATATGCAACATGCAAAATGTTGCTTTTGATGCTTAAAGGCGTTTTAAAAATACACTTGATTGTAGTAAAAATTCGGTGAATACAAGAGATAGTGAAATGTGTAGCGAAAATTGATGTATAAAAAACAACTGTGTTTACATAGCTAGTTATACAAGGAGTGTGTTTTAATTTTCATCTAACAAGTGAGGCGAAATCAAATCGAGTGTTTTCGTCGATACACGCGTAAACCGGATCGGCGATGATATACGAACACGAAGAAATAAAATATAAAACTATCAGGTTTGGACATCCGACGAAATTATTATCGGTTTTTTAAATTGATTGTTTTGTTCAAATTACATATATATATTTAAGTAAAACTTAACGCATTGTTTTCATATAAAAGATTTCAACGAAATAATATAATGCTTTTTTAACATTCAAACAAGATTTCACATATTATGTTGACAATAATTGTTTTGTTTTTATTATATAACCCCTCGGTTGATTTTTTTTTAGAACACAGATCTCAAAATGGCGGATTGTCTTGTTAGTTTTTTTTTTTTATTCCACAATATCGTACATTGTAAGTTTCGTGATTTAGTAAAAAAAAAAGTTCGTATAAATAAATTAAAAAAAAAACAAAAATACATTTTTCATAAAAGTTATAATTTTACAATACATCATTTGTTATTTATCAATTATTTTTTTTATAAATCAGTATTATACTGCCAACAGCCTGTTGACCTGTGTCTCATGAAGCCTAAATTCGTTTGTATGGAATTTAAACCTTTATGGTTTTGGAGAGTCCAAGCTTTAATCAAACTTAATTAATTTAAATCTCATACTTTTTATTTATAGATGTATTCTCTGTCCACATTTTAATGTATGTTTTATTACATTATATATCTATTGAATAAGGTATTTGATAATTAAATGAAAGCGGCACAAAACGACCCTCAGTACATTCTGTTGCAATATTTCGTCTTATTATGAATGTGAATGTGAGGTTTTTGTTATAATTATATGTTTTATATACACAGCCTGTCATCGTTAAATTTTATATACCCGTTGTTAAGGATACAGCTAAGGATTTGGGGTAGGTACTACTATCTAGATAATAGTACTTATTCTGAAGGCTAAGTTAAATGTATATTAACGTGATCGAAGACACGGACAAAAGTTAGCTTATCATAATATATCTAAATCTTTTAGTATTTTTTTATACCCAAATAAAGCAAACTAGAAATGTCAAAGGTGACATGCAAACTATGATTTGTAATTAAAAGTATTAGTTTTTTACAGCATTCGATTCGACTCCATTGTTTAGGTCATAAATGTTGTATACGGAGACGATCTGTAATAGATATTTAGGTATAGTAAAAAATATAAGCACGTTTTTAAAAAAAAAAAAAATTTTTCGAACTGACTACACTGTTGACCTGGCAAGGTCCTCTACAGTTTCACCGGACTACCGATTTTTCTAACATATTAATAATTGATAGTTTTGTACATAATGCGAGTGGTGCTGGCTGGCACAGCTAGTATACTTGTGAAATTTGTAGGTGGTAGAGCTACGCTGAAGCTATTACTAGTTTCAGCATGAATGGGTCGGCTCGCCCGGGGTAGTACTACCCTCTCACAAAAAGTCGACGTGAAGTAACAGTGCTTGCACTGTTGCGTTTCGTTCGGTCAGTGAGAGCGCCGGAGGCCCACATATATTAAAAGGCCGGCAACGCACTTGCGACTCTCCTGGTGTTGCTAGTATCTATGGACGGCGGTGATCACTTACCATCAGGTGACCCAAACGAACAGTTTGCCCCATAAAATATAAAAAAAAAGAAATGTAAGAAAACGTATAATATGTACAAGCATTTAATAACATTTAGCATGTGATATACGTAAGCGTCTTGACACCTTCTAAATTCCCGTTTTTTTTTTCTAAAATATTGACTTTCTTGTCTTTTGTATGTTTTCTTTTATAAACATGCCCGCATTTTGTACCTGAAAGACCAATTTTGTTTACGTGTAATTTTAATTCATACTAAGCTATAACCTTTTTGTTTCTCGCATGGGAATTTTCTTATATTTCCACCACGCCGGCGAGCAGCATCGGTGGGGTATCAGATTTGTACTGACTAAGCCCCCTCGGTGTTCTTCTCACACCATTTAGATGCGGACGGGCAGAAACTGCCACTGCAATACTTCTACCCGACCCGGCAGGTATTGGCCCCTCAGCAGGGCTCCGACTTGTGATCTAAGAAGGAAGACATGGTTTTAGGCCCACCCTGAGGAACTGGGGGGAGGCGTAATGAACATCAAGGGATTGTGTAAGAGTTGCCAGGGCCAAGAACGGGCCAGTAGTAAGCTATAATAAGCTTTCTTTAGAGATGGAATAAAAACAAAAAAAAACCAAATGCATATTTATCGTATGAGTTACATTTGAAAATCAAAAACAGAAGAAATAATTCCCGAACCATGTGAAATGGGATTAGCCGTGTGCTCGCAATAAATCGTATGTGGTATTCTCGGTTGTCTTCGGTCTCGATTCGTCACATCCCGGTTTTCTCGCGCGCACGGAGATATATGGCGGCGGCTCGGTGGCGGCTTTGCCGGCTAATGTGTTATTTGGGAGCGGCGCGGAGTCCCGCGGCGACGCCACTGCCTCAATAAGGATATTAATACGGCACATGCATCAGTTCAACTGCGAATATCTCTTCCATTGATGGGTTAATGAACGGCGTTTTTCGTATCTTGTAAAAATGCAAATAATTTTGAACCTATGCTCTACAGGTACATATCTCGTCTCGTATATATATATATATATCACTACATAGTATAAAACAAAGTCGCTTTCTCTGTCCCTATATCCCTATGTATGCTTAAATCTTTAAAACTACGCAACGGATTTTGAAGCGGTTTTTTTTAATAGATAGAGTGATTGAAGAGGAACGTTTGTATGTATAATAACATAAATTAAATAGTGGAGAAATACTGTTATTTTTGAGTTTACTTCAAATTTAACGCGTGCGGGCCACGGGCACTAATGAATAAGTCAAAACTACTGGATCGATTTTAATCATGTTTTCAGTGAATGACATAGGCTATATATTTTATACCCGTGCGAAGCCGGAGCGGGCCGCTAGTATATAAATAGAATGATAGAGGCCTGATGTTGAACGAGCATTATTCAAAAACTACTGGTTGAATTTATATAATTTCTTTTTTGTTTTTTTGTTTTTATTCTTAGACACTCGATTTTTCTTATTTAACGTACTATTACGATAAATTCTTTTAATATACAGTTTTGAAAGATAATGAAGGTGCGATTTTTACGACCACAATGCGTTCAGCGAAGTGGGGTAAGCGGTCTGGTGCTTATGTTTTATTTCCTCAGTATATAAAATATCTTCTTAAGTTAATAACACCGTAAATGACGTCGCGGGCATCAACTAGTTCGAAATAAAGACCTAGGCGTGATTGCACTAACCTTATGTTATTCCTGGAAAGAACCTCGGCCTATATATTTCTCTGACTTAATTCGTTATGGTGTGTTTGCGCTTCGATAAATTTTTATAAAGAACATATCCATGGGAAATCAAAAATTATTGGAAATAAATACAACAGTTTATTGCTATAATAAAGAAAAGTTGGCTCAAACTACGCATTCGAAACAAATTATTAGTAAGGTTATATATGTTAATGGCCTGAAAATAAAATAAATTTCACACAGAATATGTACATATGTACGAATAACTGTATTGTGGAATACATAAGTGACTCTAGGACACGATATATTACAATATTTGATTCCATTATACAATAATATATCGTGCTCTAAATTTTATTACAATTTCGTAATATTTTCTCTGGAAACAAAGGACTGACGTCATGATAGCCAGTCACGTTTGTCATACTCAAAGAAAAATCTGTGTTCTTATGCTTCTAGATCAACCTATGAATTTATTACGTTATATTTACCTATCGTTAAAATAAATAGCGGAGTGACAATATAATTTAACAGATCTATTTCTGGATCGGTGTTGATGCACTTTGCATAGTATCGCACATGGGACATCAACGATTCAAACAAATTCATACGCTGAATGTAGAATAGACTGTAAAATGCATTTTTGTTTATTATGCAAACTGTATTTATATATATAAATGTGTTATTTTTTTATTTAGTTTTTAGCTGTGACTGCAGTCAGTATCATTAATCAATATAAAATAAAAATAAATAATATAAAATAAAGTCGCTTTCTCTGTCACTATTTCCCTATGTATGCTTAAATCTTTAAAACTACGCAACGGATTTTGATTCGGTTTTTTTTATTAGATAGAGTGATTGAAGAGGAAGGTTTATGTATAATAACATCCATTAAATAGTGAGGAAATACTGTTATTTTTGAGGTTTCTAATGTGATGTCGTAAATAATTACACTTTTTCCGCTTACATTGCAACAAACGCAGGCTGAACCCTACGAGATTTATGAAAATAATGTACTACGTATTGTACACATTGAAAAGGTCTACAGAAAACTTCGCGATGGTATATGTCTATCTCTTATGGATATCCCACAATAACATTTTTTTTTGTCATTTACTTTTTACGACAAATAATGGCTAATTTTCGAAGCGATTGTAATATACTAATTGTTGTAAAAATAAAATAAGTAGGTAAAAATGTAAAAAGTAAATAAGTAAAAATGTAGTGTATGAATTTAGATATTCCAAAGATAGCAGGAAATCTTCATGGTATAGGGAAAGGGGAAATTGTTTTACTCCAAATTTAACGCGTGCGTTCCACGGGCAGTTATGAATAAATCAAAACTACTGGATCGATTTTAATCATTTTTTCAGTGAATGACATAGGCTATATATTTTGTACCCGCGCGAAGCCGGAGCGGGCCGCTAATAATAATATTTTACCGTACTAAAATATGACTCTCCTTAATATTCTTGCTGGATCTACTTACTAGATTAGATATTATAATCAAAATACTTTGGAGAGAACTGATGTAGATGAAAAAAAAAGTTTTCTGAAAATCGAATCGAACTGAGGTTGAAAATGAATCAAAAATATAGTACAGTAAGGTAAGGTTGATTTTATATAGAAAGTTATATGAAACTAAAAGTATTCAAGATAACAAGGAATTTATCTAATGAATCGCATAGATCAATATTATTAAAATATATTTCTAAATAGAAGGACAGTTCATTAATTTTAATACAAGACTTCGACTATTATTCCATCAAGGATTTATAATCTTTTCTTATTTCATGTGAATACTTAATTATTATTTCGAAAAATCATACAATCATTCAAGTAAAAATCTGAATTTTAGTTCTCAGTTATACGTTATAGTAGTGATTAGGGTTGCCACCCGTACTTTATAATAAAGTATTGTACGTTATTTCAACTAATTGTACTTTATTCTCTATGTGAACAATAAAGTACGTGAAAATACTTTATTTGGCATGATTTGGTTTCTCTGGGGGTTTGAAAAGTTTATTCATATGTATTTTTTCGTTAAGAGAAATACATCGATTGCTCAATCGATGTTGCCACTCGCTAACGTCACATCACCCAAGCACTCGTTTCTTTAACAAATATTTCTGAACGCAACTTAACCTCAAATGTCAACCAACAATGTTACTGTCATTCATTGTCATCATTTCTTGTTTGTTTCATGCGAAGCGGTTTAAATGCAATAACAATAAGATTTAAAGCTGTATAGATTTATGCATAATAATAATAATAATTAAAAAAATGCACTTTATTTTAATACTATGTACTTGTTTTTCCTATCTATAACAATCAATGTACTTTATTTGAAAAAAAGAAAGGTAGCAACCCTAGTAGTGGTGGCAAACTTCGCTCCCGCGGGCGCAAGTACGCCCATGGTTGACCTGTAATGCGCTTGTTGCAAGATTTTCGAGAATACAAATTCAAAAATATCATTTTTCGTAACTGTGCTTAATCATTTGAAATTTTTATTTTTATTTATTTTAGTGGATTGAGTATATGAATTGCATTTTTGAGTTTATTCTGTTCTTTCTCCTGTTGCGCATTTGCTTTGAAAACCGGTTAGCTACCCACATTATAGTGACATCAGCATCATAATCCCAATTAATATTATAAATCGGAATGCGAGTTTGCTTCTTAACGATTCACCCGATCATCATAACATTTTGGATACCGATATAACAGGGATACTAGGATATAGGGGTACTATCATCTAGAAAAAAGTACTATCCCCGAGGGATAGACCAAATGTATATCAACGCGAGAGAAGACGCGAGTAAAAGTTATTTATAAAATAGATGTGAATACCACAAAGTGTTCAGTTGTTTCAGTATTAGAACATGGGTTCTGGTAATTAGTACACATATTTGAGGCTGATATAGTCCAATAACGTTCGATCGATCACTATAAAAGTTGCCAGAAGTGGTTTTTCCCAGAGAAGATTTTGTTCTACTTTTTACCATAATCGTTACTAGATGGCGCTACGGCACATCAACTTCTGTATCGTTCGACGATTCACAGTGAAAATTAGTATGTGTGTTTATTTGAACACAGAATGTTTTCACTACGTGTGCATAAGAGCACTATAAGTTTATCATAAATATATATTAAGATAATCGTGATAAACGTTGTTTTGTAGTCCGGTGAATCTGTAGAGGTCTACGGGACAACAGGGTAGTCAGTTAAAAAAAAAAATGTTTTTGATTCTGTCTCCAGTTGTTTATGTTTTCTGTTTTGGTGTAACACAATAAAATACAATTGAAATTAATTTCCTAATTCTTTATATTGTATTTAAAAAATAACAATTATTTGCTTGGCATTTCGACATCTAGATCGAACATATTATTATACTTGTTGCTCAAATGTGCATTATTTGTAAATTTTTCTATACCATGGGAATTGGACATCCCCAAAACCACATAGCAAAAATAAATAAGTAATCCAAACTTATGTGAATACGCAGTACATGTGGTGGCGGGAAACCTCTAGATATTCTTCTCAAAAGATCTTGTACTATCAAGAGCAACTCTAAGCTGTTTGCTGGAGAGAATATCTAAAGCGACCGTAAGAAATCTTCACTAAATTTGACAAGGTGTGTGGAGAAATCCGGACGGTAAAGGTAAACTATGATGTACATCGTTAGGGACCCTCTAACCTACACTTGGATCGGAAGACCTAACCTCATCACCATGCAGCACGATGGATCCGACGCCCGCATGGAAACTCATAGAATGCTAAGAATTTCATCAATAAGGCGTTTTCAAAGTTTAACTCACTCGCCAGTATTCCAGCAGTTGTGTTTTCCAGTCTTAGTGTGTATGCAGTACATAAATAAATAAATAAAAATAAATGCGTGGGCGATGATCGTGCCCAAATCCATCACCCTACAGACCGTGCCTACGGCGGTCAAAATTCCTCCTAACGCTGCCGTCGTCAATAAGTTCAAAGGGAATTGCTGCGGTGCTATCCCTCTCATGCTCCGCCATCTCCTTTGCAATCATCACGGCCTCATAAAAAACACACGACGGAGTTTCACCGGCTCCAGTATTGACCATAGACTGAACATTTGCTTGAAGCGAGAGATTGGCCCCCGCGGCTGCGGTTAGAACACCACGTGAGACATATTGCGAATGTGTATTGCGCATCATTCAACGCGCCATCACAATGATGACATCACGAGCGAACTCTTACCGCAAGCCGCGATAATGAATTTTGTTACCAAAAATCGTCTTAATGAACAAAAGACTTACGTGTAATCTTTGGAATGATCTTAGATATTAATACCAATATCCATTATTACAAATACAAGAATATTGCGTTATCCGTCGCAAAGGTTCGACTGAATATGTAACCAGTAGTGCAACGTAAACGAGTTGATAACAAGATAGTGCTAAAGGTAGAGTTCTCAATGCGCTACCGTTGCCCGCGTCATGATATATCAAAAGGTAGAAAAAGGGTTTTAGGTGAGTGACAGGAGAGGTCCGAGGCGGGGCGAGACTGCCCGCGGCCTGTTTATTGAATAAACAAGAGCGAGGACGAGCTCGAAAGCAAATGCCGCTTTGTGACCCGATGACGTGCAACATTCACCTACGAACGTGAGCCTTAGGATCCCTTGCACTGAATAAGGATACCGGCTAAACCCAGAACCGAAATTAAGTCGGCCTTTAAACTATTATTTTTAGTAGAAATAATTTTTTTATCACAATTTATTGAAAAAAAAACCTATGCTAGTTTCGTACTACAGTAATTTAAAAAAAAAACAGTGTCGTGGAACACTCGCTTAGAACAATGTTTCTTTCATAGTATATTGTTTTTTAGTCAATTTGCCAATCAATTCGCTATAAAAAAATATGAGAGTCGTAATATAAAGAAATTAGGTTAAAAATAAATTAATTAACTCTAATATTAAGTCATTTTTACAATTTTGTAAGCCACTATCACAATGCATTATTTATGTGTACACACAATACGCTACGAAACAGCTGACGCGTATGCCGTGAACAAACTCAAATCAAATCAAAAATACTTTGTTCAGTTTAGGCCCTAAGAAGATGGTTATGAACGTCAAAACTACCACCGGCAAGAAACTCGATCGGTTTTATCTTATTAACTATATCTATCTTCGTAGTTGGTAGGGACTTATTGGCTGCCTTCAACCAATAAGTGCGCTCCTATGACTAGACACAGCCAATGATGTACGCGCTATATAATGTACGCGTGCTACACTGTACAAAGAGTGATGATGGAAAAATCTTACACTTTTTTTCGTCTAGCCCCCATCCGTCAAGTACGTACTGTGTGATAAAGAATTTCGTTCCAATATAAAGCATTGCTTAGTTTTTGTTTGTCTGAATAAGTTTATGACTGAAACGTTCAAGTTAGAATATTAATAATCTTGCACGTTATAGTTTATTTATTAAGAAAAATTATAGATTATCTAACACGACATTATAATTACATGTGGCAAAATTATCATATAAAATATAGACCGGAAAGTACGCTAAGAAAGAAAAAAATAGTATATAGTGTGAGTGGACATTGTGGCGTAGTTCGTGTAACCGGGACCTACCTTAGTGAGTAAGCTAGAAAAGATAAATAACTTTTTTTGTATCTCATTGGTAGTTTTCGAGATTACGTTATTCGAAAAAACAAACAAATATAACATTAAAATAATCAACTGATTACTGTTAAGGATACAAAAAACCTAGAATTTGGGAATTAGCAGTATTCGACCAAGGAACGGTTAAATAAAAAAAAAATAAAAAAATTAATATGGAACCCATCGTCTTACATCCGACTCGATGTCGTAAAAAGTAATCGTTTTAATAAGCCTGGCTTCAACTCTTGACACTTTGGAACGTAGCGCACCTCACTAATCAATTGTCGTCGAAATCATAAAAGCCACTTAAAAAAAACTTAATAAAAGCATAACTTATACGACTTGCACCTCTTTAAATACAACATTTCAATATATTTTTTTGTACATTTTTTTCTTTTATCATGCATTGACTTGACTAATCTTTGCGCCTTTTTAGTTCATCGGCAAATGTATAAGGTACTAGCTTTTGCCCGCCGCTTCGCTTGCGGTAATGTAGATTTGACCTGTTACTCGCCGTTTTTTGTTTTATTATGTATTCCCTTGACTAATGTTTGCGCCTTTTTAGTTCATAAGTAAATATATATAATACTAGCTTTGGCCTGCAGTTTCGCACGCCTTTATGCGTATTTTGATCTATCTTACGGAAACTGTCTTTTTTCTGGGTGAAATGTACTAGTTAGGATGTTTTACTACTGGTAAAGTAATGAAATATCAATATTTTTATATAAGAAACTAGTAAATAGGTATATATATCACTCAGTTTTTTTTTTATATTATAGGGGGCACACGAACAGGGGGGTCACCTGGTGGTAAGTGATCGCCGTCGTCCATAGACACTAGCGACACCAGGGGAGTCGCAAGTGCGTTGCCGGCCTTTTAAATATGTGGGCCTCCGGCGCTATCACTGACCGAACGAAACGCAACAGTGCAAGCACTGTCTATCTAAATGTCTTTGACTTATAAATTAAAAAAAAAAAACTGTGTTTGTATAATTTAATAAGCAATAATAATATTAATAGTCGTGTGTTTTTTTAAATTATTTTATTATACTACGATGGTGGCAAATAAGTATGCAGACTGCTTGATGGTAAGCGGTCACCGCAACCTATGGACGCTTGCAACACCGGAGGTACCATATGCGCGTTGCATGCACAGTGATTGAAATTCATCCCTATAATTCGTGATTTTTTAAAGTTTCAATTTTTTTTAACAACGTGTGTACAAATATTGTAAGGGTCGTGAAGTATGACTAATAGGTACTTATAGATAAATGCTTCGATTAGTTCATTGGTCGGTAAACTGCGGCTGGTGAGTCGCATGCAGCTCTTCCACAAAATGCTTATGTGCAGGCACTACATATTATTTATTAATTGGTCTTGTAAGATACAAGTAAATATTTTTGAAACGCAAGCCTACAAAAAAGAGAAACATTTTAGAAAGCAATAATAACATGGCTCGTTGCTCGCAATAAATACATATTTAGCAAAGGCAAGCTCGCGAGTGTATTTTTAATCGGAATTTTTTCCATAAAAATATCTGTACTAAAGTAAAACCAAAGTTTACAAAAAGGTTCTTTGAATAAACTTCTACTTTATATTGTTTATATTTGATTCTTTTGGATTACGAGTTGCAGACTACTGGGCTAGTCGATAGTGTGAAAAAACGACTAGTTTCGAAACTGTTATTATAGATAACAGTCGATAGCTACAAAAGAAAATCGATAGACAAACAGAGGAGAAAAACTTACTCAACTGTTTTGTCTTCATCTATATCCATATATAGAGGAATATATAACTCCTGCATGTATTTATTGTATACCTATATATAAATAAAATGGAAATATATATGCTTTGTCTTACGCAGTCTTCGAAATGACCGATACAATTTTCAAAGTATTGTCTAGATTATACATAATTACACTTTTCCATAGGAACGCAATAGTCATGTCAAAACCATAATTAGAAAATAAAAGACAGAATCATTTCTACAAGCGCTAAGTAGCGGTCTCCTATAGATACAGCAAACGAGTGAAAAATTATGGAAACAATATATTGATGCATTCAGCATGTTCCTACCACAATCGCCCCCCACACGGTCGCGGTTACAGCGCGAATCTTCACAATGGAGGCCTCGGAATCATTCTTTAGTAATGACTAATCGTTTATCATTCGAATTAAAATGTTGCGTAACCGTTATGTGAATTAATCAAGCGGATTGATGCGCATCACGCAACAAACAACGGCCACGACCACCACTTCGAGCAGTTGTAGTTTGCTGCAACTTTGTTGTTGCAATCTATTTGGATAGGAACAAACCATGCGAGATATGTAGTATGATAACCGTAGTTAGAGCTGATACGGCGAATGCTTATAAACGAAAAGGAACAGTAAATCGATGTAATTTAAGGTATATATTGGCAAAGCATACGATTCTATAAATGAAATTTCGACAAGTGAGTTTTTGATCGTCTTCATTAACTACTAAATGACCCGATGAACTTTGTATCACTTACATATATTTGTGTTAAAATGTGGTCTAAAATTAATACAAAATTTTATTTACATTATAAACGCTATCATAATTATGCACTTAATCAAGCTAATTTAATTATTTATTTTCTTTTTTCGACAACCGACTGACATTTTTACACTTTTTTTTATTTCTGAAACAGAACTGTTTTGTATTCCAAAAAAACAGACCAAAAGTTCAGACCTCATACTACAGCTATGAAACAAACTAAATTTCTGAACGCACCTATAAATATTTGACAACTGATTGTCAATTTTGAATTTGTAAAATGACAGAAGACATCAAATGTTTCATACCTGGGAAACATTTTGTATTTGAAAATTAATTTGTATTTTTTAATATTTTCCTTACTTATTATTTATGTTTCACACCGTTTAAGCCTTCTTCTCTGAACTTCCACAAATATTTCAAGATCAAAATTAGCCAAATCGGTCCAGCCGTTCTCGAGTTTTAGCGAAACAAACGAACAGCAATTAATTTAGATATGTACGAGAGATAGATTTGAACTGCTAATCGTAATATAGACCCGTTAAATGAAACTCGGTCTGTAAACAAATTACTGCAAAACGGACGCGAACCAATAAAAGCCCACGTCTAACCAAATATCCAAAAGCTCTTAAAAGGCGCGCCAGCTGTAGTGAATAATAATAATAAATAGTGCAGATTCTACATAGTATTTTTTTTTTTTCGTGAAGTCTATCATTAAAGTAGACATAACGCGTACTGATGAATTTCGCTCGCGTTCCTTGATGTATTATAATAATAACTATTATATAAAATAACTATTAAATCATGGGCTATATAGTAATAACATTTCCTATTAATTAAATGATTTTCAGAATCGGTTATATTTTTAATACTTTAGTGTTCGACTATAATCTCATCTGATGTTAAATGATGATGTGGTCTAAGATGGTAATCACGTAAAATCTAGAGGGAAACTGGCTCTCAAGTGCAGCTGTCGGAACACACCAACAGGTGCTTGGCGACAGATTTTCAACCTGAGGGTGGTAGCTAGCCGGCCGGACTTAGAAAAAGCCCTACCGAGAACTCTCGATTCAGTTACTAGGATTCGAAACTACGTCCTTAGACGCTGTGTCTGAACACGCTATCAACTAAGCCATCATCGCTTCAAACTCGGATCAACACTTCTGGATATTACTTACCACAAACAAACACAAACTTTACCTTCTTATTAGCAAACTTAAAGGAAAAGTTCTTTAAACCATTACCATTCCTTTACCTGTGGTGATGTATGGATCTGAATGTTGGCCTACAAAAGAGATGGAATGAAGAAGATTACATACTACAGAGATACGAGTATTAAAATGAATATATGGTATAATTAAAATGGTACAAGGCACAGAGAAGTTGAAGATATTACTATCCTATTAAGGTTAGCATGGTATCGGTACGATATGGGAATGTAGTCATCACCGGGGAATTGCTGGAGAGGATTGTGGCCCCCGTTGTCATATGTTCATCATATGAAGAAATGTGGTTATAACTATCGGACCCTCAGTGGACGCCCAAATTCGACTGAAAGTGTTACCTATGGAGGCGATAGGTGGTTGGTGGGGTCCCTGGATGTCACCAATACCTTCAACAGCCTACCACATAGTGTTATAGAGAAGGCGCTCCAGTTTTATCAAGTGCCTCATGTACTTGCGGTGGCTGTTGAAGGTGTACCTATAGGGAATGGAGGTAGCCTATGTGGAAAACTATATTCAATAGCGATGGTCCGGCGTAACTAAGACCCACTCCTGTCTGGTACATACATACACGGTGCAGTTTTAGTGAGTAGGAGTCCCACATAATCTTGCCGCTCCTCCCGCGCGAGTTGAGTTGTCAGCTGATAAAGCAGAGTAAAACAGTATTCACGATGAGTTAAGCTGTCGTCAAGCACCTGTTGTTGTGTTCCAGGCCTCCGGCAACTGCACTTGACAGCCAGTCTCCCTCTAGGTTTAGCGTGGCTACCGTCTTAGACCACATCATCATTTAACATCAGATGAGATTGTGGTCAAACGCTAACCTATAAAAAAGAAAATCCTTCAAGATTATTATGACTGTGGATTGTAATAGCATAATAAAAAGTCGAAATTCTGTAGGTAGTAGAGCTACGCTGAAGCTATTACTGGTTTCAGCATGAATGGGTCGGCTCGCGCGGGGTAGTACAACCCTCTCACAGAAAACTGACGTGAAGTAACAATGGTTGCACTGTTGCGTTTCGTTCGTCCAGTGAGAGCGTCGGAGGCCCACATATTCGAAAGACCGGCAACGCACTTGCGACTCCCCTGGTGTTACTAGTGTCTATGGACGGCGGTGATCACTCACCATCAGGTGACTCACCTGTTCGTTTGCCCCTATGATATAAAATATATATATATTCAATTGTTAAAGACTTAAAGCACTTAAACTTTTATTAGTTACATTATTAAAGAACTGTTCTATTGAGTATTGGCAAGAAAACGATTTCTTTTTCGCCTCCTCTTTATTTTCTGCTTCGTAAATATCATAGTTTACTATGTTATTATTTGACTAGCACGTAACACGACTCTAACAACATCTTGTATGTTAAAATCTATGGAATCGTTTAAATCAGAGAGCGTACTAAAAATATATATATACGTAGTACGTACGTATATAGGTACGTATAAAAACAATACGCTACCTCTGCTAAAAAATGCCCAGTCTCTTGGTGGTTGGTGAGAGTAATAACTTTCAATGTTAATCATAAAAACACTCTGAAGAGGATTTGTTTAAAAACTGAAGCATCGCTTTAGATTACGAGGTGCGGCCGATGCACGATGATTGATACGTAAAAAATCATTTGTATACCCGCGAGTGTTTGGACAATGACAGATGGCGGCAACTAAAGCCTTGTAAACATTTAACACCTCCGTATGAACCCGTTCGGAGGGTGCACAACATTTATATAATTATACATGATACAGATGTGTAAGCCTGTTATCGGTTATCTGTGCTAATATTTTGTACAAGTTCAGAAAAACTTTTTTTTTTTTTTTTTTGTTCACTCGGAGTTCGTACAGAGAGATATGATAGTGCTGGCGATAAGGATACAGTGTAAAATGCAAAGTGAATCCGAATGAAACCGTGGTGCATAGCTAGTGTCGTCACAATTGATAATCCATCGCTCTGAGAAACGAGAACTTGAATTTTTGATTAATCGCGTATAAAGGGTATTTAACAATGAAGATACAAAACCTCCTTTTACATATCAAGTTTTGTATTATAATAATCAGATACTAAACAAAAAAAAAAAACGTGTGGTGATCGTTCTGCATTTTATTTAATCTATATATGTTATAACAGGGCATTAGTGTGCAGGCGTGCGCGTGGGGCTCGATCGATGCACAATACGAGGTGGTATGATTAATATTACTTCATTTTTAAAAGGTACGGATTTCAAATAAACTTGCCCGTCTATGACCCACGTGAGCAGTTGGTTCGTTGAAAGGAATATATATATATATATATATATATATATTGTAACATAATGATGACATTCAGAAGTAATTGCAATGCTCTTATGTAGAAAAAACACTGCTAAACTATATTTCCGTGAGGTGACGTTACAACTTTAAGCTTTGCTCCATAGATAAAAAGGAGCTTTTCAAACTGATTCGAACTGTTCAAATTTTCTCATCCAAGAGACAGTCTTCGCTGCTCTCTTGTTAATTATCCGACTGAACGATTGAAAATAATGTATTTAAAAGTGTCACTTCGTCAAAAATAACTTTTTTTTTTTTAGAAAAAAAAAACGAGTAATCCTGAATACTACCCTGTGTGTGGTCTATGGTCTTTAAAGTATCGCTCGCCCCGTAAAGGAATTCGGGATCATTAATATTTTATCAAATGTTGATTTCAGGATCCGCTTCGTTCAAAACCTTTTGATTACATCAAATTTATCAAATATTACGTACGTCAAAAATCATTCGATTATGCCTCATACTACTCGTTGGTCGACATATTTTGTTCATGGCTACCAGCCATACAGAAATAAAACTTTAGAAATCATTTTTTGCAGTGCACTGCCTTGCTAAATGACTTCAATGCATTGCAAAGACAATGATGTTAATTGTAAAAAACGAACTAATTAACAAACACGATTACTATACCGACTTGAGAGTTTTTGGCGGGATCTTAGCCTGTTATGTAGTGGTTTTTATATTATATTCATAATCTTGTGTTATTAGACTCTATATTTTGTAATATTGGTGGTGTTTTACGTAATATAGTTCGGTTATTATGCACAAGTGAAAGTGGATGGGAAATAATACCACGGAGCACGCATTCTGAGATGCCATCAAAACTCCATGGAAAGTTCTAACAAGGAAACCACCATCTTGTTAGAACTTTATAATTATCGCAAGACACTTACTTGGCAATATCTTGTTACTTGACGCTGGCTAGTGCACAAACCGTGACGGAGCCAAAAAATAAAGAAGATACCGACTTGAAAATATAACAAGCAAAGACTTCTGGAAATTTAATAAGTAATAATTAAGTATCAGTACTAATATTGATAATGTCTTTGAGATCGCCATCAGCTTTTATCGCAGCGGTGAGTGTTGCTGGACATTATATTATATTTCTTGATGATTTCTTGATGCTCTCATTTATAACTGATCCATTCTAGGTTTTGTTTATATCTTACGTATAAATACGAGGTTTTTAGATTAAGCTACCTGCGGTTTGTGTAATTTTATTCGATATACACCGCTTAAAGCTGGAACATGACTCCTAAGCGAACAACTATGATAGTTGTTGTAGCCTATGTATAGTGTTTTACGTATTTTAAATGTAATTACTAAACCTAATCGATTATAATAAAATATATCCGAAACGTCGCGTCGCCCGAAACTTCATAAAATATCGAAAAACCTGTTAAGAAGTCGCGGGAAAATGCTAGTGTTTTATATAGAATTCATCATTCATATTGATGTAGATAATATCAATATTTATATCATATAAATTTTTATTTCTATAAAGTGATTACAGGCTAATAATATGCCAATGCATTATTTCTTGTAAGCTAAATAATAACTGTCGGTACATTGCGGGCTCGCTTCGCTAATGGCAATTTTTATTGCTTAACCGACCCGGTGCTGTAACTGACCTACAAACAAAAAAAGGTTATATTTGTCTGTGTAGACATAAAACTTGGGTATGCCGCATCAATTTAAGTCCGATTCACACGACGACCACTTATCGTGAATATAATTTGAATGGATCAAAATGTATCATTATTCTAAATTAATATCAATAAGCATATTTAATCCTAAATATAAATTAGGTGTTTTATGGCTACCAAAACCAAGGATGTGAATAAAAGTTCTTTTTTTTTTGGGAAAAATACGTTATAAGTAGTTAAAATAAATTATAAAAATGTGAATACAAGAAACAAAAATAATTATATAAGTTTTTTTTTCAATATATACCGCTAAATACAGTTTGTAAGTGGTGGCACATGTATTTAGGTATATTGGACATAATCAGATGTGTTTTAAACATTACTAACGATGTCGACGCCTACTTCGGCGTTTGTTGGAAGTAATAGTTGAGTTTTAGAAAACTGGATATTGTATGACTATTCTCAGTTTTTTCAAAAAAACTACATCTACATCAAAATTTTCATAGCAATTTGTATAGAAGTTAAGGCGCTGTTGCGCCAATAATAATTTTAATAATAAGAATTTAAATAACATAAAAAACTTCCGCCATGAAAAATGTACTTAGGTAAACTTTCAGATACAAACTTCTATTTGCATACATCATCATCATCATCTTACCCTTATCCCACCTAAGTAGGGTCGGCACAACATGTTTTCCTTTTCCACTCTCCTCTGTCAGATGTCATCTCAGTATTCACACTTTTTATACACATATCGTTTTTCACACAATCCATCCACACCTTTTTCGGTCTTCCTCTACTCCTATATCCGTCCACTTTCAAACTCAAAACTTTTTTTGTTACATGAATAATATAATGTATATCTTCTCATAATATTCCCGTACCATGCTAACCTACTATTCGTCAACTTCTCTGTCACTGGTGCTATTTTCAAACTTTCTCTGATATACTCATTCTTAATCTTATCCATCCTTGTTACACCAGATTAAACTTCTATTTGCATACATACGATGGATAAGCAAGCATGCGCAAATTTCTAGTATTTAAGCAACAATAACTCGTTGCTATTGTGTTGAATGATTTAGCGCCCGTATCACCGACACCGGGTAAAAAACGTCGAGCACGCGTGGGTCGGTCGGACTTCTGACTGTGTGAATTGGATATATTATATATTTTTTCTTTTTAAACTTTTTTAATAGCCATGGCTTTAAATTACAGTTCCAAATTTTTTTTTTTAAAAAAAATAAAAACAGCACTTGTGATGTCAAATAGTAATATTAAGAGAATAAATTAGGAACAAAATAATAGTGTATCTGATTGGATTATTACCATTATTCGCACGGTGAGAAATCTGTCAAAGTGACTGTTGTATAATTTTTAAGGTTTCGGCATTAGACAATGTATATCTAGTCACGTACAGGTTTGCAGGCCGGCATGAAAGCGAAGACTAACGCTGGATTGTACAGCTCTTGAACGACGGTGGTATTTTTAGATAAAACTATCACATCATGCACAGTGCTGTCACTTTGTCATACTGCGATAAATCACGCGAGCGAAACTGCAAGCAAAGGCTAGTTGCTTATAAATTGTTACAAAACTGACACATTGATAATTCAATTCACATATCAGGATGATAAAGTGAAAATGATGTTCTTACTAGTGGCGTAATGGATATATTTATTTTCAACGGGAGCATGGACTCTAAAATGCGATGCCCGATAATTCCGAAGTCTAATTTTGCGTGGGTAAAATTAACATTATCTAGTGGGCCAAGCTTATGCGACTCATTTTATCGTTAACACTTTAGAAGAAGACTGTAGCAAATTTTGTTGTTAATAGGGTTAAAAAAAATGCATGAAAATTTGAACCCTTAACATTAAATCTAAGTACTATCCTAAAGCGTGGGATGATTACCCTTATCAAATGCACATAAACTGTGCTTTTTTATGTATATAACTTGGCAACACTTTATGCTATCATATCGTTCGAACTCAGTATTGCTCAGGATTGAGCAGTCTACAGTTGTGCATCAAATAGCCTACTAAAAGTGTACGTGTATTTTATATTTAAAAATTGTCCTCATACTCTGGGAGAGTACTTAGAGTTAATACAAAGGGTTGACATTTTCAGCTAAATTTTTTTTCCATATATGTTGTATAATAATATTACTTCAAGTACAAGTAAACCTTGTATGTATATAATAAGTATAGTATATTAATCTGAGGGTACGTGTCGAATGCGCTGAGTGAACCCACGAATATAGTGAGTTTTAATTTGATTAACGTTACGTTACAAGATTGTTTCTCTATAAATATAACGCAATATATTTAAAGTAAAATTTTATTTCGAGACCGAAAAAAAAATTGTTTTTTTTAAAAAACACTATAAGATATATTTTTTTTTATATTTTATAGGCTTTTAGCATGTTACCAGCAATCTCATGTCACATCTCAAACGACGGTGTACTGTAAAAAATATAAAAGACGGTAAATCTAAAGGGGTGGATACTGGATTTCAAATGCAGCTGCGGGAATATACTGGCCAACTGGTCAAATGGACAGATTCAGCACGATATTTTCCGGCTTATCTGCATGTATTCGAACCAAAGACGATCGACTTGATGTCAAAAGACGCTAATCTCTGAGCCTTCAAAGTTGACATACGTGGAGAGCATTTTCAAGCTTTCCATTATATTGTATTTCGCAGTTTCATAGCATTTTATATTATAACTTCACTGCGAGCGAACTCGGCAAGCAGTTGTTAGTCTTGGTGTGTTTGTTGTCTGTCCGTCATTGTAAAACTACTGCAGAACCTAACCTTTTAACCATATTTGTTCAAAGCTAAGTAAGTTTGACAAGTAGCATTGTAGCATTTAAAAGTAATAAGGCTTAGTTTGTAAAGCCATAATCACAAAGTTTGGGTCCGATGAATGGTGATATAGTCGAGTTATTAACTACCTATATACATGAAATGCAAAGAAAACCTCTCGTAGATCTTTGAATTCCTTCTTGTAATACATTTACTTCTGTAGTCTCTAATACTTGTCTCATCCGCGAAGTCAGCTTCGCCTTTCTTCTGTTTAAAAACACTTCAGCGATATTGATACCTATTCTATTTATACCCAGTCCTCGATAGAAACCAGTGTGACGATATACAGTGGTGTAAAGTTCATAAATTAAAAGAATGTCGGTCATTATTATCGGTTTATCAACCGGTGATTGTAATTTGACTTGAAGCTCATCTGATGATGAAGCCTCGGGTTAGTAGACATTTATTTATATTTGTTTTAATATTAAAATGTTATAATGGATATAACAAAACTTTTATATCGCTTTCTTCATTAAAGTTTTAAAATGTTTACGATGCGAGCGAGGGTCGAGCAGCCGGCGTCACGTACGTACATGAGGCGTGGCGATACATATGCGAACTCGTTAACTCGAAGCAACACTGTATGGATTATTAGGCTTAAAGAAACCTTTAATGCCCATCGTTCTAAAACATAAGACGAACGTCGGTTAGTTATAATATCTAAATCTTTTGTGTTGTTCTATCACACTTACGGGATCTCAGTATGCATTTTAAAACGCGTCGGATTATATTGAAGGTGAGTTTTATGAATTACTAGCTGTCCGCCACGGCTGCGCACGGTTGTGCCGGCGAAGAAAATGAGACCAAAAACTCCATGGTGCCTTCTCACACCTATTTGGCCGGGAAACAGGAACTGCTAAAGGCACTACTTCTGCATCCCCGGCAGGTGTCGGCCCCTCATCAGGGGCCCCGTCTGCGGTCTGAGGGATCAGCATGATAGACCCCTCAGGAGGGGGCGGGTGTTAAACCCCCCCGACGAACTGTAGGAGTCGCACGGCAAAGAAAATGAGACCAAATCTGACCTTAAGAATACGACCGTGTAATGAGATAAAATGTCAATTAAGCAACCGATAGTTAATCTGTCAATATTTTTGAAGATATCCATCCCCGTAAGTCAGACTATTCTTAGGACAAAATTTTCAGTTTTTCGTACAACTTGTCAAACATTATTTCTCGAAAACAACCTTGTCCTGTTAATTGCATGCTGAACAAAAAAAGAATTGGCCAAATATTTATAGACGTTCTGAAGTGTTCTGACGTTCAGCAGTTGACTTTTTTGATTTTTATTTATATATATACATGGTCATGGTGGGCTAATTTTGATTTGCCCGGAGATTCTAGAGGAGTGACATAAGTAAGTAGGTACCACCTGTTTCTGCTGCAAAATTGTTCGCACTACAAGATGCGGTGGGGTAGAACAACACGGTGTTCGTATAAAAAATTGAATCGTAATTACCGCACAGGAGGTGTAATATTGCCATAGTAGCATATTAAAGCATTTCAAATTCCGCAATTATCCGTCAGATATCCATTTTTTTTTTTTTTTTTTCGAAGTGACCTACACTACACTGCTAGCCTGGCAAGGCCTATACAGTTCCACCGGACTACTAAGGGGAGCGCTTAAGGCACTCACCCGATTTGTTTAGGCGAACAGCGCAAGGGCACTCGGTGCGCCTCGGCTTGAACTGTCGCCGAGTTTCCCGAACTGACTAAGCGTTTTTATTATTGTATTCGTACCTGTCGTAATGTACTTGATATATTATTGTTTTATGTTCACAAATTCCATTTTTACTTCATATAATATTAAAATATAAGAGAGTAGTGGGCAAGGAAAACAAAAAAGAAATAGTCATTAGTGAATATATGCGTATGCGCTAAGCACCGCTTTTTCCACTTCACACGTCGCTGAACGCGTAGTTAATCTTTATAAAATAGACAATTTGATTTTATATGGACGGATTGTCTAAGAAGTAATACTAAACATCAGATCTGATAGAAATATTTCCAATAGTTTTCGAGCGCCACGCTCACAACGGCAGACCTCTGTCAATTTATAGGCCTGACGGACGTTGTCCTGCCTTCATAATATAAAAAAAGAATACTTTAACACTCTGCTGTCGGCGTTTTTATATTGTAGTACGACTGCGTATAATGCAATCTAAAAACAAAGGTGAACACGACTAGCTCTAACCATCGCAAATTTAGTGTTTATGCGTCGAGTGCAACGTAGTTGAACTTTCAATAAAAACAAGCAAAAACATAATCTTCAAAGAGACAGATGCCTAATTTACAATATCGATTGTCGGTAAAACCATAACTTAAAACATTACCTTTATCCAGATAAACTGTTATAAAAACGATTATTCATTATAAAGTTATTATAAGGCGTACGATGGTAACATATGTTCTCGGTTAACGTTTACAATAGAGGCTATATATCACGCTCGGCGAGTCTCTATGTGCGCCACTCGGCACATCGCGGCGCGCAGCATCGGGGCCGACCGTGGCCGTGCCTACTCCTCTCTCGGTGCCTCGACATCTAATCCTGTTTAAACGATAATTCCCCGAGGATTATGTTTGTATGTCTGTAATTTATCAATTTGTGTCCTTTAATAGAGAATCTAGTTTACGTTTTCGAAGCATTTAAATGTATAAAATGGTATAAAAATACGATTTATTAATGCGTTTCGTTATTTGTATAAATATGAGAAGATTTACTACGTATATCATAGTTATAGTCTAGTCACGATGGTTAGGGTTGGTTTCCATGAGGATCTACATAAATTAATAAAATAAATATAAAATGAACTGATAATATGAACGATTAATTGGTCAAAATACTGTAATTATACAAGGAATATTTAAAAAATACATCTATCTGAATTAATATCCAGAACAATTGTCTCTAAGTAGTTAATAAACAATCTATTACTATATAAAAGGGTAAAATATGCATTAAAAATAATTAACTTCTGTTATAACATTTTTTGTCAACAATGTCATCCGATTACTTTCCCCTTCCGTGTGCATGTGCACCACACCGCTTACCCCACCCAATTAATACCTACTTCGCTGAATGCGTAGTGCTTATAAAAACCATAATAACTTATATCTTTATATTAAATAGAGGTATTAATACCTACAAGAATATATTTTGTACGGCAATCAATATAAGATAACTGTATCGTATATCCGAAAGACGTTACACTGATTTTTCATTAAAGCTAAACTGATCGATTCTCTTTGAATTAAAAAAAAAATCATTGTAATTCTGTATCTCATTTTCATATCAATCGAAATAGAAACAAAAAAATACACATATAACGTATAAAAAAGAAAATGTATTAGTAATAACATTAATGATATATAAAAAAAAACGGAATCTTTTTAATTGCAAACGAAACAGGCCCCGTTTTACTATCGATTCACGATTTTTATGCTTGTTTTACATACAAACCATTCGATGATTTTCGATAACAGCGGCCGCGACACAAACAGTTACCACGACACGTCGAATGAGTTTTTCTATCCGCGTTTCTGATTTATATAAATAATTACATATTCATATTTTGATGTCACTAAAACTGTAGGAATAAAAATCATAATTGTACGAATATAGAAACGGGCAACGTTGAATATTTAAATTAGATGAATGTCGAATTCTTTTCGCTGATTTACATACACACAGTTACATCAATTGCACTATAGACATTATTAATTTGGCATTCTCTAAGAATTTGCATATTACGCTTCAGTTGTATACGTTACATGTCTAATTACGTATATATAATTCCCTTTTGATGAACATTATACGTTATTCTCTGACTATTTATTAAATACACTTGTCGTGAAACTTTTTGACCGCTATGAATGTAAACAGTGAGTACTTTAAATTGGCAATAGTTCGTCCTTAAATTGTCTCGATTTTGTACATATAATAATATAATAGATAGGTATTTATATCCAACATTTGTATTCTGCACAACAACGTGTAACCTGCTGAATTAGATTTGCATGAAGAAATCCTCGTGGCTACGACACACCCGGAACCAGAGCCTGTGGAGTTACAATAGTTTTGTAGGTGGTAGAGCTACGCTGAAGCTATTACTGGTTTCAGCATGAATGGGTCGGCTCGCCCGGGGTAGTACCACACTCTTACAGAAAGCCGACGTGAAGTAACAGTGGTTGCACTGTTGCGTTTCGTTCGCTCAGTGAGAGTGCCGGAGGCCCACATATATTAAAAGGTCGGCAACGCACTTGCGACTTCCCTGGTATTGCTAGTGTCTATGGACGGTGGTGATCACTTACCATCAGGTGACCCACCTGTTCGTTTGCCCCCTATAATATAAAAAAAATAAACGGATATATCGTAAGCAAGCGCGTCATTTGAATCCTTGTCACCCGTTATCGAAGAGTCAAATATCAACAACGTTTGGCATCCATACGAAGTTAGTAAGTTCATGTTATAGTGGTACTACAAAATAATCCCAAGGAGGGCTGATATCAAGCGCGCGCGGCCGATCGTAAAAATTAGGCCAAATTATATATCACAACATGACAAACATGTTGTGTCTACTACCCTACTTAGGTGGGATAAGGGTAAGAAGATGATGATGATGATGACGTAATTCGGATTCTCTGCTACCGGATTCGCTGTTTGTGAAAATTGAAAGATAGAAAGAATAAAACATTGATACAGTTATTTGACGTTGCAAGAAGTGAATTTATTTTAAACGCCTTCGTCCAAACCAAATCTTTCCTATTACTCACTGAACTATTTGCTTAACATTATAAAGAATGTGATGTAATTTACAACTTCCGATATGCTATTTACGAAGCTGCCATTTAAATGTATTATTTGACATTTACAACTTGTATAGGATGCATTTATCGCATTCGTATCAAATTTAGTTCACTGGAGTTAGAAATAAACTTTGTTATGTAAATTTAAAGCGAAGTCCGGTGAAACTGTAGAGGCCTTGTCGGGTCTACGGTGTAGACAGCTCGAAAAAAAAAAAATTGGAATTAAAATTTGTTAGTGCTCGTCCAGTGGTCGTAAATCGACCATAGTAATTTTTTTTTTAAGTTTCAATATTATTCTGCCTTTATTCTAAAGAAAGTACCATAATAATTTCATATATTATTTATTATGTTGATAGAAAATTATATTTGACAGAGAAGCGAATGTTAAGATGGATGTGTGGTATAACCAGAATGGATAAGATTAAGAATGAGTATGTTAGAGGAAGTATACAGCACCAGTGACACAGAAGTTGAGGAGTAATGAGTTTGCATGGTACGGGCATATTATAAGAAGAGATGAAAGCCATATATTTAAGCAAAAAAAAAAAAAGAAAGTATAAAGACGGACGAATGTTGACGATTATTCGACATTATAACGATAATAACGAATATTGATGAGGAACACCGAAAAAGGTGTGGGCAGATTGTGTGAAAAACTATTAAGAAATGTCAATACTCAGGTGACATTTGACAGGACATTTGGAAGCGAAAAACATGTTGATTAATTAATCAATTAATTTTGATTTGCACTAACGTAATTGAAATGTTTATTGGGCAGCGGCTGATACAATATTGGTTAAAATAGCTTTACAAATAACCAAAAGAGAAATGATTTATTCTTAGGAAATATAGCCATAGCAAATCGGATATAGATATATTATTTACTAGATGCAATCCAATAAATGTTCTATGATCTACTAAGTCGCTACAAAGCATTGTTTCCATTAAAAAAATATGTCATTTGAATATAACTTAGACTATGAAGTCATACAGAAGTTACATGATTGTTATTATCGTATTAAAGTATAAAGCATATTATGTTGATAGAAAAAACGTTAAAGGTATAGGGATCCCTCGCATCAAGAGTTGTATATTAAATTTAATGGCATTATATGCATTAACTCAATAGTTACAAAGTAAACACATGACTTAATACATAGGTCATATGTGTCATATGTGATGTCGAATTAAGGTCACGGCGTTTACTGGTACATATGTATATTTATCGGAGAGTTTTGGTATCTCAATTTATCTCTTCGGGGTTTCTCGAGTTTTGTATGCTTAATACACTTACTATTATTGTTGGCTGGTAATAATATTGTGTCTTATTGATTTCGGCATCGAAACTTAAAGGAATGTAGGTCGTTTTATCGGCACAGTTGCCCGTGTGAAAAGCAAACGTACGCCAGGTTTGATATCTATATTAAACTGAAGACAAACCTTTTGAACGTTACAAAAGCGGTGTAAAAAGCAATAGAATAACAACCTTACGGCCGTAACGATACGGTTAGAATTATTAGTATCGGTAATAACAGAACTATACAATCAGGTTTGTTTACATTGTGGAATCACTTGTGTCAATTGTTTTTTTCAATAAGCGAGTACGTTCCAATGGCGGCCTGGTGGGTAAACATTGTTCGTTATACATGATTATTTGCTAAATTCGCGTTTAATAATACATCGTTTCGGTGTTTTATGTAATAAAATGTTTAAAATATATATATATTTTTTTTATTGTATATTCTACTAACCATTACAAAATGTAGACGATTGGAACATTGTTACTTTAAATATTACGCGAAGGTTGGCGATATTAAAGTATTCATGTACAAATAAAATTTTAATAATTATAATTCTCCTAATTTTAACTATAACTAGGACATTTTGCCGGACAAAAAATAGTATCTATTTCTATTCCAAGTTCATCAATCAGCCGAGTTATTTGAGCATGATTCTTGGACAGACATTCAAAGAAATACACTTCCACCTTAACAATATTGTCGCCATTAAGGTAACGGGCACATGTAATAAAACACAAATCGGAGCATAGTTCATTAAGTCTTGAAGTCTGCTCTTTTAGCGAAGTATATCTAAAACGGTTTTTTTTTTAAATTAAGTGTAATTTGAAAAAAAAAAATGGTGAACAAAAATATTATTAGGTATCTACTGCCTTTTGTTTTTGATTCCAAATGTATTATTTAGAAATGATTACTGATCGCCCCACTCGAAAGATGTTCTCTCAACTTTGCTCGCTTTTCGATCTTGTACGATGAAAAATAGCCAACAAGTAACAAGTACAGTTGACAAGTAAGCAAAAACGTAAAGGTAGCGAGAGGTACAGTTTTATATGTGTAATAATCACTACATAGTATAAAACAAAGTCGCTTTCTCTGTCCCTATATCCCTATGTATGCTTAAATCTTTAAAACTACGCAACGGATTTTGATGCGGTTTTTTAATAGATAGAGTGATTGAAGAGGAAGGTTTATATGTATAATAACAGAAATTAAATAGTGGAGAAATACTGTTATTTTTGAGGTTACTCCAAATTTAACGCGTGCGGGCCACGGGCAGTAATGAATAAATCAAAACTACTGGATCGATTTTAATCATTTTTTCAGTGAATGACATAGGCTATATATTTTATACCCGTGCGAAGCCGGAGCGGACCGCTAGTATAGTATAAATAAGACTGTCGATTACTTCTGTCTTAGCTTCCTCAGTGTTATGTAACTAGAGGAAAACTCTTTACATTCGGAGTGATGACTTTTGTGATTGTCGGTTACAAACAAATGAACTCGTGTACGGCATTTATAAGATAGAAATATAATTGAAATACTATATCGATAATACCACTGGGAATGGAAATACCATTTACATAGGTTTTGACGTGATAACGTCTTATAAATCGATGAACGTTGGCTGCATTCACGAAAAAGCATGATTCGTTGTCACGTTCCGCATGATCCAAGCGTGTAACAAGCGATAGACAGGCGCGGTATCTCTCTTCGTCTCTCTCTCGTCCGAGTAGATGAGAGACAGCGGCAGCACACAACCTATACGTGAACTGTTTCGTCAACTCTTTATAAAGTGAAGTGAAAAATGAATGTGGCTTCTATTGTTAATTACAACAACAATTGCAGCGAAAAGTATGCAATCCGTAAACCGACTTTATAGGCAACCAATTATTTTTTAGGTTAGGCGACATACCTATTGTATAAGTTGTTATTAGGTAATATTATAATACGAGGGGCTTAGTTTTGAGTTTAATTGTAGTTATATTAACTCAGCACAATATTCTGGGCGAATCGAGCAAATTATAGTAGAGATTAATAGCCGCGCCGAATACTTGAACATCTTAAATGAATAATGGCGAGTATATTACGGCGAAATTTCGTTTAATTCGAGCTGTATAAGTGTTACAGAGTATGTCAGTATTATAGATTAATTACAATGAGTGCAGTGGTTGCAATTCGATTTACCAGTCATAGGTATAACGCTTCTGATAGAACAAACATTGTATTACATTAGTGGGTAGTTATGCGGTTGCCAGGACAGGTGATTACAACACGCTCTGTAAGCAGCATAATTCTCGCTAGCGACAGTGTAACTCATGGCAAAGATTCGTCCTTAGTTTAAGTAAATGTAGAAAATAGTCGTTCTAGATATCTGCTTCTGGTCACTACGATAGTTTTAAGTATTAATTAAGTTTTTTTTTTTTTAATCGGTCTCGTATTTGCGGTAGGTCCGCGCTGTCATGCATCGTGATACGCGAAAAAAAAATTCATTAAAAAAGTGCGTGTCCGTAATCGATTACGTGGCGTTGCGCGAACCACAAACGGATTTCGTCAAGGATTACAAGGATCATAAAGAGAGCATGCAGATTGGCTGGTGAGGGAGTTTCTTCATCATTCTGCCTTATATCTCTTTTATTTTGCTTTAGAGCAATGGAAACTTGTCCGTTATAGTTATCTGTTTAATTGGTATTTTTTTGCGAAATCGGTAGTCAAGTGTTAGATGAAATTTTATATACTTATTTGTGTGTGTAAATTGTGAAATTATGAAAAACAATTTTTCTATTAGTAAGAATATTTTAACTTCTTAATAAAATAGCGATAATTATGAAAGTAATAATTAACGAAATGCTCAAACGAATTCCACTCTTTAACGGTAATAAATAATACTTGAATCTGTTCCTAAGACAGTATGATTACGTTGTTGATATTTAGTTATAAGGCAAATATTGAATTAATATACACAATATTATGAACATGATAATAATAAGCAAGTTGAAGTAGCGATATTTGTGAGTGAAAGAGAAGACATATAAAGGGGCAGAATCTAAAGAACTGTTAATCCAACATTATGGTGATGCATTAAGCCTACAAATTTAAACAAGAAGACAACACAAAATTTTTGATATAGGATTCAATCAATTATGACTGTTCTAATAACCAAAGTAAACGAGATTCCCGATAGTAAACTTAAAAGCGCTAAAACTATAATTTTGTCTTCTAATGTATTTTTATATAATTCACCAGAAAACCTCATACGAATAGTAAGCTTAAAGACAGACCCCAGCATCGATACAGGTGGCACTGAAACATATGTTGAATTGGGTCAATTTCTTCGAACAACATAACTCGAAAAGCAAAATCAATATTTTAAATTTAAAACCATAAAGAACACGTAATCCAGCTTCCCGAGGCTAGATTAGCTTGCGCGCCCTCGCAGTTCAGTGGGTTCAGACCGACTATTCAAACACAACGCTCGCCTCTATTCAAATTTGATATTCCAAGCAATCAGTCTAGGTCAATACAATTTAATGGCAAAATTGTACCCGGAGACGTAGTTTGGCTACAGACCGCATTTAGGTCCACTACATGTTAACACGTAACAGAGAACGATGTAACTGTTACAGTCTAACCGAAACACCAACAACAATTCAGGTATCGACCTTAATTTACTCAGCGACAATTTGGGTATAGGTGTCAACCGATGAATAGATTCGGTGATTCTGATTCGTTTATGCGTGCTGCACTACTACAGCTCAAGCCCCTATTAAAGTGCTCGATGGTAAATTCGAATAACGTTACATTTTAGAACACGATTTTAAGATGAATACTTTAAAATTGTTAAGGAAATTGCTTTAGATGAAAAGATAACTATAGTCTTAGATAACTTTGTGAATAGTATACCGGAAATTCTTAATGAAAATATGCCAGTTTTAGATAAAAGGCTAAAAAGAATTGGGGAACTCATAAAATTACAAAATAATAAAGAACATAATTATTGTTTTCTATATTAAGTACGTTAGAAACATATATCATTCCTTTTTGAGTACTTTTAGAATTACTTAAATCTAAATGATATTAAATGAAATAGAAACGTTGGTAGAGAAGCCGTTTGGGTTTTAGTAAGATTTTCGTAATACATCAATCAATTGTTAATTCAAGTGAATTACTAGGTGTTCTAAAATCAATGGAGCAGGCTCATAACTGAATGTACAATACTAATTAAACGCAGCTAATTTAATTCTCGAATTTGTTTCTCTTCTTCTTCTTCTTCTTCTTTATTTTTTGACTCCGTCACGGTTTGTGCACTAGCCAGCGTCAAGTAACAAGATTTTGCCAAGTAAGTGTCTTGTGATAATTATAATGTTCTAACAAGATGGTGGTTTCCTTGTTAGAACTTTCCATAGAGTTTTGGTGGCATCTCAGAATGTATGCTCCGTGGTATTATTTCCCATCCACTTCACTTGTGCATAATAACCGAACTATATTACGTAAAACACCACCAATATTACAAAATATGGAGTCTAATAACACAAGATTATGAATAAAATATAAAAACCACTACATGACAGACTAAGATCCCGCCAAAAACTCGAATTTGTCTCTCTTTCGGCAATATATTCTAATTGTCTTTCTTTTCAAAGGCATGCGAGAAAATACATGCAGGCATGTTCCCGTGTACTGATGACAACGTGATAACTCAGAGAGTCCTTACATATAAGTAGCAAAGCTTAGAGTTTTAGGTGGACCTGACTTACTGCAAACCGTATGATGCCGAAGAGGAAGATATGAAGATTCAAACGATTAGTTTGGAAAGATGGATCGTATTGACGCGATAACCAAACATTTAATCAGAACGGTGTGACAACAATATCAAGGAACTGCTTAATGGTATCTACATAGTTACAACGTCAGTAGATTGCGTACTTCCCATCAACGAACTGAAAGTAAAGTATCAAGAAGACAATGCTAATGCTAAGAATATTTGTAGTCCGGTGGAACTGTAGAGGTCTTACAAAGTCAACAGTGTAGGACAGTTCGAAAAAAAAAAAAAAGAATATTCAGTACAACATTATACTGATTACTGAATTATCAGAACTTAAAATCGAGAATACGACATGATTATCTTAAAGCTGAAAGAGGAGGATGTGTTTAATGAAGGTCACTTAGGTAAAAGTAAAAATGCGAATTCGAGAGAGAAATAGGCTATTGAATGACACGGAAAGCATCAGCCTTATGACAGTTACTTTGTATATCGATGTAACTTGTGTAAGCTTATTGGTGTATTATTATTGTCGTAATTTCGCGTAAAATCATTGAACCCAGATCAATTTTTCATTAGAACCTGTTTGTTGTGATTACAACATGTTTTTACGAAAACACTGTTGCAGCTGTAGTACCTACTGAAGTCGTTTTGGACATCTGTTTCTAGACAGAACGCTAGTTTTAAAGTCTCAATGAAATAAAATTGTTTTTGATTTAAAAAAAAATTGACCTTAAGATCGTTCTCATAATCTTGACTATAGGTATTGAAACGAATAGTTAAGATGTGTCACTTCACGTCGGCAGGTGTGGTATCTTGTAACACCCACGGCTCTGGCACGGGCTGATTCCCGCTGCGACCGGCGCGGCACGGCGGACGATGCGTAGTGAAGGCGACTTACCGTTTTATCGATGTCGATAATCGACAGGCGAGATTATCGTGTTGTATTTACCGTTTCAATTCATTTATTTGTCACAGGTGAATTATATGACAGCTTTTATAGGTCGTTACTATTTATTGTAAACATATTCGGGTATATGTTAATGAATTATCATTTACTAGTAGTAAAATAAAAGTATATAGTAACTCTACTATAATTTAACTACAAAGCAATAACATTATATAGTATAACGAACATACTGTGTGATATATGTTTAGTTTTTTGTTTTCGAACTGACTACACTGTTGGCCTGGTAAGGCTTCTACAGTTTCACCGGACTACGATATATGCTTAGCATAATTATTTAATAGTACATTTGATCTACGCAGATATGTGTCTAGATACGTTTGTATGTAAAAATCCGATGAGCCGCTGTTCGTAATTTATCTCCTTCTAAAAGGTATTCTTAACTTATGGAGTCGATAGTTTTTAGGTATAATTGAATCTGCTTGGTGGTCCTATTATCAAAATCTGGAATATGTAAATATGTTTACTAATATTTATTTGTTGTATTTACACATACAAAACATAAATCCCCGAATTTTGAAGCTCCCAATATCTATCAGGATAACATTTACTTCCCAGATCCGCTAGTAATCAATATACTAATAAAGAAAAAACTTTGAACCCATTGTATACAAAATTGTAACACAATATGCATATATTAAATAAAATAAAAGAAGTAAAAAAAAATTTTTGTTTTTTTTTCGAACTGACTACACTATTGCCTTATTAAAGCCGCTACAGTTTCACCGGACTACAGATCATTGTTTACGTTCATACTGAATCTCAAACACTTATTAGTCTTTCGTTAAACATTCGCTTTGAGTAGAAATTATTACTCAAGAAGTTATATATGATATGCATTTTAACAAATTGAAAATTTATATATCGTATTTATTACGAAAATTATACGTGGCAATTACAGAAGCAGACGCTATGTTAAAAAATTTAAAAAAATTTTCAAAGCATAACTTTGAATGGTACTAGCGTCGCGACGTCTACGTACATACGAGTACACGCAAGTGCCCGCACTCGCCTGCACTCTGAAACAGGCTTTAGCCAGTTCGATAAAACAAAATGTCGAAATTATGTCATCGTGGTTGAGAGCAAGCATCACTAGTGCAACGAGTGATAAGGTCGGTGGTACACACCTGCGCATCGCGATTGTACTTTCGCGTCATGTTAATCTTATTATCAACGACTTAAGATCTTATATTCGTGCAATTTTCTTATGATAATAATAGTTACTTAAGTGTAATTAACATACAAATGTTATTATGGCGCTCATAAATGGCGTTGAATGCACTTTAACTTGACATTTCTAGATTGATTGAATACGTGTTAACTAATTAATAGATTCTATAGAAAAACCTGACAAGATAATATACACATTTCTTTAAAAGGCCGGCAACTATGCTGGTGCTGCTAGTGTCTATGGACGGCAGTGATCACTTACCATCTGGTGACTTACCAGTTCGTTTGCCTCCTATATTATAAAAACAAAAAAATATATGTATTTATGTGCAACAGATCACCCCACACACGTGCACACAGTAGTTACGCATATCTATAGTGGAATGGTTTTCTTTTTTCCTTATTTTTCGAACTTGTTAGTTTAGCCATTTGTCAGGTTCAAAACACATGTACCTATACCTAAATGTGTGACTCACTAATATCTACAGGTATGATTAGCCTAGCTAGATTAGCTTAGTAAGATAAGCGGTGTTGCACTCAAAACAACAGCCTAAGCCGAGGTTCGGCCAGTTTGGCATCTTTGAGCTCGTTGAGCGCCTTAAATATTTGCTCCATTAGTCCCGCGTAGGCCAGTCAGCGTAGTCCGGTGAAACTGTAGCGGCCTTGCAAGACTAACAGGGTAGGTCAGTGCGAAAAAAAAAAACGAATAGTGTTAGTCCGTCTGAAAAAGAAAAGATATTTACGAAATTGTTATTCTGATAATTTGTATTGTGATTCTGGTATAAGCGTATTAAGAGACACATAGAAAGAAATTGAGTGATTTCAAACACTAGCCATTATATACCTCTGTTTACATGTAAAAATGAATGTAAATATAAATATGTGAGATTAATAAATTGCTACACCGATTGACAGGTGACCATGAAGCGCGGCTGAATTAAACGATTTTCCATGGAGACGATTTGTATGTTATTAATTTTGCTATAACTCACGACTAGATGACACTGTAGTAAATCATCTTTTGTACCGTTCAATCAATCGCCCTGAAAATCGTGGTGTGTAGATATATTTGATACATGAAGAACGCAATAAATAATAATCAATGGGTATGAAGCCGCAGAGATACTACTAGTGCTATTATATAATATATATATATATATATATATATATTAAAAACCTTGACCTACCACAATTATTATAATATTTTATAATCTGCCAGAAAAATAATACAAACGTACTAAACTAAAGTATGCAAGACATAAGTTTTATATACAAGAAAAAAATTAATTATTTAGAACCACGCAACAGCTATCATAAGTTGAAAACGAGTTTTATTTAATTCTGTGTTCTTAAGCACGTGCTATTTTTTACATTATTTTTAGTCGCATATTAACGCTATTGTTTTGTATTATTAGACGCATCATCGTTTAGCTATACAGCCGGGTAGAGGATTTTAAAAATATGTAATTCTGGTGAAAATATAGCGGCCCTTGCCGCCAGATCAGCAGCTGTAGTCAGTTCGAAAAAAAAAAATTTAATTCAGCGGATAGGGTTTTATACAAAACATAACCATATTCTATCAATCATAACGTTACTACTGGGATAAGTAGAATAAATTAGAGTACAGGTTTTACTTTATTACTTTACTTTCTTGAATATTTAATTAAATTGTATTTATATGTATGTATCTGTCGGCACAGAAGGCAGATCAGAGTGGGCGTGATCACTGAATAGATTTATTTAAAGTAGGTACATTAAATACGAATCGTGAGACAGTCCCTAGATTAGTTGTTTGCGCGGCGGTCACTAGAGAAGTGCGCTCGGGACGCTCGGCAGTCTTGCCCTCGGCTCGTGTGAACCTCAGTCCAGGCTGTGTCGCCATAATGCTTGCGTCTCGTTGTCAAATCAATTCTCGTACTAATGACCTCTTCGACATATCCATTACCCTACTGGTTAAGAATCACCCTCTTACTCTTTTAGTTTTTTGGGGTGTCGAGACAGGCTTGTATATCATCACTGCACTAAGCTTGCATGCTGGTATGGCACTGACTACTGTTGAAGGATTAAGTTGTCCTTGGCGTCAAGTGCAGTTCCGTTGTGACATAGATACTCACTACAATATAAAATAAATTAAAGTAGGCAAGTATCATGAGTTGCTATATTTGCTATCTCGTTCGATACCTGATCCTAATCTATTTTCAAGTTTAGTCCAAAATCATAAGGATCCCCGCCTATGGTATTAAGACAATCATTGTTTTCATAAGAAGAACGCGGTGTAGAGGTTTGCAGTCCCTATTTATGAACAATGTTAAATATTAAGATGATTTTGAGTCCAAGTACTAATAGTTTAAAAACTGCTAGGGTTAAGCTAGAACGGGTCGTGTGTCAGCTTATGATAGCGACCACAAACTTCAGACCGAAACACGGCTACATGTTGCGATATATGAAGAAGTGATAATGGAACTGCTAAAAAAGTAAAAAATCAAAGCCATAATTAAAGTGAAAAATTCCATAGCCGCGTTGAATATTTTTTATTATTTGGCAAAACTTATTGGTTTGCGTCACCGACGACCTCGACATGCTCGTGATGTATTGCATTTGCGCCAGACTATATAGCGAGACATAGTATAACAGCCTGTGTACTTAGTACATGTAATATTGACATTTTGTATTTAGCTTGGGCAGCCTATCCTAAGTTTGATTAATCAGTTAACTGTATAAAAATGTACATACGAGTAATCATTGCTCGGAGTGCCAATACATGTGAAAACCATAATTAAATCAATAATTTCATTTTACAAAATTTCAATAATACAGACTATAATTGATTTCAAAATTCAAAAACTAACACGGTTATTTAAAGTTCGCTTCTTTTATATACGATTTATCACCTTATAGAATTTCTAAATTAAGCCATTCCGTGAACTTAGAAAAATATGTAAGTATTTACAGTTTTTTGAAGAAACAAGTAAAAATCGCTTCCGATATCGTCCTGATATAGAACACAAATACATGTAAACACAAACCTGACCCGAGGAACGTTTGCGCTGACTTAAAGAATTATTAACAACAAATTTTTAATTAGTTTAAAATTTTGTTTGATAACGCTATGAATATTTAAAAGGGGCACGCCGCTGCCTCGCCGCCCGTTTAATTTACTACTTTCCACTATTCGTCGGTATATACGATCGTGCGGCAATTAAAGTAGAAACACTGAACAGCGTTATTAATATTGAGGAGCAACTGGCGCCTTCGGCTGTTTGTGATGGAAGAACATTAAAAGAGAGAAAAAAAAAATAACTCGGAATTTATACGTCAATAAGAGTTTGTTGGGCACCGGGCATTATCGTAAAATGTCTATAGTATATTAATAGTTAGCACAAGAAGAGCCGCTCCTATTAACTGTTGAATTATGTGACAGTTATGACGGACTGTGCCGGGTGGAGCGTCGCGGTCTCGTCGGGCGGGCATCGCGCGCTTTTCGTCCGTCCGATCGTACGCCGATCTGTATCGTCACGCGCGGCCCGTCTTATATTACAGATGTATGCTGGACGAATTATTCTGAGTTTGTAATCGTTATTCGGTCGTGTTAACATACGAACAATTATTCATTAACAAAGCGAAATGCCGCTACCCCTAAATATATAATACCAAAGTTATCCTAGCAGTAAGTTTATAAAGAACAGTATTTATAGCTGTCAAACCGATTTTTAACTATTTCTTGCGAAATCCATAATCGCACGGGCAATATCCCTTCTACTCTAGTTATTAGAAACTATTGACTAAGTACTATTGCATAAAATTTATTGCAAACACAAATCAAACGATATCTAAACTTGTGTATATGAAAAACACTTAACAACAGACGTAACAAGGCATAAAGTATAAAGAAAATAATTGGAAACCGATAATCGATTAAAAAAAATATCATCAAATGCATCAGACGTGGAATTTTCGAGCCGAAACGAGCTTTGAGAATTAAGTCGGACATCGAAAAACTATAATGGCCGTTAGGAAGATCTGTTTTTTTGTTCCCAATATGCAATAAATAGAATAATAACTAGATGGTCGCGCGCCGCGGCGGGACTGGCACCATGGCGGCTAATTGCTTGTAATTAGCGCTCTATGCGCTCAGACACGAGGGGATGCACTCGGGGTCTATTGGGGGGTCGGTATTATGTCGATGTTTAAAAAAATATATCTAAATCTTTTACTCCGTATGCCATCATAAGAAATACACGATCTAGAGTAGATATATTTAAGCCATAAAATCACATTTGTCAAAATTTCAAAATGTTATGGATCACCAGGCCCGTAATTCTATATTTAATATACATGAATTCACTTATACTTATATTTATTTATATACTTTTGGTACTAGTCGTACTGGTAGAATTGTTAAAATCGATAACTTACCATCCAATTATCTACTTGTTCGATTCTGGGCATATAATCGTAAGATTCTAAAAATGAAGCGTGATTTATTTTGCCTAAACTTGTAAACACAGTACGTAATCTATATCGTGAAAAACTATGCCAATCTATATTAACAAGCAATAAAATAAATAATAATCGTAAAGTGTATAAAGTTTTCTTAAATTATCGTATTGGTTTCTTACTACGAATGTGACCCACAGACGAATCGATCGAATGCGACTCTGTCCGACGGTTGTCTATACCTCTCGTGTTTATTAACTGTTTATTACTTAATACCTTATGATGACCCCTATATTGAGAAGTTTTCAAATAATAACATGGGACCAAATTTATTGCGTAAGCCTATTGAGGTATGTGGGAATATTTGAAATGAAATAAATTTTGTATTGCATACTAATTTTACTTATTTCAATTCCGGTTCAGTGCAACATCTCGGCGTACTCCGTTGTAGAGTTACTCATGACTACACTCGTAAAATTTCTAATACAAATATGACAAAACACTTATCGGTTAATAGCTTTATTTTCTATTCCCGTCTACGTTACAATAGGAAGTCCTGTTATAATGACAGTTTGTAATATGTTTATTATCACTACATATTACAAAACAGAGTCGTTCGCCACGTCTGTCTGTCTGTCTGGATGTTCGCGATAAACTTAAAAAACTACTCAACGGATTGTTATGCGGTTTTCACCAATAAATAGAGTAATTCACGAGGAAGGTTTAGGTATATAATTTGTCAAGGTTTTTTTCTTTTAAATTGGTTGAAATATAATGATAATTGTTGAAAGAATCGGAAAAAGTCACGCCGCCTGGGAGCTTTCGTGAAAAACGCAGCCTAATCCCTTTGAGATATAACAAAACAAAGTATACTGAGATATTCGACTTTTATAGATCTACAAAAAAGTCTACTATCGCATATACCTCTCTTTTTAGGATAGCTTACTATACCCATCTATCTTCTAAAAATGGTCACACATAATGAGGTAATTGGAAGGCTATTTAGAAGGATACAGTATTAATCCTTATCAAATAAAATACATTAGTTACCTTAAACATTTCACGCACATAAGTATATATTTTTTATTATCAGGGCAGGACAACGTCCACCGGACATGCTAGTAACATATAAAAATAAGCACAAAGTCATCTCATCATCATCTTCTTACCCTTATCCCACCTCAGTAGGGTGGGTACAACATGTTTTCCTTTTCCACTCTCCTCTGTCAGGTGTCATCTCAATACTGACATATTTCTCACACAGTCTATCCATACATTTTTCGGCCTTCCTGTTCCTTTAAATACGTCCACCTCCATACTTAAAACTTTTCTAGTTACATGGCTTTCATCTTTCCTCATACCATGCTAACCTATTATTCCTCAACTTCTCTGTCACTCATGCTATTTTCAAACTTCCTCTTATATACTCATTCTTAATCTTATCGATTCTGCTTATACGACACATCATTTTTCATCGATCTCTTTCGTAGCCCAGCATTCAGATGCATTCTGGTCTAATAATAGTTTTAAACACTTTCTCCTAGGGTTTCAAGGGCATTCGTGGGTAACAAGCTGACCCTGACGCCTTTTGTTAGATTTATTCAGTCTGAATTTATCCCACTCGCTTAAGTCCGCCGTCGTTTTGGATCAATTAACCGAAATACTGGGACAAATTTAGGACAAAGTATTTCAAAATTAAAACAGCAGAAATATTCGTCTTTGTGTACAGAAACAGAGTATTGAGCGATGGACGTGTGTATTAGTGCCAAACAAGGCAAAAAGTTTATTTTCGATTGTTTAAAGAGATAAACTATTCTGTGCTCTCGTCTTGATAGTACTCCAGTGAATTTGTAAAGGCCAAAAGAGCCAACATGGTATGTCAGTTCGAAACAAAAAAAATATTTTAAATAAATCGTATTTTGATATTTCATGGGAACTATATGTCTTAAATTGATTAGCAATTATTAATATTTTTATTGCCATTTAACGAATACAGTTAAAATGATAAGAAATATTGTAAGTTATTTGTATACCTACTATTATTAATTGGGTGTTATAAAAGTCAACGTTTCCCTGTCTCTCTACAACTCGAATGCTTAAATTACAGGTGTATTGTCAGGACAGGTTTTAGTATATATTTAGTTATATTAGGCATTATATGAAACAAATAGTTACAATTAAGTTATAAGTAGACACAAAGTGACTACAAGTACATTCCGTTATCCATTGTTATATATTTCTGTAGTAGACGATTCATTAGAATGCACATTGCTAAATATAAAACGACTGTACAATAAATTAAATTTTTATATTTAAGCCACAGTGACTTCTCTTACGCTACAAAACATTATTCAATACACAAGTCCTTTACGGCATTTAATTTATTCCGATTGTTTAGTTAATAAATATTGTGTACGTAAACGCTTTGCAATAAACACTTAAAAATAAGCCATAATAATAATTTACATAATATTTATTAAAAAAAAAATTCTATACCTAACAGTTTTGTAGTTGTCGCAAATATATTGTAAGATGCAATGTGTGGAACTATTGAAAATGAGTTAACCGACGCGATGGAAAGCACGAACGAAGACGTTCTCCTCAAATATTGTCTACTAGAAGTCGTGGGCGGGTGCTAATTTTTATATAAAAGAAGAATGCGTGTTTTTAAACACCAGCAGCGCTCTCCACGGGTTTTCCTATCGGCAACATCTCAAGAATAATCTCCTTGGATATTAATTTTCAAAAATGCTTATTTAGTGATCACCTACGTTGTATACATAGGTAAAACAGTTTCATGCTTCTAGACCAACCAGTTCTAGCATTAATATATCTTTTAATTAGAAAATATTGGAGGTTTATTAAATAAATGTTTGTACAAAAATGTATGTAAATATCCGGGAAGTAATAGCAAAGAAGCAGTCCTCACACTGTTATTTTATTTATATTGAAAAGTACTCTATCTGCCGGTAAAAGTCCTATTAAAACCAGTTTAGACGTTTCAGAGAATAGCCCAGACAAATAATAGACACTTCAATTTTATTTACTTATATATATGTAACATGAATGTGCTTAATTTTTTTTAAATGTTTGTCTATCAATCAAGCCTCATGGTTGAACGGATTCTAATTAAATTTTGCGTAGAAGGCGATTACCATGTCGTGAAATATAACTGAGGGATCTTTACATATATATGTATATACGAGAGTTTATTTGTTTGGACATTTGTTCTGAATTTACGCTGATATTACTGGACGGTTTCCAATGAAATTTGCCATAAGATTCGATTACGTCGTGACGACTAAAATTTAATTTAAATCACAGTAAAATGTCGCGGTAACAAACATATACTCAAATATAAATGTATATTATGATTCTTTTGATTGGCACATAAGCGTTTAACCACAACCTCAGTTGGTGTTTTAAAGTGCGGTTGCCAATGCACACAGCATAAATCTTGGCGACACATATGTAAATTATTGGTGATAGCTAACCAAACGACAAACTATAGATTACCAATAACAATACATGTATGGCTTAAACCGAACTACGTATCCGAACGCGCTATTATTACTGAGACGTTATCGAGTGAAATAATATTTACCTTAAAACAGTTATGAGGAAAACATATATATATATATACAGTGGAATATGTATAAATATTTCTTAAAACTATAGTCTGAACTCTTAACAATCGAACTGAGTATCTGTGACGTAAAACAAACAGTTGTACGCGTACACGCAACGTATATCAATGACGTCGTGCGTATAGAAGGTAACTGCGTATTCGCCCCGCCCAGCCCCGCCTGCTGTTAGCGACCGCTGCCGCGCGGTTTCACAGTCTCACCTAGTTCCACCTCTAGCGGTAAGAGAATAAAATCTACTTTCCCGCAGCACATCATACCTCATTGTGTGCGGTATTTTCGATCGAAATTCTGAATGTACGCCATAATAGAATTATAGTTATCCGCCTTTGAGGGTACGTTCTGGTACATTCGCTCGTAATTCGGCTTAACAAATATCTCTTTGCATTTTGATTTTGTACTATATTTTTCGTAGCGTTTTTTATAAGTGACTTTAATTTTCCAAATGTTACAAGAGGGTTTAAACTTCGTCCAATTTATTAGGTGAATAAAAGTATTAGGTCCTCTTGTTACCATTGGTCACTGGTGATATAAATGTAGCATTATAGCAGATGCTATTAGATAACTAGACTAGGTAAATGATTAGGACTATTCATGTAATAGAATAACATTTTCTTACTAATAATATAATAACTATAAGGTGTTCCTTAGAGTCGACGATTTGCAAATAAGGTACTCTTGTAAATTTAAAATTTTATTTACAGATCTTTTCTAATTACCTATTTAAACTTGAACTAGTTTGAACTTGAAATTTGCTAAGAAAATCTATCTACATGTACTTTTTTCGAAGAGACTTACACTGTTGGCCTAAAGGCTTTTGACAATTTCACCGACCTTCGTGACGACTGCAGAAAACAATCTACTGAAATAACAACTAGCGCAGAAGTGCCAGAGGGGCCAAATATTGGCTCGGGCTCTTGTCGTGCATGGGATTCCGCGAATCTGATATAACTACGCACTCGAACTAACTATATATACTTATATCTATACGTGCTTAGTTTATTTGAAAATTTTCTCTACGTACCTAGAAATAGCCAATGAAAAAAAACAAGGTCCCCATCACAGAACCTAGATATCTATTGTGTGGGTGTGCAGGTGTGAATTACAACATCATGTACATTATGAGCGAGTCATCGATTCATTTCTCTGTATTGTGCAAGAAGTACCGCGGCGAGCTCGAGATCACCTTTCCAAAACATGACCCTTTATTAGTCCTCGAACGTAAGTTTGTACACTGTTGTTGTAAGATTAATATAAAAACATACTAAACAAACTAGAACATGGTACGCGAAGTTTAGAATCTTCACCATAATTTCAACTAATGTTTAGTGATATTGTGGCCCGACATGGAGGCACACTATCATTATAGTAACGGATTGTCGAGCGCAGCTAGTGAAATACACGTAAGTACTTCGTACTTCATGCCAAATTTAAGGTTGAAAGCTAGCCATCCGGGTATTAGAAAACACATAGTTTTCTTCTTACACTTTATCCATAGGTTTTAGCGTTTGGCCACTAATGATTATAAAGACGCTAAATCTCGAGAGAAGACTGATTTTCAAATGCAGCTGCTGGAACACATCAACAGGTGCTCGGCGATAGATTTTCGACTTAAGACCGATAGTTAGCCAGGCGGACTTAGTAAAAAGTCAACCGCTATAAAGCATTGTATGATTCGAGTATGCGTTTTGTCCAAATCTGCTAGCACTGAACGTTCGTCCCTTCGTAATGCCGAGACATCGCTAAGGATATCTATTTGATCGTGTATTGTGTATATATATCTAAGTTACAAACCCAAAGGATACACAATTCGTGGAAATCAGACTATTAAGAGATAGTAGCACGGATAGTGTCATATATCTATTTGCATACCTATACGATTGCTGTCTCATACGATGACGGATGGTCGTTGCGACCTCCGTCACAGAGTAAAAACACGAGGGCAATGTGTGAATGGTGTGAAGCAGTCCGCATTATCTGACGGAGGCCCCCGCTGCGCCATTCTCCACGACGCTTTGTGTGCCCACACATCCCCGGGATCGTTGACGTACACACATAATTTATTTCCAATGATTTTTTTTTTTTGTCAGCCAGTTGGTTTTGAACATCGAAGTTTGATCGATGAAAAAAAAAATACTTTTCGATTCCCCCTTTTCGTAGTGAATCAAATAAAACAAATAGATGTATCGTGTGTTCATAAATACCGTGTTGCTTTTTCGTTGTTTGCGTAAATATTTTGTGGGAGCCGGGGAGTATTTTCCATGTGATTTCTGACGGGCGGTTGTGAAAGCGGCGAAAAAGTTTTCGTGAATACGAGACAAACGGAGAAAATTTGAATTCACAAATCGTAGAAGAACGAAGGAGTTATGCAAAATATCGCAGAAAACGTGAATCGTATATTTTATTTGTTTTGCCTTCGCTTTTGAACAACTATTAAATCGTCGGCATGATCTTAGATTTAGTTTATTATATCAAAACAAAAACTATGAAGGTTAATGTACGAGTTACAAATATATATGAATTAACAGTTTTGATTTTTACTAAAAATTATTCTCTGATTTTTTTAAGTTAAATATTGTCAGAAATAAGGATCTGTCGTTGTTTATCGATGCTGTCTCGCTATATAAACACAAAATCTTTAAACATTTACACAGAAGAATGGGCACTTGTTAGACTTCTAACAACTTGGATTTCACATGGAATAGATTTCATATAACTTACACCAGTGCCCTAAGAAGGTCCTTATGAACGTCAAAATTACCACCGGTTCGGAAAACAATCCAGTCATCGAGAAGAACCGGCAAGATACTCGATCGGGTTTATCTTTTTAAAATATATAGATGTATATTTAATCATTTTTAGTGGATATCCAGAGAGGAGACAATTCCAAATATCACCGTTGTTGACATATTGATCCACTCTATAATAGCGCAAGGGGCTATTATAATATCTATGAGACTTTGTTATAAAGTCTAACACTATTATCTAAAACGGCCATCAACATACACCGACGCACACGGTATTCCAACTAAGTCCTCAGGAGTAGCAACATAGTGTGCCTGATTTCAGGATAGCGGTACTATTGAGATTGGTTGTACATATCCATAGGCTGCAGTGGACTTCCACCGTCTATTTTATAACATTAAAAACTACTCAGTCATTTTTTTATGCGATTGGAGGCAAACGAACAGACGGGTTACCAGATGATAAGTAATCACCGCCGCCCATAGACACCTGCGACACGAGAGGCATCATAAATGCGTTGCCGGCTTTTGAGGAAGGAGTAGGCTCGTTTCTTGAAGTTCTGTGGGTTATATTGGTCCAGGAATGCAGCCGCTGGGAGTTCATTCCAAAGGGCCGACGTACGTGGGAAAAACGCACAGTAGACGACTTCCAACCATCGAGACGACACTGATCGAATTTCTTTTTAAGGCGAGTCGTTCGGTAATGGAACTCGGCAGCAGTTATCAATCCGAACAGCTCTTTAGGACACTCTCTGTGGTAGATTTTGTAAAGGATGCAAAGTGACGCAACATCACTATGAAGCTCCGAAGTGTCGAGCCCCGAGGAAAGTACCCGGTTGTCGACGATTCGAGCTACTCTCCGTTGGATTCGATCAAAAGGAAGTAGATTGCATTGGGTCCTTCCTTTTTATCGTGGTATAGTTGTAGTTGAGGGTTAGTTCTTAGATTATCGCATAGATATATAATAAATTTACAACTTTTCCAGCATAATTTTCTTATCATACAAAATAATTTTGTAATATTATATAAAATAAATTAGTTTAGATGAATACACAGTGTCCGAAGGGTCGGTCGCGCCCAACTAAAAGACGTAGCAACGCACCCACCTACTAAAGTTAATCTTCTAAACACATTTATCATATTCAAACGATAAAAATACCACCGAGATCAGACGAACACAATGAGATACATGAACTCGGTACCTGATACAGGGACCGAGAGTCAATTATATTCAAATATAAATCGGATTTGCAAACGTAAGCCGGTTACAATAGCGTAGGCGCCGTACTGCTTGCTCGCTACCTATCCGCTACTCGTTCCTGGGTAATAGTCGGTAGCCGTGACAATGGGACAGTTTGCCGTGACGGGACAATAGCGGGACGAGTCCGCCGTCCTGCCCTGTCCGCCTCAATGTCAACATTCTGTTTTATTTCTTGCGTTATTAAGTCAACGTAAATCTCTAAGTTTTTGTACAATGTTAACTATGATAAGAAACTCTTTTAAATTGTAATAATGCAGCTTACAATTTAATTACACTTTTATAATGTATTTGGATGACACGTAGACAATTGAAGCGTTGAATTGTTGTAATCTGTGAAATTATTGACCTGATATCGACGAGATTTATATTATCAGATAGAGTAGTTTTTAGGCTGATATCTAGGTTAATATAACTATTCTTTTCAACGGAAGCTAGGCAGGACTTATAAAATGTAATAGATTCGACTTCGAATCAGTTATAGGCCTGTTTCAGAGTGCAGACGGATGGCCGGTGCTTACGCGGGTGTGTGAACGCTAGCGGCGTCTACGTACATTTGAGCTACACGCACCGGCGGAAGCAACCGCCACCCGTGCCGCTTGCACTTTTTTTTTCGAACTGACTACACTGTCAACCCGGCAAGGCCTCCACAGTTTCACTGGACCACGCACTCTGAAACAGGCCATAGTGTTATATGAGTTAAGGACTAATGAGAAAATAATAATTTAAAAAATAACAGCCCACACTCTGAATTAATATAATGTGAATATGAGTTGATTTGGGTTTTCGAGGAAAATATAACGGGCTATACGGTACCTTTAATCCAGAGAAAAGTACTGTTTCTGAGGGATCGGTTAAATATACATTAAGGCGAGCGAAGCCACCGGCAATAGTCAGTGTTATAAAAACAACATACCATTTTTATGAAAACGAAGTAGATAATTGAATTTTATGTAAGTTCTTCGCCGTGGCTCTGCTTGTAAAGAAGTCTTATAAAACGATTTCTGGTCACATAAAAAAATACATGTTAAGGATATACATTTTAATTACGTTGAGTTAACAATGATACTTATCTTACTTATCTGTTTTATACCATTCTTGGGTAAAAGCCTCTTCTCGTGGGTTCCCTGCGCTACCTCACGAAGTATTTATTATATCAGACGCTGAGATATTGATAACTCTATATTTTTATAAAGTACTAGCAAGCCCGGCAGACGTTGTCCAGGTCTTAATAATAAAAAAAAAATCTGTGTTTGAAATACTTAAGGTAACTAAAGAGTCTACTATACGTAAGGAGTACAGTGGCGAGACAATGAAACGATACTAGGCCGAGAGAGTAGGATGAACGAGTAGGTGTTTATACGTATTATGAAATTCGGCGAGTCACTTTAGACGTAGTAACCGATCGACTAAAATTGATCGCAAAAGAACTCCACTCGTCACTGAAGAACTATGGGAGTACTGGACGAAGGGAGTAAAAGTATTTCGACAAGAAATTAGATTTTAAAAAGGTGCGCCCTTAGCGCAACAAGTAATCTTTTTAAGGGATTACATATCGAAAATCCTAGGGAATTTAAGGTAGGTACTTTAAGGAATGACTGTAGAATGTTATGCGACATTGTTGGAGTATATAAATCTACAAAGGGCGCACAGAACTGGCGAACGAGTTGGCGAGTAACGGCCGAGTGCATATTCATACGAGTTGAGCGGGATAGCGAGCTCGCTGCGGGGGCGGAGAAAGGAAGCGGGATGTGGGTACTCGACCTAATAAACCAATCAAGACTCTAGTGACTCTCTTGGCACTTTGTTCGGCCTAACACTCGGAGGAACACTCGTCAAAATGTTCATATGTACCGAGTACTCGGCCGAGGGCACTACTCGTACACTTGTATTTAATTTGGATAGGTATTAATATTGTATCTGTCTAAATAGCCTTCAATTACCTCATTATATGTGTACATTTTTAAGTAGATAAATAGGTATAGAAAGCTGTTTATACAAGAGGAATATCTCGCAATGCATTGTTTTGTTATATCTCAAAAGGATTAAGAGGCATTTTCGATGAAAGCTCCCAGGCGGTTTGACTTTTTTTGTTGAGTTTGTTTTATTGCGAACAGACTAGACAGACAGACACGGCAGACGACTTGAATACTATACTTGTTGTATAATATGTAGTGATAGTGATTAGCTGCTTAGATACCTATCAGTCTTCCTCTCATTCTTGTCCCACCTAGGTAGGATTTGCAGTTATTTTCTTCATTCGTGTTGATATTTGTTAACTGGAATTCGGTTTAGTGGTTTGCTATCGGTCGTCTGTCTGACGTCAGCCATGTTTGGAAACTCCTTGTTTGTATTTAACCGACAATAGCTAAATAACTATTATCACCTTTAACCTCATTTAAATGCACATAAGGAGTTTAGATTATCGTGAGTTTTAAATGAAAGAACGTTGTTACACAATCTTTTATTGAATAACTAGTGATGCCTGTTCAAACAAACAGACAGACATTTTTAAAAATGATTGAAATGTATTTCTATTACTTATTTCAAGACGCCTGCAACAATTTTTTCCTCAAAAATAAAAAAAATACAGACACGTTAGATTTACATTCTTATTATATGTATTACAGATATGGCATTAGTCACAATATTAGGTAAGATTACAGTTGGTGCTAACTTTTAAAGTAAAATCCATATAACTTGAATGTAAATCATATTGTACACTAGCCCTCTAGGAGATGATTTTTTTTCAAACTTGGATCTGAATGCTACATTTTAGTTTGCACAATAAATTGTACATTAGGTCTAAGGTTAAAGCTATCTACTGCTGCTTTATATGTACCTATAGAAAGAAATAGTAAGCATCATGTATTCTAAATGTTGTTGTCAATATTGGGAACTAATCGATTATATGTACATGTATATATTTAATAATTTGGTTATTATACCAAAGTTACAGAATGCGTCTGTTTGTATGTGTGCATGTTTTTCTGAACTATATATACGATTTTCATTATCATTCGGAAAATACCTTCCGAGAGTTTTGTATATATATACTTATAGAAAGTGAAGTCTATATATTGTAATGAAGTCGTAAACATATTTTTGCGGTGGTCGATTATACAAATCATAAGCTCCTGGTACCACTTAATATCAAGTAGACTGTATACCAGTTTATTATTACATAACATGAACAAATATATGTTCGTCATTTTAGATAAATATGTTTCTTTCCTGGTTTTAAATTACCTCTGTTACATTTTAGCATTAATTAATAAACCTCGCGGAAAAAAGTAAAAATATGTAGGCTATTTAATATTTTGTAAATTTCTCTATCTGGCAACAAAAATCTTCAGATTTATTTATGACTGTAAATTATAAATATAGCGCAGAAATAGATTTAGTAAAAATTATTTTTATATGGTCACAACAATTCGTGTCACGCCCGTAAAATCACCTCACAATGTGCGTTTCGCCCTGTCAATGCCTATTCATTCCCTGCGTTTGAAAGCGAAATATATCTTTTCACTGCTGCTGACCTTCATTGGATATCAATTATGATACATATGCTCATAGAGTGTGAATCGTTAATATTTGGCGCATCGAATGTCCCGATGTCTGTCGTGATAAAGGTAATTTTAAATTTTGTTCGTTTACGTTATACTAAATATTACCACTGCTAGATTAGTCTACTTCGCTTACTTCCATAGCTTAATGTTTTCTGTGGTGCTTAGTATTCTGTGGAGGACAGCAGCTTAGAGTAGATGTCATATTCCCACTACAAAAGCGGATGGTTCGAGCAATTTATAATATCGTGCCTCGCGAATCATTTAAGACTAAGTTTTAAATATTGGGTGTCTTAACTCTGCCCTTGGAGTTTTTGGCGGGATCTTAGTCTGTCATGTAGTGGTTTTTATATTTTATTCATAATCTTGTGTTATTAGACTCTATATTATGTAATATTGGTGGTGTTTTACGTAATATAGTTCGGTTATTATGCACAAGGTGAAGTGGATGGCAAATAATACCACGGAGCATGCATTCTGAGATGCCACTAAAACTCCATGGAAAGTTCTAACAAGGGAACCACCATCTTGTTAGAACATTATAATTGTGACAAGATACTTACTTTGCGAAATCTTCTTACTTGACGCTGGCTAGTGCACAAACCGTGACGGAGGCAAAAAATAAAGAAGAAGGAGAAGGACTCTGTCCTCCCGATACATTCTTTATAATTTAGTACTACTCTATGCCCGCAAAAACGTAGAAAAGCTGAATTTAGTAAAAGAACGACATAATTTCAATAGTAATAAAAAGTGACCAATTAGTAATCCCACACTTCAAGCTCAGTAAGACCGATGGCCTTTTAGGTACTACTGTTAGGTTTTAAAACAATATCCCAAAGCACATTACATATTTGTCGGCAAGTCCAAGCATCCTGTCAAGTTGATTTTGTTGTCTAAAGGCTATTATAGGATGGATTAATATGTGAACAATTGTCATGTTTGGAAAGACTTCCCGTCTCTGTGTGAAGACACATCAGGCCGAGTTTCTTACCGGTTCTATTCGATGACTTGGTTGTTTTCCGAACCGGTGGTAGCTTCCACGATCATAAGATACTCCTTAGGACCTATATTCATTAAAGTACTTTTCATTTTGATTTACGCTACGTATTCGCATTGGCCAAAATCATTGGTAAGGTTGAGAATTTGTGAGGTGGAACATGATAAACTAAGAAATAATGGTCATCAAACTTTTATGGCAATAGAACGTATATTTTGTCTTTTTTAGTTCCACAATATGACCACAGCGTCATTTAATATCAGGTGAGTAACATAAAGTATTCTTTTAAATTTCTTATTCTTATTAATTTAAGAATATGAATTCCAATACTGCCTTTAAATAATTTAAACTATGACTGGTAAATTTTTGAAAGAGTAGTAGAGTATGTATACATATTGTTATAAAAGTTGTGTTATAAAAGGCAAGAACTCTTTGTCTGTATGTCTAATTAGTGTAATTAGAACTCGAAACACACTGTACTGAATTATATGATTGTTTTGAAACCTAACTCATATTCTGGCCAGGTTTAAGTGAATGTGTACAGTCAGCATTATATGAAACAAATAAGTGTTGCCGTATACTCTGTTTCAATATTTTATAAGTAAGTAATGTGTTTTTATATTTTACGCGAACACAACTGCCAATACGGCTAGTATTATATATCTTCTTATCTTATATATAAGTAAAATAATGGAGATCTGTCCTTGTGTGCCCATTACGCAAACACTACTGGATAGATTTTGAACATTTTTTGTGTCGTCACTTCTTAGACACACTTGGTCCTTATTTAAACAAAGAATTTTCACTCTCCTCATTTCATATAGAATTGTTTACATCTTACTATACCTACTACTATTTTTATAAGCATTATGGGTTTGGCGATGTCTGCTTTATTGCCGTGGAGAAGTGGGGCGAGCGGTGTGGTGTTCAAGTTTTTTCTTCTATACCTTAAATATATAGGAGTCTAGGTTAGAACGGAGAGCGTAATAGTGGAAACTCAGAGTGTGTAAAATAAGCTGCGTTCACTTTCGGCTCCATATATAGTATTTATAGTTGGTACAAGAGATATTTCAATTGTTTGAATGACATATTCGATTTATAATAAACTAGCGGCCCGCTCCGGCTTCGCACGGGTATAAAATATATAGCCTATGTCATTCACTGAAAAAATGATTAAAATCGATCCAGTAGTTTTGATTTATTCATTACTACCCGTGGCCCGCACGCATTATTTTGATAAATCTCGTAGGGTTCAGCCTGCGTTTGTTGCAATGTAAGTGGAAAAAATGTACTCGTAATTATTTACGACATCACATTAGAAATCTCAAAAATAATAGTATTTCTCCACTGTTTAATGGATGTTATTATACATATAAACCTTCCTCTTCAATCATTCTATCTATAAAAAAAACCGCATCAAAATCCGTTGCGTAGTTTTAAAGATTTAGGCATACATAGGGATATAGGGACAGAGAAAGCGACTTTGTCTAGTATTATACCATGTAGTGATTTAAACGTTTCGGCCAGTCCGCGTTCTAGAGTCATAGAGCTAGAAATATATTGTTACGATAATAAACGACGCAGTCTAACTCGCGGTTATCAGATAGTATATACGTATAATAAAATAAATACGTTACATCATCTTAAAATATCATAAAATATAACTGTCAAGAGGCAAAAACCTTAAGCGACAAAACGGGACGTCTCATTAGCATAATCCTAATCAAAAGGCAGGACAACAAACCCTTCTAAATGACTCGTTAAACACAATCAAACAATATCATTATACGCTAGTAGCTGGCTCCGGGTTCGCTGGAAAAACTCACGTAAAAAAAACCATATAAGTCAGCTGAAGTCGACAATACGGCCACCGGGGATCTATTATAACATCGTTGTCAATGGGGGCCCCCTTAAGAAATTTGTTACGAAGACTTTGATAGGCTTTGTTCGACATCGGGAACCCCATCAGGGGTACTTATGTGCGGTTATTATTTAAAAATCGCGGTCGACGGGTGCTAGGGCCGTATTTATTGCGATTTGTTTTGGGGTGCCGGACCGAAATGTAATGCTGTCGGTAGTATTGTTTGTTATTCGCTCGGCCGGCTGCACTGTGGAGTCAATAATGGCTGTTTCATGTCTATCGTAACGACAGGAGTGCGAAGATTTGTGATCATCCACTTCATATTTTACGGGGGTCGGTTATTTTTTGGGTTGTCTCGATTTTGTATCATTGTAATGTTGTATTAATTATGTTGGAATTAAACGGTTTATGCCGGTTGATTTATTTCGAGAAATAATGTAAACGCCTCGTTTGTGTCTATTTTGTTTGAATTCTTGTTACATTTATCGTATTTTTAATGTAGATTTTTATTAATTTTTAGCTTAGCTTAATTTTTTTTTTTATATTGACGATATGCTTGCTACTCGCTCTGGGTAAATTGAGACCAAATCATCACTTTACGACCATGTCTGTAAGTACCTAATGAAATAAAATTGCAACGATAATGACTGAACGGCAATCTGTCAATTCTGTCAATATTTTTTTGTGTCTTTTGTTTCACTCACTCACTTTTTGTATTCCAACTCAAATTTTTCACTTTTACCGTGTGATTATTCAAACATTTTCGTTTATATAAACTTTGTTTTGATAATCACGAACGCAACAAAGAAAAAATGAGCCAATTAGTCTGAAGTGAAGTCCGGTCTGAAGTGATGCGCTTACGTATATACATTCAGGAATCTAATTTTATTAAAAAAAAAAAATTTTTGCGTTCGTGGTAGGAAAACGTCTGCTTAACTAGTCTATTAGAACCTTATAAAAATGGATGTTGTTATATGTGAATCTGATAAACTCGAAAATCATGTGACGGATAATCATGAAAAACTGACACGTGAGTGTGTGTATGTGTGCTGTGTGTGTATGCATAAGGAAGGTTGATATGCTATCCATTTTAATATAACTAGACGTTTGATGGCGCTACGCTATATTTTACGTATTATAATTATCGCACAGCGTAGCAGTTGCTAATATATACGTGTATACAATTATACTTTAAAAATAGATTTACAGACAACTTTCGACTTCTACATACTGGTGTAATCCACCATTAATCGACAGGGAGTAAGTAACACATACGGTCCCAACAGATGCAATTTTTATTTTGTGTGGACGCTCTGCAAGATATTAGAAGAATAAATTAAACCAGGAATTTACTGCTGCGACAGCACTTTACTTGAACAATCAAATAACTGAAACTTGGACTGATTCTATCAAACAAGCAATAGCCGTTAAAAGGAGAGGCACTTCTTAAGTACAGGTCCGAAGGTTATGGATATCGGAAGTAATGTCGTTTAAAAACAGCTTATTAAATGGTTGAATAAAATATGTCGCGAGATAGGCGCCGCGGGTCACGTGCCTCGCTGTCGCGTCGCCACACGCATCGTTCGATCGGATTACTGTCGCGTGCGTCGTGTAATTAAATCTCTTTAGGCATTATATACACCAAACGCTGACAGTTATACGTTCTTTTTCTTCAATTGGCGCCGTAAAAACGTTCGCCAGTGTCAAGGTTTTAATTACAAGGGATAATAATCAGATTTCAGTACGAAATAAGTGTGACATAAATAATAAAGAGTATCGTGACTTCATTATTGTTGCATGGGAACCAGTTGTTTGCACTGTGATTTTGATATAACTACATACAACCTAGTACAATCCTATTAACGATTTTGTATCACTTTTATTAATTTTTACCTTTACTCAGTGGCGGACTAGTAGTCTTGGCCGCCCTAGGCCCCAGGCCATGTAGTAACTACCAGCCACCTATTTCTCAGCACCCATCATATTTTTTGTGTCACTTTTGTGCCCGGGCCTCCTGGGCCTTAGGGCAAATCCGCCACTGCTTTTACTACTCAGTGACTTTAGCAAGGCATAATAGTAATGTAGATCACGAAATATGATGAAAGTTACTCTACTTGCTTGTAGAAATCTTCTCAATGGCCGGTAAAGCCATATGAGAAATTAGGCCCGGAACTAGAAAATTCAATCTTATTTATATGTAGCTATAGGTTCACTCATGTGAGAGAATATGGCATGTAAAAAATATATACTACATAATCTGTTAAATTCACACCATACTCTGTCCCTCTGATTAATTTAAAAGATTTATGTACGAAAAAATAAATAATTATAATTTGTATAAGTGGCAGTAAGTTATTTTATGTTCAGATATTGTAATACACGCGTGTTAGAGACATCTGTTGTTATTTACATATATATGTCTAAGTGACTCATGAAAAAAATAGGGGGGCGGGAATGAATATAAATAAGAAAAACTGCATGTTTTATTATACGAATTATAAAGTTGGAAATAAGATCTATAACGGATTAATTGAGGAGTAAAAAATATGATTAAATAGCCGCCTGGCCCGGCTTCGAACGGGTATAGTAACGAGGAAAACGAGATCAACTCGTCCATTTACAGAACGATTTTTTTTTATATTATAGGGGGCAAACGAACAGGTGGGTCACCTGATGGTAAGTGATCACCGCCGTCCATAGACACTAGCAACACCAGGGGAGTCGCAAGTGCGTTGCCGGCCTTTTAATATATGTGGGCCTCCGGCGCTCTCACTGACCGAATGAAACGCAACAGTGCAACCACTGTTACTTCACGTCGGTTTTCTGTGAGAGGGTAGTACTACTACTCCGGGCGAGCCGACCCATTCATGCTGAAACCAGTAATAGCTTCAGCGTAGCTCTACCACCTACAAAGGTGTAAGGTACTACTAGGCAATGATCCTAAATGAACGTCAATTCGTTCAATTCTGACAATATCTTCGAAGATCTGTCTCACTCTTATAGGGAGACTTATTACCTCAGGTTTTTCACTTTTCCTTACGATTTTTCACAAACGTTTTCTTTGATAAGAATAGTTAATTCTCACGTAACTGAAAGGCGATTTATTCACTAGTAGTTTAATTCACGTCAACAGGTATATGGTATCAACACTTAATATTATAAATGTGAATATGACTGTCTGTCTGTATTTTATCTTTTCGCAAGCGAATCTTTGGAAGGATCCCCATGAAATATGAGTGTGTCTGTCTGTATGTTATATTTTCGCAAGCGAATCTTTGAAAGGATCCCAACGAAATATGACTGTGTCTGTCTGTATGTTATCTTTTCGCAAGCGAATCTTTGAAACTTTGAAAGGATCCCCACGAAATTTGATACAGATGTGGCCTGAGTCTCGGAGATGGACGTAGGCCACATTCCATACTGGAATACTTAAAAATACGTAGACGAGGTGGCGGCTAAACGATAGTTGTTTTATCTAATTCTTACAAAAATATTTTGTAAAGGTATATTACCAGAAATTACAAATGATATCTCACATGTGAATTACACCATGACTCTTACCACAAAAACGGGAAGTTCGAGCAATTTATCATATGGGGCCTCGCGAATCATTAAAGCCAGGAATTCAGTATTTTAACTCTGCACTCCTGAGACATTTTTGAAAATCTAATGTACGTCCGCCATAAACTTAGATAGACTGGATTTAGTAAAAGACCGACATAATCTATAAATACTAGAAACGATAAAAAAATTATTATTCCTTAGTTTAGGCTCACTAAGACAGGTAACAGTTTTTAGGTAATAGTGTTAGGGTTTATAACAAAATTCCAAAGCACGTTACCGATTTACCTGGTACTGAGTTCAAGCACTATGTCAAGCGGCTTTTAATTTCTAAAAGTGGATTAATATGTGAACGGTGCTGACGTCTGTAAATAACACTCTTCTCTGTGTATCCCCCAAAAAACGAATGTAAAATTATCTTTGTCTATGGCTATACCTATATGTTCTTAAACATATGAGTTACTATTATGTTTGATGACAAGATAAACCAGATTGAGCATTTTTTGCAGATTCTTCTCGATGACTGGTTGCTTTCCGAACCGGTGGTAGCTTTGATGTACATACGCACTTTCTCAGGGCCTAAATTCAATAAAGTACTTTTGGTTGTTTTCCTTTTTAATATCCTAATAATATCTAGAATTTGACAGTCAGCGTTCTGACTGCAAACGAATCCTAGAATAATACACGAGCTCTATGAAAGCTCTTTCAAATAAGTAGATGCAATTTGACAGTTACATTTCTTCATTCATCCATACAGAACGAGTCGCGAGCGATATTTGATTACAGCACGCAACGCGTATCAAAGAAAAGGGGGGTTTATTTATGCAACATTTTTATTAGATTACATCGGCACAGCCCCCTACATCCTTTACATCCTGCAATCGAATAAACATCGTACGTATTGTCCGACACATGTCACGGCTCCGCAAATAATATATCCAAACGAAAGGGTTGGGATCAATTCTGTTTTTATTGTTATGTCATTCGCAGACTCGAATAGTTTTGTATCAAAACTGTGAATGGTCACCCATTCAACAACAATCATAATTTCATCCTTGATAATCATCATTTATTTTAAGTAGATCTCAAATTCATTGTAAAAATGTTAGTTATTCTGCTATTTTTTAGTATAATCTACCGAGATATTCGTTGGTTTTGTTAGGAAACCATAATATATATATATTCCTACCATTTGGTTAAGTATATAAAACACTGCCATATGTTTTAAAAGCGCGCTTGGAACATACTGGTATATTTTTCAAGTAGTGTTCTAATTCTCGAATTAGACGTACGATATGTAAATTATAAGAAAAAAAAACATAGCCTATTTCACTCTCGCGTAATGTAAGTATCCTATTTGTTAAATATATTACTTATTTAGGAAAGTTAAGATATGTAAGAGCGAAATGGTATCAAACAAAAAATGGGTCAGAAAACACGATTACTGAGGATGAACTAATAGTGCCGGGCGACGGGGTGTTACGGGACACGGACGATATTTGAGGCAAGCAGCGAAGGCGGGTTGACCTATCACCAAGTAGGGACCGAAGTGTGAATGACTACGTCAGCACCCTACATGCGATGACAGTTGTTTTAAATGTGAAAAAAATTAAATAAACCTGCGCGCATAACTGGTATATATTATGGCTTAAAAATTACCCGTATCGTGACAAATCCTGTAACAAAGAACGATTGGTAATAAATACGAACATGTACGTCGGTGTTATAAATTTCTTAATTTTTCTTTTTCAGACGGAGCACCGCACTTGCTGCGCGTGCGGCGAGCCCATCGCCGACCGATTCCTCCTCGAGGTCGGTGGCGGGGCGTGGCACACCGGCTGCCTCCGATGCTGTGTCTGCGCCGTCCAACTGGACCGACACCCTTCGTGCTTTCTACGCGATAGCCAGGTTTACTGCAAACAAGACTATGCCAAGTGAGTGCTCAGGGGTTACCTAAAAGCGAGGCGAAATGTTATTTAAAATTGATTTTATTCAGTTAAATTGCTATGAATTTAGACCAGTACCCATATCGTCGGCTTAAAGGTACATGATAAATTTTAAAAACATGTGTAGTTTACTATATGATGTATGAAGTATATGTAAACGAACAACAGAGCTCAATAACTTATTATTTACAAATTAAAACTTTATATTGCTTTAGAATCTAGTTTTATCTTTTAAAAAGATGTTTATGAAACACTGCCTGGAAAGTTGGAAACTGCGCATTTTTTATTATTTTAATGCGTAAAATTAATCAATGCCAGTTATAAAAGCGTAAAAAGAAAACTAAGATTATTTGATAACTTGATAACTGTACAATGGAGGAGGGGGATTAGAGTTGCATACGGTGGGAAATAATACACTTTGAACATGATAGGTATTCAAAATACTAATTGCGGGTCCCCTTCCTCAACTGCGGTAAGTAACAAAACAAGCTTCTAGGTACTAATCATAGGTTTAGCAGGGTAAGCAGCGTAAGCAGGTAGTAGGAAGAAAAAGCTCACCAAGATGCACTGGCATGCGTGGCCTTTTATGACTATTATCCTCTTGGAAAATGAATAAGCACGTAGTCATTCGTCTGGTGGTCTACTATTATATTGTATCCCTCGGTACTTTTCTTATGTAGGCATAGCAACTTGTGCAACGAAATATTTCTTTAGCATTCAAGAAAATAAATATCTTCGCTCGTGTTTGTATACTTAATTATACTTAAATTCAACAAAAGTTATTGTGACAAGATAATCAAAGTATACATTAAAATAAAAAAATATAAAATACTTAGAGAACAAAACTACTGAAGTGATAGTACATACACAAACACGCTACATGGACTCAAAAGTTTATAAAAGGAAATTCAGAACTGTAACAAAATAATTAATGAAACTCAAATATGATGACTATGACAATTTATTCACAGATAGAGATGAAATTGTAAAAAATATCAACGAGTTTTACACACAATTATATGTATCATAATCTGCGGAGTCTATGTTACCTATTAACAATAATAGAACTTCATCAACCTAACTCGATATAGATAGCATATACCTTGATAGAAAAACTTTATTCCATATGAAAGATGAAAAGTCTCTTAACGAAGATGTTATCTCAGCCGACGTACTTTATGCTAGTGGCTCTGCTGCCAGAAAACTTGGAATTTCTAAGCTACCCCCACTCCGGATTCTTTAAAAACCTTTTTGCATCTCTATCCTGCATACAAACATGAGATATTTACAAATTTTCTAATTACTATCGCACGATGTTGGATAGACAACCGTGAAACTTAATGATGCAGAATTACGGCGGTTGGATTAAAACGTTGTCGAATTAGTGGGCACGTGTTGGTAAAAAAGGCGTCGAAAGTTTGGACTTTCTTGGGATCTCGTAGGATCTCGTAATCATATAGAAATAAATGCGATTTAAACAGACCTACGTGAAAATAGCTCAGGGTGATCGATCACCGTCAACGCCAACGTTCAACAAAAAGAACTTAACAGTCGGTGCTTATTCGCTGAAACTGATGATGAAGTAATAAATATGGCATCATTAACATGACGTTTAATAAAAGGACTGTCTCTCTTCACTATCACAATCATCACGGTGCTGTTGAGGCTGCCACGAAAAATATAAATAATAATGACTGGGATAATTAAATTTATTATTTGATATTTTACGATTTTATAATTGTGTAGGATTATTACTATTAACAAGTTATTATTGAGGCTGGTTCGACAACTCGCTTAATTAATTTTCGTGTGGTCTCTTGTACATTGGCTCTAAATTCGTTCTGGTTATCATTCCACTGTAAAACATTAATGGAGCACACTCTATAGCTTATAATTGAGTCATAAAACAAGTCGTATAGTGCAGAAAAATTGATTATGGACATGAAACGAAAAATTGATAAAATTGTATCCACAGAATTGTTTTATCTACATTAAGAAAAAAAAAAAAAAAAACGATTTACACATACGCGTGTACGGTATCTAATTCATTTAGAATAGACTGCCCGCGTCCAATTAACCTTGGATGTTGGAAATATACGCAGTCATCATTATACGAGTCATCAGCGAGGTGATCTCCGACCGAGGTGGGACTGTGGTGGAATGGCAGTACGTTCTCAGTGCGGCGTTGGTTTTGTGTTTAGTCGGTTTGCGTTTGGTATGTACTGAGGAATGTCGGCAGGGTAGGCGGTCCGGTGTGCATGTGACCTGTGACCCTCTCTGTGTGGCGGGCCCGGGGGTTTCAGGGCCCGCCGGTGATGATGCACTATTGACAGGCAACGTACGATGCGATGTCGGCTTTTTGGATGTGAAGGGACATTTGGAATCGATACTTGTCTTGTGAGTTTTGTTCCGTAGCCTCCATTAACGAAACATATTATAATAATCTAATAAAATATATTCCCAATTGTTCATACATATATCTTTAACGAAGTCGGTGAAAGATAATTGGACTTTTTTGCTGCTTTAAGATTTTACTTTTGTATTTGTGTACAAGATGTAAGTACAACAATAAATTATATTATTGGAATGAATGCCAATATAGCTTATTTTCTTTAAGAGTTGAGAAATCTAGTGAATTATTTTGTACTTAGTACCTATATATTATTTGAAATTTATCGAATTTATTGAGGTAAGTCGCTAGCCATTACCATTATCTTGTTTGCAATTTCATCTATAGGTATCAAATAGTTATAAATTATATGGATTTTTTAGTAATAACTTTAAATGGAATAATCATTAATAAGTTTAATTAAAAAATGGTGTGTGTGCGATTTACACACGATAGAAGTGAAACTTCAGTAAATCGACAAGAGAATGAGATGAATATATATAACAAGGGTAGGGTAATTACAAAGTTTATTTGCTTAAAAATGAAAGTATTTTGATTAATTTTAAAAGATATTTTTATTTAGCATATGTTACACAATTTATTGTTCAAGTTCCATATTTTCAGTTTCAACAAACAAGGTATGAATATACTCACAAACACTGTTAAATAATAACACACCACGCTGACTTTACACTAAAAAGCTGTAATATGCAGCCGCATACAATGTACAGTAGTACACGTATTTTTCACATATACTAACACACGTTAAATGCTCAAATACAAGTAAGGATTAAACAGTATGCAATAGACATACACACCGACATTTGTTCTCTCGCTCTGGCTCACTAATTACAGGTGACTATGCTTAGAAGACGGGAGAGGAAAGAAGAAGAGGAGAGACCGATAATATAAAATAGTATGTATATTTCTGTCTCATTCTTTGCCGGCCTCATCCTACACATTTTTGTATTTGTGTCTCTTACCTGTCGTTTTTCCGTTGCATCTGGTTTGAAATAGCAACGATTCTAAAGGAGTTTCACTTCTAAAAATGTATACGTATAACAAAAACAAAACAAAAGAATCGTTGAGTCAAGTCCGTTTCATACTTGACGCCATTTGCAAAAAATCTTACGTGGCGTGGCAACTTGAAGTGAAAAGTTGCGGTAATCGAGCGTACACACCATTACGCTATGGTTCCCGACTTTATTACAATATTCGCTACTGACTACAACAATACATTTTGTAACACCATTGAATTATTTACAATTAATGGTACCTTATTATAAATAATTTTGGACTTTATTACCCTTACTTAGCGTTTCTAGTCCATGATCTGTAGAATCTAGTACCTGGAACTAAAATGATCAGTATATTATCAAGGAGAGCGAAAGAGGTATGTCGTATCTAGAAATGACTGTTATTTGCTAGGCCATTTTATACATCTGTCAGTAGTCTATTAATGTTTATATTAATAATGCATATGTTACCTGAATTTCAAAATAAACTCAGTTGCAGATTAAACACAATGTTTTTTACACTTGAAACATATGCGTACCTAACAAATTATTATTGTCAAAGGAAGTCCAAAGATAATATCTATTTATCTTGACCAAAATCTAAATTTAGAACGAAATTTGCTATTTTACAGTAATTTCAGTTAGTCACTACCTATCTACACATGCACTATGGAAGTACGAAGAGTATGGGTTACAGTTTTATTATTTTCTACCATTATAATCGAACTTAATAATTTTTTGGATGTTATTGCTGTATCATTCCACAACATGAAAATCATAAAACGGTTAATTTGGTCATAAGTTTTCAGGCCGTGATTTAGATAAGTTTTAATGCTTACTAAATATATATTAACAATAGTACCGCTGTGTTTATTTTATAACCGCTCATTATTAATAATCATCATAGAAATCAACATTACAAGCTTGCTCCTATAGGCAAGACGAATTCCGTCATAGATGGACTTAATATCGAAAGTTCAACAATACGGAGTGAAGGATAATACAGCCAACAGGTGTGTAAGATATAATGTTTATGGGACTAAATAGAAAAAGAGCGGGCCAATGTCCTCGATAGTGGATCGAAAAAACTTAGAGTGTGCTACGACAAAGCGAGAATGTTGGCAGCGGTAAAAATATTCGAAGCACCGGCCCGTGACTTGCGATACTGACTTTTCCATTTGTCATTTATTTTGATTGTGACGACTGGATGTGAATCCGTATATATTAATCGATAAAGTTTTTATATGTCCGTCCGACGCTCCTCTCGGGACGGGGTGGTCTTGTGCATTTGTCCTATATGTTTTAATAAAGAGTTATGTACTCATTGGAGTTAACCCAGTCCTGGTGCAACTGAATTAATTTATTATCTGTAGTATCCATAATCAAATATTGTTACAGGTATAAATAATCAATTATATCGTTACAATTAAGCATTCCGATTGATTCGTGTCTCTTAAATTTTGTTTCATGGGAGAATGTTATTTATTACTGTTTCTGTTGGGTTGACAATGGATAAACATGTCTAATACCTCTCATACAATTATACTTTAGGTCCAGTCCCCTATCAACAGATTCTGTGTTTTCTACGTGACAGAAATTTAAAGTACCAATACTAGTAGGCCCTGTGGCCGTTGTCCTGGCCTTATAATTAAAAAATATATACTTATGCTCATGAAACGCTTAAGGCGGCTTGACTTTTTCCGATTCTTTCAACAATTATCATTAAAAACCTTGAGTAATTATATATCGCTGAAGACTGGTGAAGACCGCATTACAATACGTTCAGTAGTTTTTGAGTTTATCGCGAACATATAAACAGACAGAGCAGCGGACGACTTTGTTTTATAATATGTATATCTTTGAAATTATGTGTCTTACTTACGGTTATCTGAGTGTCTGTTTGATTATTTAAACCCGTCCAAATAACAATCACACATATAAGGTCATATTACTGTCAAATACTGTCAGAGTCCGTTATTGATCTCCGAAGCGAGGTACAATCGACGTCATTAACCGATGTCAATTGAAAATAAATTAAATGAAGTAAATTATAGTTGAAGAATATATTTAACTCTGACGTATATTAAGTGGAAGTTAAACTTGATAATCGGGGAACACTCGTGTACTATTTATTCTACACTCATAAATAATGTTCTTTGTATGAATGTCTGCTGAAGCGGCTAGATTTTCTTAATAATGTCTACATAACGCGGATAGCATATTTCTGCAATATATGTAACTCATGCAGGTGATATTTTACTGATGCTTTTCATGCAGAGATGCAAATAATATTCCACGCATAGGTTAATCTTGTGCCTTATAGGTACAAGTAAAACCGCCGCTCTTAATTCAGGATTCCGAATCTATAGGAAGTAACAGAGATTTAATCTCGAAGTAATCCGTGTGGTTGAGAAAGTAATGATATCCGCACTTAGGATATAAAGGTTGTTGCGTATTGTACGAGAAACGTTCTGAAGAGTAGGGATTTCTTTCAAGCGAATGCGAACACCTGGTTTCTAGGCATTTAAACTCTACCATGTTACTTCCTATTCAAGCCATTAATTATTGGTTATGACAAATCATAAGTGCTTCTTATCTACTATTTGCTTAACATAAGCGAGCTTACTGTAATAACACCCTAAATTGTCCACCCATCCGCTTAGTAAAGTCCGTAGTCGACAGCGACTTATCTGTGATATGAAGAAGAAATAGATGAGCGGTCAAAAATGCAGCGACTTGTAAAATACCCGTAATTATTTACTTGAACAATGAAGCGTGCAATTCAACAAAAATATGAATTCTGCGCTCATGCAGAAAGTTAGAAGTTCACAAAGTTGTTAGGAAGTCCATATGTTGAATGTTGATAGACAATTCCAAGACGCAAGACGGTGCTTCAATATATTTTTGAATCGTCTCCTTCTAACGGTTAGTTCAGTTTAATTAGAACACATATTGACGATCACTTAAAAAAAATGTGAAGGTATTACTTATTAACATTTTCTAGGAAGGTTTGTTTTGTCAGTTGTTTATAATAAGTAATTTAGTTCGTTTAACATTCAGATTAATATAAGTGCACGTAAGAAGTTTGTACTAATTATCATTCTAAGTGCACGTAAATACACACCTTGGTATTACATGGCAACCGATGTCGTTTATTGTGTAATTTCTTACAAAAGTCATTGCGGACATTGACAACAATATATTTATTTGCGTTTTTTCGAACTGATTACACTATTGACCTGACGAGACTTCGCAGCTTCACCGGACTGCCTCTTTATTTGCGTGTATTCTATATAATAAGTGTATTTGAATTCCAAAGCCATGACGTGAACACGAAGCCAAAGGGGTTTTCTTACATTAATGGGACTAAAACTAATTCATATAAATTAATATTTATACTTTTATTAAATTAAAAATTAATATTTAATTAATAAATTAACAAACGCGTAGTTAATCAGATTCAGTTTAAACCTTGTACAGTTGTTTTAGCATTTGCGTGAGAGTTGCTGGTATAGTATTATTAACTTACGATAGATAACGCAGGAGTTCATACAACAAATTTTTCATTTTTTTTTTCATTTCAAATATTTTTTTATCATATAGTATAGTACACTATCTATTGTAGTCTATTTTATGATACATGATATACATTATATATTAAGATACAATACATACAAGAAAAAAGTTTTGATAGTTTTGAAGTCCCTCGGCTGATTTTTTAAGATTCGGATCTCAAAATGGCGGATTATGTTTTTTGATTTGACGATATCGTGCAATGTAAATTTCATGGTTTAATATAAAATAAAGGGGTTCGTAAAAAAAAAAAAATATTTTACATAAAAATTATAATTTTACAATACATAATTTGTTATTTCTCAATGTTTTGTAATAAATCAGTTACTATTTTAAGCTCATGCTGCCAATAGTCCGTTGACCTGTACCTCGTGAGGTCTACATTCGTTTGTATGGAATTGAAACCTTAAAACTTTATAAGAACCAATTTGTGTATGCCTAGTTACTCTTTCCCGTGTATATGTATAATTCGGAAGGGGTTACTAATTATTTACAGAATCTTCAGCAAATTGCATACGGTCTAGACAAATTATTCCTATATTTACGATATAAATAAAGGCGTTATAGATTTATGCGGCGTGTATTTTATTTTTCTTCTTTATTAATAAGTAACTAGGAAGGAAGAACTAGGAACATTTCCTATACATTCTTAATAATAAGTAAATTCAGTTCAATGAATACCAAATCAAAGCGCAATCCGGTTTTAATTAAATTATGGTCCACATTTGTTTGTAAATCGTTTCAATAGTGTTTATAGCCAATATGCAAATCAACATTAGGTACTCTCTCTTTCACTCCATACATTTGCTTTGAATTTCAATTATTTCCAGTAATCGCCGAGTCTTACAACAATAATTACATATTTTATGTCAATCTGCAAAACAACATTTGGCTTTTAGACAATTGCTTGCTAATCAAATGGTTATCAAAAAAGAACTGATAATACACATATGACACCCCAGTTCGTGAAAAAAAAAAGGAAATGTCTTGAAAGAAAATTATTAGAATATCACGTTTAAGATAATGGCTATAAGCGTTCTTCTTCTTCTTTATTTTTTGGCTCCGTCACGGTTTGTGCACTAGCCAGCGTCAAGTAACAAGATTTTGCCTAGTAAGTGTCTTGTGATAATTATAATGTTCTAACAAGATGGTGGTTTCCTTGTTAGAACTTTCCATGGAGTTTTGGTGGCATCTCAGAATGCACGCTCCGTGGTATTATTTGCCATCCACCTCACCTGTGCATAACAACCGAACTATATTACGTAAAACACGACCAATATTACAAAATATAGAGTCTAATAACACAAGATTATGAATAAAATATAAAAACCACTACATGACAGACTAAGATCCCGCCAAAAACTCCCATAAGCGTTTCGCTAGTAGTCGCGATTGGCCGATGAAAATGTTGCCAAAATAAAAAAAAAGAATATATGTTCTCGTTAAAATCCATGTCGTCGTTTTAAATAATATTTTTGTATTGTAACAACAATCCACGGGTATGTCGAGAACCTCGCCAGCGGCGTACACATAATTGCTTTCCTTGATGTATCACGTTGTTTGTTGTTTATTTAGTGTGTCGTTTTTGTGAGGTAGCCGCTCCGGCTCCGTTCAAACACTTTTGTTTCAAACAGACATCCTGTTGAATGTTGCCAGTTTCGTAGGAGTGGGCACAAGTGCATTTTATTGTCATTATTATTCAACTGAAGTGGATATAAGTGGCGCCTAAATTATGCAGGTGTCGACGATTTTTTTTTTAATTTTACATCTCACTAGCCTGATGCCCGCGACTTTCGTTTCGTGGAAATTGTTTACATATCACGTGGTAACAACGTGTTATCTTATCTAAATTTGGGATGTCTTTTATATTTCAATTGTCATATTATAATGACTATTTAAGTAAGCCCTAAAAACCCTTTAATAATTAATAGTATGCTCTGTTTTAATTTATTTTATCATTACTCCTTAGTTCTTATGGAAAAGAGATGATACTTTAAAGAGTCTTCTAACAATCAGTAAAAGTCTAATCAAAAGGTGATCAGTCGTTTCGAAGCAAAGTAAAAATAATTCAATTTTATTTATGTGTATAGAATTTCTGTTATTTATTATTTTAATTTTATGAACGAAGATTTACTTTTAAATAAATTCACACAGTACAACAATTTGGAAGCTTGTTGACTTTATTAATACTTGGGATTTCATAATAATGAACTATTAGAATTCAAATATTAGTTAAAATTATAAATTAAATGTAATGTATTTTCTTAATTGCTAAAGTAGTAATTCCACCAGGATAATAAGCAAAACAGTGAATTGTTCCAAACGTTTAATCGAATGCGTAGTAATTGACATCGTTGGAGAAAAAACATAAAAAAAAAATTATACAGTGAATACGTATTCTACAGATACCTTTGCAAATCCATAACAATAAATAATGTTCTCAACTCTAAATGGTTAGACTTTTACCAAGCTACAACACATGCGCAGAGTGACGGAGCACTCGTACCGTTTTGTGTACGATATTCATGCGCACTGGCTCATGGTTCATTTAAACATATGCACGTGAAGAACTCAATATAGTGTTTCTTGAAGTTTCTTGAAGTACTTCACGGTATCGAAGATTTGTCTATATGCGAAGGTAGTAATATTATTCACAGCTATTGTCAACAGGTTCAACTCAACGCAGTTAATATAACAGCTGTAGAATCGTCGCTAGCTTCGAATGTTGCGTATTGCCGTTACATCCATTTCTGCCTCAAAGTAGCGGTGCTTATGAGACTTAGGCTCTCAGGAGTAGCGACTGATGTTGACGGTCATAGCTTTATATCAACAATGAAGCGTGTTATTATAGACTGTTATTTAATAATATTGTAATTTACCAATTTATTGCAATTTGTTAGAACGACACTATAATATTAAATGAATATTCATAGTTAGTATCGTGACTTTGAGTGTAAGCAACGTGAAGTGCTCTCTCTTTTATACATTTTGTTTGTTGCATAATGCTTGCTTGTTTGCGCAGTGACTGGCCTACTGTCATTGATAAAATAGAGTTCAAATAGTAGTGTATTACATTATTATTTGTTGTAAAATTGACCACATTAGGTACACAGGTAAGCCCCGTAACATATTATATGGGATCAAAGTATTATTGGATGGATATGGAATTAATCTAGTCTAGTTTGCGGAACTGTGTAGTAGTAACGAATTTCATAAATTTATAATTTTGAATTAACCCCTTCATTATTGATGTTTTATTGTAATAGATATTTGTAATATTTCTAAAAACATAACAGCATATTTTCATAATATAAATATTGTATTGTAGATATACTTTTAAAATGTAAAATCGTGGGATGTAAATAAAACAAAAATGCTTACCGGTATGCTAAATCGATATGTAATATCAGTTAATTAATCGATATAAAAAATTAATCAATGTATATCTCATGGTGATAATGATTTCAGTTAAATATCCGATTGTGGTAGGTAGTTCAAGTTTTCGCAGCACCGAGCGAGCGGTACACGCGATCTCACCGCCCACACTCCGGCGCGACGCGGCGGCGTAATGCGCGCACCATGTCTTATGTTAATGGACCTTGTACGATCCCTATTTTAATTAATCTATAGGAACATAAATAAAGACTTAGATTATCTAAATAAACTAAATGCGGCCGGGCCGGGTCATAACTGTCCTCTTTGTTATTATTTTAATTTCACATATTAAATTATAACGATGGTTTCGCGTCATTCAGTGGAAAGACCGGAGTTATCAGTGATGGAATTATGAATTTATAACATGAAATTTTAATATATTCATATCATCACATCAACCTGTAAGAGACTCACTGCAAGGCCATAGGCTTCTTCTCGAAGGCAGGTATGGACATAATCACCACGCCAGCCCACGACGTATTAGCCATATCAAATTCCAGGAAATCCACAGTTACAAGAACATTTATCATGTTCCGGTTTCCTTACGATATTTTCCTTCACCGTTAGGCGATAGTATTACCATTTAAAATTATTAAATGTAAATTCGTTGATGAAGAAAAATTCGTTGGTATAACTCCGATCCTCCCGATAAAATAACGGAGCGAACATTTAGTACTTCTTCGATTCTTCAAACAGAGCGTATGCCACGTAACCTCTTATCCCGCCGATGTGGTCTAGCGGTGATTTTTGCTCCAGCACACTCGCCGCGGCCCCTCTCGGCATCGGCTCAAGCCTTTGTCCGATCCCCCAGAGCGGAGCCCTCGAGCATGTTTCTAGCGCGATACAGTGACACTGATTGTTTTCACTCACTAGCTTAACAGACATAACATGTATCATCCCCACATACGTGCACACACACGGGTAGGTACACACATGGGAGAAGACATATTTTTCCCTTGTTGTCTGAACTTGGTTAGTTTTATTTTGCCGAGTTGACAAATACAAAATACATGTTTAAATTCATGAGAGGACACTCATGCTGGTACACATGACTCTGTGCTTTACTAATTCGTATATAAATGATTTTAACTTAGCTAGATTAGCTTAGATTGATTCGCATTGTTGCATCCGAGGCAACAAGCCAAGCCGAGGTTCGTCCACTTGGGCACCCTTGAGCTTATTGCCAAGCGGCCGAGCGCCATAAGCCCACGCTCTATTAGTCCGGTGAAGCTATGAAAGCCCCTCAAACCAACAGCGTATAGTCAGTAAGAAAAACAAATCGTTAGTACATGCCGGGGTTAATACCTACGGTTATTGAATTTATATACAGTAGTATAAATCTTGATATAGCGATAGGGTAATGTGTTAGAGAGTTTCTATTGCTTATTACCAATTTGCGTGGTGTTCACTTTAGGACTTGTTACAATACGGTGTTAGTCTTAGTATCCTTCGCTAAATCTCCCAAATTGTATTCTCAAACAAAGTACATTTTCAACCCAACTATAATATAAAAATGAATCGCTGAATGTGTTGCTAATCGCAAATCTCGAGAACATCTGAACCGATTTCGCTAATTCCTTTTATAGAATATTCCTTGAAGTATGAGGATGGGTCTTACGGAGAGAAAAATAAAAAAAAATGCCTGAAAATGTCTAAAAATAACACTTTTCTATAGTCCCATACAAACGATTCGTAATAATACTTAAAAGTCAATTTGAACTTTAATACTATAGCATAAAGTTTAAGTGTTAGTGGAGAGGTTCCGGGAAGGTAAAACAATTGGGTGACATTAGTATCGTATAAATATTAATGTCAATATTTATACGATGGTCCCGAATAGCAGAATATGTATTAAAAAATAAGTTCGCCGGGTCAGCTAGTTTATCAATAATTCTGAAGAAAAACGTAATTTAAGCAGAGATAATAATTAAAAATTCCTCACAACTGTTAAGTAACAGACATTATTCAGAGAATGTTATTAGCGGTGCCATTGTGTCGGTGTCCGCTGTCCAGACCGCCAGAAGGCATGCTACGGGATTGTTTGAACAATCCCGTATAATATTCCAATGAATCTCTCATTGATGCTGCATCTAAAACAAATAATTCAAATCACATGATCGAGTCGAAGTGGTTCGAGTATTTGTCTACTGCAAGCTACGCTAACTTCCTCCTAACGTTTGTCGTACAAATGAAAAGGATCCGTTAGTGGCTCGATATTTACCATAATTATTCAGTGATTATTTCATTTTTGAACTTATACTTCTTTTGGCGCGTTAGGGGAAAATGATGAGAGTAAATTTTTACGATGCGCGCGCACACCGTCACGAAAAACCGACACCCTGAAGTTAGCTATAGTCAACATTTTATTCAAAAAAACGTATGTATGTATTAAAAAAAAAATTGTCTATTGTTAGTGTCGTTTTTTTTACAAACGTAGATTAAGACGAAAGATAAAATTTTCGAAAAGATTTTTATCTTGTTACGCCAAAGAAGTATAACTCTAAAGCGTGTACATAAGTACACACACACTATTTTTTGTTTTTATTACACTTCTTTTGGCGCCTTATGAGAAATAGTTGAGACTCAATTATTGTACAAAACGGAAGTTGCACTCGCCAACATAATATATTATGAAACTAGTTAAACTAAGGTATATTTTATTAATATACAGTTCCTTTTGAAATATTATATTTAAAGAAAATGACTAACAACACATTATGTGGATATATTGTATTTTGGTATTTACATAAGAAAACAAATATTGTTAACAAGAATGTCTTTGAAGAAATATTTAGATAAGTATACAGCTTATAATTATCAACAAAAGCTTTATTAAAAACTAAATGACCAGGTGAACTTGATGTCACTTACATTGTGTAAAATGTGGTCAAAACTTAATACAACACTTTTATTTACATTATGAACGCAACACAGTTATGCACTTAATCAATTTAAAACTTTCTCATGTACTATTTATATTTCTGATACAGGACTGTTTTGAATTCCAACAAAAAAGACCAAAGAGTTCGCGGATCTCATACTAGAACTATGAAACAGACAAAATTCTGAAAGCATTTATAAATATTTGACAACGGAATGAATGACAATTTAATATTTCTAAAAAGACGAAATACTTCAAATGTTTCATAGCTAGGAAGAGTTTGTATTTGAAAATTAAATTATCTTTCTTAATATTATCCTTTACTTATTATTTATGTTTCTCATCCTCTTAAACCTTCCCTAAACTTCTATAAATATTTCAAGATCAAAATTAAGGAAATCGGTCCAGCCATTCTCGAGTTTTAGTGAGACAAACGAACGGCTATTATTTTTTTATATATACTAGCAGGCCCGGCGGACGTTATCCTGCCCTGATAATAAAAAAATATATACTTATGTCCATGAAACGCTTACGGCGGCTTGACTTTTTCCGATTCATTCCACAATTATCACCCAATTTACAAAAAAAAAACCTTGACAAATTATACACTTAAACTTTCCCCGTGAATTATTCTATCAATTGGTGAAGACCGCATTACAATCTGTTCAGTAGTTTTTGAGTTTATCGCGAACATCCAGACAGACAGACAGACGCGGTGGACGACCTTGTTTTATCGAATGTATTGATAGAATAGGTATATGTTAACAATAATTATATAGTTTACGTGAGTGAAATCGCGGGTACGGCTAGTATCTAAGTATATTATTATAGTATATTTATTAGTTTGTTACTTGATTTCAAAACTATCTCATGTACACATTTTACTAAATTTACTTTGACTACACACGCAACGACAACGTCAAACCATCGCTTAGCTCGTTCTGTAGCGCAGAACTGAAATATTTCGAGAGTGTTGATAGCAGGGCGCGTCCGCTCGCTACGGAAAGCAATCAACGAGTGAGGATTTATTATGATAGCCTCGAGCGACCGCGATGCGCCCGCGCGTTGCCCCGGACCCCATTGTCATCTCAGCCTTCGGGACGCCCTGATTCGGTTTTTACTCATTAAAGCTGCCATTGAATTGTTAATTGACAAAGGTTTTTGTCACTGCCGATGACTTTAAAGCATGGAAGTTGCAATTTACTTATGATAATTATATAAGGTAAATGCATGAATATTGACGATGTCTGCTTATGTTTTAAAATATTCATTTAACTAGAAATAATATTGTCTTTGTTTCAAACATTAATAATACGTATACAAATCTAAATATTCGACAACATTTTATGGCAATATGGCAATATTGAATATTGAGTTCGATTTCTATCAGAAATGATGTCCTCATCTCCTGATGTAAAAACCTCTGTGGAACAGTGACGTCACATTGTGAAAATTTAAGGTTTTATATAAATATGTAAAAATTCTATTACTGGGCTGAGGAATGACAATGAATTTTTTTAACATAAAGGATAGTAAAGTGTTATTCTGTCTTCACTGCCGTATTCATTTTGTTACATATTTCGCTATGGCAAAGTGATTACAGAGACGGTTGAGTATATTCGCTTTAAAGTATTAAATTCATATAATGTACGATTCATCAAACAAGCCTTATCTAAACAACGATAGTACTGTCTCTGAATAAACACTACCAAAACGCCCCATGAAGAAGCGTAGAATAGTCTTCTGTATTTTTAACCGACTTCAGAAAAGGAGGCTAAGATTCGACCGCGACTTTTTCAAAAACTACTGATCCGAGATGTATTTAAAAAAAATTTAGAATAGGTAATATTTGAACTTTGTCATTGGATCTTAAATATATATTTTTTTAAACTAAGATAAAGTATCATATATGAAATTGAATGAATAAAATATTATTTTACACTGTTGAGTTCGTGTTTTTTGAAGGTTCGTTTTTCTTTTTCCTTGACATTGACGATTCGAAGTGTCATTATACGTTATATTTCATGTTTCCTATGTTTACAGACTACAATATTTTTATTTGTAATACTTCATACCAATGACACAAATACACTTGAAGAAAAATCTTTGTACAAACTCATTGTAGTCATAAATTCGACCACGAGACAACCACTAGTATAACTTAACTTTAATTATTGTTGGTACATAACCTGCAATTGCAATGTTATTAATTTTCTGTTATCGTATTGGTCCTATGACAAATTTTATTATGAAGCGATATTCTATTGATTTTAACACTCCTACTGTTACGAGTTTCAAGCGCGATTTGAAACTGGTATTATAATAGAATCTAAGCGATAATTAAGATAACTACTGTTTCTTTTTAATATCACCGTTTTCAACAGTTCATTCATAAGGTGATAGGCAGTATTGTGATAAACATGAGGAAACATTATTTGTTAGTCTAAACAACGCCTGTTATAAAATGAACGTTAAAACTGTTTACCGTCCGTTTGCTTTAAAAGTTCGCTGCTAAGTTGTTTTTTTTTAATATAGTACTTGTACCGAGATCATTAATGTAATTATGGTGAACTAGTTTCCGCTCGCGGATTCACCCATGTTAATATATTACCTCTTCCTCGGAAGTGTACTATTTTCTTTGGATGCAAAGTAGGTACCTACCCTATGTCCCTTGCTTTACTCTTGAGAATGTCTATGAAATAATTCATGATAATATCGGTATAGACGTTAAGACGTGAAAGCGCAACAAAGAAACTCAGATAATATGAGATTTATGATTATAATTGTTAGTGGGAAATGTAAATACCGTAATCTTTCCCATAAAACATAATATTTTAAGTAAGGTGTAAAAAAAAAAAAAAACGTTCACAAGATCGTCGAATGTTTAAGATTGATATTAATAAATAGAATTATTGTATTTAATCACAAATGTAAAAGACCACCCCACGGGTACACCATACTCTATGAATAGTCAAATTACGTTCCGAAGCTCGACGACATCTTCATTGCTTGAGTGTTAAAACGTGTCGAGGCGCCGTTTTACTTCATTACTATATCGGGTTTCCCTCTTAATTGATTCGGCTGGCGACGAAATGGTAATAAGCGTTGATAACAGGGAGTTCACAGACGCACCATTTTTTTTTTTTTTTTTTTTAGATATGCAAATATCGAGGCCTCGATTATCAAAGTGCTGATAAGAGATGGCCTCGAGTTAAATTAATATGCTTGTAACACGCGACTTTGCACTCACAGCGCGCGAACTTTTATCTTTCGAGATGTGTTTGTTGGACGACGGTTTTTTTTGTGATTTCTACGGTAATTAATATGCGTAGTACATTTATAGTAGTGGTGGTCCGGTTACCGAAATTCAATCGTTATGCGTTACGTTTTAAGGCTCAATACTAGTTGGAGTTTTTTTTATTATCAAATAATGTACAAATAAATATTCGTGAAGTATGTCGAATAGAAATTTAAAAAAATAAAGGCTTAGACTAGTCGTTTATATGAAAAAAGCGAACTATTTCCAATTTTTTTTTAATCGACATCACATACTCTCAGGTGTAGCTACTAAATACACAAAAAAAAAGTAGAAAATCGGTTGAACAAACAGAGAGGCTGCTACTGAACTGTTTTATCGCTTTGGATTCCCATTTTCGCCATTTACATAATGATTATTGAATTGATAAGGAATTGTTAAAGTATTTACAACGAACCTCTTGTAGAAAGCTATGATACATCAAGAGATAACGATCACTAATGAACAACCATTTGTTTCAACATAAGTTGTATCCTTTATTTTCTAATAACATATTCTGATAAACAGTTTGTATGTATGATGCATTATTATGTTCTAGAATAAATAATAGTATGACGTTATAAATAAATGAAGTATTATTAAAATATTATTTATCCCTTTTATAAATACTGTAAGTAAATAACAAACTGTACATTTATGAATCCGTTGCAATCAAGTCAGATTAAAAAATAGTGTGCGTCAGCTCCGACGCACGACTGGAGTGTACTCCTAAATGAGGATTCTCTTTGAACAGGAATAAAAAAGGCTTACTAGACTATAAAAAAAATACCGATATCGTATCAAAGGGTAAACAAATGAATCTATGATAATACTTAAAGAATGTATATATTTTTATTATATTTACATTTTTAATGATTATTCGACATAATATTGTTGTATATCGAACATTTTACACAAGTAGAATCATCATACCTCGTCGTCCCCAATGTTCTATCAGAAACAATATCTAAATTAAGTTGGGATTTAAAAAAAAAGAATTATTTCAATCCGTCGTATTGTGAAAGGTGCGCACAATAGGTTGCGCACAAAAAACGTAACGCTGTCATTCGATCACTAAATTTCACTCTTCATATTTTTCTTATACTGGGCGTCATAAATTACTGTTCATCATCAGCTTTTAGGAGATCCACTGCAGGGCAATAATCTTCTTTCCGAAGAAAGGTATGGGCATAATCATTCACCAAGCGTGCCCACGAAGTATTGGCGATTTCAAACTCTGAACAATCCACAATTCTATATTTTTCCCAGATACAGTGGATATTACTCAGAACATTACTCAGGTTCAAGTTTCCTCACGATTTTTTTTTTAATATCATAGTGGCAATTGAACAGGTGGGTCACCTGATGGTATGTGATCACCGCTGTCCATAGACACTAGCAACACCAGGGGAGTCGCAAGTTTTAATATATGTGGGCCTCCGGCGCTCTCACTAACCGAACGAAACGCAACAGTGCAAGCACTGTTACTTCACGTCGGTTTTCTGTGAGAGGGTGGTACTACCCCGGTCGAGCCGCTCCATTCATTCTGAAACCAGTAATAGTTTCAGCGTAGCTCTACCACCTAGGATAAACGATGTTTTCCTTTACCGTCAGTCGATAGTGCTACCAATTCAAATTGTAACCAATCAACCAATCAAAAAACCAATTTACATTTACTATGTACGCGAATTCGGAAAAATTCTTTGGTACATGCCATGGTTCGTACCTGCGGACATCAGATTGATATTCCACCGATCACACCACTAGACTACTACGACTTTTGTGTTACTGTTACCAACTGCTAAATCGATTCTCGTAATAGTTCGTTATAGAGTATTTTCGCCGACGTTATAATAAAATAGCGACACTTCTTATACGTTAATTGACGGTGTCCACCCCTAAGAAACTCGTCCTTGTTACTTATGAATCGATTTATAGATATAGTCCACGGCATAGAAGGTAAATTAGATCGAGTAATAACAAAAAAAATTAGGGTTATGTCAGTAATCAATGTTTTAAGTTCGGAAAGTGGCTTTCGCTTCCGCTTTCGCCACTTAACCTAGTGGTCAATGATTTGAATCCATCTGATGACGATTATTTGTTATTATAGCACTACATAGTGACAACTTTGTACCTTATGGTGTCTAAAGGGTTATATCATCTTCTTACTCTTATCCAACCTAAGTAGGATCGGTACAACACGGAGGTTACAGGGTGTGGTCGGTTTGTTACCATGCAGGGTGATATACGAGTATATCACTAAAATAATAGAGATTTTCGTTGTACACGCCTTACTTAAAATCTACTGGATAGAGATTTCCATATTTTATTTCAGTTTTACTTCATAAACACTTGGTCCTTAAAGTTAGTACAACTTTAAGAGATTATAATTTTTATAAGCCATATGCAATTTGGGTTTCTTGCCATGGAAGAGTGGGGCAAGCGGTGTGGTGCTTATGTTTTTTTTCTCTTTCTCTATAGTTTAAATATACTGTTAAGATAACAAACAATGCAGAGGAAGACATGGGAATCAACTAGTTTAAAAATAATGGCGAACACGGAGAGATATACAATCTGTCAGCGATAGCCGTTCTCCTTCTGGTATATAAACCTCTCAAAAGATGATTGATGATTGGTTTGTTGATCCAGAAAAGCATAAACTCAAATGAGTCAATGTTACTAGTCAAGTTTAGATACTTTATCACCTTGTTTGATTACATGATACACAATAAATAATATACATATGCGCAAGCATGTTGCTATTAAACAAGTGGTTTGACTGGTGGAATGTCAGTTCAATGTCCGCAGCAATGCAGCAATGTCGCAAACCCCGACAATACGAACGAATATCTCGGAACTCAGTACATTTACTAATTTCAATTGGTAACACTATCGACTGACGGGGAAGGAAAACATCGTGAGGAAACGTAAACCTGAGAAAAGTTTTATTTTTTGTAATACCACCGTCTGTGGGAACAATACACAGAACTGTGGGTTTCTCCGACTTTGAAATCATCAATACGCCGTGGACTGGCGTGGTGGTTATATCCATACGTTTCTTTGGGAAGAGGCGAGTAGGTTCTGTAATATCTTCTGTACTGGGTCCCTTATAGGCTAATTTGATGATGATGTTACTATGGCGGGTGTTACACCCGTGATGGGAGTCGCGATCAATCTGACACATTTGCGTCTAGTCACAGGTATATAAAACATTCAATTTATTAATTTCACCATTCAGACGAGGACAATCGTGGTGTCATATCACCTCAATATACTACTTACTACTGGCAGGTTTTTAGTAAACCGTGTTGGGTAAAATACAATCAACGTAAAGTAACTCGAAAACCCATAATATTCTTGGAAGTATAACAAGAAGAGAACACCAATTTGTAAATTGCTGATAGAAATCATACAAAATCTTACTTCATCAAAGTCGTTAAAATATAACTACGGTTAATTATCAAAAGCTGGTTTTTCATTTATACATTCATATAAGTTGATCGATTACAGGTTTGATTTTATAGCTTTGAATAAATATTTACTCTATAAACATAACGACCTTTGATCAGTTATAAATTATTAATTGAGAGCGACGTGACATCTATGGCCTGTTTCAGAGTACAGACGGGTGGCGGGTGCTTGTGTGGGTGCGTGTAGTTCAAATGTACGTAGACGCAGCGTCGCTAGCATTCATAGCTTGCGCGGGTTCGTGTAGTTCAAATGTACGTAGACGCCGCTAGCATTCATAGCTTGCGCGGGTGCGTGTAGTTCAAATGTACGTAGACGCCGCTAGCATTCATAGCTTGCGCGGGTGCGTGTAGTTCAAATGTACGTAGATGCCGCTTGCATTCATAGCTTGCGCGGGTGCGTGTAGTTCAAATGTACGTAGACGCCGCTAGCATTCATAGCTTGCGCGGGTGCGTGTAGTTCAAATGTACGTAGACGCCGCTTGCATTCATAGCTTGCGCGGGTGCGTGTAGTTCAAATGTACGTAGACGCCGCTAGCATTCATAGCTTGCGCGGGTGCGTGTAGGTCAAATGTACGTAGATGCTGCGAGCATTAACAATGACGCTAGTCTACGTACAATTGAAATCAACGCACCCGCGCAAGAAGCCGCCACCCGCCTGCACTCTGAAACTAGTGCGTATACATAATAATAAAGTTATGGAGACCTAATGTATGAAAATAAGATAATTTATACTTTAAAAATAATAAACTATCAATATATTTTCTATGCATAAAATTGCTTATGTTAAAATATATATTCATTCGTGTTTCAAGCAGAATAATTCTCTGTAATAGCTTTTCGTTTACTAGTGTGAAACGTGGTCACAAAAACGTTTATCTATATCAGGCCCTAAGAAGGCACTTAACCCTGAACCTTAAAACATTACCGCTGGTTCTGAAAAAAATATACTTACTGACTTATCTTTTTGCAGATATTTTTTTCGTTCATAAGGGAAACGATCTCAACTACAGCACTTCTTCAAATCGACATAAGTAATCTTTTAAATAACAATAACTCATGCCGCGGTAAAATTATTGACCAGCTAGTAAGTTGGAATGGGAGTGGTGGCCGAGTGTGCGCTTAATGTTCTGCAATAAGGTTAAGTTATTAAGGCAAAACTAAGGTTATTATTAAGGCAAAACCTAATCTTAGTTAAGATTACCGCTTTCAGATTTGTAAATCCCAAATAATTTCGATGTCATTGCTGTCATCAGATCAGAAATCGTCTTAAAGTAATAAGAAAAATTATAAATCGCTGTAAACTGTAGCGTCTATCTGTTTGTTATTGTATTTGTAACTCGAAAACAACTGAACCGATTTCTTATTTTATTTCTTTGATAAAGATATGTCAATTCTCTACTTAAGTTTAGTATATATTTGTTACATAAGGTAATAATATATGGGATAAGTTATTAACTTGTAAATAAATTGGGTTACATATTAATTAGAAAGTACAGTAAACGATAGTTTAGAAAAAAAAGTTTAGTAAGAAACGTAGTTAATGGTTTTTGATATGATTTCTGGAATCTCAGGCGTTAAATTTGATGATTAGACGGTGAGATAAATTTACGATTTACAACTTGGCATGGATTAGATTTCTACATCGTGTGACTGTACATAGTATTCGTCTTTGATAAAAAAAAACATTATATGTTATCGAAAGCCAATGTTCACGTTTAATTTATATCCTTAAACTAAAAAGTATCGGGTAAAAAATATTCACGGCTCAGTTACACGGCTGTTCCAGTGAAAGGGGATGGAAAGGGCTCCTTGTAAAAACTAGTTCGCCGGGTGCACTATTTTATGAGTTTCTCGAATTGCTCGTATGTTAGTAATAATTGTATTATTATACCTTTTTTACGATTGCAATTTTTACAACTTTATCGTGTCAAACCTCTGTAATTTTAACACATTGATATTAAATGAAATATAAGCGAACTGTACAAGATACAAACTATAATATAAAAATGAATCGCTAAATGTGATTGCTAAGCGCAAATCTCGAGAACAGCTGAACCGATTTCGCTAATTCTTTTTTTAGAATATTCCTTTAAGTGCGAGGATGGATCTTACGGAGAGAAAAACTTAAAAAATTGCCTGAAAAGTCTAAAAACAACACTTTTCTATACATCCCATACAAACGATTCGTAATAATACTTAATATTCAATTTGAACTTTAATACTATAGCATAAAGTTTAAGTGTTAGTGGAGAGATTCCGGGAAGGCAAAACAATTGAGTGACGTTAGTATCGTATAAATATGAATGTCAATATTTATACGATGGTCCCGAATAGCAGAATAAGTATTAAAAAAAATATTTAAAGAATCGAGTGTTAGGCCGGTACGAAGTTCGCCGGGGTACAGCTAGTTCATAATATATAGATGACGAATAGCCAATTGTCTATTTGTCAGCTGTTCAGTCATTTGTGTACATACCTCGTCAAAATTATTGACCGCTCTGTATATGGCCGCAAGTTCGGGCTTGCGCATAATATAGTCGAGAATTTAATACAAAACAATGTTAAAGTACTATTACTATAGGAATCTACAATTGGTATTTTTTTTTATCATTAAGTTGTCTCAATGTTATATGTATAAAATAATAAATATATACAATTAAATTTGTGTTTTGCGTAACCATTATTCAGAGCGATTAAAATGTTTCGCGAGGACTGTAGTGTAGGATACTAGCTACCACAAAGAAATATGCCGTAGCGTTTATAAAATAATTATGGAGACTAGCAGAGAGCCTTGAGAGGACCACGGTAATTGCTGTCATTGTATTATATTATGCTAGTTTTTCTCGCTTATTTGACCGCGTTAATAAACATTTGACCTATCCCTCAGAGACAGTACTTTTTACCGGATGAATGGTACTCTATGTATCAATAACTGTACTCCAGATAATGTGTATGTAAAATATTATGTGGACGCTTGACTAATTAAATAGTTTTTTTTTTTCGAACTGACTATACGCTGTTGGCCTGATGGGCCTTCACGGACTAATAGGGCGAACGCTTATGGCACTCAGCCGCTTGGTAACAAGCTCAAGGGTGCTAAAGTGACCGAACCTCAGCTTGGGCTGTTGGCTCGAATGCAACAACGCGCGAATCGATCTAAGATAACCTAGGTATGTTAATCATACGAGTATATACGAATTACTGAGGCACACAATATATGTACCAGCACATGCTGGTACCTGGTCCCTCACGAACTCAGACATGTATTTTGTATTTGTGAACTCGGCTAAATAAATAAACCCTTCTGCCATATGTGTACCTAACTGTGTGTGTATGTGTGTGTGTGCACGTATGTGGTGGTGATCTGTGTTGTGTCTGTTAAGTTAGTGAGTGAAAGCATTCAGTGTCACTGTATCGCGCTAGTAGCGTGCTCGATAGCTCCACTCTGGGGATAGGACCTAAGCTTGAGCCGCTAGCGAGGGGGGTCGCGGCGAGTATGTTAAAGCAAAATTCATCGCTAGACCACGGTTGGGTGATCTGTAGTCATTTATAACGTAAAAGTGTAACAAACAAACGGATACACTCATATTGGTAGTTATAATATTATTAAGGGTTAGAAGCGATATCCATAGATAATGCAATAATTCTCGGGAATACCGTATGATCTTAGTTTACTAAAAAAATCTTAATGCTAGATTATATCACAAGCTTTTCCGATGTCAATGCTGTCTGCTTAAATTTAACTCTTACCCTGTATGGCTTCAAACAACCTTTGAATGAGGTAAATAAGATGATCAGCGGTTGAACGACCACGATAAAAGATTTATTAGCGGACTCTAATCGAGTGGTGCTTTTTAAGATATCTCAGTAGTTGTCTAAAGCACACTCCATTACTTAAAAAAATAGACGAAATCAGATCGATTTGTTTAATCAGCGTTTTGATTATGCCTCTTTTTTGCTTGTAGTTGTTCAGGATTAGAAATTGTATACCAATAGCTGAGAGGCACACAAGTTGGTCTCACGGCGACTACAGCTAATTGGTTGTAAATCTTTCGACGATTGTCATTGTTTTTGAATAGCACAATGCTTACACTCTCAAGTACATTCAAATCGGTTTGCATTTGTAGCCTTAAAAGGATTATATTTGTTTGGAACGCTAATTTTTTTTTTCTAAAATAATAGTAAGTTACTCCTTACAACATTAGCTATCTGCCAGTGAAAGTCGAATGAAAACCAACTCCACCATTTCGGAGCTTAGCCGGAACAAATAAATAGTCAAACAGGTAATTTTGGCTTTTCATTACTGAAGTAATACACATATTATCTACTAAAAAAATCAGGCAAGCAGATGGTCTATGTATAGAAACCGAAATACGTAGGAAGTGGTCGAGGAGGCAGAAAATGTTTGGGAATGTATTTTATAGGCTTTAGCGATGGACCATAATCTTACTTGATGCTAAATTGCGATGCTGTTCAAGAAAGTAAACAGGAGAGATTAGAGATATTGGCTCTCAAGTGTAACAGCCGGAACATATCTATAGGTGCTTTGGGTGTATATTCTTTACTTAAGAACCAAGGGCGCTTAGAAAAACCTCTACCACCATGCTATGGTTTCATTAGCTAGTTTTCTACACCGAAAGCTTTCGGTTCATTTGCGAGGATTTGTATTCACAGCGATCGGTGCTGTGTCCGAACACACTACCTACTGAGCTATTATTACATCGCATAATCGCATAATCTCTGGTGTAGTTAAATCTAAAAACAATACCGACCAGTCAGATTACTACAATCCATCGGCAGTCGTTGCCGTCATAATTGCCTACAAGACTTGGCTGTCGAAAATAACCGACCGTTGCTGAAACGCGACAAACGATAAGAGAGTGACCGTGGTCACGAAACAATCGGGCACCTATCTTGATCACTGAAAATACGGCGTCCGATTCCGCACACATAAACCCCTTATCGTGTTATAGTTGTTGTGTTAAGATGCTTATGTAACTTTCTAAGACTTTTATGGAAATTAAATATCAAAGGGGTAAATATTGGATCTAAATCCTTTGGATGATGCGTAATGTACTACGCGTTGCTCCCATGCTAATTCGGAACGGATAACCAGTACTATGCATAATATGATTAATGTATTTTATTTTAACTGACATGTAATATTAAAGCATATGTTAAGATTAAAATCTATACTGACAATATTAATGAATTTCTTTTTTCGACCTGACCACTGATGACTTGGCCAGGCCTCTACAGTTTTACCGGACTACTACTACATTGATGACGTGGCCAGGCCTCTACAGTTTCACCGGACTACATATTATTGAAATATTCTTTTTACATTTTATAGATTACTACCTTACTAGAGTACGACCATGTAATGAAATAAAAAGGGAAATTAACAACTTAGCGTTCATCTGTTAAATGCGTCAATATTTTTGAAGACTTCCTTATTGTTTTCCGTCTCACTCACTCACTCACTCACTTTTTATATGAAGATTTATTAAACCAAAATTTGTCCCTTTTTATACATTTTCTTTTATAGAAACCTTTTCCTGACAATCACAAACACAAAAAAAGTCAAATATGTGCAGCCGTTCTGAAGTAATACACTAACATACATTCGACATCAGTTTTTTTTTATTTATATAGATTTATTGAAGAAGGCTATAGGCTATCAAACATCACGGTACAACCCTTAGAAGTGGAGCAATGAATAAACAAAGTGTAGGTTACAAAGTACGCTGGTGGAGAAGGAAATAATAACGCGCACCGGTCGTTTGGTACGGCATCACGATGTTCGGGAGTCTGAGGGCGGGAAAATTTAATCGCGAGTGAATCTGCAAAGCATTGCCAGTTAATAATAGAGTTACTTCAGTCATAATTCCCTAGTAATCTTCCTATATATAAAGAAAATTATAGAGGTCTGTCGTTATGCGCGCATTATGCAAAAAGTAGTAGATGCGCTTTCGATCAATTTTTTTTAATTTACCCTAATCCCACCTTAGTAGGGTCGGCACAACATGTTTGTCATGTTGTGATGTATGATTTGGCTTCATTTTTACGATCGGCCGCGCGCACCTGTTATCAACCCTCCTTGGGATTATTTTGTAGTACCATTATAACATCAACTTCCGAACTTCGTATGGATGGCAAACCTGAATATTTGACTCTTCGATAACAGATGGCAAGGATTGAAATGACGTGCTTGTATACGATATATCCGTGAATGACACCTCCACAAGCTCAGGCTCCAAGTGTGTCGTAGCCATGAGTATTTCTTCCTGCAAATCTGATTTAGGAGATTTATTGGCATTTTCTTGCTTTTTTTATCCTATTTCGCTATTATTATTAAATATATATATATATATATATATATATATATATATATATATATATTGCTATAAAGCTAAATATGAGTTTTATTTTTCAATTATAAATTAATTTGCAAATTGTATAAAACACTCACACCTTAATAAACGAAAATAACATGAAAGCTTCATTTAATATGTAGGTATACTAATTACAGTTAAAATAGACTACTATTTTTATGAACTACTACGCGCTCTGTGGGATAAAGGATATGGTGCGCGTGCGCAGGACAGGTAATTAAACCGATAACATGGCTTATAGACAATTTCTGTAAGCAAAGTATATTTTTGCTTTAATTTCTTTATGTTTTTCTACTGCTCATGAAATATATTGTTAAGATAATAAAAACAACGTAGAAAAAAAACCGCCGTAATAAATACAATAATAATACGCCGTGTTATTATATCGCATTCATAAATTATATTAATATTTCATTTTTAAATAGATTATATATTATACAAAAAATGGCAATCAAATTGTGGTAGCAATTAAAAAAGAAATTAAATGTCAGCGACGGCGTCAGTTGTTCGCGCTATGACCAAGGCATAGACCGCGTTACAAAATTGTCGATGTTTATATGTAACCTTTTCGGTAATATTACGATACGATACTATAATATATGATTTTACTCAAATCGTATTTTGTTTTACTTACAACAATTCGATATGGGTCATCGATTTTTTACGTACCGACTGTCGACATCACTGTACAGTTTTTAATTTAATGCATAGAGCGAGGACCTTTTTTTTCTTGAATGCTGAGCGAACATGGAATTTTATAGCGTGTCTTTTTTTTTCAACAGAAACTTTTCTGCACTTGGCTTGTTTATGGATTCCGTTTTATTGCGGCAAAAGTTGAAATATTGATGCTTTCTGTTACGATTAATTATTATTCTTAGAACATACTGAGTTTTAAAAGGTCATCGAATGTCAATTATTTCTAGTAACGGTAATGGTTATTAATAAAATTTGTATTTAGAATAAATACTTTTTGGGCATGTATGTATGTATGCCTTAAAATCCGTTTAAAAGAAAACAATCAAAGCCACTATTTCCCAATATTGCATTGCTGATAAGAGTACTTAAAAGCCTAAAACGGAGTTTTTGGCGGGTTCTTAGTCTGTCATGTAGTGGTTTTTATATTTTATTCATAATCTTGTGTTATTAGACTCTATATTTTGTAATATTGGTGGTGTGGATGGAGTGGATGGGACATAATACCACGGAGCATGCAGTCTGAGATGCCACCAAAACTCCATGGAAAGTTCTAACAAGGAAACCACCATCTTGTTAGAACATTATAATTATCGCAAGACACTTACTTGGCAAAATCTTGTTACTTGACGCTGGCTAGTGCACAAACCGTGACAGAGCCAAAAAAAATTAAGAAGAAGAAGAAAAGCCTAAAACGATCAATCTTTTTTTGTGTATTTTTAAATAGCATTTTTTTACATTATGTAACTTCTCGCTAAAATTATAATTATTGTGGGAATATATTTGTTAGAATGTTTATACTTCAACCACGCTCTAACGGCTGGATAGATTTAAATGAAATTTCAGATAGAATTAAATGATGTCGTGAAGTAGTGCACACTAGAAGTAGCGTGAAGTCGTCAGAAGTGCGAAGAGGCAGTGCCGGGTAACAAGCTAATGGTAATATAATCGGTAGTTCAAAAATAGTCTCGATTGCCAAAATCACTTACTAATAGAAATTGGAACAAACTTGTCCATTTTTACCCTATTTTTTAACCGACAGTTTTCTATACAAATAGATAGTCGATGCTGGAATTGTTAATTATTTCGATTTGATGAAGCAACCGTTCGCAGGAGTTTTGGTGCCAAATGCTCCAAGTGCTGCCGAGGTATCTCCTCATCAGATTGGGTGCGGAAGGCGCGCGAGCAAGTTTACCACCTCGCGTGCTTCGCTTGCGACGCGTGTGGCCGTCAGCTGTCCACTGGGGAACAATTCGCTCTTCACGAGGACAGGGTGTTGTGTAAGCCACATTACCTCGAGACTCTGGACGGCGGATCTATCTCTTCCGATGGTGACTACCAATTTTTTATTATTGTTTTATAAACTAACGCGAGTAAATGACCACAGTTAATTACCACAGTTAGTATATTATGTTATGACTGAGGACATGATACACAAAGCCTATAATGGGTGTTGGTACTCAACTGCCTTTCGTGGCAGATAATTTGACGCGATGGTCACAAGATTTGCTCACATATTTTTTTTTCTAATCTAAATTATTTAATGTATTATTCCCAATTATATTAAATTTGAAAAAGAGAATCAAATAAATCTACAGAATTATTCGCTGGTCCAGACAACTTACATGTGATCGTATAACATCTAACATTTCAGATGGCTGCGATTCAGAGGGATACCACAAAAGCAAAGCAAAGAGGGTTCGAACCACCTTTACCGAGGAACAACTCCAAGTTCTGCAGGCTAACTTCCAACTAGATTCTAACCCCGACGGCCAGGATCTAGAGAGGATTGCGCAAGTCACCGGGCTGAGCAAGCGAGTGACGCAAGTCTGGTTTCAGAACAGTCGTGCCAGGCAAAAAAAACACCAGCACACGGGCAAAGGAAAACAAACACAGTGTGAGTATCGCTCAAGAAATTTTTGATAATGGTTTGACAGGGTATTTAAGACAGAAAGTTTTAAAAATTTTTGTGTTCTCGTTCGCTCATTATATTGGGAGAATAAAACTTTTGCTTGAATTTCGAATACCCTGAAATTCCCGTTTGTAATCGAGTTTAGTTGTTCTGCTTTATGCGAATTCATATCATAGTGACGCGTTGCGAAATTGCGCTCAAGCGAACTGATATTAATACTGATGTGTTTTAGTTGACCTGAAATTTATATTGTCCTCAGTGATGTCCCGGGATACCGATCCAGTCGGTTTTGGGCGACCCATCAACCTACATCTCACGTATTCGTTTCAGAATAAACCACCCTTCGTTCCGATAGGTAAGTCGAAATTGGGCTTTTTTTATTAAAGGCCGGTTTTAGTATTGGCCTGTTATAATTTTGTACTGATTCCAAAAAGTAAAGAGAACAGAGATAAAGATGAGTATACATAACGCCAGTCACTGTTGTTATGGGCACGTCTAAATACCGCAGTGAATGTCTGTTAGCATATGGAATTAGATTAAGCCGGTGCCGAAACGTTTCGCTTACAAATTAGATGAGAGGTTGTCCACCGAGTTTGCTCTCTAGGCCTATCACGCTTTATACTATACTAGCTTTTGTACGCGGTTTCGCTCACGTAATGTAGATTGTATCTATCCTGCGGGAACAGTACCCTTTTGTAGATAAAAAGACCGTTATTTTCTGTATCCTTGAGATCCTGTAGGCAAAATTTCGTAACGACCAGTTAAGTAGTTAAAGGGTGGAGGCGAAACAAACATTCTCATTTATAATATGTTTATTATTTTGATATTTTAAGTAAATTCATTTTAAGTTGATTTAGTATTTTGGTAAATTCATTTATTTATTTTTACAAAAATAAAACTATTCTACCAAAAATGACAATTTAAATAAGGGAATTAAAGAACATTAAATACTGTTATTATTCCAAAATTTATGGTATATTTTTAGTTCTTCCATATACATGCAAGCATTCTTATGTTCTTCTAATGATTTTTTCCTATAAAATTTACAGACGGAACATCCTTCACCGATTCGTCCATGGACGAGCTCTCCGAGGACTCTTCGATCCATTGCATGCAGAGTGAAGTCTAAATTGCGACTGTCGGAAACGAATATTGTATCATGCTTCGTATATTTTGTAAAAAAAAAATAATAATATATATTGTAAATAGGTGTAACGCCATATTTTATAAATTCATATAACGTATGTACCTTGTTTAAAATTAAGTACTTCATTATAAATTACATAATTATAAATATTTTAAAGATATTAATCACTTTTCGAATATGGTAATCTCTGTTTTTGGTTTTCTAGTGAAAATTTTGAATGCGTTATTTTACCTTATTTAAATTGGTCTCTGTAATGAAATCTGATACTTTATTATTGCATTTCGGATTACAATAATTTTTATCGTTCAGAGAAACTATACAAATCACTATTCGAAAATAATTTCATTACCTAGATATTAATTCACTATTATTTAGTCCAATCGACAATTGATATCGAAGTACATATTATCTTCACGGCAAGTATAAATATTAATACGTTAGCTATATCATATAATTATAAAATGTATTCTAAATTATTAATTTTATGATTTTTTTTTTTTAATTTTTTGTTTTGAAACTATTTATGATCCCGTTCATAGGTATTGTAAATGAATCAAATATTTATTTATTTATTATGCAAGTAACTGTGATATGTTCGGTGGCATGCGACCATTATATTTCGTTGATAATATTTAACAATAACAGTAACTTTTCTGAGGAACAATAGATAATTTTGGAATGCCATTTGAAAAGTTGATAATTGTTTTACCTTCGCTTATATTATTAGGTAAAGATTGGTGGTTATCGTTATAACAATTAATAATGTGATGCGTTATTTCTACGCATTGGATAGCGAATTATTCATGACATCATTGTGCTGCTGTAGATATCCGTTATAAGCACAACGTGCCAAGAAGCAAATATTATACAACAACCTAAGAAAGTGAGAACACTTCAAGTTGTTTACGATATTCGAATATACATTAAATATTGTTACACGATACAAATAGCAATTTAATCAACAGCAATATAATGGATAACAGTTAATAACAAAGATTGTTGTAAGGTAACGTAATATCCTATACGACAGTCATGAAGTGTGATAGCAACAAAGAGTAAAGTACCACCTCCACTATAACCACCTTACGAGAGTTTCGTCACAGTATTCTTCTTCGAGAAAAAATCAGGCTCATCTTCGCCTAATAACGCTATATCGAAATGTACCGTTAATGTTGTTTATTTTCCATAATTTTATTAAAACTAATTCAAATCGTCGTTATATTACTTACTGGCTGTTCTAAATATTTTCAAAAATATCTGTTATTTTTATTGACTTTTTAAATCTGTATAAAACCCCTGGTCGTATAATCGATCAGCCAAACATCATTCACGCTGGAACATATTAATGTTTAACTTTAGAATTATTGCTAACTTGCACTTTACATTTAGCTTGTCGAAATATAAGTAAAAATAAGAAAAACCCTATATCCTATAGTGCCAAACGTTATTTAACCATCGCAGTGTATCAATTAATTGTAATATATATATAAAAAAAAATGCAATTCTAGAAGTAGTCTGTCAATTAAATCGCAATGTTCCGCAACGTAATTGAATGTAAATAATATATTATAATATACTTAACTTCATGGTGTAAATTTCTATATTAATCTACTTAGATACATAGTTAAGCGGCGTTTATATTCGTAATTGTTTTTGCTGTAATTTTAAATTGTCCATTTTCATTATGTACAAATTATTAAATATATTATGTTGGTTAATAAAAACAGAAACCCATTTTATTTGAAAAAATAAATTAAAGAAAACTTAGTTTATTTCTTTTATTAAATGGATTATTTCAAGATGCTAAAAACACTGTATTATTTAGGATTTATTGAAAATACACGAAGGCTTGTTACTACAATATTATTTTTAATTTAAAACATTATATTTATTTTTTATATTAAAAAAATCTTATTTCTATAATATCGTGAATATTACAAAATACAAATGAGTTGTTTCGTATGAAGTAATTAATTAGCAGATAACATATTATTAAATAAATATATACTACATGTACTCCTTCAGATAGATAGTTATTTACACATATATTTAAATAATATAATGTGAATTACAATTTAAATAATTACACCTTAACATCTATATTTTCTTTAATCAATAAAATATTTATAAGTTTCAGTAAAATAGATTTCACGAAAAGTAATTAATTTTTAATTGTAATTGAAAATGTTGGTATTTTCAAACATAGACCAAAATAAACATTAAAAGACAATCAATTGACCTTGCTCAATGTGACGTCAATAGTAGTTCCGTTTATCACCGTTCGAGATATTTACTCATACTTCGAGATTACCGTGATGGAATAGCACGATTTTCCCCCATTTGATTGTCCAAAGAGCAGTGTCAGTACAGATCACGTCATTTTAGCGGTGAATTTCGCTCCCGCATACTCACCGCTGCCCCTGTCAGCGGCGTCTCAAATCTAGGTTCGATCCCCCGGAGTGGGGCCCTCGAGGTCGCTGCTAGCACGATACATCACTAGCTCATCACACACACAGACCGCAGATCACGCCACATGTGCACACACACGATGGGCGCACATGTTGTAAAGGGTTTTTACTTTATTTCCCTCTTTTTTCATTTGACGTTTCGTTAATATTTCAATTTCTAATCTCCTATATCAGAATAAGAGTATAAAAGACTTAAAAATATTTCGGTAAATATTAATGCTTATATATACGTCTAAATCTATACTGCATGTCTAAACTAAGACCTAAAGTAACTTACTATAATTAAATGAATTATTATCTCAGCGAGGATGAGTTCCCACAAATAAATATAAAATTAACGGTATAACATATTTTTTTGATTTTATAGTTTATCCATTGCGTTGATAAGTAAATCCATATCTTGGTGCACCTCGCGTAGTAGGTCTTTCATCTGCCTCGACGAGTCCAAAATATCAATACTTTGCGTGTATGGACTGTAACGCACTCCGAAATCACGAGGTATGGTGCGAGCGAATTTTCTGGAAAGACATAATATGTCATACGTTATTTTATAGTAATATTAAGCGTCGCTTGAATCTCTCGAAAATCTCTCTTTAAATTCACGTCAATATCGGAGATTAACGATTTTAGATATTTTAAATATGTATGCTTAGGATTTGGTAACGTGGAAAAAACCGTGTGAATAAAAGAAATTTTGCATGATGGTAGGGCTTTTTCAAAGTCCACCTTGCTAGCTACCACCCTTAAGTTAAAAAATCTGTCGCCAAGCACCTGTTGGCGTGTTCCGGCAGCTGCACTTGAGAGCCAGTCTCTCTCTAGGTTTACCATATCATCATTTAACATCAGATGAGATTGTAGTCAAACGCTAACCTATAAAGTATAGAAAAAAAAGAAATAAATTTAGCTTAGGTATTTAGAAATCGCAAACAGACAATTCAATAACTAGAAAAATGATTGTCATCTTTAAGTATCGATGGCAGTTGTTTTTTGTTTTACAGTTGCACGGCGTAATTCTGATAACAATGCTTATGGTGTAATTCCTTAACTTATAAGATCATTTAATATCTTATTGATAACCTTACTAATATTATAAATACTAATGTAAGTTTGTGTGATTATTTTTTACGTTTTCACTTAACCGATTACCATGATTTCTATTACTACTAGTACTATTCCAGAGGGTTAGGTCAAAGCTACATTAAGCTTAGCGAATTCGGAGAGCAAAAGCTAATAGTTGACATATTTATCAGCATTCAATATATATTTTTAATAGATTAACGCTTGCTTATACCTCTGGCTAGTTTGAGTGTCATTATATCTAACTAAGGCGAACGCAAGAATGTTTTACCAATACATAGCCAAATAGTTAGGATACCTGATATAGATCCGGATTACTCGGCCTACTACAATTACTTCCGATAAAAAGGTGATAAAAATTACCGACCACAAAGTTACTTACATCATTTTGTCCTTGGCATCTTCAAAGCTATTGGCTACGAAATACACTGGCTGATACTCCGTGATGGGGTATGTGGTGACAGCAGTGGATTCAGGTTCGAATTCCTTTAATTCAGGCTTGTCCGATAAGCAATACTGCAGTTCTCCGAACGAGGACAGTAGGCCCGCGCCATATGCTTTTAATTTGCCTTCTTGGCGACAAAGCCCAAATTCAACCGTGAACCAAAAGCACTGCAAAATATTTAAAAGTGATATTATATGTCATTTCGACGATCTATAAATCCAAGGTGGTAGAGCTACGCTGAAGCTACTACTGGTTTCAGCATGAATGGGTCGGCTCACCCGACGCGCGGGGTACTACCACCCGACGTGAAGTAACAGTGCGCCCGCACTGTTGCGTTTCGTTCGGTCAGTGAGAGCGCCGGAGGCTCACATATATTAAAAGGCCGGTAACGCACTTGCGACTCCCCTGGTGTTGCTAGTGTCTATGGACGGCGGTGATCACTTACCATCAGGTGACCTACCTGTTCGTTTGCCCCCTATCAAATAAAAAAAAAAAAATCCGTGATCCTAAATACGAGTACGCACTGTAAGTTCTTGACGCAATAAAATACTTTTTTGACCTTTTTTGAATACACTTATCTTGCGGCTGTATATGTATTATAGTTGATTCTATTACTATTTTTATTACAAAAATTAACTTTACCAAGATATTACCAATAACTTACCGTAGCTAATTTCTCAATGTAATCATCTGGCTGCACCTAATGAGGCGAGACCGATCTCCTGCGAAAACTGAGCGAAGGCGGGATCTGCGAAGAGTGGTGCGTGCCCCAACAGTTCATGGCATACATCTGGTTCAGGAGTGTAAAGCGGCCGAGAATGGTGCCTTATGTATTGTGTGCTGTGGAATACCCGGAAAGCGAGACCGGCGAGGAAATCACGCGACGATAGTAGACCAGCAACAGGTCGAAGAGTAAATCCGGTGCAGTCTGAAATTAAACATACATATTACATATTGTCTTTTATGTTATTCTAACAGTTGATCCATAAGGAGTAAGAACCATAGAGTAACTGTGCCGCACTATGCAGACTTTCAAGGGAACATCGTACACTTTACAACATATTGTATAAAATGCGGAGTAGAAAAATACCATACGACTAGTGTTCATTAATGTAATGAATTCGACAGTTTCTTACTAATTTAGAGGAATGTTTTTAGTAACCATCCCAAAGACTATCAAGCAATGATGTGGACAAAGCTTGTCTTTAATGAGTACTGGATCTTAGTTGCCGAGTCCTTCTGAAGGTATGTTCTATTAATAATCAATGAACTGTCAAGCTGAGCTTGATAAGCCACAGAAAGAAAGAGTTATGAGGAAACGTCCAAACGCCTGACCATTTCCTGTGGTATAACAGTGTTGTATCAAAAATAGGCGTATGATAATTGGCTGACGTCATAATTAACCCATACGACAGTAATTGAGAGGAGGCCTTTGCCAATCATTAAGGTAATTATAGGGCATTTGCCATATATACTTAAACAAACCTTTGAGGAAGTTGGAGACATCTTCCAACTGTGGTATGTTATCTTCTCTATATGCACAGTTCTCAATTAATAATGGGAACACGTGATTGTGTTCTTTACAGGCGTGAGTCGGGTACAGTTGTATCAGTTTTCTAAAAACCTCTCCCCATGTATCTATCTCTTCCTTGGTGTAATCCACGTGAGGAAGCGGTTGCCCATGCTTGTAATTATAGGCGATGTCTGCGAAGTACTTGCGGCGAGCACGGTACACCGGATCGGTGAAGCCAGGATGGTCGGAATCTAATTCGGCTCCGTAAGACAATATCTGGTTGGCGAACCGGTCCAGATCGCGGATCCTGCGCGGGAACCACGGAACAGCGGCTGTGAATTATTAATCGAGATTAAGCTTCACGAATATTTTTTTAATATATTTCCTAATTGTACTGTGAAACTGATGCGCCTAATTTTGATTCATTCGACAATGAATACTCCGAAAATTACCAACTTTATTAATTCAAGTCAATATACACCGATTTACGTCATACAACATTCTGGAGCGGCGCAGGCGAATTATGTTACAACAGTCGCCAACGTTGGACAAAAACCAGTGAGTAAAAATATCTGAAAAGTTTCTATCAACACAGAGGCAATATAGAATGGGTAGTTGAAGTATTGTGAATACCTTGACACCGCGAATACCGAGATAACCAAAAAGTGCAATGGTCGGGAACAGTCTAAAGCTGGTTAGTTTTATGTTACCTAAAAATGGCAATATAGCAAGTCACCATACATCTTAAATAACTTACAATTATTATGATACCGCCACTCAAAGAGAAACTATAAATTGCCTACCAAAGTTAAACATTGACAGAAAAATTGTAAAGCTAAAAGATGTATCTTATTAGATCTCGTTATCATATTGATAAGTTGCCACCGAAGAATAATCAAGAGATATATTCCAACCACAAGGAGAGTTATGATATTCGAGCTTCTCTTGAAATTGAGTTCGACATTTTGGTATTATTTGATCCAGGCAAAAATTATAATTTTAGCAGCCTTACCCCTGTGATATAAATTATATCACATGAAATAGGTACCTTCATAACTCTATATAGAAATGTTACGTAATATCAGACCTGTACGTGTACCACTCCTGGGTAAAACTTTCTTCTTAGATTTATTTCCTATTTATCGAACCGTCAGTAGTAATGGCATTTAAAGACCTAAATTAAATGAAATACTTATGCCTTTAATCGAAACTATAGAATAAATCAAACACTTACATCTATTATCTTTGTAATTTCTCGAAATGATGTTCAGATAACCGACATTCTTTTTTAACTCTTCTAGAGCAGCCCCGAAGTCTCCAGCTCCGTGTTCACACTCAACCATAAATTCGTAGCCTGGCCGTCTGGCAGATGATCTAGATTCGATGTGACTTAGATTTACACCGTGTGATGAGAATATACTAAGGAATCTTGCCAGCGAGCCAGCTTCGTCAGGAGTTGCGGGCGTGAACAACAACCAAGTCGACTTGGTTGAGTCGCGACCTTCACGTATGTAATTACCACCCTCCATTAGTTTAGGCTGAAAAAGAGAAAGAAAATTCTTTGAGTTGGTAACAAAAATTAATACTTATAGTTCAATTATTACTGCCTTTTATTAAGTAAATATATGTAACATGTGCTTTTTTTATTTCACTTATAGAATTTTATCATGTTCTGCATCTTAAAGTTAGCAACTTCAATGTTCCAATAAAATGATGGCGTCTTTACCAGATTATTTTGGGCAGGTATTGTGATCTCTCATATTTGTGACGTATTTTTATACATTAACGTGGGGAAATCCATCATGAACACTCCACTCTAACGGGACTTGACGGGCTCAACATATTGGTCAAATTTTTTTTTCGGTGATCTAGTTTTCTGACCTATTATTATGCATAATGTCACTAATATCATATAATATAGGGGGTCAAATAGTACACATTTATGGATTAACTGCAACGTAACAGACAAAAAGTCTTGTAAAAACTATAAGTACAAATATTAATATAACCAAAATATATGTCAAATTATAACAAAAGTGGTTGTTAGTCTGATATTCATCGAAGAACTGGTTATTTTTAGTATATTACTATTGGGCTGATGAATCTTTATATTTTTCATACGATTGTTATGGGCGAGCGCGTAAGGTACTAAGCCATATTGTAACAAGCTAAAGGGTGCCAAATTGGCCGAACCTCAGCTTGGGCTGTCGGCTTGATTGCAACATGTCGAATCTGTTTAAGCCAAAGCTAGCTAAACTAGTCATACATATATGAGGACATCTACCTGCATGCATGCCTCACGAACCCAAGCATGTATGTCGTCTCTGAGATATTGAATAAACTAAGGCAATCAATCACGTCCGTAAAAAAGGGAAAAAATAAAACACTTCCATCGCCTACTACCTGTGTATACTCGTATGTGTAAGTAGTGATCTGTATTGTGTGTGTTGAGCTAGTGAGTAAACGTTTTCAGTGTCACTGCATCGTGCTAGCAGGGTGCTCGAAGTCTCCACTTCGAGAGGTCGAACCTAGGTTTGGGCCGCTGCCGAGTGTGCTGGAGCGAAATTCACCACCATACAACGGCGGTGTGATCTCATGTTACGCGGACGTGGCCGCATACACGGTTTGTTTTGAGAGTCGGAGGGGACAATATGTTTCTTAAAATTTGGTTACTTTATACAGACAGTGCATTCATATTACGTTACTGTGTGACCTATGAATGATGATGTTAACCGAACTATAACGACGCAGATAATGGCTATGCCCTATTTGTTGAATTAACTATAGATAACCCTTGACCCAATGCGATATATTGCTAATGTCGTTGGCCGATTATTTTCCACCACGTTTAATAATGGTTATAGAAATCCTTAAACTTACTATGACCGTTAAAATATCCGATAAACTATTCGGATATATTGACTTTAACCCCAACGAGTATACTGTAGAATTACACTCATCATAAGTGGATATACCCAGAGAGTTCATTCAATTATCTCAGTGACACTGCAAAAACGTTATATCATATTAAAGTAAAGAGAATAATTATTATTAACGTTTCCATAAAAATGATTTATGTAATGTAATCATATAACCTTCCACTAGAATATATGTAAGAAACAATTAAAACTTTTGAATATATTATTGTAATATTAAAATCAATAAAAATATGTATATATTTCACCTTGTTCCACCCGACTACTTATTTATTTCAAGCAACGTTTTATAAGAACTAACTAAATACGGACCTTAAAATGTTAAATTTGTATCAAGTAAGAGTCATAATCGAATTCAAATGTCTACTTTCTTTGCTGAATGTTTTCCTCAAATGCTAATGTTACAAAAATTAATCCACACAGTCCACACATGATAAATGTACAAAAGTGTGTTATTTATGCAGTAGAGAAACTGTTATGTGGTAATAGACAAGTCGTGATTCTTTTGTTCAATATAAAAGTATGCGAAATTATATTTGTTCGAATGCTTATCAATCGATTATACGGTTGGACGTATTCTTACGGAATTCTTCATGATTTACCCCATGAACAGTAAGTCGTCAGCTAACGTTAAAACAAATAACACGAGCAATGTAAGTCTTAAGTATAACGTATACAATCTATAAATGTATCGGAAAATTTGTTTGTTCGAATGCTTATCAATCGATTATACGGTTGGACGTATTCTTACGGAATTCTTCATGATTTACCCCATGAACAGTAAGTCGTCAGCTAACGTTAAAACAAATAACACGAGCAATGTAAGTCTTAAGTATAACGTATACAATCTATACATGTATTGGAAAATTTGTTTGTTCGAATACTTATCAATCGATTATACGGTTGGACGTATTCTTACGGTATTCTTCATGTTGTACCCCATGAACATTAAGTCGTCAGCTAATTTTAAAACAAATAACACGAGCAATATAAGTCCTAAGTATAACATATACAATCTATAAATGTATTGGCTATATTTTCATAACAAAAAAATTCAATAAGCACGCAATAAGATGACATCGTAGTATACCTCGCTCTTGTTCTACTTATATTTAATTTTACACCAGGGCAGATAACATTTGCACTCTTAAAACAATTATTTTATTACTCGACTATATATAAAAAAAATTATCTTTGTTTTGTATATAAATTTATATTAAAGAGATTAAATTATATCGAAAAATGTTTACAAACCACAGATTAGCAATTCATTCGCGATTACATCATCGTTCGTGATTCTTATATTTACGTGTATTTCTTTTTTACATTAAGAATACTTTTTCTAGATCGGGCGATAAAATGGATTCACAGGATCCTAGGATCGGTAATGTTATGCACTATTATACGTGAAAAAATGTTGAAATCGGAACATAAAGTATTTAAATAAAAACACATAGTAAGTACCCATGAAACAACTAAATCATTTTCACGAGAACAAATCTACGGCCACTAAGCAGTTTTTACATAAAATATTGCCTACGACTTTTTTTTTTAACTTCTTTCCTGACAATGAGATCTCTAAGCATATTACTGAATAGACTTTGCACGCGGTTACGTACGCATTTAGTGAATTAAGGTTTTTTTTTACTAATAAAAAACAGTGCCGTTTCACAGAATCCATAATGGATTATAATTATTGGTAGGTATACTTATTTAAAAAACAAATCGAAATTTATAATTTTTAAAATTCTAAATGATATATTATATGTAGGTACGGGATCGCGGCCAGCACAACTGGCACCTAATAGCGGCCTAACAGTCATACTATAATAGCGACACGCTACGATGGTCTTTTTGACGTTTGTCTGCTTATGAAATTTCGTATATATTAATAACTACGTTTGAAAGAGCAATTTGCTGTTCTTTATTGCCCATTGGGACGTGAAGTTTGTCCTAAAGTTTATGGAATTTTAAATATAGAATTTTAGAAACCAAAATTAATTTGGTACGCTTATTTTTAAATCATATATACGTATAATTATATAGTACATATCTGACTAACTACTAGTATATCTAAATATAGACTATAGTCCCGCGAACCAATCTTTTACACGTTTTTACTGATAAAAAAACGACGTTGTTTGACAGATTCATTAATGGATTATATTTTTAATGTACCTATTATAAAACAACTCGGAATTTATATTTTCAATACTCTAAATGATATATTTCTATCCTATATATGATTATATACATAAGAATGATTGGTCAGCACATCCAGGACCTCCGACAAACTTGTGTCAATGATTAATGTAAAACAAAACAGCATTTGATTAAATTTTTTATCAAAAATAAATCGACATTTCACATCACTATTGTGACGTGTCAAAACGGCCATCATAGCGTGCAGCTATTATATATAATATTGTACTGCAATTTACTTTCTCGTCAAGGCCTTTATAATACGAGAACGTACTATATTTCAGTTGGTTAAACGTTAAGAATTTTCTTTAAATACCAAGAAATACAATTTTCATAAAAACAAGTAAGTATAAGCATATATTTTTTTATTATTTGCGTGATATTGTTGAATTGTACTATATTTTTCTCTATTTCATACTATATAGGTAAGGAAAGAAATGTTGATAATCATAACAATAGACTTAATTAGAATGCATCGATATATCAAGATACTGATTTTTTTCAATATAATTGTAATTTATAGTCGATTTTTAAATGAGTTGGAAAAAATGTAATGTTGTTTTGAATTTTTTTTAGTTTGTATAATGGTGGGATCTCTCTAAGTTTATGAACTACGAAGCAGTAAATAATTTATAAAAAAATATATATATATACATTTGTAAAACCTTCACAAATATCATATTTTTAATTAGTTTTATTTTTGATATATACTAGCAGGCGGCCCGGTGGACGTTGTCCTGCCCTTATAATAAAAATATATATACTTATGTGCATGAAACGCTAAAGCTGGCTTGACTTTTTCCGATCCTTTCAACAATTTACAAAAAAACCTTAACAACTTATATACCTAAACCTTCCCCGTGAATTACTCTATCTATTGGCGAAGACCGGATTACAATCCGTTCAGTAGTTTTTGAGTTTATCGCGAACGTCCAGACAGACAGAGACGCGGCGGACGTCTCGAAAATACTTAATTAAACTTAAATAATACTTATTTGTTTTAAGCGATATATTAATACTATATTTATCTGTGGCTGAGCTCCTGGCAGATTTTTTAAGTTTTTCTTAGAACTTAGTTTCCATTGTGACATTAATAAGTCACTCTCTTTGACGACGGCGTCGCTTAACCCCTGATCTGTCCAAAACTATAAATGATTATGTTCCATACAAACCAACGAATAAAGAACAGTGAATAAAATTTCCAATTTACGATATCGTGAAATTAAAAACATAATCTGCCATTTTGAGATATAGATCTTAAAAACTCAGCCGACGGGTTAACTATCTCTTTCTTCTCGATGATAGGGTCGTTATCCGAATCGGTGGTAATTTTGGTAATCATAAGCGCCTTCTTAAGGCCTACGTTGAATAAAGTATATTTTGATTTTTATCGGTGAAGTATTGATTACCATATAATTTTAATGAAAAAAAAGTCCAGTATGCGTTCTTTAAATCAATAAGATTTATGCTATGCCGTAACTTTAAAGTAAAGTAATTTGTGATAGTCCCAGGGAGCATAAAGAACTATCAGATTACAAAAAAAATCTATTAATGTAATGAACTGTTCATTCATTATGAGATATCAGGAACGGGGAGAAAATCTTTGACCTCTAGTGTCAGTACCCAGCAGCGGAGTGATAGTACAAACAACTTAGCTCTGATGACAAACAACAACAACTCCTCATATCAACACGCTTTGGTATCGTGTCAAAGGTACGGTCAACATATTTTCAGTAACTATCTCTGCGGAACAAACTGTTAGAACCACCCTAATTCTGCGGTGTTACTTACTTATATATATATAAAAAAAACAATAGGAATATAAACGAAAGATTTAGATTGTGAGTTTATATAAATTCGCAATTTCAGTAACGTTTTTAAGAAATGTAAGACTATAAATGTAATAAACTGAAAATTTTCCAAATAATATTTCTACCGTTTAATTTATCAAACCAACGGACTTAAGCCGTTGCTGTTTCGTGCATGTTTCACAACGTGTATTTTTGCTTTCGTAACTGACCTTATCTGGAGGTGATGATGATAATTCAGTGCCCTTAGACTTCTGCTTTAAGATGTCCATATTTGCTTGAGATGAACTATGCGCCAAGCAGGAGTCTAAACAAAACGAATATGCGCGCGCGGTCCGCTTATATTATGTACAAGTATGTGACGTCACATCAGCGAGAAATGTCTGCGTGGTATTTAATTGCGTCAGTTGTCGTTGATAATCTTTGCTCTCTGCTTTAACTTTTTTTTTTTTTTTTACAAAAGAAATATCAGCCGTGACCTGTTTTCGCTTTGTATATCTACTTAATGGTTATCTGATATTAAATAAGTGCGTGGTTGTATTAACAAAAACCTTATTAGTTACTTACCTTTAATTATATGATATTAAACAGTACATTGTTTATTTTTTAGCAAGTTACGATTCGAAAATCAATATATTTGTTGAATATATATATTTATTATTTTACGCTTTATCGTTCAAACAGATAATTTCATAATGTTATGAATTATAGATTAAAAATAACCCATATCCATATCAGCAGAATATATTTGAACGAGACTTCCTTAGAACTTGTGCGTGTCAATGATGTTGATTATATATACATATGTTCTACAATTATTCAATATTTTGTAAAAGAGAAAAAAAACACATTTACGAAACTATTTTTAAATTAACAGTAAAAGCCTTGACTTTCTCTCGTGACCTAATATATATCTATTGCATAAAATATAAGATAGTAGAATATGTTGATCATAATTTATAATTTTTTAAATTACAGTTACAAGTTTATTATGATAGATAGTACGAAATGAGTGAAACAAAAAATGAAATGGTATTTTCAGTAATTACCGTTCTTAAGTTTGTCAAACGGACTTCGGTTAGTTGTGCATTTTTAACAGAAAGCCTACATTTTCCCCTAATAAAATAATACTAATTTTATTTTGTTAAATGTATAAAAACATTCGTATCGATATTTGGGAAAACTAACCTTATCAGACGGCGATACAGTCGGTCTCAGCGTAATATCTCCCGCCTGGATATCCATTCTCCTATATATAAATATGTTACAGCAACGTCTGTGCCAAATGCAAGATTTAACGCGAACAAAACGCGCTTTATTTGCTCCATCTTTATATATTTGCGATCAACGTATGTGACGTCATATCCATGTGTTAATATCATTTCATATTATGTGCCATTATATCTAAACTCAATCCAGATAAAACTGGTATAAATGTCTAATCATAAAAAAAAAACTAATACGGAAATTTATACGTCAATAATTTTATCCCCTAGTGATTTGATTAATTTGCTTCAAGCATATGTATGCTGGATATTACATTGGCGTAAGATATACCACATGTTATATTTATATTACATTTTTTTTTCAAACTTACTGCACGCTGTTGGTCCTGATGGGCCTTCCAAGCTTATGGCACTCAGCCGCTTGGTGACAAGTTCATTGGGTGCCAAAGTGGCTGAACCTCGACTTGGGCTGTTGTCTGGATGCAACAGCGCGGATCTTCTTACTAAGCTAAAGCTAATCATACATATACGAATTGGCATGTGTGCCTCACGAACTCGCAAGATGTATCTTGTATTAACTCGGTTAAACTAAGCAAAATCGAAAAACAAGGGGAAAAAATTAAACCCTACCACCATATGTTTACCCTGTGTGTATGTACATATGTGGGGGTGATCTGTGTTATATGTGTTAAACTAGTGACTGAAAATATTCAGTGTCACTGTATTGCTCTAGCAGTGTGCTCGAAGGCTTCACTCGGAGTATCGGAACCTAGGCTTGAGACGCTGATGAGGGGGTGTCAACATTTACAATATGAATACCATAACAATCTACGGTCAGGTAAATAATAAAACGAAGGATACCAGACTGAAACCCACCAAAACACATTGACTAAAACTTACAGACTAACGATAATAAAAAAGTTTATTTATGTAAATATTGAACATTTGAGAAAGAAAAAATAAATGAAAAAGTGAAAATTAATTCAGTAATGAAATCTAAAATTAAACTATGAATAAAAAGAAAACAAAATGGCGAATGTAATCCAGAATATTGCAATACAATTCTATATATAAAACATTTGATATATAGATTACTGAACGTATTATAAAGTAAAAACTCATGGGTATGAAATGTAGTTAGTTGTCCTTTTGAATGGAAAATAGTTCTATGGTGAAATATGTCTAATGGGGTGTTTGGAAGCGAGCTCATTGTATAATCGCGTCAAACGCACAATTGGATGGAAGGAGGAAGGTATTATTCTTATAAGTTTTAAGAATAAATGTTTTAGGAAATCTATATTTAAAATTAGCGTTGAAATTTAGAGACTAGCAAGGAAGAATATGAAATCAAAATCAAATATACTTTATTCAATTTTGGTCTAAGAAAGCGCTTATGAACGTCAAAATTACCACCGGTTCGGAAAACAACCCAGTCATCGAGAAGAACCGGCAAGAAACTCGATCGGGTTTATCTTTTAATATAAATAGATGCATATTTCAAATAAACAACAAGTTACAATCGTTATTAGTGACTGCACAGAGAAGAGTCAATTCCAGACATCACCATCCTTCACATATTGATCCACTTTATAATAGCCCTTTGACACCAAAACCCGTTTGACATGGCGCTTAAATTTATAGTCCGATAAATCGGTAACATGCTTTGGGACTTTGTTATAAAATCTGACACTATTACCTAAGAAACTATTATTGGTTTTACTGAGTCGGAAACATGGGACGACCAGTTTGTCACCGGTTCCTAGTATTTAAATAATGCCGGTCTTTTACGGACTCAAGCTTCTCAAGGTTTTTGCGAACATACATTTTATTATCAAGAATGTAGTGGGATGTTAAAGTCATGAGCTATGAGTATGTACTAAGTCAGTGATGAAGTACAAGATTATGTTGATTTGATTTTTTGGTGCAGTTAATGGTATAATGATGATGATACGATAATGGCTTACTTGATATCGTGTTCGGATACAGCGTCGAAGGACGTAGGTTCGAATCCTAGCAACTGAGTCGGAGCTTTCGGTGAAGGAAAGCATAGTGATGAAACTATAGCATGGTGGTAGGGCTTTTTCTAAATCCGTCTGGCTAGCCCCCACCGTCAAGTTGAAAATCTGCCGCCAAGCATCTGTTGGTGTGTTCCGGCAGCTGCACTTGAGAGCCAGTCTGCCTCTAGGTTTAGCGGAACTACCATCTGAGACCACGTCATCATTTAACATCAAATGAGATTGTGGTCAAACACTAAGCTCTAAAGTACAAAAAAAAGAATAAATAATATTAATTTTATTAATCCTGTCACAGTATGAAGAAACGCTACGACCGTGATCGTGTTGTAGTATATAATTTATTTGAAAATTCGAATGCATCGTGTAACAGGGTGACCAGACTACAGATGCGTATTCAAGGATACTTTGAACCAAACTGTTAGGCCACAAGAAAAAAACTATAAACAATACTGTACAAGCAAGCACTGCAAATGACAAATGGACATATAATTCGTCTGATGTTAAATGTGTGATACCTGCTGCCTTCAACCAACGTCAATACGACTGCAAACCTGTGGTCAGGTCATAACTGGTTACTTCCGAGGAATATGTTGAAGAAATGTTACCACAAATAAACATGCATAAACATTTCCAGCTTAGTTAGACGTTGTATAAAATTAGACTATAGCATAATTTAACCATATTATATTTTCTCTGTTTTAATGTTAAACTCTATTAGATTATTATTAATTATAAATTATATATAATGATTATTTATAATTATATATGATTAAAAAAATATATATATTTTTTTTTATAGTATATACATATTATAAAACAAAGTCGTACGCCACGTCTGTCTATCTGTCTGTATGTTCGCGATAAACTCGAAAAACTACTGAACGGATTGTTATGCTGTCTTCACCATTACATAGAGTAATTCACGAGGAAGGTTTAGGTATATCATTGCTTAAGGTTTTGTGTAAATTAGCTGAAATATAATGATAATTGTTGAAAGGATCGGAAAAAGTCAAGCCGCCTTAAGCGTTTCATTCGCATAAAGTAGGTGTATATTTTTTATCGTCAGGGCAGGACAACGTCTGCCGTTACTGCTTGTAGTATATATAATTATGAAATGACTATAAATAAAATTAAATCAATTATTAATGATTATATTTGATGTATCGCATCATAATTATTTAACTGAGCGCTATACGTGTCATATACTAACAATAATTAATAATAGGCAATGAACAAATTATGTTACCATTTTTATCTTTGTTCATTAGGTTTTTTTATTGTAACAAGTTTTTCCTGTCCGTTTCACAGTATATTAAAAATTACGCATGTGACCTTCTCTGGGTTTCTGGTCACCTCTATTGTAAATTTCATTGCGATTGGTTCGCAATTTTAATCGTAAAGAGATAACAAACAGACACGACGGACACTCGCTTTCTTATTTGTTACCTTAGTGTGGATAATAATAAATATTAGTGAATGTGCATTTTTTTTTCCAAATTAACCATTTCAGTTGATAAGTGAAAGGATTTTTTTTTCGTAATTAAAATAATACTTACATGAACATATTCTATGAAATTATATTTCGTTAAGTAAAAATCTCTCTAAGGAATACCGTGAGGTATTTATCGATGTGATAAAAAAGAAAAGCAGTGATGTTGTTTTAAAAAAAATATATAGTAAAGTTTCGATTCATGATTGAATATAGATTAAAGTCGGTGGATTAGTAAGGGCTTTACAACATATCTTATACACTTTTTAGCATTTATAGAGAGCATTATTCAAAATAAATATAACTTAAAGTCTACATATCCACTGTATTCATTCAGTTAGAAAAACACACAATTCACTAGACCCTTAGTTCAGAGCTGAAAAACGAGATGACACCAAGTAGCAGAAAATTGCCTTAACCGCAAATAGTCTTTGACATGTATACAATAGGAAAATTAATATTAGTTACGTCAACGCCACAATAAAAAAAAAAAAACACCAATTATTTCCTTTATAAATATAAAAAAAAATTAGTAATAACAGTTTTAATATTGCAAATATAAATTACTGTATTCAAAAGTATCTCAAGGTTTCATAATGAATTGGACACCAAGAAGCTATAACTAACAATATACATACAATATATATATATATAAACAATATATATTTATTTTTAATTTGGTAATTGGAAAGAACCAAAATACAATACAAAAATTAATCACATGGTAATATACAAACACACTTTGCGAGGAAATTGTTAGTAATAAATATTAAAATAATTACCGTTTACGACTTATAAACAACACCAGGTAATGTGTTGCACGTGTGTCTAGCTAGTCTTTTAAATCACAAATACTCCTGCCGGCCGCGGACTGAGCTCGTTATGCTCGATACCAATACGGCTATGCGGAAGGATATCACAACATTCTTACCCAACCATTTTAGTCATAATACAGAGTCATGCCAGTGTTACCTTGAGTGACTAGTTTTTCTATTAGCTTGCAGGTCAACGTTTACCACAATCACGCTTATTATTTAATAGAGAATGAGATGATAAAACACCGACAGATATTGGCCAATCAATTGTCAGCTTGAGTTTCATTGTTAAAACTAAACAAAATAATTTGTCCGGGTTTGAATGTTTTACTAATTCTCCTGAAAAATATTTATTGAAGTTATAATTTTCACGAACCGTCACGAAAAAGCGACACCCTGAAGTTAGCTATAGTCGCAACAGATGTCGCTAAATGTATAAAAAAAGTCACCAAGAAAGTAAAAGTAAGGACATCTACTTATGTTTGTGTGAGAACTGACAACTGTATTCACAATATTTAATTTTTTCTATTGTTAGTCTCCGTTTGTAGAAAACAAACGTAGAAAAGGCCAAAGATAAAATTTTTGGAAAAGATTTTTATCTTGTTACACCAAAGAAGTATAACTTCTAACGCGTGTACATAAGTACACACACACTTTTTTTATGAATTTTTGATAGATATTAAAATAATGATAACATAAAAACGAAAAAGAGAGGGCTTATGCAATATCGATTTGATTGTGCTGCAAATGACATCAACTGATATATGAGATTTTCATTAACAGTCATTCTCTAAATTTTTTACAGTAACTTAATGCACGCACCGCATATTTTTAGTTTTTACTTACAAGTGTTTTGTTAGATATTTAAAATTCAGTCACAAATATTCAGCATAATCTATTAGGCTGAATAATTTTAAGTTTACATGAAATTAAAGAAATTATATTATATAATGTGGTATATATATATATATTAAAATGACTACTTATTTATAATTATGCTATTTAGTCTTGTGCGTATGAAATTAAAAGACCATTTACGTTCTCTTCATTTTCTTGCAATGTAACTTAATTCTAGGTTGTTCAAAGTTTCAAGTATGTAGTTAACACGGAAGTTGTTTAAAAATAATTTACAATTTTCCTCCCGAATACGCATACAAGAAGGAGCATTAATAAAAAAAAAACAAAAGGAAATTTACTATTTCTCTATTATAGTTGTATTATGGTACTCTTGCTTCAAGGATAATATAATTTCCAATATACAAATCGTTAAGAAGCACGAGGACTCAGTACGAAGCAATAACCGCTTCATAATTTTATTTTATGGATAAAGTATTGTACCTACGAAAGCTTTATATTCGAAGAAACTATCCGGTATTGGCATGACAGGAGTTTTACCACGCAGTATGGGCGAGCGCAAGACACTCAGCCGAAATGGCAATTAGTGCAAGGGTGCCAAAGTGGCCGGACTTCTGTTTGGGCTGTTGCCTTGTATGCAATAACGCGTATCGAGCTATGCTATCCACGCTAGCTAAGTTAACCATACATGTATACATTGTTGAGACTCATATGCGTCATATGTCGTATGCCTTCATATGTGTCGCACGAACGCGTACATGATTTTGAATCTGGCAATTTTGGTTAACGCTAACTAATTAAAAAGAGAAAAAATAATTAACAGAAAAAATAAAACTCTTGGTCATGTGCACCTACTGTGCGTGTGCATGCGTTGTCATTGTATCACATTCGCAGCATGCTCGAGGGCTCCACTTCGGTGGATCGGATTTAAGTTTGAGGCAGTGCCGAGGGAAGCCGCGGTGGGTATGCGGGAGCGATGTTAAATCTACGACGGCATGATCAGTATATTCGCGGGCGTGGGCGTGAGCACGTTCTGTTTAGAGAATCCGAGGGACGTATAAGGGAGAACATACTCTTTCTCATGTATAGTTTAAATACTGACATCTTTGATTTATATCTGACCTTTCTTGGGCTTAATTTTCTTTAAAGTGCTAACGCAGGGCACAAAGTTCATATACATTATTATGTTAATAATGAAATATTAACCTATTAATATTATTACTTTAACACACGAGCAAAAGTTTTGGGCGGTTAAGATATATGGACTGTCTTATAATAGCTGGGTTCAAAGTAAATATGATACGGTCAAAAGTGAATTATTTACAATCCACTTAGAACCGGGATCAATGTAATCAATTATAAATATTTTATTCAAATATTTCAATGCTATAAGAAAAGCATTATATAAAAAAAAAAATGATACGATAAGGGACAAGATGCTGTGGGCTCGTGTAGAATTGGCAGGGCGATAAATGTAGAGATAAAGAGGTTATCAAGGCCTGGGGTGACGCTTGATCGGAGAATATGAGGCCAAGCAAATACACCTTTTCAATTCTATCAAAGTAATAATATAAGCTGTATTAATTCGAGTTTCTGATAAAATTGTTGTAGAAGTGAGTTTAAGCGATGATGGCTCAGTTGGTAGTGTGTTCGGACACAGTGTCGAAGGATGTAGGTTCGAATCCGAGCAACTGAGTCGGAGCGGAGCTTTCGGTAAAGGAAAACATCGTGATGAAACCTTAGCATGGTGGTAGGGCTTTTTCTAAGTCCGTCTGGCTAGCTATTGCTACCACCGTCAAGTTGAAAATCTGTCGCCAAGTACCTATTGGTATGTTTCGGCAGTTGCACTTGAGAGCCAGTCTCCCTCTAGGTTAAGCGTGACTTACCATCTTAGACCACATCATCATTTAATATCAGATGAGATTATGGTCAAAACGTTAACCTATAAAGTATAAAAAAAGTGAGGTGGCAGCCCTCGATAATGCATTTACCTTGAAAAGTGGTAAACAATAGTCTCTTTAGTAAGCGCGTAATCGCGTCACGTGGGTGAAAGGACTGTTACAAGGACTCGCTTTTGAGCGCGCTTATTCAAGATTAATCAGCACATTTAATGGCATAATATATTTAATTGTAACATTAGAATGTTGCGTTTGATATGGCCATTAATTTAGCTTTCCTATAAGTTGACATATGTCCTAACCGTTAATTAATACAATAATTAATACCCTCTAATTATAAATCGTTTGTGTTAAACGAAACAAATAAGCCCGTATAGATCAATTTGCAACAAACGCCATTGCTATAGAGCGTCTTATCATCACTTCTCGTAGGGTAACATTTTATGCAGACTTTAGCTTCTAACTTTTTTTTTATATAATAGGGGTAAACGAAATGTTTGTCACATGATGGTAAGTGATCACCGCCGTCCATAGACACTAGCAACACCAGGGGAGTCGCAAGTGCGTTGCCGACCTTTTAAATTTGTGGGCCTTTTGTAACTTTTATAAGTTTGTTATCAATGCTCCATTTCTATCTAAATATAATGATTGTAGGTTAAAATATTGTTCACTACAATGCAATATAGTCAGAGTCTAAGAGTTTCACTCCTTGGACACAGGATTTTTCTCGAAATAAGGCACGGATATAAAACTACGTCAGACCACGATGTTTTGTCGAATTTAAAACAAGCAAAATTCACATATGATTACACTATAAGAGGGTCGTTCACGATGTTTCCCTCTACTGTAGATTAATAGTGTTACCAATTAAAATGAGTACGCGAATTCTTAAAAGTTGATCGGTAGTGGAAGTATGAACTTCTCGAATGCTAATATCAAGTTAAGGTGTATTCGACGATTTACCTCTTCCGTGAAGACCTGCCCATACGGTGCACTGAAGATTTTGTGGACGATACAGCAGGAGCCCGTGGGATGCAAGCAGCGCAGGACCGGTCACTGTGATGACCTTAGAGGTGAGACTATGTCCAGTAATAGATGAGTATTAGTTTTATAGATGGATGGATAATGTAATATTTTTATTAATTTACTTTATACGTTATAGTTCATTTAATCAGTTGTAATATTTATGCTCATTAACGGGAACTGTGTATTTTATTGGAATGAAATTGTGCATGTTTTAATAGCAATTTTATTACACTCTTTAAGCCTACCTCTTTCTTTAGGTTAGATCAGTTTAACATTACTTAGAAAACTTCATTTAAATTGGTTGATTAGATTACAAATTGTATAGGTACCTACGTTCTAACTTCAATTTATGGTTTTATTTATTTCTGACCGATGTTGATGAAATTTTATACACATGACTATTCGGTTAAACAAATGTATATCATAACCAATAATAATGAATAAAAACACTACAATAATAGATTATTTTTGGAATATCATCACTACATATTATAAAACAAAGTCGTCCGCCGCGTCTGTCTGTCTGTCTAGATGATCGCGATAAACTCAAAAACTAATAAACGGATTTTAATGTGGTCTTCATCAATAGATAGAGTAATTCACCGGGAAGGTTTAGGCATAATTTGTCAAGATTTTTTTTTGTAAATTGGTTCTAATATAATGATAATTGTTGAAAGAATCGGTAAAAGTCAAGCCGCCTGGGTGCTTTCGTCGATAACGCTGCTTAATCCCTTCAAGATATAACAAAACAATGTATACTGAAGTATTCCTCTTTTATAGATCTACAAAAAAGTCTATGATGGCATATACCTATCTTTTTAGGATAACTAACCATATCCATCTATCTTCCAAAAATGGTCAGATATAAAGAAAAGCTGTATATAGACTGGTATATTATTAATTCTTATCAAATACAATACAGCCCCAGCCAAATAATACCTAACACTACTAACAGAAAACGTCTTCCATTCCCATTCACACAAATTTTGCAAAGATATATTTTTTATTTATCTTCTTTTTTTGAGGACGCAATATGTTGCTCTGGAGCTGGGCGCTATTGGCTGCGATGCACAATGCAGCCCATTAACGGCATCTTTTTAATGTACAACGTGGGGTTTATGTCCAATAAAATCTGACATTATTACCTCAAGCTTCTCATGCACATAAGTATATATTTTTTATTATCAGGGCAGGATAACGTCCACCAGGCCTGCTAGTTTGATAATAAACGCATGCGAAGCTGCGGGCGCAGTCAGAAGTTGTATAAGCGTAGATAAATATGATTGTTGTATTTAATAAAATAACGTCGTTGACCTTCACAATCTAGAGTAATAAAAAAAACTCTTTCTAGCGCAACAGATCTATATTTTTCATCAGGCAGTATTATGCGTGTTATTATTGCGCACTATCAAATACTTATTCCGGATATAATTACTTAGTCGTTCACATGTTATGTTTTTTATTATAATGGTATTAGTTTATAAATTCCCCAATACTAGGTAAAACCCCCTTATACGTCAGTTTATGATGTATTAATTTCTAGGAAATCCATAGCTACTTTGTTTTTCAATCATACGACGGCATTACGTGAACAATTGTAAAGCGTCAACGAGTTTTAGCATCATTTTTCCTTCAGTATTTGCTAATAGTGTTATGAATTAATATCTAAATCTATCTTCTTCTACTATATATATATGCGAAATACCACTGACTCACTCATCACGATTTCCCAGAAACTATATCTCCGATTGACTTGAAATTCACCGCAGTTAGTTTGCAACGTATACGCTCACTAAGAACGGATTATAGTTAAAACTTCTTCGAAATACATTTTTCAGCTATAATTACATATTCTCCCACAGACACCGATATTCACTTACATCACACAAACGTTGTTATAGCAAACAAAAATAATTGCACGTTACTATGGTAAATGGTTTATATTTAGGGGTGTGCAAATAATGCTCGAATCGAATTGGACCGAATAACGATGTTCTATTGAATTTCGAAAAAATAGTTTATTTAAATAAGGAAGAATTATTAAACCATTAGTTATAGGGAAAAATACAACATTTTCCACTTTTTAATAATGCAAATTAAAAAAAAAATTAACGTAAAAAAAAAAACAATAAAAGTCAAGATTTCAATGCTCTTGGAAAAGGACTATAATTTACTATGTAATTCAGTTCTACAATAATACAATTCTGTTAGTGAAAATATTTATTAAACATATACTATTCCTTTAAATTTAAATATTTTTAGCGTTACAATTTTAACTAAATTTTGATAGAAATTGCAGGGTTATTTTATTTCAAAGAACTTTCAATATTTTTGTATAACTTCATATTTTAATAGGTTTGTAGAATACTCATATTGTGCTTTGAATTTTGATCGCATACATAAATAAAAACAGTTTTAAATTTTAGCGCCCAAAGTTCGTTAATAACTAAAATTATCAACCTTTGTAAATGAGCATTTTCTAATAAAAATAAATTACATTTAACTTCTTGAATTTGTTATTTTAACTTTTTGTGACATTTTGTACGTCGCAAGCTTATATCATTCTTAAATTAATATACTACAATTGTCAAGCATCTTTAGATATTGTTAAAAAAAGCTGATTTTGAATAAAATTTTAGGCATAGGATGTAGTGATGGGTTATGAAATAAGAGTACTATATAAAGAATATTAAAAAAATGAAAAGTAATTTTCTTCAATCTCATTTTCGCGAAATTTTTAGACATAGTTTAATGTGAAGTATTCGTTAGTCCATCCAGTTTTCCTCATATAGCTTTAAATGGTGTATCCTTACCAGCCTACTCCAATTTTAGGTATCTCGGTTCATTAAAAGATAAGTTCCAGGAGTTCGGTATCCTAACTCTGCCCTCCCAATACATACTTGAAAATCTAATTTACGTCCGCAAAAACTTAGATAAGCTAGATTTCGTAAAGGACCGACATAATCTAAATACAAGAAATAATAACAAATTGGTCATTCCATGTTTTAGGCTCACCAGGACCGGATGTCAAGCCGGTTTTAATATCTAAAGGCTATTACAGGGTGGATCAATATGTGAACGACGGTGACGTCTGGAAATGACGCCCTCTCTGTGCATCCACCAAAACCGAATGTAATTATTTATAACTATGTTTTAAAAATGTGAGTTATAATATGTTAATGAAAAGATAAACCAGATCGAGTTTCTTGCCGGTTCTTCTCGATGATTGGGTTGTTTTCCGAACCGGTGGTAACTTTGACATTCATAAGTTCTCAGGGCCTAAACTGAATAAAGTATTTTCGACTTTGATTTTGATTGATCCCAAATGACGGTAGCATACACAAAGATGTGAAGAATAATATAAATGCAAGGTGGATTAAATGGCGAAAGGTATCTGGGGTAACTTGTGACCAAAGAATGCCCTTGAAACTCAAGGGATAGGTGTATAAAATTATTATATGAAACTGTCATGCTGTATGCACCTGAGTGCTGGGTTACGAAAAAGACGGTTGAGAGAACGTGGCAGAGATGCGAATGTTAGATGGGTGTGTGGTATAATTATAACCGATTAGATTAACAGTGAGTATATAAGAGGAAGTTTGAAAATAACGTCAGTGACAGAGAAGTTGAGAAGTAATAGGTTAGCATGGTAGGGTACAGATAACTACTACAAACTACACATGGTGGAGAAGCGAATGTTAAGATGTATGTGTGGTATAACTAGAATCGATAAGATTAAGAATGAGTATATAAGAGGAAGTTTGAAAATAATATCAGTGACAGAAAAGTTGAGAAGTAATAGGTTAGCATGGTAGGGTACAGATAACTACTACAAACTACACATGGTGGAGAAGCGAATGTTAAGATGTATGTGTGGTATAACTAGAATCGATAAGATTAAGAATGAGTATATAAGAGGAAGTTTGAAAATAATATCAGTGACAGAAAAGTTGAGAAGTAATAGGTTAGCATGGTATGGGTACACATAACTACTACAAACTACACATGGTAGAGAAGCGAATATTAAGATGTATGTGTGGTATAAGTAGAATCGATAAGATTAAGAATGAGTATATAAAAGGAAGTTTGAAAATAACATCAGTGACAGAGAAATTGAGAAATACCTAATAGGTTAGCGTGGTATGGGTGCACATAAATATTACAAACTACACATGGTAGAGAAGCAAATGTTAAGATGTTTTTGTGGTATAACTAGAATCGATAAGATTAAGAACGAGTATATAAGAAGAAGTTGAGAAGTGATTGTTTAGCTTGGTATGGGTAAGTGATGAAAGCCTTGTAATTATGAAAGTTAAACTAGTATGAAAGTGGACGGATGTAGGAGTAGAGGAAGAAGTCGAAGAAGGCATGGATATCTATCTATCATTATGTGAAAAATGTTATGTGTAAATACTGGGATGACATCTGACAGGGGAGAGTGGTAAAAGAAAACATGTTATGCCGACCCTACTTAGGTCAAATAATAATGCAGAAGTGATAAAGTGAACCTTTTAAAATTATCAGTAGTAAATTATATATCACTATCTTCGTACCACCACCCCGACTTCGTATGAGTTTACTAAAGAAGAAAATAAGAAGACCAAAACCTTTAAAAAAAATTACAAGTGAACGCTAATCTGACAATTCTGTCAATATTTATTGAAGATCTCTCCAAGGTCTTCTGTCTTCCTCATTAACTATTTTATGTAGATTTTTAACCGGAATTTTTCATTTCTCCGAAGGATTTCTCCAATATGTTTTGTTACATAGAAACTTTGTCCTGATAGTAACCAGTACTAGGTTAGTACAGTAGTAGGTTAGCATGGTACGGGCATATTATGAGAAGAGATAAAAGTCATGTAACAAGAAAAGTTTTGAGTTTGAAAGTGGACGGATATAGGGGTAGAGGAAGACCGAAAAAGGTGTGGATGGATTGTGTGAAAAACGATATGTGTATAAAAAGTGTGAATACTGAGATGACATCTGACAGAGGAGAGTGGAAAAGGAAAACATGTTGTGCCGACCCTACTTAGGTGGGATAAGGGTAAGATGATGTTTTGTTACATAGAAACTTTGTCCTGATAGTAACCAGTACAATAAAATAACAATGAAATAAATCGCAGCAACCGTTCTGCAGAGATGCACTTGTATACATTCGACAATTATTTTTCATGTATATATAGATTATAATATCATTAAATGAATACATATTTTAACTGCAACACAGTTATTTTGGGTAATTACCTTTGTTCATCTGATGCCTTACCAAAGAGTGTTTTTATAATAATCAATAAACAATTTCATTGTTTATTACTAGTGAAGCGAGGTCAAATACCATGTGATAATTATTTATATCTCCTTAAGCTATGTTTACAAACGTATGTGTTTACTTATCTACGCACGTAAGAAGTTATACTTCTTTAGATTATAAAATCGTTAAGTTCAGTTGATAAGGTTTTAATTAAAAAAATAATAATTAACTTTTAAAGATTTTAAAATTAATTTCCTACATATTTGTATACAGAATTAAGTAAGATAGCAAAAATACGTAGAATAAATTAATTATCAAATAATAATAATTTAGAACGTAAACAAATACAAAAAGAATACATACCGACAGTCCATCTTAAATCTATAAACCAAATCAAAATGTTTAAAATATAAAAAAAAACACTTTTATCACGAATTCTCATGATAAATTATAATTCACTACCATATATAATTTAAAATCATACACATCAGGGGAGGAGCGGAAAGCGGAATGTTATTAAGCCTCACGCGGGGGAGAGAAAAGGTTCCGGCAAATATCACATAATTTCTTCTACATACATATTTTGGTAGTTTCCACTTAAGTAATATTTAATGTTATCACTGTGATATTAGATTACGATTTAAGCAATCTCAAATATGACTCTTTACTAGGCTAGGCTTAATAAAAATAATAAAGGAAATTGTTTTTTTTTTTTACTACATCCAACGCGTTTATACTGAAAATACAAATTTAGAATGATCTCACGTGAGATTAGGTGAGAGGGGAGGGGGTCGATACCAACCTCACGACATCTCACCAGTGGAAGGAGCGGGGGATCAGACATCCTCAAAAACGCCTCGAGTAATTAATAGACGCCCCCTTATCTTCATTATATCCACTATATACTCGTATAGACGGACTCATGAGCGGCCTTAGGACAGTGCGACCACATCTGAAGTGTCATCATGGTACAATTCAAGGAAAATAGTGAACAATTAATTTTATTTTCAGCATACTTTTTTTTCTTGGTAGGGAATGGTGGAATTTTTTGTGTGAATGTCGATGCATACTTTAGTCGCTAAAAGCGTCCCTTAGGGAGCCAACTCAAAATGGCCTTTAGCGTCATTGAAATATAATGTAACTAACAAATAAATAACTACCTTTCACGGCATTCACAGAAAACCGACGTGAAGTAACAGTGCTTGCACTGTTGCGTTTCGTTCGGCCAGTGAGAGCGCCGGAGGCCCACATATTTAAAAGGCCTGCAACGCACTTGCGACTCCCTTGGTGTTGCTAGTGTCTATGGACGGTGGTGATCACTTACCATCAGGTAACCCACCTGTTCGATTGCCCTCTATAATATAAAAAAAATAAATTCAAAGACACTATCCCATAGTAAAATATTTGTTTTGTAATGTAATCATATACTTTGTTCAACCAGAATAGAGTATCATAAAGAGAAGAATACTGAATGATGTAAATTCATCATCTTCTTACGCTTATCCCACCTAAGTAGGATCGGCACAATATGTTTTCCTTTTCCATTCTCTCTTGTTAGCCGTCATCTCAGTGTTTGCACCTTTTATACACATATAATTTTTCACACAATCTAATTAAACCTTCTTCGGTCTTCATCTACTCCTATATTCGTCCACCTTCGTTGAATGATGTAAATTATTAATTATATAAAAGCACCCCACTAGCAATATTTAAATGCCTCGTACCTTATTTAGTCTGGATCTTTGTGAAATACTTATTTATTTTTAATACAAATGTGATGCAATTGTGCATACTTAATTATAATATAGTTACTATTATTAATTTTAAATAGATTAATGTTCTTACTTCTATCTTAAGTTTGGATACCGCATCGAACGACGAAGGTTCGAATCCATTAGACGAATCGGAACTTTTAGTGACAGAAAACATTATGATTGAACTGTACTATGGTGATAGGATTTGCTTCTAAACTAGCCTTCCTAGCTACAATCGTCAATTTGTAAATCTCTCGCGAAGCCCCTAGTCAAATACTCGAAAAGTAAGAAAATATTGTCACTCCGCTAACCCTTTGGACTATTTACGTCTTACTGAATACCACTGGATGGCAACGCTAACATGATGTCCAGTTATCTTCACGATATTGTACTTACTATATAGACGATAGTATTTGTTATAGTATCATCATGACGGATTGTTAACCCTCGTCTGACAACAGTCACCGTCATCTAATTGATTGTGACCTATATACATCAGAATAAAATCTTGACATCAGTACAAAATTACAGTCTTGTCTCATTTGTTCGGTACAAAACTTATAAAGTAATTTAATTATGATACATTTAGTAAATACGAAAATGATGTCCATTATGCCATCGTTTAATTAAGCTTTAGTATTGGAAGCAGCATTACACAAAATGATGACAGTACAGTGACAGCGGGTTGTAACACCACGTCGAACGGCCTGAACTAGATTGGAATTATTATTAACCTGAGCTTTATTAAACTATTAGCTGAAAAGAAAAGTTTTGAGTTTGAAAGTGGACGGGTATAGGAGTAGAGGACGATCGATGAAATGGTGTGGATGGATTGTTTGAAAACTGATTTGTGTATAAACGGTGTGAATACTGAGATGACATTTGACAGGGGAGAGTGGAAATAGAAAACATATTGTGCCGCCTACTTAGGTGGGATAAGGGTAAGATGATGATGATAGCTGCCGGAAAGGAAATCAAACCAAATCTTCCTTTTACAGTACGATCATGTAACTTTTCTTATGGACGGCCTCTTTACCCACAATTCAGCCAGTGTCATGCGGTGAGTGTGATAATCCAAGTGAAAAAGAAACAAGAAAATTTTGAAAGGAAGCTGAAAAAACTAAAATTTCTATCTAAGTTGAAAAATAACCGCATGTAAAAAAAAGGTAATGACAAAACACACTGGTTAGTAGGACAGGTATAAACGTAAATAGCACAGAAACCAGAAACCCTATTTGTATGGATGTTTTTTTTTTAGTTTAATTTGATTTAAGGAAATGAATTACCTACAAAATTAATATAAGGAGTGAAGGCGAGGGTTTTCATGCAGGAGGGTCGGGAAATTTCTGTGAGGAGGATGTCATACAGGGGAAAACGTAAGTTAGAACAACAGAAAAACATGTGACCTATGGGACCTTCGTCCAATCCACATTCACATATAGAGTGGTCTCAAGTTCTTAATTTAGCTAAGTGGACCGGTAATCAACAATGATGGAGACGTATACGACTGATCACTGGTATTATGTGTCTGCTCAGGTTTGCATCCAGGGAACACCAAGGTTTTGATGGTATGTCTGGTTGTATGCACCCATAATCTCCACCTTTGGCACTATTGGAGATCTGCCGTTCTTTGTTCCAAGCAATCGTCATTGATAGCTTTTCGTTCGAAGAAAGGTCAACTGGACTATTTTGGAAATGCTCTAAAGTCGCTATATCAATCGCATGTTTAGCGCAAGAGTCAATAATAATATTACCTGGTATACTGGAATGACCAGGTATCCAGGTAAGAATGACTTCTAGCCCAAGTTGATAAAATGGAAACTGAACGTCAAGCTGTCAATATTTCTCCAGATCTCCTTACTCTGTCTCACTTACGTCTACGTCTTACGTGAAGATATATTAATCCAAATTTTACACTTTTATGTATGAATTATCAAACATCTTCTTTCCCACAAACCTTATTCTGATAACAACTCGCACGACAGACAAAGAATTAGTGAAATAGGTGCAAACGGTTTCGCACTGATGCACTTACATACATTCGGCAATGTCCAATTGACTAGTTATTATAGTTAAGCTGTAAATATATCGCAAAGCGCTGTCTGGCAAATCAATTTCAAAGCTCTTCAATGATTTAAATATTAAACATTCGAAATGCGAATCGAACGCCAGCTTAATACACAAAAATACAAGTGGGACAAATACGTAAGAGTTTTCCAAAATGACGGTATAATAACTATATACCGCGTATTTATAAGCAAAAGAATATATTGATAACAATCGTAATGCTCGCTTGCAATAATGGCTGTGTAATGACTTGTTTTTTTTACTCAAATTGTGTATTAAATAAAAACCGTATACTAGAAAAAATGTATTCTTATTACACTTAGAAATAAAATAGTAATTGGGATATTATTTATCTTTCAGCGAAGCAAGTGGTTTACTAGTTAGTATACTATAGATATAAAATGAAGTTTAACCCCTTGGCTGGTTTTTAAATCCCACATCTCAAAATGGTGGATTGTTTTTAATTTCTTTCTTTATTCAAAATTTCATGGTTTGGTAAAATAAAAACTTCATAGAAACGAAAAATTGAATAAAAAAAAACCATTTTTGCATATAATTATAATTTTACAATAAACAATTTGTTATTTTTCAAAGTTTTGTAATAAATCAGTAATTTTTTTGAGCTCATGCTGCCAACAGTCTGTCGACCTTTGCCTCGTGAGGTCTATATTCGTTTATATGGAACTAAAACCTTTGTTGTGAACAGTCCAGGACTTAAATTTAAGGACAATAATCCCTCTCAAACGGCAATTATCACTAAAGAATAATGAACGCTCAGCGACGCAAGCAGGTGATAATAATGACTCTAAATGTTTGAATGTTTGTCTGTCCATCGCGCTTTAGCTGACTAAATGAATGAATGAAATGAACCAATGACACAAACGTCCTGAAAAATAACATAAGTTAAATTTACGCACAGCGAGACCAGTAACAACGAATGCACTCTAAAGTTGAAAGTAAGTTTAAAATAATGTTTGCACGTCAATTATACTTCAACGGCTGAATTGACTGGTGAAATTAGGTAAATGAATTGATATATCGTGGAAATAGAACACATGATACTTTTTATCAAATATTACTAAAGTTTAATTGGTATATAATGAAGGAAACGAGTGGATAACAGTTGGTGTAGTATAAAAGTAAAAGTACAGTGGATTTTATTAATAACGACCTCGGTTATAGCGACGTCAGACTTACGTCTCTTGAATTTAAAGCATACTTTCGTAAGAAACACATTGACCAATAGCAACTTCGGATATAGCGTCAATTTCAGTTATATCAACTTGTTGTTATGACCCATTTGTGACAGATTCGTACAAAATCCTTGCGCATATTGAGACTGAGTCGACAAAGACACAAAGAAAACTAAACTGTTAAGCTTTCTTATTAATATTATTAACAACTAATGTTAGTGTGTTTGTTACACTTTCGCAATTCTGCATACAAGTTTTGAGGGGCACACAAGTGGACATATATATACTCGTAGTACCTTTCATCCAGGAAAAATATTGTTCCCGAGTGACAGGTCCAATAATCTTTAACGCGAGCGAAGCCGAGGGCATAAATTACTTCCTGCTAAAGATTAAACTACGCTCAGCAAAACAAGCGTGCGCAGTTAACTTGCATAAAATAAAATTATAAATCTTTATAGTTATTAATCTGCATATCAATGTTTATAATTTTTTGCACGATCCTAGTTTTTCACTTACCTATGAAGGGATCATGATGTGGGATATCTCCAACCCACCTTTGGGAAATATTTTACTTTTTTTTTTGAGAATTTTGCACGTATTCGAGCATTTATCAGATGACTAATAATAATAAACCCTAACCAGAATAGACCGACTGTAAATTTAACCATTTCTCACTGCTTATTTGTACTGTTATAGCAAGACAACTACGCCGTAGGGCATTATAGATTGTGTTATTCTGGCAGAGTTGCGGATAAAACGACACGCAAATATAGTTTTAGCATAAGCTGTAACTGGAAATGATCTTAAATCTGAATACGATAAAATTTGAGTAAGTTCTATAAAATAAGAACGGTCATGATGTGTTAAAAACTTCTTTTAGCATCCCACGAAACTAAGTGACATGACAATTCAATAGACTCCGGCAGAAGTATAATTATCATTGTACGATAATACAAGCGTTGTCTTTTATCCATTAAATAGGTATATAAGTTACATAACACTGAAGTCATTAAGCGATTAGTAATCAAATTTAATATAAAATGTTACCTAAAAAAGACGATTGGAATCAACCCTTGTTTCTTTGGAACAAATGAATATACTATAGATCTGGCAATACAATTTTATTATATTTTCAAGAAATGACAGCAGCTTACCCGACTGTTATTTAGACGACAATTTACCGACAACATTATCGTTATTTCGTTATATTCATTATTCATAATTTTTCTAATAAATTTTCGTGTATACACGGTAAAGTTTCGAAACTTTAAAATATGTATATAAAATAATATAGCTATATATATATATATATATACTAGTCGGCTTTTAAAACATCATCGAAGAAATTTAAACTTGTATATAAATTACAAAACTCAATTTATACAATAAAATCATCAAAAACATTAATATTTTGAGCGTTAAAATGACCGAGAGTTAGTTATCTTAAGAGATTACTTCAGATAATGAGCAATGAATTGTACGGCAAATAATATATATATATACACATAATAAATAAGCGTTTCATACACTTCGTAAAACCCACATATTAGTACCAAGAGAGTACATATTGCATAACTATAGACATATAATAAATGCTTTTACCTATTCCTCTATATTAATACATTATCTCTACATGAAAGTTGTCGATGTATAATTAGATTCAGCTACACCAATTAATACAATTATCTATGCGTATATATATATAAAAGAACAACTGACAGACTGACATGCGACTGTAAAAAATTGCATACCTTTTACACTGTAGGTGAGTATTAAGGATTTTTGGAAATTCAACCCCTAAGGTGGTAACAAAATGGGATGACAATGTGTATGGACATCCGTCAATTATTAGCCATTCTTTTATATAGACATAAAATTTAAAAATCGACGATTACTGTATATAGAAAGCGCGTACGAAGCCGCGGGAGATTGCTACTTTATATTAAACTATCGAATATGAATTATCTCGGTATATATAATTCAATACACTTAGTACATCGGTATATTGTTATGTATATGAGTAAGGCCGCCAAAATTGCCAATTTTGACACAAAAATAACATATGTATTTGTTTATGTTACAATAACATCCATGTAACAACGAAAGTAGCCCAATTTTTTTGGGTAAAGTTTGCTTCATACAGAAATGTATGAAAATCGTAACACAAAAACAAAAAAAAAATAGTATTATATTCTGTAAACAATATTAAAACCTTTAATATTTATTTTTTTCGCAACATAATTACTTATAATTTGAATTAGTTGCATTATTATATCGAATGTGGTTTTAACGTTGGATTTATCAAAGTAAAAAAAAAAAAAACTGAAATATTAATCTTAATTATAAAATTTAATGTCAATGAACGATGCTATATTTTTGCCTAAAGTTGGGAATCCTAACTAGAATGTCAGTTTTTATTTTTAATAAATAAACTTGTTAAGTACAGTCCGCGTCCAACATATTGGCCGCTCCGAATATAGCTTCAAGTTCCATCTTGTACAGTCAAGGGGTTAATACGAAACAAATCAAATATTATTATAGGAATTTAATATTTGCATTTATTAATCCTTAACTTGTCTCGCTTTGGACGTACATTACAATATGTTTTAATTAATTATGATTCAAATAGATATTTTATTATTATTTTAAGTAAAAGGGATGTATGTGGCACTATAAACATATTAACGTTGCTAATTTCAGATTTTTTATATGTGGAATGTTGATATGACTTGGTAAGTCTTGTAGACGGGCTCAAGTGGGGATGAGATACTTGTACCTCGGAACCGCAGGGGGTGGACCCACAGGCGAATACAGTTCCCTCGTGGAGCCTTAGCCTGCCTCCCAAGACCGTCAATGCGTGGTGAAGAGCCACATCCTACACGAGGTGACCCTGTCTAGCAGAACACTACGGATCTAGGCTAGAGAGCCGATAAACACTCCTGGGGCTCGGTTCCAGAACCGGGTCGGAGCGTATATCCCGGCAGACGGCGCCTCTCGCAGTATCCCTCTGCCTATCAGAGGGGACAGGGGATGGGGTAAGGACGGGCCTTCTTTGGTTCGCCCGTCAGAGGGTGGAGGGAGAAAACCTCCTTAAAAAGTTACCATGGGACAAAACCACGTCAAAAAGTTACGGAGGGTAGTGCCTTCGAGCGGCGGAAGGGAGGAAACCTCGGTAAAAAGTCACCGTGGGAGAAAACCACGTTAAAAAGTAACAGACGAGTGTGCCTTCGGGCGGTGGGAAGGAATAAACCTCGGTAAAATGTCACCGTGGGAGAAAACCACGTTAAAAAGTTACGGGTGTTAAGGAGACAACCTCGTTAAAAAACAGACGGGAGGCCTTCGGGCGGAGGGAGGCTAGAAAACCTCATTAAAAAGTTACCGTGGGAGGAAACCACGTTAAAAAGTGACAGAAGGACGGCCTTTGGGCGGAGGGAGAGGGAGAAAACCTCATGAAAAAGTTACCGTGGGATGAAACCACGTTAAAAAGTGACAGAGGGGAGGCCTTCGGACGGAGGGAGAGGGAGAAAACCTCATTAAAAAGTTCCTGTGGGAGGAAACAACATTAAAAAGTGACAGAGGGGTGGTCTTCGGGCGGAGGGAGAGGGAGAAAACCTCGTTAAAAAGTCACCGTGGTAGAAACCCACGTAAAAAAGTTACAGGTGGTGGTGGTTGGAGGGGGGTGACCCCTTGATTGCCAAACCGGACCAAGGAGGGAAGGGGCTGGGGACCTGACTTTTCATTGCACATTGGTTCGGTAGACGGGTAGGCAGCTTGACCGGGCTGTCGTCGCGGTCAGGGCGTTCGCGCTGGGCATTGTCGCCGGGGTGGCATGGTGCTTGCTTGTTCGATCCTGTGCCACTCCATAGCGCGGCAGACGGTATCTTGTGGGTTTTTTTAGTCAGTAAGAGCCTGACACCCCACAGCTCCCCAGGGCATACATACATACTTGAAAATCTAATGTACGTCCGCAAAAACTTAGATAAGCTAGATTTCGTAAAGTCCAGGGCTGTGGGTGTCCAATGAAGGATTTCTTCCCACATTAAAAAAAAAGTCTTGTAGACTCTTTGCATGGATTTTGTATGGACTATTTACAAAGAATTAGTGATAATAATGACCAGACAATAATAAGTTCATTATGACTGGATTAATAAAATAAAAGAAAAAGTAGGAATGAACAATAGTAGCTGAATAATAAAGTTAATACATAAAGCTACAATAATAACAATACTGCCACATTAATGTCAGTCATTGTGTCATTGTGTAACTATTATGCATACCACTACAATAATGTCATAGTTTATAAATACTTGCGTAGTAAGTAATTAATTCGTAATAAGCATATATTTACATTGGAGCAACGCTTTCCATGGAAATATCATTTTCCATAGCCGATGTGCCTTTTAATAATAACTACCAATAATAACAAATATCAACGAGTAACGACAAAGAGAAATAATAATGAAAATAATAAATATCAACAAGAACAACGAAATAATTAAAAATAGCAGTATATGTAATTGGAAACAACGAAACTGTTCTGAATGCGACTGTACGGCAACTAGCACGTACACTAAAACACGTGTCGAAATGGATGCAATAGGGGGTGAGGAAAGCACGCGGGCGAGCGCCGCTCCGCCGTCACTTCGTCTGCCGTTCCTCTGACGCCAAAAATTCACGTTCTGCGCATTTACTTCACAGCGGTCAAAAAGTTTGACAGCGGACTATACAGTTTATGATTAGAAAAAGCTAACGAATTAATGACTTACGCAGATTCCAGCCACCAGGAGAGTTATAACGTTTGAGTTTCTCTTTAAATTCATGTTGTAATTTTAATATTACTTGCTACAGGCAAAAAAGGTAGATAATTTTGGCGACCTTAGACATTAAATAAACAAAATCGATAATTATTACTGTATAGAAAAACACGTACGAAGCCGCGGGAGATTGCTACTATATATTAAAGTATCGAATATGAGATATATCTTGACATGTATTATTGAAAACGCTTACTACATCGGTATATTGTTATGCTTATTGAAATGGATTAATTGTATGAGTCGACAGCTCAGAAAAGGGGTTTCTTGTGCTTTCGTCTGAAAAGATTTTTCAAATATTCTAGTCGTCAGTCTTTTTTTTTATGCCGTTTGCTGCTTTCAGCTTTTGCTACGAACGGTTCTATAATGTCCGTCGGTTCGTCCGGCACTTGTGCTCGCCTCGATTCGATTATCTCTCGCTCCGGTGCCTTTTCCAGTTTCAAGTTTACCAGATTCCTTATTATATACTGTTATTTCGGGTTCAATTGTGTATTGCCCCGTTTTAAGTATCTCTTCGGAGTTTGCTTCACCGTATTCTTCTTCCTCTTCTTCGTATGCTACTGTATTATTCTCAGTATCAGGTTTTGTATTTATGTTTATCACGTTATGTTCTGGTACTGGTGGTTTTAATTCAATTTTATTGACAGAAATACGCCACTCATCGACAATCAAGAGATGTTTGCTCAGATCCCAACCTGGAAGTATATGACGATGCTTTTACAATACCATTTTTTTAGTATGCTATCTCTTTCGCGCAAGTACCTCTACAAGTTATCAGTATATTTAAAACAAAAAATAGTGTATACCGATTCTCTCGGTTCCAGGTAATAACTATGCCAAATTACATTACGATTAGTTTAGAAGATTAATCACGAACAAATAACAAACATATAATTATCATGTGAATAAAAAATGAGAATAAACTAGGAATTCTTAAAGTATAATGGAAAATAACAGAATTTTACCTATATATGCCATAGCTTCTCTTATTCTGTCCCATTGTTTACGTACTAGATTATCCAGGTACCTCAACAGTTCGAGAGATGGATTGAATGTATACCCATTGATGGTAGTCTGATTATCTCTAATTTCTCTAGTCCAATCAGCTGTTTGCAGAGAATAACATAGCTGAGCAAAAGGACTATCATTTGTATTGTATATTGCCTGAAATACATAAGTTAATTGAAGTTACACTTCTTTTAGCGCGTTTGGTAAAAATGATGAGGGTGAATTTTCACGATGCGCGCGCACATCGACACCTAAAAGCGACACCATGAAGTTGGTTGTTAATTGTCTGACAAGTTTTCGTGAGAACTGATAACTATATTATTCATATACATATAACTCTATAACACGTGTTTTATATCAGTGGTGATAAAAAATAAATTCATACAAGAGTGATTTTAAATGATATTTGGTGGTGGGTGATAATTGATTGTGAGTATTCAAACTGTTTTTTTTTTAATATTATAAACATTTTACAGTGGCTGTACAGATTTGAGGTTAACAATTGTCGGTACTCGGTATGTATTCTTTTTATTTGAGTTTATTACTTAAATATTATAATTAATTGTTATTTGACAAATAGTTTATTCTACTTACTTTTGGTATCTGACTTATTCTATATACAGATATAAGGAAAATTAATTATATTTTTTTAATTAATACATTATTTTAGACAAATATGCAATAAATAAGGCTTACCAAGGGTTCTCCATTTATGGCACTGGTAAATATGGACAGTAATACAGCGTGAAAATATGCGCATAATAGATTGTCTGTAGATGCCCCTTCCTTTATAAACACATACATTTTTCTGTTATATATATTTGGCAGTAACATGTAATTTCTTTCATCATAAATTTCTCTAATATTTTGAAGTGATACAGCATTAGGATAAAGATGGATCAAATTTTTCATCGAATGTCCCATTTTTATTTGGAATCCACATAACTTCAAGTCTGAAAAATTTATATTCAACATAATAATAACTTAAAGACAAATCAATTGTAGAGAAAATTAAAAATTTTGTAACTTGACAAATATTTTTACCTAATAAATATGGTCCCAAATGATAGAATATGATTGGTTCTTTTCGATTTATCTCACACGGGGTTGCGATTATTTCATTCTTTAGATAAATATCAATAAGTTGTAAGAATCTTGGTTCGTTTAATGTTCGCAAGCATACAGCTCTCACTGCCAGATAATTAAACGCTATATGCAATACCATCATAAGTAGAAATACAATTAAAGAATTTCTGAAACAATTAAAAATTGCATTTTTTTTAAATCAATAAAATACCTTACTTATTTTACTTTATTGCAAAGTAACGACACTGCTTAGACACAGTGCAATCTAAAAACAACAGTGAACTCTGATCGAATTCACACACATACATCGCTGTCAGTCGTTCTGCAAGCCTTTCCACAACTACACTATCGATACTTTAGCTGTTACCTAAAACCCAATAACCCCTTAAAAGAGCTATTATGCATGGTCTACCAAAATAGTGGTAATAATCCAGTCATGTTACATATACTCTAGCACCCTGCTTGGTTACTTTAAATAAATCAGCATGATCCTGAACGTGACACGCCACAGAATGTGACATTCTAATAAGAAATGTTAAGTTTAATATATGGTGGTTCGTGATTCAGCCATACATGATTACCAATAATAACCATTCAGCAATTTAATATTTAATAAAGTACACCCAGGAAGAAACCCAATATTCACACAAGGGCCTACATAAAATAAATCTTTATCAAACAAATATGGTAGAAAGGTTCATTTTCATTCTTATTGCGAACTATCTTCGTCTCGAACTTTATAGAATCATTCGAGTAATGACGTCCACCTTCCAGAGTTTTCCACCTTCTTTACTGAAAGGTATATAAAGCGCACCGTGATGCGGCCGAGCAGGTAGCCCGGTGAAACTGTAAACTGGCCTTGCCAGGTCAACAGTGTAGTCAGTTCGAAAAAAAAAAATCCGAGCTGAGTTTTATTCTAAGCATCGGAGAAAATACGATGAGACATAAAGAAACGAAAGGACTGCGACTACGGCGTTATAAGGTGGAAGTGTTACAGTAGTATATTTTTTTGTTTTTTCTGTACGAGTACAAAATAGATTTATTTTGTCACATAAGGACATTTGATTTAGCTACAGTCGTCACAGATTACTTGTAATATCATTTTGTAAAGTGACATAACTATTCATAAAATATTGTTCAGTGTTTATGTTAATAACTTATTACTAGTTTAATAATAAAATCCTGTATATCGGGCAATACAATGCATACCGTTTAATGTAAAACATATGTACAAAATCTTACCCAAAAAGTGTAATTATGAGTAAAGCAGTGAACGAAGCAAAGAGATTCACAGCAGTTTCTTGAGCTGCATCTTTAGCTGATACGTCAGCCATATTTCCGCGCACAGCATGGTGTTGTGTCATAGCTGCTCTAGTAGCTCCACCTAAAAATTATGAAATAATTTATTCCAAATCCCTGCCCATTTCTCAACTCAGATGATATATAAGGATTTAGATAAACAAAAATAGGAATAGCATATATTGTATGGTATGTTAATTCAATTAGAAGTATCCATAGTTGAATTTAATATATGTAGGAACAGGGCTTCAGCTACAATTTAAAATCACATGGCCTGTACACAAGTATGTTACTTATGTAACACAAAATTATTTAACAATTAGAAAGGTCAAAATTAAAGTTTTATAATTAAAGTTAAAATTAAAGTAGTTAGTTTTTTTTTCACTTCACATCACGAATATTTTAGTATACATATTTTACAAGTCAATATGAACAAAATGTATGTACATTGTTACATTATTATAGTTAAAATTATTTAAATGTTTTGTTAGTAATAATCCGTTTTTTTTTTCTGCATAAACATTAACGGTTAAAGAAGGCTAATACTGCCAACCTTCCTCAATTATTTGTTCCAAGTAGAAAATAAAAGAACTGTAAGAATATACACAATTAGCAACCTAATAATAAATTTGGTGATAAATATTAATATATATGTATATAGTGGTAAATTTAATAAGTAGCAAATACCTGCAACTCCAACTATAGCTTTCATTACGGTGCTTATGCATAATACAGATGTTGTGTAGTTTTTAAAAAGTGGTAAAGCTATTTCTATACACATTGCTGCATCATTGAGAGTATCAGCGTACAGTCTCCATTTTTTGCTATACGCATCCAGATATGTACTGAAAATATTAATTGTCATTTGGTAGTGCGAACCATAATTTTTCAATTTCATAAGCATCATTAATATGACATTAATCAAATGATAAATGAAATTAAAAAAAGAAGTTGAATCATAATACTCGTAAAGTATGTAGCATGTGCATAGAAGATAATGTTAGTAAATAGTTTCTTGTCTTCTACCTTAAGTATCTTAAAATATTGTATTTATCAATAAATATGAGGAGCACATATAACATGTGTATTCTAAGTCTGCAGGTTCGAGCCCTAGTATTTACTAATAGATTATTAGTGAATTCAATTGCTGATACAATTGGATGATGGTGAATGATGGAAAACATACGTGAGAAATATACGAAACTTGATTTCTCATAGTTTGTGCTGGGGTCAACACTGTGGGCTGGTGTATTGATAGTAACTGTGCCTTCTCTAGGAAATAAGCCATTATTCAGCAGTGAGACACTTACAGACTGGTATTGTTTTATATATGACAAACACAGTACAACATAGTTACACACAATAATAATTCATTAATTACTTAACAATACTATCTAAGCGGCAGTTAAAAACCAGTGTGGTTTATTTTTAGCATATATATATATAAAGTTCCGTAAAGCGCAAAGATTTAAAAACAGCTTGTTAATAAATAAAACTTTAGCTTAATTTAAGTCTGATGATAATTGAGTCTCTTATTAAGGTGCAAAGCCTGTGGTGAATGTCAAGTTCAGTAACAGAAGTGAATTTATACAAGTCATTTTGTGGTTAAACTAAGATGCTATAACTGTTCAGTTATCTTGTGAATATATTTGGGTTAAATAGATTACCCATGAGTGAAGGCGAATAGTATTTTCCCCAAATGACCACAGCCGTCCTTGATAACCCATGTTACAGTTGCTGCTAATGGTGTTGCATTGGTGTCGCCCACTCCTACACTTCTAAAGACTTCTTGAGTTGCCAATATGCCTGTGAGGAATTTTTCACATATAAAAATACTAATATTCAGTTGGCTGGCCGATTTTGCTTTAAAAACATTTTGTTGATTGTGACAGTTGGATACCACATTGTGAGGTGCGATTTGAAGTTATATAATGTATTATAAAAGTCTAATGCCCGGTTTCTGAAGCATTTTTAACTGTAGTTTATCTGTTTAATAGCGCTATCGGTTCGATAACTTGTCAAATTGGGTTTCTGAACACACAATGACACGAGAAATGTCAGTCTATGTATCATTCTGTATTCAGAAACGCATTGACAGTTAAACGCCGCTTGTCTTATGGATGACGGCTTCAGAAACCGGGCATAAGTAAAGGATTAGGACTTTTGCTTATTTTCTTCAAAATAAAGAATATTTGACTATCATCACTATTGATAAATCAAAGTTCAACTTCAAAATTCTTTCAAATTAATTCAAAAGTCAAAAGTTCAAAATTGATTGATTGTGTGTGTATTAATTAATATCTTTATCACAAAAGGCTGAAGTTGAGATTATATAGAGCATAAAAAGCTTACAATGTAGTTGACCTATAGGAATCCGATAAATATTTTACATCGCTGTTAATGAAAGATGTATTACATACTAAAATATATATATATAAGTGATTCTAAAGATATTATGGACTAATAAATTGATGAAGCCAGAAAATATACATCAATTTTCTTTTGTTGTAGATCGATAAAAACAAGATTAAAGTAACTATTTTGGCAGCATTTTGATTACGAAAACTCATGAGCGGGGCGAATAGTCTGTTCAAACATGCATTAACAAATGTTTGCCGAAATAAGTGTACATGTCATAAGCTTGTCAGATTACAAGGGACACCTGATTAGGCAGAGGCTGGGGGCATACTGTATGTTCAAAGCATGCATGAAAAGTGTCAAAATATGCAACATTAAATAATGACGATTCGTGATGGCGAGTTTTTGTCAATTTTCATTAATCTAGCACCTTAGGAGGAGTCGACTATAAAGAATAAAACAGGTTGCATAAAAATGCTGGACTTCTTTCCACCACAACACCATGAATTTTATAATAATCTGTTGAAGTGCCCTTCCATTAGCAATGTATTATTCAATTGTCCAATTTTTTTAGCATCCCTATCTTAAAAGACATTTCTTTATTTAATGTTTTCTTTTATTACATTTCATTATAGGTAAATTTTTCAAATAAGTCATTTTCAATTCATATTTTACATCACAATAGAAATGTCATTTCAAATTTATTGATATTGGTAAAGAAATGTATTTAAAGAAGTATTTCAAACAAAATCAATATTATATCAAAGTAATATATTTTTCATTTTTATAAAAATAATCATAAATAAACCAGTAAAACTTCATTGTTACAATACAAGAAATATTAGACAATACGATAACTAGCATAAATGACAAGAAGCAATGAAAATTTGCAATGTGCGATCTCAATGTGCAGGTCAGAGAGGGTGGAGTTGCTCCTTTCAGACTTGCCACTACTGTGGAGTTATGACCATTTCAGACATTGGAACATCATAGCAAATACGAGGATCAATATAAAAGAAATAAAACTCAAAAAAGTATACCAGTTGATTAAAACTACTTATAAAATTATTGACCATAGCCAGCAACCTAAAATGAGGAAGTGTGAATGTTTTTTTAATTTCATTTGGCACTTACTCACTTTAGGTTTTCCACCCTTTACTTGAGAATATACCTTTTGGCCAATTGTTGTCATTAAGTGAACAGCTTAAACTAGTGTCAAGCCTCAAGCTCTGATTAGCAAAAATTTTTGAATAAAAGGTGAACATTTGTAGGAAAAATATACAATAATTGGTGAGAATATGCATAACATGTACTACAAATAAACCTGTCTTATTACTAATTATCTCTTTATTATATCAAAATAATTTCATTTATAATAATAATAATTTTCTTTTACATAAATTGATACCTGTTATAGTACTACAAAAAGCTTGCGCAGTATCCCATACTTGATAAGCTATATAGTCCCCACTAACGCTGTTTGGATAACCGTGCGGAAGAAAAATCTTAGCGAACCAATCGCCGATGCTGCTCATCTTTTTTTCATCTAATACAACGACTGCTTTCTGTTCTGTGAAGAAAATCGATAATCACAGCAAAAATGGATTGCAAGTAAGGCCATATGGACAAACGAAATACGCCTACCTGGAGGATTCACATAAATGATTTCATGAGTGTTAGATTCGTACTTTTCTTTGAGCAAAATTTCACCATCCTGAATATTATGCATGGTTAAAAGTTTAATATTTAAAATTCCGTAAGCAATTTTTTTATATTACATTGTTTTACTCAGTGAATAACAAAAAGCTCAATTTCCATGTTTTTAGTTTTCACCACTGAACACGTCACACATTTGCCACTTAAGACAAAGGTTGCCAGTTAATATAATTTATTTTTATTACGTTCCAAAAATTATACAAATCTAAATAATTAATTGATTGATTAATAAGCAATGATTAATAAACATTAAATCTCATGTATCTTTATAACTTTAGTAAGCTTAATGAAATAATTTAATTTAAAAGTGAATGAAAGAATGCTTTATACTTAAATTCGTTGTTTTATTTCCCAACCATACTAGTAATGGAATAATCAAATACAAGTTTCGTATCCGATTGCTCAAATAATATATTTTCTCAACGTCACTTTATTTACACAATATGGGTAATCGCCCTTTGCCACGATATAATAAATGGCTTATTTGGTACCGACTTCACTAATTCACAATATGACCCTGTCACGTGCTTATTAGCTAGAGAAGCATGAATCGCTTTCGCATTCTTCCGCAATTTTCTACATGCAACTCCTCAAAGGAGGCTCGTAGTATTGTATTCTCTTTTAATCACAACGATTAGAATAACTTTGATCATTTAGCAACATGCATACATACACCAATTATAAAAGCAAATAATTCATAAAGTACGTACAACCATTTGCTTGTAGTGCGCAATCGCTCAAAAATAACTGCCCAGACGGTTACCAAACCACATATATTTGTATATATAATTATGACTGTTGGATAGCGTTCGTTCTAATGCAATTTTCAATAATTTAAGTATTTCGTAATTCGGAAGTAGAAACATTTGCAATTCTTGCACAATGTTTCGCTTCATTGTTCGCACACGCCTATCACATTCTACACTCGAGATGATCATGAAAAAAATCTGTAATAATATCTGGTAGTGGTAAAAACACTCCTGCAAGTGGTACATTTGTCCTTGGATCTGCAATGATTTGAGAAATTGTAAAATAATTTCTTGTATAAGATTATTGTCATGTTTTAAGAGATGAGATGCTTTTTCAAACATGTCCCCATATGGGATGGTTCTCCTTACCTCTACACTCCATAATTATAGAGCCAAAAGTATGGAGTGTAGAGGTAAGGAAAACCATCTCATATGGGGGTATATATTGATAAAGCGTTGCAACTCTAAGCACTAAATAACAGTTCCGAAACGCTTCCAAGAGTATGGTTAGTCCAATGCAATTTTGTAAATATAAATTAAAATAGCTACTGTCACAAAACTTGGAGAGTGACAGAATTTTTGTGAACTGTTATATAATACGTTTAGTGATTTTAGAGTGTGCACAGTTATAAAACTTTTTAACCCCTGGACTGTAAAGGAATGTAGACTTCATATGACACAGGTCAACAGATTTTTGGCAGCATAAGCTTAAAAAATATCTGATTTATTAGAATACTTTAAAAAATAACAAGTGATGTACTCTAAAATTATAATTTTTATGTCAAATTCCTATTTACATTACTTTTTCATTTGTACGAACTTTTTTTACTAAACCACGTCACTCACAATGTACGATATTGTGATATTAAATAAATAAAAATTAAAAACATAATCAGCCATTTCGAGATCTGAATCTTAAAAAATCAGGCGAGGGGTCAATATTATCGAACAATAATAAACCCTATTACTACTGTAACGCCACCATAATGGTGCACATTTTGATAGACACTGTTATATACATATAGATGGTTCTCCTTACTTCGACCTCTACACTCCATGACTATAATCACAGAGTACTTTATAATACAGGTATAACAAATGATGTACAATTACAAGCCCCAACTTATTATTTTCGTGTACTTCCTCTATTTAGCTCTTATGATTCTCTTCTTCTTTCTCCAGAGATTTGCTTTTCTCTTGGCATTGAAAAATCTGATTTTAATGCCAATGCAAATTTTAATCGCAATGTCAATAGTAAATGGCCTATCTGGTATTAAATATATACAGATGCATCTAAACACTCCAATGGGTGTGTTGGTGTTGGAGTGTATCACAAACAGTACAACATAGTTCAGAAAATTTAATTACCTCCAGAATCATCGGTCTTTACCGGTGAATGTTTTGGACTACTAAAAGCTCTTGAATATGTACTGTCTTTCAAACTCAAGTAAACCGTAGTATTTACTGATTCCTTAAGTGCATTACAGAGCTTGACAAAATTTTCACTAAAACAAACCCTTTTTTTTCATATAATATTTGAATGTAAGAAAAAGCTGTTGCCCTGCCAATTACACAACTATTATATACTATTATTACTTTTATTATTTATTACTATTATTATTTTTTAATGTATCATTTTGTTGGGTACCTAGTCATTTTGGCATCTCTGGAAATGTAAAAGCTGACAGTTTAGCCAACAGTGCTACTGTGACCAGTGACGTATACCCGTACAAGAATTTTAGCCATGATTTTGCTGCTTTGCTCGGCATATATCTCCACAAATCATAGAATATGTGTTGGGAAGAGAGCGGCCGGATCAAGGGTCGGTTCTTGTATGCTATACAGTCTTTCGTTCCCAGGAAGCTATGGCTTGCCAAATTGTTGTTTGGGAAAACCGCCACTTCTACTATAATTCGTATGCGTCTGGGACATAACAGCCTTCCAGTTCATTTGTACAAACTTTGTATCGTAACTAGTACCGCCTGTGAGTGTGGCACGAGCTATTCTGACCTGAATCATGTTTTCCTTTCTTGTCCTAAATATAAACATTCTTCCTTATATACTTCTTTAGTATCACTCTCTGTTCCACTTCCTACTAATATTTCTTTACTTCTTCGAGATTTTAATCCCTTGTATATAATATTATAAGTACGTTTATTGTAAATAATAACATTAAATTATAATTTTCTTTTCTTTTCCCCTTATGTAATTATTCTGATTTCTTTATAAATTTAATTCGTTTTTAAACATTTATGTTATGTCTCGATTAGTTTCCTTTGTTTTTATTATTCATAAAATGTAAATAATTAAAACGGTGAATTATAAAAACTTATTACTTGACGTTGGCTAATGCACAAACCGTCCCGGAGGCAAAAAATAAAGAAGAAGAACAAATGATATGTTATGTAGTCTGTGGAGTGCTAATTAATATAGTATATACTGTATATTATAGGACCTAATTACTGTTGTATTATGTTTTTGTATATACTATTTATGATGTACGTCTAATACTATAATAAATGAATAAAGAATAATATAATTAGTATATCATGTTTTAGAGATTTAAAATAATATAAATCGGCTTATAAAAGTAATACTTTTGTAATTATGACCACGGTAAGTGACAATATAGTCAATGGATAAAAGACAATATTTAGAAGTCGGAAAATGGCTTCGAACAGTATAGGTAATGAAGTGAGGGCCAATAATTTAGGAGTAAAAGTCAAAGGTGATTTGGGTGATTTTCAAATAGTTGAAGAGGGTACCGAGAATGACGATGGAGACACATCTAATATAAGTTCAAGGACAGTTAGCGAGTTGTCGAACATTCCCTCGAATCTCATTCGACCATCGAGTACCCCATCGTATGACAGTGTCATAGTTAAAGATTCTAAGAACGTTCAGTTTGGGAACAATACATATTTCAATGGACCCATTACTATCAAGCAAGTCATTCAAAATAACACTGCTCATGATAACTCAGCCTACAGTAAAACGGAAAACGAAGACTTAACACCTCAAGATAAACAAGAAAGTGATCTGAGAGAAAAAACAAGTAAGTAACATTAAGTATGACTAGTATATGAGAAGTTACCAGGATGACTACACTTTGGTAGAAATAATCTCAGTCCTGTATGAATTAACGTGAGTTGACTTGTGTATGACCACACTGGATTCTTCTGAAAATTACAATTAAGTTCCATATTTCCATTTTCTTATTTCGTTTCAACATCCTTGTTATATATACATATGTATATATATAATGTTTTTTTTATTAGCATGTTACTGCATCAATTGACTGAATAACAATGATCATATGAACACAAAAAATACTGTTACATGGCTTCATTCTGAAGTTACTTATTTTTGTTTTTTGAACTTACTAAGCTATTGGCTTGATGAGCCTTCACAATTTTACTGGACTACAAGTTTTACATTTTGGAATCAATCAGGGTATAATACAACAATTCATATACATACATATAAGGTTGGTTCAGTGGTTTAAGCTACTACTTCTCTGCTGGTGGTGTGTAGTTTGTTGTGGGTTCAAATAGCACATAGGATAATTATCTGTGTGATACACAAATATGAATGTTATGAATTTTGATGTACTTTGTATCCATTAATTGTGTGTGTTTGTGAAGTCTGCCATGACACAGGGCTGGATAACAAGGACAGGAGATGCCTTTTTTTTAACAAAACCTGACCAAAACCAAAACTAATAATACTTTTTGAAATAAAATGAGCAAGTGCATAACTTGATATTAAAGTTAAAAGAAATATAAAACTCTGTTAAATGCTGTTACTGTATTATACTAACAAATGTCGATATATTTTAATATTATACTGAAAATAAGAGATTATATGATATTATGAAAATATTATATATTATAATGACAAATTAAAAAAGTCAATATTTCTTACTAATATATTATTTTTTAACAGTGAATGTGGGTCAAGGAACCATATTTACATATTTACAAAACAACTAATACCCAGAAAGTTCTTTTGCAATTGATTCTGAAATTTAATTTGAAAACCTAGCAGCTTACTATTGACTAGTAAAAATACTTTTAAATAAAAACTAAAGGTCACCATATGTGCTAATCATAAGTGTAAACAAGAAATAAGAAAGCTTTGGATGATATCAGCATTGAGTACTTATAAGAAAGAGTACATATACCCGTGTTCGGCATTAATTCTGAAGTCTCTATAAAACAAATTAAATTTTTTTATATTATAGAGGGCAAACGAACAGGTTGGTCACCTGATGGTAAGTGATCACCGCCGTCCATAGATACTAGCAACACCAGGGGAGTCGCGTGTGCGTTGCCGGCCTTAATATATGTGGGCCTCCGGCGCTCTCACTGACCGAACGAAACGCAACAGTGCAAGCACTGTTACTTCACGTCGGTTTTCTGTGAGAGGGTGGTACTACCCCGGGCGAACCGACCCATTCATGCTGAAACCAGTGATAGCTTCAGCGTAGCTCTTCCACCTACAAAAAATTTCTTAATGAAGTATGCATTTAATCCAGCACACATAATTATATGTAGTTGTCTCTGTACATCTTATTAATCATAGTCATATCAATTTTATAGTCTCAGCCTTCTTTATAATATATTTTTAAAAATTTACAGTTCAGAAGAAGTTAAAAATTCGCACTTGGCACAAAGTGACTTGTTCAGCAGCATGTGTTGTAATAATAGGAGGGATATGTGCAGTAATTTCTGTATTGCTAATATATCATAGTAATGATGACAATTCATCTAATACTGAAGAGGACTCATCATGTAAGTCACTATAAATGTATCTAAATGTGTACTGTGCTCTAAATACTATAGAATAATTTAACTCCTTTCAAATTGTCACATTTCCAATGGAATTAAAGGAATTATTAATAAAATAGAATAGGTTTAAAATTATTTTAATTACAGATTAGTCTATAAAATTATATACTAAAAAAAAACCTATTCATTACATTTGTAATTTTTTTTTGTTACAACATATAGAGACTTATATTAGTCTTTTTCACTTCATTTCTTCTCATATACATTTTGGTAAATTATAATAAAGTAATTTTTTTTTTGGAACTGTCTCCACTGTTGACCTGGCAAGGCCTCTACAGTTTCACTTGTCTACTAATAAAGTAAAAAATAATGTGTCTCAGTATCTAATAGTTCTATAGAGTTTGTAACAAATTGCTCATAAATTTCTATGCATACAATTTTACAATTATCAAGTTTTTAATTATTTAATTTATAAAATAGCTATTCTGTATGAGTATAGATTACTATACCCATCTCTTCTAAGACAATGGTCACATACAATGCGGCAATTGGAAGACTATTTAGACAGGATACCGTATTAATGCTTATCAAATTGAATACATTAGTTACCTTAAGCATTTCATCCCACATAAATACATATTTCTTATTATCAGGCCAGGGACAACGTCCACAGGGCCTGCTAGTTGATAATATAAAATAGACTACACTAAACTTTAACCATAACTCGACCTAAACATAACTGTATAGAATTACTGTGTCCTTGTTGTTATTTCAGATAATTCAACGGTGATGGTTTCCAATCATGGATTTATTAATATAATATTTGTTTTGATTGTTACATTAACGCTATTAACACTCTCATCAGTATTTTACTTCTTGCCATTCGAAACAGTGGACTATATAAACGAAGGTATAGTTATTTTGTGGACATTAACACTCCTATTTTATAAACAATATATACATTGTAATTATAAATATCACAGTATTTTTCGATATCTTAGAAGAAAAATAAATAGTTATGTGTTAATAATATTTTATTCAAAATCGCAGAGACAATTTTAATATTTGCTTGAACATTAGAGTAAATTCTAATAGCTCATAGAATCCATAAGAATGTATACAAATTACACTATACATGCCTAAAGATTCTATTAGTCGTATTTAGTGAGATGAATTTATGTATTGATGTGGATTTAAAGAATTATTGTGAAAATAATTATTGAGTAGGGTATAACTGAAATCGTAATAGAATTATGGTGAATTTATATTTCACTTAGAATTCAAATACTGTATTGCTTGAGGTATTTGTGTAGTATTTTTTTTGTATTTCTTTTTAACTGCCATGAAAATCTGTAAGAGATATGATTTTGACAACGACGCAAATTCAGTTGCAAAACGAACCAGGAAATGTTAAAACGTAGCAATTTGAAAGGTGATCACGTCTAGATAGTAGCTAGATACGAAAGGACTGTTCGCAGGTCGCAGAAGCCGTAGGGAAAGTCACCCTCCAAAACATATTACGAGTTGGATGAGTGAAGATGAGGGGTCTCGGACCGAAAGCCAACAGTGTTCTTATGGTAAGATAGCTTGTGAATGAATGAAATAACGAAAGTAGTGTGTTCAATCGCGATGATTTTAAAATAAAACCTTTAAATATTAGAATAATAAAAAAAAAAGAATTTATTTAGTCCACTTACAAACGCCGGCAAGATTCTTCGCTTTAAGCACTGGTGTTGGCCATACATTAAATTTGATCATTTAACTGTATGTATTTTTTTTTTTTATTTAACTGTCAACATTTATTATTTTTATGGTAACAGTTTTTAAATGCATTTTTATTTGTATGTAAATACTAATTCTAGAATTCGATTTTTTAAATTATCCTCTAATTTTTGTACGTACGACGGCACAGCGGGACAGTATGTAGTTTTTGCTGACAACAAGTATATTCATATCAATAGCATGTGGTGGGGTGGACACAACCGCATTTATACCCAAATGGTTTGCTCGATGTAGTTGTGTTCGCTGATTCTTCTGTTCCGTCGTTTTGTAATGAGATTGATATCAATTAGGTCGGATATGAATTGTTGATGAATTGTAAAATAAAAACCCTTTTTTTCACTATTGTAAAATGCGATTATTTATATATTTACAGCGGACTCATTGTTAATAGCAAAGAACCATCTTAGAATAGTCTCAAGGTCAGATTGGTTAGCACAACCTACGGAGGATAAAATTGACAAGATTAGGCAACCCGTGCCTTGGGTGATAATAACCCACACTGCTACAGAGAATTGTACATATCAGGTAAGGAATCTCAACTATTTAAACATATATATATATATAAAGAGTAAACATATAGTTTGAATTAAATTAGAGTTTTTCATATGTATTATTTGTACATTTTTTATTATAAGTCATTGGCCTACGAAGTCATCATCATCATCTACCCCTTATTACACCTAAGTAGGGTCGGCAGGACATGTTTTTGGGGTTGTGCTGTACAATTAGGCTTAGTTTTATGATCGTCCGCGCTCGCCTCATATCAACCCTCCTTGGGATTATTTTGTAGTACCTTTATATGTAGGAAAATTATTTTACACTTGATATCTCTTCATTTATTACGATGATATGGGCTGGTGAGATAATTATGTTAGTTTTTGTCGGATTTTATAAATTTAAGTGCCATGTCAAGCGGGTTTTGGTGTCAATGGGCTACTATAGAGTGGATCAATATGTGAACGATGGTGATGTCTGCAATTGACTCCTCTCTGTGCATCCACTAATAACGATTGTAACGTGTAACTTATTTCAAATACGCATCTATATATGTCAAAAAGATAAACCCGATCGAGTTTCTTGCCGGTTCTTCTCGATGACTGGGATGTTTGTCCGAACCGGTGGTAATTTTGTCTTTCATAAGCGCCTTCTTAGGGCCTAAACTGAATAAAGTATATTTTGATTTTGAGCTGATTCCTCCGGGCAGAATGTTTTACCCAGCTGTGGTAGACATACAGGCCAACATTATGTATCATTTCTATATAGAGTTATGAAGGTATTTCATGTGATATGAATGAGTAAGGCCGCCAAAATTTTCATTCTTGCCTGGAATAAATAACATCAAAATGTCGGCAGCATTTTTAGGATAAACTCAAACATTATAACTCTCCTGATGGTTGGAATATCTCTCTCGATTTAATCTTCGATGGCAACCTACCAGTATGATTACGAGGTCGATGTCTAGCTTTGGTAGGTTATTTATAGTTTCTCTTTGAGCGGCACTGTAGTCCGGTTTGAAACCGAAGTTTGTGCAAGATGTATATAGGCCTACAAAGTATTTCATATAAACAAATAAATCACAAATTCTTAGTATAGTAATGTAAAATTTATTTATTGTACTAGCTGTTCGTCTCGCCTTCTCACGGATGTTTCGGTGAAGAATGTGAGACCAAATGTACTCTTTCCACAACGTATATGTAATTAAATAAGATGCCTACTGAATAACTGAACGTCTGTCAATAGTTTTAGAAAGAACTCGCTACTATCTCCCGTCTCACTTACTTACTCGATTTTTATATGGAGATTTTTTCATGGAATTTTTTCACTTTTGCGTACGATTTCACAATTATTATTTTTCCTTACGAACCTTGTCCTGAAAATTGTAAATACAAAATACATGTTTGAGTTCGTGAGTCACGCATGCCGTGAGTACACATGCGTGCTTTACTAATTCGTATATGCTATGATTAGCTAAGCCGGTTTAACTTAGTAAGACTTCGCGTTGTTGCGTCAACGGTAACAGCCCGAGCCAACGTTCGGCCATTTTACCATCCTTGAGCTTGTTGCCTTGCCAAGCGGTGAACCACCATGGATGCTCACCCCCATTAGTGCGGCGAAACTGGGATGGACCCTCAGGCCAACTGCGTACCTATAGTCAATTCGAAAAAAAATTACAAAGACTAAATAAAGGGAATTAATTAGTCAAATTGGTCATAAGATATAATTAGTCGTGGCGGTCTAGTGGTTTGACCGGTGGAATATCGATCCGATGTCCGCAGGTTCGAACCCGGGCATGTACCAAGGAATTTTTCGGAATCCGCGTACGTTTACTAATTGGCAACACTATCAGTTGACGGTGAAGAAAACTATCGCGAGGAAACCTGAACCTGAGAAATATTCATGTAGTACCACCGTATGGGGGAAAATATACAACTGTTGGTTTCCCAACAGTTTGAAACTGTTGGTTTCCCAACAGTTTGAAATCGTCAATTGCGCATTTTTTTTTTTAATTTTTATAGACTTGTTCTGCCTTTCTTTATAATGTTATGTTTTAGAGCAGGGCTGTCCAAACCACGGCCCACGGCATGAATTATTGTGGCCCGCAGAATCTTTTTTATCTTCTTTGTTTAAATACATTAAATGAGTAAATTATTTTTCTTGCGACGAAATTCAAATGTTTTGGATATGTATTCGATTATGCCGCACACAACACTATTCACTCGAGAACTCGGGAAATTCCCCGAACGTATAATAGGTACACCCGACACCGCGCGTAGTTCATTTATTGGGCTTTAAAAGACAAATTAATGAAAAAGTAGATAATAAAATAATGATACTTATTATACTTGTATTTTATTTTTATAAATATTTTGCGGCCCCCCAATGTATTGAGTCATTTTCGTTGGCCCTGGGTCCCGTGTAGTTTGGACAGCCCTGTTTTAGAGTGATGTTTTCTTTTTAACCGATTCTATATTCGTGTTACAGAGTGAATGCGTCCTGCGAGTGCGTCTCATACAGATGTTCCATATAGAATCAAAAAAGTGGTCCGATATCGGATATAATTTTTTAGTCGGTGGCGACGGTTCCGCTTATTACGGACGTGGTTGGGATGAAGTGGGGGCTCACACTCTCGGTTACAATAAATACAGTATTGCTATTGCGTTCATAGGGACATTCAACAACGAAGCACCGCCGGCAAAGCAACTGGACGCGTGCAAGAAATTAATCAAAATCGGTGTCGCTCTAGGGAAGTTGGATAAGAATTATAAACTATTTGCCCATCGGCAGTTGGCGTCTACACTTAGTCCCGGTGATAAACTGTTCAATATACTTAAAGAATGGCCGCACTTCGTTAAGAATTTCACCGATATAAACGAATTGGTACCGAATTATTGATACGTCTGAAGTTCTTAACATTGTTAAATGTCGATCTAAAGTATTAAATGCCATAGTTGTTCTAATTGAATCCATTTTAACGAGTGCGTAGAATTGCCTCATTAAATATATTAAATAAATTACTTAAGAATATCCCGAGAACCAAATTATTGTACACTTATTAGCAAAGCGAGGTGGTTTCAGCTCATTTTTTTTTTTTTCAAATTTTGATTTATTGTCAACGCTGTTGGTTAAACTTGAGCAGATTTCGTATAAAGCCCGGCTCTGTTGCGTAGGTAGGCCACCACGTGACTGTAGCCCACGATGTTGTACCTCGCCAGCATAGGCATTCACAGTTCGGCCGGTTCCGCGCCGCCCGCACTTGCGCTTTGTTCTCGGCAATTACTCAGCTTCTATGATTGCCTATTACAATTATCCTCAAATCTGATTTGTAATTCAAGAGATTAGTACTCAACCAAATATATTATTTACAGTATTAGCGTAGAAAGTTTTAAAACTTTTGATTGTTGATATAAATTCATTTAACTTTTTGTTGACACAATGATTTTAAATAAATATAGTATTTAAAAATGTTTTATTAAACAATAGTATGATGATAAGTATTGGTATTATATTGAATTTCGTTTACGGTCTCGCTTTTACCTTGTGCAGTCATTTCGGTTATTGTATTTACTTGTGACACTAACATATTTAATTCAAGTTATGGAGATATGACGACATATTGATTACTTACGAATTTGACTATTGTATTTTAACTGATGCTTATTGATTTATAGGAATTCGTTGTTGTAAATGTAAATAAATAATTGTACATATAAGATTGTACCAAAAAAACAAAAACTGTTATGAAATTATTGTATAGTTACTTGATTTAAAAAAAAAAGGTATAATATAAATTCCAATTACTTTTTTCAATCATATCGAGGATATGTTTCGGTTTTCTTGAATGAATTCCACGGTGGATAGGTTAATTGACTGACGTGCAAAGACAGTCAATAGCTAGTTAGTCGAGTAGCCTTTCCACTGTCGAATTATTCATGTTATTATGTATTTTATAGATATTGTTCGTCAGAAGCGTTCAATGGCGTTTAGTTTTATGATATAAATCATCACCTTTTATTTACGAGTTTTTCAGAAATATTTCATATTAGCAATATTTGCATTAAGAAATATTTTATAATGTACCCAGAACAATGTTATATCTGATGAAGAACTGCTTTAAACGTTAACTTGAATCTTATTGTATAAAATGTGACAAGTTATATTGTACTTAGATTATATATACCGAGTTATATTTTTTGTAAAGTAACGATTTATACAAAAATATAAAATTATTTGGAACCTCTTGTGTTGTTTTAATGTCTCAGTAATTATTGAAATGTATTTGGTGCCTTCGTAACTTACATACGCATAGATAAGACAGTAAAAGAATATTTTGATAGGTAAGTCTATTAAACATTCTTGTAGATAGAATATAGGAAATAGACAGACATACAAACTATAGCAAACCTTAATTTAAGTTTAATTACTGATTACCAACTGATCACACATTGTGTCAAAACCAAAGCCTTGCCTGAATGTTACCATGTGCAAAATATTGCATAAGTCAATCTAAAAACTATTCTCTTTTTTCCTGATTATATCATTTTTAATTACAAAAACCAAAATAAAATTACTGTTGAGAAAATTAATGTGACCATTATAAATGCGTGGGGTGCTTTGTATCTTTACCAGATGTATTGGTTACGAAACGCAGAGATTTATTTTTCGTTTTTTAGTTCGATTTGCTTAACATGTCTGGCCATGTTTCGTTCAAAAATCGAGGCTAAAGCGTACTGACGGTACACTGCACAACTGTACAAACATAAAAAAACGTCAGTTACAAATATACAGTTGAAACTAATATAGGCATGTTAAAAAGTGCAAGAAAACGAAGAGGTCTACAATGATTGCTTAAATAGCATTTGATGGCTCAATGTTTTTCGTATTTTTACTGAGATTGTCGATAAACACAGCGACGCTTTAGTCATGTTTCTTGACATCTCCAGGGCCTTCATTAAGGTTTGGCACAAATGGCTCACAGACAAGGTTGTATCATAAGGATTTCCTAACAGTTTGAAGCTTTTTATCATTAATATGACTACTATGGTGATGGTTGATGGTTGTCTCTTTAACAGTGTGGAAATTAATACCGAAAACAGGGCATAGTACTTTAAGTAAATTGTTTATGCTATTCATTTGACAATTAATTCTACTTTCTACCGTCGATATCTGTGTCTAGCTGATCATGTTGCAGTAATTCGTTATGGTTGTTGTTATTTAAAAAATAGTTTAAAACATGTTAATTGTTTTACATATTCAATTTATAAAGAATGTATTCGTAAAACTCGTATAGTGTAATTAGGTGAATATAGCATGCCCTAGTTGCATTACATTAGAAACCATTTTGGTAGACTGATTAACAGAAGTATGAAATGTCAAACGGGAGACCATGGCAAAGGCGATTTCCATTGGCTCTCAGCCACTTTTTATAGAAGGTACGATGTTTTTGTTTGAGGTAAGGTAAGGTATACAGAATTAAAATTAATTTTTTTTTTTTTTTTTTATATTATAGGGGGCAAACGAACAGATGGGTCACCTGATGATAAGTGATCACCACCGTCCATAGACACTAGCAACACCAGGGGAGTCGCAAGTGCGTTGCCGGCCTTTTAATATATGTGGGCCTCCGGCGCTCTCACTGACCGAACGAAACGCAACAGTGCTAGCACTGTTACTTCACGTCGGTTTTCTGTGAGAGGGTGGTACTACCCCGGACGAGCCGACCCATTCATGCTGAAACCAGTGATAGCTTCAGCGTAAAGCTTAATAATTTCCAAGAGATGTAATTTTGTTTTTTATATTTTATAGGTTAGCCTTTAACCATAATCTCATCTGATGTTAAATGATGATGTGGTTTAAGATAGCAGCCACGCTAAACCTAGAGGAAGACTGACTCTCAAGTGCAGCTACCGGAACACACCAACAGGTGCTTGGCGACAGATTTTCAACTTGAGGGTCGTAGCTAGCCAGGCAGGCTTAGAAAAAGGCCTACCGCCACACGCCCTATGCCACATGAACTAATTATGCATAAATTATAAGCCCGGTTTTCTTGTCTTAACCTTTACGTGAACATCGCTCTGTCATTAATATTTAAATAGCCTTATCGAGCTAGTCCGTCTAGGTTTAATATTATACCTGCTTTAGGTATATGTTGGCTTTGTAACATCTAGGTAATTAGTTCATGAGTGACATGCAACGTTTGTGTTGCCACTATTAATAAATTATTTAAAAAAATGTATTAATTTAATTCATTGACCTAGGTAAATTATTGTTATATTCGGCTAGACATTATCTCACTCATACCAGTAGGACTGCATTACAAGGAAGCAAGATAATATTTTCTAATAAAGGCGTTTTCTAAATCCTTTACGCATTGAACAATTCAACTAATACTTACATTAGTACTTTCATTCCTATATGACAAAAACAAGTAAGAGGAGTTTTCGGAAACAACTCCTGAACTATTTCTGTAAAATGCTATTAGAATAGAAAAGTAGAGTAGAAGTAAAGTAAAACCAAACAATTGTATTTGAAACATGTAATTTTGAAATCATTCTTCTTATATATAAAATTCTCATGTCACAATTGTCAGTTACCATACTCCTCTGAAACGGTTTGTCCGATTTTTACGAAATTTTATATGCATGTTCAGTAGGTCTGAGAATCGGTTACTATCTATTTTTCATACCCGTAAGTGATAAGGGTTGTCCACCCCTAACATTTTTATTATTTTGTTATAATGAGGAATTCAAAATTACATACGATGCTAAATTATCACCTTTCTAACACCAACCCCTATTTTATAATAGTCATTTAAGTAATTAATCATTTTTCATCCCGCTCGATATCTGATCAATTATTATCACTTGGCTAGTTCTCACAGAGAAAGAGCTAATTAAAACCAAGTCGTCGTCTTTTTTGTGAATGTTTTTCACTCTATTTCGATTTTTTTTTCTACACTAGAACTAATTTATACGGCAAAACAACGTTTGCCGGCTCAGCTAGTATTTTTATAGTAGATATATATTAGGGACAGAGATTGTTCTATTATATACGCGTTCTTCTTCTTCTTTATTTTTTGGGTCCGTCACGGTTTGTGCACTAGCCAGCGTCAAGTAACAAGATTTTGCCAAGTAAGTGTCTTGTGATAATTATAATGTTCTAACAAGATGGTGGTTTCCTTGTTAGAACTTTCCATGGAGTTTTGGTGGCATCTCAGAATGCATGTTCCGTGGTATTATTTCCCATCCGCTTCACTTGTGCATAACGACCGAACTATATTACGTAAAACACCACCAATATTACAAAATATAGAGTCTATTAACACAAGATTATGAATAAAATATAAAAACCACTACATAACAGACTAAGATCCCGCCAAAAACTCCTATATACGCAGTTAATAGTTCGCGCGTTTTTCATTTATTTTTTGTATTGACATATTTTGACATTGACATATTGACAGCCAGCAACAAGTTAACCGACCAGCAACTTTTTCCATAAAATAACGTTTTGATCCCTTGATTAAGGAATAGATAATATTTGTGTTCCTAATTGAACATTGTTTCTAAAATAATCACTTAGAGAAATTACATACTTTAGGTGAATTTATTATAAAACTAAGAATTGCTTTTAGGTAATTTCAAAACTTTTTTTTTATAAAAATATTATTTCAGAAAACATACAACGTATTCAAACCCTAGAGGTATACGTTTACAGTGATAAATGTATCGCGTGCTATTTTGTATCTTTGTGCATACATTTGATTGGAGAATTATGGAAATATGGAAGTAGTTTCAAGAAAGGTCATTAAGCTTATAATATATGAATGCTTAACCTTTCAATATATGTGATCATCAGATAAAAATAGTGATTAATGGTGTTGAATATTGTTTTTTAATAGCTATACTATTAGGGTGTATACAGCATGGTTTATTATTTACTGCGGAACGTACTATGGATGCAATTTGCTAATGAAGATAAGTGTCAAACCGACCTACGTATACTATCCGATCTATATCAAGTAAGTTTGAAAGTTAGAAATTAATGTAATTTCAATTGAATTAACTTGAACCTCAACTAAACAGTATTTACTTATATATACATTCATATATATATAAATTGTATTGAACAGACGGAAGATCTACGTAAGATACTCCGTTAGCAACCATCCTATATACACACGTACACTTACCTTCACACACGTACACTCATCATAACTATACATACACACACTTTCTTACATATTTATGTAGTTTTTAATTAATTAATATAAGGATTTTTGTTTTTTTTTTTTTTTCTGCAACTTTAATGCTCATACTAATGTAAATGTCAAATTAAAACGCGCCACCGTCAGCTAAATCAATTAGATATTAGGCTTTCACGATACAGGCACTGCCTAGTTTGGGGCTATTGTTAAGGCTAACATTTTGTAAGGGTTTCTACAAATAAAGATATTTGTATTATACTATGGTCGTTTAATGCATTGACTACGTGACTGTTTATATATTCTGAAGAGAGAAATTTTTGTGTGTCACGTCGGGGCCACCAGTTTTGTGGAACACATCGGAGTTACCACTTTCGGGTGTTCAACATAATATTTGTATTATGTTAAAATAAAATATTAACTTCACAAGGTATGCTTTATAATATCAACTGGACTGTCGCCCAGGGAAACGAGGGATATGATGTGCCGTTCCTTTTCGAAAAGTCGAGTGTAAAGAGAAGGTCTTAATGGCTATCACGGTACAAAATAAATACGATCAAGGTATTTTGCCCGGCAAGAACTGTTATTTGTAATATTTATTCTATTCTGTTTCTCCAGTTCAATCAAATGCACCTACATCATAAGGTTTTGGTATGTTGATGGTTGTGTGATCATTGCTAGGCGACGCTAATTATTTGTTTTGTTATCTGTCTTCTTATCAAGAAAGATAAATAAATTCATTTCAGTTGCAGAGAAATTTCTTAATATTATTCATCTTTCAATAATAAAATAATTCAGGAACATAGTGCTGTTATTATTTTACTTCTCATGATGCTTAATGTACTGACATTATACATAAAAAAATCTTTCTATCATATATCAGTGTCATTAGTCATCACTAATACTATTAAACTCTCTTCATGTGTCAACTGACACTGATACTGTAATCAGAATACCAGTTCATCCAGTGACGACAACTACATGTCGTAAATAAAGGTTTCAGTGACGTAAACGTAACTCAGTAGATAAGAAGTTACGACTCCCTCAAACAAGGTTCGGAAAAACCCAGGTAACAAAAAAAGTGTTGTTCCTCGAGTGTCGAATAGCGTATGCCCATCACGTCCACGTGCTTAACAGCGAGCGATGCTTCGGGACACTCTGCTGGTGATTGGTTTTCGAGTAAGGACTTTTGTCGCCTCTGCTACTTCTTTCACTGTAATTGCGGTGTAATCTAACCAAACTTCCTTCACGAGGGTAATCACTGTTCTCCCCACGCTTATTAGCGACGTAATGCGCTATGTAAAAAAAAGGATTTCTGCTGCGAACAAAAAATACATTGTGGCATAACGTAATGTATGCGAGGCCTGCTAGGAAATTCAAAAGAGAGTGAGTTCCTTCGAGCCTGAGTTGAAGATTAGTTCTTCTGTTTCGGAATTTATTATCGACAAGATCAAACTGCGCTGCGAACTTTTGACATGTATGCGGGCAGAAATGAGCCCGATGAAGAAGGAATTCACGCATAGTGCTCACACGCCCCTTACATCAGTTTCAGCTACCACGATTGACAACACAATACCCTCCTAGATGCCTACATCCTTTATCAAAGCTAGTCCTTCACTACCAGGAATTTCAAAGACGTCTTCTTGTACCACGCGACCCGCGATCATTATTTCAACCTAATCACCTGTTAGTACTAGTATACTGTTTATACAGGAAGCTATAAATGCTTTTCGGCGCAGATAACAAATATACATCGGCTAAGGTTCTGTCGCTAATAAACTGCGTATTTAAGTCGATACAACCCGGGATCGCGACGATGCACTACAAACGCCTGTCTAAAATGTCTTTTTGGTATAGGGGGCAACCGAACAGGTGGGTCACCTGATGGTAAGTGATCACCACCATCCATAGACACTAGCAACACCAGGGGAGTCGCAAGTGCGTTGCCGGCCTTTTAAATATGTGGGCCTCCGGCGCTCTCACTGGCCGAACGAAACGCAACAGTGCAAGCACTATTACTTCACGTCGGTTTTCTGTGAGAGGATGGTACTACCCCGGGCGAGCCGACCCATTCATGCTGAAACCAGTAATAGCTGCAGCGTGGCTCTACCACCTACAAAAAATGTCTGTCTGTCTGTCTGATTACAATTATATTACAACAAAACATATAATTTAGCATGTTCGATGAATGCGATGACATTTGAGTTATATTTCAATGTAACAACCGTAACGTAAATCTTTATAACACAGTGCTAGTAATAACTCCCGATTTGTGGCGGTAAGCTTTTACTATGAAAAGAATACTTATTAATCATCAGAGAGTTTTATTTCGAAGATTTCTCTCTTTTACTCAGCGTTGCTCGTGTTGGCAGTTTGGTCTTATTAAGACTAAATGTCTTAAGACTTGTCTTAAGTCTTATTAAGACTAAATGTCTTAAGACTTGTCTTAAGATTAAATGTCATAATGAGTGAAAATGATGCACTCTCTGTGCGGATTGCATACACGTGCACAATGATTGTCTTCACATCAATAGTAAGGCCAAAGGTTACAACTGTATCTCACATGACGTCAAATTTAATACGACCATGAACGTTGTACACAAGGGTGTATTTTTCTGCACTGTATCTATTACTGTTAGAGACGAGTAACTTTAAAGATTGATTACAGCTCTATGTAACTCTAAATTAAGATAATTCAGTATCATCCAGATAGAACTAAAGGCGTACTACTGGAACCTATTCACTTTTAAAGACCGACGAGTATTCCACTGCTTTAGTATCTTAGGGCTTGTATAATACGAGTATATCTCAACCAACTTAATAGTGGTACAACTAAGCACTGGTGCTACCACGCTATTTATAGCTTCAGCTTACGTAGAGCCTATTACAGAAGGTATAGGTACACTTTAGCTATTAAATGTCTTTCTTAGTTATATCGACAACTCTCGTTGTATCATAAGGGACGATTTTAATAGATGGCACGCTATATAGGGCAGCGAATGATTAATATTCGTGGAGACATGATTATCGATATTGCCCACGGATATGATTTCTTTCTTTTGTAATCAAGGTGATGTTACTCACCAACAGCCATGCACTTCGTTTATAAATTTAACCATGCCTTCGGCTACATATTTTGATTTAATCGATAATTGGAAAGTCAACCGTGATGCTTACCCTACTTCGCAACATAATGCAATCACGATGAACGAGAGAATTCTACGTCCACTTTTAAGTATACCTATAACTCACAAGGTGAATTGTGTGAATTTCAAGTCGAAACTTCATACTCTTCTGATTAATTCTGACATTTACTTGACATTTAAATTATGCCAGATAAACTGCAACATCCCTTTTCGACCACTTTTATCCAGGCGATTCACCTGACATTTCTACGCTGGAATTAATATTTAAAAAGCCATACACGTGGCATACCCGACTAATCTATATTTACTATCAAGGAAGTACTAGAATTCCTCAAGTCCATGCACCCACCTCAAGAAAGCGCCTGGAATTGATTGAGTGTTGGAATGTTTTTTATATTTAAGATTTTTACCTTTACAGTATTTCCCTCAAAAGTGATTACAAGAATGGTTTTATAATAACATGTAAATGTTAAAAAAATTGTGTGGAATATAAAAATTGTGCCTATTCACCCTGTGGTAACACTTCTACAAGCACCCTGAGTTCAAATGAATGGGTACGTGAAGGTTAAAAACGATCAGAACTGTCATTAATTGTATTTGTTTAAACAGTCCAGTTATCATTCGATCTATGCTCCATAATTGCTGTCGTGTGTGCCACCGACAAACGTACTTCATTTTTGAAACCGGTTAACCGTGTTTCATGAATGCCGTATAAATATAATTTAGCTACATAGCCATGGTTCATCATTGCGTGCATAAATCACATCGTGATGGCAAAGGATTCAAAGGCGAAGGTAATTGGATAACGGATAAGAGAAACAATAAAAAAGGTTTCTGGTCGAGAAAGTTTGTGGAGTTCTGCGAAAGAACAGATTTACACGGATATAAATATATAGTTATGAAGGAGCTCACTGTTATTGAAAGGTAAGTATTGTAATATTAATTTATATTACTTTACAATCAGACTTAACCAAGAGGCATGAAGCCCAGCATTATAACGGCAACAGGCGATAGGCATGTCAGTCTTCAGTCAATCTTCTTAGCCGCTTTGAATATAGCCGTAGTTCGAGCTTGCGCATAATACAAAGTTTAATATAAAACGAAGTTAAAATATTATTATAAGAATCTAAAATTGGCATTTTTTTATCCTCAAGTTGTCTTGAAGTTACTCATGTAATATAAAACGTATTTATATCTAAAATTGTGTTCTGCGCTTCTTTTGCTAGTGCTGTTAAACGTTTGGCTAGGACTGTAGATGATTACTGTCCTCATTTTTGTATTGCGCTGTGTTTCCCACAAGGTATAGTGCAGTTTCTAATACTATATACTAATATTATATTGTTGAATAGTGATGTCAATGTACTCAAAGTTTAGGTTTAACTGTTTGGACTTTCTGTAGCGTCGAGGGTTTACGTTGCTATGAGCACACTCGTTACTGGTCCTTTTCCACTTGAGAACAATACACAGAAGAAATTCAATTATATATTATTTATTTAATCGTCCTGTGTTATTATTATAACATATACGCTGTCTGATTTTTATATCGTTATTCTTTTTTCTCATGTCAGTGCGCGTTCGACCAGAGAGTACATAAAAGAGGCCGAACGCCACAACTGTTTAGTTTTAAATATTTACACGAATCACACCTTTCTCGTAACAAATATTACTTTGTGATTTTGTCTGAATTACATATAAAATCAATACATATTTGCCCTAAATAAACTTGAGTTTAAAAGTAAGCTTTGAAAGAAATGTGACGGGTAGTGACGAGAACGCAACGATGAGGTACTGTAACCTTTTTTTTACCCCGAATGTAAATCGATATGAAGATTCGATTGTTTATATTTGTATATTTTCGTCGCGTAAAGAAAAAGCGTTATACCCTCTCCATGCGACTTTCCCTCTAGCTGTGCTATGTTCATTTTATTTATTTTAATCAAATCAAACAGTTTCATATAATATTTCAGAAAAAAAATATTCATTAATCGAAAATTATATATAAAATAGTGAGTTATAAATAATATAACAGATGCTGAATAAAAATAGGTTTTAATGAAATTTTTTCAATTCAATTAATGAAATTTTTGAAAATCAGAATTGAGGTTATATCACTACACTCGTCTGCTCCAATTTCAATATTGGCATGCACACAGAGAGACAGAGACATAGAGAGAGAGAGAGAGAGCATAACACTTTCGTTATGTGACGATTTCTACCAGTCGACTCTTACCTACGGAGATAGTTAAGGGACTTAGTTCTAGTAATAAAATAGTGATTGGGGCTGTTGATATTCACGTAGGCACGCTTGATAAGTCGTTGGCCGTTTGAACCTGCCTACAGTCAAACATGGATTCGCACAATAAATTGTCCTAATAAGTGAAATATATTATCGACTAGCTGCACGCCCGGCTTCCCACGACTGTAACAAAGAAAATGAAACCGAATATCCATTTTACAGTATGGCCATGTAATGAAATAAAATATCAAGTGAACATCAACTCCATACTGTCTTCTGTCTCACCCACTCACTCACATTTCTATGTAGATATTTTTCAACCTAATTTTTTACTTTCCCATCCGATTTTTCAAATGTTTCTGCTTATACAAACGCTTGTTTTGATAATTGTTACGCACACAACAAAAATAGAATTAGCTAAATAGGTGGGTGCAGCTGCTATTCTGAAGTGATGCGCTTACATACTTACATCAATATATAGATATATATTTATAGGTATGTAAATATATCTTTAGATTATCAAAAGAAAACTAATTGTAAATGATGTGAACAAAATCAATGTGTACTATCTTGTGTTATCGTGTGACCAAACGGTAAGTCATACCGTGATGTACTATTTCCATGGTGTTACGAGTATAAATAAAGCTTTATTTGAAAAGGAACCGAAAATAAAACGTGGCTATCACATCCGAGTGTTTTCAATGCGTGGATTTCGCGCCTATTCTGTAAAATTGGAATAATTTAATTAACAGAGCATGCTGGGCATTGTTCGTGGCGCTGAGCATTGCTTGTGCGGCATTCTTCGTGGTCACGTCTTACAGTTGGTACGCGAGGAATCCTGTACTCACGGTTAGTATGTAATGATTTATTGGCTAGCTTTTGTTGGTGACTTCGGTCGCGTTAATATAATGTTTAAGGTAGAAGAGTATATTTTTTGTGGATGAAAGTACACTATGTCCTTCTGTGTATGATTATTAGTTGAGTAGTTATCGACGTGAAAGCGTAACAAACAAACAGGCTGACATCGCATTTATTATATTAATTAGGATAGCACTATATACTTTGTTCCTATGGTATTTTTCAAATACAAATGTTTGTAACAAAGAAAACGTTAGAGAAGTCAAATACTTCTTGTTTTTGAGACAAATTTTAATATTACGTTACTGATGGATTTAATAAATGACGTTGAGATCGTTTGGAGGGATTGTCACTTTATTTTCCAAGATTTCACAGCAATTGATATTTACTCAAGCGGGTATAGATTGCGCCACGTTTCGAAATTTAGCATTATCACGTTTATTGTTTAAATTGTGTAATGAATACATAAATTTACATTTTGAACGCTTCGAGTCTATAGAAAAATATGTACTTGTTTCCAGGTAATAGAAACGACCCAAGCGGCTATATGGGATGTGCCTTTTCCAGCCGTGACTATATGCGATTTGAATATCGTATCTCGGAAAGCAGCGCATGCCTTCGCCCGTAATTTGTAAGTTCGCCTCCTCAATTATGCAGAATTCACTATGAAATACGGGGCTGTGTAAGTATTATGTAAGCAGAATTTTTGTATTTTCTGTCTGCTCCCTCCACCTGGTCAGTTAAAGTAAGCAATGCTCTTACCTCTATATTTGAGCAGCAGCTAACTAGTCTAGAAATAAGGAATGTATAGCCTTATAGACGAATTAACTTATATTGGTTCGCTACCTAGGGCGATGGTAGCCCAGTGAACAAGACCGTGCATCCTCTCATATCAGACCTACACATTCAGAGATCCTCTCCTCCTTTATGTGATAAAAATAAGAAAATGAAAGACGCCAACCCCCCTTTAGTGCTTACGTAATACTTCAGTAGTCTCTACGTACAAAGACCATCATCAAGCGTGCTCTGACTTGCAATGAACGGAAAGTAAGAAAAAGCATCTATACCACAAGGTTTTCGATATTCATAATGTCAGTCACTGAATATTATGTATCGCTTTGAGGTAGGTTATATTGGAACAGTTAATAAAGACATGGGTTTAAATGCTAAAATGCGTGATATATCCCCAGGACGCTCCCTTTGAATGTGACTTCGGACTACGTATTTGAAGTTTTACGCTTAGTACCGCTATTGCATTCAACCTTCTTCGCGAATGCTGAACAGAAGAAAAAGTTGTCCGAATTGCAAACCATAATAAATATGAATAACATATCTATAGAAACTTTATTCAGAAGGGTAAGTGTTACTTTGGCTTATAATATTTATTGTTCATATCATATACAATCTTGATGACCGAATAATGAAAACCAGTGGGATGTCTGCAGCTTTGTACTTCGCTAAGTACCAGTAAGTATTTTGCAATTGGTTTACATATGTAGAATTTAATTTTTCAATAACTATGTCGGTTGACGGTGAATTGAAATACTGTACTGAACTCTGAGGCTTTTATAAATTTTCTTGTTTTTGACCTCTGTGCGTTTCAATGGTAGATAACTGTAAATTCTCGGAATTTATAATCACTAATAGCTCTTAGACCCACGTAATGATAACATTTGTTGCTTCTCCTCGGCAAGAGATCTTTGCTCATGAGTGGAAAATTTATACGTTGCCAGTATTATCTTTTTCTATTTATACGGCAACTAACTGATACTCCTTCTCTATGTTTAGCTGTACATTAAATAAAATCAATCGCAAAGGGCCAATGAAATCCAAAAAATAAGTAGCGACTATGAAGAATGTCGCATCACATAGTCATAGCCCTATGCTGATAAATTTATTACTTTTGGCGTGCTTGAACCTAAAAATAACTTATATATATATTAGGGACACTTTTTTTTCTAACGACTATGTTAGTTTTTCGGTCCTTCAGCTAAATTTTGTTGGAAATATGTAATAAGAAAAATTCTGAAATATTGAGCCCTTAATATTAACTAGAAGCACTCTCTCAGTGTGTGAGAAGATTTCTAATATAAAATACACGTAAACTTTGATTGTATTTTTTTTTTAATTTTTATAACTTGGCGGCACTTTGTACTATCATCATTCCAACTTAGGAATTACTCAGGATTAAGCGCTCTACAGTAGTGCCTATTACGACTTAAATGCAACTTACACTGGTGAGGCAATAACACCCGTCACACTAAAGTTATTTTTTTTGTTGTTATCTTCTAATGGTCCGCCACCAATAGGGAAAATATTAATGAGACAAAGTAAATGCTCCATATCTCGAGAAATAGCGATGTTAGAGATTTAGTTTTGAAGACTTTATTGTAGAAAATGAAATTTCCTACAAACTTCTCATTACATTTTTCCTGTTGGTGCAGCCATTAAGAAAAATAACAAGAAAAAAACACTTTTCTTTCCCAAGCCCAAATAATATCGATACATCCTAGGCAAACGAGTAAGGCTACAATTTTTCATTTCAAACGTACCTGTTAGAAAAAGATATTTAACATTTTTCAAACATGAGCAACTCTACGTTGGAAAAATATAATATTGTCCAAAATACCTTGATCTATTATAGTATTTAATCTCTAGAATAAAAAAAAATGATAGACGTCATAATCGAACATAGAAAAGAATCATTATCGATAGATATAATCTTATTAAAAGATATTATAAATATTTACTGCATACTTATCGCGATCTCTTTGTGATATTCGTATAACTACACTTGAAATCTCGACTGTTTATGAACAGACCTACTTTGATACATTCGATTGTTTTTGTGGCCCTTTCTATTATTTCCTTTTTATCATAATTCTTATATCTTACGTATTATACATCATTCTTTAGATTAATACAATTACGTCTTTGCAGATATTTCGTTTGTTGATTGTCGTGTATAAGATTGGATATTTTCATAGTCTTATCAATTAGGCGCTTTTAATAAATTAATTTTGCAATATTATATACTTCAGTTTAAATCATTATCGGTGTTATTATATGCGGGATATCGATAAATTAGGTATTGATGAGTGTGAAGAACATTTTGGTGAAAATAAGATTTTACTTAGTTTAAAAAAAATGTCGTGTACAATCCCCACAATATTTTGATAAAGAAGCACAGGTTTTGGCAAACACAAAATTAATGTTAAAAATGCTTTTTTTGACGTTACACATTTTAGTATTTGCCCACAATCACATTTAATGTTAAATGACGAACATGCCAAACCTAGAGGTGTTGGCTCTCAATTGTACCTACAGGAATCTCAACCTGAGAGTAGTAGCTAGCCAGGTGGACTTAGGAAAAACTCTACCACCATCCCTGTAATTGAATCACTACGCTTTCCTTCCCCGAAAGCTCGGACTCGTGTTTTCATTTAGACTTTTTTTTTTTTTTTTTTTTTTATATAAATTCGGCAAAATGACTGTACGATACCTAAAATACCGATAAATACGATACGATTTTTGGTATTATTGAAAAGCTGATACTTAATGAATACATAGTTAAGGTTAGACCTCAATCTAAGGTAATGGTAATTGCAGATATCGCCCGCCGCTTCGTGTCATAATATTTTAAGGCAGTTGTAAGTGGAAGAATTCACCGTACCATTGCGACGAACTCTTTCAGGAAGTCTTCACAATACTTAGCTTATGCTGCACTTTTAATTACTTCGCTGTCGACTCAAAGTAAGATCTCTAATGTTATATATATATATATATAATATACCTCTTTACCGTTATCATATATATTTTATTTTTTTATATTATAGGGGGCAAACGAACAGGTGGGTCACCTGATGGTAAGTGATCACCGCCGTCCATAGAGACTAGCAACAGCAGGGGAGTCGCAAGTGCGTTGCCGGCCTTTTAATATATGTGGGCTTCCGGCGCTCTCACTGGCCGAACGAAACGCAACAGTGCAAGCACTGTTACTTCACGTCGGTTTTCTGTAAGAGAGTGGTACTACCCCGGGCGAGCCGACCCATTCATGCTGAAACCAGTAATAGCTTCAGCGTAGCTCTACCACCTAGAAATAATTATAATTTTAGTATTTTTTTTTTGCGTTTAATTACATCATCTCGTGGTCATTTTCACAAAGATGACATAAGATATTTTTAAATAATTTATTACTACGTTGTAGGTTATATGTAACCATTTTTTTTATTCTCTTACATTTCCTCAAGTGGGTTGTGCTAGAAAAAGGAACCGTTAATAATAGATTAGTCTTCAGGTTGATATTCAATATGTGAACGACGGTGACGTCTGGAAATGACGCTCTCTCTGTGCATCCACTAAAACCGAATTTAATTATTTGTATCCACGTTTGTATATGAGTTATAATAACATGTTTAATGAAAAGATAAACCAGATCGAGTTTCTTGCCGGTTCTTCTCGATGACTGGGTTGTTATCCGAACCGGTGGTAACTTTGACGTTCATAAGCGCCTTCTCAGGTCCGAAACTGAATGAAGTATTTTAGATTTTTATTTTGATTCTGGTTCTTATAACTAATATTATTACCGTATTTTATTATCTTTTCTGAAAATGTTAAATATATCCATATCACTGCATCGATTTTTCCACCTGTTTTACTTTAATTTAACCAGACTACTGCAATATCTATTAAGTCATGTTTATGCATATATGGAATACTGTCATGTTTGTTTATTCACGCATGGTGAACATTAAATGCGTTCAACGTGGTGTGTGTTTGCAAAGTTATATTGCGGCAAAGACAGTTTTGATGATAACTTCCCTTTGGCCAGTGACTCGTATTCTAGAATCGTTTTATTAAAACAACAATCGTATAGTTTTGTGAAACCACGACACGAGTGAAACTTTTTTAAGCTTAGCACAATATTTATTTAAATCATTGAATCATTTTGAATTGAGCAATGGGTGCCGACATATTGGCCTCGGCAGCTCTGCCGAGCGCCTTTCACTTTACAACTACTCCGTGGCGGGCTATAATGCGACATGCGATAGATGAACGAAAAAGTTTCACTTTAAAAATAATGGGGTAATTAAAAATCCACTAAAATAGACTCGTCGTCAATAAATTGCCATATGAAGTCTAAAATTTACGACAACAAGCATAGTATTATAACCTATCGTTTGTAGATACTGAATGTAACAGTATCGGAATAAATGTAGGCCTAAAGAAATGACACTATTTACAGATAATAATTTAACCAAAGCTTAGTCACTACTCATCTTTATGGTCATGCACGTACAATACACAAATATTAAATTTTCTATGTTGTCAATAGAAGCGATGGTAAAAGAGTTTTCTCAAAAAGTATGTCCTCAATTGCATAATTATTTAGAAAAACACATTTTTGGATGATTTCTTTATGTTTTCAACTGATATAACGCACTGTCTGGCGTAGCTATTTATTTAGGGCAACGGTTTTCTACATATCTATTATGGATTTAACGGAGTGTGCTGGTGGATTAAATACCTACAATGAGCGTAGGAGTTCGGATAATTAAAGAAATATAACGTCATGTGGTGTTGAGTATCAATTTCAAGTACAGAACTTGTAAAACGCGAGTTCTAGGTTCAGTTGGTTATTTGTCAACTGTAATTATAAAAGTTCTTAGGTATATAATTATATGAGAATAAATTATTCGGCTCAACTACGTGGATCTAATTGTAGAAATAAAAAATCTATAAAAATGTTCAATACTATAATTGTGAGCTATATTGACCAGTAGATATATATTGACTGATGGTAATGGTAAATGTCGAGAGACGACCTGGCAGTTCCAACGAGAACCACAAACTATACGGAACTACAGATTTGTACGTTAAGTTCTCATCTAGCCTTAGAGGAAATTATTGTATATCTTAGTTTGACATCACATTTAAATATCTATAAAATTACCTGGAGATAATACAGTTTGATACCTATATACAGTGTTGCCCTAAATGCAAGAGCAAGACGAGACTTGGCTTAGTCTTAGTATTGGCCTTTGTCTCAATATATAGGGTTTTGTCCTTGCGGCAAGATTCTTGCAAGCCTTACAATTACCTTATTGCTTAAATAGCAGCTTGAATAAATTAAGTACGTTCCCTTGGACAACAGAACAACGCAACAAGATAGCTAATATACGGATAGACACTATACGTTTTTAGTTTGTTATAGACATATTGATATATTCATTATGAACGGAAGAGTTGTAGAATAAAGACACGTAAACTTATTATATATGAAAACAATAATTATCCGTTAAACTCTAAGTGAAGCTCCACTGCAAATAAACAAAATTGAAATAATATAAAACTCCTACTTATATGCATTCGCTCAAAGTCAAATAAAGGAAAGTTGAGCGTTCTTGGTAAATATAATGATTCTTCGGAAGATTAATAAACAGAAGTGTCACCATCTACTTATCTAACAAAACATGTAACTACGTGTGTCTACAACATTACTACTTTTGATGCAATTAATTTATATTAATTATTAAACCTACTTAGGTACGTTACCTGTCGTAGTCGTGTTAGTATTCCGGTGAAACTGTAGAGGCCTTGCCAGGTCAACAATGTAGTTAGTTCGAAAAAAAAAAATACTGGCTACATAGAGTACGATAGAAATATACTGTTCAATATGAAGGTATAGTAATAATGTGCTATTAACTTTTGCGCGCAGCTTGGCTTACCTTTATGTTGATTTGACCTATCCCTCGAGAGTAGTACTTTTTGAAGTTATACTTCTTTTGGCGCATTAGGGAAAAATGATGAGAGTAAATTTTTACAATGCGCGCGCACAGGCCTCACGAAAAACCGACACCCTGAACTTAGTTATAGTCAACATTTTATTCAAAAAAGTATGTATGTATTAAATACCTTTTTTCTATTGTTAGTGTCGTTTTTTCTACAAACGTAGAATGAGGCGAAAGATAAAATTTTTAGAAAAGCTTTTTAGCTTGTTACGCCACAGAAGTATAACTTCTAACGCGTGTACACAAGTACACATTACTTATTTTTTTATGAAATGCATCCCGTATCCTTTTATGTACTCCTGGCAACGTGATTGTTATATTTCATAGCGATTAATTAAATAATTAAAGCGTGAAAAGCGCAACGAACAAACAAACTCAATTTTTTACATTTATAAGTTAGGATTAGATTCGCACAATAAATTACTATAATATTTATCTATCCTTGCGACTACAATAATCCTTGTGAGGAGAACAAAATTTGTACTCGTATATTCGTATCCGTTCTGAGCAGCGTGAAACTTATTCTCTGAAACGTCGACGAACTCTGACGTGAGAGCGGCCGCGATCTAATAACGTTACTCAATGCTGTGCGATACACTTGTCGCTTAGTCGTTCAATAAAACGACGTCTCTGTCAGTAAATAATCAAAAAAACATTCATAACCGTCAACTGAGCTATTATGAATCAGAGTGTCACGTAACATAATTTATTCCTATACTGGGACCTATTGTTTTAAACTTTTATAAATACATAAAGTATTCGCTTTCAAACGTAAATACATACGTTTATATACATTTTTACCAGTTATAATTGTTTGTTCTTAAATGGAAAGAATCTTGATTTTGATACCGACACTAGATAATGTCTACGAATATCGACATTGTAAACAAATACGGTCCAAATCACAATCTGATATAACTGCACGACCGCAAGAGTCTTGTACATATGCATGAACTAGACCATGACCGCAAAACCAAAACCAATTCCGTGCAAGATTACCTACATTTCTCCTCTATTTGCTAACCGATTTTCTGTTTTCGTGTTCCGTAGCTATTGTAGAGGTTTAGTAGTTGTTATCAAGAAAAAAATATTGGAAAAAGATTTTTTTTCCTTACCACCGACGACGAGTCGACGCTTTTATATGTATCTATTCGTCATACTTCACACTCCGTACGTCTACAATCTACAATATTTGTATATATATTGATAAAAAAAAATAACAAAATAATGTCATGTATTTACTACTAAGTTTTAATTATTCTAAAATTTTCTTTATAGTGTTCAAACAAATGGAATTGACAATATGCATTCGAACATACCCAGACGTGTGGCATCCTGCGGCTATCAAACTGCGCTCACAGTTGTAATCAATACAGATTCTGAAGATTATTACAGCGCTTCAGTTGCAGCACAAGGAGTTTTGGTATTAGTTTAGTTGCAAACATTTGACAGCTGATCAATCGCTTAATTACAATAAACTCACCGACATAAGTTAGTTTAAAATATAAAAATAAGTCTAAAGCCCTCGGTGAATCTTAACTAATGTAGTATTCATTCCATTATAATCAATATTGAAAGAACGGAGGAAGCGGCCGGTACAAACTGGTTACCTATAATACCATATTATGGAGCGAATTATTACATTCAGAAATCCGCTTCGATATTATTTTAGCAACGATTTTACCGATGCAGCTGCGTGTGTACAAAAGAAAATTTCACATAATGATGGTTTCATCGTAAATATAAATGTTTGATGTATTTCTCTAGAGGTTGTCTGAAGTTCAACCATAATAAGAGGTACAAAGTTTTTATTTTTCACGTGTTAAAATATATCTATAATTGTCTGTATTTCTTTTATTTTTTTCTCAATATTATTTTTCTTTTTTTAATATTGTACAATATTATTATAGATTGTAGACGTAAGATACGTAAGGATCGTAAAGTGTGACTTATAAATAAAGCTTTCGACACGACGATGTTATGGAAAAAAATGTATTCCTAATTTATTTCAATGGTAACGATATTCAAGCTGAAATGAACTTAAATCGCTTGACAAACAGAGAAGAAAATATATTGAACAGTTTCTTCTTTCAGCTAATGATATATATTGTTTATTCCATATATCATTAGCATATTGTATTGGTATCTAAAATTTTAAAAATGTGTATCTCATTAAAAGTAATTAACTGTTGGCCGCGGCTCCGCTCGCGTTAATGTAGTACAAGGTGTTTTTCTATCCGTCGGAGACTGTACTTTTTTTTAATTAAAGGTGAGGAAACCTTTGCTATAGGTATGAAAGCGTAATAAACAAATTCAAAGTCACAATTATAATATTAGTTTGGATGCTGTCGGCGGCCTTATCTGAAAGCACTTTCTTTAAAAGTCTTCCTATCGCCAACTTTAAATTTTAGATACTTATTGACGTCCTTTTATTGATTGTTCATACTATTTATTATGTCATGATAATATACATTTCACCCTTGCGTACTTTATTCTATGAAACGAAATCACCTAGTCTGTAACTTCTGCATTCTAAAAGCTTCCTTCAGTTTTCCATTTTTCTTTCTTCCTAGACAATAAACCTTTATCGATTCGTTGTATCGTGAGCCATTCCTAGGTTACATCATTTTGAATACTTAATAGCTTTAAAGTAGCTACTATAGAACCAAATTACATTTAATTGGATATCAATTGTTAATATATATGTTGAAATACTGTTGCAAATAACACAATTATTTTTTAATAATATATTTTCAATGTAAGCGCCACGGTACGACAAAATATCCCAAGGATGGTTGACGTGAGGCGCGCGCGGCCGATCGTAAAAATTAAGCCAAATCATACATTACAAATATGTTGTGCACCCTAGGTACTTAGGTGGGCTAAGCATAAGAAGAAGAAAAGTAAGCGCCCGAAAACTTCTTCTTATGTTTTCATTGGAAAACGTGGACTTTGCTCGGCTCTATTTAAATATAGTATAGAAATAAATGTTACGGGATCATCATCACCTTACCCTTATATCACCTAAGTAGGGTTGGCACAACATGTTTTCTTTTCCACTCTCCCGTCAGAAATCATCTCAGTATTCACACCTTTTATAAACATATCATTTTCCATACTATCCATCTACACCTTTTTAGCTCTTCCTCTACCTCTATATTCGTCCACTTTCAAACTCAAAACTTTTCTTGTTACAATTTACGGAATAAATTCTCTAAATGGTAGTAAACGGTATCAAAATCTGTTCAGTTCTTTATAACAACTAAAATAACACACAGAGCGACACGAAAAGCGACTTTGTTTCATAATATTTATTATTATTATTATATTATAGATATAGAAGATATTTAAATGATATTATGTTTGTGAGAAATAATCTCAACAAATACGAATCGTAAGGCCGTTCATATCGCTACAAATAATCTTCAAAGCCATTCGGGCTTAGGTTTCGCTACTCTTGATTAGACCGTCCATCGTAAGGCCGGTATATAGATTGCTGCCTTTTGATGACTTCATAGTTATTACTAATATCGGTCCCTTTGACGGGATGGCTATTGAATACACCAAGAGTCTACTAGTTCTCTGGGATTCCGTAGTAATCTATTTCGTGATTTAGTCTAAGAAACAAAGACACGGAAGCCATATAAAGTGTTTTGTATTTATTATTCAAAATTGTATATATTCCAAGATCCGTGCAGTTGATATTAACATTCTACGCTACAGTAATAACTGTCCATAAACTTCAGCTGAAAATGATATGCCCATTATTTTATGTCGAAGTACTACTTTTCTATATCAGTTTAGCTTCATATTAATGTGCTTAATTATTTTTTTCTTTAAAACCCTCGTGCTTTCCACGTATTTCACACAAGATTATTTCAACTTTTTTTTTATTAACGTGAGGAAATGCATCTTGGACATGATACCCTCTTGGGTTAAGAGTGGGTAGTGTGAGACTCTTACTCAATAAAACCCCACGGAGTACCGGCCACTGCTTTGGTTGATGTGACGTGGCAACATGCAGTGCTATCATCATGTCGCCTCAGCGGCCAGCCTAGCGGAAGGTGTCCGCCGCGCGTCGTCCTAATAATGGGGGGCAAGCTGGGTACACACCAACCCCCCCTCCTCGTCAGCCGAACCTGTGCAATAGGGAGATGGCCCCGCCGGCCCATTCCCCCAGATTTGGTTACCGAGGTGGAAGGAGACGGACAAAACGCCGCCCTCTTCCACCGACTCTGCGGTGGCGGAGAGATTCACTCAGAGGATTCTCCTCGCGGAACCTCTACGCCGCCTCCTTCTGCGAGATGACCTCCTCGTAGTAGGAGGTCACTGCATTCCATATTGTTTGGTACGCGACCACGCGCCACGACCACGCTCGGCAGCGACAAATCGTACCCCAGCGCCGCAGTCAAAGTAAGCCGCAGAGACTCCCACGCAGCACACTCAAAAAGAGTACCACTAGAGACAATCCATAATACGTCACGTACTTCCGTTACTTATTTTAGTTCTTTTATTACTCCGTATACATTAAGGTTATTGTTAAATTCAAATAGTATAATAATTCGATTGTAATATTAATTAGGTAATTAAAATAGTAACAATATATTTTAAAATCGATCACAACAACATTCGGCCACCGTCTACGTGTTAATTCCGATGCACGCTTTAATCACAACACGAGCTACTCTATGATGCTACCTAAAAAAATTGAATGTGAAGAATATTTCATCGTATATTGCAACATCCAATCAAGTTCAACTCAATTAAAAAATATTCCGTAGTTCAAATATTACGTGTATTGCAATTGCGATATGAATATTGAACGTACTACTAATATCATCTAGGTGTTCCATAATATCACCTTTATATGCCTTCAGAGCACGACTGTATATTAGTTCCTCTTCGGACGACTAGAATACTGTATTGAAATAGTTTTAGTTCTGTATAGTTTTAATTAGCTATCTCTACATCGGGAGATACTGCTTTTACCAAAAATGATTCAATAGCATAGTATTTGGAGATCAAAATTTAATTAAAATACACTTGTTATATAGGTCTTCGTGGACAACGCGTACAATATGCCAAGTTTGAATTCACCCGTACGCATTGTGAATCCTTCAACCGAGGTGTTAATAGCATTAACTCCGGAGAGCGTCTATTCCTCTTCCGGCGTGAAAGACTTCAATCCAAAGGAGAGGCAATGCTATTATAAAAACGAGGTAATTTTATAACTTTTAATGTTTGATTTCGACAGTTATATACTAATTCAATATTGTGCAAAATTTATATGAAATAATATTTTTATTTTTCGACTACCAAAATTTTTTATTATTTTTATTATGTTAATGTTTCCACGATTTTACATAATGTTAAATGAAGATGGCGCCTAAGTTTAAGCGAATAATACATCAGTTGCAAGACAGGCTTTCAAGTGTAGCTAATAGAATACAGATATATACATAGAATACATGGCCGTATCAAGTTTGTTTAGGTGGTGATTCCATTACACACTAATTGTGTAATTGTGTACATTTTTGTTCTAGTTACCTTACCACATCAAAAGTTAAGTTAATCGTGGGACCAAACTAATATTCCTTCTTAGACAATCTTTTCTGATATATGTGTAAACAATTTAACATCCCAAATAATATCACCCGGTGCAATGCCACCGCTCGCAATATCCTAGAGCTGCCTCGGTACTATGTGTAGATGCTTAGTGACAGTTTCAACTTGAAGGTGACCGTTAGATAAATATTAGAATAGACTAATCTTACCTAACTAAGATGTGGCTTCATCACGATGTTTTGAAACACCGGAAGGTTAGGTCTCGTTGCGGGATTCGAACTTACGTCGATTGATGGAGTATTCGAGCAGGCTACCAATGACCCATCGTCTGTTGTCTTATCGTCAAAAGAGAGACCCGTCGATAAATTATTTATGTCCCGATAGGAAATATCACAACCCCCAATGCCTAGTTAAGTAATATATTTACCACTATTTCTCTCTCAGTCTCCACATCGACCTTAAACGGGTTTAATCTCACCCTCCCATGATATAACGAAAACATTTAAACTCTCAAGTAATTATTTCGAAAATTCTATACAAACACTATGGAGTAGATATTAACGTATAGACATATGCTGGAGACGTTGTAGTAACGATTTCCCTTTAACAGAGGCTTCGTGACCCTGACGTAAGTTTTTGTTATAATTTCTTGGTTCCATTAAATTTTACAGTTTTAAAACTCGATGTAATTTATATATACATTTAGTATGTATAGTGGTAGAGCTACGCTGAAGCTATTACTGGTTTCAGCATGAATGGGTCGGCTCGCCCGGTGTAGTACCACCCTCTCACAGAAAACTGACGTGAAGTAACAGTGCTCGCACTGTTGCGTTTCGTTCGGTCAGTGAGAGCGCCGGAGGCCCACTTATTTAAAAGGCCGGCGACGCACTTGCCACTCCCCTGGTGTTGCTAGTGTCTATGGACGGCGGTGATCACTTACCATCAGGTGACCCACCTGTTCGGTTGCCCCCTATAACATAAAAAAAAAAAAAATATTTATATTATGAAAGGAACATATTCTATTACAGGTTTGTGCTCTTTGATGATAGATTATAAATTGTAACAATGTAATAACACTGAAATGAGTGTTCGTTATCTGTACCGCGACTCTGATTGTGAGAATAGTGCTCTCTCTGTTTTTTTACGATACCACCACCCACTGTCGTTGTAGATACTAATAACAGGCAGCAGATTATCAGTAAGCAAATAATCATGTCTTCAATACTTCGTTATCAATTGCGTAGAGAAAATGCATTACATTTTAATTAATAGTTACCACACTGACTGACGAGTCAGAATTACATGCGGGGCCATAAGCCTCTTCCCGAAGGAATGTATGGGCATAATCGCCACGCCATCCCACGCCACGACGTATTGGCGATTTCAAACTCTGAGAAATTCACAGTTCTATATTTTTCCCACATACGGTGGTACTACAAGAACATTTCTCAGGTTCAGGTTTCCTCACGATGGTGTCCTTCACCGTCAGTCGATAGGGCTACGAATTTGAATTAGTCAATATACGCGGATTCGGAAAAATTCATCGGTAGATGCCGGGGTTCCAACCTGCGGATATCGAATTGATATTCCACCGGTCAAACTACTAGACCAACATGAAAAAAAATTTTTTTTTACTATATGAAATACATACGTATAATCTTTGAATGCAGAATCGAATTCACTTTTATTATCCTTAAATAATTATCAGTAGAGATTAGCAGATCATAATTATATCACTAGGAGGATTAATTATTTCCAATGACGTTTGATTTAATATTGCGATTTCGTTATCCATGTATAAATCAATTTTGTCATTGACGCAAAACATTGAAAATTTATCAATGCTCTGGTCATTCCAATAATGATATTGTAATAAACAATTTTTTTTTCGAACTGTCTACACTATTGACCTGGCAAGGCCTCTACAGTTTTACCGGACTACTAATTAAAGATAATGTCTGTGCGTTCGTATTCAATGCGTTAGCGTTATGTTCATCCTAATAAATCGGAAAGTTTATATAGTTTTTCTCGGTATTAGGTTGAAAACTAAACGGTTCTCACAGGTGGCGCGCGAGGCGTATCAGCAAACGAATATACTTCTTACAGTATTCGGTGCTTTTTTTTCTTTTCGAACTGTCTACACGGTTGACGCGGCAAGGCCTCTACAGTTTCACCGGACTACGTTTTCGGTGTTTCGAATGCAGTTTTTTCAGTACTGAACTTGGAGAAGAGTTGAGGCTACATCTCAATATACTTTACTTAAATAATGACTAGTTATAAACGTATTACAATTATTAAGAAAAAAAAACAATACATTACAATTAATTCTATCTAATCTGTTATTAAAACTTAATTATATATGTAGATGTATAATCATATATAAGAAGTGATTAATTTTTGATGTGTACGCATTTATAACTAAATAGGTACTAAAATATTTTTCATGTAACATAATTATAATATATGTGAATACATTCTCATTTCAGATAAATATCGGAAAATTTCGCCATTACTCATTCCATAACTGCCTGACGTTGCACTTGGCTATGATGATTAAATACTACTGCCAGTGTGTACCGTTTTTTATTCCTTCGAAAGGTAATTTCTATTCATTACACACCAACGTACAATTCTCTCGCGGATGCTGCTTAGCTTAGATTAGCTTAGTTAGATCGGAAAGATCTCCTGTCGCCCCAACAAAAGCGGTGGATGTACACCGTGGGATTTTAATAAGTAGGAGTCTCACACTACCCACCCTCTCCCTTGGGAGGGTGGCGTGTCCATGATGGATTTCCCCACGTAAAATTAAAAAAAAGTTAGATCGGAAAATTCGGCGATAGCTCAAGCCGAGGTGCATCGTGTGCCCTTGCGCTGATCGCCTAAATAAATCGGGTGGGTGCCATAAACGCTTCCCTTAGTAGTCCGGTGAATCTGTAGAGGCCCCAGGGTCAACAGGGTATGTCAGTACGAAAAAAAAAGTCTCGCGGATATTTATTTCTGTGGATATTTAGGGAATTTAAGATTAATTACATAATTTTGTAAAAGGTAATATACAGTCCACTTGGATTTAGAATGGTTACTGAAGACTTAATATATTTTTTTTTTTTTTCCCCTTGTTCCTCAGACATGATCCGAGCCCTTGTCATTTTGCAAGCGTCCTTTCTCTACACAGTTTATTTTTTATGTTATTTATTATGTTACTTATGTTATGTTGTGAGATAAATTGTTAAATTATAATTAATAATATGATAAAAATGACTTAATGTAATTTTACATGTATATACAATTATGAGCTTATAATAACAATGATATATAAAAGAAGACTTAATATTATGGCAGCAGAGTTTATGATAGATTTTAAATAGGACTGCAGTCCCAATATCAATGGCCGGCTTTTGGAGCGTAGGATAGTCGATTTTTAAATGACCCGTACGTTGAGTTTTATATCATGTAAGACAGATTTTTTTTTTGTAAATATCTACTTTGTTATAATATATACTTTTACATTCTATTTTTAGAGAAATTTAAAAGTGAAAGTTAATTAAGAGCATTTTCACCATCTTTTTTCACATTACGAATCACTAATAGCTAAGTTTCAGGAATTCACTACTTTAGAAACACTGAGGTTTCTAATTCATTATTAATAATTTAATCTATGTTCGCAAAAAGTTAATTTGAATACTAAAAACTAGCCTGTAGGTGGTAGAGCTACGCTGAAGCTATTACTGGTTTCAGCATGAATGGGTCGGCTCGCCCGACGCGCGGGGTAGTACCACCCGACACACAGTAAACCGACGTGAAGTAACAGTGCTTGCACTGTTGCGTTTCGTTCGGTCAGTGAGAGCGCCGGAGGCCCACATATTTATAAAGCCGGCAACGCACTTGCGACTACCCTAGTGTTGCTAGTGTCTATGGACGGCGGTGATCACTTACCATCAGGTGACCCACCTGTTTGTTTGCCCCCTATAATATAAATAATAATAATAATAATGACAAACTAATTATTATCCCATGTTACATGCTCAGTAATACCAGTGACAGTTTAGGTAAAAGTGTTAGGTTTTCCCACAAAACACATTAGTGATTTGCCGGATAGTAAATTCATACACTATGTCAAACTGGTTTTAATGTCAAAAGGCTATTATGGAATGGATCAATACGAACGTGATGCGGTGGAAGTCCGGCATTAACACCACGCTCACTGCATCCGTTATAAATGATTGTAACTGTAATGTAGGTATGTATGTATTCCATACAAATATGATGTACGTTAAAATGATAAAACCGATTAATTTTTTTACCAGTTCTTCTAAATTAAATAACGTATTTATTTTTTGTGATTTATTTCGCAAATGACAATAATAAATTTTTTTTTTTTGGGACTGACTATTCGCTGTTGGCCTGATGGGCCTTTACAGCTTCACCGGACTTACAGGGCGAGCGCTTATGGCACCCGATCGCTTAACAACAAGCTCAAGGGCGCCTTTCGATCAACAATGTTGCTATTGTTGATCGAAGAGGGTGCTAAAGGGGTCGAATCTCGGCTGGGGTTGTTGCCTTGGATGCAACAACGCGAATCTATCTAAGCTAACCTAGCTAATAATAGTCAACATATTTAGACCCACTTTTCAAAAACGTTTGCTATCAGTAGCATAGAAATTCTCGTATAAAATTCCAAGATATGCCAAACCATCCCGATAGACACTCGAACAATAAACGAAGTAAATCCAAGATCTGGGTGTTCGAGTATTTTCTGAAGCTGGGATAAAATATAGTGAAATAAAAATGTAAATGACATATTATTTACGACTAAGTAACGACTACCTTTTATTGGAATACGAAGTGAATACCAGAATATGGCTCGCATATTAATGTAATCGATTTATTATACGAATAACAATTTCTATTTCAGAGGACCATCGGAGCTGTGATTTCAACGATATAAACTGCCTTGAGTTATTGATAAGTATGGACACGTTTTTTTTTAATTAAATACGTTCATTTATAATAAACTACCGGACCCGGTACGCAGATGTTGTTCTGCCACAGACCTTATTAAGTCATGTATGCAAAAAAAAAAAGTAGTATTAAAAAAAATCGAGTGCAAGGTAACAAATTATATACCTAAACCTTCCCCGTGAATTATTCTATCTATTGGTGAAAACCGCATTACAATCCGTTCAGTAGTTTTCGAGTTTATCGTGTTAACATCCAGACAGACAGACAGACAGACACGGCGGACGACTTTGTTTTATAATATGTATTGATATTGGTATTTATTTTGAGGTAACATTAATTAAAACAGGAAAAATGTTTCAGCGAATGAAATCCTTGGTTAACTTAATTTTAAGTGCTAAGGTTTTTGTATGCACAAGTATTCGTAATGTTGTAAATAAGTTGTCGAATTAGTGTAACCGGTTGTCTATGAGATACTAAAAGCGGGACTTCAGGCGCTAATCGAGTTCTATTCGGTTTGGTTCGGAGATCCGTAGAGAAACTGGAAACTTCAGTATTTCTGCTACTGACGGAAGCGGGACACCTAATTAAATTGCAAGATTGCTTTGTACGCCGTCTATGTATAAATTCGCTTCTCTAATTACTCGCGTGTCGATCGAAAGGCAATCGCATTAAATTTTAATAATCGGGTGTTATACATAAATATATACGTCGTCAGGAAAATGCTCGTAACTATAAAGATTACCTCTGTGTCATGTGACATAAGTTCGGATCTTTGCATATTTTAACGATTGCTATTGTTTATTTACATTCTATAATACCGATTGTTTTTTTTTTTTTTCGAACTGACCTACACTGTTAGCCTGGCAAGGCCACTACAGTTCCACCGGACTACGGTAATACCGATTGCTCGTCCTTCCTCTTTATACCTACTAAATACATGTATGTCAATGTAATGTTTCCTAATTGGGCAACTTTTTATTGGTCATGTTTTCGATTTATTTTGTATTTCTGTTTTTTTTTTTTATAAAAGTTAGGTATTTGTTTTCTGTTGGTATTACTGTTATACTTTTAAATTGTATCCATTTTAATATTTTATCACTACTAGATGGCGTTACGGTACCTACATAAACTTCTATACCGTTCATCCGATCGTCATGAGAATTGATATGTGTAGCTATTTGTGTGTGAACACTTTTTATAAAATATCAATTTACCTATGCGTACAATTAATAATAAATACATACGAAGCCGCGGTATTAAAGCTAGTTCTAAGATAAATGTAATTTTACATTCTAGTCACAGCTAATTCCGCTAATACCGAAGATAATTTCGAGTTTAATTTGACATGTTTACCTGAATGTGAACATTACGATTATCCTTTCGAAGTGGCCCTCGGGATGCGGTCGGATACCGTTCAAACAAACGGTGGTCCTTTTTAGTAAGTAAAAAGTATTAAAATCAATCTTTCTGCTTACTTCTTTATACGCTATTCGAACGCCGCGTTCTCGTTACATTTGAAATGGTACATTAAAAAACAAAAAAAATAATAATAATTGTAAAACTTTATTTCAGTAATGACGTCAATTTAGAGAATTGCTCTATATTGAACGTTTTCTTCAACGATTTGGTATCGACCAGATATAGACGTGATGTTTATTTGAATTGGCAAAATATTTTAGGTACGTGCGTTTAAAATGCCGATGATATATCTATACTTAAACGTGAATCAGCATCATTCAATAACGGTGTATTTAATACAGATAAATTTGAAATGTTCGTATGTATTTAAGAGAAATTACTTATTCTTATTATTATTATAGTACCGAAATGTTAATATTAGCCACGTTTGAATATAAATAATCGCAATGTTTAGGTTTACATAAATATTTGGAAACAGTTGTTCTTGTACACGATAGAGATAATGTAATGCATGTATGTGGTGTCTCTCATCATTTCTATTATACAAGGGTCTATTCACAGATCCGTTGGCGTGGTATTATTATACCTGTTCTTCATCGTCTTCTCACCCTTATCTCACCTAAGCAGGGTCGGCACAAGATGTTTTCCTTTACCACTCTCCCATGTCAGATGTCATATCAGTATTTACACCTTTTATACACATATCATTTTTCACAGATTCTATCCATACTGCCTTCGGTCTTCCTCTACGTCTATATCCGTCCACTTTCAAACTCAAAACTTTTTTTATTATATGATTTTCATCTCTTCTCATAATATGCCCGTACCACGCTAACCTATTACTCCTCAACTTCTTTGTCACTGGTGCTATTTTCAAAATAAAAAAAATACAACTTATTTATGAAATGCTAATTAGGATTCTCAGGTTTTTGCAAAAATACCGCGTCGTTAATTGTCAATACATAAAATGTTATTATTAAGTTATTTTTTTTAAGTTTGATAAATGTAACGTTAAAAGCATATTCAATATAAGATAATGAATTCCAGTTATAAGTAATAATGTCGCGAAAACATTAAATATTAAGGGTATTTTTGTGTTATATTGGTGTTAGCGTAATGTTAAAAAGTTACTACGGAAATTTTGTGTTCAAAGTGGGAATTTTGGTGACTATATCGTTATCATCGTCTAAACTAGTGATTCCCAAAGTAGTCCAGATGGACCCCCAGGGGTCTACGAGAGACTCGATGGAGGTGTACGTTCGCGTAACAAAGAAATGGAGGTGCACAATTAGTGAGCGGTGGTCTATGAAAACTGATCTATTTTTGATAGCGTGAAGAACTAACAATGTTGACTTGACTTCGTATGATAGTATTGAACCTGCAGGGGGTCCACCGGAAGCAGTAAAATTTAGAATGGGATCTATGAAAATAAAAAGTTTGGGAACCTCTGGCATAAACCCACCTAAGTGACATTGACACAAAATGTTTTATATTTCCATTCTCTTCTATTATTTCATTATCCATGTTACTTTTACACATATCTTTCTTCACACATTCCATTCATATCTTTTTCGGTCTTCTTCTACTCTTATAGATATATGTATCTTTATACTTAACACTTTTCTAGTTCTTCGACTATCATTCCTTCTGAGGACAACCTTCTGCCACGCAAACTTATTATTATTAACTTATTATTACTTCTATCACTATTGCTATTTTTATACTTTCTTTGATATACTAATTTCTATTCTTACCCATTGTAATTACTCAATTGTCACGTATTTTTGTCACATGTAATCTTCTTACATCTGTCTCTTCTGTAGTTCTGCACTCAGATTCATATATCATGACAGATTTTTTATAGTTTTATACATTTTTCTTTAACATTCAGGAGCATTTGTTGATGACATATTATTGTATTATTTCCAGCTACTTTTGGCGGTCTTCTTGGTTTAATTCTTGGCTTCACTCTTATATCTGGCTTTGATTTAATCTTGTTCTTCGTTCTTCGCGTAATATATGACGGTGTGAAGACAATTGTTATAAACAACTCGAAGGGTGGAAACAAAATACATGTCAAGGATATAAAAAAGATGGAGGAAATAAAAAAAGAGTATGAAAAAATGTAAGGTTTGGGGAAATATGGGTAATCGAGAGATTTAAAAATTCAAAATATTAGATGGATTCTTATGTAAAAGTCTGCACTTAAAATAGGTTCCTTATGAAACTATACTTAATTATTTAATTATATAAAAGCACATTTTAACATTATTTAATAAATGAGCATATTAAAACTCTGTATATTGTTTTCTATTGTAATATATTTTGCGTGACAACATTTCCAGTGACCATGATTTAATTTCAATAAAGGTTATTCAATTTGAATTTCACAAAGAGCTTTTGCTATTTTCAAGTATGATGTGACAAACTGACAACGTTGCTGAATTATATTTCCAAATTGATTATTTGTAGCTAAGTATCATATTACTACTTCTGAATATCTTATGTCTTTCTAGAGTAGGTATAGACTTATTGGTCCTTTATATTTTGAAACCGATTGACACTTTTAACATTATGTGAGGCTGTAATTCAAGAAGTAATTCTCTCATTTATATCACGTCGCACTTATAAGATTAGACTTTTATTATGACAAGCTTCTCAAAATATATAATGTACAATGACACTAATCTTGCACAGAAATTATTATAATATTTTGGTTAACCCGAGCTTCCCTTAAATATATATTAGAGTTCTTTAGTTGTACGAACCATTACCAGCTTTGACACTTCAATCACTATTCAAAGAGATGCCTTGTAATGCTGCGTGCCTGCTTATGGTAAGTGCGACGCAGTGCATGTTTTTAAAATTGCATATGCTCCAACCTGTGCAACGATGCGCCGCCACGTCTACTCGACGAATCACTGGCCCCTCACAGAGCTATTCAGATCGCTCCACGAAGACCACATGCTTGCCTACGGAACTCGCCGATACTCGAATGATAACTACCGCCACCCACAATGGACTCCAACATCCTGCATCTGCACCTCGAGTACGACCCATGGAGGCGCGACAACCCCCGCCTAGTGGGGGTCCGAACCCGACTGCAGTATACGAGGGTGATTTAATCATTCTTGTCCAGCTAGTTCCGCCTGGGACTCTGTCGAAAGGGATGATCCACTAGATGGCGCTATATTTGCGCATCCAAGAAGCCGAGATAAAGGGCGTTATGAGCTCCTCCGAAAACACAGCGGCGCTTGAACTCGCCGCTCGCGGTTCCTTGGCACCACCAAAGCAGCTGAGCCCGCTCGGTCGAGCGTCGTGTCGCAAACGTGGTAACCCCGAAGCCATTACCCGCCCCGAAGATCACCGTCGAGAAGTCAGCGCCAACCTTACCGGACGCTCAGTCTCCTGATCCCAAGAAGACGTAGGTCCAGACGCCCACGCAGCCACGGCTACGTCGCCCGAGGGAGGAACCGGTGACCTGCGCTAATTGCGGAGGTACCTACTCCGCGAACAACACAGTGCTCTGCCCCGTGTTCAAACGGGAGTCAAGAAATTAACGAGCAGTGACCGTCGCCCAGACCGGTGATTTTGGGCGCAAGACGGAGGCCAGCGTCGCGCCCACGCCAATGATTGAGGAGTCGGCAGCGGGAAACCTAATGGCCTTCACATGCAACCTACCTCTCCGAGGTACAACAGCAAAAAAAACAAGAAATAAGAAAATTCCCCCGCAACCGGCAAACATCCCTCCGAAAGGTCACAACACTGTCCAGCTACTGAGAGGTCTGCCGAAGGAGAGCAAGAAGTACCTCGAGGGGGCGAAGAATCTCCTTGCTATGTCGAAGAGACAAGGACCCAACGTTGAAGAGGCATGCTTGGTTTTCCTGGACAAACTCCTGATCCGCGGTGACTAGAACACCAGGCAGACGCCCAGCCGATCCAGACAGCCCGCGTACAACATCACAAGCACACCAAATGAAGCACCACTCACGATAGTGCACCCCAAGGATCGGCTCGTCTTCACAAGCCGCAGAGACACCACCGCAAGAGGGTATAATACCCTGATATGGTTTTCCCCCATGCCTACACTCAAAGGGCGTGAGAAGAGTGCAACGAACGCTAAGGCGGTCTTAGATCTGGCGTGACACGGTACACTTGTTATATTCTTTACCGTTACCCACTGTCCTAAATAGACCGGATTAATAATAACTGATTATTATTCAGTTTTGTTTAGATTCCTTGAAATATAAGAATCCGTTATATCGCCATATTGGTGTGTCTTGAATTCACTACATCCACCCTTACTTTCTACATATATATTCATAAGTGATCAATTGGTTAGAATATTTTTAATTCATATTGGAATATTTATAGTATCTGCAGGACTTGTAACAAGAATTTTTTCGGTGTTTGCTTACTTTGAATGTAATTTAATAATAACGAAAAGAAACATCGACAGAAACCTTGAACAACTTTGGAAATCAATACCGTAATTCTAAAACATAATGTGAAATTCTAAAGTGGGTGATAATACTACTCAGTATTTTTCTATGATTTGAAGACATTAAATATAAAAGACGAAGACAAGAAGCACAAAAATTCAACTAAGATGTGGAAGCATTATACTAATGCCCCAGATAGCTTATAGTGCAAACTAGTTCCTCACCAGGGAATAGCCGAGGTTCGGCCACTTTGACACCCTCGACCTTGTTGCCAAGCGTCCGAACGCCATAAGTGCTCGCCCTATTAGTCCGGTAAAGCTATGAAGGCCGCCCCTCCAGCCAACAGCGTATTGTCGGTTCGAAAAAAAATAAAAGTCATCAAGGAAGGGGGAATCATCAAGCATCTATACTTACTCATCATAATCTGAATTATTGTGACCATATTATATACAAAACAAAAAAAAAAAAACATTCTGACAACTTAAAACGGAATGTTTTATTGGGATTGGTTGAAGGAACAAATCCTGGTGAATGAAAAGCTGCTCGTTAAAGGGACCAAATAGCAACTAATTCAAGACAAAACGACGCTTAAAGTGTAAGTTAATTATACTTACGAATGAGAGGTAACCACGTACGATGAGGATTATCATATAATAAAAAACATAACTAACAGATTAATATGAACCAGAGACAGAGGTTACTTGTATTTAATACTTACGCTTTAATATTACAATTGCATACCATAAAATTAGATTACTTAGTTTCGTTAATAAATCAACAAGCATTTCAATGTTACCAAATGATATAATAAATAATAAATTGTGATGCCATGTAGTTTCATACCCGACCAGATTGCGACCTTCCTACACGTAGTGGAGCAGTTGTCGTAGTAATTTGCTTGCGGCGTTGTACATATAGCTGCTAGATAGCTAATGATTTATAGAGCGTATTAGGCTTACAGGGCTATATGGCGTCTCCAGCGGTCGTATATCATCACGATGACTCTGCTGTATGCTATACGCAATTGTATTGTTAAAATTTAATTACAGCAAAACATTTCTCTAAATACGATTTTAATACTTTCGAATCATATCTCATGTAGCTGTATATCGCATATTATCTTTGTTTTAGTTATCTTGCATTTTTAATCGGAATTGCCAGTGGATTTATAAATGTTGCATAAAATATGTAATGCACATTATACACATTTCTCATAATGTTAATACTAAAATAACTCTGTTTGTTTGTTACCTCTTTAAAACTGAACTTCTGAACGGATCTCTTGAATTTTGGAGATAAAGAAACTCTGAGATCTGAACCAAGGAGACAGGTTATTTTGTAATATTAACGAAAAATACGCAGATGAAGTCGTTGGTATTAGCTATTCTAAATAAATGTAAGAAAAAATACTTCATGGACTGATTTGTTTATAGGAGTATTTACAATTTGATCAGGTACAATTTTTGCTAAAGTGGTTATCGAATTAATTTTCCAGTCAACTAACTGTCAACTATCCGCGCTAAATCTACATTTATATGTAAGAAAATGGATGTTGGTGTATATATTTTGAGTTGGTAAACCTCAATGCCGTGTGAACGGACATCGTGAAAATTGCCACACCAAAATGTTTTTTTTGTCAGATGATTTTACAATAGCTCAGCACTAGGAGTCACTCCAGCGTATCAAAATTTGTACCGTTCAACCGCTAGTGGTGAACATTGATATACCTATGTAAAATTACATACCCAAAATAAATATTTACAAAGAATTTAATTTGTTACAATAACAAAAAAAAGTTGCGGCGTAGCTAGCGTCAATGTAGATTTAATCTGTCCCTCGCGAACGTGCCATGTCAAGCGAGTTTTGGTGTCAAAAGGCTATTATAGAGCGGATCAATATGTCAACGATGGCAATATCTGGAATTGACGCATCTCTGTGCATCCATTAATTAAAAACGATTGTAACATGTAATGTATTTTGAATATACATGTATATATTTAGTCTGGCCATAAATGCTATTGCAATTAAAAATAAACAAAATATTACATTTGAATTTGGAATCTGTCATTTTTATATGATTGTTCATTGAGTTTTCTCATTTTGGCGCCGATACGTTGTACAATATTTTTCGATATTAAAATGGAGTGGGGTGATAAAGAGAACCGAATCGCTGTGATTGCATTACACAAAGTAGGTATGGAGCCAAATGCAATTTTTAAGCTTGGTATTAGTAAAATGTTTGTGTACCGGTAATGTGTAATAGGTACAATCAGACCTCCTTTGTTTGTGACAGAAAAAGATCTCGCTGTCCTCGTAGTGCTCGTACGAAAAAGGTGATCAAAGCAGTCAGGGAAAGAATTCGAAAAAATCCTGTCCGAAAGCAAAAGATTTTATCTCGAGAGATGAAGATAGCACCTAGATCCATGTCGCGTATTTTAAAAGATGACTTAGAACTTGCAGCCTATAAGAGACGTACTGGTCATTTCTTAACTGATAATTTCAAAATAAATAGAGTGGTAAAATCACCAACTACTGAACCGGTACGCAAAGGGAGGTCACAGAGACATTTTGTTTACGAATGAGAAAATTTTTACAATTGAGCAACATTTTAACAAACAAAATGACCGTATTTATGCTCAAAGCTCTAAGGAAGCTTTCCAATTAGTCGACAGAGTGCAACGTGGACACAATCCGACTTCAGTGACGGTTTGACGGGGTATTAGCTAGGAAGGTGTGACTGAGCCATACTTTTGGGAAAAAGGTATCAAAACATCGCCACAAGTGTATCAAGATACCATTCTTGAGAAGGTAGTGAAGCCCCTTAACAACACCATGTTCAATAACCAGCAATAGTCCTTCCAGCAAGACTCGGCGCCGGGTCATAAAGCTCGGTCTACGCAGTCTTGGTTGGAAACGAACGTTTCGGACTTCATCAGAGCTGAAGACTGGCCGTCGTCTAGTCCCGATCTTAATCCGCTGAATTATGATTTATGGTCAGTTTTAGAGAGTACGGCTTACTCTAAACGCCATAATAATTTGGAGTCCCTAAAACAATCCGTACGATTGGCAGTGAAGAATTTTCCCATGGAAAAGTGCGTGCTTCTATTGATAACTGGCTTCAACCTTTAAAGACCACTTCGAATAAGCTTTTTATATTTTAAATTGTTTTATATTTATGTATTAAACTAACACAATGTAAAGGTAATAAATGTTATTTGCAATAGACATTTTTTTTTCTTTATTTCATTATTTATGCAATGAATAGGTATATGTTACAAAGATAAACCCGATCGAGTTTCTCTCGACGACTGAGTTGTTTTCCGAACCTGTGGTAATTTGGACGTTCATAAGTTCCTTCTTAAGGCCTAAATTGAATATAGTATTTTTGATTGAATGAACAGTACTTATTTCTGTATGAAAATATGACGAACAAACTCAAATTCACATATAAAATGTTAGATTTCTTTAAATAATAATGCTAATTATAATAGGTTATTAATTCTGGAATGTTCTATTTTGAATAAATAAAATGGCATATATAACAAATTACAATATAAAATGTTATTAACGAAGGATTATGATTTTGTTTCGATTTCCAAATGTGTTAGTATCAAGTCTTATGTTACTGAGGAATGGCATATTTTCGTGCTTTTTACATCATTTTATCGAAAATAATTTGATATCTACTATTATTAGACCAGTCATGCTGTATGCATCTAAATGATGGGCAACGAAAGAGACGGACGAGAGAAAACTACACGTGGCAGAATACAGATGTGGCAGATGTTAAAATAAATGTGTCGTATAACTAGAATCGATAAGATTAAGAATGAGTATATCAGAGGAAGTTTGAAAATAGCACCAGTGACAGAGAAGTTGAGGAGTAATAGGTCAGCATGGTATCGGGTGTGCCATGAGGAGAGATGAAAGCCATGTCACTAGAAAAGTTTTAAGTATGAAGTTGGACGGATATAAGAGTAGAGGAAGACCGAACAAGGTATGGATGAATTGTGTGAATAATCATGTGTCCATAAAAGGTGTAAATACTGAGGTGAAAACCCACTTAGGTGGGTTAAAGGTAAAAAGATGATGTTGTACATAATTTCATCGAAATCGGTAAACTCGTTTTTAAGTCAAATCCATACCTATAAACAGACATTTATGTGACATGTGATCAGTGTCCCCTATACTAGCTACTTATCACAACACTTGGAAAATAAAATATAACTGTCTACGGCGAAATGATAGGTATATTGGCATTCTTAGATTATTTTATTGTATGTTACTTTTTATGTTAGTGTTTTTTATACGTAAATTACACATATATATTCAAAACCATTTGTCCAAACACCACTAGGTTTTTATACGGCGTCTAGGTGGCTCTGTAGCTAATCGAATTTTATACATTGCAACTTATAGCCGAGAAAATTTGTAATGTATTCATACATTTACAGAATATCCATTTTACAATTACTTAACAATTTGTGCTAACGAACAATATACGTTATAGATAGTGTTAACTAAAACTATAATCGACTTCGAAAAAAATTTACTTCAAAAAATGCATCATCTCATCCAATTTTAAATTGTCATAAACTAGCCAATATCTTAATTATTATACATTATCTATACGATTTACGGGGGTTTCTTGGTGTATCGTCGGAACCCATGGTCCGGTGCTAATGAGATTAACCCCTGGAATGTCCAAAATAAAGGTTTAAAATCCATACAAAACGAATGTAGATCTCATGGGACACAGTTCAATAGACTTTTGGCACACATACGCTTGAAAAATGTATTTCTTTCATATATTCGAACTTTTTTTTTACTAAACATAATCCGCCATTTTGAGATCTGGGTCTTAAAAATCAGCCGAGGGGTTAAAATTAGTAACACCGAATTGAAAACCTATTTATTGAAGTCTGTTGAAAAATATGTATCACTCTCACTACATACGAGTATTATAAAAGAAATTCGTCTGCCGCGTGTGTCTGTTTGTCACTTCACGATAAACTCAAAAACTAGTGAACGTATTTAAATACCAATAGATAGAGTAATCCATGACAAAAGTTTAGTTATATAATTTGTTATGGTTTTGTTTAAATTGGTTGAAATATCATGAATAATTGTTAGAAAGCGATGGAGAAACTCAAGTCGCCTGTGAGCTTTCATAGAAAACGCTGCCTAAATCTTTTGAGACTATAACGAAACAATACACAGTCAGATATTCCTCTACGATAGATCTACAAAAAAGCTATGTCATATATACCTATCTTTTAAGGATAGCTTACTATGCCCATGTATCTTCTAAAAACACTGATCACATACAATGAGGTAATTGGAAGGCGATTTAGACGGATACAGTATTAATCCTTATCGAATTGAATACATTAGTTACTATAAGCATTTCATGTACATTAGTATATAATTTTATTATCAGGGTAGAACAACGTCCGCCGGGTCTGCTAGTCTAGAATATAATAATTACACCACGTATTAATCGATATAAAGTTGTCTGTTATCACACAAGATTATCCACTTTAAAACCCGTGTCCATTGATAATACTCTTTCAGTATCGTTAATGTGATTCTACGTGTATATAGACTAGTAGCTGTCGATCTTTATTGTCACGTGAATTATCGAAATGTGTAATCATAATTAAATTGCAGAAATAAATACGGCCGGGAGTGTATTTGCAAAACGTGAGTACATATTGTTATTTCTTTATGGTTCCAAATGTTACGAATCGGTTTTTTTTAAATATTTTAAAAACTTCATAAATTACTGGTAAATACTAACGCTATTAAATAGAATGTATGGTAATCCTTATGCATGTACTGTTTATTACCGTTCGTCTATTATTTATAATATTTATATAAAATAATTTCTATTACACTATAACATCTATATCTATTAATATAAAAATGAATCGCTGAATGTGTTGCTAAGATTTCGCTAATTCCTTTTTTAGAATATTCCTTAAACTACGAGGATGATTCTTGCGGAGAGGTAAAATAAAAAAAAATGCCTCAAAAAGTCTAAAACCAACACTTTTCTTTACTCCCATACAAACGATTCGTAATAATACTTAAAAGTCAATTGGAACTTTAATACCATATTATACAGTTGAAGTGTTAATGGAGAGGTTCAGGGAAGGCAAAACAGTTGCGTGACGTTAATATCGTATATACTCGTATATTAATGTCAATATTTATACGATGGTAACATTTAACATTATATAGCGTCCCGAATAGCAAGATAAGTATTAAAAAAAAAGTTAAAGAATCCACTGTTAGGCGGTACGAAGTTCGCTGGGCCAGCTAGTTCATAATGAAATCGTAAACGAGCTTTACCTATACAAGAAATATTAAAAAATATATATACCTATATACTCGTATTTATATATTACTTACCGAACACGGGATGTTGAGGCTGTAGAATTTTTAATATACGCGGTTGTGGATGCAGAGTTCTGAAGGTTTTCATCCGCGGATGCGGTTTTTTGAACTTTTAAGAAAATTGGTATATGTAGAATGCAGCAATAAGATAAAAATATATTCAATATTGTTATTTAATAATTCGATATTTAAAATTAAATATTGGAGCAGTATTTATAACAATCGCTGCGATTTTAGGCTCCACTCTTTTTTACAGAGGTTCATAAGTGAGGCCCGCGCTATTGAACAACTTTTCACTAGGAACACTGGTTGGTGGTGGTGATAAAAATCTGCATGCTGTGGTTTTTAACCATTACAGTGGATGTTCATTTATGTTTTATTTACTTTTGGGCTGTATAAACACAGCAACTCATTCTAATACTTATTACACCGTCAGCGCTACCACTCTCTGGTGTATCTTGGTCTTCATCTTCACTCGATGATTTCAAGATCATGACAAAACCTGCTTTGTAAACATGGATTTCCTAGCCGAACCACGAGTCTCTGGTTTTTCTATATCCGTTTCTATGAAATCTCTTATTTTCATTCTAGGCTAAACTAAGCTCCTGCAAAATAAATACTTGAAACAACCTTCTCTGTGGTACTACTCATCATAAAATTTGTTGTGTTTTATTTTTCGAATTTACTGACGCTATTGGCCTGCCGGGTCTTTTCAACTTTACCGGACTCCCTTTAACTTTCTCTTCGGTCTATAGCTTACAACAATTGTCTTTTAACGTGAATCTAAGTCGCTGGCGATAATAAAGTTTTTCACTTGCGACAAAGTTTAAAATTTTGCAGAAATTTCAGTCTTCAGAGTGGTGACGGTCAGTCGAATGGGACCATAATCGGAAGATTTACTTAATTAGCCATCAAATGTCTTATCAAGCATTAGATTTGCTACCCTGTATGTACAATTTCTTTCTTATCGCTATCTGCAATATACCTATTTCCATTTGCGTCAACATCCATATTGATTATTGTGGATGCGAATATTCGCTGTATTCTTATTACCGAGGCAAAAAAAAAAACTTTTTAAAATACTTGTCAGTTTATCTTTGCGCTTGTATGTGCATGATAATATATGGCCACTGTAATAATATGATGTAGTGTAGGGAGCTTCGAAGTTAAATGACGGTATTCTATTGTTTCTTAAGATTACTTAGACGAAAAAGAATATAATTGTTGGTATTGTTTTTACCTTTTTTCAATTAACTTTCGTTAGAGCTGCCGCTTTTTTCTCTTAGCGAATCATAGGTGAACAATATCTATTTATGCATTTTAACAATGGCATTGCGCACTATGTATGGTCATTGGCTCACTGGGCACCATTTCTGTATGGTCACAGATGTCATACTCCTTGTGCAAAACCCAGCAAAGTGGCACGCTTAGACGAGTTGTATAGCGGTATTAATTTGTATACATCCAGTAATTGTCTGTACTCGACCGAATCTCTATCAATACACAGGGCAATATACCCTTTACTGTGACACCCTTTTAGTTTGGTCTTTGAATGAGCCAGCGCATAATCAACTGTCTAATGGCATGTGTAGGCTGGATGATAATGGCCACTTGCGACGTATAGTAGATTTCTTGGTGATTGACGTTGTTGACGCATTATACTATGCTTTACACGGAGAACAACGCCATCACTTTGTAGTGTTACAACTAAAAATAGACAATGTATATATATTTCTATAACTAGCTCACGTATAAAGGTTACAATAGCATCAAATAACAATTCGTGTATAGATATTTGATGAATATAAACTAAAATAAACATATACAACTTTACATAAACTAAGCTAATAGGCTTTGACATGTTATTGGGAAATTGATATATTAATCTTATACATTCGTGTACAGTAAACTTACTCAATAGTCACGCAGTTTGCAATACTGTACGTAGGATTTGTCGTGTCTACTCATTTATTTATCAAATACCATTTATTTATTTATCTCGCTATTATATATTTGTAGAAGCAATATTTATGTGAGCTAAAAAATAGGCACGTAAGCACATGTTTTTCATTTATATTTACCAAACTGTCAATGAATAAAAGATTACTTCAATCCTGCATGTAAAATAACCTTGTCTACCTGTTTGCTTGCTACCTTTTCATTATAAATTCTGTGTACAGATCAGATTGAAATTTTGCGTATATGTAGCTTGGGACATATAGAACGTTATAAAAATGTAGATGAAGTCGTCGTAAAAATTAGTGAAATATTATATAATATGTTATAATATATGCACCAATCAGTGGCGAAGCATTCGAAAATGTCGATTCCTTCAGGATTCTCTCTGAGAAACTCTATCAAATCACTACATAGTATAAAACAAAGTAGCTTTCTCTGTCCCTATATCCCTACGTATGCTTAAATCTTTAAAACTACGCAACGGATTATGATGCGGTTTTAGATAGAGGTTAATAGATAGAGTGATTGAAGAGGAAGGTTTATATGTATAATAACATAAATTAAATAGTGGAGAAATAGTGTTATTTTTGAGGTCACTCCAAAATGAACGCGTGCGGGCCACGGGCAGTAATGAATAAATCAAAACTATTGGATCGATTTTATTCATTTTTTCAGTGAATGACATAGGCTATATATTTTATACCCGTGCGAAGCCGGAGCGGGCCGCTAGTACTTGTATAAACGTCCAATTATTATGTACTACATAGAATAACATAATGTATTTAAACTGCTAAAAATAACGTATCAAAAATGACGTAACATAAAGTACACCGTATCACACTATATATACCTCGTAATTCACAACACGTATGGTTTTTTCCACGCATATTAAGAGTTCGCGATGGGGCAAGATCTCTACGGTCTTAGACTTCATTCAAAATTATACCCAACAACTGATAGCGAATTTTTCTCTTGCGACTATTCTCGTGTAATTCCCACATGCAATTATTGTCTTTATCTACTGTAAATGTCATACCGCTACAAGTTTAGGCTTTTAAGCTCGAGCGTCGTCCGAACGAGAGAAACAATTTTTCAACACAAGCCAAATTCAAAAGTGTTGAGTTTACTTTGAAATCTTTTATCTTTCTTAATAGTTTTTAGATGAACTGGTGCTTAGATAATTTTTGATTATTTGTGTTTCAAGTATTTTGAAGTAAAATATTTATTGCGCATACAGAACAGCGACTGAAAGAAACCGTCACGCTCAGTTCGGTGATTATGAATCGGGTTTTCTCGGCTCGACTCGTTATCAAGCGTGTTCGGGTCGGTGATATACTGAATGAATCGTGTATACTCGGCTGTAGTCGTCATCAACTATGTTGACTCTCTGAGAAGGAATACATCGTTACAATAATTATGTTTTTATTATTATACCATATTATAATAATAAATTGATATAATAATACTACGTATCTTTGGTATGTAATCAGTGTAGTATTTCACAAGTATATATTGATAAATCTGTATGAACTTTAATGCGCATGTATTTATTTATAACTTATCACATCTATCGTGTGGTCATAAGCAGATATCCACTTTTTATATCTGTATGTTTTATAAATTCGTGATGATAACTAATAATTTAATAGGCATGCCCGAATAAATTATATTTTACTTGTGTAATCAAATGCATGTCAAATACATCTCTTACAATAATTTGTGTGACACTTAAACAACACTGTTTCTTAGTATATTAGTACTTTCCATGTATGTTCAAAAGTAGGTGATACCAATTATATTACGTTTTACATTTATGACTAGTTGTTATCGCACTAAAGTTCGAAGTTTCTAGGCAACGTGACTTGTTTCAAACGCCTTTTTTGTAAATAGTTACCCGTAATTAATATTAAGGTTAAGAGATTCATTGAATGCGTAATTTCTAAGACTACCTGTTAGATTGGAAACATTTTTTTTAATATATTATAGGGGGCAAACGAACAGGTGGGTCACCTGATGGTAAGTGATCACCGCCGTCCATAGACACTAGCAACACCATGGGAGTCGCAAGTGCGTTGCCGGCCTTTTAAATATGTGGGCCTCCGGCGCTCTCACTGGCCGAACGAAACGCAACAGTGCAACCACTGTTACTTCACGTCGGTTTTCTGTGAGAGGGTGGCACTACCCCGGGCGAGCCAACCCATTCATGCTGAAACCAGTAATAGCTTCAGCGTAGCTCTACCACCTACATTACATTACATTCTTTTGCGTTTTATATTCTATTCATTGTGAAGGGTTATATACTATCAAACATCACGTTAAGATAAGTTATGCAAGTACCTGTACAAAGTGCAGGTCAGAAGCTACGCTAAGCGAGAACGAAGTGGTAGCGTGGGTAAACCGTATCCAAGATCCGAATATTACCGAGAAGAGTTGAAATTTGAATGCCTATGCGTATTTCGCTAGGACAGCTATCTATACACCAGTTGTATTTTTTATTCGGACAGTAATTAGAAATTTCGATAAGCCAACTAGCTTCTTTCTTGTCACGTTTCGCTTGTTTCATACAAGACATAGTTCCATCACTATGCTATAGTATCAATCACTACGACTATTTTTCTGAATAATAAGCTCAAACGCGTTATAGAGATTCGAATCTAAGCGACGTCGATTGTCGCAGTGTTCGAGACGCTATAATTGACTGAGTCATCATTACTTCCATATATTTCCATTCTATTCTACCCTGTGAATTATTATTGATATATTAATTGTATTATTATCTTATCATATTAGATGGAAGCGATAAATGTAACGTGACTAACGTAAGTTCACAGAGACTGAGAATTGCTTTGTAAAGCTAACATTATTTATTAGTTTGACAATTGGCATAGGGCTCACGAAATGTGTCCAAGTCGGGTCTCACAGTGGACGGTCGAGTGCAGGGACGGGTGCGCGTTCTACGGTCTCGGCGTCTTCGTGTTCACAGCGCCGTATCGACTACTAGCTCTGTTCAGTCGGTTCTCAAACATTTACAGTTTTATTGTAAAAATAAATATTGGTTATTATTATTTCTCCGATACTGTGGTTAATAGGTATTTCTTAAAGTATGTTTTATACATTTATCACAATAAATTATAATATAAATACAATAAATCACAAGAATAGAGAATATGATCTATCAGGTTAAATAAGCGTTAGAAAACGTTTCCGCTGTAATTAAATATCGACAATGTTTGAACCGTGGCTGTTGTTTTACGGTATTTGACGGGATTTCAATTTACTAACGGATAATTCGTATTCTAAATGGGAAGCTAATTATGTGAAGTTTGCCAAATATTTTTATTTTTTTTATTTTCATAATTTACTTTATAACAAATTTATTTATGTGTTTTGAATGTATTTGCATTTCCATATAGCCGTGCGATTTTGTACTGCTGATATAAATTCTTCAATATTGATGTCCATAATGTAGCGCTCGGTGAACCTAAACGGTTTAGAACCATAAGCTAAAGTCTATAACAGACGCTCGAGCACTGTCAACGGGACGAACCGATTGAAAAAGATTCCCCGTGAAATGCGCGCCGCCAGCTCCCGCACTCGCTTCAAAGCAGTCGCGCGGTGGCGTAAATACTATCGGCGTCTATATACAATTGAATTACACGCACCCTTGCAAGCACCCGCCACCCGCCTGCACTCTGAAACAGTTCTGACAAGCGTTGGGAGAATAGGCCGCGATTAGAGGCCCGGTTGATCGAAAGAAGTGTACAGCCCTCGTCAATCTTTTTGGCCGCTCTGTCTATAGCCGTAAATTCAGGTTTACGCGTAATACTCGTATAGTATAGGAATCTAAAACTTACATTATTAACTTATCTTTAAGTTGTCTCAATACTATACATGTAATGTAAAACGTTTATACCTTAATCTGTTTTCTGCTATGACTGTACAATTCTCGTCAAACTTTTAGACAGCGCAGAACACAAAGTTAGGTATCAACGGAGCCTAAAACCACGCTTTCCTTCATCCGTTGAAGTCATTGCGGCTACATGCTTTAGTGCGCTTGTGCTACATCTATTCAAGACAACATCATTGTCCACTGACTGTCATGAAATACAGTTACGTTCAGAATAATAGTTTTTTGTTGATACTTGTTTCTATTAGTTATTTTGTTGTCATTATAATGCCGCGTAGACCTGTATTACATTTTCTGATGAGATGAAAGGTTATAATGACGGTAGATGAAGTGGATGGACCACATCTGAAAATGATGTTGCTATGAAAGGCGTTGCTTCATTATAAATACATGTTTATTCTTACTACGAATGTATTCCATTTACATTTATACTAGTCTACAATACCTATACAGAGTATGCTATAAATATACACTACAAATAGGAAAAAATATTTGTACAAGTTCGATCATTAAATTGAAGTACGCAACCACTCAAAACTCACCTAACCAGATGATCCACCAACCGGGCGAATCAAATGCTGCCTGATGTTAATTATATCCGACAAAATACATAACTCGATAGATAACTATAACTAAATAGAGTTAATATATCCTGTTCCTATGAAGCTGTCTAGAGTTTCACGTTTTAATGATTTACTACGAATTATTACCGAACGATTTTGGGTCTTTATTCTCCATTGTAGAGAATGCTATTGCTTTATAATGCTAATTCCATAACCTCAGATCAAGACATCTTTACAAACAGTTTCAACAAATACAAAGAGATATATATGACTAAGCTAAGATAAGAAGAGAAAAATAGATCCATGCGTGTTGTTGAGTTACTTTTTGCTTTTAAACTTCTAATTAAGTATTTCCATGTAAGAAGTAGTAAATACCTATAATTAAAGTTGCACTTAGATAGATAGATCCATCCTTTCTAAATGTATATATTGTAAATATTGTTAGTGGTTTGAATGAATAAATAGTGCGGCGCATTGTTTTTATTCTAGCTTTCTCTATCACGTTATCACTCAGCAGTTATTCTTGACTGCTAGTTTTTATTGTACTACTAGCCCAATATTTTATTTTTATTGCGTGTTCATTTTTGTATTAAGCTCGCGACTGTACTTTACGCAAGCCCGAACTTACTTTTTTACTTACTTAGGGTATAATATTACATCGGCCAAAGAATTGATGAGACCTGTATTTACGTCCGCCATTTTTGTCGTACCTGTTGTTTTATCATATGATTACGTTTTGCACTGTTTTCTAGTGGTTGGAAACGAGATCCAAAATTACTACATCTTCAGCGAATATGAAAAAAGTAGTGTTTTATAATTCCGGAATATTACATATATACAATAGTTTCAGTACCGAACTCAATATACTGTTTTGTGGTACTCAAGGTTTTATTTTAAGATTTGAGATTTTATTTAGTGCAGAGTACACATTTTCAAATCTTATCTTAGATGGTATATTAGTTATAGAAATGTGTACTAACCTTAGAGGCAGTACATACTGCTTGTATGTCTGTAGTCTTATGTGTGGTATAAAATATTCTACTGCGATAGTTACTAATGAAAAATCGATGAAAGAAGTAGAACTAGATTTTATTCTATCCCTAAATTTAAATTGATAATATTTTATATCGAGTTTTAAACGGATCAGCATTATTTTCTAGAATAGTTTAATATGGCACAGCGAATGTTATGTTGTTTGTAGGGTGGAACATGTCGAGTAGGTTTTCTTCGTGTAGGTTTTTGATTTAACTTGATCTGAATCATTTTCTGTAATAACCTTATAATATCAAATTTACCTTGCGATTGTTTCATAGAATCTGTGGCTTAGGGTGAAAGATATTTAAGTTCTTTCTTTAATTTCTGTCTACTATTACCTTGCAATTGTTTTGTAAGTAATCATACCTAAAGATAGAATTCCTTAAATATCTAGAGATAGCATTTCCTTTAACCTTATCAAGTTTTTCTAATATTTTGTTATATGCTATTACATATTACTACTAATTTATTCAATTCTCATTCAAGATTACTAATTATAGATTGAAGCGATCATATCTACATACTTTAAATTAATTTGTAAAGAAATTCCCAAACCGTGTGTGTTATTATTTGTTAAAATATCTCCATTTGGACCGGTCTCTGCCGTTTTTCATGTGGCATATCAAGTATAATCTCCTAGAATTCATTATTCTACTGATTGAATATGAAGTTGCTATTTTTTACACAATCGTTCGCTGTTCAGCATTACTCGACCTTGATATGATAAGAGACGATTAAATCAGTTTTATAAGTGACGTTTCGACATATTGCGTCGACTATCACTTGTTTTTCTGCTTATTTTTTTAATTACTCTGACCATAATATAAGGCCTTAAAGGTGAATAGCATTTTTTTTTTGCTATATTAACGAGCATTCTCGATTTTTGCAAAACAATGATCGATCTTGACTATAATTAATGTGCAATCGTTATTTATTATAAACATCAATGAGAGACCCCGTATTGTAATGTCACCGGCCGATAAGATGTTGGGACATTAACGATAACGGGTATAACTACTCCGCATATGTTTATTATTATTAATTTTGATTACGTTTTGGAGTTGTAGGAAAATAGATTTTATGTAAATATTCTCTGTGTTAAAATATTAAATGATATAAGAGGATTTCAGTACAACTAGCAGACTGTTATAAAATGGAATAGCATCGAAACATTCCCGATGAATAATATTCATGTGTACTAAATATTATAACTATTGTGAATTTTACTACACACGATAAGTGCGAAATGATAATTATATTTTGCGCGCGATAACTGTTATTATAATTATAACAACTTAAGAAACGAGCGCACTGTAGGTACTCAATAAATGTGATTTATCATATTTTGCCTTTAAGCGAAATAATTACAAAATAACAACTAACCGTTGGTATAGGAAAAATAGCATTTCGCAATATACACCGAAATCTACGAACATATAACATAATAAACAAAATTATATACAACATATAAAAATTAAGTGATATATTTATATATATATATATATATAAGTACAAATGTGATATGAGTAAATTTATGTTGCGTATGTATTTATTTTTGCTCTTTTTTATATTTGCAGTACCTAGAATAATTATTTCTGATAACAATACCGTTGGTTTACTGGAATTCAATGCCTTTAGAAGCGCTGTGTACAAACTAAAACTTCAACAAAGCATTCATTTTATTTATAGATATTAGACAGACATATAATTTTTTTTTCGATGAAAAACGAACCGCCTTCAGATACGCGACTCAAAAGTGTAAAATAATAATTGATCCGATTCATTTTACACAACACTTTATGTTAGTTTCAAAAAAAATAATCGAGATACAATTACTAAATTCAAATAAAACCTATTTATATATTATCTTAAAGTCGGCGAAAATTCCATTCAAATCGGACCAGTAGTTTTTGAGAAAATCGCAGGTGTACAGACATACATATATAACATACGGGTCGAATACAGAACCACTTTTTTGAAGTCGGTTAAAATTACGCTATATTAATATTTTTTCTTCTTGTTTTAGTAATTGTGAAAATTGTTCAACGGATTCAAGATGGTACGCGAGAAAATAAAATATATATTGAAAATAGTTCTGTTGTCATCATGTATATCATTTACTTACGCATTCGATGATTTACGTAAGTTATTTGGAAGTAATTTTTTTATTACAGGTTTTTTTTTATACTTTATACAGTTACCTTTTGACCACAATCACATCTGATGTTAAATAATTATGTAGTCTAAGATGGTAGTCACGCTAAATTTAAAGAGAGACTGGCTCTCAAGTGCAGCTGCCGGAACACACCGACAGGTGCTTGGCGACAGATTTTCAACTCGAGGGTGGTAGCTAGCCAGGCGGACTTAGAAAAAGCCCTACCACCATGCTATGGTTTCATCACGATGTTTTCCTTCACCGATAGCTCCGCCAACTCGGTTGCCACGATTCGAACCTACGACCTTCGACGCTCTGTCCGAACACATTATCAATTGAGTCATCATCACTACAAATAAATATAGAGGTGGTAGGGATCTGTACTGGATTCGGGTTCAAGAGACAACTCAGTATGATGATTGGCAGTAGACCGCTGACTGGTCACTGTCGTTCTTACATTACCACCATACACAATCCAAATACTTTACATATGTTACAATAAAAATTGTCAGAAATCGTCCATCTATTTTTGTGAGGTAGTAAATCAAATATTACTGCTTTTTCAAGATATAGTTGTATTAAAGACATGCGTTACTTTATTCACTTATAGTGGGTTTATTGTAATGTTCTTTACATTTTGTTAAAATTATTCCTAGATCACGTTGAATTTGGGATGTTTTATTTAAATACATTCTTAAATAAAAATAAATAAGCAAAAAATAAAATAAAATAAATGTGTTTTAGTTAATTGTTGTTTGGAATACATTCATTAATACTTATAATTTTAAAATAAGTAACAAACTAAGACAAGCTTTCTTAAAGCTTAAGTCAATTAATAGATCATGCGAATAGATGACAATTGACAAATCTTTATATTAACATTTTGTCTGCCTATTCTGGAATACACATTACTTGGTAGTTAGAATGCCTTTGTTACATTATTATCAAATATGCCTTATGTTGTTTATACCATTGAGACTGGTACTCGTATGTAATAATAGTCTATCAGTTGTCATATAAAGTATGCCCGAAGCTCTCTTTGTCTTCTAAATTGAAACTGAAATTTAGATATAATACATATAATATATTTGACCTAATCTCAGAAACACACAATTTAATATCACGGCTATCGTTCCAATTAAAAAAAGAATGACCTTTATTAGTATATAAAGCCTGCACCAAAATTTGATTGTATCTTATTTATTAGTTTCTATTAATTCACGTCCGCTACGTAAAATGCATTTATTGAATACTATTAACAATTCAGGTGAGTTGAATGAATCCGTGTATACGCCCATCGAGAGGAATGGCAGAATAGTGTACATGAGAGACGACCTGTTGCGGAAACTCGACGAGGAAGACACGACGTGGCACTGGAGCCCCTGGTTAAGAACTAGAATCGAAGTAATCGATAACATAGTACATCAGGTGGAATGCCTAACGAGAGACTCGATTGAGAGTTTTCCTGACGGCATATTTACTGGTAAGCACATCGATCTGTCACATGTAACTTTATGTGTAGTTAGTTTCGCATATATTTATGCTATGAATTGCCCAAATTATGGTTCGCGTCTATTTAAGAGCTCTATATAAACCATGAGCTATCTGTCAGGCAAATAATTTTTAGAAGAGATACAAAACAGTAAGTTATCTAACAGCTGAATAACTGACAACACTTTATAATAACAATAATAAATAGCCCATTAGCGTAATTAATTACTTATAAATAACCGCTGTTGCTATCTGTAATGTTAAATATGTATTTTAAAAAGTTATATTCATGATAAAACTTTCATGAGAAATCACTTTAAAGTTGTAAGTTATAAAAAAATATTTGTGTTGACCATTTTTTTCGTTTTTCAGACGAACAGCTACGGAGTGGCGCTTTTGTTCTTTACGCTCTGTTTGGAATTTATGCGTTCACATTATTAGCCATAGTTTGTAATGACTATTTTTTACCAAGCGTTGAATTCATTTGCGAAGATTTGAAGATACCCCAGGTATTGATTGTATCATGATTTTTTTTATTGTTAGAATTCATTAATATTTAAATTGTTGGGAATAATTAATCTTTTTATTATACTTTCTTATATTTTATGATTTCGTGACATATAATGAAGTTTCTATACTTCAATAAATGATTAAAACGACGTCGCTACCCGAATTTGTTTGTATGTGACTAATACTATTTATCATTTCGAAAATTTCTTTTGGAATGCTTACATCCCAGAAGATTTTAAATATTTAAAATAACGTACAACTAAAAAAGCGAATGACTTATGAACATTTTTTGAGATTTGGTAACTTTCAATATCAAAGCGTAAAAAACGGCGTAGTAAGTACATGTGTTTTAATGGTACGCATTAGCACATTGGAAAGGAGCAAAATCGGGGCAGTCCGCTAATGATAGAGAGTTTATATATATAATAAATTATCGGTCAATTTTGAAAAAAGAAAAATTTCGCGTTGCATAGCACTTCGTATAGGTAGGTCGTGGGCTATGTCATTTCACGCTACAATGTCCCTTGCATATTGCATTTGCAATAGCAAATGTTAACAGATTTCCTAAACTATGCATAAGTAGGCGAAGTGATAAAACGACTTTTGACAAGGATGCAGTGTGTGATCCAAATTTAACCTAGTGGACACCGTGGTCCACTATTACTATATTATAATAATAATAAGTAATTTTAATCGACGTAGGTTCGATTCCCTACCATAAGCCAGAGCTATCGTGTAAGGAAAATATCGTGGTAGAATAGCATGGTAGAGAAATGTTATGGTAGGCCTTTTTCTAAATCCGCCTGGTTAGCTACCACTCTCCAGTTGAAAATCTGTCGCCAAGCATCAGTTGGTGTGTTCCGGCAGCTGCACTCGAAAACCAGTTCCCTCTAGGTTTAGCGTGACTACCATCTTAGACCAAATCATCATTTAAAACCAGATGAGATTGTGGTCAAACGCTAACCTATAAAGTATTAAAAAAAAAGTTAGATATCTGTTGCCAAGCAAAGTATATGTATGTTCAACTGAAGAGCTATTCATTAATTCTTTTTTATTGTGTTACTACTATCTTAATCCCTATTATCACTAAATGTCAACACAACTTTTGCTGAAATGCTAATATGTATACAGAGTAAACCAATCATAATATATCTGTGTCAACTTATTGAAATAAATGTATGTACAATACAATTCATATGAATTACAGAATGTTGCAGCCGCTACTTTCATGTCGGTGGCGACTTCATGTCCTGAGTTTTTTGTCAACGTTATATCAACGTTTTTGACTGAATCTGATATGGGTATTGGAACAATTGTCGGTTCGGCGCTATTCAATGCGCTCGGAGTAGCCGCAATTGGAAGTTTAGCAGCCATCACCGTAAGATGTTACTTCTATTTAATCCCATAAAACGGAGACTTTAGTAATTTATTTAATTGTATTTACTTTGAGTTTTATTGCGATTGAAGAAAGCATCCATTTTAATTTAGTGCGATATTTAATTATGAGTTAATATAATGACAACTAATATCATACATTATGCACTTGTAATGTAAATTAGATTCTTAGTTTTTTCTTTCTCTTGTTATTCCACTTAAATAGGTTCGATAACACATGCTTTCCCCCGTCAACCTTCTCTATAAATTGTCATCTCAATATTCATTATACACATATAATTCCCCACAAAGACTATAAGCGCACTTATCGATATTTCTCTTGTTTTTCTTTTGTTTAGAATTCATCTATCTGCGTTACTTTACCTTTACCTATATTTGTTAAAACATATTACCTTTCAAGAAGATAATGTACTAATGATTTTATAATTTTTAGCCCTATAGCTATTGATATGCGTCCCGTCACAAGGGATGTTATTATTTATATGGTGAACGTAAGTGTTCTAGTAGTATTTGTCTGGGACGGACAAATTGACTGGATCGAATCCATGGTTTTAACTATACTATACATTTTATATTTCGTCGTCATGTTCAATAGTATGCGGTTGTTTGGACTTTATGATAAAATGTTTGGCGGTTGCTGTAAAAACGTGACATGCGGTAAGTACGAGATTATTTCTTGTATAAATAATCGACAATGTGTTTTGAAAAATATGTAATTAATAGATAATGCGTTTACAGGTGCTGATACATCGATAAACGATAATGGTACATCTGTTGAAAATGGAATAAACAACAAAGGATTCAATGACTCCGCAGTTGATGTGAATATTGTTACTAATGTGAAACCAGTTCCAGTGAATGAAAAAGCCGGTATAATAGTTTATTATTTATAATTAAATCCAATCACATCATATTTAAAATTATAAAATAACGAAAGATAATTTATGTGTTATAGTGACGCATACAATGAGATTTACAGTAATTAAAATGTGTAACTTTAATAATAATTTGTTTTAGAATTAGAGGAAACGCCAAATTATAGTATATTTAGATACCCCAAAGAGAAGTCGTTTATAGGGAAACTATGGTGGTTATATTTATGGCCTCTGAAGTTCATACTCGGAATGACGATTCCGTCACCGATTACCTACAGGAAGTTTTATCCTCTGTCGTTCGCCATGTGTATCATTTGGATTGGAGTTAACTCATACTTCGTGTCTTGGAGTATGTCCGTTCTAGGTATGTACACTATTATGCTTTTTGATTGATTAATATCATTTTGCTTTTCAATTATATGTTATACCGTAAAGCCGTACACGTATCTTTCTGGCCTTAATAATAACTTTACTGTGTTAGAAATAAGTATTGTAGTTAAGTACTGTTTAAATACAAGCTCAATGCTATCATGTAGTCCGGTGGAACCGTAGCGGTCTTGCCAGGCTAACAGTGTAGGTCAGTTCGAAATCAATCAATGCTATCATAATTCTTTTAGCTTAGCTTATGTGAGGTAACCACGATCGTAAATTGCAAATTTGGAAATATTCCAATAGTTTTGGAAATAATACGGCTCAGTAGATAAATCCGTAGTTTCCTGTAATTCATTTTATTGATTATACAAGAATTTACACCTCTATAAAGATATCTGAAGGATAACAATCTTGATTTGGTGTCAAGTACTGCATTAAAATCGCAATACTTAAAAATAATTGACTTGATTAACATTTATATCAAATGCACCTTTGTCGTTACTTCTTAGTAGAATTCCTTATCGATGCTATAACGTTGTATATTATTAGACAGTACATTATTAAGGTTCAAATATAGTTTTTTAGCATTTTATAATAATTAACATTTAGGGATGTTCGATCACAATCTGATATATTTGAAAAATTGGAACTCTTCAATACCAATTCGAATAATCACTACATACTATAAAACATAGTCGCTTTCTCTATCCCTATATCCCTATGTATGCTTAAATCTTTGAAACTACGCAACGGATTTTGATGCGGTCTTATTTTAATAGATAGAGTGATTGAAGAGGAAGGTTTATATGTATAACAATATAAATTAAATAGTGGAGAAATACTGTTATTTTTGAGGTTACTCCAAATTTAACGCGTGCGGGCCACGGGCAGTAATGAATAAATCAAAACTACTGGATCGATTTTAATCATTTTTTCAGTGAATGACATAGGCTATATATTTTATACCCGTGCGCAGTCGGAGCGGGCGCTAGTTATTTATAAATAGGAAAAATATTTTTGCCATTTCAATTATTTGAACAGTTCGAATTGTTCGACTATTTAATTTGATTTTCGAACGAAATAAATCGATTCCGATTCGTCCGAAAAGTATGTAATTCGTATAATTTAATTATTCGTACGCTCTTAGTAATTAATTATTAGCCTATCGTCTAATAATTTTTGTTTGTTTTAAGGACATACGTTCTTCATACCGGATTCGGTAATGGGAATGACATTCCTCGCATTTGGTGGCTGTTTACCAGAGGCGTGTTCTATATTTATAATGTCTAGAAGAGGTATTTATATTTTATTCCTTGGTTTTTGTAATGCTGCGCATATGTGTGTTACATTAAGATATGCCAGTGGCGGATCTGCCCTATAGCCGAGAAGGCCCGGGCCTAGGGCGGCCAATCGTGACAAAATTCACTGATGATAACAAGAAGAGGCCTGGGGCCTAGGGCGGCCAAGACTGCAAATCCGCCACTGAGATATGCTTATTAATTTCAAAGTAAAGATATAAATTATAATAGATAATCTAATACTCGATGTTTCTAAGATCGAGATAAGATGTGTTGTAATGTGTTTGAAGCTAAGCTTCTGATTGATATAAGCAAATAGATATAGTATAGTTTTCACCCAGTAGTATTATTGTTCGCAGCATATTATAATATACCGACAGTCGTATCGTGTCGTACATTATAATTAGTAATATTACTTATGTATGATAAAATTGGTATTGATTTGTAATTCTAATTTTAAGGCGTTTTAATTTGTGATTCACAAAAACACGAAGGACGTACGTTCGAATCTTAGCAACTGAGTCGGAGCTTTCGATGAAGGAAAACATCGTGATCAATACTTGACATGGTGGTAGGGCTTTTAATAAGTCTACCTTGCGAGCTACCACCCTTAAGTTGAAAATTTGTCACCAGGCACCTGTTAGTGTGCTCCACCAGCTGTACTTGAGAGTCAGTCCCTCTTTAAATTTTGCGTGTTTATCATGATAGTTCACATCGTCAATTGACGTCATATAAGATGGTAAAACCCATATTGTGTAACCTATAACGTATAAATATATATATATCACCTTAGCGGCTACGGTCAAGGTCATAGCTCCAGTAGTTTCGGCTGTGCGTTGATGTGTCAGTGTCAGTCAGTTATTCTTTCGTGGTATGGCGTTGGGTGTTGGGGTTATAAAGGTATGACGTTAATTATAGACTGACGTCCTCTTTGTAATTTAATCGATCAATTACCCAAAATCTATGAAGTGTCAATAATAAAAGCGTTTACCTGAAATTGTAGATACAGTAATACATTACTGAATATAGTTCCGTATAGCTTTGGACATGTGAACGCGCCGACGTTCCGAATGAGAATGAATCTCCATCCTTTTTTTATATATAACTGACCTATGCCGTTAGCTCGACAGAGCTTTTACACCTTCACCGAACTATAATCCGGATCCTATTTCGCTACGCCTTTCATAGGTTTCTTTCATCTTAGAGGGTCGGGCGTCATATTTATGTCAGTACAAATACTTTTGACCTTCGAACGAGCATATAGTTAAATATACCGACGTCTAGTTGGTTTTTTCAAAATCAAAATCAAAAATACTTTATTCAGTTTAGGGCCTGAGAAGGCGTTTATGAACGTCAAAGTTACCACCGGTTCGGAAAACAACCCAGTCATCGAGAAGAACCGGCAAGAAACTCGATCTGGTTTATCTTTTCATTAACATATTATAACTCACATTTTTAAAAACGCAATGTTCATATTTAATGTTATTGTATTGAATCGGACGTATTCCAACAGTGATGATAAATGTCGTCTTCGAAATAGGTCTCACAAAGAGGGTAGGTGATCGTCAGATTTTCATCAAATATTAGATGGAATATACTCGAACGTCAACCGATATGCCGCAGACGCTACTAACTTGACAGACGCTAACTTCCTACTTGGTCGTAGCGCATCAGTGTATATACGAGGAAAGTTTTTATAAGATACCGTATTAGAAAACTTTGTCGCGAACTCTCGTTAATATATGTTTTCTATTGAGCGACTTTACGTTTCTGGATAATTTTGTAACATATAAGTAATGTTTTCGCTTACAAGTCTTACTTGATTCATCAGCTTTCTCCTCTTACTTTATATGAAATAATATATAATGGTACTCTAAATTTTTCCCCGCTATTAAATATATTAAAATTAATGTACGTCGGTCGATAAGCTCATGCGATTTGTATAATTTTTTTTTTATTTTGCTATGCGACTTATATAAAGTGTATCATTGATATAAAAATATATATATTTGTAAGTGAAAACAAATTGTATTATTGTGTACAAATGCAGAGGATTTTATGAGTTTTGTACATCAAACTAGAGATATATGATGTAATGATAGGTTCTTATTACCGATAACGAGCCCTTGAAGGCCGATTAACGACAACGGAAACTATTTTTACTTTTAATTAAATGTATCGACATTTCTTGAAAACCAGCGTTAAATAGCATTCTTTTATTTATTGCTAATGAATACAAATGATATGGACGATATGTACATGTATATATCATATATACACACATACATGAATGTACAGGGTCGTTTCATGGCTAATCGGACGGTTTGAAAATTAAAATCTAGTTTTGTTAACCCTCAAAATACTCCATCTGTTAAATTTTTGAGACCTTTTTGATTACTCGTTCAAAAGATAACTTATTTAGTTATTTGTACATGAATTTCTTATAAATGGTTCATATTTTATTGCACTTTTTCTTTTACGTGACCTTGTGGAAAAAAATTAATCACGACTAATTCAATTTTTTTATACATTTTTGCAGCTTAAACTTTAAATCTGGTCTTAAAAATGTTTGTACTCTTAAATTTTTTATTTATTTTGATACTTTATCCATTTCTCAATTTTTAAGCCCAGTCTGGTAATCGTTTCTCTATAACTAGTATCTATTTCCTTTTTTTTTAAAGCAACAAGAGAATTGAAAATTGACTAAATTTGCTATGTGATTAAAGTTGCTTTAAACCGCCAGCATATATGTAAACTAGAACGAAAATACAATTCGCAATTGCGTTAACTACGTTTCTAAAAAAATAAGTTAGTATATATATATATATATATATATATATATATATATATATATATATATATATATATATATATATTAAAAGTATGCATGTTGACACACACGCATCCGCATATTATATAATTATCCACCAATTAAAAAAAAAAATTTAATCATATTTACAAATTTACACATAAAAGAAGGGAAGATGAAGGAGAGGAGAAAAATCATACGGGTGAGACGGGAAAACTCCTGGGGAAGTATTCTTCTTTAATTACCCTAATCGGAGCTTTTCACTATTTTTGATAGCAGATATAAAATCGAAAATAAATTGTAGTTATACTGAACCAATTACCAGACTGGGCTTTAAAATTAAGGGAGTGGGTAAAAGTTAAAAAAAAAAACAAAGATTACTATAACATTTTTTTAAACTCGATTTACAGTTTAAAATTCCAAAATATTAGAAACATTTTGTAATATATATTTTTTTTAAGATTTATTATTTATATGTAAAATTAACAAAATTAAAAAATAATCTGACATGGACCATTTTTTAGAAAATTATGTCCAAAAAATTTTAAAAATTCAATATCTTTTGAGCGTGTAAACAAAACAATCTCAAAATTTACCAAGAAGACTATTTTAAAGGATATTAAAACATATCACAAAATTGAGGATAAAAAAAGAACCGTCCGATTTGGCGTGAACCGCGCCATGTTTAGCATAGCAAGCAATAATAATACAATAAAATCAATCTTTATTGTCCGTCTATCTATTTATATCTCCATATATATAAATAGCCGAAGATAAAACAGTTAAGCGCCATTTTCTCACCCGTTTCTTAATCGATTTTCTATTTTTATTTTAGTAACTGTTGACGAACCCTAGTGTTATCAATAAAATATACTAGTAATAATCAGGTTATTAATACAACATGCCAACATGCAAACAGTTTTTAAGCATTTTGAAACGAAAATGAAAAAGAAATACAACATTCTTCGGTCCACGTCATTGTAGTTAGTGAAAAGAAATTAATAGTTACATATTTTTATCCTGTCCTGTCCTGTCCTGTGCTGTCCTGTCCGGCCCTGTACCGTTCTGTCCTGTCCTGTCCGGTCTGGTCCTGTCCTGTCCTGTCCTGTCTTATTCTATTCTATTCTATTTTATTTTCTATACTATTTTATTCATTTTAGCTGTAAGGTGATCTTACTGTACAAAACAACAAATAAAGAAGTAATATTATGTTTAGTATTGTATTAGTATGTAGTAATGTTATAATATTGTATAACATGAAACGAGTTGGTAGAAAAAATATTTACAAAAAAAAAAGTACTGGTCATGACTTTCTTAAGTTTGAGATACACTGTGTGAAAGAGGTCTATATCAAAGATTGCCGAGACGCTGTTGGTTTGTTTTTCCCACATATAGCGGTACTACAAAATAATTCCCAAGGAGGGTTGATATGTGGCGCGCGCGGGCCACCGTAACAATTAAGCCAAATCATACATCACAATATGACAAACATGTTGTACCGACCCTACCTAGGTGGAATAAAGATAAGGTGAAGACGAAGAAGATATCTCTATATTAACACGTGAACACGAAATACGTTTTTTAATTGTTTTATTTGGCAAATCAACATTCTTCTATGCATCCAATGGAAACTTTATCAACTCTATCAAAAACTGTATCATAATTTTTACCTGTCACGAGTTGGAATATCTTTTTGCAAATTTATTTTATGCCATTCTGAATTGAATAACTATTAGGCCTTATTACGCATTTTTCACGGGTCCTTGAAGATAAGGATAAAATTAACCGCTCTGATGATTGTGATAAAACAATCTGTTGATATAGAATATTTACATTTTAAAAACGTAAACTTAGGATGATAAAATAAAAATAAAAACACTTATTTATGAAAGTTAAATCAATGATATATAAATAAACTAATACATACGAGTATGTCGACTCACTACACCGATCCAAAGTATAAACGTATGAGGTACGAAGAAAAAACACGACACTGCGTACAATGGAATTTACTAAGAACGTCTCATACAAAACATTTAAAGTTTGTACCATTCCTGTTTCATGAATGTAATGTATAATCGTTTAAATTCGCTTTATAAAAGTAGTCCGTTGAAACTGTAGAGGCCTTGCCACGTCAACAGTGTAGTCAGTTCGAAAAACAAAAAAAAAACTTTATAAATCTTTCTTTTATATATACATATACTACAGAATCCAGATCGAAACGGCAACGTAAACAGTGCAATGCATTTAGGACGGTGAGGGTACGTGGTATAAGCCGTCCTTCTGCATATACTTCTGCTATATAATCGAGAACGAAGCAGAACGTAGACATTGTAACGCGCTTAGAATAGGGGAGCGTACGAATAGTAAAACGTTCTATTGTATATGGGCCTCTTGTAAATTTGAGAACGAAGCGGCGACATAGACAGTGGAACGTATTTAAGTCGGTTAACGTATACATTATAGATTGGATCTTTCGCATATACACGTCTCCTATAGATTTGAGAACGAAATGGCAACGTACACAATACATCGTATTAAGAACGGTGAGCGTATGTATCGTTCTTTTGCATATGTGCCTCCTATAAATCGCCAATAGACAATGCACCGAGTTTAGAACGGTGAGCGAACGCGTTATAAATCATCATTCTGCAAATGTGTATACTATATAATCGAGAACGAAGTGGCAACGTAAGCGTACGCATATACAACGTGTTTAATAGACTGCGCATAGCATTGCATGCCATATACAAAGTGTATTGGCGTCGACTAAATAATTTCATTCGGAATTTGGTGTCGGTATGATTACGGTACGCCACGGTTTTGATCAGTTCCATACGTCATGAAATTAAATGTCCACTACATTCTTGTAATACGATTTGGGAAATTTGTAACGCTGAAAAACTCTAGTTCTGTAATTTTTCTTTTGATTAAAACAAAAGAAGAATTTTCCTTAAGTCATGCGCTCTTTTAATTAACTTATACCAACTTATAGGTGTTCCATTACTAGGTAAAAGCTTGTTCCCGCGAGGAGTGACATGCAAAATCAATCGAGAAAACCATAATTCCCCACCTGCATAACGTGCAACTAACAATGTTTCTACTAAATACGTGTTTTAGAGTTAGTTCCAACATAAGCACAGTGATTTTAAGACCAGATTTTACAAATACCATTAAGATATAAGGGTGGTGTTAGGTTTTATTGAATTCTAACTTTTTGCCCGTAGCCTCGTTCGTATAAAATAAGTACGCTTTTCAATTTGTTCATTTATATATAAAAAAACAGATTTATAAAACTAGAAGAGACTTATAGTTTACGCGAGTTAAAAATAGTTAATTTCTGTTATATATTGACGTTTTTTAAAAAAATACGCTGTTATTCTGTTAGGTAATAACAAGTATGTATATATTGTAAATTGTAAATTGTAAATTGTAATTTACAATTTAATTTACTCGGATTTTTTTAACATAATTATAGTATGCGAGAAACTGTGTAGAGATACATATATACATCTCGTTTACTCTATTATAAATTTATGTCAGGGCGAGCAGTGTAACCATATAGCTACTATACACCCTAACTATTACTATACTCGTAAATGCGAACGTGTTTATTTGTAACGCTTTCACGCTATAATTATTCAACTGACCGTTATAAAATTTTACGTACACATTATCAGTGATATATAAAACAATATAGAGTACTTTTCGTTTAGATAAAAAATGTACTATTCCGAAACCGGGAACTTCGAATTTATAGAATTCTCTCATAAAATATTCAACTATTGTTATACTATATTCCAAGACAGTGAGTTAGTATTGTATTCTAAGACCTTGATGACGCAATCAAAGCTGTTATAAAACAAATACAATCTAAATAGTCCTATCGAGTTCCCCAGCTGTCTAAAGCTTAGATAAACGTTAAGTAAAAGACGTGAATTATCTACATTCATATTCAGAACGCTGACGCAAACATCTAAAAATATAACTCTTTATCGCAGTTATCAATCAACTACTTATTTTATAATAATCTCGTATGTACACAATACTTATGCGGAACGCGTTCGCGATTTATAAAAAAATACACTTTTAGTTTACTATTTATTGATATTTAAAGATAACATTTAATGTATATATATTCTAATGTCAAAAGTTCTCTACAGCTCGAGTTGTGAGACAATAGTGCTTTCAAATACGGGATTCAATATATGAGGTGGCTCTCACGACCTCTCGGTAGTGACGAGTCCCCAAATCCCCGTATTGTCGCGTTGCGCTGCTCCTGCCGGTGGCCGATAATGGCGCAATTGTTGTATTGCAACATGTATATGCCGCCGTGTAGTGTGATGATGTAACACTATCCGTGATATTGCAAAATAGGTTAATACGCGTCGAACACTTGTTTAAAAAAAGTTTGATCACAAGAGAGAGTGTCTTACCTTTGTTTAGAAATAGACACTGTTTAAATTTACACATTGTATAACACTTGTCTAAATTCACAGTTCTCATTTTATTGTTGTGATTTATTCTATTTCAATTTGCCGGTAAAAGACGTTCCGTAGTATAAATTATTTTATATTATTTTTAAAAAATTTGAATTTGGTGCGGTACTTACATCTTGAATAGTCGACTTACAGTTGTCTCTTAGAAATAAATATATTTTGGTGTTTAAGATAAACTGAAATTACACAAAAAGTGCGCGAACGTAAACTAAATACGAAGTTTAATACGTTGGTAGTGTTCTCTAGTGCAATACAGTGCCATTCACGTGAATATAAACTATACGTTAAAAATTAGCATACTTTTTTTATATCCACCTACATCAACTTTATCAACTTGAACTAGAAAACGCCTATGGAACAATATTAGCAAAGAGTCGCAAGTTGACGTTTTTATTTTTCTTTTGCTTATCGTCAATATTAAGGCGCTACCATATACCGGTACAATGGTTCAATGTTCAGGATGTAACAACAACATATTAGTTACTCAAAAGCGCATTAAATGTACAAACTGTAACTGCAATAATCAATATCACCAAGATTGTGTGAAATATAGTGATTCCCCAACATTGCGCTCTAAGTGGATATGTCCAACTTGCATTTCTAGTCGACCTAAAAGTGGGGATAACAGTAATACACCCATTTATAGCAGGAGTCAGGCCAATGTTACGGATGATACTGGCTCACTCACGACCTCTCCTCCACCACCAATATGCTCACAAGATGCTATCTTGCAAGAGATTCGCAAACTTCATATGGATATGAATGATAAATTTAAAAGTCAGCAAGTGAGTCTAGACAAATTTAACTCTACTCTGGTCAAAGTGCAGCAGGACATAAGAGAATTAAGCTCTAACTTTTCCACCATGCGTGTAGAACTTGATGAAATTAGCAAAGCCGTAGATTTTTTCTCGAATTTTACCGATGAACAAGTAAAAATAAACAAAAAAAAAAATGAGTCATTATCAACGATGACATCTGAAAATACTAAATTAATTGTCGAAGTCAATAATGTGAGTGCTAAACTCAATCAAATGGAACAACAAGCAAGAGATCATAATGTAGAAATTCAATGTGTCCCGGAACATAAGTCCGAAAATCTACTTAGCATTATTCACCAGCTTACAAGAACTGTTTCGTGCAATCTGCTCGACACGGATATTGTTAATTTTCATAGAGTTGCTAAGCAGAACGAGGGATCTAAACGGCCTCGGAACATAGTGCTTAAGCTGTCTACGCCACGTTCTCGTGACCATCTATTGGGAGCAGTTCGAGACTTCAATAAGAAACACGAAAATGATAAGCTCAACACTACCCACTTAGGTATTTCTGGTGAGAAGAAACAGATATATATCATGGAACACCTATCTCCTGTAAACAAGAAATTGCATGCTGATACGAGACATGTCGCAAAATCGAAAGGTTACCAATTCGTATGGGTGCGAAACGGGCGTATTTTTGTCCGTAAGGACATAAAATCACCTCCAATAACAATTAAAAATAATGATGTTTTGAGTTCTCTGTAATTATGTTCTTATTATATTATTAAGCATGTTGGTTATACTGTTAATTTAATAAATTCGCTCTAAAAATATATTATCAAAATGTAAGAGGACTTAGAACAAAAACTGAAGATTTTTATATTTCTGTGCTGAGTAATAATTTCGATGTAATTATAATAACAGAAACATGGCTCAACAGTAGTGTATATGACCGCGAGATTATCGATCAGCGTTACAACGTGTTCAGACGTGATAGATTTACTACGTCTTCTGCTTTTATCAAAAAGGATGGAGGGGGAGTAATGATAGCTGTACAAAAGAAATATGAGGTACTAAGAAAAGCTAAATGGGAATCATCGTGTGAGGATATTTGGCTCTCCGTAAAAGTAGGTAATGGCTTCTACGTTGATATTTGTACGATATATGTTCCACCTCCTATAAGATATGAATACATTGACACTTATCTCAAAAACACCACTGAAATAATTCAAAATAAGATTTCCAGGTCTTCTACAGCTTTACTAGTAGGTGATTTTAATCTCCCTAATCTAAAATGGCAACGTGACTCTTGCAGTTTATCTGCACTATCGACTTCTAATAATATTGAAAATCTTTTTATTGACACACTGGCTTTTAATAATCTATACCAGTGTAACTATGTCACAAATGATAACCAACGTATTTTAGACTTGGTACTTTGTAATCACCCGACTAATGTTACTATAACTAAAGTTACAAATCCTGTTCTATCCTTGGATTTACATCATCCAAGCATCGAAATTGTAGTAAATAAGCCCCATATTTCTCCACTTAAGTCAAAAAAATTATCAACTTACAACTTTTATATGTGCGATTATAATGCTGTGAATAGTGAATTGCAAGACGTAGATTGGTCGTTTCTCTGGAAGGATGTTTATGATATCGACGTAATGCTGGAAATATTTTATAATACAATTATGCAAATATTTCTTAGACATACTCCTATGCGAAAAATAAAAGATGAAAAATATCCGGTATGGTTTAGCTTCCCCCTAATCAAAGCTCTTAAAGAGAAAAATAAATATCACTCCAGATACATCAAGTATAGCAACCCACTGGACAAAGCAACATTCAATATTTTACGGCTGCGTTGCGATGAGATGATTAAGCATTGCTATAATCACTTTAAAGAACATGCTGCTTCTCATTTGAGACGATGTCCTAAATATTTTTGGAAATTTGTCAAAGACCAAACAAATGATAGTGTTGGAATACCTAATAAAATGTATTTTGGGGATGTGGCGGCTGTGGATGGCCAGACTATCGCAGAACTTTTTAGCAAACACTTCCAAACTGTTTACAGTATGAATCAAACTAACACACAGTTCTCCACTAGTTTAAATACTAATCGTTATGCTAATTGTAATGATGTACCTATTAGTAATTGTAATATTACTGAACACGAAGTTTTGAGGTCACTACAATCACTAGATTGCAACAAGGGGCCGGGGCCAGACATGCTACCCCCAATTTTACTTAGAAAATGTGCCGAAAATTTATATAAGCCACTAACACAGCTATATAAACGATCTTTAAATACTGGTAAATTCCCGTCGACCTGGAAACTTGCACATATTACACCAATCCATAAATCAGGAGCACTAGATGATGTGACAAATTATAGACCAATATCCATTCTATCCATTTGTGGGAAAATTTTAGAATCGCTGGTTAATAAGATAATACTACCCCATATTCAGAATCGCATCAATCCTAATCAGCATGGTTACCTACCACGGAAATCAACCGCAACGAATTTGTTGGAATATGTCTCTGATATATCGGAAGCTCTTGATAATAACCAAGAAGTACATACAATTTACACAGATTTCCGAAAAGCATTCGATTTAGTAAATCACAATTTGCTGTTAAAGAAAATTGAGTATACGGGAATACATGGTTCCTTATTAAGATGGTGTGAATCGTATTTGAGTAAACGTTCCCAGTTGGTAGCAATTCATGGCCACAAATCTATGGTGTCTGAGATTCCGTCCGGAGTTCCACAGGGTTCCCATTTAGGTCCACTTTTTTTCCTAATATTTATAAATGATCTTTGCGATTCAATTCAGTGTAAATTCAAAATGTACGCTGACGATTTAAAACTATATCGAATTGTTAGTAGTACTCTAGACGTACAATGTCTACAATCAGACATTGACAATGTTAAGAAATGGTGTAGTCTTAATGGCATGTCGCTTAATCCAGACAAATGTTTTCATATAAAGTTTACAAGAAAGAAAAAGCCTCATGTTGGTAACTATATGATTGACTGTATTCCATTAAAGGAAGTAACAACTATCCGAGACTTGGGCATTATTTTAGATGGATCTTTGAGCTTTCGCTATCACATTGATAACATAATCCAAAAATCATCTAAATTGTCTGGGTTTATTAGTCGTCAGATGAAAATATTTAAAGAACCCAGCTTAACTACAATAATTTACAACACTATTCTACGCGGTATTTTAGAATATAATAGCCCTGTTTGGAACCCCTGTTACCAAGTACATTCTGATAGAATTGAACGTGTACAAAAGCGCTTCATGTACCACCTGGCATATTCTGATAACAAATGTCACACATTGAAAACTTACGAAGAACGCCTCTCCTATTACAAAATTATGCCACTTCATACACGTAGAAGGAACTTTGACATTGTGTTTCTTTTTAAATTGCTACATGGAATCATAGACTCCCCCTACATTCTTGAACGCTTGAACTTTGCGATTCCACGTTTGGGCAGTCGTCTGCATAACAGAAAAACTTTTAACTTGCCACATTGTAGAACAAATATCGGTCAACATGCGCCGGTATATCGTATGTCTTCCTTCTGTAACGCTATTCGCGCAGAGATTGATATATTTTCAGGATCTGTTACCTCTATTAAAAAAAACCTTAAAACACTGAAATAACGTAATTTGTAAGATTTTAGTTTTATGATGGATTATTCATGTCATTTTTGTACCGCCTAATGTATTTTTTTTTCTCTTTATTTTATGTGTATGCTGTGTTCACATCTAGAAGAGTGCAATCATCGCATGATTTGTTAATAATGCTAATTTCTAAGTTATACCTAGATTGTAGTCAGTTTTGTGAACCAATAAATAAAAAAAAAAAAAAAAAAAAAAAAAAAAAAAAAAAATTTCGTGTGTATAATTAATTCATTTGGAAGACGTAGATAAATTAGACAATTTTGAAGATTTATAAGTAAATGACAACTACTACAATATGACATTATTGACATTTCACAATGTATTTATTCTGACATTATACTGTTGTTCCACTTTACGCAAATTAGGGGATTGTTTTAAACTTATATATTGCTTATTTTAATAATGACATAATTTTCTTTAAACCAAATGTCACAATAATTATAACCAATTTCACTTAAAATAAATAAATATTCTTAATGAAAATTCCAAAAAAAAAAAATTATTCGTAAATTGAAACGTTTTTGAACTATGAGATTGAATTGAATGAATGCTATAAAAATTGCATAAAAAACAAAATCCAGATATTCAGCTAGAGACCGCTTAGACACTCTTTTGTAATAAAGTATGTTAAACAATTGTTTAAAATTTACATACTGTTTAGGAGCACTCGTGTTAAACGCGTGCTCTTTTTTGTTTTTGTAATAAAACCGATTATGTTTGGGTGTCGCTGTGGATTGTCTGCTAACGACTTTAGACACGTGTACTAAATATATATGATTTTCTTTTAATAATTTTTTCTATGTCTTGTTATTATATATATTTATCATTTCTTCTATTCTAAAAAGAAATATATCGTAGGCTTTATTAAAAGCAGGCCTCGTGAATGAATGAATGATTTAAACAATGCACCGTTATTTGTCGTTCACTCGAAATGGAAACCTTACACAGTAGGTAATTAATCTATACCGGGGGATATATTAAAATCCGTGACGACAGTCTCGAGTCCTCCCGCAAGCGATTTATTACGCGTCTACGATATGGTTGTCAACGAATTTATATAATGTCCAATAATTAAACAGCTTTTAAATAGATAACTTATTGATTGAAGTTTTCAAGTAATCATCACTACATATTATAAAACAAAGTCGTCCGCCGCGTCTGTCTGTCTGTCTGGATGTTCGCGATAAACTCAAAAACTACTGAACGCATTGTAATCCGGTCTTCACCAATAGATAACGTTATGCATGTTAAGTTTTTTTTTTGTTTGTAAGAATCGGAAAATGTCAAGCCGCTTTAAGCGTTTCATGCACATAGGTATATATATTTTTTATTATAAGGGCAGGACAACGTCCGCAGGGCTGGCTAGTTTATAGATATATAAAATAACTTTGCATACAAGTGCTTAGTTTTTATTATAAAAAATTGGCTGCTATCCAAGTCTATAGAACTTTAACATCCTTTACTTATATTTTTTAATTAATCACTACCAATCATTTGATACATGAAGCACGTATGTCGGGCATTTTGTCGATAACAGTTAGTGTCAACGAGAGATGAAAACTGAAAATGAAATGCAAATTATGCTTTGATGAAAACTACAATGACAATTTAAGAGTTGCGTTGTCAATTTCCTAATATTAAATTATTTACTAGATGGATCCGGTGAACTTCGTATCACTTATATATATTTCTGTAAAATGTGGTCATAACTTAATATAAAATGTTAATTATATATAAATACAACATAGTTATGCACTTAATCAATTTAAAGCTTTCCTCGTGTACTATTTTTATTCTAACAAAACAGACCAAAGAGATCGGATCTCATATTACGGTTAAAAAACAGAGACAAATTTCTGAACGCACCTATAAAATATTTGACAAACGAAGGGCAGGAGTTTTTGGCGGGATCTTAGTCTGTCATGTAGTGGTTTTTATATTTTATTCATAATCTTGTGTTATTAGACTCTATATTTTGTAATATTGGTGGTGTTTTACGTAATATAGTTCGGTTATTATGCACAAGTGAAGTGGATGGGAAATAATACCACGAAGCATGCATTCTGAGATGCCACCAAAATTCCATGGAAAGTTCTAACAATGAAACCACCATCTTGTTAGAACATTATAATTATCACAAGACACTTACTTGGCAAAATCTTGTTACTTGACGCTGGCTAGTGCACAAACCGTGACGGAGCCAAAAAATAAAGAAGAAGTAGAACGAAAGGCAATTTTTTATTTCTAAAATGACAGAAAACACCAAATGTTTCATAGCTAGGAACATTTTGTATTTGAAAATTAATTTATCTTTTTTAGTAATTTCCTTTACTTATTATTTATGCTTCTCACGGTTTAAACCTTCCCTGAACTACCACAAATATTTCAAGATCAAATTTAGCCAAATCGGTCCAGATATTCGAGTTTTAGCGTGAACCACGGACCGCTTTTCATTTTTATTCATATATAGATATAAGATAGATAAATAATAACAGCAAGGAATAAAAACAAACACGTGCGAATTCATATACAATTTGGAATATTAACAATTATTAAAGCCTGTAGAAATGTCGTTATAGAGGTGTCGTTAAGTAATTTTTTTGCGACAATCAACTGTCCTTGAATCCAAAACAAACAAACCGGTAGTACTTAATTCATGTGACTACTTTATCAAATACCACAGATAATGAAAAGTATTTACACCGATATAAACTGATAATTTGTACACTTTTACTTCGCATGTAATCATATTTTACCCTATGTCGTTTTTTGTACCCCTGACAATGTGTGACAATGCCAAGAAAAAACAGGTTTGCGTGTTCTCTTATCGAAACTCCTCATTTTCCCCTTTCGTCTCTCTTCAGAAAGACTTGCTTGCAAAGCAGTATCCTAGGAATATATCCTAGTATCCTTCGCAAGATTCAGAAGACTGGGCAACCTGAACGGTTCTTCTAGCCCGGCCAGCTATACCTTTTGAAGACCATTCAAGTTTCGACATGCATGGAATACTGTTCGCTGGCGTGATGGTTCTATGGTTCCGATTAATTTCTCCTAAACTGCAGAGACGGGCTGTCCGTATTGTAAATAATGCAGACATTACTAACAATCTAAGACCGCTTCCTCATTGACCCTCACTGCCTAACTGAACCTGTTCTATTGTTTGCATCATGACGAGAGCCCGGAAAAGTTATTTTACTTTATGTTATCCTCTCCTTTCACTTAAGAACTACACGGGAGGGTATGCGTCGCAACAGATAAACGGTAACTATCTTGACCAAAAGAAAGAAGTTCGATAATCCTTATCTCTGTGGAATCGCGTCCCGGCGCATATTCCCTTTCTCTCGTGGCATTGAATCCTTTAAATGAAGCATATTGAGACGCTTTTGCTGATGGTATTTATAACTGACAGTCGTCGTTATTTTTGGACTGTACTGTACTATCAATTAGGTACTATGCAGTAATTATACTGAGTTGTATAAAAAAAAACATCCTTGGTGAGCATTCATACGATAGTGAAGTGTATATATATACATATACATACATACATACATACATACATGTGTATATATATATATATTAACATTCTTATGTGTATGTTTGTGTTTTATTAGTTGTAAAGTATTTAGTTTCTTTAGAAATTTACATAACTGGACATTTTTGTAGGAATCGATTGTCTACACGTCACTTTATTAATAATCTGCGTAGAAAGGAGGGTAATTTGCTTCGAATACACACATCTGTTTCTTTGCCACGCTTTTTAACTTATTTCACTTGACGGAATTTAACATACTATGTGTAATTTCGTTAGATTAATTTTAATTCTGGGATTATTTATATAAGTAAGCTATATTTAAGTATGAGATCTGTCCATAACAGAGAAGAAGCGAAAAATTGTTTTTTTTTTTAATGTACCAATTAGCTTTTACTCGCAGCTGCGCTTGCTTTTATAAAGATTTGATTTGTACCTCGGGAAGCAGTACATTTTTTGTAATGAAAGGTACTCCTTTTGTACCCCTGAGAATGTGAATGCAAAATTTTATATGATCGATTGAGTAGTTAAAGCGTGAAAGGGTAACATACAAACTAACTCATTTTTGTATTTATAATATTAGTTAGGAATACCCTATATCCTATATCATACAATTTCAAAGTCATTCATAGACATAATCGAAACGATTTTTGGAACCAAATTTTTTTATTGTGATTTGAACCATCTATAGCAGCGGGTTAGACCGACTGTTTACGCGGAGACGCACACGCTCTATGTTAGATATGTATTTGATATTATGTAGTTACATGTACATAAAATGTTGTTTTTTTTTAATTTCTGTATTTAAGAAAGAAAAGAAAGGAAAAATTATATATTGTAATAGAAAAAAGTGTACAAAGAAAAAAAAACGGAAACTAAAAATGTTAATATATGACAAGAGTCCTGGCGTCAGCGTACTGCCGCCGCGCTGGTAAAAACGGCGCTGGTTTTCAGCCAGGTTTCAAATTTTCCGGCAAAAAAGCAAGTGTGCAATTAACATTCTACGCGCAAAAATTCACAAGCATAAAAAAAAACTTAAAATACTTATATCTATATATATATATAATATAAATTCTTTCATTTTTACTGCACTAACGAAATCCAACCAAAAAAGAGAAATAAAAATATATATATGTCATGTTATACAGTCATGTCGATTTAGCGTCAAATCTATTAACGACAAAAGAATAGAGAAGAGAATAAAATAGATAATATATTGAATGAATATAAATGTTTATTAAACAGAGAGTCATGTTATTCTTGAAAAAGACCTTAATATTTATTTTTTTTACATGCCATATTTATATCCTCTCGAAAATTATCCTTCTATACATACATTACCGTTACAAAATAATTTCGATATTGCACGTCGGTATTATTAATTATTCTATTTGCATAAACTTCCTTTTAATCGACTAATATTATGTTTTTATTTATTTAAAACGCTATCAACAGATAGGTACAATGCCACTTCAGACTCGAGATCACGATTCGTTATTGGTGTCAGGAATTGTATTATCATCTGACTTGTTATTTCTCTAAAACAAACATATACATGATATATAATTCTGTTATAAGTGTCGTCTATAAAAGATTATAAAAGCATACAATAATCTTTGTAATAAATGTAAAGAAAATAATGTTTTTTTTTTTTATAACAATGACAATAAACAAAGATTGTATTTTATATGAGAGTAGTAGCGAATATTATCATGATTTTAATTTCACTTTTACTGTTTTTTTAGGCGCATAACACATTTTAGGTACCAGTAATAATTATCGTTGATATCTGTACTTAGGATTGAACTGTAACACAGATATCAACGCTTATGAGTAAGTATTGCATTGATATTAATGCACAATTTATCTGCATATAAATAATTAATATCGTCCTACATATACTCGTATATATATATATATATATATAAGATGTATAAACTATTATAAGACCAGGAGGGTCCGTAGCTACTCGGGAGGCCGGCGCATGAGTGAGCCGGGTGAAATCGCTCTTTTCATTGGATCGTTCAGTTGTTAGGAAGTGTTAGTGGTATGATGAATTATCTAATTGTGAAATAATTTGATAAAAAAATCATAAAACCAGTCGTGTTATATGGATCCGAGTGCTGGGCTACGAAAGAGACGGATGAGAAAAGATTACATATAGCAGAGATACCAATGTTAAGATGGATCTAAGGAGTAACTAAAATGGATAAAATTAAGAATGTGTATGTCAGGGGAAGTTTGAAAATAGCACCAGTGACAGAGAAGTTGCGGAGTTTGCACGGTATGGGCACGACATGACGAGAGATGTAGGTCATGTATTTAGAAAATATTTAAGTATGAAAGTGGACGGATGTAGGAGTAGAGAGGAAACCGAAAAGGTATGGATAGATTGTGTGAAATATGGTGTACATAAAAGGTGTAAATACTGAGATGATATTTGACACTGGAAAAGGAAAACATGTTGTAGCGACCCTACTTAGATGGGATTAGGATAAGAATATGTTGATGACGCCTTTAGGTGACGAACGCGGGGGCGTCCGTTGCCGCGTAAGAAAGGCCCGAGGAGTTGAAGCTCGGTATTGCCGCCACCTCCTAAGAGGTATATGCAGATTTGTCGTCTCTTTCCGAGAGAAAGGTCTCTGCTTAACATCTGCAGTTGACCCGAGCGCGTGACCAGGGTTGCGGAGTGTGCTTATCATAATCCCGTGACCCAAGCTTACGTACGCGCTGAGCGGACAGTGGAGTTTTAGCCGGTAGGAGTCCGGCATAACCCTCCCATTGTCCCCCAACGATGGGAGAGTATCCAATGTTGGATTTCTCCACTTAAAAAAAAAAAAATAATATGTTAATGGTCATGGTAAAATTCAACACAGTTAGATAGATCACGGCGAAAATTGTCTTACCAAGGTATATTCTCCTGTAAAAGGCTGTTAATGCTACACATTTTACAATAACACGGTACTAGATGGTGCTGTAACACATCTATGTTTATACCGTTCAACCGTACGTCATGAAATAATATAGATTATTTTCGCGTTATACATTTTGCTATATCTCGGCTATCTATTACAAGAAAAAAGACATGCGTGCACTTCACACGCGGTGCATGAGAAACCTTAAGAATATAATAAAATATCCATGCAACCGATAATGCATTATGTCTCATTCTCTCAGACGTGAAATCCTATCCGTGTATATAATTGTCTCTTTTTAATGTCGTTTTTTCGTTTAATCGAGTTTCAAATCACAACGGACCTAAAGAAGTTCTCAAGCCTCATAACAAATAATAATAACAAACACGGACAGACCCCGCGGGCTATGCTAGTATACGTATGTATTTATCATTATTATGCTTTATATCTCTAAATTATTACGTTTCATAATAATCGGTTACATATTTATCTCGTGGTTCGTTTACGTCGATCGTCAGTTCCGCGGTTACGAAATTGGATCTCAATTTTAACAAATGCCCGATTTTCATATGCGATCGCAATTCCATAATATATTGAAAAGTAAACATCAATGTTAAAATGTTATGATTGAAAATATATAATAACTGCTCATTGTAAAGCAGGTTATAGTCGAAACGATGAGATGAAAACGGGAAGTATATTTTTTTTTTTGGCTCAGTCACGGTTTGTGCACTAGCCAGTGTCAAGTAACAAGATTTTGCCAAGTAAGTGTCTTGTGATAATGTTCTAACAAGATGGTGGTTTCATTGTTAGAACTTTCCATGGAGTTTTGGCGGCATCTCAGAATGCATGCTCCGTGGTATTATTTCCCATCCACTTCACTTGTGCGTAATAACCGAACTATATTACGTAAACCACCACCAATAATACAAAGTATAGAGTCTAATAACACAAGATTATGAATAAAATTTAAAAAGCACTACATAACAGACTAAGATCCCGCCAAAAAACAAACACGAAGTATATAATATGTTTATGTGTAAATTAGCGGTCGCCTGCGACTTCGTTTAGGTTTGCTTCTTTTAAAAATGATAGCTCTCAGATTGCAAGATTTTCTCCAACACGTTTGAAATTTGTTATATTTTACATAATTTAAATAATACGTGTGCTATTATCGTGATTACGCTATATTATTTTTAAGTTTTATCGAAATCCCTTCAGTACATTTAGCTTAAAAGAGTGACAAACATCCATCCATAATCACAAACTTTTGCATTTCTAATGTTTAGGATTAATTAATTGACGAAATAAAACTGATTCATAAAAGAAACATATTTTGAACTTTCCTTTATGTTTGTCTCAGGTGAAGGCGGTATAGGAGTGTCGAATGCCCTCGGTGCCAACTCTTTGGCGATTCTGTTCGCACTGGGTCTACCGTGGCTCATAAGGACAGTGTCGCTGGAGGTCCAGGGTGCTGAAAACACCGCAGTGTTTATAAACTCGGCCGGAATCGACTTCGTTGTGGGATCACTTTTGGTAGCTGTCGTCTGCCTCTGGATCACTCTGTTCATCGGAAAATTCACATTGAGGCGAAGCATCGGTTTCGTCTTGTTGGCGCTGTATCTCGTATTCATTACTTTTGCTATTCTAGTCGAAATGGGTGTCATTCTGGATAGAGGAATCGAAGCATACAGTTCATGCTGACATGACTCTACAAGTACGTATTTTAATAAATTCGTTCTCTGTACATAGTTGTTACGTTGGATAATCAATTGATACGTTACTATTTGGTAGAACAAATTCTGTATAGGGGATGCTTTACGACAAAAGATATTGTTGTAATCATTTTCAATATTTCAAAATATACGAATTGTTATTTTATTTAAAAAATGTCCTATAGTTCATTGTTCGGTTTGTTCGTGATGAGTATTTACAAACCTTAATAATGGTATTTGTGTAATTGGTCATTGAAACATAGCTATGGTGTTATTATAAGCGTTTCTATTGAGGTCCTTATATGTATATATCGATGTAGTCAAAAGACGCAGAATATAGGATTAAAAAATTTTTTTTTGGAATCTGAATGATATTCTCAAAATGTATTGTAAATCCAATTCGATAATATTTGATATAAATATAGGAATATAATGTACTTGTAACGAGTTAGGTGTAACCCTCAATCGTTGAACGAGCATCGCGCCGGCACGTCGTTCGTGCGAACGTACCTATTGAAAGATGGAAGAAAAGAAAAAAACGACGATACCGCTAGTTTTAGCAGGAAACATATGTTGAAGAGGCCAGATAAACAAAGCAGTGTGATTCATTTTTTGTTTATTAGCTTGTTAATATATCAATTTTGTTGATTCCGAGTCGGAGTATTTGTAAAATCGTTGGAATTTTTCCAATTTTAAATATGTAATATTTCAATGCCTAATGTAAAATAAGAAAAGAAACATGTGCTAGTAAATAATTTAATTCGATAACACGCGTTTCTCCAATACAGTTGATTCTTATGTGATATTTGTGAACGATTTATTTGGTTGTTCCTAAATTAAATTCTTGATTGTCCATTTGATTTATTTGTTTACAATACGTTCGTATATTGTAAAGGAAAAGTTGTTGTAAACTGTTAGATAACTTTCATATTTCTTCAACAATACTTTATAAGTGAAATGAATAATTATATTGTTCATAATGATTGTTGATTCATCTATAGATACATATTTAAAAATAAGTAGGTTTCTATATTTATTGTATATCATAGAAAATGTACGAAAGCTTGTACATTTTTCTAAACGGTTTTATAGATGGGTAAGGTTGTCAAAATTAACATTCTTTGTCTCAAGTAGATAATATCAAAATGTGAAACATCGTTTTCAAGAGAAACCGAAATATTATAACTCTGTTGATGGCTAAAATCTGCGAAGCTTTTCCAAATCATAGACTGTACCTAACAAGAGTGTTTAATAAAAATATAAACAGAAATGCTACTTAGGATTTCCAACTTTGGACAAGAATACGTCAGTTCGTTGACACTAAATGTTATTATATTTAAGATTTAGTGTTTTGAGCTTGATAAATCTAACGAATCAAAATCACATACAATATAAGATAATTAATTCCAATTGCAAGTAATTGTGATGGATGTTTTTTTTTTTATTTTACAGAGTATACCATAATTTTATACTTTTGTGTTACGAATTTCAAACATTTTTACATGGAGCAAGCTATACAAAAAAATTGGGTACTTTTGTGTTACATTGATGTTGTCGTAATATGAAACGTTACTAGGTAATATTTGTGTTGAAATTGGAAATTTAGACGACCTTATCCAACGTATAACGTATCTATGTTCGTAAGGTTCTTATATAGCGACAACTAAACGTATAATGTTAATTATATATTGAATTATTTTCGAATAAAATTACAAATTCCTTTCGCTTGCTTTTCCAGTCGATTTCTTTTTTAATTTCCTGTATCAGCTGCATTGATGTTTTATTGTGGCTTTATAAGTATTTGAGGATTATGTTTCCTTATTTTTTATCCTTTATTTTACGTCAATTTAGAAAATAAATGCTTATTTATTTTGACATAATACTCTCAAGTTATCGTGAGTTTGTTCCTCAAAAGTTGAGATATTTATTAATTTATATAAATGGTCATTGATTATTTTGAGTAGGTTACTGTATTCAAAGTGAATTGTATCTATTTGAAAGTACTAAACATTCTGATATTATAACGTGATACATAATTGTAAGAAGCAAATGTCACGTTCGAAGTTATTTTCTTATTGTCGTGCACTTCTGTTTTTAAATACTGCAACCCTATAAAATATATATATACGCAATACCCTATATATAAATATTAAAAGCTGTAATTACTATTTTCTGTTTTTGTTTCAACGACAATTTTTTTTTTTAACTTAGTAGCGCTTGACAACCGTCTCACCTTATTATGCTAAGTGACGATGTGACATAACTTACTAAACACTTTAAAACCTATAGGAGTATTGACCTAATGAAAGACTTATATAAGTAATTGGCCATAAAATTTAAACTTGAGAGTGGTAACTAGTAGAGCGAGTTTAAGAACTTTACCAGTGTTATATGGACTTACAATACAATGTTTTCCTTCACCCATCATCGCTTCGAATAGTCTCTGGTGTGGTGTCTGTACCTGAATGCACCGACTCCATCATACTCATAACGATATAAATACAGACGAAGTTATAGGAGAAAGCTAATCAATAAATAAAGAGTGTGCGGTAAATGGGTGGAGAATAATTAAATTGTAAAACTGCTAGCGTTCCACACGTTTCATGCGAACTGTCTTCTTCTAATTGCGACTATTGACATTGTGGTGTGAATGTGATAGCCGTATTCCAGTTAGTACATGATAAAATTAAATAAAATAATAATAGTAACGATTAAAACATGACTTACTACGATATTTTTATTTAATAATAAAGATGAACTAATTACTAATACATTTATATGTTTAAATATATCTATAAGAATGTTTTTTTTTTTCAATTTGAAATATACTACTGAAATTGAAATCTACTAATTACCAATGACATATCATATTATCGAATATGTAGACACTTATATATGTATGTAGATACATCAACTATTTATTCAAAAATTTGAAAGATTATTATTATATGTTTAAATGTAATACAATTTTTTATTTGAAACAGTAAACGAACTACGGTGACTACGATTATATAAATTGAAAGCCATTTGAAGGCGATATATTATTAGAACATCGAATCGATTAAAGGTCAAAAACTTCTAAGTAATCATCATCTACACTATGTTTTCACGTGTATTCGCCAAACTGTCGCCTCCAGTGATACCTGAAAATTGAAGTTTTTTTTTATTATCACATTACATAAAATAGTTGAGAAAGTGCTATAACTTGTGCGACTGAAACGGCACCTACGGTCACACATATTTCTACAGCATAGCATCAGTGCTCGAGGATGATGTGCTCTAGTCCAGAAAGATGCGGTTCCAACTCAGGACTACTTAAGCAAGAGTTGAAATGAATTCAGTTATAAATTACTACAGACCTCGAGACCGTGGTCCTTATCGATTTGACTATACATATATTATATATGCAGTAACTACTTAACATCTAGTGAATCGCAAGACTTGTTCGTTACCTAGATGCAATAAAAAAAAGCACAGGCTGTCTATTTGATTATCTGCTTTACGCCAATATAGCATTATTAGAAGTTGTGGTGCCGTAGCGAACGAGATTCGATTGTGATAAACTTTTTCCTTCTTGTATTGTGTATTTGATACATATTATACTTTGTAAATATAACGAGTGTGAAGCATGACGAATGGAGAGTTATAAACTATTAAAGGCTTCGGCATTTCGTTGGTATGTATACGATTTTTTTTTTACTGATATCACTAATGTTAGCCAATAGCTACTATACAAAAAATAAAAAAATAAACATGGGTAGGGAAAAAGAAGAGAAAAGTCTACTGAATTCTCTCAAACTCTCTTATTCGTATATATAGAGGTATACTTGTGATTAGACATAGTAACTAGACATTTTTATAAGTTTCACAAAGACTGGACAAATATTGTGTATTAGTAGACGTTAGGATCATGAAGTATGACGAATAGATACATATAAACAAAGGCTTCTATTCCGTTCAATGGAAATAAAAAGAAACTAAGTCGTGACATTTTTTTTATAATACTAAAGCTCAGTAATAGTCACTAAACAAAAGAAAATCGATTCATAAACAGAAGACGAAAAGGCATAAACTTCACTTATTTATATATAGAAGATATAAACTATTACGGAGTCACGTCAGGAAGCACAAAAAAATAAATACACTTCGTGATCTTTATATATGTATAATGTAGTCGCGAGCATTTATTAGTTGTTAACAGACTTAGGGTGGTGGGAGTTAGGTTTTAACGGTATTATTGAAATCAAGATATGTAAAATAACTCTTAACAAATCCTTCTCTATTGTGTGGTTACAGAGAACGGACGCTACCTCCGTTCCTCTCTCTTTCTTTGTTAGTATTTGACAACTAACATCCACCTCTGTACGTATTTTTTAAGAAGTAATTACATTCGACTTGTTATTTTCAATCATGTTCTTAAAATATGAATTTTGTTTATAATTTCTACAATTGTTGCTCAAAATTTATATAGACTATCGTTTTTGGACTAATATTGTACTTATTTCCCGTGTACGAGAGTGTCACGTAAAATGGTTGAGAATAAAAAAATGTTAAGATAATCTTGTTCGGTGTAAATTATTATATGTTTAATTTGTACGAAATGTGATTGAAATCACTTATATTCAAATGATTGTAATTGGTGTAATTGGTGTGATTTTAATGGGTGCAATTGGTGTGATTTTAATTGGTGCAATTGGTGTGATTTTAATTGGTGTAACTGGTGGATACTCATGATATTTCAATAGTGTAGAAAAAGAAAGAAGAATATAAAAAGAAAGAAGCTTATATTGTAGCGTACGGTTTATATTTGTATTTAGACTTATTATCACGAAATAATGATACAGCCTGTGTTCATTGTAGCTAAAATAATACCTCATAAATAGCAAATAAATCAAATAGGCATTGTGTGTACTGAGAAAGGTTTTATTTATTTATTTTATGCAAGTAAATATCTACGTAACACAATTCAAACTACATAACAAATATTATTCCGATTATTAGAGACACGTTTTAATTAAAATGTGCATACATTTAATGTAAACGAATTTCCTTGTAAAGGTGATACTCATAAAACATGTAAAGGACATATTGCTAAGTATAACATAAGACTAATTCTAAGAAACGTTTATCGACTACGACTCCTACTACAAATCGATAGCTTTTAATAGTTTTGCATGCAATGCATTTTCAAAAACTACTACTACATATTTCATAAGCTTTGTCATAATGATTAGCTGATATCATTATTGAAGCATCTATTAGACCTAAGGTCTGTTGTTATTGAAGCTACACTTCTTTTGACGCGTTAGGAAAAAATGAATGAGAGTGAATATTTACGATGAGCGTGCACACCGTCACGAAAAACCGACACCCTGAAGTTAGCTATAGTCAACAGTTTTATTCAAAGAAAGTACGTATGTATTAAATACTTTTTTTTCTATTGGTAGTGTCGTTTTTTCTACAAACGTAGAATAAGGCGAAATGATACAATTTTTGAAAAGATTGTTACCTTGTTACGCCAAAGAAGTATAACTTCTAACGCGTGTACATAAGTACACACTACTTTTTTTTTAACTATTACCTTTTTTGTACAAACAAACATTTCTTTTCTCTAAATACCATACATTAATATGTAAATTAATGTCATACCTACCACGGAAACGTCCAGCTAATAAAACACATTACCAAATATAATATTAATTCAATATTCGTTTTATTTAAAAATAATAAGTGATGTAATTAAAAAAAAAAAAACACAATTACCTGCGAATGTTTAACGTCATAGGTAAAGTAACGTAATAATAATAATTACCAGTCATAGCAATAGTGTCCTGCCTGGAACCGTAGCGCGAAATCTGAGTCCGGACTGCGACAATAACCTCATGATTTGTAAAACAGTAGAGGACCGCCACGCAGAAACCCTAAAGAAAAACGAATTAAATCATTTACTATGGATATTAGTTTAGACGATTAATAGACACGTCAATTATATATATATAATGCCTGAGTAATGTGCGCTTGCCGTTTATGAATCAGCACTAATTGTAAAATCACCCGGTAACACGTAACAATATATAATCATACACATACTGACATGAGAATAATTAAAGCGCTCAGCGTGCATCCTGTAATACCAGCAATACGTTCAGGTGAACTCGATAAGCTAAATAGAACTTTTAATTACGAACGCCCGAGTAAGCACCCATTTGCATACCTTTCATCCGAATTTGCATGATTCGCTTCAAATGAATTAGCTAAACAAGCTCATCTGCATACAATGCTTTAGGGACATACATACACATCGATATGGGTTGCCGGCTGAAGCCACTATTTTCGATATATGTATCGGAAAATTTTAAGCTTATTTTAAAATACAATAGTACCAAAGGATACACAATTTGGTGTTATAGCACAATTCACTCTTAACAAATTTCTAAAAGGCACCAAGAAAGAGAAAGATGAAATAGTAATTTCCTCCTATCAATAATATACTCTGATATAATATAAAGATTACGCTGTAACCTCGAGGGGTTGACTATTACCTAGAGAATATAAGGCCGCACCTCCACTTCCTTATGGGAACATATACAATAAGCACATTTCTGATGGCGAGGTAAACGAGAAGAGATATCTATTATCTTTCTCCATTTTTCTAAGTCGATGTTCTTAGTAACACTATCTCTACTACACATGAACGATCTACTAAAGACTAATTATATTTTGGTATGCAGTTTGTTAGTATAAGATAAGTTTGGTTCATAGACGATAGGAGTTAGAGTAATCTTGTGAACTTGGGTGAATTTGCCGAGTGTTTAATTGAAGTATTAATAGATACCTGTTGGGTGGGTGCAATTATCCGCTTTATCTTTACACATCACCAAGTGACATAAAAATCATCATCTTCAGGAGTTAAAGTGCGTCAGTATCATGATATATATTTTGGTGTTTTAAAGTCGACTGTTAATTATAAATTCACATAAGCCGATGATTTAATCTGATACTCGACTTACAATGAGCTAAAGAAGTGCTTAAAATGTTCAGACCGCATCATCGATTTGGAAATGTTGTAATGATATCAATGTAAAATGTGATATCGGACGTAAATCTTCAATTGTACTCAATGTATTGGAGATTTGAAAAAAATCCGATCAGCGGTTAACAATTTTTATATTAAATTTATGAGATGCACTTGAATTAAGAACATTTTAACCGGTACGGACAACGCGGAACGCTGAATAAAATATTTGGACTATTCTAGAATTATCTACAAACACCGTGATAAACTAGTAATAATAAATAAGACAGTGTAACGACTCGTCGATGCGCGGATCACTCGCACATAGTGACCTTATCCCACCAAAGTGTTTTAAATAAACAAGTTCTGGAAAAAAATCATACCTCGAACTTCCTTTACTTTAAATGTTATGGGTTTCACGAAACATATTTGGTTTACACTTTGGAGGTTTCCCGCCTCGTTTTTATTAGATATGAGTATAACTGCGGGTGAAGTTAGTGTTATTCTCAATATAAAAGTGAATACAAGAATTATTTTTTTCGAACCGACTACGCTAATGGCCTGACTAGCCTCTACTACTTCCAAAGTTAGCGATTATTATCTTTGCCTACCTAAAATGAGATTGCTCCATTAATTTAATTTACCAAAAAAATGTTTTCAAAGAAAAACGAACCACCTTCAAAAACATGAACTCAAAAGTGTAAAATAATATTTTTATTCATTTCATTTTACATAATGCTTTGTCTTCATTTTTAAAATATCGTAATCGTATCGTAATTTTACAAAATTCAAATATTACCTATTATATTTCTTTTTTTAAGTCGACGTCATTGTATTTTATGCCGGTCAAAACGGGAAAATCTTAAATACTCTTAACTGGTTTTTATATTTTACGTAAGAAAATTTGGGTTTTGGCGCTGACTTCTAAAAATATACATAACACGTATTATTTAAGTTTTCTAATTTAATCCTAAATATTTTTTTGGAATTAAGACAACATGTTACGTAAAATGAAGTAAATAATTTATTTTGTTATACTTTTAAGAATTATTTTTCTTGAAGACTTTATATTAAAAAAAAATATTGCACTTTTGTATTCGGAGTTTTTAGAAATTCCTTTTTTATTTTATTTTTCATTTGTTTTTTTTTATTCGTTTCCTTTTTAACTAACTTCATTTTCATATTTATTTTCTTATGATTTTTTTGTTTATTTATATTTATATTTTTTTTAATTAATTTCACTATTTTCAGTAATATAAGATACAATATGATCCTACAATATAAATGGCAAACAAGTTAGTATTTATTATACATATTTGTTTACCCATAAAATAATATGTGTGTCATGTCATGTTATGTTATGGAATGGTGAAAACAATTCATAGATTGTCACATTCAAAATATTACATTAATCGCGAGACATTTACTCCTAGTTGTTGAAGAGTTTGATTACCTATCTCCGAAGAAGTTCATCAGATTCAAATGTACTAACTATGTACACATATTCCCAAAAGAAATAATCATCCAACAACACCATCCAAATCAGTGGTATTTGACAAAATTGCGGACATACAAACAAACGTACCTACTTACATACGGGTCGAATATAGAAACTCCTTTTTTTTTAAATCGATTAATAATGGTATTTGAACGAGCGTAATAATATAAAATACTGTAACATATTTATAAATCGCTTTGCGGTTCTTACCCTATAAATCTATCAAAATACACGCCTGGCAAACTCAGGCGATGAATGAAATGAGCGGCTTTAATCAAGCGAGCCAATTAATAAAGTAAGTGACTCAGAAAACAGAGCCGGTCAATATATAAAAAAAAAAAAAAACGCTCAGCGAAATGAACACCCGTTTATAAATGTTCTCATGAAACTTCGCTGGTGCACTCCGCTGGCAATATTTAATCACAGTGTACCTAAAGGAAATGTCACCTGCAAGCTTATAAGCAGCGCGGAGAAGATGTCGTAAACTTTCTCAGCGACGGTGTTCGGTGACGGACGTAGCGGAAGCAACATGAAATGCAGTCCAAATAATGGAATCTACAAACATAACATAACTTATATTATTAGGGAGTAACTATGTTTGTATAGTTTATGAATGTTAACAGAATTAAGAATATTATTAGTAGTTCTCCAGGGCTCGAAATTCGATCATAACTAGCGGTACTAACTTTTTGTTCACGTGTTGTCAATATATATAGACATTATTATCTGTATCGAGTTTGTATATATTGCAGAATGTAAATCTAAGGAAGTGTGAAGTATATCTATCTATAATATAAAAATGAATCGCTGAATGTATTGCTAAGCGCCATAACCATAAAGTTTAAGCGTTAGTGGAGAGGTTCAGGGAAGGCAAAACAATTGAGTGACGTTAGTATCGTATAAATATTAATGTCAATATTTGTCAATATTTATACTATGGTAACATTTAATAATATATAGCGTCCCGAATAGCAGAATAAGTATTAAACAAAAACTAAAGAATCGACTGTTAGGCGGTACGAAGTTCGCCGGGTCACCTAGTTACTTATAAATAAAGTGTTCCGACTCGTGGATTTCAAGAAAAAAAAAACAATGTTTTTTTTTTATATAAGTTCGGCAAAATGACTGTACAATACCTGATGGTAAGTACGGTATACTCCAAAAACAACGGCGACTGTCGGTGTTAAATACCAACGGCAGTCGTCGTCATCATGCCAACCTGCAAAAGTGCCTCTTAACGCCTCTTATTAAAAAGATAATAAGCAAATTGGTCAACAAACAGAGGGGAAAACGGTACTGAATTGTTTCAACTTCACTAATTTTATATGTCGATGGTAATAAATCAACTTCTTAAATGGCTGATTACCATTATACATAACTCGTATTATCTTCATACAATTTCATAGAACATAACTATTCCACAAGTAAATAATAATTTACAGTTGATTGTATATATATTGCACTCGGAACAACTCGTTCATTTCATGCGAAAAGTTCTAGAACATCTAATTGCCATATAATATCATTAAAACTTTTCAACTGCAATTATTTGACACGACTACAATTAATAATATTAAAGAACCTCAATATTTATCTAGGTGGTAGAGCTACGCTGAAACTATTACTCGTTTCAGAATGAATGGGTCGGCTCGCCCGGTGTAGTACCACCCTCTCACAGAAAACCGACGTGAAGTAACAGTGCGCCCGCACTGTTGCGTTTCGTTCGGACAGTGAGAGCGCCGGAGGCCCACATATATTAAAAGGCCGGCAACGCACTTGTGACTACCCTGGTGTTGCTAGTGTCTATGGACGGCGGTGATCACTTACCATCAGGTGACCCACCTGTTCGTTTGCCCCCTGTAATATAAAATATATATGACATAAATAATCATGCGAAATAATAATGTTACCAATATCAGAGCCGCTCTGGTAGCCTTCTTAGCTGCGACGGTAAACTGTTGATTAGGCGCCGGGTGCAACTTAGCAAGGAGAACTTTTACGACGTTTACCAAGAAAACTGCAATGTAAAGTATATTCTAGAATTTTTTTTTTTTCAAATACACTTACGAGAATACGATTCGTTTGGAGTAAAATTTTCGCTCTATACACCATTTAATAAAAAAATAAAATCATAATGGCTTGTTTTCAAAATGATGTTAATATTGAGGATTAACATTAAAGAATCCTATACAAGCCGGACAAAGCCTTCTTAACCCTATCCCACCTGTGTAGAGGCGGTACAACATGTTTCTCATGTCGTGATGTATGATTTGGATTAATTTTTACGACCGGCAGCGCGCGCTTCACGTCAACCCTCCTTGGGATTGTTTCCGTAGCAACGCTATATATAGGGAAAATATGTGACTATTGGTTTCTCTTCATTTACTACAATAATGTGGGCCGAAGAGATGATTATGTTAGTTGATTCCTCCAAGCAGAAAGCTTTTGCCCAGCAGTGGTACACACACAGTAGACAAAATTATCATTTCTGCCTGGAGCACATCATATCAAAGGGTCGGAAGTACTCAGGTCCTTTTCGGGTTATTACTAACTTATTTTTTGTTCACGGATAGAGTAGTTGGTATATTTCGGTGTATTCATTATCGAATAAATCAAATTTACATATAATAATAAAGCAATACAAAATATAAAGTATCAAAATTATAATAGAAAAATAAATCCAATTAATATGACATTTTATGTCAAACTTTAAGTTTATCAAGTTGAACGAAACCAAATAATATTTATGTTTCTTTTTTTTCACATAAACGAAGTTATACTATTTAATTAAACCTAGAAAATAATATAAATGACTGCAACCAGTAATAGTAATTAACAGTATTTTTATTAAAAAAGGAAAAGAAAAAAGTCGACTCCATAAGTTTTCTTTATCCTCAGATGACATATTAACGACATATCAAATGTTTCAAATCTCTCAAATCGCTTAGACTACAGATAGCGTTAAAAATAAATATACATATATATACATGCATTCGTAAAACTTTACTCTCCTATTGCGAGGTCGGATGAAAATGGTCGATATCGTGTTAGAAGAATCATCCGTTTCCTCTGATTTACGGTGATAACATTTCACCGAATGCTAGTCTAAAAACTTACCAAACGAGCCGACAAGAGATATAGCCACGGGAATGATAATGATCCAAAAAGTTTCGCTGTCGTCTATCCAACACCTGTAAACGGGCACAGAATATGAACATATTGTGTGTGGATTTCAATCCATGCGTCTAAAGTCTGTATCGGAGTGTAGGCGGGTGCGGGCGCTAATGCGGGCGCTAGTGCGGGATGCTAGTGCGGGTGCGTGTAGTTGAAATGCACGTAACACCGCTGCTAGCATCACTGTGAATGTTAGTGGCCGTCTATGTATATTTGGACTCCACGCACCCGCGCAAGCACCCACCACCCGCCTGCACTCTGCAACAGACCTGCTGATGTCCGTTTGAATAATTCTCTTATGTATTTATGATTGTTTGCAAACTATCATAGGGGAAGGTAATTCATTTTAAAGTGTTGGTTCATGTAATGTAATAATATCTCGAACTTTATATAATACTATCCTGTGGTCAATTGAAATACGTTGGAAAGATACAACGCTATATGCTAATCTTGTGATGAATGAGCATGCGAATAAATTTCTTTCGATTGTTATAATATATTTTTCTTTCCTAATAATAAACATTTAAATATAGAAAGAACATCTAGACACATAATAATAAATAATGTTTATAATACAAAAGTCCGACTTGTGCGGAATCGAAACCGAGACGTACCGCTATACTGTAAAGGTACGCCGGTAACCACATAGTAACAGAGAAAGTAAAAAAAAAACTGAAATTTGTAAAATAGGAATAACCTTTCAGTAGCATCGGGCGTATTGTAGCGGACACAAGCATAAACCACCACCACACATAGAGAGACGCCCCAGCCAAGAACAATGAAGCCGATCATAGCTAGTTCATCCTTAAAGAACACCTGTCGAAAGTGACTTCCAAAATATCATTAAAATAAATACTAACCGTTTTATAAAAACAGTTACCTTCTAACTAACTTTATCCCGCGACTTCGCCTGCTTATTTTCCGATTTATTCAGAATGAAAATCAGTCCGTATATATCTCCGCGTAACATACTATCTTCATGAATAATATTATTGCGATACGTCCAATGTTTTGATGTTGAAAAGGTAACAACGTACAAACATATATAATTACTCTCACAATCTATAGTATTATCGCATATTTCGTGTAGATATTTTCAATCGAGATTAAGGGTTTTGTGAAAATTTATCTAACCAAATTGATGTAAGCTCATCACTTCAGAATGGCTGAATCTGTTTGACTATTTTTTTTATTTTTCGTTGCATTGGCAATTGTCAGGACAAGTGTTTGTGTGAAAGAAAAAGTTGAAGAAATTGCACGAATAGGTGCAAAATTTTGGTTTTAAAATTCATATAAACATTTCGAGTGAGAGACTGAAACAGACGACAGTGTGGAAATCTTTAAAAACATTGACAGAATTGACTGTTTGACGTACAGTTTTTCAATTGCCATCATATGTCATTACACGGTCGTACTGTAACGGGAAGATTTAATTCGTTATCACACCCATACGAAGCCAGGGTTTATTATAAATGTCTTACACAATATATGTAATTTAATAAATTATTGTAAGGTGGTGAACATGTATTCCTTCCTTCCATAATAAAGGCATTTTGACCGATTCACCATTAAAAAGTTAGCATACGTTAATTTTTTCAAGGAAGGTTTTGCGCCACTAGGAGACGTTACGTTTATTGTTATTGGGTTATATATTACTAATTCAACAGGGACGAAGGTCGCAGGCGGTTGCAAGTTGCATATACTTATATATACAGTAAAATTCTTGTATTCTATTTCTTGTATTACTCGACAAAGTATGCTAATTGTGTTTCATTAAAGATTTCTTCAACGGAGGCGTTTAGCATCGTGCTGATGAATTTAGAGTTTCCTCTGCATATAAACAGTGCGCAGTGACGTCAAACTATTATACAATAAAATGCATTATCTAAAACTACCTTTATTTAGTGCGAAATGATAAGATCACTATTAGAAGCCGAACGGAGAACTAATCATGAATTGTATTTGTTTTTTCTATTCCTTCTTGCAAACGAATTGTTATCACATCACCGAACTAAACGATTTCAGTATCAGCCAATATTTATGCAGGTTACTTGAGCCTGGTTCATATCAATCTTTTTAGACTCTTGATACATTTTCCTACTGTTGTTCGGTCACTGTTGTTCCAAAGCTATACCTTAATTTCTATCAAACATTGAATAGAGAGACACATTGGAATATATATGATAGAAGCGTCATTTAAAAGCAAATAAAGACTCACTACAACAAGGACAATGTGCAGATGAAGGCCTTCGCAGAACATCCAAAAGTAACTTGTCACCATAAAGTAATGGCACATAACATGAAGCAACTGGCACCATTCCTGCACACAGAAAGTTTTATTCAATTTGTATGTAAGAAAAAACGGAAATCATTTTATATTAGAACGCTTTTAACTAAATAATTATAATGTTAAATTAAAATTATGTATTATGTTACGATGTTAAATTAAAATTATGTATTATGTTATGATGTAGTTATATGACTAAATATAACATTTGATTTTTTTATGAACATTTAATAATAAACATTATGCATTCCATAATATTGATATAGTGCATAACTGTCTTGCATTTATAATTTAAATAAAAATTATGTACGTTTGACCACATTTTACACAATACTCGTATATGTAAGTGATACGAAGTTCACCGGCTCATCTTATATTTAGTAACTTTAAATACCACATAGTTTCTATGATGTTCAAAAAAATGTTTCCTGTTTGTTATTTTATGTATTCCTATATGCTTTCTATCCATTAAATTCAGACGATGGTTGATGATTTGAATTGATTCTAACTTTCACTGTTCAATTTATTTTCGTTAAGATTAACTAAAAACTAGTCGATTATTATATTAAAAGTATTATTCGTTTGTAAGCTGTTTGATTCATTTATGTTTGCCAGATTTAAGATTATTAAAAAACTTAATTTTAATTGTAATAATGATATTCGACAGATTAGATAGTTAGTTGTCTGATGAAAATATAATGGCAATCTATATGATAGATAATAAAAATCATTTATTTATGTCAAACTGTGGGTTTTGGTGTAACTAATTCTTTTCGAATAACATTTTATTATTCGAAGTACAAGATTCTTACGTAAGAAGATGTAGGGGGGTGTCGAAAAATCTTCGGTACTGTCAGACGGGGAAAGCAGGGAGAGTTAAAAACCGCCGAAATCGTCCCCGTGTAATTTACAGATTGGGCCTTAACTATACAAAAAAAAACCTAAAAATAAACCTGATAGTGTATTTTACCGGCTCTTCGTGATAAATTTGGTATGTTTTGTAAATATTATGTTCCATCTAAGGATCTAAATTGAATGTAGTATTTTTGATTTCCGTCTTATACGTACTTAAAAGTATGCTGGAAATGTCGCCCAATTCTTCAGTACTACAGTAGGAACTTAATAGCTTGATAATAGACAGACTTACTTACACACACCCATCGGTTTATATTAATTTATTTAGAAAAGTACGGATATTTTTTGCACGTAAATTGACGCACACGTCCGTCGATTCTTGCTTTCCACAGATCGTTTGTTTTGCTTATATTATAATTTACTAGCGGATGTGAAAACTGATTATTAGGCAGTCGAGTACCGATGATATAACATATATAGACGCCTACGTTACGTATTTGTTATTCGTTTAGGATATATCTACGTTCGTGCATATTGCTTAAAATCGATTTTATCATCACGTGCTATAGTAATATAAAACTTTAATTTATATATTATACTCGGATACAATATACACCGCAAGTTGTAGTATTGTACAATTCTACATTTAATTAATTTTTTCTAAATATATTGTTCGATAATGATAACCTATATTTATTATAAGTGACACTAGTTGTAGTTGGAAATAAATATAATACATGAATTAAACTTCAATAATATTTTATCTTTCCTCTGTCCACGGTTTTATCAATCACTACATAAGCTGAAAACCTTCTTAGTACATTTTATATAGTAATGTTTCGTGAAATGAATTATTTTCTAATTGAATACTCGAGCATTCCGACCTCTAGTTAGTTCAAAGTAAAAGGCACTTATAAAAGCATGAATGGCTCCATTCTCCGTCCGTGAGCGGTGAATGCCATCGCTTCTATTGCATACGACATAAAGTCGTGATCGTATGAACCATCCAATTGTTAAACTGAATTAATAATGGAGTAGTTAGTATGTGAAGAGCTTCACCAGACGACGTGCAACAGATGTTTATTTTAATTTGGTATTAATAAAGAAAGATAAATATATAAAATATTGTTATTTTAGAAACTGGAACTAACACAAGATCTTTTATTAAAACACCTTATGGAATATGTGAAGATTATTCTTTAAATTTTGTTAACATGTTAACCCTAATATATCTTCTGTAATGAGAGTACCATAAAATATGTTTTATTGAAAAAAATAACACACAAACAGACATAAATAATATTAACAGTACGTACCTTGTTCGCTTGAATAACCTCAGCACGATTGACAACCGTTTTATACCATATGATCCATAGAATATTGTTGAGAGCGAATGAAGTGAAAAGATGTTGGTGAATCCGTATGCGGGTGCAGTGGAGAGATCTAAACGAACAATGAATATAAGAAATGATAAATTGATTGGAACCTCTTTTAATCTATATCACTACATATTACAGAACAAAATCTTCCACCGCGCGTGTCTGTCTGTCTGTTTGTATGTTCGCGATAAACTCAAAAACTACTGAACGTATTGTAATGCGGCCTTCATCAATAGATAGAGTAATCCACAAGGAAGGTCTAGGTATATAATTTGTCAATGTTTTGTGTAAATTGGTTGAAAAATAATGATAATTGTTAAAAGGATCGGAAAAAGTCAAGCCGCATGAGAGCTTTCGTCAAAAACGCTGCCTAATCCCTTTGAGATATAACAAAACAATGCATCACTAGATATTCCTCTTTTATAGATCTACAGAAAAGTCTACGATGACATATACCTATCTTTGAAGGATAGCTTTGGATACCCATCTATCTACTAAAAATGGTCACATATAATGAGGTAATTGGAAGGCTATTTAGACGTATACAGTATAAATCTTTATCAAATAAAATACATAACTTACTTTAAGCATTTAATGCACATAAGTATATGTTTTTTATTATCAGGGCAGGACGACGTCCGCCGGCTAGTAAATGACAAATGACAAATAACAAAATGCAAAGCGGAGACACAAAAACATTCATATATCGTATATAGTTAGTTGTAGGTCGAACGTGGATCCGCGTATACTTTAATGAGAAGGGAATACTATGATCCACCCTTTATTATGTATTTCGAAAGAACAAAACGATAGCAGAGATGATTAAATATTCAGATTATGACCAGGTATAACTTGCCTCGGCATACCGATTACTTTGATGTCTTCGTATACGTAATATTAAATTCAAATCAAGAAATAAACCCCGTCTTTAAATAAATCTATTCTAAGAAAATGCACTAAGACTTCTTTGACCATAGTTAGGTACCCACCTAGCCTTCGATTGTTATACAACTATCATTATATATCTTCTATACAATTATGAAGAGCTCTCTTCTGTATTTTTGAAAGCCAAAGTCCAATGTTAATAATTTATACATATTGATTTATTCATATGAATTTATAGATTTTATATAAAAATATATAACGAAAATATAATTCCTTTGAGGCTCCATGACGTCCAGCACTTCTGAACATATCGGCATATGACTACGACCATTTGATGAGGAATTTTTCGTAGATCATTCTAGACTACTGTTTTTAGATTCGATTGACCCTTTGCCATTTTTTTTATGCCCAACAAAGCGTACGGGAATCGGTTATTACATTGTAAAGTTATATATCGGTTTTATTTTACATTTATTTGTCATTCTCCCGGATATCATTATCGAATTATAGGTGTATACAATTTTGGATTACACCATAAAAATAAAATAAACCTGCAAAGGGAACTAACGCTTGATTTTTAGACGCATTTACAAAGGATTTCGATGGTAAATTTTCGACATGATTGTGATAGTTAAGCAATGAAGTAATACGAAAGGCATTATCTTCCCTGTTATTCTTTGATCGTTGCATCATTATAGAGCTTATGCTGAACGTAGGAGTGGACTTCCCGGCGTTCGACGACGTAGCGTCTCAGCGTAGTTCAACCACATTACTAATACTAGTTTTGTAGGAAGCAAGAAACATTTTAGACATGTTGAAAAACCAAGATATATGGACTGTTTGGCACACATCTAAAAATGATGTCTCAATGACTTTCCTTACGTTACTATTCTGTTGAATAAACAATTGCTTTTGCGATAAGATATTACCATCAGAGAATACAATTTAACGCGCATTAGATAGATTACAATGGAACAAAGATATTCTTTCGTGTCAACAAATAGATAATGTTACATAGGTGTGGGCCGGAGTCGGGGTCGATCGACAGCATGTCGCAACTAATCATACCTTATAAAAGCTACGGAGACGATTTCAAGGAATTCTATTAGATGATAGAAACAATATTATATATTTCTTATTTTGCTTGCAAATAATAAATCAAACATAGTTTTAATGTAAGCATATACATTTATTGTTCAATGGAGATATATAGTATAGTGTCAATATGCTTATTAATTCTTGACGCGTTGAATTCACCAAGAATATGTTTGCTTCTTTTTAGATGCAGTTACTGAAAACGGTTGATGTCCGTTTGTCGATAATTTATGGAATAGAAATTTAAAGCCTGGTAAACATTACTAAATTTAGTAATGTTATTATGGTTTATTACGATAGTTGACTTCATTACAAGCCTTCAGTCGTAATTTGCTGCAACATCGATGTCTCATTGATGTATTACTGTGGCATAATCGAACCAAAGCTTTAATTTATTAAAAAAAAACTAATGATATGACATTTAAATATATATGTTTAACCTAAAAAAGTAATTTAAAGAAAAACAATACACAATGAGTGTAAGAAATAAATGGAATATGATAATCATTAAATTATTAACATTACAATCGATTTTCAAATGTCCAAAATATTCCAATAAAGATTATGATTAAAGCCGTATGGCTAATAGTTATCTCTACGGCTATAATACAATGAAATACTTAAGTCTAAGGTCTACTCCACAATGAAAGCATGGAAACGGTTACTGTCAGGGTTAAAATCTCCCCGTGTTTAAAGTAACACCTAAGGCATATACGATTACCAAAACGTATGTTTTATAAAGGACATGGTTAAAAAGAAATTGTGTCAGGAAACGTATAAATGAACGATGCAAAGATACAGTTGGCAATAACATAAAATATATTAAACATTTAAGAAACAAACAGCTATGAATGTAGTACTCAGAGTAAGAGGATAGATGGCGTTAAAACAAGCCTCACCGTGGGGTCAAGTGGGGATGAGATACTTGTACCTCGGAACCGCAGGGGGTGGACCCACAGGCGAATACAGTTCCCTCGTGGAGCCTTAGCCTGCCTCCCAAGACCGTCAGTGCGTGGTGAAGAGCCACGTCCTACACGAGGTGACTCTGTCTAGCAGAACACTACGGATCTAAGCTAGAGAGCCGATAAACACTCCTGGGGCTCGATCACAGAACCGGGTCGGGGCGTATAGCCCGGCAGACGGCGCCTCTCGCAGTACCCCTCCGTTTATCAGAGAGGACAGAGGATGGGGTAAGGACGGGTCTGCTTCGGTTCGCCCGTCAGAGGGTGGAGGGAGGAAACATCGGTAAAAAGTCACCGTGGGAGAAAACCACGTTAACAAGTAACAGACGGGTGTGCCTTCGGACGGTGGGAGGAAGGAAACATCGGTAAAAAGTCACCATGGGAGAAAACCACGTTAAAAAGTTACGGGTGTTGAGGAGACAATCTCGTTAAAAAATAGACGGGAGGCCTTCGGGTGGAGGGAGGTAGAAAACCTCGTTAAAAAGTTACCGTGGTAGAAAACCACGTAAAAAAGTTACAGGTGGTGGTGGTTAGAGGGGGTGACCCCTTGATTGCCAAACCGGACAAAGGAGGGAAGGGGCTGGGGACCTGACTTTCCATTGCACATTGGTTCGGTAGACGGGTAGGCAACTTGACCGGGCTGTCGTCGTGGTCAGGGCGTTCACGCTGGGCCTTGTCGCCGGGGTGGCATGGTGTTTGCTTGTTCGATCCTGTGCCACTCCATAGCGCGGCAGACGGTATCTCGTGGGTTTTTTTAGTCAGTAAGAGTCTGACACCCCACAGCTCCCCAGGGCTGTGGGTGTCCAATGAAGGATTTCTTCCCACATAAAAAAAAGCCTCACCGTGAAATCATGTATAATTGGTTAAAATTTAACCAATTATATATTTAACCAATGATGATTTGACGGTGAGGTTTGTTTTAACGCCATCTATCCGCGTACTCTTAGAGAGAGTAAGCCCCCAATAGCATCATTATTATTATTACAAGCTATGATTTATTATTATCCCCTCAGCTGTTTTTATAAGACTCAGATCTCAAAATGGCGGCATATGTTATTAAATGTTGAGTCAATTTGTTCTTGACCAGAGCATCATAAGATCCGCATTCGTTTGTATGGAGCTTAAGCCCTAGTGGTTTTCGACAGTTTAGGTGGGTTAAGGAACCACAAAAATGTGTGATATTAAATATTATTAAGTACATAATTGTATATATATATCTACTTAATATCAATTGTTGAATATACTTTAAATAAGATATCTAAAATCGTAATTTTGCATTTAATGTAAACTGTTACAAAGTCAAATCTTCATAAATCAATAGTACAAATATATATATATATATATATGTAACGAAAAATAACACTCAAAAACTGTGATGACTGAAAACTTATACATTGTGGCCTATGGAAAGGTAAAGTTTACAAAACGTCGTCACGAGAAACCACATCCTCGTATTCATTGTGAATTTGGCCTAACTCTTTAATTGCAAGGTGGACAATTTTATAAATGTAATGAAAATAGTATGACTTACCGAAAGTAGGAGAAAATAAAAAGGGCAATCAATAATGCAATCACCGACAGTGAATAACCCCCGACATAAATATCGTTGACAATGTTACGGAACTGCAACAAAAAGGTTATATTAAATATATATATATTGAAACAATAATAATCAGAGATGTCACCTTAACATATGCATAAGATATAGGACAAGTTTTTCTATGTTTACATTACGAACTTAAGTTCACGTTTGTCCTTCGTTCCCGTTACAGTCTATGCTAGAAGCGTGTACCGAAAAGTATGAAACGTGTGATCGTATTTGGCAACGAATAAAACTCATATTGGAGTTCCTTATGTGCTACGATTCATGTAGTTAGGGACAGCCAATTAGGAAATGAATTTCACTGGTAATTTCTCAGACTTGTGCCGCAAGAGAAATAGACTATCACAACATAGTATAAAACAAAGTCGCTTTCTCTGTCCCTATATCCTTATGTATGCTTAAATCTTTAAAACTACGCAACGGATTTTGATGCGGTATTTTTTAATAGATAGAGTGATTGAAGAGAAAGGTTTATATGTATAACAACATAAATTAAATAGTGGAGAAATACTGTTATTTTTGAGGTTACTCCAAATTTAACGCGTGTGGCCACGGGCAGTAATGAATGAATCAAAACTACTGGATCAATTTTAATCATTTTTTCAGTGAATGAAATAGGCTATATATTTTGATGTGCGCAGTCGGAGCGAGCCGCTAGTACAAAGATATAATACACTAAAATAACATTACATATTTTGATGTTCCATTTACGTAAAACCAATAAAACTGTGAAGTCAAGAAATGTATTAAGCATCGAATTTAAAATAGTATCGCTCTGTAGTCCGTTGGAACTGTAAAGGCCTGACGAAGACAATAGTGTAGGTCAGTTCGAAAAAAAAAACATATTATCGCTCCAAAATCGGTGTTATAATAACAATTTAAAAAACGACACAGTGTCCATCAAAGCAGGTTCGAAAATCACGATGGAACGGTGGTAGGAGTTTTCCTAAGCCCGCCTGACTAGCTACCACCCTCAAGTTGAAAATCTGTCGCCAAGCATCTGTTGGTGTGTTCCAGCAGCTGCGTTTTAGAACCAGTCCTCTTTAGGTGTAGCGTGTTTACCATTTTAGACCACATCTTAATTTAACAACAGAAAAGATTGTGCCCAATCGTTACAAGCTATAAAGTAAAAGAAAAAAAAAATACAACTTTTCTTAATATAACTCATAAAATCGCATTGGATATATTAATTATCAAAAATAAACGTTATCTCTTAATAGATTTGAATAAAATACGTCTGATTAATAGCGTATCAAAATAATTGAGTTATACTAACTGATAATGATTGCCTAGTGATGCGCATTATTATGGTAATATCGATTAAAACGATTATTAATTATTTTTCTATCGTAGGCTAGTATCGAGTACATCAATATAGTTTACGATAATCGAACTTTGTAAATAATTAAATCATTGATAATTCTAAATTATTACGAATAATAATTCTCTTTTTTTCTCTCAAGATAAAATTAATAACTCGTGTAGTATTTTTATGAGTTATTGCGATGTAAATTATTATAATACATTTTATGTTTTCAAAAATATGTGTAATAATGAAATGGTTCATCTTTTCTATTGCGCTAATACTATGTCTATGTTCTGTATGTATTACTCTGTTTATATATGAATATTTATTACAGGGTTTTTGTACGCAATATACGTTCTAAAGAATGAGACCATATTGAATACTGTAAAGGACTAATATACTTAAGTATAACAAATATATATTTTTTGTTATACTTAAGTATGTTAATCCTTGGTAGTCGTATACATGGACATGTATGCATGTTGTATTTAACATTTTTATTTGCATTATCTGTGTCAGTCAGATTTATAGTATTCATAACTTTTTAATTACTTATGTAGGAAATAATTATTGTTCAGTATTAAATGTTTAAGGGGTTAAAGCATTGTAAGAGAACTTAGTTAATTTATTATTCGACTAAATTGATTAATTTTTAATTAAATATTTATATATGAACTAGCTGACCCGGCAAACTCTGTTCTGCCTTAGAAGCAATAAATAAGTAGATTTTGAATTTTATTATGTTCAATTTTTTATTAGAAGTCGAGCCATATTAACGTGGCGCACTTCACTGGCAATTTCTTGTTCTCCTTCAGTCCTTTCATTCGCAATTTTTCGTATCCTTCTTGCTAATGCATCTTGCTAAGCTAATCGGCTTTGTCGGGAAAATTAATGTTGTTACAACTCATTACATAAATTACTTAATGTAAAACTGCTACATATGTAAAACTACAACCTGAATATATGCTCTTCATACATTTATTTTTAATATATATCGAACGGTCTACCGATTAGAAGTAATAAAAATATGCAGCCATGATTCCATCGGAAACCGAATCGATTGATTCGGTTAAAAATTTAAAAAAAGACGATTATGATTTCGGTTTCGCCCAACGCTACCACTGTCTCGTCCTCACGGCTTTCGTCACAGATGCAATATTTTTCATATGAAACTCGAACTATTCACATGAATCACTATTCTAACGTATACACGGTGTCAGACGAAGTAAACAATGTCCGAGTTTTTCTGTTGTATAGTGAACGGCCCGGGAGTGCATGTGACGCTAATGTTCTTCGCCTTTCGTCAGCGAACACAATCGGGCAATAACCAAAATGAAATATAAGCAAGATGATTCTTATATTGAAAAATTCAACATCCACTTAACGCATGTTTTATATACGCTGTGGATGTTTGCTATTTCTAAGAATGAAAACAAATACAATAATATATTATAGTAACTGTACAATACGTGTTACATGGTACGTCTTAAGAATTTATTACTCTTAAACTTTCGTATAATCGTTTCAATTCTATACGACTAAAGCGACAATACAACTAGACTAGTTTTTCTATTCGAAATTTTAATAATTTATAATTATCAATATTTAATAAATTAATAGTGTAATTTTCAATATATTTTAATTGTTTTATCATACACGGTTATAGTATACAATATCAAATGCTCACTTAGTGTGGCCGTGGCTTCTAGATAATTGCTTCTAGCGTTTACATTACGCTGCCAATCGGGCCGTAATAGATTTACGAACGTCGGTAGAATCGTATATAGGCTACCAAACGTTTTCGAAGCTACAAGAGGTAGTGTAGCTATTCTCGTTGTAACGATTTTATTAAGTCTAGTAGCGCTATTTACACACAAATAAAAGACGGTTCTAAAAAAAAGCCGTTAGTCTTAGAACTACATCGGCTGTCACATTAAATCTTCTGGAGACAGGAAACTCTTATGTTAGCAAGATTTAAGATTAAGGTGTTGAATAATAATATATCAATCCCTATCCTTCAAAACCACTCCGGAAGCGTATCGACAAATCTACAAAATTTAGAAAATATGAATTATTATTGCTTTTTTTTTAATATACTGTAACATATGTAGGTAGATATAGATTGAATAACATTTTAGAGTAAGTAGTTATAAGCGGCCATTTGTCATTATCTTTGGTAATAGACGTGTTGCAGTACAGTTGAGTTTTATTGAGCTCCGTAAAATATAACCTTTTGATGTCCAAAGGATGTTATATATCATATACAAATACAGACACTAGACTTACAACTGTCGTCTGCGCTGGTTGTGCGGTAATAACTGAACTTAATAACTGCCATAAGTATACATTGTCCGATCGCAGAGCGCTTAGTGAACAAAGCAGGACAACCGAACAAGTTTTCACGGTTCCATTAACTAGTGTCTCTTATCACATTTTCCTAAATTAGGATAAGTGTCTGTTCCAGTCTGGTAGTGTTTTATCATCTGGTGCAAGCGAATTAATTATATATTTTTATAATAAACATTATTATTGTTATTTATATAGACTATAACAACTTACCATTAGATCTTTATTATCAATGCAAGTTGTATAATTGGTCCACGGTTTATCGCTATCTGGATGAGCGAACCAAAGACCATCCTCCGTGCATCTAGAACATAAATACTTAATTAGATTAATTTTACTCGGTCACAACGTATTCTATGTGCAGTCATTACCAGGACATCGAAGGTAAAGCCATAATTCGCGTCCAGTAGCTACCAAAAGTTCGCTTTGATGTCTTGATTAAAACTTTAGAATAAAGATGTATATGTCGAGTTACACGCCGTAGATGAATTATAAATCTCTACCGAACAAAACTACTTGAAGTGCGTTTAAGCTTTTGTTACACAATTCGTTCTTAATTACACATTGTAAGAAGCCTATTCAAGTAACGTGGACCGTTTATATCATTTAATTCTAATTAAGTGAAAATATGCCAATATATGAAACTGAATACTTCTTTTAGGAATACGGGAAACTATAATGCTAGTTTTTTTTTCCTATGGTAATTCTCAGATAATAAGATGGCGGTACAACGTTGCTACGAATAAAGGGCTAAAATGTGTTCTTCATGTTCTAATAAACTTGTATACAAAGGAACTTCAATAAGGTTTGAGATTTAACCAAAAATTGTTTAGTGATATTTCTCGTACGAGTATATATTTATTTTCTGATGTATGGGATCATCTTTATAGTAATAATCAATAATGATTGAATATATGCCAATAGTGATAATTAACACACTGCTTCTCATTATAAAGTAGTGGCGTTTCAATATAGAAATTGCGTTTAGTAACACGCAGTAACACACTAAATATTCCCTCCTGTTCTTGTCTGTGTAGCATATGTACAGTAAGACAGCCCTGAATATCGTTGGTATTTAAAAAACATAAAAGGTGTGTGTGTGTGCGATTCACAGACGATAGAAGTGAAACTTCAGTAAATCGACAAAAGAATGAGATGAATATATATAACAAGGGTAGGATTATTACGATGTTTATTTGTTTAAAAATGAAAGTATTTTGATTCATTATAAAGATATTTTATTTAACATATGTTATATTATTTAATGCTCAGGTTCCATATTTTCAGTTTCAACAAACAAATTATAAAAATACTCACAAACACTATTAAATAATAACACATCACGCTGACTTCTTACTAAAAAGCTGTAATACGCAGCTGCATACAGCGTACAGTAGTACACGTATTTTTCACATATACTAACTCACGTTAAATGCTCAAATACAAGCAAGTATTAATCAGTGTGCAATATACATACACAAGGACATTTGCTCTCTCGCTCTGGCTCACTATTTCACTTCAAAAATATTTCTGTCACATTCTTTGCCAGCTCATCGTACACTTTTTTGTATTTGTGCCTTCTTACCTGTCGTTTTTCCGTTGCATCCGGTTTGAAATCGCAACGATTCTAAAGAAGTTTCACTTCAAAAAACTCTTAAGTCATTTGAATTTTAAAAAGTATTTATCAAACGGCTCTTATTAATTGAATTCAGTATTTTTATCCGCTTTTCCATTTCACCGCAGTTCGAAGTTTTATTGAAATTCTTCGCACCACTAATAAAGTGGATTTCAATCCAGTCGCCTCTCAAATAATATTATCTTGAAATGCAGTTTCTTTCCTACCGACCTAGATTACCCCGCAAGGCTGTCAACCGGGGTAATTGCCTGTTTAGCTTGTTAGGTGTAGGTTTTTTTTTTATTTGCAGTTCCGGAAATAAGCTGCAAACTGCACATTTCCTTTAAAATTTCTTAACTGTAATCGAATTTTCTACGGCCATAAATTTGTAGCGTATATTTTTTTCTTTCCGTCAACATATACACTATCATAAATATTTAATTTAAAAGTTCAGTAGTATTGTTGTTACTGTGAGATATTTCAGTTGGGTATGAAACTATTGTTTACAGTTTCAAAGAATACAATACTTACCACGCCAGTAAATCTACATGTCGTCACTGTAATGGTAAATAGAGCGAAGCAACTTTTATATATGAGGTGTACAGTAGCCCTACAATATTTTTAAGCACGTCATATGTTGTTAAAAGTTAGCGAAGTTCGCCTCAATAAAGCACGATTAGGAAATGAAACATAGAAGGATAAAGTGTATGGGCTTAACTTAACCCTGTATGCGGCTAGTGACTGGTATCATTTTTTTTCCTTAACCGTATCCCATCCATGTAGGGTCGGTATAACATGTTTCTCTTGTATAATTTGGCTTAATTTTTACGATCGGCCGCGCGCGTCTCACGTCAACCCCCCTTGGAATTATTTCTGTAGCACCCTAGGGAAAACATGTGACTATTGATTTCTTTTCATTTACTGATTGGTATCAGTCGAGTTCCAGAATTATTGTTTATTTTAAAGTGTAATTAATATGCGTCAGACTAATTTTTTTTCTACATAATTTCCTATTACGAATTAAACGGTTTAGATATATTATATATATTTTTGTTTTACAAGTATAAACAAACAAATAATCTTATATGTATTTAGTGATGCATTAGTGCGCATGTCTACATAATCATTCCATCATGATAACTCTAAAGTAAACGGTAAATTAAGGACTATAGTACAGCCAAAAGAACCTTCCGTTAATTCATACTCGTTTGTCTTGGCGGATTACATTTAGTTTCAGATATTATTAAATATTCTGTCAATTAATTTAGACAGTAATTACCTTATTTGTAAAATTATTTGTTTACGTCATATCAAAAAATAAATACTTTGCGTTTAATATTTATACTGTGAAATAATGACGTCTGGTGATGACGCAGTCTACTGAATGTGTAATACCTATGCCCTGTTTCTTGTTCAAACATTACAAGTGCGTGAGCTCACAAGATACATTTTACAAAATAATATTACAATATTCTCAAAAATATCAAACTCACAAGTTAGAAAATACAAGGGCATTTTATACAAAACTTATCTGAACTTGCATTTTTAATTTATAATACTTTATTTTTGTCAAATTACAAAATTACTTTTCTGCAATATTATAGGTATGTCAAGAAGATGGACATTACGGTACATTAGCTACTCAAGTTAATGTTAAAAATAAAGCCAATTTTAGAGTCAACGAAATCTCTCTAAATTTTTCATAACGATTTAAAAGCTATAGAGGCATTTATAATAAACAGAAACACAAATACAAGTGTCAAAAAGCACTTGTGGTACAAGTGCATGTATCTTGTAACTTTTAATTTACACGTGCACTTTTTTGATAAACGCATTTTTGTAAAATTGCAGTAATTTACAAGAAAAACGTTTGTTATACAAGACTCGTAGCGTTTGATAAACGGGACACTAAATATAAATTTTTAACAAGTGTAAGGGCTAAAATGATCAAGCCAAAAAATGTAACAAATACAATGTAAAATGTAAACTGAAGAGATTATTCTATATAGTGAGAGAAATATAAAAAAAAAGATGTTACCAATAAAATAAATAATTTCGATCAAAGAAAATATTAAACTTACTTTTTAAAAGCCAATCGCCGTGGATCAAACCCTATTATATAATCAGGGCAGTTCTGGTACGCGATAGACGCAGCTGGGGTGTCGTCCCAACACAGGAACCCGTCAAACATACGAGGGCAACGAGCACCTTCCTTGCCTAAAACAAAATGGAATCCTCATATATTTCGTGGTCAAATCAATAGTATGAAAAAAATTACAAGTGAAATTACTGGTAGCGTTTAGTGTTGTATGAAGGAATGGGGGATTCATGTGAGAAGAAAAATAAAAAGTTCAAAATTAGTTGGAGGTAACTTTAATTAAAATTCTGTGAAATGCTCTCCCTACATTACATTTTTCAAGCTTGAAAACCATGTATACATCTAGTTTTTATGTAACGTTCGTTATATATTTTATTACAACTCGTTGGTACGTGCGAATCTGTTCACGTGGATATGATTTTAATATTCCAAGGAGATCGAGTCGTATTTCGATTAAAGTCTTTCGTTTTTTTTTTTAATCCAAATTTATAATTACCGCATACCCCCCCACTTTAGGATGTCGTTCTGTGTTATTCGGAAAGCTAACCTAGTTTTCGAATAAAGCGCTATCTAGCGATTGATCCACGATTTTATCTATATATAAAAATGGATATTGGTAAAAGTGATTAATTAGGGCATTATTTATACCACCCGGGTAATATCAATAGTGACATGCCGTAAGTGGCACACGATTAATACTTGCAGTGGTCGTCCGGTGGTCGAAATTCAACCGTAATACATTTTCTTTAATGTTTCGATATTGTTTTTTTTTTTAAATGTACTAATATTGTAGATATAAAGAAATCGAAGTATGACGAATAGAACTTTATCAATAAAGGCAAAGTTACTTGGCAAAGTTAAGGGTTTTATTTTTATTTTTTCCTAATTCTTTTATTCATGACACCAATTATAACGAAGACATTAATCAGTTGAGTTACAGAGGAAAAGGGCACCGAACTCTTTTATCTTCGCCTATTTGTATATACACTTTTCTACAGGAATCCTTTGTTATTTTGGACGTGTATGTCTGTACATTGAGACTAGAAACTACAGAATGTTTATTTTCCACAGTTAATTTATTTCCGTCGCTTCACTCGCTTGGTTCGTGCATCCATAATAAATAACAGGTTCACGTATTTTTACATAGAGAGGGTTTTTATGCTAATCATTTTAATGGAACTCATGTAGCGGACGTTACATTTACCTATATTTTACTACTAGCTGATACTCGCGACTTTTTAAATTGTATTAAAGTAATATAAAATAGTGAGAAGAGGCAGAATTACAGAAATGCTCTTTCAAAAACATATGTAGGAATGAAGCGCACACCGCCTACTGTGATATGTAACGTGTACATTAAATATGTAAATACTAACAGTGTGCCGGATGGGATTTAGCAACAACAACATATGTGGAACTTTAACTTGCCATAGAATCCCTTCAGTACTCACTTACACTGTATAAGAAAGTAATTTTTTCAAAGTAAAAATTCAAGTTAAACAATTTCTCTTAAAGATGTTGTTATATAGATATTATTAGCATAATTAAGTTTTTGTAAATCATACAAAAAGTAATCGCTTCTCTATTCCGCAAGAAAATCTATAATAGAACTATTAAGGTAATACGTCTCTGGTTTAATACTGAAATAACGTCTTATATTTTCAAAATACCTATTAATTATAATGTTGAATTATAAACAATGTGTTGATGATTATTTTTATAATTACAAATAGAGAAAGAATCGAAGTCTTAAAATATAGCATTAATATAAATCAAGATATAAAACTCTATATGTATCTGTAAGCAGTTTTTAATATTTAAGAATTAAAATAGTGCTCATTGCACTCCACGCAATATGTTAATATGTTGCTATGGTTAATACCACCGAGAAGTTGGCCCCCATTTTCGTAGAGGATTTGCCCATAGATTGCCCATGTTTGCCCACCTTTTAACTTTTTTGTTCACCTTTATAAAAACAGTTATGATAGATTTATATTGCGTTGGCAAGAATCCTAAAAAAAATTCTAAAATTGAAAATGTCAAGGTGGACTCTTGAATTATGTCGTTTGCCCACATTTGCCCATCTTTTGCTTTTTTGATAAGTTAATTTGTAAGGGGGCGAAAAAGTGGAAAAGAAAAATTGAGCGATCGAGAATTTTGAAATGATGCATTTGTAAAATGATCAATTTCTAAAAGGTGAAAATGGGAGTGAAAAAAATGTAAGGGATCAAGAATTTTGGAATTATACATTTGACTCCACTTCTTTTTTCCACGTTCGCCCATTCTGTAATTTAAAAATAGTTAAATTCTACGGAGTAAACATTAGGGGAAAAGAAGAAGTGAGGGGTCGAGAATTTTGAAATGATGCATTTGAATCTACTTTATTTGCCCACGTTTGCCTACATTTTACTTCTTTTAAAAGTCAATTTCTTAGGGGTATAAATAGGGAGGGAAAGAAAAATTGAGGGGGGTCGAGAATTTTGAAATGATGCATTTGGATCCGTTTCTTTTGCCCACGTTTGTCCATCTTTTACTTTTTTGAAAAGTCAATTTTTATGGGGTAAAAATTGGGAGGAATAGAAAAAGTGATAGGTCGAGAATTCACCTTTTTTTTCGATTGCTTGCCCTTAGTTACAGAGATGTATTAATTAGAATACAACGGTCTACAATCTAGCAGTAGTCAATTATACCGTGCCTACCGCACGATTAATTTTGGAAAACGAAAATTAGTTATCTTTGAATATATAAAATTAATATTATTTAAAACATGTTTACTTTTAACAATAACTATTATTTATTTACTACTTATTCTTAATTGTAAATCGATCTATTTCTTTAACCAATGCAAAAATTTCTAGTATATTTTATGTCTATTTTAAGCTACATTTTGACATAAAAGAGAATTTAAAAACGATTGGTCAAGTTATTACGATTTTATTTAAAAATAATACTTCCGGTTTTATAACTTAAAGGAAAGCTTTTCTCAAGTTCTAATTTATTTGTCAAAACTAATTACATTTAATATTTTATTGCATAAATTTTTTTGCAAAGATTTTCGACAATACATCCATAATATAAAAACAACGTCCTCCCAGAGTATTTTTTCATTAGAATCAAATCTAAATACCACAGCGGGTCATTAGAAAATGAATTCTGTATTATTTGAATCGTTTTGAGTATTTTCCTTCATGATAATACATATTCAAATCGGCTAAGCAATAAATCCGCTGATTGCAATTAAAATGAATGGAACTTTCTATGAACAAGTTTTCTTTGTCGTTCGGCATTGGAACCCGTACAAAGGTGACCTTGTATATCTCGGTAATGTTTTTATACCTTTAATAATATTCTCTCTCTATTCTTTAGTTAATCCTTTTCTCAGCAACTTAATCCGAGTACTGTTAAAAAAAAAAACAAAACCCTTATTAAATACATCACTACATATAAGTCGTCCGCCGCGTCTGTCTGTCTGCCTGGATATTCGCGATAAACCCAAAAACTACTGAACGGATTGTAATGCAGTCTTCACCAATAGATAGAGTATTCGCGGGAAAGGTTTAGGTATATAATTTGTCAAGGTTTTTTTTGTAAATTGGTTGAAATATAATGATCAATATTGAAAGAATCGGAAAAGGTCAAACCGCCTTAAGCGTATCATGCACATAAGTACCTATATATTTTTTCATTATCAAGGCAGGACAACGTCGGCCGGGCATGCTAGTAATATAATATAAATAATATTTTATTTATTGATCTAAATTGTATGTTATGGATAAAAAAATCTCTTTCATTGATCTTATGAAGCTAATGTAGTTCTTATTCTTTTTTCTAGAAACCCCAAAACATTTAAAAAATGTAGATCAATCGGTTCGGTCAATCGTAAAAAAAATCTGCTTTTTTTCATATTTTGGAGTTTATAAACATTAGTACCTATATATGCTATGCTTAAATACTATGGCATTTGTTCAATTCGAAAAACTATTTCCAAAAAATCCGAATTTCAAATTTGATTGTCCCTTAGACGCCAATAAACACGATAGAAAAAAAAATTGTATTCACATTCATTCGTGTTATAAGTCCAATTCGGGGAAATATGAACGAATTTCAAAAACTCATCTTTTTTTCGTTGTCCACTTCACGTGAAATATTTCCAACGGTTAAAAAATTCTACACACATAGTGCACCAGAGACTGCTTTAAAGTTTAATAAAATTGCTTTTTCTCTTTCACTATTTATTACACACAAGGTCCCTTTGCATAATATACAGTTCAAGACTAATTGGTACTGGATCTCATTATGTCTGTAGCCGTATGCAATTTTGCTGATTAAAACTAGCTCTGTTTACAAACGGACTGTGTTCGGTCTCGTTTGAGAGTTGATTTCAATCAGAATTCTCAGTAGTTAAAATTATTTCAGGGAATTCAGTAAAGGTTTTGTAATCACTAGCCTGAATGGTAGTAATGAATAGGAATTCTGTTAATAGCAGGTGAGTATTATCATTTAAATTATTTATTGAATAACTAGCATTGCCCCGCGATGTTACCCCCATTTTATCAAAACTAGAACTAAAACATGTATTATTTAGCCGGGGACTAAAATATTAACATTTTGAGAGGCAAAAAAATGTTACTTTGAGCATATGAAAAGCTACGCATAGGAAGAACTTTCTCCACCCCGGCACACGACATGTGAAAACATGAATCGTTTTTTTACACGGCTAAGGAACCGTCGAGACTCATCAGTTTCACCTGTAAATAATGTTTTTAAGAGTTCCAAAGGCTCTTCCAAAATAGAAATGGCTACTTTGCCCCCAGAACAACACTTTCAGACTCTTTCCTCATTCCATTTTAATGTCCCACAATGGCAACACATATTTTCAGTACGACTAATTTTAATGAGCCTGTAATTACTGTAATCTAATTTGCGTCATATTCAAAAGCACATTTTTCAAATACCTCCCAAAAATTTATAATAAATATTTCCCGCCGCTCTGCCTGACGTTGATCAACTGCGAGTCGGCGAGTATTTGCCTCACCTGTTGTATCAGAAACACGCTGATTAGCCATTAGTTAGGCATGCTTACGCCGTCGACAAGCAGCTTCTTCAGGTGTTTCAGAGGCATGCTGAATAGCCTTGTGCTCTACGTTGTCTTAATGCCGAGAGATTGATTCTTCAGGTATCTCTTATGCACACTGAGAGGCTATGCGGATAGCATTTTACTAACGTCGAGCATCAGAATCCGCTTGCTGCACAGAAGTGTCTCCAGCTCTGACTTCTGCCTGACCTGCTGCTTGGTCACGTCTACTCTACATTCTACCATCTAGTCTACGTCTACACGCAGAATACAGCGTGAACAGTAGATTCTTTCTGTCTAGCAAATTTTATAGCTCGAGCTTCTTTAGAGCTCTATGAAAGATTGGATTTGCGTTTACGAGTAATAATTTAGCTAAAAATCTCAACAATAATCTAGAAACTGTTGTCTTGTTAGTGGTAACAAAGCCATACCGCGAATATAAACAGAGGAAAGCAATTTAGGAAGCAATAATTTCAACTAAGTGCGAAAATGCTGATACCACGGGAACACTTAGCTACGTCCTTACCAAATTTGATCAAAATTGCTACAGCCGTTTGAGCGTAAAGAAGTAACAAACATCTAAACACACACCCACACTCACAAACTTTCACCTTTATAATATTAGTGTGATAATAAATATTTTGTTATTTTTGTGATCAATTGCTAATGTTCTAAATTGTAAACATTTTTAACTAACAATATTCCTTGCTGTACGATATGCGCAGCTTGTATATTTGCAAAAGGAGTTACAAGAGTTTTAAAAAACCTAATGGTCTGAACCCACTTTTGAAGAATGAAAGATTGAATCAGAAGCTCATTATGTAAAATTATGTTTAGTTATTGCTAACCTATTAACTAAATCTTTAACTGTTTGTAATTGTACTTATTATGTAGTACCGTATAGGATAAGCCTATAATAACAGCACCTTACAAACCATTAAGTAGAGGTGAATCTTTTATCGTTTTTGGGAGACCAGTTCTTTTCTCGCTTCTTCACCACATTTTTTTAACGGATTTAATATAGTCAGATGTGGACTAGATACGTTTAGTTCACAACGAGGGCAAAGGTAAGCGGATATGCTCAACTGCTTTTTTTTTTTCGAACTTTCTACACTGTTAACACAGTTTCTACAGTAATAGGTGTATTTTAGTTGTAATTGAGCGACAAGGATAGTAAACATGCACGCTTAATTGTCATTTATGCTGCGTAGGCGTTCGCTGTTATTTCGGCTCACCGGGTAAGTGTGTTCAGGTGCTGCTACGGTACACCTGCAATAAATTTTCAGAACAAAAAAAACGATACCTTACCTTTGACATTTTTGTCAGGCATGACGAAATTGTTCGTGTCATTCTCAGTGTAACATTTCTTTATTAATCTTTCTAAAATATACACCTTTGATTTATCAACAAAAGGTAATATGGAATGGTCGTAAGCAAAATCGGTGGTGTTCATGTTGAGCCTTTAGTTTACTGGCGACTGTATCATCTGAAACAAGGAAAAATAAGCACAATTAATATATTGTGAAATTATAATGTGCAAAAAATTGTATACACAACGTAATATGTGAACATATTTATAAAGTGCGCGCATATATACGTACAACTCTCTCAATGGGTGGGTACAAGCATCGTATCGAAACCAAACGGAGGTGCCCTATAGATAAAAAAGTGTAATTGAAAACACTTTCGTTACGCTTAGTGAAATGCGCGTGATCATAATTGGCTGCCATTTTTTATGATTATATTAACGAACGTATATTTTATGCTCTTTGACATAAAAATCTAAAACCGCCTTGCCAACGTTCTCAAAGTAGTGTAAAACCTCCGATCACCCTTACTATGTATATAATACGGTGGTTAAAAAAAAAGGTCGTTAATATTTGAAAGTTAAAAAAATCGAGTGACCTTCAAATATTAAAATATTGACTTGAAAATTTCAAGAATCTAATATAACTTTTTTAATGGTACCAAAAAAGTGAAATAACAAGAATAAAAAACGATTTTGGACTTTTTTAAATATTTCGAGCGACGTCGCATACATTTTTTTGGGCTTTGGAGAGGACTCTTAAAGCATGCAACATATTTTCGTACGAAACTTATTCGTTCTTTTGGTTCAGCCTAGTATATACATAATACTCAAGTTTTATATATTATATATGCTTTCACGATTACACAATTCAGATGCTGTATGCATCCAAGTGCCGTGTTACGAAAGAGATGGATTAAAAAAGGCTACATGTAGTAGCGATGCGAATGTTAACATGGACGTGTGGTGTAACTAGAATTGATAACATTAAGAATTAGAATATCAGGGGAAGTTTAAAATAGCAATAGCACGAGTGACAGAGAAGTTGGGGTTTGTATGGTATGGGCACGTCATAAGGAGAGATGAAAGGCATGTAACTAAAAACGTTTTAAGTATGAAGGTGGACGGATATAAAAGTAGAGGAAAACCGAACAAAATATAGAAAAGATGTCTATATATTGAGATGATATCTGAGAGGAGAAGGTGGAAAAGGAAGACATGTTGTTCCGAGCTTAGATGAGATAAGGATAAGAAAGTGAGACTTTCACGATTACTAACAGATTCTGAAGTCTAGTTAAAAGACAGCACTGTACTATGTTTGAAAAGACAGCACCGTACTATGTTTGAAAAGACAGCACCGTACTATGTTTGAAAAGACAGCACCGTACTATGTTTGAAAAGACAACACCGTACTATGTTTGAAAAGACAGCACCGTACTATGTTTGAAAAGACAGCACCGTACTATGTTTGAAAAGACAAAGCTATCTTTTGTTGTTTTATTTTTCTGATGTAACATTAAATCATTTTTCTTCATTAAGGAGCAGACATATGACGTAGGGTGACACAGTGATGACCACTGGAGTTTTATCAAAAACATAAAACACCAATTAATTCTTTTATTAAATATTGTACAATTCGCATATATTGTTAAACGATGTAAATTAAATGTCATTATTGAACTATTATTATAGTTTAATAAGTGCCTTCAACTATTTTGAATTTCGAAAGGCTTACTAAAGTTAATCAGCCATTTTTTTTTTTCGAACTACCTTCATTGTTACCCTAGCAAGGCCTACTACAGTTTCACCGGATTACTAAGTAAAGTGCTTAAGGCACTCACCCGATTTTACATAGAGTTAAACAACAGGTGTTTCCGCGCTCTAATATGGTACAAGACTGCCCCGAGTCGAAGCACGCACGGCCTTTTATAGCTGGCTACCCCTACCCTACTGTAGGGCGTGGCTAGATGGCGCTACTAGCGGGTGGGGTAGTTACATGACTTGGATTAGCTCTGGCCGCACTTCCGATGGCAGCACCGTGGCACGATACAATGACGTTCCTTCCAGTTCTTACAAAATTGTAGACGCAAAGAACAAGCACGATAAAACTTATAATCAATAATGATTTCAACTCGTTGATGGTATGAAAAAAAAACTAATTATTTATAAAATCAAAATTTGTTTTAATCACACTAAAATTCTTCAATAACTATCGAACAAAAAAGAAAAGAAGAAAATCCGATGAAAACTAGAGGAGAAATTGTACTAAGCTGTTTTATCCACCGAGAGTGGAGAAAGACATAAGCGCATACGCCTTTATAGTATTTTTTAAGTTACAAAGACATTTCTGCATAGTTATATTATTTGTAGATGAGAAATTATTTGGCCTATCTATCTATAAGCGCCACATTTATTTATACCACATAAAGTCCATATTATTACAATTTGAGCGTGGGCGTCAGCCAGTTGGTTTGTAATTTAAACAGCAATTCAAGGGTTTTCAGTTGATTGGTGTTTATAGTATTTTTTTGCGCATCTGAAAACAAATACGTAACTACAACAAAAAAAAATACTTTATTCTATTTAGGCCCTAAGAAGGCGCGTATGAACGTAAGAGTTATCACCGGTTCGGAAAACAACCCAGTCATCGAGAAGAGACGGCAAGAAACTCTATCGGGTTTATCTTATTAGCATATGTATATTTAAAATACATTACACGTTACAATCGTTATTAGTGGATGCACAGAGAGGAGTCAATTCCAGACTATCACCATCGTTCACATATTGATCCACTCTATAATATTTGTGACTGTAATGCACCCGCAGCTTAAAACGACAGGAGTAAATGAAAAGTATACAATTTTAATCACAGGATTGTGTTTAGCGTTTAATGTGATATATGAAATCTATATGAATAAAGAAAACGATTACTGAATGCATGTAAGTGCATATTAATTCGAAACGGCTGCACCCCTTTTGACTATTTCTCTTTTGTTGTATTTGTAATTGTTAGGACAAGGTTTGTTTAAAAAAAACGTACGGAGAAGACACAAAAATTAGGCTAATTAAACCTACATATAAAAACGAAATGAGTGAGTAAGATAGAAGACAGTAAGGAGATCAAGATAGAAGTGACAGATTGATATGGTGCGTTGCCATTTCATTACAAGATCGTATTGTAAAGGAAAGTTTTGGTCTGATTTTCTTCGCTAGTAGACCGAACCATGGCGGACGAATTAGTCTTCTATACAAATGACGCTCTTAAATATAGAATATGGTTTTTGTTGATTTTACAATACGTATATAAGTATTTGTGTTGAGTCCGGTAAGCATCGTAATATTTTTAAAGCGAGTGATTCATTCCAGAGACAGAATTTACGGCGAACCAATTCTAATTATAAATAGTGCTGTTAATAGCGGAACGATGGTTTTATTACTCAGGTGTTTTACATTTTATAAAGATTTACTAATTTAGTTTATAACAATTTCAAATAACCTATCAAGATGAAGGCATACATTCGAGTCTTATGTACCTATCCCTCAAAGCATATGCACTGTCAATGAGTAGGGTACTAGGTTGTATTCGCTCACTGTAAAAATTTAATGAGAATTAAACGCGATAAAAATTACAAAATCTATCGAATTTCGCACAACTTGGTGTATCACTTCGCCAGGCATATTTTTCTCTATTCTATACAGTAAAATTAGTTCTTCTCCTCCTTAACAGCTAGACCGGTTATGATGATTTTATGTACATATGGGTTCTTCAGTACGTGACGTAGTTGTCGAAATCTAGTTTTTTATTTTTTAATTATTTCTCAATCATGTTCTTTACTTAGATTTCTCATATGAAAAGCATATTTTCTAATTTCTAGCTTCATTGCACCTCTCAATATTTTTAATTCTCTACCTACTGGATATAAAAGTATTGTTATTAGAAGTACCTTGTGCCCATCTCCACGTTTTAATCGTGAAAAGGTTACAAACAGACGAAGTTCCTTTCATATTCATATGATTAATTGTAGGCCGTAATTTAAGATTGCTTAGCGCTTTCGAAATGAAAATAAAACCCCATGTTTTTACGAATTTGCGTAAATTGTGTCGAAATCATTAAATATCTATAAATAATATGATAATTATTTACTGAAAATTGATGTAATTCTAAGATTTATAGTTAAGTAAGACGAATGAACATTAAAATAAATTACAATTTTCGGTGTACTTTCATAAAATCATATAATAAATCACTAGATATTATAAAACAAAGTCGTCCGCCGTGTCTGTCTGTCTATCTGTCTGTATGTTCGCGATAAACTCAAAAACTACCGAACGGATCGTAATACGGTCTTCGCCAATAAATGGAGTAATTCACGGGGAAGGCTTAGGTACATAATTTGTCCAGCATTTTTATTTTTTGTAAATCGATTGAAATCTAATGATAATTGTTGAAAGAATCGAAAAAAGTCAAGCCGCCTCAAACGCTTCATGCACATAAGTATATATATTTTATCATCTGGGCAGGACAACGTCCGCCGGGCCTGCTAGTAATATATAAACTATGAGAAGTCTCGTATAAAATTTATGCCCTCGTTACTGTATCAATTATTGAATTAGTAAGTAAAATTATATATACTCGTAATAACAGAATTGTTGGATTTTTAATTAGTGTTCGATTGAAAGTCGACTGAAAGAAAATTATATAACATTTCACCTTCAAACAAGCCGACTTCGATATATTAGTCTATATTAAGTAAAAATGTAAAGATTTATCAGAAGATAGAACGAGCATTGCCTATAAAGCACTCCACCACACACAGAGACATATTGCAATCATTTGTTTTATAGTTTTACTACTTAGATACTTGATCGTTATTTAAAATATATCGCGCAATCTTTATTTAACATAAGGTCATTAAAGTTAGAAAAAGCTATGGTCTTTATTAGCAATACAAAACACTAAAAGTGTTTTTTAAGTAACGTATATTTTTGCTATGAATTTTCCTGCGTTTTCCTTCTGTACTTAAAATATACTGTTGAGATAAAAAAAATCAACGCAGAAAATAATTTTCTCTTCCTTTGATGTAATTTACACACTACAATTATTTAAAATGCAACTAATTAAGTAGCATTAGAATTTAGAACTTGTTTTGGTTAAAATGAATATATTAATAATTATTTCCTTTATTTTTGTTTCCGATTAGCACTTATTTGATTTTAGATGCAGATAAATTAACTTGTATCTCAATTCGACGTATTAGAAAGATTTTTCCATTACGTTTATTTTTGCTACAAACAAGTTATATTTAAAAACCAATCCAGATTCAAAGTGTTTCTTTAAATAGTTCAGATAAATAATTGTCTAAAACATATGAAGATATATGTATATTACCTTATTCACAACGTCCTGGTGGCACCAATGCTATCGGATTAATTACGAAAAGTGAAGCACTTACAGTCCGACACGATTAATTTGCAAAATACCAAAAGTAATTACTAAGTAAGAATATTCAATTTTTTTTCTTGTGAAATACAATACACTCCACCGGCGCCGTTTATTATCAGCGAAATGACAATATTAAAAAAAAAACAATGAAAGTTATCAGAAACTCGTTTCAGATGTTACTCGTATCTCGGAGCGTGCGATACCGCGCGAAGGGCGGGCGGCAACCACTACTCAGGGCGCCGAGAAACTGACTGAGTCCGCCACTTTATACATTAGCACATGACAGTTACCAGATGGCTGTCTCGTGTTCCCTCCGAAACGAACTCAGTTTCCTCCGAAATTTAAAAATATTGTACGAAATAAAATGGAAATTTAATTAAAAATATTACCCAAACAAGAGTACTCGAAATATGGAAGAGGAGAATGAGAAAGCGATGATAGCTTGGTTGGCAGTGTAGGTTCGAATCCTAGCAAATGGGTCTGAGCTTTCAGTGAAGGAAAACATCATGATGAAATCATAGCATGATGGTAGCACTTTTTCTAAGTCCACCTGGTACTACCCACCTGTTAGTGTGTTCCGGTAGCTGCACTCGAGAACCAGTCTCCCTCTAGGCTTAGCGTGATTATCATCTTAGACCACATCATCATTTAACATCAGATGAGTTTGTGGTCAAAAGCTAACCTATAAAGAATATAAATAAGCTATCGAGTGGCAAAGGCGATAAATATTTATACGATAGTTCTATTTAAGATTAGGGACATGAAACTAAGTTTGAAATCAGTTTATTGATTTTTTTTTTCGAACTGACCTACACTGTTAGCCTGGCAAGGCCACTACAGTTCCACCGGACTACACACTTCTTGTTGATCTTTGCTACCAGCCTATAGGTTACGTAAAATTCGTTGCAAGGGAAATTACCGGAAAAATTACCACTTACCTTGACAGTCCAAAATGCGTTTAGAAACGTTAATTCATACACTGTCCGAAACCAAAATATATCATATGCCCTATTTCAAACATATTTGATTTCTTTCGTTTCATTAAATCGGTTGAGTCAACAATTAGCTAAAAGATCAGCTAGCTGCTTCCGGCGGCTTTATTCGACCACAAAATGATCCTGTTGAATCTTGATAAAATGTCTATTATTTCGTATAAAATTGAGTACTGAAACTACCAATGATCGTGGTTCGCTGGAACTATGTAATAAGATAGCTTTTTTGACCTCAAATTACCTCATTCTGTCACTAAAGGCATGTCAGTCGTTGATGCTATAAACTGATACAATAAGAATAAGGGTGCTACGTATGAAGGGAAATATATGTAGGGATAGAAAAAGGCCGAAGAAAATATGAATGAAGTATGAAATAGCTCATACAGGCTAGTGGAAGTGGAAAATATTTTGTGACGACCCTACTTAGGTGCAATTAGGGTAAGGAAATTTTGCTCATTTTCACTAATTCAATTAATTAATGTTAATAGGTATAGGATATTAAATTTTTACCCAAGAGGGATACAGTTTTATGACGGAAACATGCGATAGGAATACATTTCTATAAATTCTACCTTGAAGACATTGAAAAAGCTTGTGAAGTTTTGTGTATGAGAATATATTTGTATGATTTTATTTATTTTAAATAAAAAAAACTGAAAAAGCTCTATTTTAATTGAACAATTTTTAACTATTTCTTTGATTTATTTTTATACTTGGCCAGTTTGTAATCAAATTTTATTTCTTCATCATTAATTAATTTTAAGAGGAAAACGTTTAATTGCCTCCTATATCGTATCACTTGAATCGGTATTTATAACTTACTTACAACCCTACAAAATAATGTCATGCTTAGCTTACATTATATTTTAAAAACTAAAATTTATAGACTAGCTTTGGATATTATTAATCTTTTTATTTACACTGCCAAAGATTTTCGGAAGAATCGTTGCTCCAGCAATGAAGCCTACTTCACAATGAAGAGTGTAATCGTTTTAAATACTCTATTTTAGTAAGTACGCTGTTAACCAAGAATATGACAGCCGAATCCCATGTTATTTAAATCACCACGCAGATCCTCAGAAAATAATTCCTTCTATGCCTTAAAAACCCCAACAATTGGAGGGAAATGTCGTACTCTCGCAATAGTGCCGAGTACTGCTACCGGAGATTCAACAGGGAATTCTATCGTAGACTGTATCCGGTTCCCGTCTTATGATTCAGTTACGATGCTTCTTTTATTTTTTAAATACTGTCTTCAAGGCTTTTATTTCCTTATAATTTATTCTATTCTTTATAATCTACTGTAGATTACCAACGTCTGCTTGTACGTGTTGCGTTATTTCAAAAATTATAATGACCATTGCATTGTATTTATGTGATTACTTGTTATTATAGCCCTCCAGGTTACATTTTATTTTATTGGTATAATATTGCATAACATTTTTATTAAAGGGTGCTTTATTTGTATGTATGCGCTTGTTGCAATTGTAAAAGAAAACATTTAAAACAATGTCGAGAGTTTGTATAACCGAAATCGATTTCCTACGACAAATCTTTATGGGAACCAATCATAGGTTTGTTTACGTTGTATGAACTAAAAAGGACTGGGGAAAGTTTTTAAGTAAATTGGTAATTTAATTCAGTAAATCCGTTGATCTGTTTCCTTTTCAACAGTTGCATTAACGATTGACCTAATTAAAGTACCGTCTTTCTTCTCTTTTTATGTCTTACCAGTGTAAGAACTACCGCGTAGATATATAGTACCTTTCTGTACTTCTCTTTTCTCGTTCTCTTTCTTTAGTTATTAATCTAGGACATAACGAGTTACAGTAACTATTTTTTTTTATGTTCTATAGGAAAGGTTTATAAGCTGATATAACAGCGCCGACCGGCGATCTAATGTACACGTCCTTTAGTGACGGCATTTGTGTTTTTAGAATGCACTGTTCTTTTCCAAGTACACAGCAGACAATTTGTCGCGGTCTGACAAAAAAAAAACGTCGTTGATACAGTTCATTGAACACCGCAACTATCAAGGAGAGTTTTATTCTCAGAAATAATGAATGCCTCATTAAATTTAGTATATAAGTCTTCGTTAGCTTTTACATGTTTGAAAAAAACTTGACTACACAGTCTTGTTATCAAAATAATTTATAAAACATTTTCATCTTGAAGCGATGACGGTTTAGTTGATACTGTGTTCGGACACCATGTCGAGTGTGTTCGGACACCGTGTCGAGTGTGTTCGGACACCGTGTCGAGCGACGTAGCGTTGTGACTGAATCAACGCTTTCGGTGAAGGATAACATCGTGATGAAATAGCACGATGGTGAGTCTTTTTTTTAGCCCGCCTGGCTAGCTACCACCTTTAAGTTGAAAATGTTGTCTCCAAGCCTATATGAATGTATTTCGGCAGCTACACTTGAGAGTCAGCTATACATAGGTATAGCGTATTTACTATCTTAGACCACATTGTCATTAATATCAGATCAGACTGTAGTCAAAATGTTAAAACCCATAAAGTATGAAAAACAAATCCAATAGACGATTATTTAAAAAGGAAACTATTTGAAATGGAGAGAGAAATTAAGCATCTGACAAAAAAATAAATAAACAACGATAACAAATATTGTATATTTTGTTTCCGTTTAAACCAAAGTGGAAAAAGGATGGGCATATGTTTTTTTGTTGCTTCGACGAAGCGAATTAGGTGTTCGGTGCATGTAAATACAATCGGAACCTTTCTGAGTTATAAAGGTATATAAAATTACTAAATGTCAACTTAATTAATTTCCAATTTGTTCCTTTTATTTACGTCTTCTACGAACAGCGCCATTTCAACGGAGCGACTTCGAACAATGCAATGAACAAACTAACCGTTCTTTACAATTTATTGATATTTTTTGACCATAATAATAAACTTTCAATTTGTTGGTTCGATTGCAGTTACAAGGACAAATATTATGATTGTATTGTTCATTGCCAGTGATTTTATAAACACTATCGCACCGTCTAGTGGTCGGAATACGACCATAAAACGTTTTTTTTAATTTTTTATTTCAAAATTACTCAGTTTTTTTTATTTACCAATGGGTGTATAAGTATTGTAGGCTAGCTTTTGCTTGCGATTTCGTTAACGTTACTGTAAATTTTGATAATAAAATACGGCTCATGTTATCCGCTAAAAATGTAGCTTTCCATATGTAAACGAATTTCTAAAATCAGTTAAATGTTTTTTGAGGTTATCCATTATAAAACAATAAATGAAGTCTTTTCTCTTTATAATGGTAGTAGATGTAAAGATTAAAATCGAAATTAATAAAACTTCATTCGATTTAGGCATTGAGAATGAACGTCAAGACAACCTGCGGTTCAGAAAACACTCAATCCGCTTTACCTTCTTATCGTACATGTTTTTTTAAGCGTTTGAAGGCAAAGGAATAGATGGGTTACCTGATGGTAAGTAGTATAAATATGTTATAGGTGGTAGAGCTACGCTGAACCTATTACTGGTTTCAGTATGAATGGTTCGGCTCGCCCGGGGTAGTACCATCCTCTCACAGAAAACCGACGTGAAGTAACAGTGCTTGCACTGTTGCGTTTCCTTCGGTCAGTGAGAGCGCCGGAGGCCCACATATATTAAAAGGCCGGCAACGCACTTGCGACATCCCTGGTGTTGCTAGTGTCTATGGACGGCGGTGATCACTTACCATCAGGTGACCCACTTGTTCGTTTGCCCCCTATAATATAAAAAAAAATCACCGCCACCCATGGTCACCTGCGTCACGAGAGGCATCACAGATGCGTTGCCGGCCTTTGAGACCATGTTGTATAATAATGCATTATACTTACAATCGGTGTGTACCAGCCTCTGGGACAACGTTTAAAATAATATAATAAATACATTTTGAAGCTGTAAACTTTATTAGAATCGTATAAATTATAAAATACATGTAACAATCCTGTTCATAGTCGAAGCCTTCGATAGACCTCGACCTTCTAGACAATCTCAAAGCATAATTTAATATTTATATGTAATAACATACTTTTTACGTCAATGCACTAGAATAATCGTTTTAGCGGATGCACAGAGAGGGGTGTTATTTCCAGACACCACCATCGTTCACATATCGATCCATTCTATAAAAGGCCTTTGACATAAAAGCCCCGCATGACGTTATGCTTGCACTTACTATCTGGCAAATTACTAATATGCTTTGAGCCTTTGTTGTGGAATCTAACACTATTACTGGTCTTATTAAGGTTAATTTGAGTTCGTCTTAGGTATTAAAAATCGATTGTGATATATGAGAAATATACACTTATAGTTTAGAGTTTTAACTCGTCGATGGTAAGGTAAAAAAAAAATGGAACAGTTTTCCAATTTTTTAATTAATAACACTAAACATCGTCAATAGCTACGAAACAAGAAAAAATAACGAAAATCAGTTAACAAATAATGGGGAAAAGGTACTTCATCGTTTTCTGTATTAAATACATAGAAGTTATAGTTAGCTGCATCATTTGATGCGATTTTGTATAGCGCACTGAAAAAGTCCAATGCTTGAAATAATATACATTTCCTATTATGTTTTTAAGTTGTTTTGCTTTTCACTCGTTACAGGTATTGTATACATATTATAGTCATCAAACTAAGTAATAATAAATTAGAATATTACATAATATACATTACACAATATTGACGTATAATTTATTATGTTTTAATTCCAATATCATTATAATAAATAGTACCTGTAACAAATTATAAAAACGCAGGCACAGCTAGTTCTTCTCTTCTTATTTTTTTCTTCACCCTTATCCCACCTAAGTAGGGTAGGCACAACATGTTTATCATGTTGTGATGTATGATGATTTTTGGCTTAATTTTTACAAACAACCGCGCGCGCCTCACGTCAACTTTCACTTGGAATTATTTTGTAGTAGGTACCAAGGTTTTTGTTCAACGTTGGCAACTGTTATAACATAATTCGCCTGCATGGCTCCAGGATTTTGTATCACGTAAGTCTGTGTACTTATATTGATTTGAATGCACATCTAGTTTGTAGTTACGTCAAAAAAACTGTGACGTACATAATACGTACAGTCTTTGTCAATCTTCTTGGCCGCTGTGAATATAACCACAAGATCGGGCTTCCGCGTGATATGATAAAGAGATTAATTAATACGGAAGAAAGTAAAAATATTATTATAGGATCTGAAAACGGGATTTATTTGTAAGTAAGTTGTCTCGGTGTTATACATGTACAGTAGAGATGATCGATATTCATCGATGGTGAATAAACATCGATATTTAGCTTGTTAACATCGATGTTTTGATTTCGATAACATCGACTCATCGATGTTACGAGAATAAAATATCGAAACGTCAATATATCGCTTAGAGTAATCTAGAATTGAACGTACTAGCTAGGGACTAGGTAACTATCAATTTCAACTATTTTACACCATCTGACACTAATTAACGTAATCGAAGTAAACCGTGCGAATAGTTATTTCTTTGCATTTCCTAAAGAATAAAAGAAAAGTCTGTCGACTTCAACACTCTCGTGATTCTTAAGTGTAAGTATTCGTAAGTGTGTGTTATGAGTGAAGCGGAAGTGAATTTAATTTTCTAGTGATATTGTTAATAATGAAACTTCGGCAACGAAATAATAGGTATGGTACATCTTTACTCTATAATCAGTATTTAGGTACCATGGTATGGAATGCATTTGCTCACTGTATTAATTCCTATTTATTAGGTTATCGTGTTTATTGTAGTTCCAATAACAATAAACATATTTAATAAATAGAATAGATAATTTTATTTGCTACCAAAAACATTGATTTTTAGCTACCGATGTTTATCGTAAATCGATACTTTAAAATTGATGTTTACATCGATGTTTTTTTTAATACCCTCCCTAATGTAGAGTATAATATGTATTTATATCTAAAATGTAATTTTGTGTAAATCTATATTCAGAGCGGTGAAAACGTTTGGCGCGGATATTATGTTGAGATGCACATTGAAAACAAACTTGAAATCTATTTCGATTCTGACAAATGTCTTTGGTTTTTGTACTGTCATAATTTTTGTAAATAAAATTCACAAACGAACTAAAGTTTTCTTCTCAAATCCCTCATCCGATATATAAGGAGCGATAATGTCAGCGTCTTTGGACTCGTCGCTGGACCCGATGGAAGAAATTCGCTTCCGAAAAAAAAACGGTGCAACATGGATCGAAATACAGAAGGATACTCATTTTACTTATGATGAATTGGAACGTAAGTACCTTTCGTTTTCGCAGGTGGATAATCATTTGTGAGCTAATTGTTTTTTATTCACCATCATTCCGGGTTATTAGATAAAAATGTAATATCACACAATAATATATTATGCGATATTCAAAGCGATAGAAAGAAGCGATGATGGTTCAGTTGGTAATGTCGAAGGACATAAGTTCGAATCCTAGTAACTGAGTCGGAGCTTTCGGTGAAGCAAAACATCATGATGAAACCATAGCATGGTGGTAGGGCGGCTATTTCTAAGTCCGTCTGGCTTGCTACCACGCTCAAGTTGCAAATCTGTCGCCAACCACCTGTCGGTGTGTTCCGTCAGCTGCACTTGAGAGTCAGTCTCGCTTTAGGCTTAGCGTGACTACCATCTTAGACCACATCATCATTTAACATCAGATGAGATTATGGTCAAACGCTAACCGATAAAGAATAAAAAGATATGGATGGAAATGGTGACAGTCCTTGGAGGTGAATGGTAGGTGAATTCCCCTATAATTGAAGAATAAAAAGTACATAAGGCCTGACTTAATTTATAGTAATGTATACCTGTCTAATTAATACTATAATAGGTATAAAGTATTACTAAAATAAATTATGAACGATTACTTCAGGGGAACCATGAAAATACTACAGGTGACAGAGTAGTTAAGAATAAAAGGGTAATGGGCATAAAGGGCAAATATCAGAAGGAAAGATTAAAATTTATAAAACTACAAGAGTCTTCGATATAAAAGGACACGAATACAAAAGTAGAGAACTACTGATGAGGTTAAGAATGGATTACGTGAGGAATAACGCGTATAAAAAGTATTCATTTTGAGATCACAGTTGTTAGAACAGAACGGAAGAGACAAACAGGTTGAGCTGATTCTACTAAACTTGAGATAATGACAAGAATTACTACTAGTTCATTCTAACTTTGCAACATTAATTTATATTCTTCAGGTTAATTCATAGCTGGTATTGTCTGTGATAGCTGCAAATGCTTCTTGCGTTTCTTAACTCCACTGTTATATATCTATTTTATTATTTTTGTCCTTTGTCTTTTGTCCTGATTTACGAGTCAAAATCAACGATGTGTATTCCATATTAAATTGATGAGACCATCTCCAAGGCAACCATTCTATGTACATGTGAAACCAATAAATCACTTATATAAAATTATTAATTTCTCCATCTATCCAAATGGAAAGATCAATAACCGAAAGATGTCCTATGTTTTATATAGGTATTCCCTAAAGACCGATTCTCTGTAACGTGCCTACCATTTTCGCCTAATCTTCAGCCTCTTTTAAGACGGAACTGCATGCGCTGCTACTACCGTTGCGTGGTCCCCACTAAGAAACTCTTTTAGGCCATTGGCCATTTATTATACCAGCTATGTGATCTCTCACAGATACTTATTTACTTACGTACAAGTGTACAAATATATTTATACTTTGAAGTATCTATTATGTTCTCTAAGTAAAAGCCCGATTAAAAGTAATTAAATTAAAAAATAATCTAATCAAATATAACTTACTTATTTTCAGAAATAATGGTAATATTTTTTAAAATACAAAAACGTGATGAAAAGCCTTCGTCTCCTGATTTGATATCCAGGTATGATACAAAAGAATGAATTTATATATTTATTTTCAAGCATTCATTGTTCTAACTCCTCACACGATACCTATACTACGATTGGTAGAACAAATGAAACATTAGCGTTGATGATAGTGTGTTTGGATACCACGCCGATGAACATCTCAAATACAATATGCCTAATCTTTTTATGAAGAAATACCTAAAACAAACTGATAGAACCATAGCGTTGTGATAGAGATTTTTCTAATTCTTGCCTATCTAAGTACCACCATCTTAAAGATAAAAGTTGGTCGCTTAACACCTATATGTGTAAGTTAACGAGTAGGCAATCGCAATTGTATGCTAGAGAATATACATAAATATTTATGTGAAGAGAATTATAGTTATTATATCCCATACCATCTATTGAAAATAATAAGATAAAAACACTATACCTAGAAGAGTTGTCAGAACCCACGTATATGTGCTTGGCAAGAACCGTACCAGAGTGCTATGCAGTGCACACTTTGATTTCATCACGAGGTTTTTTTTTTAAACTGATAGCTTCAGGTCATTGCAGGATTAAAATCTGTCGTTGGACGTGGTATCCGAATACACTACCACTGAGTTATTCCCTGACTTCCCAACTATATTACAAAATTTAATTATGTACACTATATTAAACTTTAATTATGTATTGTGTCTACAATATTCTACCGTTGACATCCTATTCCAGTATCTGTTGTTACCTCTAATAAGCTTATGTTCAAAGGACGTGAATGTTATAGAAACAATGAGTTAAAATATACAAAAACTGGATACGATACCATACCTTGCCATTTGTAACACACCCTATAGCGTGTTTGGTCATTGCGGCAATCGACGCAGGTTCGGATACTTGCGACTGATTCGTGGCTTTCAGTGAAGGAAAACTTCATGATGAAACCATACCATGGTGGCAGAATTTTTTCCAAGTCCATCTAACTAGCTACCTTCCACAATTGAGAATCTATTGTAAAGCACCTGTTAGTGCTCCACTTGAGAGCCAATCGCTTACCGGTTTAGCGTGGACCGTGCGACCACGTCGTCATTTCCCACGAAATCAGATAGATTGTGGTCAAACGCTAAGACCTATAAAGCAAAAAAATATACTTCATTGCCCTAAACGAATTGTCTGCTTGATGGCTCTTGAAGAACTGAAACACATTAATTCTTACATACTTACTTGTCATCTGTACCATGAGTTTTATTGGGAATAGCGTTTCTAGAAAATAAACACATTATAGTTCAGTGTAAAGCACAACAACAAATTTGTTTCTGAGCTTCACTTCACGGATGCTCTTAATCAAACTGACATAACAGCGTTTCCCGTGAACATTGTTTCATAGTCTATGCAACTAGATAGTTCGGTTGTAGCGATGCACGCTAACTTTTAGATACCATAACTAATTTTAGTTTTATGTTCACCGTATCGTATGAAAACTATAACAGCATGAACTAATAAGTCAATTAACTGTTTATACAGGAAAAGTTATGCGTTTATAAGCAATTTCAGTAGATACAAAACGGTTTTTTTTAATACTATATAGGTTAGCGTTAACGTCTGAAAACAATCTCGTCTGATGTTAAATGATGATGTGGTCTTAAATGGTAGTCACGCTAAACCTAGAGGGAGATTGGTTCTCAAGTGCCGCTTCGAGAACACACCAACAGGTGCTTGGCGACAGATTTTCAACTTGAGGGTGGTAGGTAGTCAGGCAGACTTAGAAAAAGGCCTACCACAATGCTCTATGGCTTTATCACGATGTTTCCCTTCACCAAAAGCTCCGACTCAGTTGCTAGGATTCGAATCGACGCTGTGTAATGTGTTCGGACATTACCAACTGAGCCATCATCGCTTTTAATCGCTTCTGGCTTTTAGTATATCTGGTTGCTCTGCTTTACGTAAATCATGATTTTAAAAATAGATAATTCATAAAATAACTATAAAATTCATAGCACTGTTGCGGATAGCGAGTTATGTGTGAGACATTTAGTATTATTTGATAGTTTTAGGAATTGTCAGAAACTTATAACAAGTTACGGTTAAATTTTATTTTATTGCCGAGTACTCAGAAACTTATAACGTGTTCGCTATAAGTTTTTATGTCTAAAACATTGACGATGATATAATAGATAAAATATATAATTTATTAGTGGTAAGTTTTGTTGCACAGGATGTAATAAATGTACAGTGCACGCCACAGGGAATCGTGTCATACGTAGAAAACGACCGACACCTGCGAGCATTGGGGTCACGCGTTAAACATATTCTGACAGACACTCCCCAGCGGGTCTTGTCAGGCCGATGTAGAGATACTATGTGGGAATATAAGTGGAGTGTGCTCACTAGCTGATCACAGCTGCGAGGCATTTAAATAAAGAGTACAAACGGGCAACATAACAGAGACAGAATAGCGTCTGATTAGAATATACAATTGCTAGAGCGACGAATAGCTCGATAATACGGTTTAAGATAAGTGATACGTCGCGACAATAGTGAAATCTACAGACAACGACGACGAGCTATGAGTCAACGAGCCACAACAATATTTTGTACTATACAACCTTTATTGAATAAATATAATGAATGTTGTGGATACAGCTGATTTACGACCACCTCATATATATTCGCAACTAGTAGATTAATCTTAATTTTTTATGTAAATCCTTTACAGTGCCTAATTTGGTCCCTTTGTTTAATTTATAAATAATCTGACCAAAAAAGTCCGGCAATAAATATCGAGTTATAACATAAACCAAGTAATTCTTAAAAAGCAGTAAAAAAAGTCTACACAAGAATTTTGTATTTACAAGAGAGAACCTGCGGGCACAACTAGTTAAAAAATAAAAGACGGAAATGTTCTTAATAAAGGAAGTAAGAAAAATTATGTATTCTCTTTTAGGAGTCACTTCAGGGATGTCTTGCATACCGGACTCGGTATGACCGATTCCTATATGATGGAACGAGTTATGGTGGCTCTTGATCGTGGTACTTCACCATTTGTCACCATGGCAACATTCGCTAAAGCCATGTCACTGTATTTACGGGGCAATCTTGAAGAACGAATATCATATGCTTTTACGGTAAGTAATAATCGATATTCAATATATCTCTCAATCAGAAGCCAAATTGAATCGAGTATATCTCAGATTATATAATTTCAGTTTGAACTTGTGTATAAACCTACAAAACACAAATTTAGCCATTTTGATTCCAAAATTGTCCAAGCTTTTGATTCTAAAAAGAAGTTTGTACCATTTGCATAGATTTTAGTAAAGCGTTTGACCATGTTAATCACGATCACCTAATTAAGTTTTAGTTCCCTTCATTATATATATATATATATATACGGTTACTTCTGGAGTGCCTCAGGGTTCTCATATTGATTTGACAAGTTAAGGGTTTTCCGTAAATAGAGCATTGATCTAATCTACATATTTGATTATAATCTAATAAAATATTTTTGAAAGAGGTACAAGTAATGTATATAAAATACACTAAGAAAAATGTAGAAGTTAATTGTAAATCAGTAAATGCGTAATCCGAGTATTATTATAGCTACCGTATTATAACTTTCACCACAAATAAATAATATTATTCAAAACACATCTCATCTTTCAGGTTTTATTTATACGCAATCAAAAATATTTCAAAAATTAACCTTAACCATTCTAATCTGATTACTTCGGTTCAAAGTATCCATGAGTACTGTTCGTGTAGTATTATAGTGTAGAATCCATCTTATCATGATATGAGGTCAGGAGTGCAATAACGACTCTTATACAACAGTGTATTTTTACGACATCAAATGCCGTAGCTTAGAGTTGTACTGCAAACTTTTATAGTACTACAATATGACACCGTTAGAAACGCGTAGAAAGATGGCTGATAATCATAATATAGTATAATGTTTATTAATAAATTCATATATATTAAATCATTATTCTTCCAGCAAATAGTACTCTTGTGTATGTCAGATAGGCAGTCGCTTATTTAATTGTTTAACCGATTTACCTCAAGATCTACCCAACTAGAAAAATTGGTTGTCTGTAAAGTCGGTTTATAGACGATAATTTTACGTGATAGTGTCATAAGAAAACATTTATGAAAAATTGCATAATTTTATGACTTCAACTGAATTATTATCATTGAAATACCGATGAAGTGGAAGAGAGATAGATGCGTCACAAACCGAACGCTTAGGCCGATCGTGCCTCACTATCGCTTGTTCCGCGTTCTCACTTGCCACGCTCGGCTCAGGCGGAACGTGACAATGAGTCATGCTTTTTCGTGGGTATAGCCGGCACTCATCGATTTATAAGACGTTATCAAGTAATATTGAAATGTTTAATTTGTTTCCTTTTTGGCTGTGTTTTCCATTTTCTGTAGAGTTTTACTACTTTCTTTTGTTTTCTGCATGCTCCGTTAACCTATATTAGGGTTCTATCATAATTAAACAAAATTTTAAATATATTATTAATTAAGTTCAGTTTTATGAATAAAATAATAATTTTAAGCCATATTAATAAATATATTTTGTAATTATAATACTCAATTTTGGTACGTTTTGATATAACTTTTTGGGTTATAATTGGTTTTGTCTTCAGTAATATTATGTTTCATTACTTTGTAAACGATGTAACAATTTATTATTTGTTTCTTTGACAGTGCTACGATTTGCTAAGTGAGGGTTACTTGAGAAGAGAAACAATGTATCAGTTAATGAAGAAAAGTCTGGCCAAAGCATCTCGGGACGACGACGTGGAGGAGGCTGTCAAAGTATTTCATTAAGCTTTATTTAAATTATTTTATCTATACAAACGTTCCGGCATAATTGAAGTACTAGCGAACTGAAAGGGGGCTTATAACACAAAGGACCTACACTATACAGCACACGGTAGCCGAGCGAGCTTTTTGTAGCTCTCAATGAATCAATATGCCTATCTGCTACGACCACGCTGTGCCTCTATTGCACAACCTTTTACATTTCAGATTCAGTGATCCCTTCATAGCTATGCGCCGGTTCTGAGTGCACGTCAATTTATATGCGACCTGAAAGTTTTCCATTTGAATTCACATAATTTAGTTTCAATGTCTACGTATATATCTATATATATATATATATATATACATAATTGAAATATCTCTTGTTTATCCGAGTTAATCGCCGAAATAGATTAACTAATTTTGACGAGGGTTTACAGAGGTTACATATCAATAAAAATCTTGGTTAATTAGTGACCTGGTTAACATATGCAAATGAATATCAATAAAAGAGTAGATCTTGTGTTTAAGTACGAATCAGAAAATTATCATTGAGAAAACAATAAATTGCTCACAATTAAAACGTCTGAGATAAAATACATAGTTCTCTTTCGTTAGAACGGAGTTAAACCAACGTATAGGGATACTAGCAAACGCTCCCGACTTCGTACATCTTAATTACAACCAAGATGAAATTTATAATAATAAAACATAGCTTATACAACACAGCGTAGCTTTCTATCAGTGCAATACTTTTTATAATTGAATCAGTATTTTCACATAGAAATATATTTCTAAACTTTACCTACCTCTTTACAGAGGCAGAGTGGATTAACTTATGAAATACGCAGTATTAAAGTGTTTTTTTTACATCGTCTCAAATTTTTTCATCCATCTATCGCATGTCGCATTACAGCCGGCTGCGGTGTAGAGATATAGCGGGAGGCGCTCGGTAGAGCACCCAAAGCCAATATGGCGGCACCCATGGCTCAATTCAAAATGATTCAATGATTTAAATAAATTTGGGTGCACACTTTTTAAAAGTTTCACTTGCATCGTGGTTTCATAAAACCCACACAATATGTCTTGTCTTCAAATTTTAAATTATAATCTGTGAACTTGAATTGTACATATTATACTATACGATTTTCGCTGTCTTCATCGGGCATTAAAAAAACGTCAAGGGTCAATCGAATACAAATATCTACGACAAATTCCGCATCCAATGATCATTGACCTGTGCCAATACGTTCGCCAGTTTTAACATCATTGTCGTAACAATAATTATAAACAATTAACAATAAAATTAAGATTTCCTGATTATTGTTTACGTCAATAAAAATATATTACGTTAACTAAGGCTAAAAATGATAGAGGGATCCGTGGGGGCGCTCGTTGGTGAGAAATAAGTTGCGGTCCCGGGCGCCCCCGGTGACGGAAACTCTCCGGCCGAAGGTGATGCCGAAGGTCGTGTGAGAGTTATTCCCCGACCCTCCGGGGCTGCCATCTCCTCTCATGCCTCCGCCTCGGGCGGAAGTTGTGGAGGTGGTTGAAAGCCCTCCCCATATAACGGAGGAGGAGATGGAGAGAGGATGGAGGAGGAGATTGGATCATATGGGAGGGTGGTTTCGGAGACTGCTCGACCGCTGTCTGAAGGTCGGACGGTTTCCGAAACCATGGAAGCGGGGGCGGGTATGCCTGCTCGCAAAGGAGGGCCAACCTCTGGACTGCGCGTCCACATATCGGCCCTTGGTGCTGCTGGACGACACTGGGAAGGTTCTGGAGCAGGTCGTTGCTTCCCGGGTTGACCAGCACCTGGAGGAGGTAGGGCCGAACGTGGCAGACGCGCAGTTCGACTTCCAGGCGGGCCGTTCGATAGTGGACACCTGACTCTCCTCAAGTCGTTGTCTATGGAGGCGACCTCCCAAGGGGAGATACTTCTGGCAGTGTCCTTGAACATCGCCAACACCTTCAACAGCCTGCCGTATAGTGTAATACGGGAGGTACTCAGATATTTCGGGGTGCCTCTGTATCTACGGCGGCTGTTGGAGGCGTACTTGGTCGATAGGAAGATCGCCTACATAGATGGCGACGGTCATATGGTCCGGAGAGTCATGCGGCGGAGTGTTCCACAGGGGTCGGCCTTGTGCCTTGTGTGGGCTATGACTGGGTGCTCCGCGGCGCGCTGCCAACTGGTGCCTCGGCGAGAGCCACCACCTGGGGCTCACATAATGGTAGAGGGTGCCCGTATCAGGGTGGGGACCCAGATGAAGTATCTGGTCCTCACCCTGGACGGGTGCTGGCGGTCCCATTTTGCGGGGCTCGGACCGCGAATCACAAAGGCAGCGGGGGCACTCGGCCGGTTGCTCCCCAACATTGGAGGACCGAGTGCCGGGTGCCGCCGACTATATATGGGAGTCGTGCGGGCGATGGCCGTTTATAGGGCTCCGGTGTGGGCCGACGCCCTCGGTGCCGCTAATGTGCGGGCGTTGCGCGCTGAGGGTGGTCAGAGGGAACCGCACCGTGGACACAGCGGCGGCCTTTGCGCTCGCCGGCTCCCTACTCTGGGAGCTGGAGGCAGATTGGGGGAGCCTCCGGCTCCCAGGGAGGTTGAGGCCAAGAGGACGGAGGGCCGGGAGGTGGCAATGGAGAGGTGGAGGCAGGACCTGGCAGACGCGCGGTTCGGGCGTTACACTATTGACGCTGTCCGTCCGGTCCTGGCACAATGGCTTACTAGGGAGTGGGGCCTTCCTGACGTTCTGACTGGTGCAAGTACTCACCGGCCATGGCTGTTTTGGCTGGTACCTGCACCAGATCGCTCGCAGGGAGCCCACCACCGCATGCCATGAATGCGGTGCTGAGGAGGATACCGCGCAGCACACTCTGTCTGAGTGTGCTATGTGGGAGGGACAGCGTCGCATTCTGGCTGCGGCGGTAGAGCCGGACTTATCGTTGCCGAGTGTGGTTTTGGCCATGCTCGGCAACGAAGAGGCATGGCAAATGATGGCCTCCTTCGACGGTTTGCACGTCTCCTTCCACCTCCGTAGGCGGACTTGAGGGGATGGGACGGGGAGCCCATCTCCTCATTGCACAAGTCCGGCTGACGAGGGGAGGTAGCTAGTTGTGTACCCAGTCTACCTCCCTATAAGGACGAAACCCGGCGGCCAACTTCCATAGGCCGACCGCAGGGGCGAAATGGTGATAGCTTTGTACGGTCCCATGTCGCCCCAAGCAAAGCGGCGGTCGGTACACCGTGGGGTTTTAGTTCATGCGAGTCGGACATAACACACTCTCTCCCCCGAGAGGATGGGTATCCATAAGGGATTTCCCCAGGTAATTAAAGTAATTAAAAAAAAGGCTAAAAATGATTACATTTCATATGAAATGCCTAACGTATTTTATTGTACTAAATAGGTACAAAAATAACGAAGTATGATATGTTACATAAAAACAAGGTTTCACAAGGCACACAAGAATTTTATAATGAAACTTCGATTGGAAACTATTTCCATCGAAATAACGCTTGTGTTTGATATATTCGAAAATTCGAAATAGAGGCGGGTTTGAAACAGTGTTCCCGTGAATTACAGTGACCTATTTGACATAGTCTATGTGAACAGCAGTCGGTACTCACGATCCGGTTGCGCTGAATCAGACAGTGTGAATGTTTTTTTCCTTTGGTGTAGCGTTAAAAAAATGTTTTTTTTGTACTTTATAAATTTTTTATGGATTGATCAATCACAATCTCATCTGACGTTATGGTCCAAAATGGTAAACACTAATTCTAGAGGAACTGACTCTTACATACATTATCTGCCGGTACACGCTCATGGGTGCTTAGTGAGAGATTTTCAACTCGAGAGGTATGCTAGCCAGAATAAACTTTAGAAAAAGCCCTAAGACTATGCTATGGTTTCTTCACGATGTTTTCCTTCAGCGAAAGCTCCTGCTCATTTATGTCACTTGAAGTGGTATCCGAACACGATAACTATCAAGCAATCATCGCTCGCAAGTAAAAGAGAACTTACCACGAATACCTTTAAGATAAAGGATGATATATTATTTTGTCTCTTTCAACGTATACTGTAACAAAAGATTTTGTTCAATTTAAGAGACAGCGAGAGTCTGGTCCCGGCGTTTGGTCTATACAAATGTATTCCTCTGTTTTATCCATGAATCATAGAACCTAGCTGAGATTTAATGTAGTAAATATTCTAATACAATGCAATCTATATCTATGTATCTCTGTCATGCTCCAATTTTAGGTGGTAGAGCTACGCTGAAGCTATTACTGGTTTCAGCATGAATGGGTCGGCTCGCCCGGTGTAGTACCACCCTCTCACAGAAAGCCGACGTGAAGTAACAGTGCTTGCACTGTTGCGTTTCGTTCGGTCAGTGAGAGCGCCAGAGGCCCACATATATTAAAAGGCCGGCAACGCACTTGCGACTCCCCTGGTGTTGCTAGTGTCTATGGACGGCGGTGATCACTTACCATCAGGTGACCTACCTGTTCGTTTGCCTCCTATAATATAAAAAAAATATATTTTTTGTTTCGTTTCATAAATTAAATATTATAAGATATAAGAACTAATTAGGTACTAGAATTGTTCAATTATATCGTTATTTTTAGATACCTCGCAAGCAAATTTGACAAAAAACCATATATATATATATATATAGATACAAGCACATTCCTTTATACATTAATTTTGAAAAAAAAAACTTAAATCTATTCAGTTTTTGAGAAGAAAACAGGATAATACGAAATCATGATTTCGTCTATGTTATATCAGTATAATCAGTGCAAGATGCAGTTGTCTCTTTCACGATCTATATTATAGTACGGGCAGAGCGGTGTAGCAATAAACTCCCCGTTTTAACCTATTTAACAAATTTCGTACCTTAACATTGTGTAATAATTAACAGTATCATAATTTAGTATGACATAGTACTACAAGAATAAAAATTATGGTACTCTCCTATAAATATTACAAAGTTGCATTTCCTGTCGTGTCTGTATTCCCTCGGTGCTTCTAAACTACGTAACAGGTTTTGCTGACAGCTTTTACTAGGCGTCGAGAGTACTCCTACTGACAGGTTTATTTGTATAATACATGCATTTTATATGTATACAGAGTAAGTACATAAAAGTCGATTTATTGCCAATAAAGTCATAAGGTGGAGTTTTTCGACGCTTACCTGAGTATAAATCTGGTTGAAATTTATGAAATACATTGCCTACGATAACTAGTCTACGGAATTCCGTGGATTCCGTAAGATGGATAATTAATTATTACATTTTAAAAAGGGCTACCCTTTATGAATATAACCTATAATAAACATTTTAATCTTTTAAACTATAAAATAAATAATTGGTTACCTTGCGACGCTATTTAAGTCGATATAACTTAATAGAATAGTCATTTGGTGCCCAAACAGACTCTTCACAAGATATGGTGATGATGTTTTAACTGCCGTCACTGCCAATAAGGCTCCTGTGATGTTTTACCGAAATAAATGTCTTAAATTATTGACTGAGACCCGGTACTACTATAAAAGTAACAACAAAAACGTCGGCGTATTGTGAATATAGTAGCAGTATTCGTTGTAGTGTATATTCACTAAGAACACGTTGAAATAGACATAACGGCGGTCGGTTTCTTGTTAATTTTTTAAAGTTTCTTTGTTTAGTATATTTTTATTGTAAAATGAGTCACAAGCAAGACATTGTTAAATAACTGTTTGTAGGCACCTATTTATTATAATATGGCGGCGGGAACGTCCAAAAAACACAAGGTGGTAAAGTACAATTTCGGTGAGAACACACCAAAATCTATAAAAGCACCGATTTAAAAAAATCCCGGATAACCTTCCAGGTAAAGCTAACAAATGATTGTACTATTATTTAATTAAATATTATAATAACGCTGTACGTATAATGTAGGTCAAAATTGCCTTTTACAGACAGCATACAATTCCAATAATTGTTTTGAGAAAACACCACCTATTTAAAGTACGCGCCAGAAATTATTTGTTTATGTGAAGATTCTTACTTAACTTATATGATTTTTATGAACTCTAAATATCGAAGCGGTGAAAATAGGATGTAAATAGCTTAGACAAATTGTAGCTTGCACTGTACTCGAGCGATATAAATTTTGAATTTGCATTTTGATATAAAAAAATTGCTTTATATCGGTTTCAAAGGCAAATTTAGTTGTTATTCCAGTTAAAATATACACTAAATTGCGCTTTTCGGTATAGGTTTGATAGGTCTGTACGTGTTTGATATTGGTTTTTTAATTCAGTTCAGTTTCATTCAGAATTCAGTTGCTTTTTTTTTAACGTTTGTTTCCTCAGAATTTCGTCATTTATAGGCCGATTTCGGAAAATTCTAGTTTTTCTTGGAAAGGAGATTAGTTTCCATTCGGTTCTATTTGAATTTTTAGCATTGGACTTTGGCTTTCGAAAATACAGAAGGGAGCTCCACATAATTGTATAGAAAAAATGTAATGATTGCTATATTGTTAGTTGTATAACAATCGAAGGCTAAGTGGGTACCTAACTATGGTCAAAGAAGTCTTAGTGCATTTTCTTAGAGTAGATTTATTTAAAGACGGGTCTATTTCTTGATTTGAATTTGATATTACGTATACAAAGACATCAAAGTAATCGGTATGCCGAGGCAAGTTATACCTGGTCATGATATGAATATTTAATCATCTCTACTATCGTTTTGTTCTTTCGAGATACATAATAAAGGGTGGATCATAGTATTCCCTTCTCATTAAAGTATTGGTGGATCCACGTTCTACCTACAACTAACTGTATACGATGAATGAATGTTTTTGTGTCTCCGCTTTGCATTTCGTTATTTGTCATTTACTAGCAGGCCCGGCGGACGTTGTCCTGCCCTGATAATAAAAAACATATACTTATGTGCATTAAATGCTTAAAGTAAGTTATGTATTTTATTTGATAAAGATTAATACTGTATCAGTCTAAATAGCCTTCCAGTTACCTCACTGTAAGTGACTATTTTTAGTAGATAGAGGGGTATACAAAGCTATCCTTAAAAGATAGGTATATGTCATCGTAGACTTTTTTGTAGAGCTATAAAAGAGGAATATCTAGTGATGCATTGTTTTATTATATCTCAAAAGAATTAGGCGGTGTTTTCGATGAAAGCTCCCAGACGACTTGACTTTCTCCAGCACTTTCAACAATTATCGTTATATTTCAACCAATTTATACAAAACTTTGACAAATTTCATACCTAAACCTCTCTCATGTATTACTTTATCTATTGGTAGAGACCGCATTAGAATCCCTTTAGTAATTTTTGATTTTATCACGAACAGACAGACAGACAGACGCAGCGGATGACTTTGTTTTGTAATATGTAGTGATAGGATTGCAATAAAATTTTAGTAATTATATAGAACAAGCACACTCATGAAAGTTTTTAAATTAATACGACCGTTGTAGCGCATGAGTAGTCAACACATCGCATAAAATTCATGACAAAGCCAAGTCGCTATTAAATTGAGTAGAGCAAATAAAGCCTTAATTACTTGAAATAAATATCAAATTCTCATACTAGAAAGTGTGTTTTTATATTGTTCACAGAACTATAAAAAACGGTTCTGTATATGATAACATACCGAGATTTCAAAGACAACGGAAAATATCTAACTAAGATTGTAGTGAATTACTATTATATAAAAATCACCATAAAGGAAATAATGATTTGTCGACGTACAAATATAGTTATAATATAAAACAAATTAAAAAAAAAATAACATTATTGCGCTTATTTTATATCGATGGTTAGACTTAATTTGTAAAGTAAGAAGTCATTTAAAATGCTTTAAATAAAAATATATTCATTTTTGAATAGTATAGTTAAAGAACGTGGTGATTTAAAACTGATTTAAACAATGATATAAGGTACTAAATAATATTACGATTAAATATTTGCACCATTATATATAGTTATTTTAACTGTGTCATTTCAGAATGAACTGAAATTAAAGAAAGTAACAGACCACTTCTAATTTGGTTGGTGTTTTCTGAAATCGTTTCCTAAAGCCTACACTAAATATCTTCCGTTCACACTAAGCTCGATTGTTACTTTTTAACTGTGATGTAGCTAATAGAAGTTGAGCATAGATGGCGCACGAGCGCTCAAAATGGAATATTCTGCCGTTCCGTGCATCTAACTAAAACACAACTAGGAAAAAAGTTTCAAATTTTAGTCTGAGCCTTTAGCGAAGTACGTGTCATTCGTTTTGTGATAAAATGTAATTTGAGAGCTGAAAAGCACTTAGGCGAACAAAAAAGTACTAAACGATGCATCTCTTTTACTGATTCCGAATGTAAAATGTCTATATTACAAAATGGTAGATTCGACTCTTTTGTAGACGGTCGTATTGTACGTTTTACTAATGTAGTAAAAGGGTTAAGTAAAATTGGTTGAAGAAATGGCCTTATAATAAATAAATATTTATTTTCTTTATTGTGTGGTTCGACAAAGCTGTGGATGGATAGTGTGGAAAATGATATGTGTATACAAGATGTGAATACTGAGATGACTTTTGACAGGGGAGAGTGGAAAAGGAAAACATGTTGGGCCGACCCTACTTAGTTGGGTTAAGGGTAAGGTGATATTTATTGTCTTTATTCCAAAAACTACACTTCATAATGAGAATTATAGGCAAACTACCCCATTTATGACATAAATTGTAGAAAACCTGATCTGATAAACAAATAAAAACGTAATTGAAAATATTAAATTTCCGTAAATTTTAGAGGAAATGATTTGGATTTTACTGTAGGTAGTTCACAAACTTGATGAGGAAGGTAGTTATGATTTAGCTTAATTTATAAATTATTCTCTAAATAAATCAGAGTTAATTGAAAAAGTAAAGAAGTGCTTCCTAGAATATCCCGAACCTACATTTGAAAAAATTACTGCTGCTTTAGCTGTATTATATAAATTTCAAAATGCCAGCATGAGAATTTGCATGCAATCAATAAAAATATTTACTACTCTTATCCCACTAGGGCCAAAGGAAAATTACACTGCTAAAGGAATCGAGCACTGTCAAAGTCAACCTTGAGGTGATCACGATCTTATTTCGTGTAGCTGCAAACATTTGTCCATAGTGCGACGATGTGGTACAAGATATCTACAATCCATCTACAATCGTTGTCATGTTGGCCTCCTCAGCTAAATATGCGTTGGCTGATCCCGAATCCAAAAAGAGTTAGTGTGATATATTGCCATGTGTACGGTGGTAGCGATGTAGTTAAGTACAGAAACCGTATAGCACTCCTTTTGATTACTGGTTACACGTGTACATCGGTTGATATAAGATGTAATATGCTTCAGAGTGTCACTACAATAATGAGTGATCCTCACATGAATTATTATAGTGTTTGCGATACAATCACATACGAATTTCATTTATTCTTTACATCTATACATATAATAAAAATGAAGTGTCTGTACGTAATATCAAAATAACAACTTTAAGCTAATCGGATTTGCAATGCAATTTTTAAAAATTTTGTCGATTTTCCTGTCTGTCTGTTTGTTGCGGGTAATCTTCGAAACAGCTGCACCGATTTTGACAGGAATTTCACTAACGAATAGCTAAAATTACAGCGGGTGACATAGACTACTTTATTTTAGACTAGCTGTCACCCGCGGCTTCGTCTGTAGTACTATCTCCAAAACGGTTGAACCGATTTTCACTCCACTTTCACTGACAGATAGCTGATTATATAAAAGTAATTAAAGCTTGTTTATTTTGGTTTAACTATTACCCGTGGCTTCGTTCGCAGTACTATCTCTAAAATGTTTGGACCGTTTTTCACGGAACTTTCACTGGCCGATAGCTGATCTTATAAAACTTAGAAAGTAACTAATATATCTTACAGGTTATAAGTTTTTAATTTTATTACAATTAAAAAATGAGAAACTGACGCTGAACTAAGTGCAAATTCTGTTGCATACCCTTTTACGCTACTCTGTAGGCCCTTTGTTGAAGTGAAAACTTCTTTAGCCCCGTTGTGATTTGAAACTCCATGAAACGATAAATCGACATAAAATAGAGACAAATAGGATTCAACGTGCCAGAGAATGAGATAGAATATATTTTACAGTGTTTCTTATATTCATAGTATGTTTGTGTATTACGATGCCTTAGGAAAAGCTGACATAACCTGTCTGGTGTATTGTTCACGTGTATCATTTATCATTTTTTTAAGATATAAGTTCTACCGCGTGTGAACTCTGCATACACGTATATTGTTATTGTTATTCGATGCAATTACTTATTCGATGCAATTAATTAAATATTTGAGCTATAGGAAAATTTATATTGTATAAATATTATCCATGTTTGCAATATGCATACCTATCAATTTTCATTGCGATTGTTTGAACGGTACAGAAGTTGATGTATTGCAGTGCCGCCGCCTAGTAGTTAGATTATTTTAAAGTGGCTAGCATAAAAAGCTTTCTCATGAGAAAACACTTCGGTGAGTCAACATCAAGGTGATCGGTCAAACAGCTTAGAAGCATATCGATCTAAGAAACATTGACATACGTTTACATATTAGTTATTAGCGAATTATATTATAAGTTGTTGTTAGTTTTTCTTTGACGTTTTTTTGCATGAAACATCCTGTACATGAAACATACCGACATCGCTGGGTAGCTAGAGTGTGAGTTATTGCGGACACATCGTGTTCTTTACACACCTTTTTAGTTGAGGAACGTGGACTATCCTCAGGGAATAAATAGTAGTACTTTTTTCTGGATAAAAATATGCCATATCTTTTCTGCACGCCTGAGAACGTGTATGAAAGCGTAATTATATTTTTTATTTAGCATATAATTATAAGTGTATCTGTGATATTAGTCACTATTAAAGACGCTACATTTTAATAGGGCTAAACTTCCAGCGCTTACAATTTATGTTTTTAACAATCACACACATGGCACGTTTTTTTCTTCTTAATTTTCGTGCATAATATTATAGTAACAATTTAGTTATACACTATTTCTTCTGTTAGGTAATATCCGAAAAATACATTACATACATTACTTCTTATATATCTGCCGTAGATAATTACTTCCATCTATCGTTTCCGAAACGTAGCATCTTCGGCTCGGAGGATGTAGCTGCAGAGGTGGATATTAGGTCGTTGAAACATTTGAATATTTCATTCCGCAAGATGTCGTCACTAAGTGTACCTTTAATCTGTGTTAATTTAAATTATATGTAATAGTACACTTGAATGCTGTCAGAAAGAACACAGGTTCGAATATCTAAAATAAACTAAATAATTCGTTAGTGATCAATAGATGATAAAACGTTTAAAAAGATCATCCCTTTGTAAATGTATTGCCCACCATCTATCGATACATCCTGGCAACTGCTTTCAGGACCACAAACAACCCGTTTGCAGAATTGCTATGTTATTTTTTCAGCAGCAAATTGTCCCTTAACAACATCAGATGACACTGTAATCGCAAAATTCATGTCTAGTGTCTAGTCCAAATTAACTTGAATTTTGTTCGATACTTATTCTTAATAATGTAATGTAATTTAACTCTATAAACCTTTTAATTGGTCATGTACTGGCTCGTAGTAGATTTAATAAACACTAACAATAGACCTAGACGTTCGAGTTAAGATTTAAAATAATTAAAAAAAAAAATCTATATCTTTGAAGTAAATATAATGTCGCTAAATTTTATAAGATTCAACCAATGATTACAGACAGTTATTGTTATTATTACCTCTCAAAAGATATATATATTTGAAATTAAATTTTTGATGGTTTAGCGTTGGGTAATAAGGGTAGCTTTTGAAAATTACCTAAACAGACACGTAAAGATGTGCCCTAAAATAACAAACACGCTAAGCGAAGAAATGTGAATCTTATGTCTTATTACCGGAACATATATACACATGTTCAGCAACAGACATTTATTTGGTGCTTGCTATCAGCTAACGATGTGGTCGTTAGAAAAAAAATCAATTATCTCAAGTAGGTCCTAGTCAATTTTTAGTCCTGTCTTTACATTGATTTTTTAATTTGTAATATATCTATTATAAAAAAACTAGTAATCACGAATATAATGTTAAAAATCTTGTGTGTTTTGTACACCCATGTATCGGTTTATGTTACTCAAAGGCGGAGAAGCGTCAGGTTCAAGGCACTTAGTTTGATTTACTGTAATAAAAAACCTCAACTGAAGTTAATTGATTATTTTACACGGGAAATTATCTTGCTTTGCAATTAAGAACAGGGTGTAATTATTGTCAATAGTACTCTTAAGAAGCTTAAAGTAAACAATTTTTTTTTCTAATTTTTTGTAATAGGCTCCTATAGAATTTTATAAGCTGGATATACATATTTCCATAAAATTTCGTAAAATTGATATTCAATTTTGAATATTGTCATATTTTAATGAAATAAAGAAAAAACGGGTCGAAAATAATTACAGCAATAAAAACGTCAACAGATATTTTTTAATACGTTTTCAGTGAACGAAAAACCCTTGTGCTTTAATTTATCTATAACTAGCATGCCCGGCGAACGTTGTCCTGCCCTGATAATAAAAAATATATACTTATGTGCATGAAATGCTTAAGGTAACAACTAATGTATTAAATTTGATAAGCATTAATAGGTACTGTATCCGTCTAAAAAGCCTTCCAATTACCTCATTGTATGTGACCATGTTTTTAGAAGCAATTTTTCATACTAACACATATATGCAACATGATTACTACACACTGCATCATTCGTCTGTTATTCGTTTTGCTGAATAAATAACGTTTTCCCTTTTCATTTTCATTTTCTTTGTATTCAGATTTAAAAATTATAAAGGTTGTTTTCGTTCATTACCTTCTGGGTATTGTTTTGAATTATATATAAAGCTGAACAAACAAAATAATCGGTTGTTTGCCTTCTTTTTAATCTTAACTTGATGCGAATATAATATTCATAGATGTGCATTTTCTATAACCGACATGTGTTTTGTTAACCAGTTTTTTGGGAGTAAATTCTGGAGCAGGATTGGCAACGGCTTCAAATAGATTATTGGGTAGAACATTTTTTTTTACAGGCTAACCTCGATCTCACCTGATGATAAGTGAAGATGGGACCGACGATGGATCGCGCTCATCCGCTAGATGCCGATAGATACCATGAGTGAATTCCACTCCTTAACCATACGTGTAATAAATATGATACACTATAATATTTTATTTCATTGTATTAATTTGTTGTGGCAATTTAGTAATTTTTCGCTTTTTAGTGGCCTATTGTCGCTTTAATGCTTTTTGATATTGAAGTCGGTTTACATCACTTCATTTAGAATCCGTCTTGTGTAACTGACAATGAAATGTTTCTTAGACATTGTGTACAATAACTTAACAATAACTTGACACACAATGGCACCATACTTAGTCTCTATTATCATTTTAAATGTAAACCTTTCCGAGAATATGTAGGTACTGTGTTTTATAATACTATCTCAAACGAAACTTCTAACAAATAATCTATAAATATAGATAAATTTGAAGTGTCCGTTTGTCCGTAGTAATCATCGATAGTCCTTTAAAAGACTTTACAGAATACTATTTAAAATACCTATCGATATGCTTTTTCTATAGGAAATAAGAAGTAGTTACAATATTTTACAAAAGTAAATTAAGACGTTTAAAAAGGCTACAGAGTTACATGACTAAACTAAAATTTAAAAAAAATAATAAAATAGCCCATTTTTAATACTGACAAAGCATGTTGTTTCAATGATAATTGAAATATTTACATCAATTATACGATAACAAATTCACGGGTACTAGCCAGTCTAAATCTTAAGACCTAGATGAGAAACGCCTTATACTTAAAACCCGTCCGAAGCCTTCCTACACTTATACATACAATACTGACGGTCAATTACACTATGCGCCCTGCAAAAAGATCTACAAAACAAAATTTGGATTCGCGAATCATATACGTGTTCATAATAAAAAATAGAAAGGTTCGTCATTGACTTTTTTTTATTTTATAGGGGGCAAACGAACAGATGGGTCACCTGATGGTAAATGATCACCGCCGTCCATAGACACTAGCAACACCAGGGGAGTCGCAAGTGCGTTGCCGGCCTTTTAAATATGTGGGCCTCCGGCGCTCTCACTGACCGAACGAAACGCAACAGTGCAAGCACTGTTACTTCACGTCGGTTTTCTGTGAGAGGGTGGTACTACCCCGGGCGAGCCGACCCATTCATGCTGAAACCAGTGATAGTTTCAGCGTAGCTTTACCACCTACAAAACTGACTTGACTGACACGTTGCTATGAATCCTTGTAATGGAAAGAGCCTGATGATATAGCTTTTTATGAGTCCGCCTGCCTAGTTGCCATCCTCGAGTTGAAAAGCTGTCGCCAAGTACATGTAGGTGTATTTCGGCAGTTGCACTTAAGAACCGGTACCTCTCTAGGCTCAGCGTGTTTTCTACCATCTTAGACCACATCCTCATGTAATATCAGTACTGGTATATCTAAGTATTTTTCAAGGCTTTTGTTCTATCTTTTTTTTAATACTTATAGGTTATCGTTTGACCACAATCTCATCTGATTAAATGATGATGTGGTGTAAGATAGCAGTCACGCTAAGCCTAGAGGAGACTGGTTCTCAAGTGCAGCTGCCGGAACATACCAGCAAGTGCTTAGCGGCAGATATTCAACTTGAGGGTGTTAGTTACCTAGGCGGACTTAGAAAAAGCCCTAAAACTATGCCATGGCTTTATCACGAAGTTTCCCTTCACCGAAAGCTCTGACTTAATTGCTAGGATTCGAACCTATGTCCTTTGTTTCTGAAATCGCCAAACTATACCATCATCGCTTCTATCTATTTTACCATAACACACCACAAGGCGGGGATGCAGCACTCCAACGTCAACAATTAACAATCACGTTCAACTGAGCGTAGGAAATATTAGAATACCTATAACATTTACACAAGAATGTATTTTACTGTAATTCATAATAACAAACAAGTGCCAGTATAAGCTAAATTATAAAGCAATGTATTTATTGCATTCTTGTAACACCAAGAGTTATTTTGTTACTACATTAGGAACGAGAAACCTGTCAGACTAGACGTATTCATTTGGATTAAGAGATTGTCTCTTTGTGCGACTTTGGGAGTAATTATTTATTATACCTTTATCTAGTTTTCCCTGTTCTCGTTACTAAATACGCAAGTCATTCAATGTTGTATGTGAATTAGTCATTTATCACATATTTGAGTGGAGATTTGGACGTTTGTAGGTAAAGATGACACGGTGTCAGCTCCAGAGCTATTTCTTAACAAGAGATATGTAAAATTACTGCACGGAAATGAGTTTAATCTTATTATATATCTGTAAAATGATCGAGGTCTACTATTGCGCGGGCATTAAGGAAATACTTTTGGACAGGTTGCGATATTTATTTTTAAATATTATTATTTCTCATGACATTTGGTTCGTATCTAAATATTGCAATATCTTTATTAAATATAAAGTTATTAATGTTTTAAGGAACTACGTGTTTTGTAAAAACTTTTCGTTCAACACTGTGTCTTTATTTGCCGGGGATAAGTGGGGCAAGCGGTGTGGTGCTTGTGTTTTCTCCTCTGTACATAAAACATATTTTTGAGATAGTAAACAACGCAGTCTAAATCACAGGTATCAGCTAGTTTATGATATAATATTAATTATATTTCAACATAATATAAACGTTTTTACGGTAAATTGTCAATTTGAGAGAAATTGGTTTTTTTTTATATTATAGGGGGCAAACGAACAAGTGGGTCACCTGATGGTAAGTGATCACCGCCGTCCATAGACACTAGCAACACCAGGGGAGTCGCAAGTGCGTTGCCCGCCTTTTAAATATGTGGGCTTCCGACGCTCTCACTGACCGAACGAAATGCAACAGAGCAAACACTGTTACTTCACGTCGGTTAAAGTCATTGCGTTACCGAGTTTTAATCTGCATGAAAGTGAGAAATAATAAAAAGTCTTATTTATTTATTTTTATGTAAGAAAGTACGCTAAGCGAAAACCAATAGCGTAGACGGACTGTGTGACGAAGGCATCGCGTGGGATTGACCTCTTGACTAAAACCCGAACACTGTAGAGAAAGGGCAAAGTGTGTATGCCCACGTTAAAGGCGTACATTGCAGGATTACTCAATGACGTGATCGGTTCTCAACAGAAGGCCTATCGCACATGAAGCTACGCAGGCCATCGACACTTCCAACCGGTAACTTTCGCCGATGACTTTTTTCGCACATTAATGCTGCTGAGATTCCAATATTTGCATCGTCACTGAAACAATAACATACCTACTTGAAGTGTGTATCGTAGTCTAAATTGAGTTATGAATAAAATCTAATCTTATTTCACCGCCACCAATAAAAAGACCTATTTCGTTCTGTTTCTTGCAGCCAAGAGATTACAATAAAGTAATGTCAAATTTTTAGCATTTTATAGAATGATTAAAGCGTCCTTTATAGGTATATGTTTTAATACTTTTTAAGTTTGAACTTCATGAACGAATTTAATGCTCGAATTGAATGTAATGACATCCCGATGAAGTCGGCAAACAGGTCGCGCGAGACTGACGTCACAAACATATCGGCGACTTTTGTGCGTGCGTGTACAAATTTCTATAGAAATACAATGTTGAAGTCACCACGGTACTCGAGTCACGAAGTATCGGATACTCGCGTAACGTCGTATGTGAAGGACCTAATTTTGAACTGTTGTCAGTAGAGCTGTGTTGACAGTAATCTGTTTTTTTTTTTTAAATAAAATGCAAGTGAAACGGCGAAGCGCAACTAGTTACAATATAAGATTTAATACTAACAAAGAAGTAAGCCCATCTTATTCGAAGAAAAAATTGTTTATCACGAAGGAAAGAATTTTCAGAAAAGGGATGAACAGTTCAAGAGTTTACTTTACCGAGGTAAATAGAAAACAACTTGGATCTATTTATAGGTACATCAGAATAATGTAGATAATTAAACACTTTCGTTGTATTGTTTAAGGAATAAATTACTATAAAACCAAAACATAGTGTTACTGATTTGTATTTTGGATTATCAGAAATAATGTAGGTATTAATTATTACATATTAATTTTTAATATATCACCCGTAACATCTCTATTCGATATTCCTTAAGATAACCTATTTAAGCTTACGTTTCTCTATTATAATAATACTCTAGGGATATTGTTCGTTAACTATTGAAGGTTTCTGTTCAGGGTTATTAGAGTTCTGTGTCGTCGACACCCTTTTGTATATTTCCCTGTCGAATTTACAACGAACACGTGTAATTAGTGACCGTAAACGTTCAAAGGTTCGAAGCTCGTACCGTTTGTAACTCAATTGTTCTGTAGGCGAAATTTTATACGGCACTAGCGTTTGCCGTCGGCTTCGCTCGCGGAAATGTATATATGACCAATCCCTCTAGAATATTATATTTTTCTGAATCAATCAAAATCAAAATTACTTTATACAATATAGGCCCTAAGAAGGCGCTTATGAACATCAAAACTACCACTGCTTCGGAAAGTAATCCAATCCTCGCGAAGAACGGGTAAGAAACTCTATCGAGTTTATATTTTTAACACACACGTTACAATCGTTTTTAGTGGATGCACAGAGAGAAGTCAATTCTAGACATCACCATCGTTCACATATTGATCCGCTCTATAATAGGCCCTTTGACAACAAAACCCGCTTGATATGGCGTTTAAATTTACAGTCCAGCTAATCGGTAATATGCTTTGCGAGTTTATTATAAAACCTAACACTATTATTACCTAAAAAAAACTATTATTGGTTTTGCTGAGTCTGAAGAAGCATTGGATAACCAGTTTGTTACTGTCTAATATAGATTATGCCGATCTTTTACGAAATCAAGGTTTTCAAAGTTTTTGAGAACATACATTAAATGAACAAGAATGAATAGTAATACCCTATGTTTTTTCTATACCTCTGACAAACGTCTACGTAAAATTGTATGGTAATCGTTTCGGTAGTAACATGTTAAAGCGTGACAAGCAAACAGAAAAACTAACATTGGCGTTTATAATATCATTAAGGATAATGCATATTATTTCGATGTTTTTAAAAAGTTATAGTTTTTTTTATTATATTATGGGGCAAACGAACAGGTGGGTCACCTGATGGTACGTGATCACCGCCGTCCATAGACACTAGCAACACCAGGGGAGTCGCAAGTGCGTTGCCGACCTTTTAAATATGTGGGCCTCCGGCGCTCTCACTGACCGAACGAAACGCAACAGTGCAACCATTGTTACTTCACGTCGGTTTTCTGTGAGAGGGTGGTACTACCCCGGGCGAGCCGACCCATTCATTCTGAAACCAGTAATAGCTTCAGCGTAGCTCTACCACCTACTAATAATAGTATAATTAAATAAAAAAATTGTAGGTGCAAATATGTTATGAGTAGCTTATAACAGTTACTTGAAATTTTTGAAGTTTTTATCGGATGCATAATGTACATAGCGGTCGCGACCAACTCGTGTACAGATTCGATTCCTGTCATCAAAGCGTGCCACTGTGCCGCTTACCTGACATCACAATAATAATCGATTGACGATATGTAGGCTTAATCTTTATTCAAAATTAAACGTCGTAGGTTTTACGTGAAATTAAATATAATTCCGAATCAGAAGCATCCTTTGGAAATTTACATAACATTTACTATGAACTAAATAAGTTATAGGGGTAAACATATTTGTCCGAATCAAATTTAATCAGAATCGACGCAATGCGGGCCTAGAAATGTTCAAAGTTTTACTACGCCAACAATAATCAAGAGTTAAGCCGATATAATTAAAACATTCGTATTATTGTAGTCAGACGTTTATTGCTATTAATCAATAACATATAATAAATACAATGCAGTGTTTTTATAAAAGTTTCAAATAATAATACTGCCATACATACAAATGCATGCCGCGAATAAGTCTTTGATGCTTAAAATATATAACGTATTTCTGAGTAAATAGAATAATCAACTCACCAGTACTCAGTACCACCGTCTCACAGAAAACCGACGTGAAGTAACAGTGCTTGCACTGTTGCGTTTCGTTCGGTCAGTGAGAGCGCCGGAGGCCCACATATTTAAAAGGCCGGCAACGCACTTGCGACTCCCCTGGTGTTGCTGTGTCTATGGACGGCGATGATCACTTACCATCAGGTGACCCACCTGTTTGTTTGCCCCCTATAATATAAAAAAAATAATTAATGTCGTTTTTGGATACATTAATAGATGAGTTGTTTAGTTAAATATTGGTATGGAGGAAACCGATATCTTTCCTACACTTTTATTTTCAAATACATTTACAAACCTTATACCTCAATAAAGAATATTGTAGTAGTATTATATATTCAATATTTAGCACTAGCGGGCACGGCAGACCTTGTCCTGCCCTGATAAAAAAAACCTCTAGAATCACATTACAGCGCTACTTAACAGTCCAATATGTGAATCTAAACCATTCTTGTATCCACCTAAATATACACAAAAAAAAAAAACATCAAAATCTGTCCACTCGTTAAGACAGAGTTCAGTCACATACACACGTACATAGAAATTATATGTATAAAAAATATGTATGATATTTCCATAATTGAAACGAATCTAACTATATATAGTTAGATTTATTGGTATGTTATACATACGTTTCCGATTCAGTAAAACCAATAATAGTTTCTTAGGTAATAGTGTCAGATTTTATAACAAAGTCCCAAAGCATGTTACCGATTTGCCGGACTATAAATTTGAGCGCCATGTTAAGCGGGTTTTGGTGACAAACGGCTATTTTAAAGTGGATCAATATGTGAACGATGGTGATGTATGGAATTTACTCTTCTCTGTGCAGCCACTAATAACGATTGTAACGTGTAAAATTTATTTGAAATATGCATCTATTTATGTCAAAAGATAAACCCGATCGAGTTTCTTGCCGGTTCTTCTCGATGACTGGGTTGTTTTCCGAACCGGTGGTAATTTTGACTTACATAAGCGCCTTCTTAGGGCCTAAATTGTATAAATTATATTTTAATTTTGATTTGTTCAAATCCAGTTTAGGCCGCATAACTTCGCAAATAAATAAGCATATCGACTCTACACTCAAAAACGTTTCTCTTCTTTTACGTAATCGGGTAAAAATACTATAAACGTTTTTATACAAAATCGGTATTCAGTATGTAGTTGAAAATATTATGTGAATCTGTACTTTTTAATTATAAATATATAACTTGATTGCGTCGGAAGAGTCAACATCGATCTGAAGATGCTCCGTGAATGAACGAAACACGTGTAATCGTTGTAGTTGTTACATGTCAATCTTCATTATATAGGTACTTCTTTTTTTAAATATTATTTGTATATTTTTCTTTCTCTTAAATTCCTTTTATATATACATATTTTTTAATATTTTTCAGATAGATATCACAGTGTTAATCGACCGGCGACAGGTTAAACCACCTGTCAACATCGTGTTTAACTGTCGACCAATCACGCCTTTTTATTATTTGTAGTTCTTTCACAAGCCGTTTTTGTTACAGTAAGACGTGACAAGCGACCAAATAATTCTTAGCGGAAGTGCGAAGTAACGTCGACCCTAATTTTTTTTATAACTATATCTGTAAATAATCCAAATAACAGTAGGTACAAATCATCGAAATAATGAAAATAATTTCCAAGTAATATATAATATGTATTGAAATTAATTTTATACTATACCTGCATAAAAAGTTGGATTTCATAATATATAGTAACGGCTTTATAAAAATGGTTTTTGATAATCTCGAAGATGTAGATAGCACATTGTATATGAATAAAGTTCTCTTCAAATGCTGTAAAATATTACGCGTGATTTGAAACTTCACATTGTCGCCATGTTTCATTTGTTAGCGATTCATTGTTATCCATTGTGCGTATTAGTGGCTATTGTTAACTGGAAATGTGGTTTCAATTTACTATTTTACAGTGTCTGTCTCGTTTCGTGTGCGTTATAAGCATGTGAAAATTCACGTATCATACTGCTATATTCGAATGATTTTTAACATTGCTATTTTTCACATGATATGAATGATTTTGTCACACTGTTATTTTATATATGTAGTGAATGAATCTGTGTATCATTACTTCACAGCTGTTTTTCATATTGTATCAATTTTCAATTTTCACATGGTATCGTATATGCAATCTAGTAGATCGATGAGCTAAAAAAATGTAATACTTTGTTAGAAAATAATAATATCACTCCTGCAAAATCATGCTAAAATAGCTAACATTTGCTTCGTAACGCGTTAACGTGTAAATATATAATTAAAACAACAAATGAATTTAATTTGAACGTTTATTACACGCGAATAAATAAATAAAGTAAAAAACTGAAACTTGTAAATAGTTATATTTCACGAACACTGTCCGATTAAGTCATTGTAAGGAACATCAAACGTGACTAAATTCGAACAAGCAATGGAATGGAAATCAACTCAACAAATTGGTTATCAGAAATACAACCGATTGGAAATGGAATTGGACAACTCATTAAGCATATAACAGTGAATCATATTTAAATCACAGTTTAAAAAAAAAGTAATGTGTACTTATGTACACGCGTTAGAAGTTATACTTCTTTGGCGTAACAAGATAAAAATCTTTTCAAAAATTTTATCTTTCGCTTATTCTACGTTTGTAGAAAAAACGACACTGACAATAGCAAAAAGGTATTTAAGTACATATATACTTTTTTTGAATAAAATGTTGACTATAGCTAACTTCATGGTGTCGGTTTTTCGTGACGGTGTGCGGCGCGCGCATCGTAAAAATTTACTCTCATCATTTTTCGCTAACGCGCCAAAAGAAGTATAACTTCAAAAATGTGTGCCATTTAAATCAGATTTCTGTAACAGTATTCTCCAATTTATGTTGTCGACTTTAATTACCTTGAACATCTATCTAACTTCGCTTCAAATAATTTCTGACATCATTAGATATAGACAACAGTATTTTCTATGAAGAGGAGAATAATAAAATAGGTCTTATTAATATTTCTTTGGATACTGACGGCACGACTCATCTAAGGACGTTATTTTAATTAACTTCTAAGTCTTCAAGTATGAAAGGAAACTTCATGTTTTAACTAGTGCTTGATTGATATGAAAAAATATGAAATATTTTACGTCAGAAGTCTTGAATTCCTAGTAATATCTATATTCAATATCCCAATAGAAACTAATTTCAAAGACTTGCGGGCTTTTGTAGGGACGGTATTAGAATGTGTAATTTACCTTAGTTATTTTATTGATTAAGAGGTATAATATCACTTTTTGATAATTTTACTTGTACATTAATAACGACTTGTAGAATATTTATAATTTATAATATGTAGGTGGTAGAGCTACGCTGAAGCTATCACTGGTTTCAGCACGAATGGGTCGGCTCGCCCGACGCGCGGGTAGTACCACCCGACACACAGAAAACCGACGTGAAGTAACAGTGCGCCCGCACTGTTGCGTTTCGTTCGGTCAGTGAGAGCGCCGGAGGCCCACATATATTAAAAGGCCGGCAACGCACTTGCGACTCCCCTGGTGTTGCTAGTGTCTATGGACGGCGGTGAACACTTACCATCAGGTGACCCACCTGTTCGTTTGCCCCTATAATAAAAAAAATATATATATTCGAATTAGGACGGACCACCGTCACACTTGTTCTGTCGGAAAGCAAACCGCTTTACCCGCTTGCTTGCCCGCGTGCCTTAAGTGTGTTGTGTTGAGGTCGAACCTTATAGTTACCAAGACTCACTGGCATATGAGCCATTATAACTCTGTTCTCAGGAGTAAAACCTACTCGCCTTAGAGCTGAAGTCTGTCAGTTATACATTGCCATATATAACCTACTGAAATAACAATCGATAAAACGAAAAAGTAAATTCAACTCACATCAGTACGATATATTTTAAATTTAGGTTATTTGTATATACACTGTGCCAGTTTGTTCTCCATTGGAACTAATGAAGTTAGTAATAGAACAGATAATTTCCGCACATACAGGAAATAGACCTTTAACATGCTACACTGGATTAATTGCTATCCAGCCTCCCAGCAACTGAATGTACGAACTATAAACGTTGCTTCCGATAGAATTCTCATTTCTCTTATTTTCAAAGGAATTGGTCCATTTTTTTCTCGACCTCGCATTAACGAGACTTCTGTATGTACATGTACTCGTTGACAGTTCAATTTTATTATGTAGTAAATTGAAATTATCGAATATTATTATTCGAAAGTAATTATTTCGTTATATTTTATACTTTCTCGTATTTTATCATCTATAAATTTCGTAATTACATATACTCCCTGTATATGTGGAAATATCTTTAAAATAATTAATGAATAGGTATCTTTCAAGATTCCTATATGTACTATTGAAAACTAATATAGTGTATCACTTAAATAATTATATATACCTTCCATGAATTATATATACCTTCGAAGTTGTCTTCCTTACTATAAATCATTGCAAAGCCAGAGTTCTTGCTATGCCAAAATCAAATTTAATAAAGTGTACAAAATTTCACGAGAATTAGCATTGGTGTATAAGTTATGTGTTCAGTCAGACATCATTGAGTGAGTTTGTTAATATAGGTAAGATTCACCAGCGGTTTCGTTATCAAAATTTTAAATACTCCGCATGCGTGTATTAACTGCAGTATGAATCTTCAATAATTCATCAATAATTACATAAAACAATTAGCAAAAATTAATCTCCTAGGCTGGAAAGAGAAAAAAAAAAGTTTAATGTATTGGTACATCGTTGAATACGATGTCCGACGGTAGCACCTTAAGACTAGTTTTTCATTTTCCGAAGTTCATTAATTCATTAAAAAGTACATATTAAAAAAATACACTGTATTTGAATGAAATCGGCTTACGATATCTCGATGTTTTAACTGTAATAATTATTCCTTATACATACTTTTGTTTACAGGAATTAGTCGACATAATGCTGAAGAGAATGGACGTCGATTTGGACGGCGTAATCAATTTCAATGATTTTCATGAATCGGTCGTTAAAACTCCATCGTTATTAGAGTGCCTCGGGTATTGTTTGCCGGAGAGGACTGCTGTTTATTCATTTATAGCTACATGGTGTCCAACTTGGGGTAGAATGTGAGCTCATACTGTAATAATTTTTTTAGGCCTTTTAATTAAAATATTCAACCAAAAGACTAAGCAATCTGATCACTATGAGTATAGGAAAAAAAAATTGAAAAGATATGAAGTCGTCAAGAACAATTAAATTCCATCTTTGAAGTATGTACGTTGGAATTTTATGTATTTACATATTTCGCAATAAAATATAAATCATCAAAATATTGATATTTTTATTGTAACTGTAAACAAAAACCCTATTTTCATTTTTCTTTTCTCCTGGAGATTTGATATTCACCGAAATGCATCTATTCGCCACATTAATCTTCCCTTATATAGATTACAGAATACACCAACTGCATCATACGACTCTTGCCAGAACCTAAATTTATAACTTATTAGCTTTGTATCAACGTCAATAGTATATACTTGTTTGAGTTGTACTACTGTAGCAGCATCAGTAGTACATTTGGATCTCTTGAACTTTGGAATATTGCACTAACTCCTTAAGCCATCATAAACTTTTCAAAAATCTTACTTATCGACAGGAGCAAAAAGGTCTGTAACTTACAAAACTACACCAATAGCCTGATTGAAATAAAGGAGTAGATTTATTTTCACTATATTGTGGAAAGTTTCCGCTGATATGATTTGATATGTTTGTATTGGTTATGATGATAAATTTAATTAAATACATGTGATAAAAGAAACGGAACTACTACTACCGACATTATATAAATCTTCACGTTGTAATTTAATTTTAATACACCACTCAAGTAGTTACTTTTGAACGCGGCCGCTTGGGCCGGAGTTTACGTCAGGCTGAGGGCCCGCGGCATTTAGCCACCTCTGCCACACAGTAGTTACGCCACTGGCCTCAATAACTATGTATAAATTGATCGTAGACGAAACACTTCAATCAGCGCGATACAGTGACACTGAAACCTTTTAATCACATTTTTTACACCACAACATAGATCGCCCTCCATATACGTGCACCCACCCACAGACATAAGTAGGTACACATATGGTGGAATGGTTTTTTTTTTCTTATTCGAACAGTTTCGCGATCTGAGGCAACAGTCCAAACTGAGGCGTGCCGTGAGCCCTTGAGCTGGTAACCAATAAAACCTTGTGAGTGCCTTAAGCGCTTCCCTTGGTAGTGAAGCTGTAGAAGGCAGTCAGGCCAATAGATCGTCAGACCGTAGTCAGTTTGAAAAAAACGAACACTTCAATTGCTCTTTATTTGTTTTTTTTTCCGAACTGTCTACACTCTTGACTTGGCAAGGCCTATACAGTTTCATCCGACTACTAAAGGGAACGCTTAAGGGGCTCACCCGATTTTATATAGGCAACCAGCACAAGGGCGCACGGCGCGCGTCGGCTTGGAATGTCTTTTTTTTTTATATTATAGGGGGCAAACGAACAGATGGGTCACCTGATAATAAGTGATCACCACCGTCCATAGACACTAGCAACACCAGGGGAGTCGCAAGTGCGTTGCCGGCCTTTTAATATATGTCACCGAATATCCCGAGTCTAACTAAGTTAAGCTAACTATTATTTTATACATATGTGAATTCGTGAAAAACACGTGTACCAAGCATGTATGTTTCACGAACGTATACATGTATCTTGAATCTGAGGAAATCTCTTATGGATACCCGTCCTCCCGGGGGAGAAAATGAGTTATGTCTGACTCGCACGGACTAAAACCTCACGGTGTACCAGCCTCCGCTTTAAGTTGGCGCAGCATTGGAGCGTGCTGAGCTATCACCATGCCGCCCCCAGCGGTCAGCCTGGCGAAATATGGCCGCCAGGCTCCATTTTTATAGGAAGATACACTGGGAACACGACCAGCTACCTCCCCTCGTCCACCGAACCTTTGCAATGCGGAGGTGGAAAGAGGCGGTCAAAGCACCATCTCCTTTCACCGACCCTCTTTTGGCGGAGAGAGCCGCTAAGAGGGTCCAGCTCTCGGACCCTGTCCGCCGCCTCCTTCTGTGAGATGGCTTCCTCACAGAAGGAGGCCATCGCCATCCATGTCTACTCGCTGCCGAGTATGACCACAACCACGCTCGGGAGCGACAAATCACCACCCACCACCGTAGTCCGAGCGCAGCGCTGTTCCCCCCACGCCACTCAGACAGAGTGTGCTGCGCGGTATCTTCCTCAGCGCCGCACTCGTGACATGCGGCGATTGGCTCACTGCGAGCGATCTGGTGCGGGTACCAGCCAAAGGAACCATGACCGGTAAGTACCTTCACTAGTCGAAACGTCAAGGAGCCCCACTCCCTATTACACCATTCCGGCAGGACCGAGCGGATTGGCGTCGACGGTATATCTTCCATACCGCGCGTCCGCCAGGTCCTACCTCTACCTCTCCAAAGCTTCCTCCCTTACTGCCAGTCTTTTCGCTACAATCTCCCTGAGAGCCGGAGGCTCCCCCAAACGTTTTCTTGTCGCCGTGAACTCATACACGGAGGCAAGAACATCACCCTATCGTTTACTAATCTAAAATATGGCTATACTCTTGTGTGCTGGTGGCCTTTAATATAAATTGTAATATATAAGAGAATATAAATATCACAGACAAAAAAAAAAAAATGGATTATGATCGAATCCCAGTAATATGTAAGGCTATAATGTTATAATTTGACGTCTGAACGAACACACCAAGCCCGTTATAATAAATCCTATACAGCGCTGTATTTCGTTCATAATTTCACTTCAAAATTAATACAGTCTATTGTCTTGCATTAGATTGCATCTAATGTGTACCGGCTTTATACTCGGGGCGACCGTGTTGTTTTCAATTACAGTGTGGGTACACATTGTACATTGTGTATTATCTAGGAAGTCCACCGGGATAAATACAATAGGTTTTGTCTAAAGCTTTACAGCTTTGAGTTTGAATATATTACATCTCATGAATTCTAAAAAAAAAAAACAACGCCAAATAGGTTATTTCTAACTAAAAATATTGAAACTCAACGCAGACAATTATAGCGGTTATTACACTGTGTTATAAGAACGGTTCATGTAAAATTTCATACAAATCGATGCAATCGTGTTAGCGTGCTAAAACACGTATACTATATATATTCAAAGAAATATATTTTCATGTTTATGGTATAATAGCAACCGTTCCTCCAAGTTAAATTATAATATATATTATAATAATAAGATATAGTTCAGTGCCATAACAGTGAACCGGTTATACGAACAGAATATTTACACTTGACAGTGTTATGTGCTTCAATAAAAAAAAATCAACAACTTTCACTGGAATTAGGATATGTTGAAACAAATTAGTGATCGTCTAATGGTTGTACATTCGACCAGATTCATTATTTTTTTAAGTTCCTTGAGGACATTTTGCTAAAAACTGTTCAAATATTATCGATTAGTATACATAAGGATCGTGAAGTATGACTAGAATCTTATTAACAAAGGCTTCGAGTCGTTGCTAGGTACACTAAAAATTCATTGTTTTCCTAAAATGTTTAATTTATAACATTATAAAACTCGTAAAAAACTACGAAAAACAAAAGGAAATAAAGAAAATGAATTAACAAACAGAAGAAAAAGTACTCAACTCTTTTATCTCTGCTTATTTATATATAAATTCATCATTGTACCTTGCTAACATAGGTATTCACAGTTCGGTCCTTCGGGGGTAAAGTTTGATTATTCTTGGGCGGCTAATCTCCGTAGTCCCGTAACATGCCATGGGACTTGCCGGCGCTATTTTTTCATACTCGCGTATCGTTCTTAGGTCTTAAAGTCTATAGTAATTGCTCCCCTTTTAAGGATCGCAGCATGATGATAGATACCTTTCTTAATAAAATGCAAGGATGAATTTTCCAATAGGAAGAATGATTCTAGAAATTATTGTTATAACTTATTCGTATCGAATAAGCCGTGCCCTAAGCCTGCTAAAGCGATATCTTAAAAAATCCTGGATATTATTATTTCTTTAAAATCTGATCAATAGTTCCAGACATTATTAGTAATGTACATTCGCAAAGATAAGTATTTTTATAAAAATTACATCTCAAAAAAAAAATCTTTATAATAAAAATTCGAAATACCTGTGGCATAGATGCGAACATTGAGATGGATGTGTGATGTAACTAGGCCAATTAGATGTATAAGGTGCAACTAGGGTAAGATTAATAATGACTATATCAGAGAAAGTTTAAAATAACACCAGTGACAGAGAAGTTGAGGAGTAATAGGTTAAGTAGGGTATGGCCATATCATGAGGAGAGATGAAAGCCATGTAACTAGAAACGTTTTAAGTATAAAGGTACACGGAAATAGAAGTAGACAAAGACTGAAAAAGGTATAGATAGATTGTGTGAAGAATGATATGTGTATAAAACATTTGAACATTGAGATGATAATGGACAAGGGAGAGTGGAAGAAAAATATATGTTGTGCCGCCCTACTTAAGTGGGATAAGGGTAAGAAGAGATTATTTTTTTGCATTCTTTGATCCCACTAATCTCTGAAGGCATATTAGAAAAATTCTATTTGCATTTTATAGGTTATTTAATTATCTAGCATCTATATATTATCTGTCACGCTGCAACTCTTTGAAGCGGAGCAGTTTTTAAACATAAATAGAACCGCGAGTTGTGGCTTGGGTATCTGGTGCCATAGGAGGATTGATCTCCTCATGAGAACCGTGTATCACCGAGGAGGGCCGAACTGTAAATACCTGTGTCTGAGATGTTACGCCGCGTCGCTCAAATCGTAGGTGAATTACATTTTTTTTTAATAAATCATGATTTAAACCGCCGTCCTCGTGTATTTAGAAATAAATGTACAATGACAATAATTTAGAAAAATATATATAATACACTTATGTGTTCTATTGTACAACATAACACAGTTCTATATACTGTTGGTTCGGGAAAATATAGCGTATTGCATATGATGTTGTGATGGCATATTAAAATTTCCAACGCCTTGAGTGGCAACGGCGCCGCCGGTGTGTAATAATCCGTAAAGCTATCACGCGCTAGCTAATGCAACCTGAAATTAAAGTAACATTTTTAATTTATGATAACACAGACAGGGAGATGGGAAGAATGGTGCGGCGGTGCGCGTTCTAATTTTACATACTTGCATCAAGTTTAAGTCTAGGTTTTATATCTAAATTAAATGTTTGTTTTCGAGATCAAATTGGTAGGAATTAATTTGTTACATTGTTTGCATTCTCGAATTAAACAATATAACTAATTTAATTAGTCATTACTTTGTATTGTAGTCATTATTTACGATTTCAAATTTAGTTTATTTTATTGGTATACGGGTACTCTATTGTGGGCTATTGTAGTCGCCTATCAATTTTAAAATTTCCATATAATCCTCTACCTAAGATAATAATATTAATAATAATGGAAGATCTAGGAAACAAACAAGCACAGGTGTTTTCTACTAGTATAGTATCTTAGGGACAGCTGGAAAGCTAAAATAGCATTCTCTGTTGATAGTTCATGTCGAAAACCGATTTCATCGTCTTGTAAATTTATAAATTTATTTTACTAAGTATCTAGGAGACCATCAAGTACTTTAGAAATTAATAGTGGCTAGCGATATAGGTCTATTATTATTTATATCAGAAGCATCATCTGTTTTATTCTTAATAATAGGGACTTTCATCGTTTTTATTAGCTCCCATAGCAGATAAGAATGCCTTATATATAAATTATAAAACGGTCAAAGTACTCACGGCAAATAAAATTCTGCGTATTGGAGGTACTCAATACTGAGTCTATCAAAACCAGGTGATTTTCCACGAGTCATAATTTCTTATGATATTTGTAATATTGTTACTTTTGAAAAGAATTATATTCTCGCTTTTATTGTGCTCATTACTTTGTTTTCCTAAATACACTTCATTTATTTGAGTTGCTGTATGTTGTCTTTTAAATTTAAAATGTTGCTTAAAGATTTTGCGATACATTTAATGTCACTTACAGCACCTATACTTATAGGCATATCTGGTTGTGCATTGATTTATAAGAGTACTTCTCCAAAACTGACTAAAATTGTTATTACTATAATGAGTCGCAATGATATCCATCTGTATCTTTTCCGATCTTTTTATACATGTTTTAGTCATGATATAAAACATTTATAAGTATAGTACATTCTTTCAAAGATGTTACCCGCAGTACGGTATCCCATGTAAAATTCTAACTTCAAAACTTCGCCTGGCGTTTCTATGCGCTTGCCTAATATGTCAATTTCACCTACGTCGCCTGCAAGGAGCCTTTTTATATGAAACAATTGCGGCATCCGATAGTACATTGACTATCTTTTCATGTAGATTCTCTAAAATGTTAATGTGCCTGCATAAGTTCGAGGAACATTTATAATAATCATTGGGAAAATTTATCTCTCCTAACTTAGAATTACACAAACCATTGTATATTTTAATTCGTGTTTTATTTCTTATACCCTAATACTGTTATGATACGCTTTCGGCCTGATAATGTTTAAATTACATTCAATAATTACGGTCAGAAAAATATACAGTACGTGACGTATATTCTTCAGATCATTTGACCATTCTTATTAAATATAATTTAAATCTCTTGTATTATATTTTATTATAGTGGTTTATATTTCGTGCATTATTCCATGCTAATTTTATTACTAAACAGTGATGTAATCATCTTCTATATCATCATCATCATCATCTTACACTTATCCCACCTAAGTAGGGTCGGCACAATATGTTTTCCTTTTCCACTCTCCTCTGTCAAATGTCACCTCAGTATTCACACTTTTTATACACATATCATTTTTCGAATAATCCATCCACACCTTTTTCGGTCTTCCTCTACTCCTATGTCGGTTCACTTTCAACCTCAAAACTTTTCTTGTTACATGACATTCATCTCTTCTCATAAAATGCCCGTACCATGCTAACCTATTACTCCTCAACTTCTCTGTCACTGGTGCTATTTTCAAACTTCCTCTGATATACTCATTCTTAAACTTATCCATTCTACTTACACCACACGTCCATCTTAATATTCGCATTTCTGCCACATGTAATCTTTTCTCGTCCGTCTCTTTCGTAGCCCATCACTCGGATCCATATAACACGACTGGTCTTATTATAGTTTTATACACCTTCCCCTTGAGTTTCAACGACATTCGTGGGTTACAAATCACCCCGGACACCTTTCGCCAATTCATCCACCCTGCATTTATCCTATTCCTCACGTCCTTGTCTATTCCACCATCATTTTGGATCAATGAGTCGAGGTACCGAAAATTGGAGCAGGCTAATAAGAATGCACCGTTTAAGGTAATATGACAAAAACTGGGTGGATCCCCGAAGTCACAGAACAAATGTTCAGTTTTCATCCTACTAATCTTTAAACCAACATTCTCCAATTTCTCTCGCCATTTCTCCAGCCTACTCTTGACGTCAGCAGCATTTTCACCAACAAGAAATATCTTTTATAATGAAATAAAAAAAAATTGTAAAAGTATTACTACCAAAATCTAAAATTTTCGTATCAACATTAAACCACTCTTATTCATTACGAAATGTGAACAATAATTCCTTTCTGGATAATTCTACAGAATGCGCATTAAAATCATCCAGCATAAATAAACATCCATCACAAAACATTGAAAAACAATTTGTATTCGTTTCACATATACTACAAACCATATGCTGAAATCGCCGGAAGTTTTTCGTTTATGACAAAGATAGTTACTACCGTATTGTTAACGTAAAAAAATCGATATACTTCACCTATTATTAATTCTCAAAATGATAGATAATAATGTCAAAATGTAAAAAAATATTAAAATTGTGTTAGAACTTGTAAGTGTTCTGTAATCGACGTTGTTAATATTTCTAACGTTCTTTCGCTATATTTACCTAAGTAAATAATATAAATTTCAAAACAGTTTCATGAAAGTTTACTTAAGTATTGTTACATTCGTTCGGTTTCCCTTCTCCGAATACCATAACGTTTCGACATTTACGTTCTTATTTCAGTTTTTAATTACTGAATTTTTTCACTGGCTTCATATACTGGAAATATATCAATGTCTAGAATATTTTTAGCATAACCGAATACTCGTTAACTTGACATAGTTTATAGGTATTCCTTCGGGTTTAATTACGTAATGACGTCAATTTACTGGTAACGTGTGGGTTGAAGATATTTGTAACCGAATAAGAACAATATCTTGTTTTGAGAACGAGCCTTTTTTTTGCAACAGTGTCAGAAGCGTAAGTAACTACCGTCTATCAATGATACCGAACCCCGGAATTAGAGAGACCTTGATTTATGTATATAAAAATTCTTAATTGTTCCTCACAATTCCAATAGTACACTTTAAATATAAATAGATAAACAATGAAAATATGAAGAGACAGTGTCTGTAGATCCGAATGATTCCTAACTCGTGTATCGTGGACTAGGTTGGCGATATATTCAACGGTACGAAATTACATGCATTCTGCATTCATGCATGTGAAATTCTGATACGAGGACCCCTTTAGAGTAACTACGACATTAATAAAGTATAAATATAGGATAAATTTGGTGGTAGGTCCGTTGGAGGAGCGTTAATAATATATAGTAAAGGGTTACTCAATAGGTAAGACAAATGATACATTTAAAATAGGCAAGGGTTGCTGCCTATTATAACATTATATACAAATCTGAGAGTTGGGTAATAAATAAAGGGAAAATTAACCGACGTCGAGACGAGACGTTCATGAAGTAGGAGAAATATATTTCCCGCGAGAGGACACAGACAATATTACTTAATGTCACATCTTATTATAATATAAAAATAGCAAGCAGTAAGTTACATGTTTTCTTTTTAGTATGATACAGTGACGATATATTGTGATACCCATTATTCAATCGCAAAATAACGGCGACTATTAATAAATATGCAATCCAACGGCAGTCATCGTTTATCGCCATCGGTCTGTCAGCTTGAAATAAAATGTCCTGTTTCCGAAATGTAACGAATTACAAGATAATTACTGTGAAGGTTTTAGCATCATATGCCAGTCACCAGTGCTAGCTACAGAATTTTGTTCAGTTCAGTTTTGATTTTGGACAGTTTTTTTTTTTCTAAAATAAAAGTAGCCCAAATTACTCTTTTTTTTTTGTTATAAATGCCGTATGCACTTTAATATCCATTTATTAGAAAGCTGTTATTTTGAAATTACAAACTAACACTTCAATTGTATTTATGTGTATAAATTATAACAGTACTTCATTTAGTATAATAGTCTGTGAATGGAATATTGTAAAAATCCTGACAGGCGATAGTTATTGAGAATCATACTCCTGAATGGTATCTCTAATGGTAACTTGAGAATATTTAATGTTTAACGTTTAATGTAATTTTTTAACATCGAATGTAAGTCGCAGTTAAATCAGTAATTATTATTAACTAATTAAATATTGCAGACGATTTATAACATTTACGATATAAGGTATATCTTGTTAGCTAACCAATATCTGATTGAGAATTTCCCAAAAGCAAAGCGTTAGAAAAGATGGCGAAATATGTGCTTTTAAATTGGAAATTCGATATTCTTGTAAAATACCAATCTCGTATATAGATTACATAAAAATTCCTCAATAATATAAGAATCCATTAAATAACTGTTAAAAAAAATAATGATACTGATTTCTATGAACTTGTAATATACGCTTCCATAAATAAATGTTAGTACAACGTAAATCATCTCACTGTGATAAATTTATCGCTAAAAATATATTGGTTACAATACACATAGTTTAAGTCTGAGTCTTTGAGGTTACTTATAAAATAGGCGTCGTAAAATGGTGAATTTACTATAATAAGACCATTATAAATCGATATAAATATAAATCTTTTTTTAAGCTAGATTTGAACACATCTTCTACACGAGATAATATTTTAGTAAATACCTACTAACAGGTCCGGTGGACGTGGTCCTGCCCTGATAATAAAAAATACATACATATGTACATGAAATGCTTAAGGTAACTTATGTATTTAATTTAATAAGGATTAATACTTTATCCGTCTAAATAGCCTTCCAATTACCTCAATGTATGTGACCATGTTTTTAGAAGATAGAGGGGTACTTTCTTGTAGATCTATAAAAGAGGAATATCTCACTATACATTGTTTTCTTATATCTCAAAAGAATTAGGCGGACAAGGTCCCAAGCGGCTTGACTTTTTCTGACACTTCCAACAACTATCGTTATATTTTAACCAATTTACATAAAGCCTAGATAAATTAGATATATACTTCAATCTTCCTCCTCTATTACTCTATCTATTGGTGAATACCGCATTACAATCCGTTCAGTAGTTTTCGAGTTTATCGCGATTATATAGGCAGACAGATGTGGCTGACGATTTCGATTTATAATATGTAGTAATGAATAATCCTAAATGTCATAGTATTTCGTCAAATATTTATAACAAAGTCGCTTTCTCTATCCCTATATCCCTATGTATGCTGAAATCTTTAAAACTACGGAACGGATTTTGATGCGGTTTTTTTTAATAGATACGAGTGATTGAAGAGGAAGGTTTATATGTTAATAACATAAATTAAATAGTGGAAAAATACTGTTATTTTTGACGTTACTCCAAATTTTACGCGTACAGGCCACGGGCAGTAATGAATAAATCAAAACTACTGGATCGATTTTAATCATATTTTCAGTGAATGACATAGGCTATATATTTTATACCCGTGCGAAGCCGGAGCGGGCCGCTAGTAATGATATATAATGCAAACAAATAAATAAGTACACACACACACACACACACAGTTAATCTTCATAAAAAAATAAAACACTTTTATCACGTATACTCACAATAAATTATCATTTACCACCATATAAAATTAAAAATTCACACACAAATACACGTGTATATTTTATCTATGATTTTTTTTATCTCCATTATTATAAAACACGATTAGTAAATTCATTAATGTAAATTTAATAGCTTGAATATAATTATCAAGCTCTCACGAAAACTTGAAAGACTATTAGCAACCAACTTCAAGGTATTATCACTCTTAGGTCTTAGTAAACGCGCCCTCGTAAAAATTCACTCTCATATTTTTTCTCAAACGCGCCATAAGAAATATAACTTCAAAAGTATGTAACAGCGCCGATGAAATAAATATATCAGTAAATTTATTTTGTAACGAACAAGATTTTTATAGGAATACAATATATTATCACTACATGTGTGGTATGTGTGGTAGAGCTACGCTGAAGCTATTACTGGTTTCAGCATGAATGGGTCGGCTCGCCCGGGGTAGTACCACCCTCTCACAGAAAACCGACGTGAAGTAACAGTGGTTGCACTGTTGCGTTTCGTTCGGTCAGTGAGAGCGCCGGAGGCCCACATATTTAAAAGGCCGGCAACGCACTTGCGACTCCCCTGATGTTGCCAGTGTCTATGGACGGTGGTGATCACTTACCATCAGGTGACCCACCTGTTCGGTTGCCCCCTATAACATAAAAAAAAAAAAACTACATAATATAAAACAAGGTCGTCCGCCACGTCTGTCTGTCTGTCCGGATATTCGCGATAAGAACAAAAACTACTGATCGGTTTATAATGCAGTCTTCACCAATAGATAGAATAATTCACGGGGAAGGTTTGTATATATAATTTGTCAAGGTTTTTCTGGAAACTGGAATAATAATGATAATTGTTGAAAGAATCGGAAAAAGTTAAGCAGCCTTAAGCGTTTCACACACACATAAGTATATATTTTTTTATTATCAGGCCAGGACAACGTCCGCCGGGACTGCTAGTTCAGTATAATAATTATTTTTTACATATAAATTATTTCATTTACGAGCAAAACCGCATTAAAATATTGATAGCCGCGTAACCTTGCTACGTGCTCGCTACGCCGTAGCTAAGATAGGATTTGAATTTAAAATCGTAGCTGGTTGCTACGAAATGCAATATCCGTCCGTATGTGTGTATGTACGTGTGAACTCGGGGCTATGAGACGTGTCATGTGAACTATTTTAATGAGTAAGGATATGTGACGGGAATAAAAGATTGCGTCACGTCTAAGCGATGCCATGATATGCTATACATCAGAACCTTGCAATTGCTAGGTTAATCTAATTGGCTCACTTTCGTAGTTTCATGGTATTTTACATTGGGAGAGACAGTACCTGAGGTATGCACCAGATTTATATTAGGACCTTCCCTATAAAATTACGATTTCGTACAGAAAAAAACATTAAATATAATCGATTGATACTTTTTTGTTTTATTTTTTCTGGATTCCAGAAATATTCTTAATAGTTCTAGTATATGCTCTCTATGTACAAAATGTCATAAAAAGTGCTTAAGCTGTTTTATAGATTTGAATCAAAAGATACGAACAGACAAAGACAATATTTTTAACACTATTCTCGTATTACTATGTCATTATTATATATTATTAATGTGTAATACGTATGGCGGATAACGAGCCATGTATAGATCATTTATTGTAATTTGATACTTTTAATAGTTATAAGTTAGATTACGAGTATAAGAAATAATATTGTATTAAGTATAAGTTTTTATGTAAAAGAATGTAAGCACCGCCAGGAACGGATGCGGTAAAAACTACATAGGGTATAGCAAAACTGTAACCCGGTCTCTACCATGAAAAAAATCGTATCTGTAATAAGGAAACATGTAGACGTTTGGACTATTTAAAAAAAAAATTGTATACTGAGAAACGCATCTCGAGAGGTCTCGATTCGGCAAATGCGGCACACATGTAGAATATGCGTCACATAAGGAGAGTGCGCTCATTGGCGGATCGCAGCGTAGAGGAGATTGAACGCACTCTTAAAAAGAAAAATCACATGAACAGTCACAAGAGAGTTAGACAGAAACAGATCTAGAGATAGTTGGAGAGTGCAGTTCAAGAAAGCAGATACCCAATGATTCATGCGCAGCAAGTTTTGGGCTCCAACTCTATGTAGTCATCGATTCACAATGATAAACCATATTATACAAAAGTACATTGTACAATAGAACGAACTAAAATATTGTTAATAAAGCTACTTTACAACCACTTCAGTTTATGCGCAATAATAGTTATATATCACACTAATATTATAGAAAAATGAAATATACAGACATAACTACATATTTCATAATATATAGGTCATATTAGAATGAAAAATATTTAGCTCCACACTAGCCATTATTAATTATCGGAAATTATATGAAATTCTCAAGTGCTAATATTATAATAACCAACAGTTTGAGCAATTTACAATGTGAAACCTCATAATATCACAAATAGCAAATTCCAGAAATTCAGTATTAATCACTTTGTCGTTTCACTACGTCCGCAAACATTTTGGTAAGCTGTAAGCATTTGTAAACAGCTATAATAATTTGAATACTAGAAATGATCACAAACTAGCCATCTCATGTTTTACCCTCAGTAAGACCAATTTTTTTTGGTAATAATATTTGGTTTTATAATCAGATTCCAAAGCATATTAGTAATTTGCATGATAGTAAGTTAAATCATGAAATTACTTCAGTTTAACTGTTAAAAGATTTTTACATTATGTAAACTTTAGTGGTAGTTTGAAATGACTCCCTTTCTGTATATCCATTAAAAATAATATCATTCGATTATGAACAGTATTTGCGTATAGATTTGGTTTGAAATAAGTAAATATATAAACATGATCGCATTTCTTGCTGCCTCTTCTCAACTACATGGATTTTTTTGAAGTTATACTTCTTTTGGCGCGTTAGGGAAAAATGAGATGAGAGTAAATTTTTACGATGCGCGCGCACACCGTCACAGAGAACCGACACCCTGGAGTTAGCTATAGTCAACATTTTATTCAAAAAAAGTATGTACGTATTAAATGCCCTTTTTCTATTGTTAGTGTTATTTTTACTACAAACGTAGAATAAGACGAAAGGTAAAATTTTTGAAAACATTTTTGTCTTGTTACTCCAAAGAAGTATAACCTCTAACGCTTGTACATAACTACACAGTACTTTTTTTTTTTAAACGGTGATAGTGTTTCATAGTTCACAAGTGTCTTCACAGGACCTAAAATAAAAAAAGTATTACTCATTTTTATTTATTGAAATAGAATGGTTTTATTATAATAAATATTTTCTTTCGTATATTGTATACTGTACACAGCTATCAACCTATTTATCCAAGTTTTGATAATCCAAATTTTCCTAGATCGAGTTAGAGAACATTGTAATACTGCATACCGTGTTGCATGCTGCATATATCAGATAGTACAGTAATAGAACGTAGCCGATAAATTTGCTAGACTCTTTGGCATCAACGAGCGGGAATTAATCGATTGTCGCCGATGCTTCATGGCTTCTTGACTTCCACTATGCACTATGCCGTGTGTATAAAAAAATACCACATTATTATTCTCTATACAATATACTGGGAAAAATTGGAATTATCGTAATAAAAAATAAAAAAAACTGTCTGTTTTCTAAACGTGATAAATTAAAAACTAGTCACATTGAGGTGTTTATTATCACAATCATGTGGTCGCGACCGAGTCGATTACATATTTTTACCATTACCATCCCGCTTTGTTACATGATATACACCAACAGTCACCAGAATGCGAAAAGCCTAATCGTGCAATTATTTCGGGGTTTACATATGGTATATAGTGGTAGTACTCTGGTCGAACTAAACTCTTCTACACTATCACCCTAAATAAGGAAAAGGGATAATATTAGTTACATATTCGTTATTTTCATTTTACACGAGTCTAAACACATTTTTATTCGCTCACGGATCTCGCAATATGGTATTTATTTGTTGTTGCCCACCTGTTGAGCCAAAACTCGGTCCGCAACGGACTTTTGTGTAATTTCAGTTGAAATCGTCGACACCAGACAGCTTAAGGATAAAAAATTCACATGCTCGGTAATTAAATAAATAACAAACAAAAAGTTGATAATCTATATATATAAAAGAAAGTCGTGTTAGTTACACTATTTATAACTCAAGAACTGCTGTACCGATTTGGCTGAAAATTGGTGGGGAGGTAGCTTGGAACCAGGACACGGACATAGGATACTGTTTATCCCGTTTGACCGGGTCCCCATGTGACGTGACATAAAACGTCATAGAGAATACAGGTCACTATAAAATGTGGTATAACAAAAACGCATTTGTCATGGAATAACAAAAAGCAAATGACAGCGAAACATAATTTTGTCTATGGTAAAGTATGGTTGAAAATTTGATTATTATAAATTTTGTCAGAAATCAATAATCATTCATTTGTATTCCCTTTGAATCGTCATTAACAATGCCGCGACCAGGACGATCGAATCTTTCCCGACAAAGCCGTAATGCGAGAAGGATACGAAACATTGCGAATGAAAGAGAACAAGAAATTGCCAGTGAAGTGTGCCGCGTTAATATGGCTCGACTTCTAATAAAAAATTGAACTTAATAAAATTCAAAATCGACTTATTTATTGCTTCTAAGGCAGAACAGAGTTTGCCGGGTCAGCTAGTATCATAATATATTGGTCAAAATTTCTGTATTATTTTTCCGAGAAAATTCCTTTTTCTATTGTATTTCGTCTGTTTCATTAAATAATAATATAACAAACACTATCAATATACAATCGGTAAAATACGATAAAACTCTATTTAAAGAATGATCGTGGGCGTAAACATTGCAAAGCCGAGAATCTACTCAAGGAAAAATAATCGCCTTCGTCGGCACGTTCCTCAAGGTTACACAGCCTTCAGCGTGCAATAAAAAGTACGAGAACTTGCAATTAACTTAAAAACAAATATTAAATAACTCACTACTAGACCTAACGTAATATTTTGCTGTGACTAATTGAATTAAATCATTATAACATACAAACTTCATATTCACTAAGTATATAGGTACTTATTATATTGTAGTAGGTAAAAGTCAAGATCGAAAACAGTTGTTTAAAAATTGTAAATAAGGTTAGTAAAAAAAAAACTTTTTAGAAGTACCATGAAGTTTTTATAAGAGAGAAATGTCTCAAGCGGTCTTCGGCTCTTACTAAATTAGACAACGATGGGAGAGGAATGCGGGCAATAGAGAAGAGCCCATGATGCGTATTTATATGCATTGTATATATACTCTTTGAACACTGCCCCAGACTCCTCTTCTACAATACGATGAACTCGGTACCCGCACGGCATATCCACACTAACAACATCTGTTTTGTTTTTTCCATAATGAAATGCTATTTCGAAAAATTATTTTTCGTTAAGCAATTAGGTTTATATTTAGTTGTTTTTTAATATAATTTCAACGGAATTTTAAGTAGAAAGATTGTATAAAAATATATAAAAAATATTTATACCCGCGTCTGTACTGACGCACACTACGAGATTTTAATGATGCTCTTTATCTATATAATAAAACTAAAAAGGCCTAATATATTTAGTAATAATGAGATACGCTCACTTATACAATAAAAAAAACATCAAATATAAACATATTTCATGAATGTACTTAGATCCTTTAAAGGCGAAGGTGACAAAAACATTATTAACCATACTTAAAGGCAAATTCCTAAGCATATTCGTTCTCTCATATATACACTTGTGTTATCATTTGTTTTTTGTGCGATAGTAACAAAGTGTTATATGTTTTTAATTTATTTTATGTGGTTGTAGTGGTGTGTGAGTGTGTGTAGTTGTCGTTTTCTATTTAAATTTTTATTTCAAATTTTATTTTTCCACCTATAAGTTACGGATTTTTTTTTTTTTTTATATTTAAAAGTTTGGGTTAGTCATTTAATTAAAAAATGTATATCATATTGGAATCATTATTGGCGAAACTACTAACATTTAACTCGTACTTTTTTTTAGATGTATAGCTGTAGATTTCTTTGAAATAAATAAATATTAATTTATATTGAGAACAATATGTAATTCCATTAGATTACACTGTGTATTTTTTTTGTTTAACTTTTTTAGTTATACTTTTTCGTATAACTACTATATATACACATTCATATAATATTAGATTATCCGCTGATCTTATATTTATAACATATATAACATATATTTGTATAAAGTGTAGTCAACACTTAACACAACATTTTTATTTACATTATAAATACAACACAGTTATGCACTTCATAAGTTTAAGCTTTCTCGCGTATTATTTTTGTTTCTGATATAGAACTGTTTTCTATAACAACAAAACAGACCAAAGAGATCGCCGACCTCGTATTACAGCTATGAAACATACAAACTTTTGAACGCACCTATAAATATTTAACAACTGAGTGACAATTTTTATTTCTAAAAAAAGACAAAAGATATCGAATGTTTCATAGTTAGGAACATTTTGTATTTGAAAGTTAAATTGTCTTTTTTAGTATTTTCCTGCACTTATTACTTATAGTTCTCGCCGTTTTCACCTTCCATGAACTTCCACAAATATTTCAATACCAAAATTCGCCAAATCGGCCCAACTATTCTCTAGTTTTAGACAAACGAATATCTATTCATTTTTATGTACATACTAGTTAACCCAGCGAACATTCGTACCGTCCTAACAGTTGATTCTTTTTTTGTTTTTTAAACTTTATGCTTTATACTATAGTATTAAAGATTCAAATTGACTTTTAAGTATTATCACGAATCGTTTGTATGAGAGTATAGAAAAGTGTTGTTTTTAGACAATTTCAGACAATTTATTTAATTTTTCTCTCCGTAAGAACCATTCCTCGTACTTCAAGGAATATTCTAAAAAAGGAATTAGCGAAATGGGTTCAGCTGCTCTCGAGATTTGCGCTTAGCAACACATTCAGCGATTCATTTTTATATAATAGATAGATACATATATAGATTTATATTCTAAACAATTGTCTCTTTTGTTGTATTGGGTAACGTTTAACAGTTTATATATAATATAATAACAGAATGTACTGGTAGCTACTTTGTGTCGATTTAACCATAAAACCCGTTCAATATACTACTTAATGTACCTGAACAACGTGCACAAGAACCAGCCCGTAAAGTATATATATATATGATAAAAAAACAACAATCAAGTTAATTCGTTTTCGAGTTATAAGCAAACTAACAGATATACCTTATACCGATAAGAAACTATATTTAAATAGGAAATGTATATTTAAATCAGCACAGTACCGTTTTCTCTTTTGTTTGTCAAACAATTTTCTTCTGTTTAATGACTAGTGGCGAGCCTCGGTGTTATCAATAAAAACATTTGGAGATAGTTTTATCACCATCCTATCGACGAGTTCAAGCCTCTATTTATACACCTTATTTACAAATTACGCGTTTTACGTCTACATTTAACTATATTTGTACAACATTCGATACAATGTTTTGTTGGAAGGCCACTAATCTATATAAACTGAGTTAAGTCGGTTCAGTATCATTTATTTCATTGTTTTTAACTTAACCGATTTTCTTTTTTTTTTTTGGTCAGTGTCCATTTACTACCTCTTTAATGTTATCGACATATTTTTTTTCGAAACATTTCATTTTACGAAGAGTAGATGCTTTTTATTTGTAAGGGTACTCGGTCAAGCTTCACACTTCTTACGTCTAAAATTAACCATAAAAAAAAAACAAAAAGAAATAGACATAATAACATCTATAATATAAAATGAGAAACTCTATACCCATTGTTACTGTTTGATAAAATGAACGTTATAATAAATTTAATTTTCTATTTAGCATATCGTAGGATATGGCAATTATGTCCAATTGTCTGATATCGCGCAATACTACAACTGTAAAGACCACCCGAATGGTGCGCTTATGCGTGTTATGTTATAGGGTCACCCGTTTACGTCCAGTATCGAAGCGAAGTCTGGCTTACAAGAATCATGCGTATAAACCAGTCACAGTGACTCCATTTTACTATGTCTGTTTTGAGATCAACCAGCGTATAACCAGAGCTGCGGGGAGAATTACTGGCCGATATGGCACATCCAATCCTTGCGAATGAAAACATCGCGCTGCAACTATACCATGGCTTCTCTAAGCCCGCCTGGCTAGCTAATACCCTGAAGTTGAAAATATGTCGCCGAGCACTTGTGGGTGTATTCCGGCAGTTGCATTTGAGAGTCAGTTTCTATGGATTAAGTGTCTTTACCATCTTGCAAACGGTAAAAGACGTAGGTGGTAGAGCTACGCTGAAGCTACTCGTATTACTGGTTTCAGAATGAATGGGTCGGCTCGCCCGACGCGCGGGGTAATACCACCCTCTCACAGAAAACCGACGTGCAGTAGCAGCGCTTGCACTGTTGCGTTTCGTTCGGTCAGTGAGAGCGCCGGAGGCCCACATATTTAAAAGGCCGGCAACGCACTTGCGACTCCCCTGGTGTTGCTAGTGTCTATGGACGGCGGTGATCACTTACCATCAGGTGACCCACCTGTTCGTTTGCCCCCTATAATATAAAAGGCCTATTAAAAAAGGGATTTATCAGATACACCGACAGTCACTATTTCGTTCGAGAGTAAAAAATAAAATCACATTTTTCAATTTACGTAGAACATAGTGAAACGATATTTCGATATAAAACTAATATCCCATGTGAATGAGAACATGTGCAGAAGGGGTTTTCCAATTAAATACGTGTAATCGCCCAAGACGTTACATGCATTTTTCAATTGACTTCGTGTTTTCTACTATTAATATTTCTTCAATACTAAGCGTCCGCAACTCCGTTCTAAATAAAAGGGTTTTCCAATTTCATGAAAACGAAATGTTTTTCTCTGAACTAATTAATTCAGATCAGGATGTAATTAATTTGCTTCTGCTATGATATATAAAAGTGAAGTAAAACCTAGGAAAATACCTCTATTTTCACGTAATTTTTTTTTATACAAAATCGGTTAATCTTATGATCTGTCGTGAAAAGTTCATAAATATTTTTTATTATTATTTATAATTAAAAGCAGATGAAAATAAAAAATGAATTGGATTATTTCTTTTTTATTTTGATTCACTCCGCAATATGTCTGTACTATATACATACATAATATATATATATCTTTAATTTTTAGACATATGTACAAATGTATACATGTAACAATAATACATCCAGTATGTTATCTTGTAAGTTACTACAGTGTATAAACGATTACTATACAAAATTGCATCAAAGTATCGTTTAAGTACTTTTTGTATGATAGATACGTTGATACTTAAACAAACTGACAGACTGACAAAAATTTTAATGACAATGAAACCAAGTTCTGTCGCTAATTCTTGCTTAAAGCATGCCTGAGTTTTTTTTTTCAATGATGTTTAATGTACTGAATTCGCCTGAAAAAGAGCAGGGTGAATATTCTGTGAAATAATAAATACATTTGACTCATTTGATGCTAGTCATAGTATTTATTTTTTATTAATTCCAAACATTTTTACTGCACCTCATATTACTTGGTACTTGATACTAATGGTCGAAAATCTACCATAGTCAAAGGCACAAAGTCTTTTCTACACGTGTTAATATATAATTATTAATATGTACTAAATTATATACATATGACGATGTCCATAAACTATATACAGCTAGATCAAGATAGATTATATGTACATACAAATATACACAAACATACATACCTTGCGTTTAATGCGTAACGCATAACGCGTAACGAATTTTTTTCCAACCGTGCCATAAGAAGTTTCATTAATAAAAATAACCGTTAAAACACGTCAATATCTATTAAATATTAAATAAAGAAATAAGGAGAATCGCTTGAGAAACAGAAAAGAGAAAAAGTCACTGAACATACTGACATATTACAGCAATGAGGTTTAGTTATTTCAATTCGCATTGCAATGTACATATTGATTTTGCAACTTTTGCATGTGAATATTTATTCAAATGTAGTCTCACCTTCCTACGGCCTGAATACTCGTAAACACTAAATTACAAAGCGTAGAGTTCTCGAAACTGTGTACAAGGTATTTATTTTTAAATAGGAATTTCTACCACTGACAATTTAATTTAACTTTTATTATACATTGTAAGTACTAGGCACATGAAGAAGATAATTCCATTTATGAAAAATAAACTATTATATTATTACAAAGAGGTCAAGCTTTTAGGAGACGGCCTATGGAATGGTTAATCCGATTTCGTAAATTCTTTTATTGATATTAAACTAGACTCACGCTAGGTTCACAATTTTTAATTCTTTTGTTACATTTTGTATTGTAAGCAGCTGATGCTTATGATATTATTCTCGTGATAATAGTTTCTTATTTGTCATGAGAATTACATTTTTTTATGGATTAATCGTCAGTTATCGTTAACATTTTAATTGAGGTTTTATCATTACTAGTTAACCTCTAAGACATTTTTGCCGATTTTCAGTTACCACTGTTAAATTTTACCACAGCTGTTTAAAAATAAAATAAACTTTATTCTCGGACTTCAGTCCTTAGTTTTGTTAGTACTTACTTTTTAGTGTTAGTACCAATAGTGCTTACATAACAAGTCACTATTGTTAGTTAAAAACAGATTATTTATTTTTCAGATTTATGACTGTGACCCAGTGCCTCTGGAAGGGGCAATCCGGTTTGTCTGTAATTATTTTCAAAATGCTATTTTCACTACCATGCAGGCGCTGTAGTAAACAGGCCGCCTTCTTTCACATGATATACATACATATATGTATATATATAATTGCACGCTAAATATTATGTATATTTATAATATACTGAATTGTTTTGTATCTTACTTATGTTTGATTTTTCTATAATTTTGTAAAATGGCGTGCCCAACTTTAATAGGAAGACAAATTTAGTTCTGTAAGGTATTACTTTTAATGTGTATGTTTTTGTTGAACCAGAATAAATAAATAAATATCTCCGTCATCCCTTAAGTCGCTTGTGACTATGTGACCGAGGGACCTAAAGCTATTTACAATATTTAGCACTACACCATCGAGACTTATGAGCGGAACACTGCGCGGCTGATGCTTTAAGTACTCAGAGCTCATTCTTCTTCGAGTTGTATATCAAACTATGCTCTTCCGCATAGACCTCGCAGATCGTAACTTCTTCAATCCGCCTATCTATAGACTGATTCTATGCCATATCATCTGTATAGCTTATACTGTTGGCATTATAGGCTTTTATAGGCCAGTAAACGTTTTGTGAAGATCGTTTCAACCATTTCAGAGATTACCTCAGACAAACAACAATTACTTTAATTGTATTTATTTGTACTGTTTTTTTATTTATGCTCTATAAGTTATAGCGTTTGACTACAATATCATCTGATGTTAAATTACGATGTGGTCTATGACGTTAAGCGCACTACACCAAGAAGGAGATAGGCTCTCAAGTACAGCTGCCGGAGCACACCAAAAGGTCCTTGGCGATAAATTTTCAACTCAGGGGTGATAGGTAGCTTGAGCGGGCTTAGAAAAAGTCCTACCACCGTTCCATGGTTTCATCACGATGTTTTCCTTCACCGAAAGCTCCGAGTCAGTTGCTAGGATTCGAACCTATGTTGATAAAAGCGGAATCCGAACACGCTATCGACTATCGATTATATCAAAAGTAGTCGCCGTAAGATTGATTATCAAATACACAAAAACGACACAATACGAAAAAGCTTTTTACGGTATGATAATATACAAGGTGAGTTCACTTTTTAAAGCATACAGGATGTATTTATTTTTAATATTTGTTGCGTTATTCGCCAAGTGAGATGCGTGCTTTGTAAACCAAATAAAAATAAATACTTCAAATACAAGCTTATTAAATTTGAAATCTATTTCCGTGTTTAAAGTATTGCAATTTTTATACGTGTATATAATACCAGTGTAAGTATATGGTAAATGATTTTATAAACTTGAGGTTACATTTCTAATGACATAAATAAAGTAATCCCTCAAGATTTGATGTTATAACTGAATTAGACTGAAAATAACAATATAAATAAACAGTAAATAGGCCACATAAGGTGATAAAAGGTCCTAGATTCTCCTACATATACGTTAAGAAGGGATACATTTAAGAGTTGACTATTTCATGTGAGTGAATCTGTTGACATAGATTAGTGTCTCACATCCACATCAAGATAAATTATTCCGTTGCATGTTTTACGGTGCCGCAGTTCTATGAAATATTCATGAATTCGTCGATATTTAAATTAAAACGGATATGCACAGACATTCGCGATAGCGCGACTGTTATTGACAGTGTCCTTCCCATTGTTCTCGATTTTCAACGCTGTGAATTCAAACCTCGAAGCCAATTAATGTGCGACTGACGTTGAAAACATTTGTAAATTCCTTTTTCGTCTCTATAAATATAATATTACATGTAGCGAAAGAATATCTAAAGATATAGACACAGAACACCAGCTGCCGCCCGCGACTATGTCTACGTTTATACCTTAACCAATTTCTTCACAATATTGCGTACACGCAAACACCGAGTGTTACGTCACAAAATGGTACTAAAATGTATTTTTTCTTGTAAAACTAATATTGAGTGTGATAAAAAGTATTCTTAACGTATATATTTTCTATTTCACAATTAAATACCCATGTCATTTATTTTTTGTTAACATCATAGTTTTTTTGTCAATAAGTTGTTAGAGCATTAAAATATACTTAGTTAAACATTTATATGCAAATTCCTGAATGCTATGTATGTAGGCTTATGCACGATTATATAATTAAAAAATATATTAAACCTATGAGCCAGTACTGAAAGATTTACATGTACGTTGCGCAAGCGCAATGCTGGGATTTCTCCGACAACCTTGGGAATCCGCTGCTCGAATTTGCAACGCTGGGAATTGGGTAAATAAAGTTTGCTTGCAATAAGTCGTAACCTATGCAGTCAAAAATAAGTTCTCGATTTAATTGTGCTGTGAGCTAGTTAAGTGCTTATAAGTTTAAAAGTTAAAGAATTATATCTTATATTGTATTTTGACACGAAATATTTTGTATGTTTGTGTGTATGTGTGTGATATATGACCTCAGCTGGAGGATATGTGTACCAGTTTGACTCATTATGGTGAGTCTTGACAGAAGAATTAGGAATATTTGGGTTTAGGTGAAAGGGTTCTAACATAAATGTTGAGCACTGTTCGAATTCTTGAGAATCACATAATATATTTTACAGCTTCTTCATAAGCCATTGCCTTCTTACCTTGCTGACAGAAAATAAATTCTTTGCAGCTGGTATAGTAAGAGAGGATAGGGTAGCTTTATGCCAACTAAAAAAAAAAACAAAAATTTTGATGTAGGAGTCAAAAGGAAACTGTGATTACAGATTTGATGGCAACAACAAGGTTTTCGCTGTTAGGTGGCATGATAATTCCGTTGTAACAGTGATTACCAACTTTAGTACACTTGAACTACTAACGAATGTTAAAACATATAACAGAAATGAAAGTAAGCACAACCTAGTCTCTCAATCAAATATTATCCACCAATATAATCAAGGCATAGCTGGCGTAGATTTACGTGACAATGCTGTTGCAAAATACTAAATAAGAATTTGAGGTAAAAAAGGCGGTAGCTATTATTTTCTAATACAATTGTCAGTGACTAGCAACTGTACTAGCTGGTAACAAACTTCACCACCAGTCAAATTGACTCCAGATCACACACACAGCTGTCACTATTGAAAGCTGAAGATGGATGTGAAACCGATATAGGCAAAGAATAGTAAGGATGGATCGAATCGATCGTTTTATAATAAGAAACGGAAATAATACAAGCAGAAGGTGGAAAGTTTGTAAAAACCGAACTATTTATATTTATATTGAGTGTGATAAAAAGCATATGTGAACGACGGTGACGTCTGGAAATGACGCCCTCTCTGTGCATCCGCCAAAACCGAATGTGATTATTTATAACTGTTTTAAAAATGTGAGTTATAATATGTTAATGAAAAGATAAACCAGATCGAGTTTCTTGCCGGTTCTTCTCGATGACTGGGTTGTTTTCCGAACCGGTGGTAACTTTGACGTTCATAAGCGCCTTCTCAGGGCCTAAACTAAATAAAGAATTTTTGATTTTGATTTTCTAAAAAATTTGAAATTCACCTTCATGCGGAATGGTTTTCGAAATTTCAAGAGCCATGCCATCAACTTTAGCGAATTGTTTGATATAATTAACAATATTGTACATTTTAAGCAAATCAATATATAATAATAAAAAAAAAATTTTATTATCAGGAAACTTCCAACGTTGCGCGAGCACAACATTATGCATGGTCCATACGGGGGGACCACGTTACTAATTTTTCAGCTTCATTGTGTTATTTGTATTGCTATCAATTAAAATCAATAATAAAATATCGTATATTTATATTTGGGGAGGAAATGGTTTAATAAATAATAACACAATAAGTATACAACACACCTTGTAAGTGTTTCGGTTTATATAGAGCACACAAGTATAACTATCGGATAATAGGATTTTTTCAAAATTACTTGACACTAATCGCGTTATATTTATTGCCAATTTAAGCATTACATTTATAAATTGTAATATTTTAATGTATGAGCTAAATTACTGTAAAGCGTTATCGAAATCTGTTATATATTGTTTTTGCATATAAAACTAACAAACATCCATCATTTCTTACAAAGATTCAAGGCATGATTTTGAAAAAATTATACCCGAAATAAAGATTCAATTCAATTATTATTATTTTAATGATTTGTATATCATAAACTACATGTGTGACCTTTTAAGACCTTGAGACCTTGTGACCTTGTGACCCTTTCTGAACACCAATATTATTTAATTAATGTCCGTCATGTTAACGTAAATACGTTAGTTGAAAGGTTAGAGAATGTCAATCGAAACGTGTAAGCGCATGAACATATTTATATCGATTGTATGGGCTTATCAAAAGCATACCCAACGTTTTCATATATACTTACTCGAAAATATACATTGACAGCGGAAAGGTTAAGGGTCAAATCGAATCGAATGCACGTCAATTATTTCGCCTTTCCAATGTCGTATGTAAGCCTCATTATGAGTGAATCATCAAATAGCATCAACTGCTGTCATGAATTATACCGTTGTGTTATTTTACAATAATTATTTTTATAAACTGTTTTCACAACGCAAATTTACTGATTTATAGCGTATTTTTATTTACAACTATGACAGGAACAATATTCGCTGTTCGTATCTTGACTTTGCGAGTAACATGAAATGATCTCCCTTGCACACCTACTAATTATTACATCATGTTCAGTTTTTTTATTTTTATTTTATAGGGGCAAACGAACAGGTGGGTCACCTGATGGTAAGTGTTCACCGCCGTCCATAGACACCTGCAACACCAGGGGAGTCGCATGTGCGTTGCCGGCCTTTTAATATATGTGGGCCTCCGGCGCTCTCACTGACCGAACGAAACGCAACAGTGCAAGCACTGTTACTTCACGTCGGTTTTCTGTGAGAGGGTGACACTACCCCGGGCGAGCCGACCTATTCATGCTGAAACCAGTAATAGCTTCAGCGTAGCTCTACCACCTACTACAGTTGTTCAGACATTACGATGACTCCGATCATGATCAGCTGGTGTTATAGCGGACATCGGAAATTTGGCGGAACGATGATCATGTCTTTAACGATATCTTAATAATGACCACTTCTAATCATAGTTGAGGTAATTGCCACAACATGATTTTTGATATTATTTACATTTAATATACGTTATAATGATCTTTTTTATATACTTTATAGGATAGCGTTTGACCACAATCACCATCATCATCTTCTTACCCTTATCCCACCTAAGTAGGGTTGGCACAACATATTTCCTTTTCCACTCTCTTCTGTCAGACGTCATCTCGGTATTTACACCTTTTATACACATATAATTTTTCATAGAATCTATCCATACCTTCTTTGGCCTTCTTCTACTCTTATATCCATCCATATTATGTTATTGTACCATTCATTTGGAATTGCCTCCTCTTGCAACATCTTATTAAAATCAATAAGTATACCATCTAACCCTAATGCTTTTCCGTTCTTCATACTATTCACAGCTTTTCTTACTTCTTCCTCGCTTAGCTTCTGAACAATGCCTAAATTTAACGGTACAGTTTCTAACTCTCTGATCCAGTCGTTTTCTTCATTCATCAATTGTAATTTATTTTTAAATCTAACACTAACAAATGATGTTGAGTAGTTAATACCTCTCCAGGCAAAACCTTGCAATCTTTCACTATTTTCATATTATTTTTTCGTAGTAGAAAGCAATCAATTTGGGTATTGTGATTGTATGTGATTAGGTGCTTGTCTCTTTTTTCGGAAAAAAGTATTAGCTAAGTGTTTACAATTAAATGATGATGTGGTCTAAGATGGTAGTCACGCTAAACCTAGAGGGAGGCTGGCTCTCAAATGCAGCTGCTGGAACGCACCAACAGGTGCTTGGCGGAAGGTTTTCGACTAGAGGGTGGTAGCTAACCAGGCGGACTTAGAAGCGGGTGTCGGAATAGTTTACTTTAGTGGTATTTAAAGTAATGTTGGCTCAATGGCGATGTGTTCGAACACCGTGTGGATCAACATACGTTCGAATCGCGGCTTGACCTCTAAATCAAGGAAAACATTGGGATAAAACCATGGTGCATGGAGTATGATGGTAGGGAATTTGAATGCTCGCCAGTCTGGCTATCCGAATAAGTAAACTATCTACCACAAATTACCTATAGATGGGCAATTGTACTTGAAAGTTTTAGTGACATCAGAAGAATAATTCTCTGTAATGTTTGGTCCTGAAAGCATGATAAATGATGATAATCATGCATTTCATTTTATTAATAATTCTACATATTATTCAGTCGATTCAAATTTTACGTTCAATTTAGAAAACTTTGTAAAAATCTTAATATCGTGAATAGCAGCACCAGGGTGACAATAATTTATAACGGAAATGTATTTAATGTGTTCCTAGTAAAGAGAAAACGAAACGGTGGGTGGGATGTGTTTAAACTCTATGAGTCGTGGTAACAGACCTCGTGATTTACCACCGTACCCTGAGGTAGTGATAATAATTGTTACTGATAAATAGGAATCTATATGTATAAATGAAGTGATATAAGTCTGTGATTGTACACGCAAAAGTACTGGATAGATATCGTTACATTTTTGATAGTTTCACTTTTAGACAGTGAACAGATTTATCACGATATCCTCGTCTAATATAAATTTATGAAAGATTTAAGAAACTAAAATAATTGTGAGAACTACAAGAGACTAAATAAATTTTACAAGCAAAGTATATTTTTGCTTACATATATTTTTAAGTTTTTTTTTTGCCTGTACATAAAATATATTACTAAGATAATATAGACTAGGTAAAACAAAGTCGCGGCTAACAACTAATATAAAATATACCATTCTCTGATTTCCAATTAACTTCGAACGGAATTAACCGTCGTATTCATAGTATTTGATATTTTTACAATACGAATAAAGATGTCGATTATGTTTTTATCAAAAACATAATCGGCTGCGTCTTGTAAATCGATTTAAAATTTTAATATGTAGCATGATTCCAACAATGCATTTGCGTATTGGACAGCATCATCGAAAAGTTATTCGGTCATAGAAATGGAACGGAATAATTAAACCACAGTTCATATCGGGAACTAACAAGCACCGCAAATTCAAAATTAACTGTTCCCAGTTCTCAAACGTTCGACTAACCTGTCATGTCTGTGGTAATTCATGCATTCGACAAGTTATAATTTATACTAAAGTTATGAAGCGTAGTACATCACAAATAATTTAATTGCATTTTGTTATCTGTTGGTAACTAACCTATATTGATACGTCAGCCCGTTGTTTACATTAATTTTATTTATAATAGTTACCAATTCGCCTTACAAGAGTTTAGGTCTTGGATATATTCTGAACATATTCCGTCGACACATTCTACTTGCCATCGCCTACATCTTCAAATGATTCCTAATGATCGTGACGCTACAACTAACTCGTATTAAATACGCGCGAATTCTATTCTCTATTTCTGTATTCTAATATATATGACAAATAATGTATATTATATTTAATTGGGACTGATTATTTTATTTTAATTTTTAAGTCCGTCTCAATTACGTCATTTTACAGTTGATGAATATAACACAACTAGTACCTACATATAGGTAATTCAAATTCGATACCCGTAGTCCTTCTAAAATTCTAAACTATGCAAAGGATTTTGATATAGTTATCACTAGTATAAGAGAATTTCTTCAAGAAGGTTTAAATGTATAATACGTGCATAGCATATTAATAGAAAAAACGATATAAATGAAATAGATGATCATATGTTTGGCTGTTTACACTGTAAATGCTGACTAAGCGTTATGTAAAACATCAAAATAATGTACTACGATATTGTATATCTTAGAAAGATCTACAGAAAAGTTCCCGATTATTTGTCTTTTCCCTAAAGGGCATTCCACATAAAAATAGATACTTTGTAATAACTTTTTCTAGGTGGTAGAGCTACGCTGAAACTATTACTGGTTCCAGAATTAATGGGTCGGCTCGCCCGGGGTAGTACCACCCTCTCACAGAAAGCCGACGTGAAGTAACAGTGCTTGCACTGTTGCGTTTCGTTCGGTCAGTGAGAGCGCCGGAGGCCCACATATATTAAAAGGCCGGCAACGCACTTGCGACTCCCCTGGTGTTGCTAGTGTCTATGGACGGCGGTGATCACTTACCATCAGGTGACCCACCTGTTCGTTTGCCCCCTATAATATAAAAAAAAAATCATAGTATGATTTGTCACGATATATTCCTTCACTGCAAATATTGATTGTAATATTTATACTCATGTGAAGTGGATCTCTGTACGGCGCAACTATCACCGAGCCTTGGTCGTTTCAATAGAGAATATATTAAAATTCAACGTGTAAAGTTCCTAAGCGCATTCTGCAGTTTACCGAGCAGTCGCCTCACCTCGGTTGCAAGGACTGGCTTATATTACGAACGCAATAAGCTCATTTATGTTACCGTACGTAAATCGAGCCCTTTTTGCATAGTTAACTAATTTAGAAGCGCTTCTCTTTGCCTGCCTTGTTATTATGAGCATGTATAGGCTTTTCACTTCACGGAAATTATGTAACGTTCAAATATAGAGCCTAAGAAAATGTTATATTCCACGTACACATTTAATATAAACCTTATGCCATTAAGTAGAATATTATAGAACGTTCAATAAAAAAACTTAAGTACAGTACAGAAGTACATTGAAATAATAACTACCACCATAAGGATCATAAATAAAGAAAAGTAGATAAGAAATAACTACTCTCATTTAAATGTAAACATTTAAAATGAGCCATTAAAAATATGTCTATTATGTATCTGTATGTATATATAAAAATGGATGACAAGAATATTCTATTACATTACAATTCAATTTACATAATTATTTGTATATGGAAAAAAATCTTGTCATCTCAGAGCTATCTCGGAGGTTATAAACCGATAAAATTACAGGAATACCTATAGAAATTAGTAGAATATAGTAAGAAACGTGTGGCGGCATATAACGATTTTACACCTTATAGTTAACAAGGCGCAATAAAGACAATGGCTTAACTCCAAATGCAATTTTAACATTTCAATGGTGCTCGTGACCTAGTTTGGTACAGTTTCCTACCGTCTGACTGGATTACTGGATGTTCCCGTAACGTGACAAGCCTAAGCTATATCACTATCGCAGGTAGTCCACCTGTATTATTGTGGTTCCTGTTAAGCCGAGCACAATCTTTTTTTTTGCTATGTTATTATTTTCCTTATAAGTATTATTCAGAATTCACAATAATAAATGAATTAATTAATATAGTTTGTAGAGAAAGTTGGCCGCAATTTTATAGTTACATACGGACGTTCTCCTGCCCTGGTAATAAAAAATATATACTTATGTCCATGAAACAGTTAAGGCGGCTTGATTTTTTCCGATTCTTTCAACAATTATCATTACATTTCAATCAATTTACAAAAAGAAAAACCTCGTCAAATTATATACTTAAACCTTCCCTGTAAATTACTCTATCTATTGGTGAAGAGCGCATTACGATCCGTTCAGTAGTTTTTGAATTTATTACGAACATCCAAACAGACAAGCAGACGCGGCGGACGACTTTGTTTTATAATATGCAGTGATAGTGACTTCCATTTCACTTAACGCGTTGCATGAGCATGTTGTTATAAAGTTACAAAGGTTAATCAGGCATGATTTAAGTGCAAGTAATAGACTTACGGTAGTTGGGCAAATATACAGATACTTAAACTTCAACACCGTTTAACTTATTTATAGCGAGAAAGAAAAGGTTTCGGAAATGCATTCTGCCCAGATTTCTGATAAGGTTACCAAAACTTGTAATCGACAACCTTTAAAACAAGAATAGAAGTCAGGCTACACGTATAGTAGAACGATATTTCTCATACAAATAATGTACTTACAGTATAGTTGCAAAAAAGTAGTTCGGTTAAAGTAATAAATAGAATCTTTATTTATAAGATACAATTCTTTTTATTCATGAAAGTTTGCACACCTAAGTATTTTACCATATAGTTAGTTTTTATGCTATTCATTTTGATCTCCACTTTGTAACATATATGACAAGAACCTATAATTCTTCTCCTGTCTGTCCTGTCTTGAGGTTGAGCTTGCCTTTCAGTAACAGTGGCATGTGGCCCGATCACCGCTTACAACCACAATATTGGTGTTGAAGTTGCTTAATTGGATGAAGTGGTGATGACATTCTGTTGTTATTGAATTTACGAACAAGGTCACGGGCATTTGTTTGTCATTTCTATATAGGTTTATAATATTATAAATAGATTTATAAGTTACTTTTCCTCCTCATGGAAATATTTATAAGCCTATTATTTTTCATTGTGTACAAAAATATGGTTATTCAGTCGATTCAAAGAGACCACGCCGGTCATAAATATTTATTGACTAATACAATAGGATTTATAAGTAATATTATTTCAAACATGACATTTAAGAAGTTATTTGTCTTTGGGATTTATAAAATGACTAGCGGCCCGCTCCGGCTTCGCACGGGTATAAAATATATAGGCTATGTCATTCACTGAAAAAATGATTAAAATCGATCCAGTAGTTTTAATTTATTCATTACTGCCCGTGGCCCGCACGCGTTAAATTTGGAGTAACCTCAAAACTAACAGTATTTCTCCACTATTTAATTTATGTTATTAAACATGTAAACCTTCCTCTTCAATCACTCTATCTATTAAAAAAAACCGCATCAAAATCCGTTGCGTAATTTTAAAGATTTAATCATACATAGGGATATAGGGATAGAGAAAGCGACTTCGTTTTATACTATGTAGTGATATACAATTGGTCTGTAAACAGTTATTTTATTACGCTAAAAAAAAAATAATCGTATGATGTTTTATATTATCACAGCGAAACACCCTTGTACGGTGGTAGTTACAAAATAGATGATAATGGAAAATACCGTAAGGAAGCTTAATCAAAACCAGAGATATGTTCTTCTCCGTACCGTGTGTGAGAAAAAAACATGGAATTGTGGATTTCTCGAAGTTTTAGAATCGTCAATACATGGTGATCATGCCTCTACCTTCCTCTGGGAAGAGGTAAGAGGTGACAAGAATGTAAGGTCCTTACACGTTTATTATGATCCCACGTTGTAAATAGCCGTTGTTAAGCAATGGCTTCTTGCTTAAATTAAAATAGTTCATGTGTATACAACAGTATTTTATACTTTAACCGATAGTCGACTTTCAACTCGAGTCGACATTAAAAATCGATGTTTCCTTTCTCCCACCAACTCACACATATTTTATTTATAACATCTCATATATTAAAATTATAAACGTGACAGTAAGTTTGTTTGTCTGTTTATATGTTATGTTTTCACGCCTTAAGCATTGAACCGGTCATAATGCAATTATTCATGTACACGGTCAGGGGTACAGGTAAGGGCATAAGGTTTTTTTTAATTTGGAAAACTAATACTGTTGCTGAGAGACAAGTCAAATTTGCATTAACACGAGCATAGGCGCGAACAAAAGCTAGTAACTCGATAAACCCATCGCTACTCAATTTTTCACCAAAACAAACTATCTGATTCTGTGTAGCAGAGAACAAATACATTAAATGTAAAACGAATATCTGCATTCTTAGTTCAAAACACACAATTCAGACATTTAATTTACAACATAATATAAGCTGCTGAATTTATTTTTATCAATGCCATGGACGTGTCGCTCGCTGTGAAGTCGCCGCATAAATCAAATTTCACCTTGCACACAGGTGCTAGGGATGCACTATTCTCGAAGTATAATGAGTTATAAATGTGCCTCTGAATCGATTTCAAAATTCACTACATTTATTTAATACAATCGATTTGATAAAAATCGTTTCAAAATATGTCATATTATGCAACAAATAAAACCTTTTTATTTCTGAACTGCCTAACGCATTGGTCTGATAGGCTATCACAGATTCACCGAACGATTAATAAATCAACTCAACAATGTCAATAAATGAAAGAAAACTAACTTTCTTATTAAATTATATCGTGCATTTAATCACTGTAAGTTAACTATACTCACTGTGGTGGGGTTTAACGCCATGTGCATAAAAGCACAGATGACAATGATGGCTCAGTGTTTAACGTGTTCGGACACGCCGTTGCTCAACGTAGGATTTGAATCCTTGCGAATGAGCCGGCGCTTTCGGTGAAGGAAAACATCGTGATGAAACCATAGCACGGTGGTAGGGCTTTTTTCTAAGTCTGCCTGGCTAGTTACCACAGTCGAGTTGAAAATTTGTCACCAAGCACCTGTTAGTGCTTTAAAGTTTAGGTGCTTAACATCTTATATTATGTCGTCATTTAACGTCATGTAAGATTGAGATCATAAGTCATTATAGTATTACTGTCACTATCGTAGGTGTTACGCCTAGTGTATGATGGTCGCGATCTACTCAGAGGTAGTCATCGTACCCTATCAACCGGCTCGCGTAGCCTATCACTTTTAAACGCAACATTAATGCAAACAAGAGTGCACTTCACTTATTAGTGATCGGTCACCGCTGTCTATAACCGCTATAATCGCTTGTAACATCAAAAACATGACATGTGTATCGCCGGATCGATAAAAAACTACTGATTCAAAATCAAAAATCAAAATCAGTTAAGGCCCTGAGAAGGCGCTTATGAACGTCAAAGTTACCACCGGTTCGGAAAACGACCCAGTCATCGAGAAGAACCGGCAAGAAACTCGATCTGGTTTATCTTTTCATTAACATATTATAACTCACATTTTTAAAACATAGTTATAAATAATTACATTCGGTTTTGGTGGATGCACAGAGAGGGCGTCATTTCCAGACGTCACCGTCGTTCACATATTGATCCACTCTGTAATAGCCTTTAGATATTAAAACCTGCTTGACATGATTTACTTAACAAATTAATATATTATCGAATATAATCTGGTAACTTTGATTCGTTTCGATTTAAATATCACGTTTCAATTAATCCTCTCTAATCCACTTGAATTGATATCTTCAGAAATAATAATCGTATTGTCCTTCCCTAGCATGCACTGATATTGTGGTCGCTACACTACAGTCTGATATGAATGCCCTCGAAAGATTATGTATATAGAAACCTGACTTCGGAATCTCGTAATGTTACATGAACGCCCCTACTTTGAAAACTCAGACAGTAAGTTCTAGAAATATTTATATATAGCTGAAATGGTAAACGAGTTTACTATATTCTCTTTTATATGCGAAGATTTAATTGAATCTAAAACACAAGAGACAAGTTTTCGGTTTAAAAAAAATTATTTCTCAAAAGAACATAGTTCACTTAATGTAGAATTACATTAGATTATTAATTATAATTAAACAATCTTTAGCATAATCCAGTGATCGATTACAAATTACAATGTTAACAATTGTTACAATGATAATAAAGAAAAGACAAAAAAAAAATACCTTATATACATTTTTAGTTTTACTTTAGATAGATTTACGGATTCAGTTTCTCTCAGGTCCTTCGGTAATTCATTAAACAGTTTTCATTTGCATTTATGAAATAATGATAAATGCACGCTTCTTCTTACGTTGATTTCTATACCAAAATTAATAACAAAACACAATCTATGTAACTCAAGGAGAAAGTAGTTATTTATAAGTAAAGTTATTAATTGTAAAATAGTTTTACATTAGAGATTATTGCCTATAAACTAGAAATGTTTACCCATTTTTAATAATATTGTGGCGGATAGGTGGTTATTCCGATACAGCTCATATATGGAACGCGCGACACACATACGCGCAGTGCGCTCGTTTGCGGATCGCAGTTACGAGACGGGTTCATAACTAATACGGATAAACTCATAGAATTACGAACAATAGAGTTCAACAGAAGCAGTCCGATAGAAATGTTTTAGAGAGCGGGTCGAGAAATGTGATACGCGACAATTCTGCAAATAATCTGTAACAAGTTACAAATAACGAATATATAGCCAACAAATTTACGAGCAACGTGTCTACTAAGAACGGCTCTGCCAGCTTCGAGTCTTCGAGTCACCAAGCCACAAGTCATTAGACTACAAATGATGATTTGCATCATACAGACACTGTATGGCTACAAGATAACGAATTTGTAATATTGTGAATAAAGCTGTCGTACAAACACCTCATTTTATTTGCAGTCATAGTACATAATATACTAGTATTATATATTTAAGTGATCAAGAAATTATCAAAGCGTTAGTTCAATCCTGGGTCCCCACCAACATCGACCTCTATACAAAGACAGAACGACTCCTAAATTATGTATTTAAAGCGATAGCAGAAATGCCCAATTCAAAATATGCAGCTGTCATAAGAAAAATTAAATATACGAATGTCTGATTACATTTAGTTCTTAATATAAATGTGCTTTCTCTGCATATTTACTCATTAAAAAAATTTATGATCGCGTATATAGAAATAGCAATGAATATTTCTTTGTCAAGGCTTAATTACGACTAGTATATGACTTGAAATACTAACTTTGCTTATACTTTGCTATTTATTGTCGCTTTACTCTTGTGAAATATGTAATTAAGGAGAAAGACATGATGAAGCAGGATTAGTTAAAAAAAACTAAAGAGTAACGTTAAAAATAATGAGAATCGAGAACTCGAAGTAAACGAATGAACTACTGCAATAACTCGAAGTCTAGGGAGAGCATTTTCACTGAGATTACACACTGAATTCCCGAGGGACTTGAAACGCATTTTCGATTTGGATTTGCGAGTGACATTTATTAAAATATATATATTTGTAATATATTTTGTAGGCTTCGCGTTTAACCACAATATAGTCAGGTGTTATAATATCATGCACCTTAAGATTTTAATACGCTAAGTCTGTACTTGTTACCTACAAGTAGTATATATAGTATAGTAACTATAAGTATTTTGGTAACAAATCATTAGCTCGAGTTAGTTCAGATGAGATTTAGAAAATGCCCTATCGTCACACATATAATTATATCAGGATGTTACCATTTATAGAAATCTTAAACTCATCGTGGGATTCGAACATACATCAAGCGCACTTTAAACTCATTCAAATACAATAATACCTTTGAGGAATAATTTTTAAAACGTTTTAAACTTTTTCAATTAAACTGTTAGAACAGCTGTACTGTATTATTATTACAAGGTATTAAAGCCACGACCTGTGTTCAAGCTTCTATGTTTACTTATCGCCTACATAAACATCACAGAACTAATTCTGACATAGCTTCCCTCATAACTACTCCTGTTTTAAGTTTGAAAGTTGAATGAGTGGATATTACGTTTCCTCCCTCGTTGAGATATAACGTCATATATAACATGATATGCGTACTAGAAGTTTATCTAATTTAAAACTACACGATTAACTTAATAAACAATGTAATGGTATCATAAATTAAAACTAATAATCGAATGTACCATCTTTTAAAAGGAATCAAAAAGTAGAGAATAATTTCCCTTCACCTTATAAATTTTAAACTACCATATAGATTAATTACTGAAGTACTAGTATTAAAAATAAATGCTATAGTGTTTTTTTTTTACAATGTGTGAATTAAAAAAGTAGCAAATAATAGATGTATTCATTAGTTTGACCACCAATTTTATGGCACTATATACAGTACTATCGCCGTTGTTATACTATGCTATAACACACATATGCTTTTTCCATTGATAGCAATTCTGTATACTTTTTATTGTTATGTATCATTACATTCAGTCAACGTTTTTTTAATTTTATTTTCAATTACATTAGTGTTCAAATTTCACAATCGCAAATTATCAAAAAAATCTGCAAGTTTTTAGTTGTTTATACTTTTTTGTTTGTTTTAAAAAGTGGTTATTAATGATACTTGTTAGGCTTATACTATTTTTATACGTTTGGATAAAATGACGAGAGTTAATTTTTTCGACGCGCGTACGCACCGACACCAAAAAACGACACCATGAAGTTGGTTAGTAATTGTCTGTCATGAAGTTGGTTAGTAATTGTCTGTCAAGTCTCCGTGAGAACTTATAAGTATATTCGAGCTAGTTGGTCACATACATATGAATCTACAGCACGTGTTTTATATCAGTTGAGATTAAATCATATATTCATACATATGTATGAATGTGTATGTGTGTGTGATTTTAAATGTTATATGGTGGTAAATGATAATTTATTATGAGTATTCGTGATAAAAGTGTTTTTTATCTTTTTATATGGGTTTATAGATTTGAGGTTAATTATCGGTTTGCTTTCTTTTTATATGTTAATATTATGAATTATTAATTTACATTATTGTTAGATAAATTGTTTATTCTACTTCTTTTTGGTATCTTATTTGATTCTGTATACAGATATATAGAACATAAATTTTAAAGCATTAATTTTCTTTTTGTTAAGCCTAAGAAGTATAACATTTTACATGCGTATATAAGTTTATAATTATTTACAAATTATTGCCGTAAAATAACTATTCGCTAGTTAAGTACAGTTACAGCCAAACAAACATTATTCAATTACCAATACCAACCGATATCAATTGCAAATAACTACGAGACTAGTTTAGTCCCGATGTCATCGGGTTAGTGTAAGCACCTTCCTGTGTTTGTTGCGATTTAGCGTTGTGTAAATTTATAAATTAGTATATCGTTAGAACGCGTTTAATTTGGATGCTGATTTACGTGTCAACGTACAAATCTATAGTACTACTAATGCTCTAAGTGAAACAATATTGATGAAATTCGTCATAGTATGTATAAATATCGGTATTAAATTGACATTTTCCACAAGATTAACGATGTTATTTCATATGAGTCGCAAAATATGCGCGTAATTAGTAAACGCCAATCAGATGAAAGCTCGCGCACTACAATGGAATTTAAAAATCCTAAAAAGTCCAGTACCGAGCAAATGTTAGGCGTAGTGCTTGCGTAGCATTGAATTAAATCAACAAAACGGCGTAAATAAAATAACGTGGGTGAACTCTTGTTATGATTTTATCCTAACATTTTCACGGTAAATCTATATCACCGATTTCGTTTCTATCTGGTTCCCTTTTTATTCCTTTTTAAAATTGTGCATGCAAATTCGTAATAAATTTCAGGTTTATTTTACTTCTTAATTATTCAACTATGTCTGAAATAGAAAATATATACTTGTTTACATAAAAGAATGTTACTTCATAAGACATAAATAGAAAACTTCGATTTTGTTCTTATTTTATGCGCAGTTTGCGTAATCGATATTTTTTTTCCGTACTCATAGTTCATATTTGTTTACTTCATTACACTTTATTTTCATCTTCATTACTAAGTCACAGTAACTAAATTTTATATGGACGAAGTCGCTGGTGGCATCTTGTTTAAAATAAAATAGCCTATGTTAGTTCCTATACCTTCAATTATCTGCCAGTGAAAGTCCTGTAAAAATTGGTATAATCGCTTCGCATATTCCACACGGATGAAGTCGCAAATAATAACTAGTAAAAAATAAAATAATTCAAGCTAGTACTTCTTATTACTTTACTTATCTACCAGAGGAGGCCTATAGAAATTGGTCCAATTGTTTTGGATATTCCATACGAATGAAGTCGCGAGTAATAGCTGGTCAAAAATAAAATAACACAAGCTAGATCTTATTACTTTAGTTATATGAGAGTGAAAAATCTGTTAAAATTGGTCCAATCGTTTTGGAGATTCCACATTGGCCAAAGTCGCGGGTAACAGTTAATTTAAAATAAAATATCCTAAGTTCTTCCTTATAATATGAGTTGTGTGTCTGTAAAAAATCAGTGAAAATCCGCTTACCTATTATGAAAATTGCATTGTCTGGCAAGTTGCAAGTAATGAATAGCTTAAAATAAAATAACTTTGGGTAACTCCTTATAATGTTAGTTATATACCAGTAAATGTTCTGTGGAGATTGACCCAACTGTTTCTGAGGATTGACTGTATATGAAGACGGCGGGTAACAGCTAGTCTAAAATAAAATAACCTATGTTACTTCTTATATAATCAGCTATGTGTTTGTCAAAGTTGCGTGAAAATCGATCCAAACATTTTAGATACATTTACTGCGATCGAAGTTGCGAGTAACAGCTAGTCTAAAATAAATAGTTTAAGTTATTTCTTGTTTGGTCAGCTATTTCTCAGTAAAAGTCCCATGAAGCTCGATCTAACCATTTTGAAGATTTCAAAGCAGACGAAGCCGCGGGCAACAGGCTAGTCTAAAATAAAATAGCCTAGGTTACTTCTTATAAGGTCGACGATTTGCCAGTGAAAATCTCGTAAAAATTAGTTCTGCCGTTTCGAATATTCAATTGCGTGGATAGTCGCGGGTAACAGCAGTTTAAAATAACATAGCCTATATCACTTCCTGTAATTGTAGCTATCGGCCTGTGAAATTCCCGTCAAAATCGGTCCAGCGACAGCAAGCAATCAGACCGACAAAAATTTTACAACATTGTACTTTTATTATAAGTAGCGTATACGTAGTAGCGTAATATATTGTCATACCCTTTGACTAAAAAGTTATTATTTTGACACTACATACAAGACACTCAATTTTTATTATATGTATACATTTACTCCACAGCAAAGAGTTTTTAACTTTTTAAGCCTTATTTTGCAACGAGTGGCACTAATGCACATCACGTATATAATTCAAGTATTGCATATACGTCTTAAAATGTTATATAATTACTATTCTTACTTACTAGAACAAACAACGTATCTCTGTCTGTGTTTTAATGTGTCTTTTTTTTTAATTTGAAAACCAATGAACCGATTTTTTTTTTGATAACAGACGTATTATTCTCTGACAATGTTTGAATACTTTTATATGCATTATATTACATTGGGTAATCTGTATAAACGCAAAATAAGTGCTATTACGTTAACTATTAATTATTATTAACTATTGCTTTAAGAACTAAATTATAATCGGTATGATACAACAGGTTTTTAGAATGGAAGTTATTAAAAAGGACGAGCGCTACCGTAAAATTTACTTTTCTGCTGAAATCACAGTGACTGCGACAGTGAGTTACGTGACAAAACAAAATAGAAATGTTTTTTTTTTTTTTTATGTTATAGGGGCAAACGAACAGGTGGGCCACCTGATGGTAAGTGATCACCGCCGTCCATAGACACTAGCAACATCAGGGGAGTCGCAAGTGCGTTGCCGGCCTTTTTTATGTCAAACGCAACTTGCAATAGTGCAATATTAATAATAAAATTAAATGATTTTACACGTGAATCGATTATAACCGTAATCGAAATGATTTTTATAATGTACCTAATATCTATTGACTCCGTGTTTTCAGTCTTCAATGATTTTTTTTTTTTTTAAATAACCCGACTTCGTATCGTATAATACTTAGCGGTGTCTCCATAAAATCGACTTCAACGAGTATAATTTCTGTGATCTATATTAAAAATTACACCTTAATCGGATATAACAAACATTTTATAATACGATGGAACCGTTTATTTAAGTAGTATATAATATAATAGTAATATATTACTTTTAATTAGAAAAAAAAAAATAAATACACGACAATAAAAAGTTTTGCTCGTTGAATGGCTAAAAATCAGTGGATTCTAACCTCGGTATATACGAAATCCAATTGTCTTTTTCAGATTCGAATATACATATTTACTTAGTTCATTTAATCAGTAGCACTATTGGCATTCGGTGAAGCAAAATATATGATGAAGAAACCTGAACTACTAAGAAATGTCCTCGAAAAAGTTGTATTTGTTGAGAAAGTACTTAGTTACCAATTTCACAAGGCTTTTATAGTCAGTGTGGTGGCTAAATCCGTTCGATCTATATGAAAAAAAAAATCAAATTTATTTAATATTGTTTGCCAATATTATTTATTAATATTTTTTATGATATTTTTATGAACCTTCAAGGAAAATTCCTAATAAAGCAAGGTTCTCTTCTCATCAAGTACGGCCAGAACGGAGGGTGCAGAGGTGGTCGGGGTGCGGCGGGGGTGACGTTGGTGAGGACCAGAGGGTACTGCTCACTATCTCACTGCAAAGCTTCGCGGCCGCACGCCCCGACGCCTAGCACAGTTCTCGCGAACGTACGCGGCAACGCGTAATGTAATTTCTGCCCAACAGTAAAGTAAAGGCTTCAAACTGTTTTCAACTTTTTCAAAAGTTGTGAAAAGAGTCACGGGGGCCGCGTCCGAAGCCCTGGATGGGACCCCCGGTGAGTATATTTTTTTTTTCTTCGTGTGTATTAAATGTGTCGGCACTTGTCGTCGAAGCCTAAAACCGGAGGGCGCGTAAAAGTTTGAGCGAGGCGCGGTATGTAGCGGCCGCGGCGTCGCAACAGGTAGGGCGATATCGAGCGGGAGATACGCTCACTTACTTTTCGCTTAAGCGATTGTAATCCCAGATCCATACTACGCCCGCCATTTTATTTCGGCACTGTCGTTGCTCGTTGCCGCAAGGTTTTTGTGCTCCTCCTTAATTATCACTTCTCCGCGCGGATCATTACGGATTACTTTTCAACTACAGCTTGTATTGAATTCAGTGCGTAGTGTCGATTAAGTGAGCCCTAGAGTTATTTAAATTTTTCGAACGTGATAAGTTTAAAGAGTGATTTTTTTTTTTAATAATGAATTAAAGTGAATTATTTAATATTAAATTGTAAATTAAAAACCTAAAAATACTCGTGAATATCTAAGGTAAGGACCGAAAAATAGTTAAAGTTAAAACGTAATTATTTTTGCATAAACGAGGCGTTAAACATTTTATTACATTATCTGATATTTTTTTCATAAATAATCGCGTAAATTAATTAATATAGTAAATTTATCGTTTTAATGCCTTTTTTTCTGACGTTATTAAAATATGTCATAATTTATTTACACCAATTTTTGCTCATTTAAAAAATTATAAATTGGGTACAAAAAATTAGCAAAATTGTGTATTGTATTTTTTTTATAAGAATCGGACTCGGAAACCGTTTGATTTGTATTGTTGATTATTATTACATGTACGTAGTATATTGATTATTTTATTATAAACACTCAGCAGATACACTCGACGGAAATCTGTTACTGTCCTTTGTCTTTTCAGTACATACTGTTACCATAAAACCTATATATCTATTATATATGAAAATATCTGTCGCATTACAAAGATTATAAATAATTAATTGTATTATAAATATTGTTAAATTAAATATTCAAGTGGAAATAAAATAAATTTCACAAAGTTCTATATATATAAAAAAAATATAAAAATTAAAATTATAATTTAACTTATGTTACAAAATTTATAAATTATATAAATTTATATATATATTTTATAAAATTTTAATAGCTATTTAACCATTTATTACCAATGGTATTGATTTATTTAGAATAATAAAAAAAACTACGGCGTTTCGAGAGATTTATATTAAAACAAATAAAACAACCTTATGAAGTAACCAAAATGACATTGTCGAAGACTATATAAATGAATTTAAACGTCGTTATGTGCGTGTATATTTTACATGCGTATCACAGATAATTTTGGTATATTTGACTCAAAACTGCTATAACATAATTTTATAAACGACTAAAAATACGATATAAAAATGTAACGACTTGAAATGTTATTTCGTACTTACGAAACACTAAACGACGGGCGGGACCGTTCGTAAAAACCGATAAATGAACATATTTAAAGAAAGAAAATGTTCAATTTTTGATATGACCTTAATCTAAATTAAACATTGGAAGATGATGATCAAAACGTAATTTTGTTTTTTTTTTTTCAATTCTAACGATCTCCTTCGTTATTTTTGTGAAAAAAAAAACGTCGCGACGTGGTCCGAATCATAGCTATTTTATAGATTAATTAGGGTGGCCCAAAAAAAAACGACTGCATATATTTTTTGAGTCACTTACGAATATATATTAGTTTATCATGCTTATAAGAGCTATGACCAAAGTACAGCTCATAAAAAAATTAAGAGAGCACTCAAAATTTTTGAAAATTTCAGAAATCGTCGAAAATTGTTTTTTTTTTCTCTCGTGATAACACTATTTTCACCATTAAACTGATTAAGGTCCTGAAATTTTCCGTTCTCGATATTTTCATATCAAAGGGTCGCTCAAGATTTTTTTAGACCTTTTCGGGCAACTTCTTATTAACGACCTTTTTTGTGTTTTAAGTTGACATACTAGAGAATAGAAATATGTTTTATTTGCATCTCTCTAAGCTTATCTCTAATCTTCAGTATGCCTGTATACTTGGAAACTTAAAAAAATCTTGAGCGACCTTTAAATATTATAACATCGACTTGAAAATTACAGGATTCTAACTATTTCAATGGTAGAAAATAGCGAAAAAAAAATCGGTTTTCGACGATTTTAGAAATTAACAAAAAAAAATGTTTTTCTGCTGCACTTTGGAGTGTGCTCTTAAAACATGATAAACTAAGATATTTTCGTAAGAGACTCAAATGAAAAAAAATTTTTTTTTTGGCCACCCTCATGTTGATATATAAGAAAAGCCAGCTGCTCGACCCGACTTTGCACGGGTATAATAACAAAGGAAATGAGGCCAAATCTTTAGAGCACGAGGAAGTAACTAAATTAAATGAGAACTTTTGTTAATCTCCGTACTGTCTACTGTCTCACCCACTTTTTTATATGAAGAATTTTACCTAAAATTGTTAACTTTTCCGTACGATTTTTCAAACGTTTTCTTTAATATACACTTTGTCCTGACAATTAAAAATATACAAAAAACAATAATTAGCAAATAGATGCAGCCGTTCTGAATTGATGCGCATACATACATTCGGCCATTTTTTATAGATTCTTAAAGGCTATTCTATACCCTTCTGAGTTGCGACCATCATGTATATGGTGATAGCCTGACTACAGTGACTCTTTTTTAGTCTTTTGGCGTTTCGGGATCACTTGGTGTATATTCAATAATCAACTGGGGTAGTAGGATCTATAGACAACCGGCATCCGATCATTATGTACATGGTGTTAAATAGGTCACAGTGACTCATTTTTTGTCCGTCACGCTTTGGAATCAGCTGGTATATATTCAATATTCAATGGCGTGGCAGTATCTATACCCTATTGAGTTGCGATCATCATGTACATGGCGACAGACCGATCACAGTGACTCTTTTTTAATCTATCGTGCATTACTATCATTTAGTCTATACTGAGTAATAAACTGAGGTGGTAGAATCTATACCCAATTGGGTTGCGACCATCATGCACATGACGATAGACCGGTCACAGTGAGTCTTTGTTAGTCTGTCGTACTTTGAGATCAGTTGATATATATTGAGTAATTAACCGGGGTAGTAACATAAATACCCGACTGGTTTACGACCATCTTATACATGGTGATAAATCGATCCTAGTGACTCTTTTATAGTGTGTCGCCCTTCGGAGTCTGTTGATACATATTCAACAATCAACCGGGATCTTAGGATCTGTACCCAACTAGGTTGCAACCATCATGTAAATGGTGATAGACGGGTCACAGTGACTCTCTTTTAGTTTTTCACGCTACAGGATCAGTTGGTATATATTTGATAAATAGGCGAGGGGGTAGGATGTGCACCTTACTGGCTTGCCACCTTCAAGTGGTTATATATTAATAGAACGGTCAAAGTGATTATTTTTTAGGTCCGATACGCTATAATATAATAATAACAAAATCAAACAACTATAGACTTTTAATAACTGAATTATAGTCGTCAATCGTTTGATTACGTCATTATTTAAATATGCGTGGTACGTCAATTCCTAATATCTATTAAAATATTTTCCGAAGAAACCATAGAGCTCCTATTTAATATAATTAGATAAAACCAGACACGTACCTACTTCTAAATTAATTTTGGGCTTCGTTTTTTCATTTTTTGTTGTGAGTTGCAATTTTTTATATTTAAGGTGGAATGGAAACCGTTTTTCCGAATTTTATATGATTTGAGAAACCACAAAAGAGAGAAACTAATTAATGGTAACTGTTTTACAGTGAAATTTTTTCTTTTGTCTTCCTTTACTCGAGTGAACTAACAGATAAAGAATTATTATGAGAAAAAATTTTTTTGGGGTAGTTATTGTGAATAAGCTAAAATTTTTAATACAGTTCATTTGATGTCAACATTTGTATCACATGAAAGTATAATTCGGATTACGACTGGATTTTTTTCAGACGATAGCAAGCAATTGTTTAATTTACAAATTACAACTAATTTATCTCATAACAAATAATGCAGCAATGTAGATAAATTAATTAGTTGTAGGCTGATGTTTCATACAAATCGTATGTATGCTTTGATTATTATACATTTGTTATAATTAACATTTGGTCCTTTTATCCAAGTTTAACTGTTTGAAACATTTAACAGCTATCCTAAAGAATAGGCTAAATGCCATCGTAGACATTTTTGTAGATCTATAAGAGAGGAATATTTTAGTATGCATTGTTTTATTATATCTCAAAGGGATTATTAGGCAGCGTTTCCGACGAAAGCTCCCAGGCGGCTTGACTTCTTCCAATTCTTTCAACAATTATCAATATATTTCAACCAATTTACAAAAAACCCTAGACAAATTATATACCTAAACTTTCCCCGTGAGTTACTCTATCTATTGTTGAAGATCGCGTTACAAATCATTCAGTAGTTTTTAAGTTTATTGCGAACATCCAGACAGACGCAGCGGGCGGCTTTGTTTTATAATATGTAGTAATATATATAGAAGATATAAATTATATAAAATTATATTTACTCTAATTTTGACGGACCAAGTGAGCTAAATGAATCTTTACAGAAATGAAAATATAATAAGTATAGTAAAGAGTATTTTTAAACTATAATAAATTATAGATGATAAGCAAATAAGAAAACCCTGTACGACACCTTTCGCCCGGTATATATAAAAACAATTTATTTTTAAACGTGACTTGACAGCAATTTGTTGGCGACAAAGCTGTTCCCGGCGTCAGGAGTTCCAAACCCTATTACCGTCGTTCAACAAGTTGTATCGTGAACGCCACTATATTATGCCACTTTACTGCTTCATTTATTTCAAAACCTGAAACATATCGTTATCAGTAAGAGAATTGCAGTGCATACCAATGAATAAGAAACGTACATATTAGTTTTTCTTTTCAGTAAATTTTTGACTTATAAAAATATATAAACTTTTAAATTTGACTGAATTAAACCTTTTCGGTCATTAAAATATTATAAATGGCATCAATCATCTCTCTGTATATCTGTTTGTTATTGTACGGATAGCTAGAAAAGTAATAAACCGTAAATACACGAGTTTTCTTTAAATCATATTTGTATTACCTAGCCAGATGTCAGTATATGATTTATTAGGTTAGGTTAAATACAATGTATAAAGTTAAAAGTAATTAGTATTATTACACAGAATAGCTACAAAATCATGAAAAATTACCTATACAATGTTTAAAAGCTTTATTAAGAAGATAAAAGCAATAATTTTATACTTCACACGAGCCGAGTTCTGAGCACTGTTAATAATCGTGTATAAATAAAAAACTACCTGCGTTTTTCCTCTTTTATGCGGTCGTGCATCGTTCATTCGACTTAGTTGAAACTTTATAAGGTTACCTCAGACACGTTGTTAATATTTTAATTATGTACCATTAATTTATAATATGTAATGCGCGAACAATTGCAACAACATTTAGAGAAAATAAAATTCAGGCCATTTTTAATTCATATACTGATACCTAAATACTAGATTCGTGTGAATAAAGTCGCAGACACCTACTAATTAATTATGAAATAATCTGAATTGTATTCGATTTTACCAGTATTATATTAATTTTTACGTGACGCTGAGTCATGACCCGGTCGAAGAAAGTAACATGCTAAGAAGTTATGAAATGAGAAAAGTTTTTGGAGAGATATCGATCTAGTATGTTGTAGTATGTATTAGTTCTGAAACTTGCGTTATTGGCCCCGTTTATGTACTACTAACTGTTGCCTCGCAGCTCCACTATGCGTTTTTTATAATTATAAATTACTTCTTATAAGAAAAACGGTTAAAATATTTTGGAGATAGTACTGCAAACGAGGTAATGGAATAAATGTTAGTCCAAAATAAAAAAGCTTTAATTACTTTTTATAACGTTACCTATCTGCCAGTGAAAGTCCCATGATAATAGGTCCAATCGTTTTAGAGATAGTACTGCAGACGAAGCCACGGATAACAGCTAGTCTAAAATAAGTAGCCTTTGTCATCCGCTGTAATTTTAACTATCCGCCAGTGAAATTTCTCTCAAAATCGGTCCAGCCGTTTCGGAGATTACTTGGAACAAACAGACAGACAGGCAGACAAAAATTTTATAAATTATATCTTTGTTAACAGTATCATGTATACGTTCATATCCAATCAGTGAAAAGTCGTTATTTTGATATTACATACAGACATTTCATTTTATTATATGTATAGATTGGTTACATTTTGTATAATACATTTCATATATTCTGTACAAGTGAAATGGATTATTAACAATCGGCAGACGTATTTCAAGTCACAAAGATGTTTAAATATTACGAAAAAAAAAACGTATTTAAGTACATACGTGTAAGTACTTAATATTACAAAAAGTATAATTAAAATGCCTGAACACACCGATGTGTACTCGTCGACAGCAATTAAGTTATAGCGTCGTTATTATTCGGGTGATTTTTGGGATGCACCGTAGCATAATGTTTTCCCAAAAGTTTAAGGCAATTTTAACACTTTAAACTCATGTACTTCACTGGGACAATTGTCATCAATTGCAATTACAACTGTGCCTAAAACTTTATCGTGGTTCCGTTGGTTTAGCTTTAAATTTTTTATAATATTGTGAGATTTCTTTGGACGGTACTGTTTCCTCGAACGGCAGTATTCAGTATCACCGCAAATATTAAAGTACACGCTAACGTGTAGGCTTTTTAATTATTCAGATGCCGACTTTGCCTGTAACTGTTGTGAGTGACAATTATTATTTATTTCGAGTTGACATTTTATAATATTTTGACAATATATTTAAATACGTTTTTTTTTACATTTTATAGCCTATTAAGAAAAGTTTATAACGTAGGAAATTGTTGATTACAAAACATACTAATTGTGAATTTAATTTTAGTATAGATAGGACATATCGCGGTCAGGGTGTCGGGGGCAGTAGTGGGGGTTTAGAGTCCTGTCAAAGTCGAGCATTGCCGAGAAAGATCGAACTGTAAATGTCTATGTCAACGAAATACCATGCGGTCGGTCCAGTCGCACGGTCTGTTCCCTACGCAACAGCTGTACTTTACATGTAATTTGTTAAAACTTACCTGCATTTATAGTCTTTTAAAATGTAAAAATATAAATACTAATGGACCTACTGGTTTTTTCTAGTTATTCCTATATTGACAATAAAAACATATACGAAATGTAATTTTCTCTACATCATATTAGGGACTTCAAATACATTGCTATATTTAAGCGTATGTCGATTTTCCGATTGTAACAATGTTTTTTTTATCTAATACTACCTAATTTTGAATACTTAATTTTCTTCTGAATACATATTTATTTTGTAGTTTTTTATTATTATTATTTAATATCCTAGAAGTAAAACTGTGATTATACAGAGTTTTTGCCATCTCTATGACTCAACGTTAGTATCTAGTAAGCACAAAACGAATATATATATATATAGGCAATATCATATTATTGTTAGTGTTAACTATCTTTAATAATTTAATCGGTCGTTATCTATCTGTAAATTCTATCTGGGATCGCGATGTTTTACTTTCGCCGTACCATAAATCGGTGGAACAATCTCCCTGTCAGTGTGTTCGTTCCTTAGTATGGCATGGGTCTTTCAAGCGTATTGCGAAAAGGCATTTTGGTTGACCGTTGGTCAACGCTATTTTTTATTTGTACTGTGCTTACCATCAGGCATAGGCTACAATAAAATATTAATGAAATCGATATGGATAATTATATGTCAGGACATAGGTCCATTACTTTGAATGCCAATTAATTTTTTAACATATATATTTATTTTGTACTTTTGTTTGCCACTGAGCTACTCCTAAACAGCTTGACAGTTTTTTATGACATTGTTATGTTTGCTTGGTTCCCTGGATGATTTAGATCAGCATTTCCAAATGTATGTGTCGCGGCCCACTGTGCCACACACCCACGTAGGTACTGTAATAGCTGTTTTGCACAGGACATTTTTATTCAACAACTGTTTGCGACGTATTATTTTATTGTATGAAAAAAATTAATATATTCTTTGATTCCTGAAAGTATTAACGATAACTTGTGTACAAAAATTAAAGAAAATGGGTTAATTTAATGTTTTTATTGTTTTTTTTTTTTTTGCTTTTGAAATGTATTCTTGTTTTTATACTGTAATAATTTTGGAATAAATTATACTCCTCGTGTAGGAAACTTCGTTGAAAACTATCTTGCAAGACACCCGTTCTATATACATTAATTATTTTTTACTAATTTTTTTTACCTTTTCATATTTACAACTGATAAGAGTTTTATTGATAATTCTTCTACTACTTATATCAATTTCAGAATGGCATATACTTCTTATCAAATTCATTTAAAATCTAATAATATATTTAATTTGTTTACTTGAAGATTATTAAAAATATTTTTGATTGTTTATAATAAAATTTATCGAATTCAGAATTACGTGTACCTCTCGTGTATAAAATTACACCAAAATCAGTTATATTAAAATCGATTGCGAATGAAATACGATTGTAATTTGTTAGTAACATTTTTTCCCTATCGATTTCTCATGACATAGGTATTCTTTCCGTATACAAAATTTCATTGAAAATTAGTGAAAAAAGAACACTGAATAAAACTTTTCACAATTTTGGTATTCTATACCAGATGACGAATGGTATGAATTTCTCGTATGCAACATTTATGTCAAACAGTTTATGACTACTTGACAGAAAGCGAAAAGTCTTTTAAGCGTTACATTCGTGATCAGTTGTGTTTATAAGCGAAATATGCCATAATATTTTCAAAAATAAAAGCTATACAGACTGAACTATAGATTTATCAACGTCGGTAATCTAATGCTCAAAAGATATTAGATTTAGAAACCTCTAAAGTTTCTGTCTATTCCGTTCACTATACACTGGCTGGTATACAAGAAGGGCGCACAATGTGATACTAATATTACCACCAGTCTGTATAAGATTAATCTGTAGCGTCGTCCTTCATCGTTGTATTTTCTCGGCTACTTTAATCGCGATTGTTACTTCAAAGACGTCGAAAAGTTTATGATTATAAAACAAGATGGTGAAGGCGCCTTATTATTTAGCAAAATATACTACCAAGTTTTTTTTATTTTTTTGTGATAACGTTATTATTTTTTGTGATAAAGTTATTATTTTTTGTGATAAAGTTATTATTCTGAATAGTATACTAATACTAGCTTCTATATGGGCCACTATTAAACAAAGCGCTTTGTTAAGGACACGGCGTTGCGACGTCGGAGCACGATGTTTTCCTTTTTTACTATGGAATTAATCGATTACTTTTAACGCATTCAGAGATGTTTGTTCCCTTGGCAGCCGATAGTATTATAATTCTGGTTGTATTTATTTTTGAGATTGAGCTTTGATGAGCTATTATCTGCAGACTCTTCTAGGTTTCATATATGTGGGCAATAGGCAGCAATAGGTGGCCATCGAAACATTTAATTTACAGATAACAATTGAATGGAAATTATTTAACTTATCAATTAACTGTGACTACAACAACGCGTTTATTAGGCAGTAAATATTTTCATTTGTATTTTATTATTTAAATAAGCATTATATATTAGTAATAATTATACACTTTGAATTTTGAATCGAAATATACTGCTAATGTGAATTAATAACCATTGGCTTTTATGACAGACTTTAAAGAAAAAAGGTTACTTATGTAAACAAAACTACTTATTTATTAATATGGATTCGTATACATTATAAAAACTCATAAAGGAAACAAATAGCATTGTTTTACTAAACAATTGAAGATTGGAATAAATTGTTTTTTTTTTTTATATTACAGGTGACAAACGACCAACTGCGACAACTGAAGGTAAGTGATCACCGCCGTCCATAGACACTAGCAACACGAGGGAAGTCGCAAGTTCGTTGGCGGCGTTCAAAGGCCGTATATGAATTGGCAAATATTATTTGCCAATATCTATAAAAGTGCATATATAATACTGATTTACTATGTCGTTTCCAATACTTTGTGGTCCATCACCATTCTATTTCTGATTCAAAATTATAGTACTTACGCTATTGTATTATGGTATGTCATATATGAATCGTTTCCACTCAGTCCATGGGGCTTATAGCTTTTTAGTAACTGATCTCTAATGGAATTATGATTCCGCGTACCTGAATCATATATTAAGCCATAGTTTTTCCATTGTAGCAATAAATATATTTTAAAGTATAGATTTTTTTTTGTTTTTTTTTTTTTATATTATAGGGGGCAAACGAACAGGTGGGTCACCTCATGGTAAGTGATCACCGCCGTCCATAGACACTAGCAACACCAGGGGAATCGCAAGTGCGTTGCCGGCCTTTTAATATATGTGGGCCTCCGGCGCTCTCACTGACCGAACGAAACGCAACAGTGCAAGCACTGTTACTTCACGTCGGTTTTCTGTGAGAGGGTGGTACTACCCCGGGCGAGCCGACCCATTCATGCTGAAACCAGTAATAGCTTCAGCGTAGCTCTACCACCTACAAAAAGTCCATTATTCCATGTCAAATCAACCACATTTAAACCCGACCCCCTTGCGATTTGGCGGATAGAATTTTTCAGAAATTTATGAAGCATATTTCACAAACCAAAATAAGATACATTTTTTTGAAAGCCATTTTAAATCAAATATTACTTCTATAAAAATTATTAGAGATATTTTGCGTCTTTATATACACTTTCCGGAATCAATTAAGACAGAAAGATGTGACATTTTAATTTTTTCAAAAATTTATTTTATCGAAGTTCGTCATTTTTATTTTGCTTCTTTCTCACTTAGAAAAAACTATCAATTAAATACACCTCCCCCCACTTCATCACTCTGTTACATTTCCTGCGACCTCTCCTCCCACCCTTTCCCCCCGTCTATATTGATGGCCCCGTCCGCGTCATTACGAATGATAGATCTCCCCCCCCCCCCTGTACATGTACAAATATAAAGGTTAAAATATTTATAATGAAAAATGAGCTGCAAATACCATAAAGTCACGTTTCCTTAGGACCTGCCTTACCACATCTTGTAACAGTATATGACACATCTTTCCCTCATAAGGGAGAATGTAATTTATGAACGGCCTCTTATAACACTATACTTTGTCGAAATATATACTTTTTTTTTCGAACTGACTACACTGTTGACCTGGCAAGGCCTCTACAGTTTCACCGGACTATTAAGTTGAGCACTTAAGGCACTCACCTGATTTTATATAGACGACCAGCAGAAGGGTGCACGGCGCGCCTCGGCTTCGACTATCACCGAATATCCCAGAGTCTAAATATATACTTTTAAATAAAAATCCGATAGATATGTAAATTTTGACATCGGCTTCTTGTGGACACAAAAATTGTCTTGACGTAAAGATATACATAAATTCAAGATAAAAGGGGATGTTTTAAATAAAATAATACATATGACACTGAAAGGGTACTTTAATCTCATTGATCAAGCAGTCAGATGCGAAACATTATTTTATAATTTTTTAACTTTAGCCTAGTAACGATAAAAATATAACAAATAACAAAAACTTACTGCTTTGTTTATTATTGCCATATTTGCCATATTTGCCATGGTTGGAAAAATGTTTCGAATAAAATGTTTTACTAAAAGCCGGGTGATAATACTTGACTATTGTATGACACGGCAAATAGAGCTATTTTTAACTTTTATAATAAAAATGTAACATTTTCTGTCTATCTATTTGTCCATTAATGTGCTTATAACTCAGAAACCGTCTACGGTACGGTACTAGAACTCATTCATATATAAGTGCATTATGCTGGCAGTTTTAAAAATATTTATTATATCAGTCTGAAATGTTTGTAAATGATTCTTTGAATTATTGTTTTCTTATCTTGGACAAAATATATCTATACAAATATAATAAAGTTATATTTGTTACTATTATAGCAAAGTATCAATTGATGATCGTTAATACATTGCATTATGTTTATATAAACTAAAATTCACGTTTTAAATTCACTGTTGAGCTCGTTAACAAATCTCTTAATAGTTTTGTTCTACAGACTTCGTTAAAGTTTTCATTTAAATCAAATAAACGGGAGAGTTTATTTTTTGAAGACTCTGTAGTTTTCCAATTAAGAGAAGGAACAAAAATAGGAAAACGTTCTATACGGAGTTAATTCAATATTACAGCTGTTCATTTCTAGAAAACAGACGTTTATTTAACAATTTAATTATTTTAAAACTTTAAATAGCTGTAGGAAGCTGGTAATGAGCTACTTAAGTGAACCATTTAAGATAATGTTACATCCTATATGTGAACTCGTAGTTACAACTACACAACTCATCAATGACTCATCGGCAGTGAGAACCAGTAACAATAGAGATTCTAAAAATAGCGCTTTCTCGAACTTTGTCCTAATCATTCGAATAATGACGTCACCCGTTCAAGATTTTCCCCCACACTTTATTGCATGCCACGAGTGGAGTTCTATTTTGACCAACGGATTAAATACAGAATTACAGTTTTATAAAGTAAGTGTGACTGTAGTGTAATAGGTCTATTACACGTAACGAGTACAGTGCCCTCGGCCGAGTACTCGGTACATATGAACATATTAACAAGTGTTCGGCCGAGTGCTAGGAGGAATAAAGTGCCGAGAGAGTCACTAGAATCTCGATTTTTTACTAGACCGAGTACCTCCTACTTCATTTTTTCGCCCCGCAGTGACTCGCTATCCCGCTCAACACGTATGAGCATGCACTCTTCCGTTATTCGCCAACTCGTTCGACAGTTCTATGCGCAATTTCTAGAGTTATGTACTCGAACAATGTTGCATAATGTTCTACAATCATTCTTAAAACTCTACCCTAAATTTTCTAGGATTTTCGATCTGTAATTCATTAAAATAATATTTGTTGTGGACAAGGGCGCGCCTTTTTAAAATCTAATTTATTGTCCAAATATTTCTACTCCCTTCTCCTAATAACTCCCATAGTTGTCCAATGATGAGCGGTAGGGGCCGGTTGAAACTTATCTTACAATCTTTTCTTTAGCGATCTAATTTAGTCGATCGGTTACTACGTCTAAAGTGACTCGCCGAATTTCATAATACGTATAAACACCTACTCGTTCATCCGACTCTCCCGGCCTAGTATCGTTTTATTGTCTCGCCACTGTACTCGTTACGTGTAATAGACTCTAAAGAGTGTTTTTTTTGTGGAAGCCTCCTGGTGAGACTTCCTGTGCGTTTCCTCTACCGCGGAGGCAGAGACCGTGTTTAGGTTGTTAGTTATAGCTAGGTGATATTTCTCCGATCGGAGACTTTCCTATGCCGTTCTATCTTTGACGTTTTCTATTACTACACTTCCTTGAATTAAAAATTTTTGTTTAACTGTTTTATGTTTAATTTTTTGTATAGTGCGTAAATTTTAATAATGTTGTACTTTTAGTACTTCTATTTATTTATTTAATTTATTCAGTGACTTGATGTATCAACTATTTGGCCAAAATTTCTATAACGTTTTAATTTTGAATTTACTTTCTGTCTGCTTATCTATGTTCAATCTTTCCTCTCGAGTTTTGTCATTCAGGTGCAAATGGGTAGCCAGTTGATCGGTTTGTGCACACATCACTTGGATTGGCTTTTCCGTATGGGACGATGATGGTGGTCGCCCGTTTGCTGAGACTAGTTTTCGTGAATAGGTCTTTTTGTTCATTATTATAGTGTCCATATGTATCCTAAGTTCCTCACTTGTAGTTCTTGTCTTTTTTTTATATTATAGGGGGCAAACGAACAGGTGGGTCGCCTAATGGTAAGTGATCACCGCCGTCCATAGACACTAGCAACACCAGGGGAGTCGCAAATGCGTTGCCGGCCTTTTAATATATGTGGGCCTCCGGCGCTCTCAGTGACCGAACGAAACGCAACAGTGCAACCACTGTTACGTCACGTCGGTTTTCTGTGAGAGGGTGGTACTACCCCGGGCGAGCCGACCCATTCATGCTGAAACCAGTAATAGCTTCAGCGTAGCTCTATCACCTACAAAATTATTGTCTTGTTTGTCTCCTAACAGTGTTGTACTGATTCTAATTGATTTTTGTCCGTACAGAGAATATGAAATATATTTCTTCTTATACAAACGGTATTTAACTGAATCACGAGCGTACAACTTTAATCGTGTCCAAACGATGAAACGACTTAAGTGAAAAATAAATAAATAAATAACACCAACGATTTACCCGGATTTAAACCGATAATAATGTAACACGCCGAACGCTATTCGGAAGCCGCACGCCGCACGTCGGTGCATTTTCCACGCTCGCTTCGTAAATATTGACGTTGGATTTAAGTTAGTGTTGAAATGGGATAACGCTAAACCGAGTATCATTCATCATAAGTCTTGTATTCAGTAGTTAAATATAGTTTATATGTATTACAAAAATATAATTATCGAATGTGACCTTAAAATATGAACACTAACATAGTAAAGCGATGATGACTCAACAGTTCCATACCTTCAATATCACGATGATAGACTTGGTTTTGCATTCTGTATTTAATTTCACTTTGACGGTGAGTTCGCTCTAATGCTATTTTGACTAAATGCAACATTCGAGTAGAGAATTTGTCACCGCGAATTTATATATGTGTTCGCATATCTGCACCCGAAGCCAGTTTCCCTTAAGGCTTAGCCTACAAGCTCTCTATTACTATACTCATGCTTTACACACCTATAAAATGACTCCATAAATATTATGTCATTTTATTGATGAATCATTAACGTAGAATCAACTCCAATACCATATTTGAAAAAAATCATAGAACTAAACAATTATTTGCAATTTTTTGCAATATGAAAATGAATTACTGTTCATTTGTCTCGCTAAAGCTCGAGAATGGCTGGACCGATATGGCTAATTTTGATCTTGAAATCTTAGTGAAGGTTCAGGGAAGGTTTAAACGGCGAGAAACATAAATAATAAGTAAAGGAAAAAACAAAAAAATACAATTTCTTTTCAAATACAAAATGTTCCTAGCTATGAAACATTTGATGTCTTTTATCATTTTAGAAATAAAAAAAAATAATTCGTTTGTCAAATATTTGTAAGTGCGTTCAGAATTTTGTCAGTTTCGTAGTTGTAGTATGAGGTCCGATCTCTTTGGTCCGTTTTGTTGGAATACAGAACAGTTCTGTTTCAGAAATAAAAATAGTACATGAGAAAGCTCTAAATTGATTAAGTGTTGCATTTATAATGTAAATAATTTTTTTTTATAAGTTTTGACAACATTTTACACAAATATATGTCAATGATACGAAGTTCACCGGATCACCCAGTTCATCATAAATGTAATTTCGAAAGTAGTACATAATGAATCTTGAAAACTGACAAAGAAACAACTGAATAACAATGTTTCTGACAGTTCAACATGATTAGGTATTGAATTTTTTGTTTAGGAAAATCCCCATTAAAATAATTTCATTAAAAACTTTATAAATAAAAGATGCGTTTTACAAAATCGCTCAATGACATATTTTTCTGACGCATTTATGTGACGACCCTTCAGACCCTAATAATGAATGAATTAAGCTCGGAGCTATTACTGACTGTCATGGATATCCCAGAGCCTGTTATGTTTTCATTCTTAAATAAGGTCGTAATAATAGTTGCTCAAGAAAGGCTTTTATTTTTATTAATGCACCCTGACTGGTAGCCGTCGTTCTCGCGAATATGTTTTTTTTATAATTCATTTGAAAACTATGTATTTCATTTATAAATTTGCCATTACTCCCTAACCTCTACAAGTTTTTGCCGATTTTAAATTACCTTTGTAAAATTCAGAAGGTAATTACTGTGTATCCCCCATAAAAAAGCGTAAATGTTGATTTGATATGTTTTCCATATGATAAATTTCTCTAAAAAAGTCAAAGTCCCAGGATAAAAATATATTTGAACTGTATTAATTGTTACTGTATGCATAAATTAAATAAATATACCTTTGGCATACATTTGCCATTGAGTATTCTTTAAAATCGATGGTCATATTATCTATTTCACTCGATGGGTAAATGCTCAATTCATATAAAAAATGATCACTGTCTATAATAAAGCACAAAAAGCTGTTTTCGGACAATATAATCAACAATAGAGCTCGTTGTTGTCAAATGATTTGACAGGCGAAACATCGATTCGATGCCCGTAGATTCAAAGCTCAACAGGTACTATCAGGTTTTTCAGAGTTCGTTAACTTTTCATGTAATAATTTAAATTGGTAATATTATCGGCTTATTACAAAGGAAAACATCGTGAGAAATGTGAAACTGACGACGTATGTTTCAACGTACCACGTAGCATCGTATATGTAATTCTCAGTAGTGTCGCAGATGTCCATGGACAGAGGTGCGGTGAACGCTTAACATCAGTAGACCCGCATGATTGTCTCCAATCGCATAATAAATAAAAGAAAACAAATGTCATTTTGTTGCCAAAACATGTTTGGAAAAACAAAGAAATGTATTATTATAGTCTTGCATTATTTCTATAATTAGGATAAGCACAATTATTACATCTTTATATAAAAAAAAACACTTTTAATATCCTGTACCAAAATCTTCCCATAATTATTGATAATGGCCCACTAAAAGAATCGTAAATATTGTTCGTATAGTTTCTCGCCCATATAGTTTATAATAATTTATATTATTGTAATTGTTTATTGTAGCATAATTTTTTATTCGATAATGATTAGTCCGACTTTAATAATTCAAGTCAATATATATCGATTTACGTGATACAGAATCCTGAAGACGCGCATGCGAATGATATTATAACAGTTGCCAACGTTGAACAAAACCCATGGTACTAGAATATACCTCCAAAGAGCATTGATGTCAGGCAGACGGCCGATCGTAAAAATTAAGCCAAATCATACATCACCCCTACTTAGGTGAGATAAGGGTGAGTAGAAGAACAAGAAGTTTCTCATCCATATAAAAGAAAGTACCTGAGAAACAGTAATCTCCATTTGCTTAAGGAAATCAATCTTATGAGAGCAAATTTTTGAAAATTTGGGTAATAATGTCCATGCAAAAAAGTGACTTCGTGCGTGAGACATCATCTGTGTCATCACAGTAGGCAGATCTTCGAAAATATTGACGGATTGACGGAGCTTGACATTCAATTGTTCAGGTGCCATTTTATTTCATTACGTGGCCGTACAGCTAAGGGAATGTTCAGTCTCATTTCTCGGGACGGGCAGCTAGTTGTTAAAAATAAAATAATAAGTTGTAATAGGAAGAGTATATTTACCTGAAGGTCTAGAAAAAAAGGAAATTGCAATAACTAATAATATCACGACCTGTAATCCTAGATATTTCCATTTCAAGGTTTCCGAAACGAATTATTTTTCACATCGCGAATACATTCGTCACGAATGGTTACATATTAAAGAACAAAATTACGTTTTTAGGGTTACATACAAAAACTGTTAAATTAACATGTTTTCTTTCAAATATGGGCAAATTAAATCTTTAAAACTTGTCCACCTTTTGTGTTCATTTATTTCACTGGCTTGAAGCGATACATACAGAGATTTTGTTATTCTCACCTCACAGGTAGCGGCGCGGTTATCTGGTGTCTATTGTTTCAAATCGTCTTTTGTTACAAAAAAAAGGTTTTATATATACTGTCTGTCACATAATTCAGGTTATCTCTTTCACACGATTTAAGAAACGTTCATTTGTCAAATAGATTCAATAAAAATACTTTGGATATAAAAACCAGACTTATATTTAATGTTGGGTCTATTCCCCTTATAAAAAATTTAGTAAAATTGAGTAAAACGAAAAGGCCGTTTTAAAGGAGTGTAATTTAAAATTTATGAATGCAAATATATTTTCTATGGAGTCTTTAAATAACAGAAAAAACTTACTTATATAAACAGAGCTTTTTAGGTTTTGCTCAAATTTGTATTCGGTCAAGTAATTCATATCTTTATAGATATTTCAACTTTTGAATAATTTCAAAGAATACTTAAAACGCGTGGACTTTCTTAAGTCATATTTATATTTTAAATAACCCATTATTTACGATTATAAATTTTACTGAGTTCATTTTTATATTCTAGTTATGATCATCATCATCATCATCTTACCCTTATCCCACCTAAGTAGGGTCGGCACAACATGTTTTCCTTTTCCACTCTCCTCTGTCAGATGTCATCTCAGTATTCACACTTTTTATACACATATCGTTTTTCACACAATCCATCCATACCTTTTTCGGTCTTCCTCTACTCCTATATCCGTCCACTTTCAAACTCAAAACTTTTCTTATTACATGACTTTCATCTCTTCTCATAATATGCCCGTACCATGCTAACCTACTACTCCTCAACTTCTCTGTCACTGGTGCTATTTTCAAACTATACACTATACTACACTATTTTATATTCTAGTTATGATATTATACTAAATTTCATGGATGAATTACATTAGTGAATATTCGATTTATGTATTGTTTCGAAATATGTGATAAATGACGGCTAATGATGCATGCAGCCCAGAGCGTTCGACTGTAATATTAATTATTGTGTTCCAGCAGCTGTATTCAGAATCATTGTCTATGCAGAAATTAGTAGGTACGTTTCCGCTTCCATTGCTATTACATAGAGTTATTTGTGAGTAAATGTAAGAGTATAGTAGTATACCTACATTGTAACTCGGAAAAAGTAAACGTTTTTTTTAAACGTATTTACAGAAAAACCTAATGCCTTACAATAAAGTTAAGCATCATCGTACTCAAGCCTATTGAAGTAATATAATCTGTACTTACAATAGAAGAGTACAGAGCTGAAATCTGTACAATGAAGATATTTTAGAAAAATACTTCGCTGAGCTTGAGAATAGACGGCAGAATTCACTTCGAGGGTTTTTCGAATTTCTGTCCGTCTATCTATTTGTATGGGCATCACGCAAGTGCCTACGATAAATTGTTGGGATTAGGTTTTCATTTTAATGAATCCTTAACATGAGTTCTATTACGAACTGTTTTTTCTTCTATATATTAAACTTTCCAATACCCAGCAAAATACAAAAGAGAACACCCAAGCGGCACAAATTAGGAATAAGAATGAAGCGTTTACAAAGCTATCTTTAAATTTATAATTATTTAAAATAAACAGTTACCAATATTATATACTATTACATGTGTATATACAATTATTTTAATGTAATGAACGCCTAGGAGACAAACGGATTAAAATAATGTTTTTTTATTTTTTTACATTACTTATCCAGTAACAAAATTAACTTAAAAACACAATTATTTATTAATATTTACATTAGATTACAAACAACGCAATTAAAAAAAATATAGTGTAAATACTAATAACTTTAATCACATTAGAGGAACAATATACAGACACGCAGAACACAAAGAAATAAGCACATTTTTTTGGAATATTCTCATCGGGCGACTTCTCAGTAACCTTTCTTCTATTCAATTCCTTCAGGTGATATACATTTGCAACAAATACTATTTTAGTACTTTTTATTTATTTTAGTTTGAAAGTGGACGGATATAGAGGTAGAGGAAGTCCGAAAAACGTGTGGAAGGATAGTGTGGAAAATGATATGTGTATAAAAGGTGTGAATACTGAGATGACTTTTGACACAGGAGAGTGGAAAAGGAAAACATGTTGTGCCGATCCTACTTAGGTGGGATAAGGTTAAGATGATGATGATGATGACTATTTTAGTACACATCTACGTTATACTTATAAGGAATTTCTGTGGATAATTTTACAAGTTATCAATTATTCCTGAGAATTTTGTTAAGTAAGTTGGTACATAAAATTCGAGTGATCCCGCTACAATATTTGTAGATATGCCTTACTATGATTTATAACTTGTAATTAATCGTTAGTGAACGTATGAACATTAATAAAATAATGTTGATAGGGTTGTGTTAAGGCGTTTGAGAATTCACGAGACAAACGGTGAAAGGATTCGTTAATAGTTTTTACAAACCAGTAATTTGATGGACTCAACTCAAATTAAAAGTGTTAGAAACGATATAAACTTCAATCGCAGGGAAGCATCATCACTGTAAAACAGTAAAGTTCGCGCTGCTATGTTACGCTCCGAAGGGCTCAGTTTATATATGAGGCGCTGCGACTTCGCCCTCAGGAGAAGCAACCTATTAAACGGGCCTCAGGACTACCATCATTTTGAGTTTGACAAATTAGCTTCAAGTTGACAGGATATCTGTTTGCGGCTTCATACAATAAAACACTCTATATTACATTTAGTATTATAGTATTACATATAGTATTTTAAAAACATGATAAGTACCTACGACATAATTGAAATATATGTATATAACATCATCATCATCTTACCCTTATCCCACCTAAGTAGGGTCGGCACAACATATTTTCCTTTTCCACTCTCCTCTGTCATATGTCATCTCAGTATTCACACTTTTTATACACATATCGTTTTTCACACAATCCATCCACACCTTTTTCGGTCTTCCTCTACTCCTATATCCGTCCACTTTCAAACTCAAAACTTTTCTTGTTACATGACTTTCATCTCTTCTCATAATATGCCTGTACCATGTTAACCTAGTACTCCTCAACTTCTCTGTCACTGGTGCTATTTTCAAACTTCCTCTGATATACTCATTCTTAATCTTATCCATTCTACTTACACCACACATCCATCTTAACATTCGCATTTCTGCCGCATGTAATCTTTTCTCATCCGTCTCTTTCGTAGCCCAGCACTCGGATCCATATAACATATATTCATATATAATTGAAATATATGTATATATAAAGACATAATTAGATCATTTCACTAGTAACATTAATATAATTTCCACTTGTCGCTATCATTAAAATGCTGGGTAATTATTTCCATTCATCTGTGGTTGAGAACTTTACGTTGGTGTGACAAAAACCTTTGTTGATATAAATTCGAATATTTATACTTCTAATTGAGTACAAATATATATGTACTAGCTTTCATTCCTTATTATTATTATAAATGATTAACAGCATAGGCGATGTCATCGTCTACTTCTGCGTAATGTTCAGGAAATATTGTAAGTACGTGTCCGGAATTTATCGATGGTTGATTTTAGTGATTAAATGGAACGTGAATTTCTTAACTTTGTGCTATACTAGCTACTGCTCGCGACTTCGACGATGTTAATATAGGATTTACTTATGCCTCAGGAACAGTGCATTTTATCAGGATGAAAGGTATCCTACGTATGTACTTTTCTGTATCCCTGACAACTTAAATTTAAAATGACACGTTAATCGGTTCAGTAGCTTAGGCGTGAAAGCGCAATACACAGACAAACTAACGTTCATATTTAAAGATAAAACTCTTTTACAGTGTTTCAGTGGCATCCCTTTAACATCGCTTTAATTCCATTTTGCCAACTCGTGTGCATATTTCAATAGCATGAATGTTAAGCTGTACGCCAGTTAAAACAGGGACTCTTTTAAAATAAGAGCTCTTTTGTTTTTTTTTTTTTGGTAAATGCGACACATTTAAACTAAGACGGCGAATTTATGGCTACTTTCTGTTTATTTCTATAGCTTAATTAGAATCCCAATAAATGTTTAGAGATACTTTACTTAAATTTACTTTACTTAAATGAAAACTTTACTATACGTGGTTTTATATCTCTATATAAGTAGTAGAATGAATTCGTAACTTTAATAAAAGTTTATATAAAAATGCCACTTTTTTTTTTCCCTTTCTTCCTCAGACATGATCCGAGTCCTTGTCATTGCAAGCGTCCTTTCTTTACACAGTGTATTTTTTTAAATGCCACTTTGAAGATTAGTTAGTTTCAATATTTATAAACTTTCGATGGATCACCAAGTAAATGTTGATATAATTGTATGCCATTATACAAATTGACAACGCCTGAAAACATAAGTAAAACAATAGTCACATCTGATCAATTTGTGACGGTATCATTTTAGAGAACGATTCCCGAACAAATACATCTTCAACATAATTAATTATACGCAAACATTAATTACACTTCATGAAGTATTTAGCTGAATAATCTTAATATATTAAATAAATGAACGGTTTCAATTATAGAAGAAATTAAATAAATACATCTCGATGACTCTCGCGCGCCACCTTCAATAAGTGTTTCGCGGAAAGAGTTGTTTAACAGACACCTAGAAATTATTGGAAAAGCAACAGAAATTTCTATTCTCTTCATTTGTAACTTATCGATAATAAACTGTTCGATATGTTAATTACACTTTTCCTATTATCATTTTTTACTCGATGACAATTTGGTTTGCATCGTGTAATTTTAATTCGCTCTTCTTTGATTAAGTAAAAAGTTGGCTTTTAAATACAAAGACTAACACGAAATTATGTTGACAAGTTGTAATCGATTACGCCAGAAATGAGAACATGATTTTATATAACATTGATAGTTTTCATTTGGTATGTTCGTATTATTATTATTATTATTTTTTTATATAAGTTCGGCAAAATGACTGTACGATACCTGATGGTAAGTACGGTACAGTCCAAAAACAACGGCGACTGTCGGTGTTAAATACCAACGGTAGTCGTCGTCATCATGCCGACCTAATATATACATATTAACAAATATGTAATAATAATACAGTTATTTATCATTCATATCGAGAAATCTATAGTTATATCTCTAAATGGATGTATTTAGTTCTGATTGTTATGACCAATATGTGTTATAAAATAAAGACCCATTGATTATGAACGTAACGTTTAATTTTTACCTTTCTTTTTTTTCGAACTAACATACACTGTTAGTCTGTCGAGGCCTGTACAGTTTCACCGGACTACGACAATTTTCATCTTATATTTATGTCTGCATAATTTATTCGATTTGACTTGGAAACGAGTTAAATAATTTCCTATAAGAAAATTCTAAAGTTAAATAGCTCAGACCATTTCTCAAATGCTTTTAGTTAATATATTGTTTGCATTTTTTTCCTAAATTATTATTATTTTTAATTACAACCGATTTCGATGGAATGTCATAGACGGGAAGTATGGGACGGATATCTCATTGAGATATTAATATTTCATACATTTTATCCATAAATCTTTTAAGTTTCTTTAAATGACATTACGAATATTTAAATATTATCTCATTCTCAACCGACTTTAATTCGATTTTTACACGAGAAGTATACGCTATAATGAATAAATGACCAATATATTTTTTTAAGTTATACTTCTTTTGGCACGTTAGGGAAAAATGATGAGAGTAAATTTTTACGATGCGCGCGAACACCGTCACGAAAAACCGACACGCTGAAGTTAGCTATAGTCAACATTTTATTCAAAAAAGTGTGTATGTATTAAGCACCTTTTTTCTATTGTTAGTGTCGTTTTTTCTACAAACGTAGAATAAGGCAGAAACTAACATTTTTGAAAAGATTTTTATCTTGTTACGCCAAAGAAGTATAACTTCTAACGCGTGTTCATGAGTACACCCTACTTTTTTTTTTAATCGTAAAAAAATATTCGTAAAAATTTTCTTAACCTAGACTGATTTTGATGATATTTTATACATGCGAAGTATAACGCTGCTCGATAATTGATAAAGTTTAAGGATTGTAAAAGAATTATCTTAAAATATTTTTATTTTCAAGTGACTTTCATATGACAATTCATAAAAAGTAAATGGGTCATTAGAAAATTAATAGCTTATAAGTAGAAGTTTCAGAAACAATAAAATATATCAAAAAAAAACGTGCGTGAAGCCGGCCGTAGACAGAGCGAAACTCGAATGAAATCTTGTACACGAGATGTATATCGCACCCTTACTAAAGTAAAGTCTTAACGTAGAAAAGTAAGTTTTTGGGAAACGGCAAAAAACAAATTGACGTTTACATTTTTTTTTACAACATTAGCGCCCTAACTCTCTGATTTACAACATCATTACCACGAAAATTAACTTATTCTGTGAGATACACCTTGAGACCCTAAAAACTAAAATACCTAAAAATTCGATATGTGCCTTACTTTAATAATGGTGCAATACATACTTTATTCAAAATTAATAACCTATAATAATTAATAGCTGTAAAAATCGTATTTCCTTAATTGTTAAATTGTCTACTAAAATTTTCAATAAAATTGTCAATAATTTATAAAGTAATAACAAAAGGAATTTGAAACATTAACAATTGAATCTAACATCGACTTCTTTTACTTAGATGTTGTACATGGCGTGTAATGTCATTCCGAAATTTATAGTCTATTAAATTTATCATTTACACTCTTAGGTACACTCAAATTTAAATCAAATGGAATAACGAGCCGAAAATAATTACATAATAAAAACGCGTGTGAAGCCGTTGACAGTTTATAGGTTTTAATAAGAACCGCATTATTTTTCTACCAAATACAACACTTGTATTTTACATGTCTCGTCGATATATTATAGTCGATGCGTTGAATGATTCACAGAATGGCACTATTACGTCGCCTATTTCTTATATTATAAAACAAAATCGTTCGCCGCGTCTGTGTCTGTCTGTCTGGATGTTCGCGATAAACTCAAAAACTACTGAACGGATTGTAATGCTGTCTTCACCAATAGATAGAGTAATTCGCGGGGAAAGTTTAGGTCTATAATTTGTTATGTTTTCTTTTTTTTGTAAATAGGTGGAAATATAATGATAATTGTTGAAAGAATCGGAAAAAGTCAAGCCGCCTTAAGCGTTTCATGCACATAAGTATATATTTTTTTATTATCAGGGCAGGACAACGTCTACCGGGCCTGCTAGTATAACATATAATAAACTATAACTTTTGTTTCAATTAATCATACTACCAAGAAATAGGGATCTTGATTGGGGCATGTAATCGTCGAGTAATGGCGAATTATAATTTATTTATCCTGATTATATATTAGAAGAGAAAAGTTTTTCTTTTTGATACGCAACGTTTTTAAAACAAACTACAAAGTAGATATAAAATAAATTCTTTAAGCTGACATGATGAATATACAGGTTTTTTTTTAACATTTTGTCGTTTGTTCTTGTACATTTTGAATAGCATCATCATCATCGTCACCTTTGTACCATTATTCAGCCTAAGTAGAGTTGGCAGAACATGTTTTCCTCTTCCACTCACCCCTGTCAGATGTCATCTCAGTATTACCACCTTTAATATACATATAATAATATATATTTAGTAGCTATTAAGATACTTGTAATAATTGAAACGAAAAGTATAGAGTGCATACAATACATAATTATAAGGCGTGTAGAGAGTAGCTATCAATGAGGGAATTGTTTGGTGGTAGAGCTTTCTTTGTGGTCTCATAATCTCGACTGGTTAGCTACCATTCTCAAGGTGAAAACCTGTCGCCAAACATCTCTAATCGTCCGTGCGGTTGCATTTAAGAGCGAGATCCTCTCTAGGCTTGGCGTGTTGGTAATTTTATACCACATCGGATGAAATTAACATCTAACGCTAAAATCTAGGAAATGTTTAAATTTTTTTTGGGTTGCGTTGAAATAAAATGTATCAAAAAAAATCAAAATCAAAAATACTTTATTCAGTTTAGGCCCTGAGAAGGCGCTTATGAACGTCAAAGTTACCACCGGTTCGGAAAACAACCCAGTCAACGAGAAGAACCGGCAAGAAACTCGATCTGGTTTATCTTTTCATTAACATATTATAACTCACATTTTTAAAACATAGTTATAAATAATTACATTCGGTTTTGGTGGATGCACAGAGAGGGCGTCATTTACAGACGTCACCGTCGTTCACATATTGATCCATATATATAGTATAGTATAGTTAAACTGTTAATATATCAACCGTCTGTTGAATGCGTCCCATCTTTTTTTTTTTAATTAAAATGTTACAAGTAATTTGATAGTTATTGGACCACATGTAATTACAAACTTTTCTAATCAATGTATAAAATGTTAAAAATGTGTATATTAATTCATGAGGCTTAGAGAAATTATTATTTACTTTTTAGTTCGCTTTAAAAACATTGTAGGCATATTAATTTTCATTTAATATCGGAATTTTCTAGAATTTCTGAACTATGTTCGAAATATAATTCGAATCGAAGTTAGTTTAAAATTAATATACAAAATCGCACTAAGCCTACTTAACAAAAATGTGTTAATGAAGTAAATACTTCTATTATAAAAACATTTAAAAAAAAAAAAGCAAATTAACTTTTTTTATTTTATTCCATGATTTTGTTACTCGGTATTAAACCAGCCCTAAAGTTAGTTAAAAACTAATTCTAGTTTCTGTTTTAAGCTACCTGTTGGCAATGTGCCCTAAATTACTTTAAACTTTGTGAAATTATTTATGTTAACAGGTATAATTAAAACTGTTATTAAGTATTACTGATTAAGTAGGTACATATGGTAACATAAATCGTTACCGTTCAAAAATATTTCTAAAGTGGAATTTCTTATATTTACTTTTTTACAGTTCTGCATTTACTTTACATTACATTTGCATACTTTACATATAATTTCTTACATTTAAAAATTATTCTAACATTTCTTTAAATTCAGATCGGCAACCTTCTTGTGTTATGAAAAGTGGTCGGGGTAAATATTGTGTCGGATAAAGTGATGAAAACACTGATTCTCGTTCGATCTTTGAAGTTAAGCAACGTCGATCGTGGCCGGTACTTGGATGGGTGATCACCTGAGAACACTGCGTGACGTTGGCTTCTTGTTGTATTCTTTTAATTAAAATGTTTTTCTGTTACAAAAAAGTTTCACTTCTATCGTGTGTCTTCACGACACACCTTGTTTTTATTTTAAATATAGACTACGTCGTCATTACACAGCCGAGGCAAGTGGGTTCTCATTACTTCTTTGAAAAACCGTTATATATCCCTTAAAGAGTATGATTGATTTCAAAGAGTAAACATTCTGGCGTTATTTATTTTCGATTGTTTTTCGGTTTAAAATTATGACGTTTATTGATAATTGGCGTCTCGCCCCGACTGCGCATGGACAGCCTTATTTTGCTTCATAAGTACCTCAATAACATAAACACCTTTTTTTGGATCAATTTTATATTTATTGGATCGCCCTTAAATAAATATAATGGCTGCGCTCCAGATAATGAGATGTGTTTCTGGCCTGCATCTCATTGATCAAGTACGGAGCATGCAGACGCTTTTGTAACGCTGTCATTTTGACCAAAAAAAGAAGAAATTCAAAATAAATGTCACAATTAAAAATTATAAAAATTAATGTCACCGCAACCACATAACCGCATTAATATTAAATTAAAAATTATAAAATCAATGTCACCGCAGATATATGTTTCCGCTTTATTATTAGAACTATAAAAAATTGTTGACACCGCTCATATATATACCGCTATTATCTTGGTACCGTTTGTACTCATAACGACGCCGCTATCGCTCATCCTAAGAGTGAGATCCTGAGACGCCGCTGCTCCGTACGAGGTGCTGAGTTTGCAGGTTAGTGCACGCTTTTTATTTGGGGTCTTTGTTATTATATTTATTTATAGGCAAGACCACCTACCGCTCTACGCTCTTTCTCTTCATTTTACGCATTTTTATACCTTTTTATTTTCACCGCACCCCTCCTGGTGGGATCTATTTACACGGTCCCACCAGCCCCTCCATTTGGTCCTTTCGAGCCTGGGATACATTCCAGCTTCATATAATATAATATTCATCCCGCTATAACTAATATTCTATTGCCGTTACATATTTAAGTACGTCCGCCCGCTACCATCATACACCTTTTTATTAAATCTTTCTTTATAAATTTGCACTTTACAAAACATTATAATGGCTCCTAATAAGTCTGAATTAGAACTCAATCAGCTTATTGCTAAAAAAGAAGCTATTTTCCAAAGAATGAATCATTTATTTGTATCATCAAAAAATATTTCTAGTTACGATGTACTCTCAAATGAGTTATTTTTAGCACAATCCGAATCTATTACGGAATTGTACAACAAGTTTGAAACAATGCTTGATCATATTAATGAATTACAGTTTAAAATTAATAATACTCCGCCAGACTACTCGTGTTTAAATTCAATTGAGGATTTGTATTCGAGTATTAAGTACAAACGTAATCTCATACTAGCGAATAACAAAACATTTACTTCTGATCAGAAAAAGACTTCTGTTAAATTACCACCTATCCAGTTACCGTCATTCGATGGCAATATGGACAACTGGCCAATATTTTATGAAATATTTCGTAGCAATGTGCATTTGAATACCAATCTGACGGATGCGCAACGTGTGCAGTATTTAATTAGCAAATTAACTCAGGATGCTTTAAAATTAACAGCAGGTATTGTTCCTTCAGGCGATACTTATAACATTATTTGGGATAGTCTTGTCAAAAAATACCAAGACAAACGTAGTTTAGGTGTTCACTATCTCAACAACATTCTGGACATTAAAAGTTGCGTCGGTACTGCCGGTAGTTTAAATACATTTATTGAAAAGTATTCCGCTTCTGTCGCTGCATTAAAACTATTAGATATTCCGGACCTATTAGATTTTGTCTTATTACATTGTGGTTTGAGAAAAGTTGATTCACAAACACTGCAACAATTTGAGAATAGTGTTAGTGGACAAGAATTACCTTCGTATAAGGAATTTATCTCTTTCATTCAAGGTTACGTTAAAATACTTGAACGGTCACATACTCATCATTCTCATGCCGAACCGCGTGCAAAATCTAGTATATCTAATACTCGTAATATACGAAATAATAATCGTTCTTGTCAATCTTTCGTGTCGAGTAACGAACCCGCTTCTGTAATACGCTGCCAGCTCTGCCACAACGGTGAGCATCAGCTATATCATTGTTTAGTATTTAAAAAGATGAACACCCCGCAAGCTCGTTTTGAATTTATTAAATCAAAACGCGGCTGTGTTAATTGTTTAAGTTTATCTCACTCATCAAGTAAATGTAAATCGCGTAATGGTTGTAAAATTTGTAAAAAACAACATCATTCCTTATTACATTTTTCAAGTGATAAGAATAATTCTCCGCGCGAAAAGCCGCCACCTTCGGCGCCAGTTCGAACCTCCGCCGTCCACATAGCGGCCGAGTCCGCGAATTCAACGCTAAATATGTTGCCGAACGATGCTACTCACTCTGTTTCATTTAGCGCTGGCGATCGTTCACAGAATAAAACAACGATTCTGTTAGCAACTGCACAAACCTATGCGTATTGCAATAACCGAGATAAGATCGTAGTCAGATGCTTAATAGATAACGGGTCTCAAAATAATTTAGTTACTATAGATTGTTGTAAACGTTTGAACATACCTATAATTAAATTAAATAATTCGTTTTTGCAAGGTGTTGGTATGACCTCACGACCTGTACACGGTTTTATCAACTTTACGATAGAATCTCGCATGAATCCTTATAATAAATATTATATTCATGCTTTAGTAGTGGATTGTATAACCGATAAACTTCCAGCCAATTTTATTGAATTAAACGACGACATGTCATACTTAAATACTTTACCGCTTGCCGATTTAACTTGGAACATACCGGGCAAAATCGACGTTATTCTCGGTGCACAACTATTTCCCTATATTTATTTGGGAGATAGGGTTGATTCAGGTAATCGTGCGCCGCCCGCCATATTGACTAGCTTCGGTTATGTACTTATGGGAGACATTCCGAGTCAGTGTGACGCGACTCCTAGTACTTCGTTCAACGCGCTTACGAACAGTGATATAGAATCGGGTTTACAGAAATTCTTCGAGTTGGAAGATATTCCTTCTCAACGCTTTATTAGTCCGGATGAATTAGACTGCGAAAATATTTTTGATTCTTCAGTTTTATTTAAAAACGGTCGATATTTTGTCGATTTACCTTTCTCGCAAAGCCCGTCTTTGTTGGGCAATTCTCGCGCGGTGGCGCATCGTCGACTGCTTGCACTTGAGCGTAAATTCACGCGCGTGCCAACCCTACGCGAGAACTATAATAAAATAATTGCCGATTATATATCTCAAGAGTATTTATCAGAGGTACCCGATTCTGAATTGGCAGAAGAGGGCTACTATATACCTCATCACGCTGTTATTAGGTCGGACAAGAATACCATTCGGGTTGTGTTAGCTAGTGCGAAAACTCACTCAGGGTTGTCACTCAATGATGTTTTGCACGTTGGACCTAATTTACAAACAGACTTGTTTTTATTATTGCTTGATTTTCGTACGTTTCCTATAGCTATAACCGCAGACATTAAACAAATGTTTTTACGTATCGGAGTAAATGAACATCACCGCAAATACTTACGAATTTTATTTCGCTTCAATAAAAATGAACCTATACGTACTTTTAACTTTAACCGCGTTCCTTTCGGATTAAAGCCTAGTCCTTATCTAGCTATGCGCACATTACGTAAACTAGCATGTGAACATAGCGACCGCTTTCCTGAAGTTTCTAAATTGATAGAAACTCATTTTTTTATGGACAACTTTGTCTACTCTGTTCCTGATGAACCGATTGTAATGAGATTATCTCGTGATTTAATTAATTTATTTAAAGTAGTTTCTTTCGACCTTAAAAAGTGGACTGTAATTACTCAAATAGAATGTCTTCTAAACTCTCGACCACTTAGCGTTTTATCATCAGATCCACATCCGGATGTGCTCACGCCGTCACATTTTTTAATGTCCAGTCCGCTTAAATACTTACCTTCTTCTGAACTGTCAGAAGAACGTATGAACTTAACAAATCGCAAAAAATTGTTAGATCAACTCGTATTATCATACTGGAAAAGATGGCGTACTGAATACTTGCACACGCTGCAAGTTCGTCAGAAATGGTGCACACCCGATCGATCTATAGAGGTTGGTACTGTCGTTCTCTTAGGTCAAGATAATGTACCGCCTTTAACCTGGCCACTAGGTATTATAACTGAGGTTTTTCCTGGATCGGATGGCATAGTTCGAGTTGCTTCAGTCAGAACCGCGTCAGGTATATATAAACGTCCTGTCACTAAGTTGTATCCTTTACCGACCCAATAGAATAACGTTTAATTTATTAAAACTCTAGTTTTATCTAAACACATTTTAGTTTAACCTAGAATTAATTGAATTTTTGTTTTTTAAAATATGTATTTTACTTTAGACCGCTATTAATGTTATAATAAATTGTTTCAAACTGCTGTCAACCGTTCTTCTATATTCTTCTTTCCACCGCTATACTCACAAAACTTCACCGCATAAAGCATCTCTACCTTCATAATTCTCTTGAAAGTTCTTTGAACTTTCAACGCGGGGAGCATGGATCGCCCTTAAATAAATATAATGGCTGCGCTCCAGATAATGAGATGTGTTTCTGGCCTGCATCTCATTGATCAAGTACGGAGCATGCAGACGCTTTTGTAACGCTGTCATTTTGACCAAAAAAAGAAGAAATTCAAAATAAATGTCACAATTAAAAATTATAAAAATTAATGTCACCGCAACCACATAACCGCATTAATATTAAATTAAAAATTATAAAATCAATGTCACCGCAGATATATGTTTCCGCTTTATTATTAGAACTATAAAAAATTGTTGACACCGCTCATATATATACCGCTATTATCTTGGTACCGTTTGTACTCATAACGACGCCGCTATCGCTCATCCTAAGAGTGAGATCCTGAGACGCCGCTGCTCCGTACGAGGTGCTGAGTTTGCAGGTTAGTGCACGCTTTTTATTTGGGGTCTTTGTTATTATATTTATTTATAGGCAAGACCACCTACCGCTCTACGCTCTTTCTCTTCATTTTACGCATTTTTATACCTTTTTATTTTCACCGCACCCCTCCTGGTGGGATCTATTTACACGGTCCCACCAGCCCCTCCATTTATAGTTCATCAAAGTTATCATAGAAAGAGCGTATAAATCTTGCCTAGTCTTAAATCGGTAATGTCTTCTAAGAGATTTTATGAAATTATATACATACTCTAAATAGCCCGCTCTTTAACTTTGATATTTGTAAAATCGTGTATTAATGTAAATGTAAAAAAAAAAAAAAATATGTCATCGTGAACATTTATATGCCTGTAATCAATACGGACCATGGATTTTCTGGAGAGATCTTCGATTGTCGAGTAGTGTATTTTATATTTTATTCGTAATCTTGTGTTATTTGGCTGCATATTTCATAACATTGGCGGGCGTTTTACGTAATAGAGTTTGGTTATTGTGCACAAGTGAAATAGAACGGGAAATAATGGGACGAAGTATCGATTCTAACTTGCAATATAAAGGACCATCGATATTTCTAACAAGACGGCCACCATCTTGTAAGTTCATTAAAATGATCGCAAGAAACTTATAATATCATAAACTACTCGACAATGGCAGTTATAGTCTTCTAGAAAATAGGTTGCCAAAAAAAGGAGGTGGACATTTTCATAGTACAATATTTTGATGTATCTCATGAGATTGAGCAGGCGTTCCAGCGTTATCAATGAACACGCACCCGAAACTCCTTACAAAACATGTCGGTTTTTTTCTACTTTGTATAAATGTAACATAACATATATAACACATATTGCACTTCCATACGCTTCCCGGAAGACATTTTATCAATTATAGTGAAAACCGGTTCAAATCCGTCGCGTTATTTAGAAAATATAATACACCAACAAACACGAATAGGGATTTCGTTTTATAATATCTAAATAACATTAAAAATTATTCCTATAATAATGTAAAGTACGGAATGTAACATAAGTCTGTAGACTCTCTAGTCCGGTAAAACTGTAGCGGCCTTAACAAGCCAACAGTGTAGTCAGTTCGAAATAAAAAAAAAAACAGTACACTGTCGAGTTTATTCTCTTTATTACGAGCTTTTATTTTATATATTATAGGTTAAGGTTTGACCCCAATCTCATCTGATGTTAAACGATGACATGGTCTAAGACGGTGGTCACATTAAACCTAGAAACCGCGAAGAAAAACTAACACTCAATAATGATGTTTATACTCAAGTCTCATAAAATTCATTAAAGCCTCTTGAGGGGTAAGGTTGCCAAAACAGTTCTCTATAACATAGCGAATCATGCTAATACCTACATAACCCATACGATATACTCTTCATCATCAAGAGTCTTTGTCGGTTATCCTCCAACACTCTCAGTATAGTATCGGAATGACAAAGAAAAATGAATTTCTGTCACAGTGTTTATTTAATAGATGAAAACGTTTCAGAACTACATTACTACAAGCGAGCAAGTTTCAATCAAATAATAGAAACGGGAGTACTTAACGAAATCTAGTGTTAGCTATACCAGCTGTTGAAAGACAGAAATACCGATTATATCTTGGCGTTATTCAGCAAGAGTTTTGTAGTAGTAATAATAATATTCGTCGAATAGGACAGGCGAAGGAATTAATTCATACTGCCAATTCTGGAGTAAGTCTCCTGTGATAATTGTAATGTTCTAACAAGATGGTGGCTCCCTTGTTAGAACTTTCCATGGAGTTTTTATGGCAAATCACAATCTATGCTCCTTCACATTATCTCTCATCGACTTCACTTGTGCACAATAACCAAACTATGTTACATAAAACGCCACCAATATCACAAAATATAGAGCCAAATAACACAAGATTTTGAATAAAATCCACTACTACATGACATTTCAAGATCCTGCCAAAAACTCTCCGCAAGAGTTTAGATAAATTATTATATTTTATAAATGACGACAATAAAAGACAGTTGTCAATGGCAATTGAGCATAGTGCATAACACCCGCCCATTCGAAAACCTCGCTTTGATTCACAGTGTATTTTTATCGGAGTCGACTATTCATTTAATAAAGGTTTTCTGCTCGTTCACAAATCATTTTGTAATATATTCTCAGCGGGATTTTACGTTTTTTTTTTATTGTTAAATAATATAAGTATAAGAAAAAAATAAAATAAGCTGACAAATAAGTGTATAAAATCACATTTAATTTCATTACTCCAGGTTTACCCTAGTTTATTGAATTAACCGACAAATTCTACCAATAAAATCACCAAGTTAGACCGAGTACTGAAATTTCAAAATACATATATATATACACATACATTTTCCTGTGTATAATAATATAAATATACATATTATTAATATACTGAGATATACGAATTATAACGTCTAAATTTGTTGATTAAAGAGATACCCTACGCGTGCCGTGATTCAATTAAATTTGAAATTAGTTTCTGAATTATTATTGTAGACATTGTCTAATAGAGATTTGATCTTAATAGGATAAACGTAAAATCATTAAAATGAGACAAAACGATTTGTTAGTTTTATATAAGAGGGTTTTGTACGCACACACGCTTACAACTCTATAAATTTTAAAGAAGAATTTCTATAGACTTAATAAGAATAAATAAGATGAATTAATATTTAATGTAGTAAATACATATATATTTATATGAAGTGTTGTATATCAAAAAGTCAATATCATTTGAATGAGATATTGATAAAAATAAAATAAAAAATCTCTATTCCGTATAATAAAATAGAAGTGAAACTTCAGTAAATCGACAAAAGAATAAGGGTAGGATAATTACAAAGTTTATCTGTTTAAAAATGAAGTGTTTTGATTAATTTTAAAAGATTTTTTTTTATTTTTATTAACATATGTTAGATAATTTATTGCTCAAGTCCCATATTTTCAGTTTCAACAAACAAGATATAAATATACTCACAAACACTGTTAAATAATAACACACCACGCTGACTTCTTACTAAAAAGCTGTAATACGCAGCTGCATACAGTGTACAGTAGTACACGTACATTTCACATACACTAACACATGTTAAATTCTCAAATACAAGCAAGTATTAAAAAGTGTACAATATACATACACACCGACATTTGCTCTCCCACTCTAGCTCGCTATTTCACTTCAAAAATAGTATGTATATTTCTGTCTCATTCTTTGCCGGCTTCATCCTACACATTTTTGTATTTGTGTCTCTAACCTGTCGTTTTTCCGTTGCATTCGGTTTGAAATCACAACGATTCGAAAGAAGTTTCACTTGAAAATATTTTTTTATTTAAACTACTTTAATTTACTTAGATTTCTAATTTCTGTATTGCTACATAGAGTAGTAGTGTTTCTAAAAGTAATTTCGTTCAGGCGTTCTCTTAATTTATGCAACAACGTTCACTGCATGACGCGCTCTCTATATCAGTATAAAGATTTTCGATGCGTCCCATATATATTGGAAATAATCGTTTGTCAACACTTATGGTTTCCATCCTGTATGTATAACCGAAATTCAATTATCGTGATGGCTTGACTTCACCTCGTGAATGGGTGCCCTGGAATGTGTAGGTAGAAAGAGGTATATGTTTGTTACGGTCACATCAACTTGATAGGATGAGAGAACGATAAGTGTACGTGTGTAGTAAGTTTAGAGATATAACGTTGTTTCTTTCTCATAACATAGATTACAACGGAGCAACTGAGAATTTACCGAGTATAGACCGCTATGTATATTGTATGCTTCGTGAAGCGTATAAAAGAATATATTCTGCCTGATAACCGGTACCGTGGAGTATACAGTAAACGCAAAAAAAAACATTAATGTCACTTGATATGATCATTGGCGATAACATTAGATAGTAGGCAAGGGTAGCTCAGTATTACAAAACATTGGTAAAGAGGTATATTTGTTTGGATCAACTACTGATCGTTGTTACTGGGAACAAAACATAGTCGCACTACTATCGGTCTCGTATTTATTTTGGTTTCAGTTTTTGTAACTTCACAGTCAAAATAAGGCATTTTATAAATCTGAGACAATATTTCACTCATAGGAACAATCATCGAAGTGTCTTTAAAAAGATAATAGTCAAGTTTTTATGAATTATCAAAATTATTATGCACAATAAGTAATATTGAATATATACGATGACATTGTACAATTCGTAAATAGAAAGAAAGTCGTTAAAGGGGTATCTCGCTTAGCTGTGGCCCCAGAAAGAACGACCAAAGTAACGATATTAAACCGTGGTATAGAATGACTGCAAAATCGTAAAAAAAACTCAGTTAAATAAAAAGGCATAAACTCACTGAAGGTTTTTAAAGCCACACGTGATGACATTTCAAGAAAAGAAGTTCCAAAGAAAAACATAAAACTAACGCTCGGTGACGATATTATTATTCTAACAAGAAGTAGATAGGAGTTTTTGGCGGGATCTTAGTCTGTCATGTAGCGGTTTTTATATTTTATTCATAATCTTGTGTTATTAGACTCTATACTTTGTAATATTGGTGGTGTTTTACGTAATATAGTTCGGTTATTATGCACAAGTGAAGTGGATGGGACATAATACCACGGAGCATGCAGTCTGAGATGCCACCAAAACTCCATGGAAAGTTCTATCAAGGAAACCACCATCTTGTTAGGACATTATAATTATCGCAAAACACTTGGCAAAATCTTGTTACTTGACGCTGGCTAGTGCACAAGCTGTGACGGAGCCAAAATAAAATAAAGAAGAAGAAGAAGTAGATAGAATCAACCGATTTGTTGAGGAGGAGTCTGATTAAGATATAGAATGTTGACTGCTTCTCATTACCTATACGATTTACTAATATATAATCTGTGATTCTGGAACCTTGAGAGATTGTTTTAACAAAACCTCAGTTTTCTGACATGAAAATGTTCGAGAAAAGTTTTATAAATTAGATTGTTATATAACATTAAAGACATGTCATAACACCAAGTTCGATTGCACCCCTCTGGAATGATTACGCTGAATACCTTATTGATACCCTGCATAGGTTGAAGCGACGAGTTGTCTCCAGTATAAATGGTGCAGACATTACTTAGAATCTAGAATCGTTTCAGTTACGAAGGGGTAAGACATCAGTGCGTACATTTTATCGTCTGTATCAGAGCGAGCGTTATAATGTTTAACCTTATCTCATCCTCTACAAAACTACACATTGCTACTGATACGCGGTAGTAGCCATCTCTACAAAACAAAGAAAATTTGAAAATTCTTATGTTTGCAATCCCCACCCGGCCAGCATGTTCTCTCTCCCTATTATATCGAGTCATTCAAACGAGGCGTGTAGAGGCACATCTGTAGGCCGGCATGATGATATAACGGTGACGACTTCCAATAGAATTTATCACCGAAAACCGTCAACAGTTACTGGACTAAACCGGCACTTTCCCTCAAGTACTGCTTGCCTAGTCGTCTCGCCGCAAAATTTATTTTTAACTTACCAATACTTGCTTAAAAGGAATAGGTTTCCCTTTGTTTCTCCGATGGATTATTTAATGAACGTCTTATAATTGTGTTTAAATGTATATTAATTTCATTTTATGCGTACGGTAGTTATTGAACTATATTATACATAATATAAGGGATTGATCAGTAATTATAGGATGCGTTCGGTTCGGTTAACTCTCACTCACAAGTGTAGAATTATAAAAAGAATACATTACACAAAGGAGATCTAATTATAATGTTTAACAGTAATTAGCCCATATATCAATTAGTGATCGACTTTATTTAGTCGACATTGACCTTAAGATGTTTGTTATCTTTTAATACCAGCAAACTCTTGAGAAAGATTTATTAAAAGAGAAGTCATAGCCAGTAGCTGTTATACTAAATCAATACATATAATGTAAATCTAATAGAGTGTTCTCCGAAAAGGGCCAAAACGGCCAAAACCAATTTTAAAGAAACTTTTCCTGACAGACAGTGGGATTTTGAGATAATTTTTTAGAGTACATATTATAACAATTTGCCACAGGGACTAAACAGTAAAGAGGTAACTAAAAATCGGTAATAGAGAGTAGTAAGATTTAATTAGTTATGAAAAAGTTAAGGGTAAATTGAAAAAAACAAAACAAATTATAATCCAGATAAGATATGTGGTTCCAATTAAACGACAAAACCATCTTAACGAGGATGAAGTCATTCATGCATATTAATTAGATAGACGTAAAGGCAAATCCTTCATAGTAAGTTAGTCACAAGAGCTGCACATCAGGGCTAAGCCTATCTTTAGACTTAACATGTTAACATCTATTATTATAATATGGGAACCTAACATTATTTTTATGCCATCCATACAAAAGAACCACGACTGGTGGCCCTTCACAAAGATATTAAAAATACTTACTTTATGGAAGACTCGATAAATATTGTTCTATAAAATTTCGTAAACGAGATGTTTTTCATTACATTATGCACTTCTAAACAAACAATTGCGTTAGCGCTATTGTATCCTTATCTTTCTAAGGTAACATCGAAAGAGTTCTTGTTGATGTAGCATTACTGGGTCATACAGGTTCTTATTTATTTTATTTATATATTAAGTGTCGTCAACATGAGAATACATTTGTAAATATACGAATTATAACAACTCTGTAATTAAATTGAAATTTAGTCATATTTATAGACAACCACGGTATACACCAACAGTCTTAATTTCAAACAATTGTAATAAAATTAGATATGTAACAATATTACAGGCGAAAGAAAATACTAAAACAAATTAATGCTCTTAAATTTCTATTTTATGAATAGCTTTTAAGCCTCTAGCTTAAGCTTCTACCGCCCTTTTGAATATATTTCATTTATTTGAGAAAATGTTTTAAATGTAATGTATTATATGACCTAGATATTCCGTTGACCGGCGAGTAAAAGCCTAGATTAGTATAGGAATATGAGTTGTAAAATGGGACACGTTTATTAGATCTAGGAAGCTTAACATGAATATTAAATTTGAGGTGATTAATAATTTTGTGGACAGTCGAGTTTTTAATGAAATATTTGAAATAAAAACATAAGTTCTAATAATTTTCTTCGATAGTTTAAAGTGATTATGACGGTCATTTTCTGTACTGTGAATTTTTATTTTCTACGTTGCAACTGTAACAAAGATGTCATTAAAATCTCTTCTTTTATCTTATAAATATCATGACGTGCATTCCAAATTGGACTGCAATATTCTAAATGAGGTTTAACTAATAGCTTTAAGTAAGTATACTTTTATGCTAGAATTCTCAAAATTCTTAGAAATTCTCAAAATAAAACCTAATATTTTAATGGATTTTTAATAATATGATTTATGTGTTTGTCGAATTTTAGTTTTTTTTTTTTTATCAAAAATTATACCTAGATCTATTATAGACTCAACTTCCTGCAAAATAGTTTCCTTTATCCTACACACACATTGTGAGTTGAGTTTCTCTCTCGTAAATCTTATATAACGGCATTTATTAAAATTGCGTTTCCTTTTATTCGCGTTACACCTTTGCATTACATGGGTTAAGCCTTCTTAAAGTAGATTGGCATGTTTTAGGGTATAAATCGATTTAGCTATTTTAAGAAGAGTGTTTAAAGCAATATGTCATATCATTTAGAAGTAAATATATTAAACAGGATTGGACCCAGATGGGAACCTTGTGGGAGCCTTGAATAGATAGAGAATAAAGATGATGAAAATCGATTTGCAACTACCATGGAATCACGACCTTGTACCTTTTAAGCATGATTCGAAGCAACTTAGTAAATTACCTGTAACTCCTAGAGAAGATAATTTAAGTAATAGTAGATTGTGATCCATCGAAAGATCTTGATCTTGGCGTCATTGTGACAATTTGAATACATAATAAAGTGACACTCTCGGACCTGTTTTTGGTACACCATTAGTAGTTAGTTACTTAAAACTTTCTTATAATTGGTCTCCTGAAGGAATTGTTAATTCTATATTGACGTAATATATATTTCAAGTATTGTCTATTTAAGCTTTTCACTAAACCAAAATATACGATGAAGAGGCCGATACAATTATTTTGTATCAAATAACTTTTTCTCTTTTTCCCCAAAAATATTCTCTTAAGTTACAATAACAATTTTTCTTAAATTTTAAAAATATAAATCCAATAATTGACTTTAACATTCTTTAAAACAACCTCTGTTTGATACTAGTTTCACGCTACAGTCAGCCTTATAATTAAGACCAATCCCTAATCGCGTTGGATACCAACATGAGAAGAAATCCATTGGTATATCAGAGACGCGATTTTGAAGCGATACTGGCGTAGTTAATAAAGTGATCGGGTGCAGCGTTGAAAGACGTAAGTTCCAATCCTAACAACTGAATCGTAGCTTTCGGTGAAGGAAAAATATTGTTATGAAACCATAGCATAGTGGTTTTTCTAAGTCCGCCTGGCTAGCTACCACTCTCAAGTTGATAATCTGTTGCCAAACACCTGTCGGTGGGTTCCAACAGCTATACTTGCGAGCCAGTTTGCCTCTAGGTTTAGCGTGACTACCACCTTAGCCCATATCATCATTTAACATCAGATGAGATTGTGGTCAAACGGTAACCTATAAAGTATAACAAAAGACTGAATGTCAAATTCATGATAAAAAAAAATAAACTTTATAATAATACGAGATGAAAAGATATTCTTTACTAATAATCATATTATAAATGTGAATGCGGGCTTGTTTGTTTGTTACCCTTTGACACTTTAACTACTCAACCAATCATCATGACATTTTGTGTACACATTGTCAAGGATACAAAAAATGATATAGTGTACCTTCCACTCAGAAAAAAAGCACTGATCCCAAGGGACAGTTCAAATTTACATAATCGAGAACGATGCTCCGAGTAAAGTTGTATTGTGTAAAAATAAATTATTAGCCGATTAACTAATCCGCGCCAGTTTTAGAAAGAAAAAATACACGTGAAAAACGCACGAACTATAAACACAACGAGTATAATTTTGTATCCCTAACAAAACTATAAAATAATATTTAAAACTCAAAAATATAAACGCATTTATTTACTTTTTACTTTATTACATCAATAATAAAATTCGAATAAAACTTTACACAAATATGCTCAAGAATTTTATCTAAAAGCGTACCTTATTTGTATTTCTGATAGAGTGGGACGAAAAGTGGAAAGTATCACTCCTATCGCAGAATTTTTACCTCGGATGATGTGTATTCAATTTCACGTTGCGCTCAGGATTTTACGCTGGAACCCATCGCTTCTCTTGAATCAATAGCGCTCTCGTAAAACTATTGCTTTGTTCCCTTGTATCTACTATTTCTGCTTTTCATTTGTGTTCAACAGACAAGTAAAGCTTCTTACATATAACAAAACCTCGGCACCGTGACTGACTTTTAGCATCTTACACAACTGACCTGTATACAACTCTGCCCCGCATCTCTCTACGCACTTTTATTTGTTGGTAATCATTTTTGTTTACTTTTTTTTATTCCTAAAACTATCACTGATAATATTATTAATATTAGCAATTATAGTTTATATAACTGACATATAAATTTATTCTTGCCATTATTTTATATAACTGATATTTACTGTAATTCATTTCAATCGGTCAAACTGTTTGAATTCAATAAAAACACACGAACAGACAAGACAAGACAAAATAATCTTGTATTATCTGTTATAAAAAAACAAATGCATGCGGTGAGGGTAATCCCATCAGAAGTTCTTTAATCAAATAAGACAAGAAATCAAATCGAAAAGTTTCATTTAAGTAATTAATTAAATTTAGGGAAAAATATTAAATTAGTAAATCTTGGATATAAAATAGTAAATTATAAATTATACTTTACATAAAAATAAGCTTATATTATATTTTAAATAAATAAAAATAAGAGATAACATAACGCTTTTCCCTTAAGTGACGATTTCTAACAATCAACTCCTACCGCTAACCGCGTTAAGGTACTTCTTTGCAAAAAGTTCCCAAAATTCCCTATATCATAAGTATCTATGACAAAATAAAAAAGAAAACAAATAGACAGACCCAAAGAACAACAGTGTTTTTAATATAAAAGATGATGGGCTATCTTTTTCATTTTAAAAGCACTATTGTATTAAAATCAAAAGCCAGTAGAGCGTACGTTAACGTTTCAATTTCATTAATTGACACTCAGAAAAGTATCAATATAAAGTATATAAAAGCGAATAGGTAGTATTCGGTTTATGGCCAGTCATAAACAGTTATTTACAAGCATTACCTACTTGTGGTCCGAGAGACGTGGCGGCCAGGCTCGGTGGAACGGTCGGGTCAGAGTTAAATGAAATGTTTATTGATTTCGGGACATGGTTTAGCTTAGGGAGTCGGGATTCGAAACTTTAGCCCCTTGTCGTAGTTAGTGCCGCACTTTCATATAAACGACATTGTCTTGATCTCCTAACTATTTCATAATAGAATAAAATTCTTTGTTATTTAAGCGAAACTCCGTTATCGACAATTTTTCTTTTATAAATCCTAACTACTATATACCTAACTATTATATATTTATTACTAATAACCGCACGTGATTTTGTTTACTCTAGGTTAAAATATAAACGATATTAAAAACAAAGTATACAACAACACAGAATTCTTCTCAATGCAATGACAGAAAAAATGTCTACTACAATTTTTCTAAAAAATATAAATGAATATGCTTAAATTAATATATACTTAAAAGTACATACCAATATTTAATGTATAACGGTGCCTTTAAATATTATGTACGTGTAAAATTCCAGATAATATTATATTTCGCAACACTTTGCTAAAGTAACTCCTCTTGAAAGCCAAGTATTGTTCACAACTTATAATTAATTTATGTATGTACCGTAGACAGTAACTATACCGTGTAATACAAGACTTATTAAAATGAGGTTCTTACATAAAATAAATCAATATTTCTCGTGCTAACGAGGCGTCTAGAACAATTGATAGTTACAAGAGAAGAAAGTTTTATAATTTTCGGAAATACAAACACTGGAATCATCATCATCATCATCTTACCCTTATCCCACCTAAGTAGGGTGGGCACAACATGTTTTCCTTTTCCACTCTCCTCTGTCAGATGTCATCTCAGTATTCACATTTTTTATACACATATCATTTTCCACACAATCCATCCACACCTTTTTCGGTCTTCCTCTACTCCTTATATCCGTCCACTTTCAAACTCAAAACTTTTCTTGTTACATGACTTTCATCTCTTCTCATAATTTGCCCGTACCATGCTAACCTATTACTCCTCAACTTCTCTGTCACTGGTGCTATTTTCAAACTTCCTCCGATATACTCATTATTAATCTTATCCATCCTTGTTACACCACGTCTCCGTCTTAACATTCGCATTTCTGCAATCCATATAACACGACTCGTCTTATTATAGTTTTATACATTTCAAATTGAGTTTCAACGGCATTCGTGGGTCACAAACCACCCCAGACACCTTTCGCCAATTCATCCACCCTGCATTTATCCTATTCCTCAAGTTCTTGTCTATTCCAAATACAAAAATAAAATAAAATACAAAAATAAAATAAAATATAAAATAAATATATATATATATATCTTTACATTGCATTTTGCTTTTTGGATAATTTACACAGTAAATTTTTAAATATTCAACACTTATCTGTAATTCTGAATATCTTCGTAAGGAATACGTTAATTTTGAATATCCGATTAGGTACGATATACGTGTAAAATGGAAACGATATGAAAAATAGGAAGAAAATCACCGAAATATTGACATTTATTATAGTAATGTAAAACGTAATAAACTTCTAAGTTATTGTATCTTCTTAAGTGGTTTTCTTTTATGAGGTTAACTTCTTGATGAATAAAATATCAATATTCAATGTTTTGTGACAGAATTCTAGTTACCATATATATATTACTTTATCCGTTTGTATTGACAAAGTTTTATAATTTTATAAGCCCATTACACGGCGCCGTGTAGTTAAACGCGAGCTATGTTGGGATTCTTAAGAATCGTTTATAAAGCAGTCAATGGACGTCTCAGCAATTACTCTTAATTTTTCATTTCTATTTTCGTGGATAAGTCAGATATATCACTAGACTTAGTACAATTAATGTTGAAATAGTTTCACTTTAGCATGTTTGAATACGATACGGCAGTTTGTTTCATTATAGGCGTTAACGTTAGTTTCTTTGTCATAGAATTCCTAAAAAAATATTCCCGATATAAGGATAGGATATATATGTTACCTAAAATATAATAATATTTCAAGGTTTCGTGTAATGTTAGATATTATACATTCAAGCTAACTCAATTTTCATTCATGCGAGTGGCGACAGTTTGCTATCGTTCACGACACACGGTAGAAAGCCCGTAACTGTGATTATCCTATTCTGTGAAATGTATGCGTTCCACGTGTCCGAATAGGCGAATCGTAGCTTTAAATATTATGTCAGTGAAAGTCACTTCCAGAACAGCAGACCAGCAAATTTTTATTTTAACCACAAGTTTATTACTTTTTGCAAAATTAATGTTCTGTTTGGATCTTTATATTGCCGCTTAGTAAATCTTCTTTCGAGAAGAGGCCCGTAACTCTTCGTGTCGTCGCGTGTTGAAAAGTTCGACAATTATCGTGACATCGCAGATTGTAATGCTTTACAAATGTACATTATTCCTAAATACCAAATTATACAAATGAATATGTATGTACGTTGTCTTAGTAATCTCAAGTGGTTGTATGGAGATATCGACCATTATGACCATACTTTCAGTATGAAAATTAGCAGACAAATTCAACTGTTATATTACCTAGTTTCTGAACACTTTCGATACAAACATTTGGTGGCACAAAACTTTAATTAAAATTGATATTAGTCATCTTACCCACTCTTTGTGTAAAGCACGTTTTTTCCTGATACACACTGCAAAGAAGAAGCCAGGTAAAGATGGGCCGGAGGGCCCATCTCCCGATTGTACTGGCTCGGTTGACGAGGGGAGGTGACTGGTTGTGTACCCAGAGTGCCTCCTATAAGGACGACGCTCGGCGGACTTCCGCCGGGCTGACCGCTGGGGCGACATGGTGATAGCAATGCACGATCCCGTGTCGCTCCAACCTAAGCGGCGGTCGGTACACCGTGGGGTTTAGTGACTAAGAGTCTCACATTACCCACTCTCTCCCCCGAGGGGGTGGTGTGTACATAATGGATCTCCCCACGTTAATAAATAAAAAAACGTAAAGATTCTCTCATCGCCTATACAGTTCAACGTGTTCTTATTCAAAGCCCAAATGTGCCTCTAGCAAACAGAGATACCAATTTTACCTTAACACTAATAACTATTGAGCCAGACAGAATTCCAGAAATAGTCTTAAATAACCCGTACTCCTAGCTTAGTCCAGGTGGCTTGTCCACTTGATAAAGTTTGGTACACCTCCAGTCAAGTTTTATGTTGCCAACATTTATCCGACACTTAAGAAGAGTAATCGAACTGGTTCAAGTATTTACAAGCCTAGTACGATTACCCAATGTAGTAGTCAGAACGGCTTATTAATATACAGATTTGCTGAAATTAAAGGGCACTAGCGAATTAACGTAAATACAGAGATTATAACTTTTAACAGAGGTTACTTAAAATTCCCAAAAGTATTATAGAGGTTAAAGTGTAATAATATCAAAACTATAATTACGAAAATGAAAAACAGTTAATAATTAATTCAAATAAAACATATATACTTGCCATGAAATAACATAACCATTTTGAACAGAACGAAGTCAGCACCAGCTTGTTAATTTTATGATATTGTTATCCAGTATTTTTGACATTCATATCACATCGCGTCGCTTGCAGCGGGCAACGAATAAATTTATTTCTATTTGTCCTTGCGAAGCTCTCTCGTTTGATTCAGTTCCATTAGGCGTATCATGCATCTGCGCCAGCATCGAGTGCGGTTTACGTTCCTTTTCGATTTTGTTATTTTTATCTGTGTATTTGTATATTTTGTTCTGCTTTTATTGTACCTGCAAACAATTTAACAGCTATCCTTTGTTATTTGAAGGTTTTCAATATTCACCCGGCACTTTTCACACACATTTTCCATATTTTATTTCGAAAGTGATGGAGTGGGTCATCGTGCACACACATACATATATATTAATATGATTGGAGCATTATTTCAGTGACGCTATTTTATTATGTATAAACAATATGGGCGTCGCCAAATTTTTGGCCTTTGACCATCTTCGAAAAATGCTTCAAGTAGCGTCGCGTAATCGTTTTTTTGGTAACTCACCAAACCATTTGTTCGACCAAGACTTGAAAAATATTCCCACCTTACGACGCAATTCATAGACTTTTTTTTAGGCCGATGGCATTGTGAACTTATACACGATCAGCAACTTTTCTCCAGTTTTTACCAGTACCTTTTCATTGTCCGTAGAAACAATGTATACCGTAAAATTTCCATCACTAATCTCGTGAAATAGGTTTGTATGTAGAAAAAAATAGTGATCCATAAGTATAAGGCGTTATGGTGTTATGGTGGGTAGAAAAATAGTTGGCAGCGAACATAACAATGATTTCTTTAAACAGTTACTTACATGTACACAGTAGATCTTTATTAGATGGGGGTACAAATAATTATGAATAGTTAGATTAACAATAATATATAGTATTTTGTTTTCGAACTGATAACAGTCAGTCAAATCAACAGGTTTGGCGGTATGAAGTTCTATTTTCATTTAAAACTAGCTGCCCCGCGCGAACTTCGTACCGCCTAACAGTCGAATCTTTATTTTTTTTTTTTAATACTTAATCTGCTCTTCGGAAGGCTATATAATATTAAATGTTACCATCATATAAATTTTGACAAATATTGATATTAATATTTATAAGATACTAACGTCACTCAATTGTTTTGCCTTCCCGGAACCTCTCCACTAACACTTTATAGTAACTTTATGGTATGGTATTAAAGTTCTAATTGACTTTTAAGTATTAATACGAATCGTTTTTATGGGAGTATAGAAAAGTATTTTTTTATAGCTTTTCAGGCATTTTTTTTTAATTTATCTCTCCGTAAGAACCATTCTCGTACTTTAAGGAATATTTAAAAAAAGAATTATCGAAATCGGTTCAGCTGCTCTCGAAATTTGCGCTTAGCAACACACTCAGCGGATTCATTTTTATATCATAGATTTAACGTTTCATAAATTTTATATAAAGTTAATACAACCGTGAACTAAAGTTATTAAACGATTCAATTTCATTAAATATACAAACTACTGACACTTTAATTTTATCTATAAATATACATTATTGTTATAGCATAGTCAAACTAATGTACAGATCAGATAAATGGATGTTTCTTGTCCAGTATGAAAACTGTTCGAGTGACCTTGGCTTACTTTCGCACATATACATTTTATCATATTTAGGACGGAGCATGAACTTTACCTTAATACCACTATTGTTAGAATATGAAACACTACTGGTATTTCAGAGGACACTTTGCATCGCTCCACGTTGCAGATGTGCCGGGCTTTAAGAGGCTTATGTTCCGAGTTGCCCAGTATAATAGAGATATCGAACCGTCAGGTGCAGCACGTTTGACCTTCAACTTTAATTACTCGTTTAACTGTAGCCGTTTATAAATAAGCAACGATATCGTAATCTAGCCGCGCCAGAACGATTTCACGGGTAAATTAAATTCCCAGCGCGGTTATTTTTTTTTTTTTCTCTCGAGTTTGTTATTCCATTTCCGCAATCGTGTTTGTCGACTAAGCATCTCGGTTAAAGTATATATTATTATGTTTATTTCGATGGTCCAACTCTCAACAGTATGATTGAAATATAATTTGGAGATGTGATTTTCAAATGTTTTTCACTTACTACTTACTAGTTATGCCTGCGACTACGTCTGCATCGAATTTCAAGTATAAACATAACGTAACAGTGTAAAAAAAATTATACATTTGCCAATATTTTCCAAAAAACTTAGGAATAAGAGCGAAGTTGTTCGTTCACTAACGAATTCCAATTTTCATCCAATCCGTGAAATCGAAAAAAACTCATTGATAGCATGGATATGATAATTTTATGGTTAGTATACTCATCCTTTATAATCCAACAACTATAAAAACAGTAAAAAAATATAATAGATATCCTATTGCTTTGATTTATTTTACACGTGACGCTAACAGAAAACGTACGGTGACCTAATTCTTAAAACTTTTTAAATCCAAAATTAGCCAAACATAAAAATAACTTTGCGCATGTATCAATTGCATACGCATTAACACTTCAGAATATTTAAAAGTACTAAAATATTAGCATTAGTAGCTCCATCTATAAATTAAAAATTGAACTGTATATTTTGTTTCAATACTTAATAACTAACCAGCGATTATGTAGTATATATCTAAAAGTATGTATGTTCGTAAAAATATGTTATTATTATTTACGATGAAAATATAAACCCGAACGAGTTTCTTGTCGATTCTTCTAGATAACTGGGTTGTTTTCCTAACCAGTGGTAGCTGTGACATAAACGCTTCGCAGGGCCTAAAGTAAATAAAATATTTCTCATACTGATTTTGATTTTGTTCTGTAAAAGCAATAATAAAAGTAACATAATGAATCATTTGTATTTAAGCTGTACTTGAGTTCTAAGGTCAACATCGGATCGAATAAAATGGGATTTAAATAACTTTTTTTTTTTGCAAATGTAATGTAACTAGATATGTCTCGCAATTCCGCTTGTTTAATTATTTTCGACCTTGTGGCCCTGACGGCCTACGCCGCGCCATGTAGGTCGCTCGCCGCGTACCTATTTCTTATTTCTCGGCTAACATAATTTCTGAAATACACATAGTAATTACTCCACTCTTGAATGTACATCAGTATGTTATATAACATATATAACTTTTATCAATAAATCAACTATGAAATGCTAAAAGGATTTTATAAAACAAACAGATATTTCTGCATATTAGAGCCCTCCAACAAACAAATACAACATCTTCTTGTGCTTTATTTTTTCTAATAAAATATATCGATTACGTTAAAATATTTAGAATTATATTTAATAACGAATTAATATGCTATCATTACACCATATAAAATGTTCAACAGTAAAATAATGATTACATAGAACCTCTGTTTTTTGATGCTACATATAGGTATTATTAGGAGATGGTCGATTTTTTTTTTCCAATATTATTTATAGTCAGTGATCTATATATAAGTTAAATTTATAATATTACCTTGATGTAAAATGCAATAAAACAAACTTTATATTAAAGAACAACGTTGGAGGTAACTTAATAAAACTTTAATGAGTTCACAGTATATTTTTTCTTTGACGTCGCCTGTACTGTTGTATTTTTTTTTTTCAATGATTAAATTTTTTCTCATAATAATCATGAACTAATAATAACGATACTTCGACATCGTCTTTTATTTATAATATCTCTCGACAATCACTGTTGACCCCGAGACTATATAAGTCATTCCTATATGATGGCCGTTTTGATACATTACAATAGTGACGTGAAATGTCAATTTATTTTCGACAACAATATAATCTTCTTCTTCTTTTTTATTTTTTGTCTCCGTCACGGTTTGTGTACTAGCCAGCGTCAAGTAACAAGATTTTGCCAAGTAAGTGTCTTGTAATAATTATAATGTTTTAACAAGATGGTGGTTTCCTTGTTAGAACTTTCCATGGAGTTTTGGCGGCATCTCAGAATGCATGCTCCGTGTATTATTTCCCATTCACTTCACTTGTGCATAATAACCGAACTATATTACGTTAAACACCACCAATATTACAAAATATAGAGTCTAATAACACAAGATTATAAATATAATATAAAAACCACTACATGACATACTAAGATCCCGCTAAAAAAACCAAACAATATAATCAACTACTGCTTTATTTTGCATGAACAATTGAACGAAAATATACCCGAATAGAAATAAATCAATTATTCTAACAAATACAATTTCCGATGTAACTTACCTTGGAGCTAGAGATCATGCAGTCCTGACGTTCGAAATAACCTCTGGGAATTTAACTATTGTTTTATTATCTCTGTCAGTTTTTATTGCGTAACTTGCATAATTTACTAGTACACGGTGAACTATGTTACAGAGTTAGTAACGCTAAATAGTATTTGTTAAAGGAAAACTCGAAAAATGAATATGACCAGAATTAGTTATAAATGAATATACAATTTATATAAGGTTATATTCGTGGGTAACTATCTCGTAGTAAAGGTTACAGGTATCATCAACAGATTTTCTTAGCTTCACTGGGCTTTTGGATCGAGCGCTTAAGGTACTCAGCCGAAATCGCAACTATTGCAAGGGAGCTAAACTAGCCGGACCTCGGTTTGAGTTTTTATTATATTATATTCATTATCGCGTATAGAGCTGAACTATATTCCATCCGAGTTCAGCTAAACATTACCAAATAACTTGAAAAATAAGAAACAGTGTTATCGACCATATTATGATACTCCGCCTTCCGATTTTACTTTCGGGAATGATTTTCACAGTGAATAAAAAAGAAAATTAAAACACGTTCCTGTCAAAGCATGGTCTTTGAGAAGTTGAGACGATTTATATAAATCCTTTCAAAATCAAAATCAAAATATACTCTATTCAGTTTAGGCCCTAAGAAGGCGCTTATGAACGTCAAAACTACCACCGGTTCGGAATACATCCCAGGCATCGAGAAGAACCGGCAAGAAACTCGATCGGGTTTATCTTTTTAACATATACTTATATAATTAAAATTCATTATACATTACAATCGATTTTAGTGGATGCACAGAGAGGGGTCAATTCCAGACATCACCATCGTTCACATATTGATCCACTCTATAATAGCCCTTTGACACCAAAACCCGCTTAACATGGCACTTAAACTTTTAGTCTGGCAAATCGGTAATATGCTTTGGGACTTTGTTATAAAACCTAACACAATTACCTAAAAAACTGTTACTGGTTTTACTGAGTCTAAAACAACAAACCAGTTTGTCACACTTTCTAGTCTTTAAATCATGCCTGTGTTTTACGAACTCCAACTTATCAAAGTTTTTGCGAACATACATATCCAGAACATAAATTATCCAGAATGAATTGGGAAGGCAGAGTTAAGATACCGTTTTTGCCGACACCCCCATTTTTCTTGTATATTATCAAGTTTATTTCTAAAATGTATGTTCGATTCCCAAGTAAAAAGATTAAGTTTGCTAAATCGCTTATGAGTGGTAACCCCTGGAAGAACTAATCCGATTCTGAAAATTCTGTCCCACACGTTATAATCCTCCGCAACTTCTTAGAAGTCAGGTTACAATATACAATAATTCAATAACAATAAATGTTTAGTCTATTTCTAAAAAGAATAACTGAAACACAATAGAAGTCCGTCTTTTACGCCTGGCACGTTAGTTACCATTTTCGGATTCACGGATCACCTATTTAACATCAGATTATATTGCGAGCAACTACCAACTCATATATAACACGACCGACCTTCCAAAATACTGAAGAGAAAATACGAATATGTAAATACTCACAATGTGGGAGTACCTATACTTTTTTTTTTTTTTGTCGAACTAACCTACACTGTTGGCTTCGTCAGGCCTCTACAGTTCCACCGGACTACGACTATATTAATTCAAGTCACGAATGCCGTATATTTCGAAAACAAACCGTTCCAATCTGTCGTAGTCCGGTGAAGCTGTAAAAGCACGTTAGGCCAATAGCGTAGTCAGTCTGAAAAAAAAAAACTGTTCCATTCTGTCCTATCCGTTCAGTTACGAAATACACAACTTTATGCTTAATCTATAGGTGTATTCATACCGAAATGAAAGCTGACGTTGACTACCCGACGTTTAAGTGAGGAAGTAGATGAATTTTGTGGATGGCAGAAGAGGAACTGGGTCACAACTTTGGTTACTGAGACATAGTAATTTATATTAGAATTATCACCTTTACTTTATGAATTAGTCTCTTCTGTGAATAGCTTTTTATACTTTGTAGGTTAGCATTTGAACGCATTTGAAAGCATTTGACCACATTCTCATCTGATGTTAAATGATGACGTAGTGCAATAAACTGAATACGTAAAAACTAGAGGAACTGGCTCTCAAGTGCAGCTGTCGAAACAAATCCATAGGTGCTTTGTGACAGTATTTCAATTCAACTTGTAGTTTGATAAGCAGGCTTAGAAAAAACTCTACCCACCAACCATCCTATGGTCCACCACAATATTTTCCTTCAGCGAAAGATCGCAAGAAGTTGAACGCAGTTTCCAAAAACGCTAATCACTCAGTCGCTATCGCTTAAAAAAAAGGACTATGTACAACCGAACTTAATAAAACATCAGTTTCTGGAATGAACTCCCAGCGGCAGCGTTTCCAGACCAATACAACCCACAGACCTTCAAGAAACGAGCCTACTCCTTCCTCAAAGGCCGGCAACGCATCTGTGATACCTCTGGTGTCGCAGGTGTCCATGGGCGGCGGTGATTACTTACCATCAGGTAACCCGTCTGTTCGTTTGCCACCAAACACATAAAAAAAAGGCCGTGCTGAAGAATTGAGTTGTACTATTAATTGGGTACCTTATGTATTAATTCGTGTTCGCAACTATATATTTCAGATCAAAATAAAATAACATTAAGTGTTAGCATTTTTCTTCAGAAATAGGTTTAGCGGATGTGCTTCCGCAATCAACTCATACGGGCGTTCATCCGTTCTCAGTACTCGCCTACGTTTATACGTATAAAGATTTCTAGTGAAAAGTTTCGTACTTTTTGATCCTTTATGCTTTGTTTACAAGTCAATGTTACGAATTTTATTACGTACGTTTTTTTTTTATTGTTCGAATTAGTTGCATAGTGGGTTTTATTAAAAAAAATCTTTTTATAGTTTTAATAATTTCTATAGTATTTATACCTATAGCTATTAACTACAAAAAGTAGTGATTCTGCGAACATTTGGATGCGTTTATTTACTAATAAGTCAGTACTTACTACTATACTATACGGTTTAATGTTTTAGTTTTGCCTAAAATTGTATATGTTGGAATCTATAACCATTACGAAAACTTCTTCTTATAGTGAAATTAAATTGAACTATTTTACGAAATATCCAACCAACTGAATAGTGAACAGTGAAGTGCGTTGTTCCGTTTGGGCAAATTATTTACACTGACTGGAACTAATTTGTCACATTTCAGACGTTTTGTGAAAATAGTTAGTGAGAAAGTCTGATTGAAAGAAGTTTTGATATTTCATAGTATGAGGGGTAGGTATGTAGAGTTATCTGCAATAGAGAAGTTTCGCGCGAATACTGAACTGCGCCATTAGTAAGGACACTTTCTTCCAATATATCATGTTTTTAGTTTCACAGATTTTCTCGGTTTTTTTTTCATCGTGGCGTTTTGTAACATAAAAAAGCTTTTTATTGTATTTAATTCATTTTATTTATATAAATCGATGAAGCCATCGTGGTATTTGATTTTTAGATAAGCACCAAGTGCCTAAGAAGTAAAATTGATTGAAATATATTCAATAGTTTTTGAGTGATGCGCGCACAACAGCAGACCTCTTTCATATTATTTATTTAGTTAGATGAAGCCATCGTGGTATTTGATTTTTAGATGAAGACAAAGTACCTAACAAGTAGAATTGATTGAAATATATTCAGTAGTTTTTGAGTGACGCACGCACAACAGCAGACCTCTTTCATTTTATTTATATATATATAGATAGATGAAGCCATCGTGGTATTTGATTTTTAGATAAGGACCAAGTGTCTAAGAAGTAAAATAGATTGAAATCTATGAAGTAGTTTTTCAGTGATCCGCGCACAACGGCAGACCTCTCTCATTTTATTTATATAGACAGATGAAGCTATCGTGGTATTTGATTTTTAGATAAGGACCAAGTGTCTAAGAAGTAAAATAGATTAAAATCTATTAAGTAGTTTTTCAGTGATCCGCGCACAACGGCAGACCTCTCTCATTTTATTTATATAGACAGATGAAGCTATCGTGGTATTTGATTTTTAGATAAGGACCAAGTGTCTAAGAAGTAAAATAGATTGAAATCTATTAAGTAGTTTTTCAGTGGTGCGCGCACAACGGCAGACCTCTCTCATTTTATGTATATAGACATATGAAGCTATCGTGGTATTTGATTTTTAGATAAGGACCAAGTGTCTAAGAAGTAAAATAGATTGAAATATATTCAATAGTTTTTGAGTGATGCGCGCACAACGGCAGACCTCTCTCATTTTATTTATATAGACATATGAAGCTATCGTGGTATTTGATTTTTAGATAAGGACCAAGTGTCTAAGAAGTAAAATAGATTGAAGTCTATCCAGCAGTTTTACAGAATGCGCGTACAACGGTAGAACACCATTATTTTGTTTATATAGAAGACATTATACATTATGACAACAAAAACTATGACAACGCCACTCGAACTTGTAAGCTATAATATGCGTATACTCGTATGTTTCGCAAACGATGCACCTCACAAAGTATCCAGTCCCAATTCCGTGTCTATATTTATTTTACAAGTTGAAATATATAATTTAACCGCTGACATCTTTCTCGTATATTAGCGTAGACACGTGTCATATTCAGAACATACTGTATTGCAGAGTAATTCATATCTCGAAATTAGTCTTTTAGCAAGGTATTCCGCAACAAAGGACCATTGAAATAACTTGCCAACGTAATAACTGAACTTGCTGCATTTAATATAACTTCAAAACTTGAAATTCGGTGTTCAAAACTACAAAGGTTATAGAAAAGGCATTTTATGAAAGACAATGGATTGGTGGATAGTGTTTAAGTAGTATTTTAAATTTCGCTCATATTAGTGCATATTAGCATATTAGTGGTCAGTTAATTAATGGTATTTAATACAAGGCCTATAATAGACTATTATATCGCCATGAAATCGATCGCCATAATTACGTCAGTCAACGGGTCGGAATAATTCAATTACCATTGTCTCGCCTTAGATAGAAGTCAGACGGAGCGACAAATCACTTGGAATAGTTTGCGGTGGTTGTATGCTATATGCACGGTTTGTGAAAGCATCACATGCAGCAGGGTAGATTAACATGGAATAGAGATAAATAAATGTATAGTATAGGACAGTTATATTACAAAGTAAAAATTATATTTCAAGATGTTATTAAGTTTTATATGCTTCTTTTTAGGCCTCTGAAATAAAACAGATCAGGCAAATTCTGAATATATTTTACATATGAATATATAATAATATTTTATTTATAGGGTAGTCAAAGAGTTTACTTCCTTTTTCTTCTCTATTTGTGAACCGAATTTCATTATGTTTTAAACAAATTATAGGATAGCGTTTGATCACAATCTCTTCTGATGTTATATGATGACGTGGTCTAAGACCGTAAACACGGTAAGCCTAGAGGGAGGCTAGCTCTAAAGTGCAGCTGCCGGGAAACACCAACTGGTGCTTGGTGACAGATTTTCAACTTGAGGGTGGTAGCTAACCAGGTGGATTTAGAAAAAGCTCTAACACCATGCTATTGTTTCATCACGATGTATGCCTTTACCGAAAGCTTCGACTTAGTTGCGAGGATTCGAACTTACGATCTTCGACGCTATGTCAGAACACGCTGTCATAGTTGGCATAGTGGCTTAGTAGCCATTACGGCTTCAATTCATTCAATTCAATTTATCGCTCTTTTTTTTAGTAGTTACTGTCGAGCTTTAGTACTAGAGATGAGTCGAAGAGTCGAAGCCTTTATTTATATACGTTATTATTATTACTATTAGTACACATCTGAAATGTACATCTGAAATGTACAATATTTTATTTAATTTACAATTTTTTTTTTTCGAACTGACTACACTGTTGACATGGCAAGGCCTCTACAGTTTCACCGGACTAGAGAATTTATAATATATAATACAATATAATAAAATCACACTCTTTGACAAAAAAAAATCTCTTCAATGTTAAAACTTTAAAATGTAATTAATTCCGGTCGAGTTTCGACCAATAGTTATAAATAAATAGATAATAATTTCAGTTGTATTTATTTTATTATTTGTAAACGGTACGAATTACTATAACATTTAGTTAGTCCTTAAATACTTTCTGAAAGCGTTAGCTTCATAACCTTAGGCGATAAACGAAAGCCCCAGATAAATTTCTAAGAAAGATTTTATTACAAATTACAAGAAAGAATTACAAAGAATATTAGTGTTTAACAATTTTATTCTGACGGTTGGAAACATTATGAAGATGTAATAAAACATTTGAAATCTTTTATCTAAAATATAAAAATGAATCGCTAAATGTGTTGCTAAGCGCAAATCTCGAGAACAGTTGAACCGATTTCGCTAATTATTTTTTTAGAATCTTCCTTGAAGTACGAGGATGGATCATACGGAGAGAAAAATTAAAAAAATTGCCTGAAAAAGTCTAAAAACGACACTTTTCTATACTCCCATACAAACTATTCGTAATAATACTTAAAACTAAATTCGAACTTTAATACTATAGCATAAAGTTTAAATGTCAGTGGATAGGTTCCGGGAAGGTAAAACAATTGAGTGACGTTAGTATCGTATAAATATTAATGTCAATATTTATACGATGGTCCCGAATAGCAGAATAAGTATTAAAAAAAATATTTAAAGAATCGACTGTTAGGCGGTACGAAGTTCGCCGGGGTCAGCTAGTAGTTTATAAATAGGTAATTTCAAAGAATAACACCGAGAGATGAAACTTCTGATAAATCGGAAGATACCTTACGTAATCATTACGAAAGTCATTCGCAGCGAACCAACCATTAATAGACCGGTATGAGCTACCTATAGATGAGTAAATACATACCGGAAATTTTAAAGGAACATAAAAGAGGTAATTATCGTTGGAAACGATTATTGTGAACTTGTGAAGTTGAGCTAAAATTTAGTTGAATTCTGTTTATACTTTATTAGCAGGCCAGGCGGACGTTGTCCTGCCCTGATAATAAAAAATATAAACCTATGTACATGAAATTCTTAAGGTAACTGATGTATTTAATTCGATAAGGATTAATACTATATCCGTCTAAATAGCCTACCATTGTATGTGACCCTTTTTTTTTTAGAAAATAGATGAGTATAGTAAGGTATTATAAAAAGATAGGTTTATGCTATCGGAGACTTTTTTGTAGATCTATAAAAGAGTAATATCTCACTATGCATTGTCTTGTTATATCTCAAAAGAATTCGGCAGCGTTTTTGATGAAAGCTCCCAGGCGGCTTGACTTTTTCCAACACTTCCAACAATTATCGTTATAATTCAACCAATTTACACAAAACGTTAACAAAGGTGTATAACCTAAACCTTTCATATCTATTACTCTATCTATTGGTGAAGACCGCATTACAATCCGTTCAGTAGTTTTCGAGCTTACCGCGAACATACAGACAGACAGACGCGGCAGACGACTTTGTTTTATAATATGTAGTAATAATCAAATGTTCATTCAATTCTATCATAGATAACGACCTCTGATTTAATAACACTTTTATACAATTTATTACAACCCTCGAACTTCTTGACCGCTGTGAATATAGTTACGGAGAACACAAATTTAGGTATAAATGCGTATCACTACATATCATAAAACAAAGTCGTCCGCCGCGTCTGTCTGTTCGCGATAAACTCAAAAGCTACTGAACAGATTGTAATGTGATCTTCACCAATAGATAGACTAATTCACGGAAAAGGTTTAGGTATATAATTTGTCAAGGTTTTTTTGTAAATCGGTTGAAATATAGTGATAATTGTTGAAAGAATCGGAAAAAGTCAAGCCGTCTTGGAGCTTTCGTCGAAATCGCTACCTGATCCCTTTTTGAGATATAACAAAATATTCCTCTTTAATAGATCTACAAAAATGTCTACGACGGCATATACTTATCTTTTTAGGATACCTTATTATATCCATCTATCTTTTGAAAATGGTCACTTATAATGAGGTAATTGGAAGGCTATTTAGACGGATACAGTATTAATCTTTATCAAATTGAATACATTAGTTATCTTAAGCATTTCATGCACATAAGTAAAAAAAAAATATTATAAGAGCAGGACAACGTCCGCCGGGCCTGCTAGATATATATATGCATAACATCGAGACAACTTAACGGATAAATAAAAGCCAATTTTTCTTACGATAATATACTAATTTTATTTTGTATTAAACACTTGAAGGCCATACTTATGACTATATTCTAAGCAGCCAAAAAGATTCACGAACACTGTACGTACCTATATCTTTAATCTATAATATAAAAATGAATCGTTGAATGTGTTGCTAAGCGCAAATCTCGACAGCAGCTGAACCGATTTCGCTAATTCCTTTTTTAGAATACTCCTTGAGGTACGAGGATGGATCTTACGGAGAGAGAAATTAAAAAAATTGCCTGAAAAAGTCTAAAAACAACGGTTTTCTATACTCCCATACAAACGATTAGTAATAATACTTAAAAGTTAATTTGACCTTTAATATCATAGCATAAAGTTTAAGGCTCGGTTGCACCAGTTAATGTTAAAGTTAAAAATTCGGTTAAAGTTATTGTTAGGCAAAAAATAGGTTGCACCAATTGACAATGGTTAAAATGACGTCACGATTTAACGTTAACTATTACCGCTCCATGTTGGCCGGTTACCGTTATTGTTAATGTCAATTTTTGAATCGGTTGTCATGTTCACTAGAAAAAACTTTATAATATCATGTCGTTGCTAAGAGAAATCCTGTGGGAAACTGAAAATAGTTCTTCCGATGACGAAATCAATATATTTGAAGATAATTTGCGTCTTAGAAAGAAAAAAGTTTAATTTCCTAGAATTGGAAAATGTCCACAGGACGACAAACGCTAACGTTTTGTCGTTGACATCTGAAATCTGTCATCAAAAATCTGTTGACAGTCACAGAATAACAATAGTGACACTTGGTGACACTTATAACAAAGTCCTGCCAAGTAAAATATATTACCCTTTTCGATTTTAGGGACTAATTGGCTTATTGAAGTAGCAACCCTAATAACTTTAACAATTACAAAATGTTTGATGGTGCAACTCGTTTTGGCAAATGTAACTGTTAGCAAGTCTTGTCATTGTTAAAGTTAACTTTAACAATTACAATAACCACGATTTTGGTGCAACTCAGCCTAAGTGTTAGCGGAGAGTTTCCGGGAAGGCAAAACAATTGAGTGCCGTTAGTATCGTATAAATATTAATGTCAATATTTATACGATGGTAACATTTAACATTGTATAGCGTCTTGAATAGCAGAATAAGTATTAAAATAAAAAAAATTCAAGAATCGACTGTTAGGCGGTACTAAGTTCGCTGGGTCAGCTAGTACTAATAATAACGGAGGTATGTGACTCGTCATTCGGTTTATACTCGTATTTTCACAGCTTTTTAATTCATTCCAATCGTTTCGTATAGCGATTTAATAATACACAATATTATAATTATTAAATATATTATTACAAAAATAAATACACAATAAATACGTATTTAAAATACTTTATTACAAAATCGCGTTTAACCGACGTCTAGCCGCAACACCTGGTTGAAGTTTTTACTCAAGCAACTCTGAATAGCGTTCACTTAATCCAATTACAGCGTTCAAACGAACCGGAAGGTCCACACCGTGCAGATATACCGCAAATAATTCATACCAATAAATAATATTTTTGCTAAAATATTCAAAGCGAAAATTAATTCACTGGAAACTTCGTACTGATTATATATCTGCTTCGATATATGCGCTTAATAAGTGATGTTATTCTTAAAATAAGAGAGAATACTAAACTGTCAAAATCCTAGGCCTGAATACTGTGTCGATTTTTTCATTTCTCATTGAATTAAAAACAGGATTTCTTTTTGACTTTGCATTTTTTTTTTTTAACTCAGTCTCGGATTATCGTTCTGAATAAACAAACTTAAATACCCTACAAAAGGCACCTTGTCTTACGAGTTCTTGATAAATCAACTCCTGTAAAAGTTATTCAAGGTTAAAGTTTAGACATTTGAAATTATGTTTCTTCTTTTGCGGGTAAGTTATTATAATTTAATGTTGAATGTTGTTAATTATTAAAAAAATATATTCATAAATTTTAATATGCGAGGATTACAGTATTATTATCTTAGTTCGTACATCAATGGTCAACTGTTGTATCGTTATACTAGAAACTACATCTCCGGCTCTATAGTACCGCACACGAATCATGTGGAAACACTCGTTTAATGAAATGTGTCATTTCACTAATAAACTTGAATTAATTAAGATGAATTTATATACAAAACAAAAGACGGACGAAAGGTTCCTTTCGCATACCATCGATGTAAAAGTAAAAGAAAAAAAAAAAAACAAATTTCCCGGTGCAACGTCAACGTCAACGTGTTGATTGCGTTATGAAAACCGCGTTCATTTCGGAACAATATCGGAACTAGATTACTTAGTTAGCTAACTGGCTAGTGGAACTTTGTGCAACGCAAACGGGCTTGTACGGTTTAATTAACAGTTTCGCGAATCGGACGCGTTATACCTTCAAATATCCAATTATCCTTTGCTAGTCGTATTGGCAAATCTAGTATTGTATGCGTCCCCTTAATTGGATGAAAAACACACATAACCTTTTTGAAGAGAATTGTTATGTTTTGAAGTTCTATTAACTTTGTGAAATAGTGGTTGTGATCACTTACATTAAATATTTACAATGACAAAATAATTTATTTTGTAGTGAGACGTTGTGAAAAGTAACCGTTACGGCTTAAAATTCAAAATAGTTTAATAGATTTTAAATATTTTAGGGAAGCGTTTCTTAATACAGAATAACTTATATTTAACTTATTTTCCGGGACAACGCTACAAGTTGGTTGAAATGGATCGACAATCACACTGACGCATAGACATACCTTATTTTTTTTTTGGTTTTATATGTACGAGATTTAAAGAGCAGGATGTAGGAAAATGTATGTAACCGTGTCACATCAGAAAGTCCTCACCTATTTGCCTAATTCTTTTCTATTGTGTTTATAGCTCTTAGGACAAGATTTGTATGATAGAAAATATTTGAAAAATCTTTTGTAATGAAAAAAAATTACATTGTATTATAAAGGATAATAAAGTTCTTAAGTAAGAAGCACACAAAAACAAAAATACATGCGAATTTTAATTACTTTTTGAACTCGGTTGAAAATAAAGAAACCAATGTGTCGGGTAACATTTTATGTAATTATTTCCAAGTTAAAAATACCATTGAAGTGCCATTAAAACTTTTCTAATTCTTCCGCATACTTTTTCTTTATTGTTTTCTGCTAAAACCTTAATAGCGTATGAAGTTTGGAAATACACGTATTGTTGTATATGACATATTATTGAAATCGGTTAAGGATACATTGAAAATTCTTTTTTTAGCTGATTATAACACTTTAATTAAATCCGTGAAGCAGTTTCTCCGTTTTTTTTTTTCAATTGTATATTACTACAATTACCACAGAGTAAAAACTATCACTTGAAAATGGAGATCATTAATGCCCGTTATCTAGTTGAAATAATATGCTATATTTTTCGAGCGACTAACTTTTAAAACACGTGCGAATGCGTTTAAAGTTTTATTTCATATATTGTAGTTTTCTGATTAAAAGAAATTGTGCCTTTTTGTAGAATAAAGGCACGTACGGACCGGGAGTTTTTCAAAACGAGATAAAGAGTTTTAATAGAATAATATACGACAATATACAGTTTTATATATTGTGTACAATTTTCTATTATGTTTTTTTCATATGACCTACTTGCTATGTGTGTGCTATGCCATATATATATATATATGGTATCTTAGTACTAATATCTTTATAATTTGTTATCATACTTCATATTCATCAACATCGACGAATCATTATCACTCATCATGAATCATTTTCTGAGCTACAGTTAAAACTGTTTCAATTTTACAAATATTTAAGGGACTGTACCACACCACATACATATATCAGCCATATCACTGACTGACTATAATTTAGCATATGTAATGTTACACGAAATGACACATAAACGTTTTGAAGCAAAAATAAAATCAATCGAATTGAATATTCCTAACGAGGAAGGAGGATCCTTTGTTCTTTCTTAAAGCGCATTTTTAACAAAATCGAGGTATAGAAAATAGGTGGATAAATGTTGGTACAATGTTATGTACAAAAATATAAATATTATATAAGAAGAAAATATTGAATAATCAGAGTTTAAATCCTAATTTAATAACATTACCTATCACAATTTAACACAATGATATAAATATAAATAAATCGGCAGTATCAATAAATGTGTACATGTGCGCAAATATCATTTGAATGTTAAAATATTTCTTATATATCATCAGAAGCGTTCGTGAAATATATTCAGAATAATTAACTATAGAAGCCGTTACTTCCCAGAAATCCTCAACTTGAGATACAAAGATGTTTTTAATATTATATATGTATAGAAGGTAATTAAACAATATTTTATAAAACTATAGTGCAAGTACATTAAGACAAATGTTTTTTTTTGTACTTAAACTAAGTAAGTACTGTGCAGAATCGGTTTACAGACATTTAACACGAGTACGAAACTTTTCAAAATATAGACAGATGTTAATTTATTATCATCATCTTCTTACCCTTATCCCACTTAAGAAGGGTCGGCACAATATATTTTCCTTTTCCACTCTCCCCCCTGTCAGATGACATCTCAGTATGTGTCACACACCTTTTATACACATATCATTTTTCACACAATCCATCGACACCGACTTTCATCTCTTCTCACAATATGCTCGTACCATGCTAACCTATTGCTCCTCAACTTCTCTGTCACTGGAGCTATTTTCAAACTTCCTCTGATATACACATTCTTAATCTTATCCATCCTGATTACACCACACATCCATCTTAACATTCGCATCTTTGGTACATGTAATCTTTTCTCATCTTCAATCTTTAGTAGCCCCGCACTCACGGCATACAAAGAGTATGAAGTACGACTTATAACTTATAACCTTTTACTTTAAGTACTCGTCGATAGTCTGATAAAAAAAAAAAACGAATTACCTTTTTTTTGTGACATCAATAAAGCTCGTCATTAACTGCTAAACAGAAATAAAATAATAAATTGATTTAGAAACAAAAGAGTAAAAGGTATTGAATTTATTTATTTTATTAGCATTTACACATCGCTTAAAAACCATGCAGTCCGAATTGGTCTTCAAACATATACATACAGCACATCATTTTATACTAATAATAATATAAAAAAAAAATGAATAATTTCTCTTTTTGTATAGCTCCAGTATGCGTACCCGAAGAAAACAAAGGTGACGAGAACACCATCGCGAAGAAAATCAGTGACGGAGTGGCCGGAATAATGTCGAAACTGAAGAGTAACAGCCCGCCCCCACCGCCGGTTGATATCAATCCCATCATGCAATACTTTGAAGTCAGAACTGAATGCACGACGGCCGGTCCGGGTCTAGTCTGGCGGGTTCATGACGCTTACAGGAAAAGTGACGGCAAGGTAAGTTATGTCTAGAGATAAATATTTAAATTTCCGGAAGCTCTGTATTATTATTTTTTTCGGTCTGTCTAAGAGATTTCATTTATATTAAAAGTCAGGCTTCTATAAACAAAAAGCAATAAGCTAGAGATGCAAATGTTAAATGTTATTACGGATGTATAACATCAGAAGAACAAGTGAAAAATACTGCCAGTGTTAATGCTGATGATTAGATACAGCTTCGTCTTGAGAGAGACGACATTTATGCGGCGTAAATTTGATAATTATATTGCGTAAAGGCATTGTTGTACACACACGTTGATTGTATTTGTGTGCTATTTACCAACTTGGAACATTTTACTTTTAAGTTTAAGAAATTGGATGCCAATAATATTGAGAAGTAAGTCGTCGAAAAAATAATAGTGTTTTTAAATATTTCGGACTGAGATATCTTCAGGAATAACGGTTTTTGTTTTATTATATACGTACATATAAAGCGTCATGAAACTATTAAGCGTCATGAAACAATAAAGCGTCATGAAACTATCAAGCATCATGAAACTATCACGAAACTCTGATCATCTAATGTCAATCAAGTGCCTACTCGTTGTGATAGAACTAACAAGCATAATCTCAACGATTTTACGCTAGACATATAGTACAGTAGTTCCTATAACCACCATAATACCCTGATCAAAATAACAAAGTCCCAAAGAATATTACGGATTTGCCGGACTGTAAGTTTAAGCTCCATGTCAAGCAGACGGGTGTTGATGTCAAAGGGCCTATTATAGAAGGGATCAATATGTGAACGATGGTGATATCTGGGATTGACTCCTCTCTGTGCATCCACTAAAGATGATTGTAACGCGAAATGTATTTTAAATATATATGTTAAAAAGATAAACCCTATCGAGTTCCATGCCGGTTCTTCTTGATGAGTGGCTTGTTTTCCGAACCGGTGGTAATTTTGACATTCATAAGCGCCTTCTTAGGGTCTAAATTGAATAATGCATTTATTATAAAACTCTTCAGAATTCTTTCTCAGAATAGTGATCGTATCTCATTAAATTAATTTAATTGCCTTCTACGTATGAAAACACAATAAATACTAATTTAATATAATTTCATTTCTCTTATTGTTGTTTTGAAAATAGTTCTTGTATAATTTTTGATCGCCTTTTACACAAATAATATGTAAGTGATACGAAGTTCACCGGGACATCTAGTTATAGATAAATACAAGCTAAAACAGTCCCCGGTCGGATCCGAGAAACTATCGTTTGTAAGTTTTTTTTTTTTGAATAGTGCGTCTAGAATGTCCCATCTGATTTTCGACAATATAGCCACAATATAAAAATAACGTCCTCCCCGAATATTCCTTCATTAGAATCAAATTTAAATACCACTGTGAGTCATTAGAAAATGAATGCTGTATTATTTGAATCGTTTTGAGTATTTTCCTTCATGAGAATACATATTCAAATCGCTAAGCAATAAATCCGCGATTGCAATTAAAATGAATGGAACTTTCTATGAACAAGTTTTCTTTGTCGTTCGGCATTGGAACCCGTACAAAGGTGACCTTGTATATCTCGGTAATGTTTTTATACTTTAATAATATTCTCTCTCTAATCTTTAGTTAATCCTTTTTTCTCGCAACCTAGAGACGATTACAATATAATTTTCTATATTATTTTATTTAATCTGTGTACTGATAAATAAAAACAAAACTCTTATTTAATACATCACTACATATTATAAAACAAAGTCGTCCGCCGCCTCTGTCTGTCTGTCTGGATGTTCACGATAGACTTAAAAACTACTGAACGAATTGTAATGTAACACCAATAGATAGAGTAATTCACGGTGAAGGTTTAGGTGTACCATTTGTCAAGGTTTTTTTTTTGTAAATTGATTGAAATGTAATGATAATTGTTGAAAGAATCGGAAAAAGTCAAGCCGCTTTAAGCGTTTCACGCGCATAAGTATATATTTTTTTATTATCAAGGCAGGACAACTTTCGCCGGGCCTGATAGTCTATTATAAAAACGTCCTCTTAATCACTAGGTGCACAGTCGTAGTCGAAAGTTTTCTTAGCCCGTCTGGCTAGCTACAATCCTCAAGTCGAAAATCTGTTACCGAGCACGATTAAGTGTGCTCCGACAGCTGCATTTGAGAACCATTCCTCGTCTAGGTTTAGCGTATTCACAGTAACAGACGACATCGTTTAAATAAGCAGAATCCATTTGAGTATCTGAAACTTCTGAAATCTTAAAACATCAGATAAAATTATGCTCAAATCCCATAACCTATAAAGTATAAAACAATCTTATAGATCTTTAGTTGATGCAAAAGTTCACTTCACCCATCGAAGTGTAAAAGATTTTTAACCGTCTTCAAAAAACGGGTATTCTGTTTTGGACTCGAATGTATATTTGTATGTCCGCTATTCTCTCAAAAACTACTGATCCGATTTGGATGGTGTTTTGAACACTGAATGTTTACTTTTTCAAGGAAGATTTTAGTATATTGTACATTAGGACCCAACGGAGATCTTCGAAGATAGAGAACGAAACTCTACAACAACTAACAGCAAATAACTCGCGACTCCTGTGATCGCGTATCTATTAATTGTTGTCGCCATTCCATAACACGCCGGTATGGTTTTATGGGGTAAATAGATGTGTATTATAATTATAGTATATATGATAAATAAATAAAAAATATACAAATAAAATAAAAACAAACACAATTAGTAACATAATATACGAAAAAAGGAAACGAACAAAATAAAAGGAAAATACTGATTTACTTAAGTTTATTCAGAATTTTTTTAAAGGATAGAGTACTATCTTTCAAATGACTACGAACTCAAGAGTGTAAAAAAGAATGTAAGAAAAAAAGAACTATCTTCAGTAAAACCAAACTCAAAAGTATAAAATAATATATTAATCACTTCAATTTCATTTTCGTACTTAACACATTGGCTTAATTAAAAAATATATATATTTAGACCAATTCCAAAACTCTAATAATACGTATTACATTTTTAAGTCGGCGCAAAATCCTTATTTCCTGATATCAAAGACAAAAGACAGTTAAAGAGTATTTTAGATTTCCAGTTTTTACCTGGCATTAAATTAAAATAGGCGCCGTCTTAAAAAAAATATATTGTACGTATTGGTGCAGTTTTGTAATGGGTTCTTAATCTCAAATATTACAAGAAAATTAAAACAAGGTATTATGTAAAATGAAGTGAATAATATATTATTTTACCCATTTGAAGTCGGTTCTTTTCTTTTTGAAATTTTTGACGTGATGACGTGTTATAAATCGATGAACTCCAACTGCACGCACGAAAAAGTGTGACTTATTGTCACGTTCTGCCTGAACCGAGCGTGCAAACGAGAGCGCGGAAGAAGCGATAGAGAGGCGCTTTTGATCTAAGCGTTCGACTTGTGAAGCATATTTTTTCATCAATCAATTTCAATAACGTCATAAGAAACGTTATTAAGTAAAATTATTGTCCGTGAACCGACTTCACAGACAACCATTTTTTTTTATAGTTTACTGTCTGTATGCCCGATTGAATTTGTCATAGGTAACAATTAAGCATAATTTCGTTGTACCACATTTTTATTATTACCTCGTTTTCGTGTTCTTACCTTCGGGTGGAATTTGGTAAAAAAAAATTACTAACTTCCTGACGAGCTGGAGACATGAAATTATTAACATTAAGTACTTAGAGTTGGATGACTCTACCAGTAAAATGTAGAATAATAAGATTTCATAATTTCAAATACGATCGAAAAAAAACCCGGAGATATCTCTGAAATTTCTGGAAACTTTCCACACACGCAATACTAAAGAGAATCAAATTATTATATATACATATATACCTTTAATATATCGCATTCTTTAAATTTGACCTGAAACTTTTATTTCTGTTCATATAATTTGCAGGACAACACAAATACTAGTAGAATTAATAATTAATCTGTTATGCTTTGTATGTGCGTCACCTATTTAGTTTGAAATGTTACACAATTAAAAGTTCACAATCACATATATTTTTGTATAAGAATCGTAAGAATTTAAAAATCTACGTGTAATTTGAAATCATTAATTATGAGATTATGAGATCTATTTTATATTTTTAGTTCGTTTTGAAAATCTGTTATTGTAAACATAAATACGTACTAAGAAATTAAATCCTTATTTACTTCTCTAAATCCTTTCTCAGTGCTCGTCTACGTCGAATAAGAAACTGCAATGCAAAATTTCACCCTTCCAACCCGAGGCGGGCTACGTCGTACTTTGTCTGTCAGTCACTTGTAATAATTCTATCTTTTATGATAGCAATTAGTTGTTTACTAGAAGTTATGAACAAAGGATATTTAATAAATACACATTTAACAATACACTAATAAAACAGTGTGATTAGTTATTAATTCAATTTAAAAAAAAATACGACGTTAACGGTAGTGAACGATTCGTACTCCTCCGATTCTACCGAACAGAGCATGTTCACGTCCACGCCTGTGTAACGATGGGTCTTGCTGCCATGGTCTGTTGGTCAATTTCGGTACCGCACACTTGTCGCGGCCCCCATCGGTAGCGTCTAAAGTATAGGTCCAATCCCCCGGAGTGGAGTCCTCGACCACGCTGCTAGCGCGATACAGTGACACTGAAAATTGTTAATTACTGGATCAACACACACAACACATAGAAGCGCTTTTACCTTTTCCCTTATTTTTTTTAATTAGGTTAATTTAGCCAAATTATCAGATTCAAAATACATTATTGGGTTCATGAGACCCACATGCAGGCGCATATGTGTATCGGACTAAATCATATATGTATTTAATTATGCACTCATTTATTCAGCCAGATATACAATATTGCACTCAAGGCAACTGGCAAAGCCAAGGTTCGGCCGCTTTGGCGCCCTTGAGCTTGTTGCCACACGCCTTAGATGTTTGCTCAAAAAGCCCGGTGTAGCTATCAAGGCCAATCAGGCCAACAACGATTAGACAGTTCGAGAAAAAAAAACATTAATTTCACCAAAGTATCCGAAATAACTAATAGTTTTCTCGTCTGCTAGTTCGACTTGGTGCCTTTTGTAGTTTGTTTCAGTATTGGTCGTGTTGATAATACAAAAGCAAAACTTATTTTCGTTTCGACAAACTTCGGTAAACAGACATCCTGTCCTTTTTTATGTATCTATAACAATTGAAAACCTAAACGTAAATTGAATACCAATAATAAGTGGCTTTTCGGAGTGCAAAATGAAAAAAAAAATAAAAAAATCGAACATCGCATAGTTTGCGGGATAACAAGATAGAAACTTAATTGAAATGTTATTATAAATCAAAAGCTGTCGCAATGTATGTCTGAAAGTGGAATCAGCTCTCATCGACTATATAAACGATCCTTTTTACTAATAAATTCATATCAAACGGAGAATATCAGGGAATTAATCAGAATAGTAGCGCGTATTCCCTTTCAACGGAATTCATGAAAACGAAAGTTCTTTATTTTCTTTTCCTATATGCGAGTGATTGCGTCAGAAACTACACGACCGGCTTTTCTAATTATTTCACTAGGATAACGTTTATACTTATAGACGGGTTTACTATTTAAAATATTAAAGTGTCATACTTATATAATTGTGTTTATCGTTGATATTAAAGGAAATTAATTGGGTTAAAAAATTTTTTAACAGACATTTTATATAGCTGTCAATCGATTATGAGAACAATATACAATGTATTAGGTTTTCTTTTAATTGTTTATATTTGTTGCGATCCATTAAGTACCAGTACCTTACATCTTCGCTTTAATAGTTTCTTCGTTTGCTCAACTCCTCAACCTCAACTATTGTAGGGTGGTAAAACTACGCTGAAGCTATTACTGGTTTCAGCATGAATGGGTCGGCTCGCCCGAGGTAGTACCACCCTCTCACAGAAAACCGTCGTGAAGTAACATTGGTTGCACTGTTGCGTTTCGTTCAGCCAGTGAGAGCGCCGGAGGCTCACATATTTAAAAGGCCGGCAACGCACTTGCGACTCCCGTGGTGTTGCTAGTGTCTATGGACGGTGGTGATCACTTACCATCAGGTGACCCACCTGTTCGTTTGCCTTCTATAATTTAAAAAAAAAACGCTAGAACACTTATTTCACGGACTGATCCATGAACCGTTCTCAGACCACAAGGGTATTAAACCATCAGTAATTGGAGTTGTTAAGGACTGCGATCTTTATCGGTGTTGGTGTGGATGAGATAGATGGACGACGTAACCTCAGGTGAACTGAAACCTGAAACCTGAACTGAAACAGGCGTAATACTCAGGACCAATTAATGACATATATGATCAAGAATTAATATCGACCGATACTATGTCGGTTGTATATCGTTCTATTATATATTCACGTCAATACATATTATAAAACAAAGTCGTCCGCCGCGTCTGTCTGTCTGTCTGTCTGGATGTTCGCGATAAACTCAAAAACTACTGAACGGATTGTAATGCGTTCTTCACTAATAGATAGAGTAATCCATGGGAAAGGTTTAGGTATATAATTTGTCAAGGTTTTTGTTCAAGGTTGAAATATAATGACTATTGTTGAAAGAATTGGACAAAGTCAAGCCGCCTGGGAGCTTTCATCGGAAACGTTGCCCAATCTCTTTAAGATATAAAAAACAATGCATACTGAGATATTCCTCTTTTATAGATCTACAAAAAAGTCTCCGATGGCATATACGTATCTTTATATGATAGCTTACTATACCCATCTATCTTCTAAAAATGGTCACATATAATGAGGTAATTGGAAGGCTATTTAGACAGATACAGTATTAATTCTTATCAAATAAAATACATTAGTTACCTTCAGCATTTCGTGCACATAAGTATACATTTTTTTATTATCATGGTAGGACAACGTACGCCGGGCCTGCTAGTTTATAATAAATATAAGCCGATAATATAACATAACGTGGTTAGTAAAACAAAGAAGGCATATATCGTTAGATAAAATAAATGAATAGTAAGACATATAAGATATAAAATACGCCGTGAATTTTTCCCAGTAGATAAATAAAATCGTTCTACGTATAATTATTTTTTTTTATCTCGCAGTTGGAAAAAACTCATCAAAGGAGATACTTTTCGTTCTTGCGGAGATTCGCGATGATATTCTGGGCCCTCTTTGATTACCTATTATAAACTTGGTCTCAGAATATTTAATCATCTCCCGCCATTGAATATTGAATAAACGGATATTTCTTTGATAAAGTGAAAATAGAACTAATATAATAATATGTCTCATTTTTATTACTTCATAATCTCACTTAACATTAAATGCGCATTCAGAGTAGTATGGTTATAACGCATAAAATCGAGGGGGGACTAGCTTTACCAAATGTAGCTATTTTGTATATATATATATATACTAGCTGACCCCGGCGAACTTCGTACCGCCTAACAGTCGATTCTTTAAATATTTTTTTTAATTCTTATTCTGCTATTCGGGACCATCGTATAAATATTGACATTCATATTTATACGATACTAACGTCACTCAATTGTTTTGTCATCTCGGAACCTCTCCACTAATGCTTAAACTTTATGCTATAGTATTGAAGTTGAAATTGAGTTTTAAGTATTATTACGAATCGTTTGTATGAAAGTATAGAAAAGTGTTGTTTTTAGACTTTTTCAGACAGTTTTTTAATTTTTCTCTCCGTAAGATCTATCTTCGTACTTCAAGGAATATTCTAAAAAAAGAATTAGCGAAATCGGTTCAGCTGTTCTCGAGATTTGCGCATAGCAACACATTTAGCGATTCATTTTTATATTATATATATATATATATATATATATCATAGAATAAATGGATTGAGAATGAAGAGAACTCTGTAATTTTACTTTGAATTCGCTTGGTTTTATTTTTTATTATTGTAGTAAATCAAGACATAGGTATGTGAAAAGGTTGCAACCAATATATAAATTTTACACAGAACGAATACTTTAACTACATATCTATTTAAATGTCACGGCGGTAGATAAACGCAAACAACCTTAAGCATTCAACGATTATTTCATCCGTAAACTCATCACGGTTACAGTATTAGAATGTAAGTGTTTAGACAGAGGTAAGTAGTGATGGATTGGTTTTTCAAGTCTGTCTTCATTTAACTAATGGTCTGTGAATCGAAATTAAAGATAGAGGGTACACTGTACTTTATACAAATGAGAATTCTTTTACCTTAATTAAAGTTTCTACTTAAACTACTACTGTAAGCATTTAATCTATTAAGGTTTTTTTTTAATTGAAATCCGACAATAAATAACATTTGAAATTTATGATTTTATAACAATTTAGTTAATAAATACAATTAACTCAGTGAAATTAATACTTATCTTAAAGTATCACTACATAGTATAAAACAAAGTTGCTTTCTCTGTCCCTATATCACTATGTATGCTTAAATCTTTAAAACTACGCAACGGATTTTGATGCGGTTTTTTTTAATAGATAGAGCGATTGAAGAGGAAGCTTTATATGTACAATAACATCCATTAAATAGTGTATAAATACTGTTATTTATGAGGTTTCTAATGTGATGTCGTATATAATTACCCTACCCTATTATGAACCCTACGAGATTTATCAAAATAATGTGTGCGAGCCACGGGCAGTAATGAATAAATCAAAACTACTGGATCGATTGACTTGATTTGGAATGACATAGGCTATATATTTTATTTCCGTGCGAAGCCGAAGCGGACCGCTAGTATTATATATAAAAATTACGTGTCACGTTCTTTGTCCACAATGGACTCCTAAACTACTGAACCGATTTTAATAAAATTTTGCACACCGTGTGCAGTTTCATCGAACTTGAAGGATATGATAGTTTATATCTCAATTTATAATCGCAATATTATTTTATTGCGAATTATTTGTTTATTAACTAAAGAGTCATGATTATGTCTGTTAGTTCGATAATATTTTAACAGAGGGCGGTATAAAGTAATGTGTAGCCACAGCAACGCGTAGCCAGGTCTGCCTGCCTCTGGATACTATAATATTTAAGAATATCATAACTGTAACTATAGAATAATGCAAATGGTACAACTATCCGCCTTAACCTAAACGTTGATAAATATAAATTAAGAAGTGCTTCTTTACTTTTAACCACACGTTTCGTAACCACAGCTTTATGGTAGCCTCCATCTGGGTTCGAATAAAAAGTTCCTAGTGCCTTTTGCCTCACTCTGAAGCCGTGGGACAGATTCTCATTTAATTTATTCCCACTTTTCTTCAATATCGGCAAGCCGGCATAAGAACGTCGACTGGCAATGAATAAATGGATGATTACAGATTATACTTTCTCTTACCATCAAGCGCAGAGCTGTCAATTTATTGTACTACTGTAAAACATGTATAAGTCAAAATTGTTATCAGTGAGACAGGCCGTTATAGAAAGGATTATGTTAGTTAAATGTCGGTAATAGGCTAATTGTGATATTCGTTTATATGAAACTAAGATCCATGAGCCTTCATACGCATATGTTACAATAGAAATCTTATAAACGTCAAATATAGGTTATATCAATTAGTCAAAGAAACTTCAGAATTGGATCGGTACTTCCAGAGATTATGTCCCGCATCAAAACTGATAAACTTTAGCCATCTGTTGTGGTATTGATATAGTAGGTAATCTTTGTTTTAAACCTGCCTAAATATTGCACTAGCAATCTAAAATTATTACTCTATTATGTGGACAAAAGTTACTTCATCAGAATAAGAATCGGCCTATTTTTTTTTTTTTATTATAGGGGCAAACGATCAGGTAGGTCACCTGATGATAAGCGACCACCGCCGTTCATAGACACTAGCAACACCAGGGGAGTCGCAAGTGCGTTGCCGGCCTTTTAAATATGTGGGCCTCCGGCGCTCTCACTGACCGAACGAAACGCAACAGTGCAAGCACTGTTACTTCACGTCGGTTTTCTGTGAGAGGGTGGTATTACCCCGGGCGAGCCGACCCATTTATGCTGAAACCAGTAATAGCTTCAGCGTAGCTCTACCACTTACAAAACTACACCTACAAACCCACCTACAATCGTACGGTAGCAGTAGGAAAACATTACCTAATTGTTCAAATCCTTCCATGGTGCTTTCGTCTACAGTCTATCGATAGTGTTCAAAATTCAAATTAGTCAATATATTTGAATTCCATAAAATATTTGATGCACGCCCCAACTATTGAACTACAGCAAAAAAAAATCTGCACCGAGCTTAACATTTTTCGAGTAATAGCCATTTCAATATTACCTAAAGGATAATTCATTCCAAAATTTTACAAAGTTACTAGAAACTCGCCTTACGGAACCACATCATAGTTATATTTATTCATGTTTGCTAAATTTCTCTCCATAAAATCTATTCGCCGTCTCCGGAGAGACAAAGTTGAGGCAGCACTCGCGAAGCGTGAACTAACATTGTATCGTACACTTCATAGCTCGAAGCATAGCGTTAGAACCTTTATCATTTAATTAGTACAGAGTACAAGTAATATTTTGGAGTTGCGTAACAAAATGATGACATAACTTCAATTGTAACACGCGGAGAGTTGAGATAATTTGCAAACGTAACAATCTGCAATGAAACTCCTTGTACAGAAGCGAAAACTTTGTTACCTTGTTAGATGCATCCCCGGTTTTCATTGAAAGGATTTTCACTTATAACAGAGTTAACAAGTTCATCGATTTTTGTTTTAATTGTGAAACTATAGAAGGAAGTTTCATTTTCAAGCTTTAGGGAGTTATAATTTGTATGCGTTATATTCCTGGTACAATTTGTTGTATAAGTATAGGACAAATTATTTTACATTTCATGAAGTCCTCTATCATTTTCTTATTGAATTTAGCGTAAACTGATGATTACAGAAATGTCGAAAAGTAAAATAAGATATAATACTCTATTTTATTTTGTTAAACTTTACAATATATCGTGTAATAACATTCAAAGATCGAGTTTTTAGAATTCACTACACTGCGTTGAAAAAATAATGCAACCTCTATTTGAGATGGTTATTATCCTTAAGCACGAATACAATATAAATTATTTGACAAGAAATTGATCATTGTAAATATTTCTTTTATCAAATAATTACGATATATTTTTCTTTCCAGAGAATTGGACATAGGTTGGAATTACTACGTAGGGTAGATGTGACATATATGAGAGAATGAATTTAATAGCTCTTCTAGGACATTGTGATAGTTGTTTAGTATGCGTGGGCTTGCTAAGTTTCTAAGACCGACTGAGTAGATCGCGTTAATTACCTTGATTTCGAAGCCATGATCAACCAATATATAGGTTTTTCATTCATTTGTAAAGTATTTGCACCTGGAGCATAACTTGCAACGAATACTATCAAAAAGTTTGGCTTACCCGATGCTTTATCAAAAATTACTAATGATAGAGTTATATGTAAAATACGATCGCTTTATATATTTATAAAATTTCTAATCTTTTGATAAAATTATTGGGTACCTACTACTTTGCGCGTGGAAGTTTTGAAGTCGTTGCATTATTAGGGTGTTAAACTTTCCCATTTCGGTAAACTCTTACGTCAGGCGTTTTGAAATTTTGCCTATTATGAAAGTTTTAAGTAATACCCAGATATTTAGTCCGAGTGAGCCAGGGAACGTCTCTACTGGACAAATAGTGAGGGCTTACATTTCTTTACTAATCTGATGGACTCAAAGAAAACAACGCTACCTGATGCTTCGCTACAAATGCTTAATGTGAAGCAATAATTACTAAAAGTGTCGTCCCGCGATACTATTTATACTTTCGGCGAACAAGACAAGTGAATACGGCTGAAGTGAAAGGACATTAAAATAGAGACTTGGATGGTCCTAATGTAAATCGAGTAGGGTGTTAAGAATTGACTTTGTACTGTATGGCAAAAACTTAAATACTAGACCTTGTCAAACAAAGGCTTTGGAAATTTCAAAGATAATTATGAAAGCATGATGCAGAGGGGCGAACAAAATTGGACGAGATATAATCCGTGAAACAATCCACTTATTCATGTGTGATGGGTGCGGAGCGAATTTCGAAAACGGAATAAGGTTTTTGTACTTAATAACTGTTAGAAGATGTTCCAGGACTCGTAATTATCTCATTTTTTTTAGAATACTGGTAGATCTATATCTATAAGGAAGTGCACCTTTTTAGTGGCCGCTAAAAATGGTGATTACTGTATTAACTTGAACCTTTCAGAAATTTCGTTTATATGTTGCGAGTCAAGAAGGTTTAAGATTTCTTTAAAATGTCAGGGTTGGGATCAACATTTTAATAAACCTTGAGAACTTTAATAACGGAAATAACTTCCTCAGTCGTTATAAGAGTTAGAATATGCGCAGAGAGAATCGTGGTTGAGTAGCCTATCGCTGATCCTATTTATTTTATGAAATCGAAGTCAATGTTATCGTTCTTAGAGAAATGTTTGTTCTCTAAACTCACAGCAAGGCTTTCCATTTCATCGGCATTCAATTGCGGATGAAAGGCTAACTGTGTTTCTATCCAATAGAGACTATAGAGTGGATACCTAGTATTTTAAAGGTCGCGTAAGTTTACGTTCCTGATATGAGACGATTGGATAACTTCTTAGAAGTTATAATATTACTACGGATCTGTTCTATGCAGGTTTTTGCCATTCTAGATAATGCGTGTAACCGCTCATCGTACTACATACGTACGTACGTAGGCACGTACATACTACATTTCTGTGGCTAAGGTCCTTGTGTCATCAAGAAATACAAAGCGGTGACCATTCGCTACTTGGACTTTTGTCGAGAGCTCTCTGACAACAGCTTAGAGGCAGTCCATCACTGAATAGATACATTCAGCGGTTGGAGACTTTTTCTGGGATCTTATCTAAATTGGATGCGGTGAGATTATTATTAAGATGTCTGTTTAATTACATATAATCAACCACTTTAGTGGTGAGAGAGAAATGTATGTATGTTGATGCATTACAAGTTGGTAGTCAAAGCTTAATATGATTACGACTTATGTAAGTAGTCAGGGAGATGAGACATTTTTGAAGAGGGTTCCGTCTAATACAGTCGAATAACAATGATCTTGGTTAGTTCCGATATCCGATATACATACAAAGTTAATAAATATATATATATAATAAAGATGGATATGGATAAATGTTATAAATCTAGGTGTATAGACTAAACAATGAAATAATTGTGTAATTAATAAAAAGCCGTACATAATAAGTTCACATTTTGTTTTACTGCGAGTATTTACTAAAAATAAATTAACTTTGTAATAACGTCCAGACGGTCCCGTAATCAACAGGTAAACTTTCGTGGTATCATATTGCACAGCACCAATGGTATACAACTACTCCCATATTTCAAAAGTTCCTTACTTTTAGTTAACTTTAATGTACATACTTTTTCATTCTGTAAGCTATGGTTGTTTTTTTTTAACGTACATACCACTTATGTTATTTATACCTAATGCTTTTTTTTTTTAATTTGTGCTAAATCATTTGCTATGATGTTTAATTTTTAAACGCAGAAATCTGTAGATTCCTTAAGATACTTCGTTATAAAATTATTCTTTATGTAATGTTGAATCATATGTTTGATGTGAAATCAAAATTCCATCACACAAGTATTCAAATTGTATCTAAACGATTGACTTCGCGGCTTAGTTTTAAATAGTTCAATAGTTAGAAACACGTCAAAAAGTATTCTGATAAAGAAACAAAAGCTGTTTTATATGTAAGTGTTCTCTCTCGTTTTATATCATCATTACTGAATATATGCTTTCCAACAATCCCCATATTAGAATACCTAATGATTTGTTGCAGATTCTACAACAATCGTTATGGCTATCAATTAAGCTACGCAAAGAAGTGATTGCAAACGAACTAAGTTTTATAAAGACAAAGAAGGTATTTCAAAGTTTAACAAGACTGGTAGGTATACTGAAACTATTTCAATCAAACTGCGCCAGCGGCCAGACACCGCACGAATGCGGCGAGTAAGTCTTTTAAAAGAGACCATTGTGTTAGAATGGCATAGAACTGGCGCAGCGGTTGACCGCCGCTAATTGTAGCCGATCGAGACGAAAGCTTTCCGGAGCGGAAAAGCGATCGTGCGGCGAGTCCGTTGTAGATGTGCGATCTTTTACTTCGTTGATATATCGTTTTACGTTGACGTAATTTAGGATAACGGATATTTTATCAGATTTATCTTTCGATGATAAACTGCAATTTTTTTAATTACGACTACCTACCAAGTGTACATATAATAATGATAGCAGAAAGTTGCATTTCAATTTTAGAATTTATAATGTATTTAATTTTATATTTCGAAGTGTACAATACACCCGGATAGATCCCAAGAAGTTTTCTTAATGGTTTCGATATATCTTCATATGTTAATTAAATTTTCTTCAGTTATGATACCCACTTTTACTTCTCACCGACTTATATTTGTATCATTAAAGGATCTCTTGTGCAGATATGATCCACTGGAACCTTAACGCAACCGTATTCTGGGCAAGCATGTACTGCTCCAAGGGGAGGTATAGTCGCTCTCGACCTAAAAAGTATTGCAGTACCTACATAAAAGCTGTAACATTATGCGCGGCATTAAGAGTGCGAGGTGTTCACAATAGATCTCTTTGGTTTTAGTGACACGAGACTACTTAAGCCTGCATAGCTCCCCTTTAGAGTAATAATAATAAGGAAACCTGTAACTTATAACGCAAGTCGCGTTAGAACGTGGCTTGTTGTTATTACTGTGCCGCTCGCTATATTATTCCGACATTTTACGTACTTTTTAACCTACATTTTGTATGGTAACTAACCCGCTCCTAAGGATCGTAGCGTGAGGATATAATAGTTTATGACTTTATAAAATAGATATAATATAAAATACAGCTATCAATTTTGGAAATATCAATGGCCGTATCAACGATGAGAGTTTTCAAAACCAATAAAAAAGAACTGCCAATCTCTTAAGCTTTATAGTATAAACTGAGTGATAAATTCACGCGAAACTAAATGCGGTTACCCGTAGTCTAGTTCAGCTTAAGAGTTGTTAGGATAACGGAGAGCTTACACTTAATTCTGGAACACAGACGATAAAAGCGATTATATTAGAAACCTAGAACGAGTGCTACAAATGAAAGTAGTGTTAAATTTTCATCTCGAAAGCTAGTTTAGTGAACCAATTAGGAAAATACAAAATGCTTTGTCAACACTTGAATTAATAGTACGGATACACTATTGCAAAAACATCATGTAAATATGTATTTTTCAAAACCCGAGACATGTTTTAACACTGTTCAACGGTCAAACTCTATGAAAGAAATAGCGTTAAAGCAACATTTTCACAGAATACACACGTAGTGATGGAATTTATTATTTTTATGCATTTCACCGTTCCATTTGCAAAGTAAATACACATTTGACTTAAGTGAGCTTAATCTGTGTAGACTTCTCTAATAGGTATCGTCGCATTATAAAGAGCATTGATCACAAAAAATCACAATAAAAAAATGTCTGGTTTTAGGTCAAAAGTAGAAAAAAAAAATAGTAATTTACTATTTGTTTCCTTTTCCATAAGTATGTTTCGTTACAAAATGTTCGATAAGCTAACAAGCACGAAGATTTTAGATATCACATCCTATATTTAATAATATTATAAGTGCGAATGGCAATTCGCTTGTTTGTTAGACTTTCACGCCTTAACTGAACTATTCGACCGCTAGTTTTGAAATTTTCAATGCACGTTGTCCCAAACGCAAGGCTACAGTAAAGGTACCTAAGGTACATTTTAAGTAGAAAACAAGTAATGTTCCCGTGTCCGGATAGATCAATGGTAACTTTGACGTTCATAAGCGCCTTCTCAGGGCCTAAACTGAATAAAAATATTTTTGATTTTGATTTTGAATGCGAACGAAGATGCGAGCAAAAGCTAGTACCGTATAAACATATTATAATAAATACCACCAGGTATTAAATATTTGCTACCAAATTAAGCAAATTCTTACGATATCTTCTACCTTTACAATGTTATCCACATCCAGTGCTTGAAAAATATAATGTAATGTTAGTAAACAATTATTTAATAATGTGTTTCGTTTTGTCAAACCTTTAATTGAATATCAAGTTTCTCCCCGTATTTAGTTACAAAATCAATAGAAGTAGTCACAATAGACACACACGAAAGTACAAAGCTATATAACATAATAACAGGTAGTAGATATTTGTAGGTGGTAGACCTCATCATCATAGGCCTTTGCATCTTTAATAGATGATTTAAGTAGCACTTTGCCAGCATTTCCGTTGGTGGCTGACGAGACCGATCCGGGAGAGGATCTCACGGCCGCACTTATGACAAGTGTACATACCCCTAGGTGGACGGGGGTTGGAGGCCTGCTCGTGACGCCTCGTGCGTTTTTCCTTTAATTGTTGAAACCAGGCGACGTCGTGCTTTGACTGACCTTCGCGAATCAGGCGGCACCACTTAGCACGGTCTTCAGCCAGCTCCTCCCATTGGCCGCTTGAGATATTAAATGCAGCCATGTCGCGTTTAGTGCAATCCTTAAAGCGAAGCATGGGACGCCCAACAGACCTCTTTGCGTGCGCAACCTTTCCAAGCAGAATTTGCCTTGGCAAACGAGTCCGTTCCATTCGATGCACATGCCCCAGCCAACGTAATCGTCTCTTTTTGAGAATAGCTGTGATGCTAGGAAGCTGTGCCTCATTTAGAACGGACTCGTTTGTCACGCGATCCTTCCATGTTATGCCCAGTATGCTTCGAAGACATCGCAAGTGAAAAGCATTCAATCGGCGTTCTTGTTTTGCGTATGTTGTCCAGGATTTGGCTCCGTACATGAGCATACTTAGAACACAGGACTGGTAAATAAGCGTTTTTGTTTTTAAAGTGAGGTGTCTATTTTCCCAAGCCCTTGTACGAAGTTTTCCGAACGTAGAGGCTGCTTTACCGATACGGGAATCGATCTCTGCATCAAGAGAGAGATTGTTCGATACTAGCGAACCTAGGTAGCAAAACTTGTTGACTACCTCTAAAGGTGTGCCGTTGAGTAACACCACTGGTTGTTCTGAACACCCTTGCGCTAAAATGACGGTCTTCTTTATATTGATGGACACAGAGAAGAGGTCGCACGCTTTAGCGAATTTGTCCATCAAGCTCTGAAGCTGGTTTTGATCTTGGGCAACGAAAGCAGCGTCATCAGCAAAAAGGAGACTATTTACGAATAGATCCTCCCTGAAACGCTTAGACTTGAGCATCGCGATATTGTATAATCTACCATCAGATCGCGTGTGTAGGTGGACGCCTTGCTGTTCAACCCTGTGCTGTGCTGTGGTAGAGCTACGCTGAAGTTATTACTGGTTTCAGCATGAATGGGTCGGCTCGCCCGGGGTAGTACCACTCTCTCATAGAAAGCCGACGTGAAGTAACAGTGGTTGCACTGTTGCGTTTCGTTCGGTCAGTGAGAGCGCCGGAGGCCCACATATTTAAACGGCCGGCAACGCACTTGCTACTCCCCTGGTGTTGCTAGTGTATATGGATGGCGGTGATCACTTACCATCAGGTGACCCACCTGCTCGTTTGCCGCCTATAATAATAAAAAAAAACCTACGAACAGTCATTAAAACAGTTGTTATTTCTTTATTAATAATCCCCCCTTTGAACAATCCTGTTACACTTAGCATTTCAATGAGATGATATGTAATTGCATTATTAAATAATTACTGTTGTTACTTTCATTACAGTTAACCGTCGAACGAATATAAGAAATATATTTTTATTTAAAACTAGCTGTTGTCCTCAGCTCCGCATGCGTTTTTTTTTTTATAATTGTGAATTACTTCTTATAAGATCAGCTATCTGTAATGAGAGTTCCGTGAAAAATGGTTTAAACGTTTTCGAGATAGTACTGCAAACAAAGCCATGGGTAAAAGGTAGTCCAAAATAAAAAAGCTTTAATTACTTTTTATAACGTTAGTTATCTGTCAGTGAAAGTTCCATGAAAATAGGTCCAACCGTTATGGAGATAGTACTACAGATGAAGCTATGGATGACAGCTAGTCTAAAATAAAGTAGCCTATGTCACTCGCTGTAATTTTAACTATCAGTGAAATTTCTGCCAAAATCGGACCAGCCGTTTCGGAGATTACCCGGAACATACAGACAGACAAAAATTTTAAAAATTGTATTTTTGTTATCAGTATCGTGTATACGTTCATATCCAATCAGTAAAAAATCGTTATGTTGATATTACAAACAGACACTCCAATTTTATTTATATGTATAGATATAGATGTAGGCTTTTTTATACGTAAACATAATCCTTTTCAAAAAAAAGTTTGTACCACTATATAATTCCAAGATTTTATTACATTGTTCGACATTGTTAAAAGCATGATTTTTTCGCTTTCTTACAACCGGCGTAGTGGAATAACCAAATAATACCTTTACGAGTATTTTAATAAACCAATGAATTCCAATAAGTCGTTGTTTACTTCGAATCGAAACCGATTAAAGTCCGTGGGTTTTCTAGACTATAACTAGAATACAATTAAATATCAAACTGGTCCAATATACGTTGCTGCGTTGACTTATGGTCACTCTATTTTAATTAAGCCAAATAATGAATGTTTACATTGTAACGAAGCCCTTCTACGACTAACATAATAAATACAATTTGTGGCTATATCATATATTTCATTGAGAGTGATCGTGTTTTTAATAATGCCGCTTATAAATCATTTATGTTGTCTCATATTTTTTGTACTTTTTAATACTGTAAGTAACCTTCGACGGTCGTAGTTTTTGTATACATACCCAACAAATAGTGTACATTTTAACAAAAAATTGTATTATACGGGAATATAAGAAGAACCATTTTACCTTGGCTTTTAAATATATATTGGTATGTTTAAAACCTTCAGCGACATGGTGCAGTGTTCTGATTGTAATTATAAAAGCGCATTAAATATTCTAAAACTGGAAGCCAGCGCCACTATCACCGAGATTGCGCTAGGTAGAATGTGTCGTCAACTTTGCATTCTAAATGGATTAGTTCCAATTGCGTATCGGCTACACCTAAGGACGATGAAAACATATATATATATAGCTATGTTAAGTAAAAGAAATAGAAGAGAATAAGAAATATAAATAAAATGTACAAACTATCCTGAATAAAGTAATTCCATTCTTACAGAAATACACCGAGAAATTCGTGATATCGTGGGAAATTTCTCATAATGCGCAAATAATTAAACAATGCATTTATATCTAAATAATTTATATCTAATAATGTGTATACGTACATATATAAACGAATATAATAATGTAAAAGTAACTAGAATTATTCAAGAAAATACTAAACCACATGCTCAAATCCAGGAGATGACTGCGAAATTAAATAAAATAATTCAAAGTTCAATAGATACCAATAAAGAAATTGAAGAATGAAAAAAAATTAAAAATTTGCTTACTGTTATAAATAACGTTTATACTATAGTATCCAGCTCTCTTACAGAAAATAATATCATAGCATTTCATAGATTCGCAATGTTAAAATATCATTTTCAGCGTTCTAGAAATTTTATCGCTCAATTGAATAGGCAACATACAAGTGACAATCCGTCAACCGCACTTGAGAGCTAGTTCCACTTCTAGGTTTCACGCTTATCATTTTAATCCACACTATCACATAAAATCAAGTGAGATTGTGGTCGAACGCGAAAACCTATAGAGAATCATATAATCTCACATTTCACAAAGATTAAACAAAGAACAGAGTAGAACTAATATATAAAAACTACAACGCAAAGCTGAAATTACTCAGTATGCCGTCATTGTTACTAAAAACACAATATTTTACGCAGAAGTTCCTTAATATTTTACCTCGATGGTTGAGTAGTAGGGAAAGGACTCTGAAAACTCATTCAAGGAGGTTGAATAGATAATCTCATAGGAACAACTCACACCATACATACAGTTAATAAACTAAAAAAAAAACTTTAATTAATTATTTGAGAGCCGAACGAGTTTAATTATCGGTACAAGCTTGATTGTTACTCGCACCCCGTTATTATTACAGCTCACTGAACACTACTGTATTTTATGATAACGGTGTTTCGTGAATAGCCGATATTGAATTTTCATTTAAAATTTACACTAGCTTTTGTAACATCTGCTACTATATGTGTGATAAGTTAATTGGTTATTTCCTTTACGATATAATTATTATGATATACTTTCGAACGTATACCAACAATTGTTTCAGAATTCGCGTATATCACCACTTCACTGGTATACACTGAGTACTAAATGTGAGCGTGGTTTTTTTTTATTAGTTGTTATTATTGGTTTTTTTGTAATTACCATCTGTTATAAGAAATAGTTCAGTTATTAGAGTAAAGCGGATACGGCGTAAGGTGTTCCCTGTTCGCCTATATGTACAAATATAAATCTAATCATTTTTGGTGTCCGATTGAAGTTGTGTCTGATCAAGTTCATATCAACTTGTGAAAGCCTTATGTACGAGTACTCGTAGTAATGTATTAATAATAGAACATATAACAAAAAAAAGGTGTGTGTGCGATTGACAGACGATAGAAGTGAAACTTCAGTAAATCGACAAAAGAATGAGATGAATATATAAAACAAGGGTAGGATAATTACAAATGTTATTTGTTTAAAAATGAAAGTATTTTGATTAATTTTAAAAGATGTTTTTTATTTTATTTAACATATGTTACATAATTTATTGCTCAAGTTCCATATTTTCTGATTCAACAAACAAAATATTAAAATACTCACAAACACTGTTAAATAATAACACAACACGCTGACTTCTTACTAAAAAGCTGTAATACGCAGCCGCATACAGTGTACAGTAATACACGTACTTTTCACATATACTAACACACGTTAAATGCTCAAATACAAGCAAGTATTAAACAGTGTGCAATATACATACACACGGACATTTGCTCTCTCGCTCTGGCTCACTATTTCACTTCACAAATAGTATGTATATATCTGTCTCATTCTTTACCGGCTTCATCCTACACATTTTTGTATTTGTGTCTCTTACCTGTCGTTTTTTCGTTGCATTCGGTTTGAAATCACAACGATTCTAAAGAAGTTTCACTTCAAAAACGGTTACATTAACAAAAATCTTCGGTGTGCCAATCTTATAGTAATTTTACGGCAATTGGTCAAACGGCCCTTGAATTTACCAATTTTATACAGTTTACCCGTTTTTATACAATATAGAATACATAATTTAACTTAGTAATTTATTCCTGTTTGTACAATATTATGGAAAAAAGTTAAATTTTCATAATTTCTAAAATGAGACAATCGTCCAAATCTTATGTTTAATATTCAGTATTTTCGACCGTATTCTGATAACTTAATTTGTATTTATTTCCTTTTCATACATATATTTCAATATAATTATTGATATGATTAAAAGTAACATTTCTTCGTGTCATTTCAATTTTATTATTTTCTTCGTCTAACCCTCGAATAAGAATCATCTGTTTGTGAGATATATCCGTAACATTTACGTTTCGTTGTTGTTTTAGATTGTTGAATGAATGATCAGTAGTTTTATTTAATGGCTTACTAATCATTATACCTAGTTCACTGGAGCCACTGCTAATGGTTGTATAAAAGAAAACTATCAAATCTACGAACTGTCAACGAGACGAAAATAGTTACCGTATAATAATTGCGTGTGGAATCGCGGGCACTACTAGTCTATACATATAATAATAATGTAAATCTAACATATCTGTACTTTTTAAGTTTATGTGAAAATAATTGTTGCAGGTGTCTAGAAATAAATGATAAAATACATTTCAATCATTTTTACAAATATCTGTCTGTTTGTTTGTGCTAAAGTTAGTGTTAAATTACTAAACTTAATATAACACGTCCGCATGAAAATCATAAAGCACATCGTTGAGTAACATTTAGTCTTTGTTTCATTACAATCGATGCATTCTATCAAAGTTATTGTGATTTAAATAACGGCGCAACTTAATAGGTAGAGAAGTAAGTAAGTAAATGCATATCAGTCTCATCCAAAAAGTAGGACATTTCTATGGTATATCGATATAATTAAAATGATAGAGATCCGCCGAGGGAAATGGGGCAAGCGGTGTGGTGTGCATACTCAGAAAAACGCAGATGAAGTCGCGAGTATCATGTAGTTGTAAATAAAATTAAAACAGTCACAAACATTGTACGCAAATGTACATTTCTAATTTCTAATTTGTTCACAAGCGAGACCTGCTTATTTTTATTGACCCCAACGGAAATAACGTTTCATATATCTCCTACAGATACACGGCTTGTGCAATATCAGATCTTTATAAACTTGACGTTTTCTTTTGAAATGAACTTTACTACGAAATAGAATATATTAATAATAAAATTTGTATTCACGGTTTCAGAATTTTTTTTTCGGTTAAATGTGACCCTATATCGTTTTCTACACCCTTTACTACAACATGTATGCGTGTATTTTTAAGTTTTTTTTTTTTTACTTTGTTTTACTATAGCACGGCCAACGACACTTTGCATGGAGGTAAGAACAGTACAATCCAAAAACAACGTTGACTATCGAGACACAAGCTATCCATCGCCAGTCGTCATGATAAGTTTTTTTTTTTTAAACTTAAATGGAGATTGGCTCTCAAGTGCAGCTGTCGGAATACACGAAAATATGTTTGCCGATAGATTTTCTTAAAATAAAGCCCTATCACAATTCTACGGTTTCATCACAACTTTTACCTTCACCAAAAACTCTGACTCAGCAGCCAGGTTTCGAACCTTATTCAATCGACATGGTGTTCGAATACGCTATAAACTGAGCAATTATCGTTTCTAAGAATCTACGCTCAACTAAACTACAATACCAGCCACATTGTAATAAATCTGTCACAGTGACTCTTGTGGCGGTTCGAGTTCAGTTAGTATAGTTAGTATATTCAGCTGCCGAGAGACTTCCAGACCGACATAGCAACGATGACGTCCGATTGCATGTTGATCACTCAGTAATAATAGCCATTATTTTTTAATTGCATTCTACTTTTTACTTACTGTCACTTTGTTGTGATACCCTAAAATACACGTGTGTAGTTTATACGCGATAGAAGTAAAAACCTTAAAAAAACGATAAATTATTAATATAAACGATAGACGTGAACAATACACAGCACTGATTATGTAATATAATTTTGTAATATCCATGCGCACATACACGTACTAACACTGAGGACACCGCGAATATAAGAAGCACTGTGCAATGTGTTCTATCTCATTCTATTGCAGGTTAAATCCTATACATATATATGTTTATCACTTTTTATTGTCGCTTTGTTGTTTCATCGAGCTTCAAATCACAGCGGGACTCTTTAGTTTTTTACTTTAAAAAATTACTTTTGTGAAAGCCAAACCTATTATTAAAGCTCAAATTATGAATTTTATCCATATCGTGGTGCCCGCTGAAACGAATCGAAAATGTCCATATCAATAATTGAATGTGACGAGCAATTTTGAAATGTGAATAAAGCCGATCGTGATTGGCATTGAAAGGAACACAGAAAACTGGCAGGGACTCGGTTTAACAGCTACTATCTCTATTCCCATATCTTATGAGTGGTCAAAAGATTTATGCTTGCAAAGTGCGGTATTCAGAGAAATTAACTACATTTTATCTCAGGGTAAATAGAATCTTACTAAACGAAGCGAGCTAAAGAAAATATATTTCAATGCATTTTATCATTTCAATCTTCATTTAAGTACATTTTAATATGAATGAAGTTTGTGTAAAGTTTTAACTTAATTTAATTCGTAGAATGTAAAAACGTTGTTGAATTATCTATTGATTGTTATTTAGGTACGCTGAAACTTTAACTTATTAAAACTGCCAAATTATATCCAATTATCAGTTTAAAAGTGATAGCATATTCAATTTCTTCATAGGTTACTTAACAATGCTCACGGCTCCCTTTATACATACATAAATGTTTTGTAATATTTACTTTTGTAATATGTAATGTGTAATATTTGAGTTATACAATAATTAGGTTATTATAAAATAAAGAAAACCAAGTTCAAATAAAAATATTCTAAAAAATTCATTACAACTTTGACCGTAATGAGGTAAGTATTTAGTCTTGGATTATCGTAAACATACCAATATCTTATCTTTTTCCAAATGGCGACGTTCATTGGTAAAAACATAAAACAACAGACCGAATTGAGAACGTTCTCAATTCTAAAGCCGGTTAAAAATGAACATTTTCCTCGGGATAAATTATCTGTATTCATTTCTTAAAAGACTAAAGAGTCCCGTTGCGATTTGAAAGTCGATGAAACGACAAAGCGACAATAAAAAGTGACAAACATTTATATCTATAAGATTTAACTTGCAATAGAATGAGATAGAACACATTATACAGTGCTTCTTATATTCGTGGTGTCTTACTGTCTTATATTTAATAATTTCCGTGACAATCGATTACAATACAATAATTTAACAATATCAATTGTCATAATAAATATCATAAAAGCTTTACCTACAGGAAAACACTTAGGTATTCTAACTATCAGTGTAATCCATGAAACAGTGTTGCAGTTTATAAATATCAGATAAACACAACATCCATTTTGGTGTACAAAAATACAAATATTATATATATGAAGAAAATATTGAATAATCGGATGTTAAATCCTAATTTAGTAACATTATCATAATTTAACACAATGATATAAATATGAATAAATCAGCAGTATGAAATTTATTCATGTACATGTTACATGTTCGCAAATGACATTTGAATGTTAAAATACTTTTTATATTATCGGAAACGTTCGTGAAATATTTTCACGACAATTAACTCTATAGAAGCCGTTACTTCTCAGAAATCCTCAACGTGAAATACAAAGATGTTTTTAATATTATATATGTATAAAAAGTAATTAAATCATAATTTATAAAACTAAAGTGCAAGTACATTAGTACAATTTTTTTTTTACTTTAACTAAGTAAATACTGTGTAGAATCGGTTTACACAAATTTAACACGAATACGAAACTTTTCAAAATATAGGCAGAGGTTAATTTAATATCATCATCATCCACCCCGCATTTATCCTGTTCCTCACATCCTTGTCTATGCCGCCTCGCTTTGGATCAATGAACCGAGATTCCGGAAATTGGAGCAGACTGGTTAGGATACACCTTTTAAGGCTATATGTGAAAAACCGAACTCGCAAAACAAATGTACAGTTTTTGTTCTACTAATCTTCAAACCAACATTCTCCAGCTTTTCTCGCCATTGCCCTAACGTGCTCTGGGCTTCAGCAGCATTTTCTCTGACAAGAACAATATCATCAGCAAATAGCATACACCGAGATGCCTCCTCCTGTATGTCTGATGTTAACGAAACCATAACAAGATGAAATAAATAAGGGCTTAAAACTGAACCCTGATACAAACCCAGAGACACATTGAAATTACCGGTAACTCCAGCTTCAAGCCTAACGTGTATTTTGGCTTGACAGTACATACAACGAATAAGTTGTAGGTACTTCCCAGGCACTCTTTTCTTTTTCAGAGCCCATTACAGAACATTTCGGGGTACTCGATCGTATGCTTTCTCGAGGCCAACAAACACCATACACAAGTTCTTATGTACACATCTATATTTTTCGCAGAGTTGCCAAAATGCAAAAATGCCATCTGTTGTTGCACGTCCAGGCATAAACCCAAATTGATTCAGAGTCACTTCAGTCTCATCTCTTATTCGTCTCACTATCACCTTTTCCCAAACCTTCATACTATGTGACATGAGCTTTATTCCTCGATAATTGTTACGGTACTGTACATCATCCTTATTCTTAAAGGTAGGCACTATTATGCTATTGTACCATTCATTTGGGATCGCTTCCTCTACTAACATCTTGTTAAAAAATAAAGTCACATCCATCCATCTCCTTTTAAAACCTTTCATACCTCAATAGGTATGGGATCTGGTCCTACAGCTTTTCCGTTTTTCATACCGTTCACAGCTTTTATGACTTTTTCTCGTCTATCTTCTGCACAATGCCTAAATTTGACGGTACAGTCTCTAACTCTCCGGTCCAGTCGTTTTTGTCCTAAATTCTGTCACATATCTTTCTCTAATAGAAACCATTTAATTTTGGGTCCCCTGAGGGTCGACTGATTTCTGACCAGTTTTAACTTCATTTTCAAATCTAACACTAATAAGCGATGCTGAGTAGCTAATGTATCTCGTGGCAGAACCATGCAATCCCTCACTATTTTGATATTATTTCTTCCTAAAAGAAAGTTATCAACTTGGGTATTGTGATTAGATACCAGTCTCTGTTTTGGAAAAAAGTATTAGCTATTACAAGATCGAAAGCAATGGTAGCTTGAATGATCTTTTCACCTTCTTTGCTTCTATTCCCAAAACCCCAGCCCCATGCACTCTCTCATAACCTTCACTATCTCTTTCCAGATGCCCATTAAAATCGCCTCCGATATAGATATCCTCATTTTGTGAAATATCCATTATCATCGCATCAAAATTTTCCCAGAACTTCTCTTTTACAGCCTCATTATATCGAGCTTGCCGTACATACACGCTTATTATATTTACCAATTATCTGTTCTATTAATAACTTTACCAATATTAATATATCATTCACTCTTTTTACATCCGATTCAACATTTCTTAAAGTCATTGCCTAATACAATTCCTACTTCATTTCTCCTGCCGTTACTCCGACAGTAGTAAAATTTATATCCGACACCAATGTCACTCGCTTTCATCCCTTTCCATTTCGTCTCTTGTTAACAAGACACATTTATGCGGCTTCTTTGTAAAACATACGCTAATTCTCTTCCCTTTCCAGTCACACTCCCCACACTCCAACTCGTAAATCTCAATATTACATCCCGAATTCGTTTGTTACTTAGAATCCTATCCTGAAGTAACAACCTAAGTCTACTTCTCATACTCGTCTTGTTGTGATATGTGATTTGGCTTATTTTTTACAATCGACCGTCTGCCTGACATCAACCTTCTTTGGGATTAAAACTTAAATTTCGTCAGAGGATAATTTAAGAAAAGGGCATGCATATAAATGAAAATCTTGTCAAATGCATTAAAATATAGTTACACCCGTGGGTTTGCAATAAAAAATAAAATATTTGCCGTCTGCAGTAAAAGAATTTATTCACAAATTCAGACACAAAAATAGAATAAACTCACTCTTAAATATGTCCTCATTTACAATCTTAAGCCTCTTATAGATTTCTTCCGTTTGTTGTTCTTCTGTATTGTTATATATAGTCTGGTATTATTCTTAATAGGGCAATCATCCGTTGCATTATGAATTGCTTATATCGTCAATAGAAATGAGGGGTCAAAATTTCGAGAGTGTAATAAAAAATTGATTTACGACAGCACAGTAACGTCTCAAGAAAGGTACAATTTTCGACTCATGCTATTTTTAGAACTTCTTTGTTTGGATACGATACTCTGACCGATAAGGTTTCAGTGTATGCATGTTTTGCGAACTGACGCGTTTCGGGTGCGCCCTAATTCTGTCTATGAATTTATGCACGATATTTGTACAGAATTATAGAGTTTTTAGATAATTCTTTGTGTTCGAAAATAGTACATTTTTTTAGTTACATGTAATAATAATAATGACGTAATTATAATTTAAAGTTTTAATAAACAGATTTTTGCCTCTTTGTCTAATTACTCTGAAGGCAGGAATATATTTAATTACATATATTTTTTGAATACATATCTCATTCATAAAAATGAATGTTTTCATTATCCTTATGCCGTGGTAACAGGCATAACAAGTGTACAGTTCAATTTAATATATAGACGTTGATATTGTTATAGTCCAATAAAGCGTATAGAAATTCATCAATAGCTCAACAAGGAGCTAGTTACCTTTTTGATGAATTGTGAACGTATAAAATTCTTGTACAATGAAAATTTTTATTTACTCCAATTTCTACTAAGTTCACCGATCGAATTTATTTCAATTTTAATAAAAGGGGAATAGTTATAGACTACTTAGGTATAGAATACCTCGTTATCAATTTCATTTATATTTCACAACTATATTGAACTGAAATCGCGTTATTCTCGTAATATTCACCGTCAAAGTGAGCTGATGTCAACAGGTGCAACATTGATTTATTTTCTTTACGCTGTCTGTTGCGTGTTCAATTAACGTAATTGGATTTCAATCAACACACATTGAAGCCGATCGTTTAACGAGTATTTTAAAAGATTTTAAACTGGAAATGTTAAATTATGTAAATGTCATATACGAGTATATTGAATTTCAAATTCCCGTATATCAGATAAAGTGACTCGGTACGGCTCAATACTTTTTAGGTTTTTTTTTTAATGTTATAGGGGGGCAAACGAACAGGTGGGTCACCTGATGGTAAGTGATCACCGCCGTCCATAGACACTAGCAACACCAGGGGAGTCGCAAGTGCGTTGCCGGCCTTTTACATAAGTGTACGCTCGTTTCTTAAAGGTTTGTAACTCGTAATGGTTCGGAAACACCGCCGCTGCAAGTCGATTCCACAAGGTCGAAGTTCGAGGCAGAAATGATCTTGAGAACCTCACCGTAGAAGACCTCCACTCATCAAGGTGGTGTGAACGAATTGATCAGTTAATGAAAATTAAAGAAAGATACTGTGCAGTCAATGGGCACTGTGTATAAGTATAATTTTACCGAATAATTATGAAGGGGTAAACAGGTTTCGTAGGTGGTAGAGCTACGCTGAAGCTATTACTGGTTTCAGCATGAATGGGTCGGCTCGCCCGGGGTAGTACCACCCTCTCACAGTAAACCGACGTGAAGTAACAGTGGTTGCACTGTTGCGTTTCGTTCGGTCAGTGAGAGCGCCGGAGGCCCACATATTTAAAAGGCCGGCAACGCACTTGCGACTGCCCTGATGTTGCTAGTGTCTATGGACGGCGGTGATCACTTACCATCAGGTGACCCACCTGTTCGTTTGCCCCCTGTAAAAAAAAAAAAAAAAAAACAGAAGTAACCAACAGTAGTTTACAGATAAGATAAGGTTAAGTCAATCAAATAAAAATATTGTAGAAGCGCGAAACTCTGAGGAATGAATGGAAATACAGAGAACAACGGAGTCATCAGATTCAAAATATTGGATTGTTAAAGAAAATCATATGAAAGATCGAGTATGAACAATTATATTTAATAAGTGTAAATATTTCAAAAAGACTTTTTAGATATTTTAAGATATGGAAATTGAGAAATGATTTTTTATTCACTTTCGAGGGAGGTATTTTGAAGACTATAGAAATTAATGTATAAATCGATATTTGTCTTTGTAATGAAAGTTAAATTTAATGAACAAACGACGATTATAATGAGATAAATTAACTTGTAATTTCTATCATGTTAGTTAATATTATTTATGTATTTTATATGACATAAAAGATAGAAGGAATGATCGCCGAAATAGAAACAAGGGTACACTGAAACTGACTGACTGAATCGTAACGTTAGAAGCGGTGATGGTTCAGTTGGTAGTATGTTCGGACAGAGCGTCGAAGGACGTAGCTTCGAATCCTGGCTTTCAGTAAAGGAAAACATCGTGACGAAAGCCATAGCATGGTAGTAGGGCTTGTTATAAGTCCGTCTGGCTAGCTACCACACTCAAGTTGTAAATCTGTCGCCAAGCACGTGTTGGTGTGTTCCGACAGCTGCACTTGAGATCTAGGCTTAGAGTGACTACCATCTTAGACCACATCACCATTTAACATCAGATGAGCTTGTGGTCAAACGCTAACCTATAAAGTATAAAAAAAAAAGTATCTACTTATGTACACGCGTTAGAAGTTATACTTCTTTGGCGTAACAAGATAAAAAAAAATTCAAAAATTTTATCTTACACCTTATTCTACGTTTGTAGAAAAAACGACACTAACAATAGAAAAAAGGTATTTAATACATACATACTTTTTTTGAATAAAATGTTGACTAAAGCTAACTTCAGAGTGTTGGTTTTTCGTGACGGTGTGCGCGCGCATCGTAAAAATTTACTGCCGTCATTATTTTCTAACGCGCCAAAAGAAGTATAACTTCAAAACAATAAAAAAAAACCTGTGATGATGTACGAACGGATGTATAGGAATCCAAGGAATTAAAAATATATTTCGAAGGATTAGATAAAAGTCGCACTCTAACCATTACATTTAACTACAAGTAAACATTAATCCAATATAAAACAAAAACGTCGTGTCTAAAACTCATAAGTCTTCTTCTTCTTCTTTATTTTTTGGCTCCATCACGGTTTGTGCACTAGCCAGCGTCAAGTAACAAGATTTTGTCAAGTAAGTGTCTTGTGATAATTATAATGTTCTAACAAGATGATGGTTTCCTTGTTAGAACTTTTCATGGCGTTTTGGTGGCATCTCGGAATGCATGCTCCGTGTTATTATTTCCCATCCACTTCACTTGTGCATAATAACCGAACTATATTACGTAATACACCACCAATATTACAAAATATAGAGTCTAATAACACAAGATTATGAATAAAATATAAAAACCACTACATGACAGACTAAGATCCCGCCAAAAAACCATTGATCAAACTCTTAAGTCACAAATATAACATTTAAATTTGACATAAAACAATCAAATTAAACATGTATAGGTAAAGAAATACACGAGTTTTAATATCACTTAAAGGTTCTGACGAGATTCGCGGTGATAATTAAACATTTTAATAAGTTCCATTAAGCAGTCCAGAAGTTTCTAGAACTCGAGAGAATCGTCAATAAATTCAGCTTTATTCACTTCCGAGAATTATCAAATGTCATATTGATCAATAAATAACAATTATGTTGAAGAAATTTTCAACTCGTGTCTTATATCATTGTCTATACACTAACTGTTCCTGCGACTATATCCGAGTGGAATTGTATGTTTAAAAAAGGTGGTTTAAAAAAAAACAAGTGTGTGTGTGTGTGTGTACTTATGTACACGCGTTAGAAGTTACCTATACTTCTTTGGCGTAACAAGATAAAAATCTCTTCAAAAATTTATCTCTCGCCTTATTTATTACGTTTGCAGAAAAAAACGACACTAACAATAGAAAAAAGGTATTTAATACATATATACTTTTTTGAATAAAATGTTGACTATAGCTAACTTCAGGGTGTCGGTTCTTCAGTGACGGTGTGTGCGCGCGGCATCGTAAAAATTTACTCTCATCATTTTTCCCTTACGCGCCAAAAGAAGTATAACTTCAATTAGATAGATAATTTGAAAATTCAAATTCAACTCTGTGTGAACGGTTTTGTTCTCCGAGTCTGCCTGAGTCCTAGGCATAGTACACACAAAAAAAAACATTTCTAACCATTTAACCTGATATTATTTATTCGCTCGCTATCGAATTTTAAAGTCAAGTCAATTTTCTGGCAGTCTTATTCGATAGCAATCTTCTTTCGCAAGGTCCTCAGTTTTCAGTAAATTAACTAATCTCATCTTAAAAGTACTCGTCTATTTAATACTAGACATTTTAACCTCAACTAAATCACAAAGCAATACAATCCGAAGGTTAAAATTTTAATAGCAAAATTAAAGACCTTTAATATCAAGACCTGCCTTTTCACAACACAATTAGTCGAATTAATAATAAAGCAAAATAATCTTGAGCATTGACTAACACTTTCTAGATTAGTTTTTATTATCTTTTACATAGATGGTTTTTTTTATCAGTCAGGGATTCTACATGTGTTAATTTTAACATATACCTATCTATAAACACACACACATGCTCGATCAATTTTGCTGTTTTTCTTTGCACCTAGGAGATAGTTTGGTTGCCTAAATAGTAGTTGTATGCGGTCGGTGGCGTTATTGTCGAGTTTTATAATGTGTTTTATTTTATAGACAGACTAAATTCCTTTTTGGTATCTTACAGAAAATAACGTTATTCCAAATTCTCAGCTTCCTAGCATTCCTGATTATTTTTTTAATAATGTTTTTTTTTTTCATCATAACCTTTTAAGGTTTTCCTACCGGGTTCCGGGAGTTACTATATAATATCTGAATATAAATAAAGTACATACTATAACTGTTACCCTGAACGTAGGTTTCTTTAAATGAACGAACTTTGAACTTCTATTTGATCAGTAGAGAGAGATTACCTCCTACAAACGTTTCTGTAAGCTTGACATCTTTATAACGGTAGTATCTAAATATAGTTTAAAATAGACTGTACAAATAATTAAGAGGATATTTGACAAGAAGAATTTGGAGGATGCTACATACCATTGAAGTAAGTAAATTGAAGTATAGTTTTCATTATATAAAAACTTATATAAGGATAGATAAACATTTGTTTCTCTTTCACGCAAAAAGTACTAAACGGATTTTGATGAAACTTTACATTAATATAGCTTATATATCAGAATAATACATACGCTATGATTTATAAAGGTATTAACTTAAAGATAGCCTCAAGTAAGTTAGAAAAAAATCTGCCGTCCAAGATCTATCTAGCCGTGCATTGCATAAAACATTAACCGTGTTATTACAAAAAAGTTAAATACGCTTCGAACACTTGTTTCGGAAAAAGTTTAATCACAAAAGAGTGTCTTACCTCTGTTTAGAAATAGACACTATTTCAATTTAAACATTGTATAACACTCGTCTAAGTTCACAGTTCTCGTTTATTTTATTTCTATTTGCCGGCAAAAGACGTTTCGTAATCAATTATGGATTTCGTGTGTATAATTAATATGGAAGATGTAGATAAATTAGACAAATTTGAAGAGTTACAAGTAAATGACAACTACTACAATGTGATATTATTGACATTTCATAATGTATTTATTCTTCCAATGTATTTATTCTGTCCCACTTTACGATTTTTGGGGTATTATTATAAACATATATATTGCTTATGTTAATAAATACATAATTTTCTTAAAACCAAATGTCACAATAGTTGTAACCAATGTAGTTTAAAATAAATAATTATTCTTAATGAAGATCTAAACAAAAATATTATTCGTAAATTGGAACGTATATGAATGATGAGATTGAATTGAATGATTTTTTTTTATATTACAGGGGGCAAACGAACAGGTGGGTCACCTGATGGTAAGTGATCACCGCCGTCCATAGACACTAGCAACACCAGGGGAGTCGCAAGTGCGCTGCCGGCCTTTTAAATATGTGGGCCTCCGGCGCTCTCACTGACCGAACGAAACGCAACAGTGCAATCACTGTTACTTCACGTCGGTTTTCTGTGAGAGGGGGGTACTACCCCGGGTGAGCCGACCCATTCATGCTGAAACCAGTAATAGCTTCAGCGTAGCTCTACCGCCTACATGTAGCTCTACCACCTACAATGTTATTCAGAGTTTCTTGCATAAAAAACAAAAATCAGATGTTTAGCTAGAGACCGCTTGACATTCTTTTGTAATAAAGTATTTTAAAAACGTGTTGCGTGCTCTTTCTTATTTTTGTAATAACACCGTAAGAGTTTCACAGTTATGATAAATAGCGGTATGTTTTATAAAGAAACAAACATAGATAAAATCGCAGGCGGCCACTAGTTCATTATATACCTCGCTCCGGTTCTTGTTAAACGATATAGTTATACGAGTTGATCCAGCTTTGTAACCAGCCCGAAATGGCGAGCTACAAAATAAAGTGAAAACGCGTCCCAGGCCAGCTTAATAAAGCTTAATAAATCCGTTTGATAGATCTGCGACAGTGAGCGTATTGCGTGGAAAACTATTAAATAGATTGCAATCGATCTTTTGAAGTGAAAAACTTCTTTAGCCGCATCGAGTGATTTTCGGTACGGTGAAAAACTAATGAGTCCGCGTCACCGATGATCTCGACATGCTTGTCACGTATTGCAGCTTACGCCAAACTAGCGACGCGTATTGTAGCGGCCTGTATACATATAATATTGATATGTATTAAGCTTCTAGGTGGTAGAGCTACGCTAAAGCTATTACTGGTTTCAGCATGAGTGGTTCGGCTCGCCCGGGGTAGTACCACCCTCTCACAGAAAGCCGACGTGAAGTAACAGTGCTTGCACTGTTGCGTTTCGTTTGGTCACTGAGAGCGCCGGAGGCCCACATATATTAAAAGGCCGGCAACGCACTTGCGACTCCCCTGGTGTTGCTAGTATCTATGGACGGCGGCGATCACTTACCATCACGTGACCCGCCTGTTCGTTTGCCCCCTATAATATACAAAAAAAAAAGCTTGTGTAGCCCATCATATGTTTCATTAATTGATAAGCAATATAAAAATGTCTATAATTATTGCTCAATTCTCTAATATCAAAGATTTAACAGGTCTGAAAACCAGACTAATGTTAATAATTTCAATTTATAGATTATCACTACATATTATAAAACAAAGTCGACCGCCGCATCTGTCTGTCTATTTTATGCTCGCAATAAACTACTGAACGGATTGTAATGCAATCACCATGCACCAATAGATAGAGTAATACATAAGGAAGGTTTTGATATATAATTTGTCAAGGTTTTGTGTAAATTGGTTGAAATATAACGATAACTGTTGGAAATGTTGGAAAAAGTCAAGCCGCCTGGGAGTTTTCATCGAAAATGCTGCATAATTCTTTTGAGATATAACAAAACAAAACAGTAAAATATTCCTCTTTTATAGATCTACAAAAAAGTCTGTGATGACATTATCTATCTTTTAAGGATATCTTTACTATACCTATCTATCTTCTAAAAAATGGGCACATGTAATGGTGTGATTGGAAGGCTAGTTTAGACGAAATAAAGTATTAATCCTTATAAAATGAAATACATTAGTTACTTCAAATATTTGATGTACATAAGTATATATATATTTTTAATATCATAGCAAGACAACGTCCGCCGGGCTTGCTAATAAAATATAAATAACTCAGAGACTATAAACGATTTAAAAATTCAAAAAGGAACACAGTTATTCCATTGTTTTTCGTTTTAATGGACGACTACCTCAACTTGTTTTTAAATTATACTACGAAATCCTTACCTGATAAAAATATACGATATCCTAATTTAACATACAATTATAGCTAAAGTGAGACAAGCGGTGTCGTGCGCATGATTAGAAAAGGGGATGTAATGCGTAAATATCTTTTTTACAAAAATATATTGTAATCAAAGTATAATTTTGTCCTCGATTTTTGTATGTTATTTGCCTCTGTACATAAATTTTTTAAGGTAAACTAAACAACGCAAACAAAGTGCCCCATGTATAAGCTAGTTTATAATATAAATTTATACGCATAAATATAAACTAGTGATCGTGTAGAGGTCGAAATTCGATTATGTTAGTGTTAAAAATTTTTTCCTCGCATTTAAATTAACATATAGAGATTTTTATTCGTATTGATATTGTAAAAATATACGAATAAATTGTATACATAATAAGCGTGAAGTATGACGAATTGAGACATATAAATAAGGACTTCGACTCGTTGATGGTATTAACAAAAAGTATTTCTTCTTCTTCTTTATTTTTTGGCTCCGTCACGGTTTGTGCACTAGCCAGCGTCAAGTAACAAGATTTTGCCAAGTAAGTGTCTTGCGATAATTATAATGTTCTAACAAGATGGTGGTTTCCTTGTTAGAACTTTCCATGGAGTTTTGGTGGCATCTCAGAATGCATGCTCCGTTGTATTATTTCCCATCCACTTCGCTTGTGCATAACAACCGAACTATATTACGTAATACACCACCAATATTACAAAATAAAGAGTCTAATAACACAAGATTATGAATAAAATATAAAATCCACTACATGACAGACTAAGATCCCGCCAAAAACTCCAAAAAGTATTTATTTCCAAAAGATGTCCGCAAATAAAACAATTTCCAAAAAAGAAAAAAGAGGACTTGACAAAATGAGGAGGAAAAAGGTTTTTATCTGATAATCTTAGATTATTTATATGTAAATAGATAGAATATTTACACAATATACGTTTTGCTTATAACACAGCTATTTCTTACGAGAAATAATAACAAAAGCGTGTGGAGCCGCCGGCACAGCAAGTATACGTTATAATTACAGAAATACAACTATGAATAAATGAGACGTTCATCTTATAGTGTTATAGGTAAGTCTCGCCTTCCTCAATCAGACTTAAGAGGAAACCGATTTCCTTTTAACTGTGAAGGGCGTACAGTGACGTAGGGAAATGACAGTGATGAGATAGGATGGCGTCGAATGAAACGACAATATTCGTACTAGAAATAGACAAGAATTTCCTGTTCACATAAAACCTTTTGTGTATATTTGAATCAAATCACAGTTCATATACGTACGATTTGATATCTGTTCGTTTATCCGTGGTTATATCCGAGGCGGCTTGACTGTTGTTTTTTTTTAATAAGACTTTACGAATAGATAAAGAACTTTGTACAGGAATATCTCTTCATTCTAGTCACTATGCTTTCCCATTGGCGATAATTAGTAATGTTAAAAAGTAATAGACATAAATTACAATTCGGACCGAAATTTGTTGGGAGTTTTATAGTAAGGATTTACAGGCAATGGCAAAATTGAATTAAAAACATGTTATCCATGTAAAACACGTATTTCGAGTAAAAACCGTCAGCACCAGTGTATACTTAAATAAAATCCGACTGTCTACAATTTTCGTCACGGTCTTTACACTCCTTTGATATCAATCTCGAAGTAATTTTATTATTATCTTTTTGTTATGGCATATATCACTAGATGGAGCTGTTATATAATTTTGGAACCTTCCATATTTTCTCGACTAACAATACTCTGGCAACTAGACATCCAAACTATACCTTAGTATAGTTTCATTAGAATGAATAATTATCTCGTTCTAAAGGTATAACATGTTTGCATTGTTTTTATTATACACCTCTTTCTTTTAAGTAAATTCTCATTTATCTTTTATAAGAAATACGGTTAGTTTTAGAAGTAGATGAACTATATTTTCTTCATAGATATAAAAAAAATTATTAAAAGCCTTTATACAGCCTACGCAGTACCGCTCTATACTTACATACATAGATATATACATGCATAGGTATATAATATGTCTATAGATCACAGGTGTTAGTTCTAACTCATATCTCTAGGAGCGTTTATTTAAAAAGGGAGTGATATCTCTTTCATAGTATTGTACTTTGGATTTACATTGTGACATTTTTAAAGGTATGACGGCGCAACGGTGACATCCATCATTATCGATCGACATAAATTCGAATATTCCAATGAGTATAAGTTTCCAGTTTTGCAGCGAAGAAAAACACTCTAATGAAATTATAGTACGATTGAGTGGAGGGCGTTTTGTAAACTCCACTTAATTAGTTATCATTGTTGAATACAAAATCTCCCGCCAATTCCTTATAGGCGAATTCCCTCTAGATTTTGCGTCTTAGGCCACATCATGATTTATTATTGGATGAGATTTGATTGAACCTTAATAAATGCATAAACTCCGATATCGTTTAACTAATCCCCATGGTAATTGACACAAGCCACAAGATGGCTCTGTAGCACATCAACTTGTATAACCTCCTATGGATCATCATGAAAATTATTATTTGAATACGAGAAGGGTTTTTTGGCGGGATCTTAGTCTGTCATAGTAGTAGTATTTATATTTTATTCATAATCTTGTGTTATTAGACTCTATATTTTGTAATATTGGTGGTGTTTTACGTAATATAGTTCGGTTATTATGCACAAGTGGATGGGAAATAATACCACGGAGCATGCATTCTGAGAATGCCACCAAAACTCCATCGAAAGTTCTAACAAGGAAACCACCATCTTGTTAGAACATTATAATTATCACAAGACACTTACTTGGCAAAATCTTGTTACTTGACGCTGGCTAGTGCACAAACCGTGACGGAGCCAAAAAATATAAAGAAAATAAAAGAATACGAGAATATATTTATAAAATATTTATTGTACTACTATTTGCCACCCCGACTTCGCATGGATATACTATTAAGAAAATGATACCAAGTCTTCCCTTTATATTACGTCCATGTAATGAAATAAAATGAAAACTAAGCAACTGAATGGTAATCTTAATTCTGTCAACATTTTTGAAGATCTCTACTGTATTCTATGTTAGTCACTCACTTTTTATATGAAGGTTCTTTAACCTATATTTTTCAATTTTCCTTACGCTTATTCCAAACATTTTACATTATTACAATTTACCTTATTTTACCTTATTTTTATTACAACAAGGAATGATAGAAACAAAGAACATCAAACACCGGTGTCTTCGTGACCGCAATTACTGGCACAAAAGAACTTTGATTTTACTTAAGAAAAACATATAGCACATTGGTATACAACCCTTTTTTTTCTTTTATAAAAACAGTTCAAATAACTCAAAGGTATAAAGTGTATTACAGGTAATTGCCTAGAAATTAAGACATTTATCAAACACCTGGTAATTTGACACTGTTTTGAGCAAATCGATTTAAAATATGTAGAATTTCTGCTACATATTGAAATAAGATTTTAAGAAATGCTTTCAGTTAGTGTATTAACAGGTAATGCTTATTCTTTTTCTTAAAAACAAATATAAAGCTGCTTTCATATATATATATAAACTTATAAGTAACCATCGTTACATACACATTATAAAAGTCAACGTCTGTCAGTTTAATTACACTAAGTAATATATAGAACAAATTATGAAATGAAGTAAACCCAAAATTACTACTAGAAATTTATCATACATACTATATTGTACCAAAATGTTTAAATACTGGCTGATATCCCCGGCTTTGTCTGCATTGCCCTACGTATGCGCACCACACCGTTTTCCCCACTTCTCCAAGTCAAGAAAACACACGTAGCGGAACGCGTAGTGCTTATAATCGCAGTTTCTTAAAAATTTAACAATTTTACAGAGTACAATTTAATCTCATTGTTCAGACAATAAATACTGTATACCATATCTTACAATAATGTTGCAATTAGTACCAAGATATAAAAAAAACCCATCTCATATTTAAAAAACTGTATTAAATAAACACCGTAAAGGTGATTTCATAGTTTCCGTGAACGGAACAGCGATTACGACTAGTCCTGAATAATATTAAACTGCAGAAGTCAGTGTGTTTGCTTGTTACCAACACGTATCATCATTTTGCACACAAGTTGACAAGGATAGAAAAAAGGTCATCATAGGTCGAAGTTACATTTAAACTTAAAAAAGTTCTCGTAATAATCATACCAATGCATGTCGCCCAAAAAAGCTTTGACTTAATTATTTTTTTTGTAGTAGGTAAGTAAGTCATGTTTTTCTAAAATTTTCACTACGATTTCTATTTTAGCTGTAACATTAAAGATTTCATAAAACCGATTGCAATGATAGCGATTGCATATTTATTGAGAAATTTGCGTAAACGCATGAATTTATAAATAAAAAATGTACTTAGGGTGGTATTGCGGTCTGTGTTGTTCTTAACAGAAATAAATACTTCCTTGTCATTCCTCGCGTATCTTCATCAAAAGGAAGCTATTTCGGGGGCGTCGGAAAACATATTTTTAACGACCGATCTAACATATATGTATGGGTACATCTAATTGACACTGCTGGCCAAAGATTTCTTCGACAGGAACATCATAAGTTTAATTGTTAGGCTGTTAAACTACGCATTCATTATGGTTACAAGAACCAAGAAAGCTATAGTTCTATTCTTTGATTCAACACGTCCACATAACGATAATACTTTCCTTGTGGTATTTTCCCTCACTATCGCCTGACAATATGACTGTTTAAATTCATATTTATAAAGAAGCTCGTGCCCGCGTTCTGGTTTTATCTCGATATATTATGGATTGTTTCTATAATAATATCGTTATTGGTTAACCCCATTCGTGAAAGAGTAATGTAATTCAGACTAGATAATTGTCTAAAATATTCTCAATAATTTACCGGCGAGGGTCTAGTCATAATCAATTCAGGCATATCAGAGACTAAAGAAACAACAACAATTCAATATCAAATGCCAAGGTTCGAAACTCCGATCCTGATATTCATCTATACAAATAAATAAAATTAAAATGTCTATTTGTATAGAAGGTACTTATAACAGAAAGCTAAATTTTTAAAATGTCACCTGTCTATCTGTTTATTCTGGCTAGTCTTTGAAACTGTCGGTCCAATTTTGACGAGACCTTCACAAGCAGATAGCTGATGGTTATTTTAGAGAATAATAATTGGGGTTTGACGCAAATATGTACGATAATCTAAACAGGCAATGTCCAAAAAAACGCACGGCTCACGCGCATTTATACCCTGAACAAGTATTTCTTGTTAAATTTCATACGGGCGAAGTCGCGGATGACAGTTAGTTATATAATTATCTCAACCGTCCAATCACAGTGGTTTAACCGATACCAGACTCAATAATATACTTAATCGTGATAAGGTTTTCACTGACTGCGATATTGAGGCCATTCCATACAGAATGTGGGAGGTAATAAGAAACGATTCAATCGATTGTAAAGATAATGGCATTACTGTCGCAAAAGTACGAAATTAGAATATCAACTGTTAGCGTAAGATACCTAATATACAGAGAAATATTACGTTCGGTCTATGATTAAATTGTTCTCAAAGGTATTTCAGACTTTTACCACGTCAGTAACGTATATTCCATTGTATTGCATTAAAATTCTCTGCAGGAAGGTAATGAATAAATATAAAAAGTTAAAGGTCTGCCATTGTTGACGCATGACGCTATAACTACTGAATATATGAATTTGTTTTTTTTTGTTTAATTTGTATCCTTGACCCGACGTCATTAGCTAGAAAAAAATATTTAATAGGACTTACTAAGGTTTCAAGAAATTTAGGTTTTAAAAGCTACGTGTTCATAAAACTTCTACGTATCCAACGATGTGTAAAATGGAGCAAGCATTGTGATGACAACCGTATTTACAAAGATATTTTGTGAGCAAAGAGGTTGGCATATGTTTTGCTTTATTATTATTTTGTTTTCCTTTGTGAATATAATATATTATTAGCATAATAAAAAAACGCAGACGATGGCGCACGTATCAGCTAGTTGATAATACAATTGACATATCTTTAACAACTATATTATTTGATACAAACACTTTTAGAGTTTACCAGATAAGCCCGCATCGGAGAGCCCGTTTGTAATATATATATATCATCATCATCTTACCCTTATCCCACCTAAGTAGGGTCGGCACAACATGTTTTCCTTTTCCACTCTCCTCTGTCAGATGTCATCTCAGTATTCACACTTTTCATACACATATCATTTTTCACACAATCCATCCACACCTTTTTCGGTCTTCCTTTACTCCTCCTATATCCGTCCACTTTCAAACTCAAAACTTTTCTTGTTACATGACTTTCGTCTCTTCTCGTAATATGCCCGTACCATGCTAACCTATTATTCCTCAACTTCTCTGTTACTGGTGCTATTTTCAAACTTCCTCTGATATACTCATTTTTAATCTTATCCATCTTTGTTACACCACACATCCATCTTAACATTCGCATTTCTGCATTTCCACATATAATCTTTTCTCATCCGTCTCTTTCGTAGCCCAGCTCTCGGATCCATATAACACGGCTGGTCTTATTATAGTTTTGTACACCTTCCCTTGAGTTTCAAGGGCATTCGTGGGTCGCAAACCTACCTCAGACACCTTTCGCTAATTCATCGACCCTGCATTTATTCTATTCCTCACGTCCTTGTCTATTCCACCGTCATTTTGGATTAATGAGCCGAGATACCGAAAATTGGAGCAGGCTGGTAAGAATACACGGTTTAAGGTAATATGTCAAAAACTGGGTGGACCTCCGAAGTCACAGAACAAATGTTCAGTTTTCATCCCACTAATCTTTAAACCAACATTCTCCAGTTTCTTTCGGCATTTCTCCAAATATATATATATCGGAATAATTAAACTGGGTACAATAAAATTCCCGCCTACTTTTGTATATTAAAAAAATAGTAAATGAATCAATTCGCCTAAACGAAATCGCGTTTTTTTTTATATACCGAGGCGTAATTATTTGCAAAACCCATATTACAATATCTTCCATAATTATTGGATAATAATGGATTGAACTGTATAATACGACAGGGAAATTTAATTAACATATATGTATAATTAAACGTATATATATATATTTAAATAACGTAAATACAATTAGACACTGGTGTAAACTCGGAACTCGTAGAAATGTTAAATAAATTTGCTTTTATAAAACGTTCAAAGTGTTTACGCAGAAGTATTCTTCTTCAATCAAAATTTACATTTTTAGCGCAACTCTATAAACAACCCCATGAGAAATGCAATCAGTGTAATGGATGCCGCATATAATAAATACATCTGTTCTATTCATTACCATAAACTTGATTTCAAAATGCAATATTAGAATAATGATAATTAATGTTAGCGGATATTATAATATACATTTATAGGGTAATGACTTAACACCGATATACGATTTTAGAATCATTACAAGTGTCTACCAAAGCTAGGAAATAAACGCATACGATTTAATACGGTGTGATTATAACACAAAACTACATCAGAAACAAGAGACCCACTGCAAAGTCATAAGCCTTTTCACAAAGGAAGGTATGGGCATAATCACCACGCTTGCCCACCATATAATGATTATTTCAAAGTGCGAGTAATTTAGGCTTTGTTAAATTATTTTATAAATTAAAAACAATTTAAACTTATATATTTTAGTTACGTGCGGTGGTACTTACTATAAAAACGTTTCTCAGGTTCACGGTTTCCTCACGATATTTTCCTTCACTATCAGCGGATAGTCGTTACCTATCTATATTAGTAAATGTACGCGATTAAAAAAAAAACTTTATAAAGTATAATAATAATAAAATATAGATAACTTATAGTAATTATAGATAATTTACCATTATATTAATGAGAACGTTTTCAGCATCTGATCAGTAGTTCCGGACATTATCTATTCTTATCCGTAAATTTCACCTTCTTGGATATATTAAATGCATCTTAGTAGTAGAGCTACGCTGAAGCCATTACTGGTTTCAGCATGAATGGCTCGGCTCACCCGGGGTAGTACCACCCTCTCACAGAAAACCGACGTGAAGTAACAGTGTTTGCACTGATGCGTTTCGTTCGGTCAGTGAGAGCGCCGGAGGCCCACATATTTAAAAGGCCGGCAATGCACTTGCGACTCCCCTGGTGTTGCTAGTGTCTATGGACGGCGGTGATCACTTACCATCAGGTGACCCACTTGTTCGTTTGCCCTCTATAATATTAAAAAAAAATCTTTACACATACGTTAATCCCATGTCCATCTATCTCCTTACCTATTATGTTTCAACCAGGATAAAATAGAAGGTAAAACAAGGAACACGTTTCGACTGATTTCTCATTGGATTTGACAACACAATCCCATTCGATACAAAGTATTACCCTGAAATTAATTAAGGTAGATGACAGAACGCAACGTTAAGCGCTCGGCTAGAGACTTTCTAATCGAGTTAGCAGCCTTCATAACTCCAGGATATTTCCCTCCATCGGAATCTAAACGTAGGATTCAGGTCGATTTCTAGATGCGCTGCCCTGGTGACATCATTTATTTAGTTATCATATATCTAATGAACTTAACGCTTCGATAAAAACTTAAAAGTTTGAAGTTAATTCGTCTTGTATTTCTTCGACACGTTCTCGATATTGACACCAAACCACAGACTTTATATATTAAATTATAGTAATATCGGGAGGAGTTTCTTATATTCATACTTATATTCTCTCAACAGTCACTTAGGTGATTTTATTTTACTACAAATTTCGACGATGGGTTATCCTAGCCGAATAAGACAATTCAATCGAACAATTTCCATCAACCTAACATATACATATATGTATTAGATTAAATATAAACACGTCGGTATACACACCCGACCCCTAAATTTTGACTGAGGTCGATGGAGTGAAAGTGAAAAGCGGGGCGCGCCTTCAAAGCGGCGCGGCGCGGCGCAGCCGGGGATCTTACGCACTGAAATGATTCTACCAACGAAACTCACTTATATTACGCTTAAATATGATTCTAGATGGACAATTAAAAAAAAAAACAATTCTTAAATGATTTGGTTAATCGACTACTTTGTATGTATAAGTCAATAAAAGAACAGTGGTAGCCACCCAGCGGCAATGAGGGATGAGTGGCCGTTATCGCGTTAGTGTATGAACGTACAATACTAAACACTAACAATTAGAGGGGTTTACTTTAGTCCGGTGAAACTGTAGAGGCATGGAGGCCAACAGAGCAGTCAGATCGAAAAACAAAAAACAAGGGGTGTACGCTTGCAGATTCCAAAATGAGACGAACTTTGTAATGAATTATCAAAATATATTCAAACTCATATAGTTGACAAATAGAAACTATTCGTTAACAAAATTGGAACCATAACGTAAGCGACGAATTACACTGAGTGCCTCATATTAATTCCACATTGAATTGTTGAAATATTAATGCACTGTTATACAATATAAAGTGTAAGTGTATCAAACCTGTCATGCTTCTTTTAAATAATGCATGTAATAAATGATCATAATATTTTAAACTAAGAGAGAGAGAGAGTATCAAAATAACATTTTACTTCATAATATTAAGAGAAAAAGAAAAACAAAATACAATTTTGTTACTCCCGATTGAAACATGTAATGATGAAAATGTTAATATTAAAAGGAACTTTATCATGTACTGCAAAATAAATAAACCAATTATGGTACTATGATAGAAATTATCGACGTAAATATACCTGAACTTTATAAAACTCATTGGAATTTCTGGTCAATTTCTATTAGTAAGTTAACAATTCGAATTTGTCACACTAACGCAATGACCTTCATAAACTCATTATTTATAGCTTAATTTGAGTTATGACCGATTTAATATAAGTAAATTTAAACTATTTACCTATCTACTGTATTAAAACATAACCACAAAATCGATAAGTACAGAAAGTCGGCTCCAGACAGCCTTGATTTTGGTTACGCTACACTTAACTACGAAGATAAAGCTGGTATTTATAATAGTCCAGGGATTATATTACTACATATTATAAAACAAAGTCCTCTGCCTTGTCTGTCTGTCTATTTGGATGTTTGTGATTAACTCAAAAATTACTGAACGGATTGTAATCACCAATGGACAGAGTAATTCACGGGGAAGGGTTAGATATATAATTTATCAAGGTTTTTTTGTAAATTCTTGGAAATATAATGATAATTGTTTAAAGAATCGTAAAAAGTCAAGCCACCTAGGAGCTTTCGCCAAAAGCGCTGCCTAATCCCTTTGAGATATAACAAAACAATGCATACTGCGATATTCCTCTTTTATAGATCTACAAAAAAGTTTACGATAGGCTTACTATCCGCATCTATCTTCTAAAAATGGTCTCATATAGTGAGGTAATTGGATGGCTATTAAGACGGATACAGTATTAATCCTTATCAAATGAAATACATTAGTTACCTTAAGCGTTTCATGCGCATAAGTATATATTTTTTTATTATCAGGGCAGGACAACGTACGCCGGATCTGCTAGTATTTTATAATTGTTAAAACCACTTAAGAAAATAAACGAGCAGTAATATTGATTTTGGTGGTTAATAAATTGATATGGCAATACAACAAAAACAGTGATTATATTAACAATGAAATAGTGTATTACTAAATGCTACAGTTTCGCTACAAAAATTCTTAAGCAATGTAATAATTTTCAGTTAGGTAAATAGTTAGACAGTTTTTGAGGTGCAGTGAATTTAGAACGGCACTTCGATAGAAAGGAGTGGTGTATCTGAATCAATGGTGGCGTACTAGGTTAGGCCAGATTGGACTCGTAATCAAAAATTGTATGAGCCAGCCGTTGATAATCGAATTCGATGGAGACATCGTTGCTAAATATTTTTTACTACTTGTAATGACATCGAATACCGGACATTATTAATTTGACAACTGTCCACTCAGTCATTTTATAGTTAAAACGATTCTTCTGGCTTCTGGCTATCATATATTTATTTAACTCATTATTCGATTCCCCCTCCCTCCCCCCCCCCTTTAATTTCTTATTGTTCATTTTACACTGCTCAACTTGTTACAATAAAAATACCCTTTGTATTTTCGTATCGATCAAATAATAGCAATGTCTGTCTATTTGTTAATATCATCATGAGCAAATTTCTGAAACAATAACTATCTAATTTATGATAAATATAGCCTGGGATCTGAGAATAAACAAAAGTTACTCTTGTCCCGAGTATACTGAAAAGCATGAAATAAGTCGCAGGAAAAATCTAGTTTCAAATAAACCACGTGAAATTGCGTATCATTTTATTTATATTCAGTCAATTAGAATATTAACACTAATATTATTAATCAAAAAATAATAGATATACAACATTTTAACCATAGTCTTTATTTAAATCACGCTTTTATACGGCAATTAAAAAAAAATATAAAGAAGTTTTTATATAAATAGTCTATAAATTGATTACTGAATATTTAAAACTATTAATTAAAAACAATCTTTTCATTATGATTTTATGTAGTATTTAAAAAACAATTTTCATGAAATAGTTTATCAATTGTAAAATCAAAACCCAGAGTAACGTACAAAACAATAATTAGATACATGGTCGCCAAAGCACGGATACACACGACAGTCTCGACTCGTGTACGACCGACTGGTTTATGAACGTGACTTCTGTACCTATTTATATCGTGACATGATACTATCCGTGTAACCAGAAAGCATGGAGCATCCCCTATAACGTACATCTATGCAAACGTGTTTTAGCTTCCTTTAGATTGATTAAATCCTTTATGCACACGAATCCAGTCAGTCATAGTAATGAAGCAATGAACACATACATTCAGTTTCACAAACGCAAGCACACAGACATTCATGAATACATACCTAACAATTATATGTCTATACATTTCTCGGGCTTTGACATCACTAATCGACAACTCCGGTACCCAATATTAGTCACATTATCAACCCGGTATTAGTTATGCCGTAGCAAAATTATATAAAGCTCAATACATTAAATAAATTATTACTATAACTTAGCTTTCACAGCAAATACCCTTGGCTCTGCTTAAACAATTATGATTACACGTGTTATGCGTTTTCTGTAAAGATTGTGATTTAGTTGTGAGAATTGGTCTTATAGTAATGGTAAAGGCGTTACGTGGGACCAGGCAGTGCCATGCCGCGTCGACACTTGTAGCTTCTGAACAGTCAATTTTATACAAAACAAAATATGTATCGGGCATTTCTAGTGTCAACAGAAAGAGAAATCTTATAATATTCTAATAACGAAATTATCATGTGTTATTTTGCCCATATAGGTAAAAGCACTATGGATCTCTTCTATATTGCATTTTTACACGTTCTGTTTATAATGTCAATAATTTTACGTGGTAACGTCATAAGAAAACATTGATAAATAAATTGCATAGTTTTTGCCGTAATTGTTGTTGTAATAAACAATGGAAACCATATTAACTTTTCACTTCACTTTATAAACAGTTGACAAAACAGTTCACGTGTAGGTTGTGATGCGTCACAAGCCGAACGCTTAGGCCGATCGCGTCCTCTCTATCACATGTTCCGCGCTCTCGCTTGCACGCTCGGCTCAGGCGGAACGTGACAATGAGTTATGCTCTCTCAGTGCGTGCATGCCGGCGTTCATCGATTTATAAGATGTTATCACGTCAAAAAGTTATATCTAAAAACAAAACTTATCCAGTAGCTTTTATGTGATACGCACATAACGACATATAAAAGAAATGAATGTCCTGTAAAATCGACCAGTATGGAAATAAAAAACATGGAAATTTATATACCAATATAACCAATATCAATCGATACAGATTTTAAAGTACACTTTCCGCGTCTGCGTATGTGTTCTCTTATTTATTTTAAATAACGCAACGAATATTGATACGGTTTTCGCTATCATTATTAGAGAATCTTCTGGAAGGTTCTCTGTATATTACATGCATGTTGTATTCTTATATACAGTAGGAAAAAAGAAACAATTGTATTTAATCGAGTCGTATAAATAATTTTCTTCTGCTCACATGACTAGCACGGCCTAATCTTTAACAATATGTATAAAATGGTGTATCACAAAATAGTGTATCTTAAAAAATCTTGCAGAAAACTATACGTTAATATAACTATGTCTGTCTTTTAAGGATAACCTACATGTACGGGCCAACCCTAGATAATTCTGGTGCATTTGCACATCGCCTCGTTCTTGTAGTATAATCGTGTAGATTCGATTGAGTGTGTGTGGGCCCGTCAGCGAGGCCTGGCAAGCAATACTTTTTATTGTCTTACTCATATTTGTTCTATAGCAATATATTAATTTAAAGTATTCTCATATTTCAATTAAAATAGATAGATAATAGATAAATAGAAAAAAATAGATAAAATAGAGCCCCGTACAACATAGTGTCCATTTTAATCCTTTATATATTATTTAAAAATATATTTCAATTAATATCGTATAAAACCTTACCCAATTTAACACATTTAATTACTTTGGGGATTTAATATAAATGAAAATTGTCCTTTACAACATATAATTTAAATGAATATTTTAAAAGTTATTAAAATTTCAAATTACTTGTATAAATAAGCCTACAAAGGTTCTTCTTTACTTTGAAGAATTGCAAATGTCAAAATGTCAAACATTTCTTGAATAGTGCTAGTGTCTATATAACTGTGACATTTATAATGCTAAGTTAATAAGTTCATTGCAGTCATAAAAAGCCGTTCCAAGTCGCTTTTAGAATGTAAGTTAAAAATAAGATTATGTTTGTAACGTTTGTGACAATTTTAAGAACGAATTTTGTAATCTAAACGTACGTAATTATCTAAAGATATAAAAATAAGCATTCATACAATTGGTCGGTTGTAGGACTTTATGCAAGCCCCACTCTCTAGCCTTCCTTCAATCCGTCGGCAAGCATCTGTTGGAATGTTCCGGTAGCTTCACTTGAGAGTCAGTTAAGTCTAGGTCTCAGAGTTTAGTCGAGGATTCACGTGCTTGACCATCTTAGACCCACATTCTTGTCCATTTATATCAAATGAGATTGGTGGTCAAACATTAAAAGCTATAAAGTATTAAAAAAAAAAACAAATATAATAGCCGTCGGCAAGCATCTGTTGGAATGTTCCGGTAGCTTCACTTGAGAGTCAGTTAAGTCTAGGTCTAGAGTTAGTCTAGGATTCAGCGTGCTTACCATCTTAGACCACATCGCCATTTAATATCAAATGAGATTGTGGTCAAACATTAAAAGCTATAAAGTATTAAAAAAAAAACAAATATAATAGACAATAATAATGGAGGACAGAGACGTGAAATACCAGCTTTATGTCATAACTTTACCTTACATTTGAGATTATTTTTTTTTAACTGACCTACACTGTTAGCCTGGCAGGGCCACTACAGTTTCACCGGACTTCAAATATTTGAGAGACCTTATCAAAATGTGTAATCAATATATATATATATATATAGAGCTGGAAAAGGTCTCTTGCACAGCGCAAATAACTTCACTTCAATTCAGTACGCTCGCTGGACATTGTTATCTAAGCAAACATATACATAAAATCGAAGTCTAAGGTACAAGAGATTGCAGATTTTATGATAACATGAACGTATGTAACGGAAAAGTCGTGTGGCCTCTTATAAAAAAAATATCTGCAATAAATTAAGGCTATAAGATTAAGTAATCAACTTTAAAATTGTACAGCATTCAGAATACATCTCATTGTTAATAACGATTTTTTTTAAATTTATTTAGGGGCTTTTATGACTATATCAGCCCCACAGTACCTTTAACTTAATGTACTAAGCTGTAACTAATACAAATGATAATTAACGGAAGTGTGACTAATGGCGACTCAACAATTTTAAAAGACTTAGTGCTTCAATACTGTTCGGTTTAAATAGTACCCCGTGAAACATACCGATATCTTGCATATTTAAATTGAGAGCCGACGTCAGTAACTGCCTTCCGCTTGGAACCGAATACACTCCGTTAATATACGATGTATATCCCACAGACTTTCACAATTTGGTGTAAGAGTTTTTTTTTAATTAAATATCTGTATTTATTGAGCGGAATGTGTCCGGATCTTAGCCTAAAAGCGTTCACAATATTCTTTCTAGAATAGTCGTTATTTACAAACCAAGTTAACAACTATTCAATTTATAATAACCCTGCACACGTCACTATTATGATAATAGTAATAATAACAGAATCAATTATTATCGTGTAATAATTATATGTAACCATATTTATATGTACAGCTGGAAAAAGTTTTTGTAGGTGGTACAGCTACGCTGAAGCTATTACTGGTTTCAGCATGAATGGGTCTGCTCGCCCGGTGTAGTACCATCCTCTCACAGAAAGCCGACGTGAAGTAACAGTGTTTGCACTGTTGCGTTTCGTTCGGTCAGTGAGAGCACCGGAGGCTCACATATTTAAAAGGCAGGCAACTCACTTGCGCCTCCCATGGTGTTGCTAGTGTCTATGGACGGCGGTGATCACTTATCATCAGGTGACCCACCTGTTCGTTTGCCCCCTGTAATATAAAAAAAAAGTAATCATAAATTAAAGTCACACAAAATGTTTTATAAAATATACAAAACGCATCTTCTCAAAACCTAAAATAACGAGTTTTATCGTCTGTATTACTCAGTTTTACCGGGACCGTGTTAAATTGAAATGGAAAACCAATTTCCAAACACTATTTTTACCGGAAATTCTTGTTTTTGCCATGAAACCTATGTTGATTTACATTTTCCATTCGATACAGTGAATTTCAGCTGTACTTTTACCGGAAATCCTTATATCTGCAATGACACCTATGTGGATTTACATATTTCATGTGTTATAGTGAAATTCTGCAAATTGAAGTTGGAATGACATTTATTTTATCAAGTGTACAATGAGTCGATAAAAAGGTAGAACTGCGTAAAATATTTTATATACATATAATTCATTGACATGTAAAGGTGTGTGTTGCGACTACCATTAGCATGGCTTAGCTGTACAATTAAATAAAATTTGTTTGTAATATCAAAACAACAGTTTTTGTCCTAAATGGGTATGCATGTATAGACAGAAGATATAACAACAAACCAATTAAAAAAAAAAACATCTATATGTCTGTCCGTCTGTTTGTTTGCTCAGGCTGATCTCTAAAACGTTTCGCTCTAGTTTGAAGAACTTTCACCAACAGACAAATAGTGCTATAACAGGTAACTCATCCTGAGTTACTTTAATTTTAGAAAAAAAAAATCATACAAAAATAGAACAACATCACTACATAGTACAAAACAAAGTCGCTTTCTCTGTCCCTATATCTCTATGTATGCCTAAATCTTTAAAACTACGAAACGGATTTTGATGCGGTTTTTTTAATAGATAGAGTGATTGAAGACGAAGGTTTATATGTATAATAACATAAATTAAATAGTGGAGAAATACTGTTATTTTTGAGGTTACTCCAAATTAAACGCGTGCGGGCCACGGGCAGTAATGAATAAATCAAAACTACTGGATCGATTTTAATCATTTTTTCAGTGAATGACATAGGCTATTTAGATATTTTATACCCGTGCGAAGCCGGAGCGGGCCGCTAGTATCAAATATAATAAACTAAACAAGCCGAGACCAGAAACGCGCGCGGCCCACGTGCAATTTTACACTGAACCAAAATTCTTTTGCTAAATTCCATGCGGTCTAAATCGCGAGTAACAGCTACTTTTATTATAAATCTCGAAAATGGTCCGTGATATTCCAACAAGTTTTCTTCTGGAAGGGGATAATCTAATTACCTAAGCGTAGTCCGGTGAAACTGTAGAGGCCTAGCCAGGTCAACAGTGGAGACAGTTCGAAAACAATAATAATAATTAGCTAAGCACTAGGATACGTCTCAATAACAAGAAATTCTCAGAGCGCCAATAATAATTAATTAATTTTCCTAGTTCAAACTTTCTATGCTTGCCTCATATTGGTATTTTATAAAAAAAATAAACCCAAAGATAATTTCACTAATTATAACTAAGGTCTTAATGTACGCGATCAAAATTTATTCAGCGTTCAATAGTTGATTTGTGAAGACAAGTGACCAACGCAACTCTAATGTTACAGCGCATAACATTCAGAATGTAGCCAATGTAAACATCAAAGGCCAAAAGCTTATACTCTACAAATATATTGAATTATATTACATTAGCAGGTCCGGCGGATGTTGTCCTGCTCTGATAATAAAAAATATATACTTATGTGCACGAAACGCTTAAGGTGGCTTGATTTTTTCCGATTCTTTCAACAATTATCATTACAATTCAAACAATTTACAAAAAAAAAACCTTGGCAAATTATATACTTGAACCTTTCCCGTGAATCGTCACTCTATCTATTGGTGAACCGCATTACAATCCGTTTAGTAGTTTTTGAGTTTATCGCGAACAGACACGCATACGGACAGACAACCATGGCGGACGACTTTGTTTTATAATATGTATTGATGATACAATAAACCAACAAAAAAAACAAACATTTATTAAAATAAATGTACACGGCTCTTACTCTTTGTTCTATTATCGGTTTTTTTAACGCGTGTAGTGAAAGCACTCATGCGAATGAGACGTAAGTTTCCGCGTAATTTCTAAGAGCGACAATAAACTTTGTTAGCAAGCGCGACGCTCTGGAATACAAACTCGTTTGAACTTGTCCGAGACCAAATATTTTACACCACTTTCTATACGACTCTCCGCACTACTCGTATCAGCTCTCCGCTTTGTTTCCCGGACCACCTTTCACTCTTCTCTCTGGATCGTATTCTTTATTTAAAAATGACATTTTAGATATGCCAGTTTGCAAAACATAGTGTGTAAAAACAGTAAATTGGCCTTTGACAAATCTAATAAAGCGATATTATAAAAACATCTGAAACTCAAACGCCATTTAATAGAACTTTATAACAACTCATAAATATATTATCGGATATGAAAATAGTGTTTGAGTAGATTACGACCACCATACACCAGGCGTAATACCACAAATATTGTCAGGCTTAGGCGTGTGGGGTTACGTGATCAGCCGATGTATGTTCAGTAACTAACATACTGTTACGACTGTTACGGTAGACATCTGGTACACGACTAGGTCGTGACCATGATACCACCATACAAATGGTTAATAGACTCCTTATAAGAGACATTCTTCTCCGTTGTTTTTGGATGTGTTCTTTTTTAACAATCACTCAGAGTACAGTGCAATCAATCATATTAGTGTGTTACGTTAAAAAAATAATTATTAATGTTGTAGGGAAACTATAAATAATGTTAATGGAAAATATATAAAACTTCCAAGACGATATTATTACTCCAGATACGCTAGCTGACATTGAAAAACATGGTTACCGAGTCAAGTTCAGTTTAACACGGGTCTGTTGACTTTATAAATAGGGCGTTCAGAACACGTAAGGGCGATATCACACTGATTTAATTTGATACAATTTTATTACTCTAGTATGAGATTTTATTAATTCTCATTATACGCAACGACTTTACAATCTCATTCTCTTGTTCACGATAACACCGTTTAGCGTTAAGGATTTAGTGTAGCGCGGAATATTTAAAGCTTTTTGTATAGTAAGTTTAGAGATTCAGTTGAAAAAATTCTCTGGTAACATCCAGCGTACTTACTATATATAAATTACATAATATAAAAATCGGATATATTTTTGTATATATGTGATAGATTTTTTCTTGTTGTTGGTTTAAACCTTGAAATTTTTGATGAGTAGGCACTTACAATAATCTCAATGTAAACTGGGCTCTAAAGTTTCAGCCGCGTTACAGTTCAACTTCTTAGAATCGTAGCGTAAAGTTACTAACCCAGAAGCTCTTTAAATAAACAGGTTGACTAACTGTAAAATAATAATTAATTCAGACCTATATTTCTTATGATGGGCACGTTCAAAAATATTAAGATTATGGTAGGATAAAATATATATATATTATATATGTATGTATTATTAGTAAGTAGCTGGCGCTCGCGTAGTCCAGTGAAACTGTAACGGCCTTAACAAGTCAACAGTGTAGTCAGTACAAAAAAATAAAAATAAAGCTGGTGCTTGGTTCTCTTGAAAATGGCTTTATTTTGCCACGGTAACCGCACATTTACTCGAATTAGGTAATTGACACCTGTCTTACAATTGTTTAGTAGTAATTCTAAGCCTAAGATAATAAATAATTCTATGAAAATTCCTCCGTCTGCCAGGAAAAGTCTGATCTAAATCGGTCTAACTATTTTCGATATTATCTCTCAAACAAACAGCATGCGTATCGATTTATAAATCTATTTGATTATTATGTACTTACGTACATGTAAATTATTCGGAAATATAATTATTAATGTCCACATATAATATACAGAACAAAACTTTGTACGAGTTTGAAATTGAACCGGAGTTATCGATGCACGAAGTAAATATAAACGGCCAACACGATGACAAACTTTTGATCTTAGACGATAATCAAGTTTCTCACTTGTTATAATAATATATATATAGGTACGAGATACATGTCGCCAAGTGTTCGACGTCAATGAATATTCGATTACGCTGTAGTTCGATACGTAGCTCGTAGCGTGTTTGATAAATTTCAATTTCCCATGTATTCTCACCGTGATACAAACGTTGAACTAGTTCACGCCTAGAACTAATTACCCTCCGACGACACCTTAGTCTCTATTATAAAATTATGTGCAACACCTTCGCGTTGTATAGATGTAATTATGAAAAATATTTTGCTGTACTTAATAATCTTTTACGATAATTAAAACAACATGCTTATTAACCATTTAAATTACCTACATATTCGGTACAAAAAAGTGTTTTTATAATGTTGCGTATGTATATTTGCCAGTAGTACTTTGACGTGAATTATAAAACAACCAGCGGCCCGCTCCGGCTTCGCACGGGTATAAAATAAAATAGCCTATGTCATTCACTGAAAAAACGATTAAAATCGATCCAGTAGTTTTGATTTATTCATTACTGCCCGTGGCCCGCACGCGTATAAATTTGAAGTAAAACAATTCCCCTTTCCCTATACCATGAAGATTTCCTGCTATCTTTGGAATATTTAAATTCATACACTACATTTTTACGGTTCAGCCTGCGTTTGTTGCAATGTAAGAGGAAAAAATGTAATTATTTACGACATCACATTAGAAACCTCAAAAATAACGGTATTTCTCCAGTATTTAATGCATGTTATTATACATATAAACCTTCGTCTTCAATCACTCTATGTATTAAAAAAAACCGCATCAAAATCCGTTGCGTAGTTTTAAAGATTTAAGCATACATAGGGATATAGGGACAGAGAAAGCGACTTTGTTTTATACTATGTAGTGATATTTAGTACGTATTACATAAGAATAGACTTAGTAGCTATGATCATTACAGGTGCTAAATCTACTGTTCGCGACGACCATACTAATGTATGTTGTAGTCTTTACGTAGGTGTAATGTGCCCAGTTCTCAAACGTTACGGTAGAGTACACACGTCCAGACCCAACACGAGCGCTATCCCTATACACATATCTAAACACTTAAAATAAATGTAGTAGTATGTATAGTATATATAAAATGAATATTATTTTTTTTAGTTTCATAGGAAAATATTTATATTTATCATAGTTTATCAGCCACTTCCAAAGCGCTACTCAAACAAAAAAGTCTAGGGATTGCTTAAAATTTAAAAGAACATCAAAAAACGCTGAAAATATATTTTTTTCTCGTTATGTCACTATTTTCTACCATTAAAATGATAAGGCTCCTGAAATGTTCAAATCAATACTTTGACATTGAAGGCCACATATAACACCGGATAGCCGTAATGTGCCTCAAATGGCAAGAAGTGACTGGTGTTATATGCGACAGAAGAATTCCTGTTAAACTCAAAGATCTTGTCTATAAGACCATAGTAAGACCAGTCCTTATCCTATGGCAGTGATAAACATGGACTCTAAATAAAAAGAACATCCATATCACTCAAGTTACCGAAATGAAAATGTTACGGTGGATGTGTGGCATAACTCGGCTCGATAAGATCCACAACGAATGCATGCGAGGCAGCCTAGGAACGCGCAACATTACTGATAAGATTCAGGAAACTAGGCTGAGTTGGTATGGTCATGTGAAGAGGAAACCACTAGACTACGTAGGGAATTTAGCACAACAACTGTTTCATTCCTGCTCAAAACAAATTGGAAAGGTGTAGTGCTGAAGGATATGAAGGAGTGTAAAGTATTCGAAGGCGATGTCGAGGGCAGTGCGAAGTGGAGAAGAAAAGTACGGAAGGCTGACCCCACCACCATGTGGGACTTATAGTTACGAAGAGAGAGCGATAGTAGAGTGCCTTAGACCTTTACGAGTGGCCGAAATGAAATAATTTAAAAACTAAATAGATGTATTTAATAATTATTTACAATTATTAAGTTGAAGCAAAGTTATCCGTGTCCTCGTCCTACGCTTTATTATTGCGATACAATATTTATCGATACGTCACTAACGACTGCTACTATTGAAGGTCTCGTAGCTAATTAGCATCGAGTTTATCCGTGACCTTCTGTATAATATTCAGTGTCACGCAAATCGGCAAGTGAACTGAGAAACGATATCGCGAAGCTTTGCAATGATACGGTTATTTTATTCGCTTTATCGAATCACAGGAAACGAGTACCTTGACTTTTAAATAGGGAAAGTTTCCGACATTGAATATAAACTTTACACTCTTTATTATTTTTTACAAATGAAGTGGATTCCGATTATAACGATGTTGGAGGGATCGCTTTAATTAATACATCGCTATATCCAAAATTGTATAAAGTAGTGTACATATATTTTCGATTATTTATTTATCGAACTATGTATGTTTTTTCTTTAACATTATATTTACGACTAGGAGTCATATTCACAAGTTCACGAAACACTGTTCACACACTGGAAATTGCTATATATTTGTTTTTTTTTTTTTTTGTTTTCTACTTTATAGGTTAACGTTTGACCACAATCTCATCTGATGTTAAGTGATGATGTGGTCTAAGATGGTAGTCACACTATACCTAGAGGGAGACTGGGTCTCAAGTGCAGCTACCGGAACACACCAACAGGTGCTTGACGACAGATGTTCAACTTGAGGGTGGTAGCTAGCCAGGCGGATTTAGAAAAAGCCCTACCACCACGCTATGGTTTCATCACGATGTTTTCCTTCACCGAAAGCTCCGACTCAGTGGCTAGGATTCGAACCTACGTCCTTCGACGCTATGTCCGAACTATCTATAGTAGTAGTCCTACTTACAAACAAACCAAGCATATCTGGCCATTGGTAAATGTAAACAAAGGATAAGAAAGTTTAATAGATTTATGAATGAGTTTTTATGCCTTTGTCGACTCAGTCAGTACATGCGCATGGGATTTCTAAAAATTTGTTACATATGGTTCATAACAACAAGTCGCTATACCCGAAATTGACGTTATAACCCAAGCTGCTATTGCCGAATGAATTTCCTACGAAAATATGCTTTAAATTCAAGGGGCGTAAGTCTGATGTCGTTATAACCAAAAGTATTTACAACAGAGTTCGTTATAAATGAAATCGACTGTATAAGCACTGTTATGTATGTTAGTGATCCTATAGCATATTAACTATTCGACGGATTTAACTCGCATTCACATAATATATTTATTCTAATGAAATAGTAGTTCATAAGTACAGTAAATAACGTCTCTCAAGCCACTATATATATATATATATATGATTATTCAATAATTTATACCTCCCACAGGAATGTTCGGTGTTCATCTTTGATAAGCGAGTGGCGGATAAGCTGTACAAGCTGAAACGGAAGGAAACGTTGCTCGAACGTATAAAGACGTGTATAACTGAGATGGAGAACATGCGTCACCCGAAGATGCTTCAAATCATTCATTCTATTGAGGAGAGTAGCACCACCATCGCTTTTGCATCGGAGTCGGTTCTGGCTAGCTTGGATAACATTCTGACGTGGCATGTAAGTATATCTCACTTGAGCGAAAGGTTAATTTCGGGTATTTCGTTACCGTAGATGTAAAAAAAATACATACCACATTTTTTTTAAAGTAATGTTTATTACAATTCTTTTCGCAACTAATTTTATTCGGTTTGTTTACTTATTAACCGTTTATATATCGCAAAGGATTTGTAGTAAATTAACGTATCGTACTATTTCGAAGGTACAGTTTATAGTTCAACAATTTATACTTCCACAGCGACGGTTTTGTAAATTATTCATTTCTAAAGTATGCCTGTTACACAATGTTAATTCTTGTATACCTTTAAATGTTCCTTGTCAACCATTTATATATCGCAAAGGATTTGTAGTAAATTAACGTATCGTACTAATTCAAAGGTACAGTTTATAGTTCAACAATTTATACTTCCACAGCGACGGTTTTGTAAATTATTCATTTCTAAAGCATGTCTGTTACACAATATTAATTCTCGTATACCTATAATGTTCCTTGTCGTCTTTACCATACAGTTTTATGGGTCTCTTTAACAACTTTATGTAGTTAACAAGCGCAGTAATAAATGTCCAGACGATGTTAACAGAACTTTCTTAAAATATTTCATAGTTTATTTTAAAGCTAATATATTGGCTTATTAAAACCATAACGTATGTTTTACAAATATTTATTGATGTTAAAAAGGAAATGACAATAATTTAATAATTATATAATATTCGGAAGCTTCAGAAATCCAAGCTCGTACAGTAATGCGTGCGGCTGCTGTGCCGTGTCTGAAAGTCTCATGAATTTAAATTGCAGGCTTAACTTCATGTACACAAGACTATATTTATACTTGTGCACACCTCATAAACCTCAATCTCATAAGCTTTCCCAACGAGATATTAGAAAGCCAGACACGTTCTACATGAGATTCTTACTGTTGACATTAAAAATCAAGCGATATGATAGTATTCCAGCGAGGTATGCGAGGTAGGTTATGGAAGGCATGAAGACCTTACTAATGAGACTAAAACTGAAGTGATGCTATGATATAGAGGGACCAAAATAACTGCACACTATACAAACGTTGCTTCTATTCGTTATTGTTAATTAGGCAAGGTAGACAGACATATCTGTAGCATCTGTATCTGAAGCGTCATCCACAGTAGTTCAAGTCTTAATTGAAAGACTCTTGTACGAGAAAGGGCAATGTATGTTGTTTAATATCACTTACTTAACACAGAATTGGAGGCTCAGAGTGATCACCTCAATTTGTTTTTAGAACTTTTACAAATTATTTTAAAGTTTATCATCATAATATTCAAAGTCACTAACGAGTGCATGTTAGAAATCGTCAGAGATCAATCTAGCACGCTAAGTTTAGAGGAGCCAGTTCTTCGAGGCAGTAGTAGCCAAAATACACCTATAAGTGCTTGGTGGCTGATTATTTACTCGAGAGTGATAGCTAGTAGTAGGCTGCCATTAGAAAATGTTCCGCCACCACGATAAATTTTGGTTACGATGTTTCCTTTCACCAAATGCGAAGATTTGTTTATAGGATTCGGTTTAACATCCGTCGGTCGACACAGTGTCTGAACATGCTACCGCTGAGACAATAATTCTATCGCTGATTGCTACATCGTTGTTGTTGATCTTGTTAAAGTTTTATTAAACCAATCAGTCCATTAAATTAACTTGTAGCTATCTATATTTTGATATTATTTATACATAGAGGCAGCACCGTCATTGCTTTGTTAATATTCGATTATGAATATTTAATTTGAATTTATTTAATCCTATTACCATTTGGAGAACTAATTCTACTATCGTTTCGCTTTTGTAAAATATATAAGCTACACATATTGCTAATGGTATTTACCTGGTATACTACTTAGGTATTAAGAAGTTAGTTTTCCAGTACCTCTTAACTAGGTCATGTTATAATTTTTGTTTAAATTATAGACCTTTTAGAGTTTTCGTCATTAAAAGTTTTGCTTGACGGTTATTGTTCATTTCATTTCTTAACTGTGTTATTATTACATATTCTGGAATAATATATATGCCGTTTATAGTTATTGCCTTTACCCGTGGCTTCGCTCGCGTTTATAATTTTTTCTCCCGGTTATTATTTACTTCAATTCTTGTAATAAACAATTAAATTGTAGGTATTGAAATTTGAATACAATTTTTTTTTTTTATTTACTAAATTACAATAATGATTATGATCGAATTTCGAAATCAAAACTAATTCGTAGCTTTATTTTAATAGATTAAGAATTCTCTTCATTAAAAAGTCGGTTCATTCACATCACCTCTCATTTCGCATGTATAAATTATAATAACACAATTACACATAAAACATCCAACGTTAATAAATCACGTCGTAGTAGTTCGACCGTCCGAAACAATAACCGTTCCATTTGGTTCGGTTCCGAGCGCAACACGTAAACCAATTAATTTAAATGAAAATCATCGTATTACCTTCACATTCAACAATTGGGTCATTCTACGTGATATACATATTGTATTCATAGTTCTACAAATATTAAAATGAGTGTAGAATCTATGAGTGTAGTTGAAAATGTGTTATTTTAATTTCAATTTTATCGTCCAACTTTATCTTGTTAAAATAGAGGTTACATCTAAAAATAAAACTACGAGCGTGTACAAATAATAATAAAAAAAACCTTTAAAATCACTTGATTATTTTAGCGATATCCAATGTCATAGAAAATATTCGACATACTCTTTCCATTATATTATTTATCTCGGTGAGTTTATGACAGCCCTATTGTGTATCGTATTTTAATTGTTGATTCATTTATCCTTGTTAATTTAGTGTAATTTGCATTCGCTCCTTAAATTTGAGTCGCTACAAATATTTTTGTTAAATATTATTATATTTAGCGTAAATATATTGAATACAGTAAATTCGTGGAAAAAATGCATTCTAAATATTTTGGTTAAACAATAAACTTCTATATATGTAAAAATGAATTGCTGTTCGTTTGTCGTGCTAAAACTCGAGAACGGCTGGACCGATTTGGCTTATTTTGAGCTTGAAATGTTTGTCGAAGTTCAGGGAAGATTAAAACGCTGAGAAATATAAATAATAAGTAAAGAGAAATACTAAAAAATACAATTTAATTTACTAACACAAATAAAAATTAAAATAAAAAATTGTTATTAATTTGTCAAATATTTATCGGCGCGCGTTCAGAAATTTGTCTGTTTCATCGCTATAGTATGAGGTCCGATCTCTTTGGTCTGTTTTATTGGAATAAAAAATAGTTCTGTTTCTGAAATAAAAATAATACATGAGAAAGCTTTAAATTGATTAAGTACATAACAGTGTTGCATTTATAATGTAAATAAAAAAAATTGTATTAATTTTGACCGCATTTTAACACAAGTATATGTCAGTGATACGACGTGCACCAGGTCATCTAGTTTGAAATAAAAACAACTTTAATTGACATAGTGCCAACGCTTTATAGTTTGGCTTAATCATTCTTAATACACAAATAACTCAAATTTCACTCCAAACTCGTGCCGTATTATTTTTCTTTTAAATCAAAATTATTATTACCAATTTATTTTACATGTGCCATCAATTATAGTCTGTCTGTGACATAGGCAACTCGCAGAATGTCATTATTCATTACACGGCCTGCAACAGTAAAGGTATGAGATTATTTGATGTGAACTTTACTATAAAGAAATAAAGAACTTGATAAACGTACATATATCAATTATAAAATAAACAAATGTAAATTGTTAATAAAGCCATTTTGTGTTGGTAAAAAGGATATAAACACAAATAATTTTTTCAAGATAATTGCTAAAGACGACCTACATGTTACACCTACATAAAACCCTTACAATTTCATCAAACTCGTGGGGCGATCATGGAAGAAATTCAAACAGAAACTTTTTAAAATGTTCCAACCACGACTTACATATATTTTTTATAGGAGTGGATTTATCATAAACTCATGAGATACCTTTTTTGTAGGGCATTCAATTTCCTATAAGAATGTAAATCGGTTCTTTCAGACTGAGAGTCCGAGAAGGAGTTAAAGAAAACCAAAGTTTTAAAAAATTCGATTCGCGACCTCTATACATCAATATTAAAGGCTTAGATCTTGACAGAGTATTTGTTTTAGTATTCTCTGACAAAATTTCATGATCATTTGAAGAAGAAAAAAAAGCGTTTCTTTGGTACACTCTAACATATATAATATATATATATGCTCTATAGATCAATTTTGCACAGATGGCGTTCCGTTATACAATTAAGCCAAGTTGTCTACCAACTTCCACTGCACACCGGATACTTGGAGATTAACATTGAAAACTGAAGTATCCCATTCGTCTAATGACTTCCCTAGCAAATATATCTATATCGGTGCCGGAAAATAGGAAATAAATAATACTTCGCTACTAGACGTGATATATTAAGCTTAATAATAGAAGTGGCCAGTATTTTGTATTCACTACAATTTAAATAACAAATTTATTAATTAATATGTGTTACATTTTTTTTTCAAATCAATAGCCTTATACCGTCTTAGTACTAAATAATCGTTTCAGCTTGAAAAAAAATCGTAGCGTGGATACCATAATAAAAGCTTAACATATCCTTATTCTCCATTTTTACAAGACGCATTGGTGTTTAATAAATAAATAGTGTTACAACCCGAATTCCACAGACTAAGTCGAAGCAGAATCGAATTGCTCGAAACGAACCCGTTACCTTGTTTGTTTAATAAAATATTTTTTATATGCCATATTTTAGGTTATATTCGTTCATGTAGAACGTAAGTGTTGTGTATTTTTAAAAGCCGTAATTTCCCTCGCATCTTTCTTACGTATCACATCAGCGGTTGTCGTGACCGGACTGTTATTAGACTTGACTCTAAAATAGGCCAAGTCTGACTAGAAAAATATTATTTCCCATGAAAATATACCACTCCTTTCCACACTGTTATGAGTTGAATCGTGGGAAAAATCGTATTTTTAATTTTTTCTACTTAAAAATATTTTAAAAATATCTTTGTCCACTACACCAATACTTCCAAGTTTAAAAGAAGTGTAATATTTTAATTTTAAGATAATTTAAATTTATAAGACTATTCATTTATTGTAACAAATAATAAGAAACGCTGACGTAGGCGCGTGCGCACCTAATATGTATGTATATATAAATATACATCTTACAACTGTACTTTAATTTAAAAAAAAACAATTTTCACGTTAGGAGGCGTCTGTGATACCCGGAGTTGCGCCGCCTGTGATGCCGAACCCTGTTACTTTAGCGCCACCTGGGGTACCACCACCACCGCCCACTCACCCACCTCCAAAACCGCCGCAGGCTAAGGAATACTTCTTCTTGGACCTCGAACTTCGTTTCGGACTGTTGCAGGTATTATTTACTTTATTCCGGCAAATGACAACATTTTTCAAAGCAAAATATCATATAATAATATCACTGAACATTCAAAACAAGAAACGTCCGAGTTTTCTCTGAAAGTTGACGTACTAATGTAGGTCATTTCCGTTACATTACGTAACATTAGCCTTCAAAACAACACATACTGACAAAGATCTTTCTAAATTAGCACCTATGTATTGAAACACGAAATTACCCTCAAATAAAACCGCAGTCTCATGTGCAGTATTTTATATGTAGCATACTGGTTATCATAATATTTATCGGATAACATTTTTTATGAAGAATAATATAATTTTTTGTCACTTTAGTGACATAAACAATAACTTTATTCTTTGAAAGTGTACATTAGTGACATAAAAAGTTACATTATTCTTCTAAAATGCACTTTAATGACATTATATATTACATTATTCTTCGAAAGTGGACTTTACCGATATAAATAATTACATTATTCTTCTTAAGTGCACTTTAGTGACATAAACAATTACATTATTTTTATATTATTATTTAACAGAAAAAAATTTTTTTCGAACTGACATACCCTCTTTGGCCCTGGGGCCTCTACAGATTCAGCGGACTACTAGCAACAGAATATTACATCGTTCTTCTTAAAAAATGTAATCTAGTAAATTGTATGATTTCTTTAAAATATTATTTGTATACCTTACAAGCTTACGTAAAATGTGTGCAATGAAAGACATTTTCACCGAAAAATATAAGATTTTTAATTGTTTACGATTTAAAAAAAAAACATAATCTTTACAATTTGATTTTTATATCAGCAATATAGTACAATAATCTAATGATAATCCTACATCTTTATATTTAAATCAACGGCAATCACCAACAGTTAAATGTCACTCGACTGTCATCATCAAGCTGAAGTTACTACGACGAAGATTAATTTATTTTTATTAATTGAATTAATTTACGTTTCAACTAAGTACATACGAATTTCATTAACCACGTTCAAAATTAGTCGACTCATTCGAACGGAATTGAAATAGACAGACAAATATGTAATAAAGCGGCCACAGATTCTATGATCTCGCTATTACCCGATACATTTCTACTAAGCTCTAATTGAGCATTGTGAACAAAACCTAAAATTTGCATGAGGATAAATGTTCGTTGATTAATTCATGTAATTTTATGTATGTGTGTGTGTGTGATGACATATGACAGTTATTTATAGTAACGTATTCATTCCCCATACGCCAATACATAAAATCACTACAGTACCCGGTATTTGATTTGGTACGTCGCGTCGGGGAGAAGAGTAAGACGGCTAGCTAAAATCGGCTGGCTTTGGTTTGATAAAGCGTAAACTCTACTATCTCGGTCTTGCCTCCGACTTGTCAAATCGAAAGCGAGTTACTGTACGATATTTCGCAACTTGAATGTTAGTTGTGAAAAGAAAAGAAATGTACAGGTATTATCGCGCTTTTGATATAAACATAATATTTTAAATATATTTTAGATAATATTTAACTTATTTTGGATATAATATTTTTTTTTTTCAAAGAAAACCGTTCCGCCATCAAAGAACGCGACTCAAAAGTATATATTAATATAATATTCACTTTATTTTACATAACACTTTGTCTTAGTTAAAAAAAAAATTAAAATACGATTACGAAATTCAAATAATACCCATTATGTATTTTTTTTAAGTCAATAAGCACCCAACAAAGAAAATTCCATCGAAATCGGACCAGTAGTTTTCTTTAGGAAATCGCAGACATACAAACATACATACATACGGTTCGAATACAGAAGTATTATTTTTTGAAGCCGGTTAATAATCTCAACTTCTTATTTTAATATACTTTCGAATATAAAAAGAAAAAAATATAATTATACTTATTTAAATGAAGTCTAGTACACAAGAATATACAAGGGCGAAACGTTCTATAGCATAATAATACTTATTCGGTACTAATATAAAACTGTGTTGTCGGTATACTGAAATTAATACTCAAAAACTGATTGCAAAGTGACGTAGAGAGTGCAACAGAATACAATAAGTATATTTTTAAAAACTTAACTTTTTAAAATAACTAGGCGTATTTTCACAGCATTTGCACACGTGACCTGAACACAGCTCGAGGCATTTATTCCATCGAAATCAATTCAATGAGAAATTCGTTAAAATTTAAGGTTTCAAATGTCTGATAAATTTAAAACAGTTTGTGGAAAAATCATCAATTGATTTCCAGAAGTAGCGTGTTGCGTACGTGAACTATAAAGAAAATTACTTTTCGTAGGGCTAGCAGCTCTGCGTGGCTCCCTTCCGCATTACTACAACAAACAAGGTCTTCGTTCATATTCCCATTCACGCTACTTCAAACGTTGTACACAAAGAACTTTAGCAGCTTTGTAAGTCAAAAAAGCGTAGTGAGTTGCCGACACAGCTAGTTATATATAGTAAAATTGAAATGTTTGTTGTTCCTCTGGGCTAATCTCCGGTATACGTAAACTGATTTAACGAGACAGTTAGAGGCTGATGGAGGACTTTTTTACGTTGTCGAGACTACATATCATTACACTTTTCAATAGGAGTCGAGCAGAGAGGTAATAATAGCTATAAGGATTAAATAGTAATGTCAAAATTGCAGTGAATAAAAATACAATTTTGTTTTTCTACGTTGAATCCAGATAAAATAAGTTAGAGACACAGGTACAAAAGAAGACAAACAAATTACAATGAAATAAATATTTTTATTAAACCAGGTCGCAAGCATCAACCAAGTAATATTTCGTTTTTGACAGACAAAATATTTCAACACTTTTAAATATATATATATACAATGATACGGGCACTTCCCGCCAAAACTACCGGATATATTTCGATCACTTTTTCATAAACTTACTTCTTAGACATATAGCCTTTATTAAAAAAATATATTACGGTATCTACAATACATATATAGTTATTAGAAGCTACAATTTTAATAAGCACTACGCGTTAACGTTGTGTGTTTTCTTACCGCGGAGAAGTGGGGTAAGCGGTGTGGTGCGCATGCGCAGAACACCGCGGAGAAGTGGAGTAAGCGGTGTGGTGCGCATGCGCAGGACATAGAAAGTAAACGGATAACACTGTGTGCAAAAAAAATATGGTAGTAAAGTATATTTTTGCTTACAATTTTGTCCTCAGTATACATTTTTTTTAGGTAATCATCAAAACAGATGAAATCGAGGGTGTCAGCTAGTTATTGTACATAATTAGCACACCTAAGTGGTTTTGTTTTTTTCATAGTGAAAGTTCTTATGCTATTTATATTACAAGAAAACTATATAGTACTATGCTATCTATATTTTACGATGATTACTTTGTATAACGTAAAATATACACAAATTAAATATAAAAAAGGAAGAATTCTGGAATTTTCTACATTTTAAAGGACTTTAAAAGAACATTTAAAAGTGTAGGAAGTTCATTTTATAGAGATAACCTATTTTATTCTCCCGAGAATAAATAAGATCCGTATTTTCCTTGAGGAGTTCAAAAGTTGCAGTTTTAAAGAACCCTATGTATTTCAAAGTGAACACTTTTTCAGAGTTACAGACTTTGTTCGATATGATGTGAAATAAAATGCTTTTAAGAATTTTCTACTCTAATTTTATTTATTCACAAATATTTAATGATCTAACATACACTTTTAGTATATTTTTTTATTAATTCGTTAAAAAGAACAATTTTTAAAAAGGAAAAACAAACTTTTTGGTCTCTTGCCAAGTCAGTCCAAGTTAACTTTCTCGAGTCCTCGCTTCCACTCATGATGAAGTCAGATGGTTCGTTAGCTCATTCAGAGGCAAAAAATGCAAACATGCTTGCAAACCTGTTTGCGAACAATTCGCGTCTAGATACTGGCGATAAAATTACACCGTAAATACCCGCGTGTGATACCAGAATGAAAGAAATTATGGTTCACACCAAGGACGTACGAAAAGTGCTTCGCAATCTGGATGTGAGTAAAATCAGTGGTGCTGATGGTATTCCGTCAAGGGAAATTAAGATCTGTGTACCTGAGTTGGCTTCTATTTTGACACGCCTATTCCGCCTTTCTCTGCAATCCGGTATTGTTCGAAAATCGTGGAAATCGGCGAATATCCAGCCGGTTCCAAATAATGGAAACCGTGCCGACCCCTGTAACTATCGGCCATAACCTCACTTTTCTGTAAAGTAATAGAACGAATAATAAATAAGCCGTTGATGACATATCTAGAGCTTAAAGATATTCTCAGTGATCGCCAATACGGATTCCGACGAAAGCGATCTACTGGTGACCTGCTAGTGTATACCACCCATTACTGGGCTGACGTCGTCGAGAGACACGGAGAGGCTGTTGCTGTTTCTCTGGATGTCTTGAGCACATTCGACAAGATCTGACCGAATGTAGTACCTAAATATTATATAGTTTAATGTCACGGTCACAGTTAATAGGAATCTATCGATACGTCACACGTGTACAAATAAACCCACGCCGAAACCATAGGCATACACTCGACAAACATTACCTAAGCGTAGTCAACTGAAAAATGTTTACATTCCATTAAATTTGTTAAATTTCGTTTCTCCTATCAGTTTATTATATCATTAAACAATTATCAAATATTATTGGTATTTTCGTTGAGAAAAAACTCGTGTAATATAGAAATTCCATTTATATTCTCTATTTCTTACTATAATTTCCTATATTAGATTCTATTCAATCACCATAATCGATTACACGTGTTTCGCTTCGTCACGTCGTGTATTAAATATAAAAAACATGTTTGTAGTTATTAAATAATATTATATTAGTAAATTAGTTATTGAGTAACAAATTATTGGTATATTCGTTCAGAAATTAAAACACGAATAGTTTAAAAGAATCTTTGTAAAGATATCATCAAATCAAATCAAATTCAAGATCGAGAAGTGCTGTTATTATATTCTATATTATTCCTCTGATAGATTACGTTCATGTAAATTTTATACCAACTTCGTTGATGCAACGTCCAAATGAATAGTAACTTATAAATTAATATATTTATGCATTTGAAGAAACTAGCGCATATAACTAAATTTCTTAAATAAAAGCATGCTATAAAGGGAAAATCAATCAATCAAACAATCAATGGAAAATAATTTTTAAAACCCATATACGCATATGTAACAAAAAATAAAGACTGAAATGTGTCCGGATTAAAACGATACCCCGAGTTAACAGAAGTAACATACAATAATGGTTATCTTATAGGAGAAGAGAAAGAAGAAGCAGTGAGTAGATAGATGCCAGCATTCAATAAAGCACTGCCCGATTAACAGACTTCGTGTAAAATCTAATATTCTATTTTACTCTCATCAACATTCATAAAATCATCATCATCATCATCATCTTCTTCTTACTCTTATCCCACGTAAGTAAGGTCGGCATAACATGTTTGTCATGTCATGTCATGTCATTGTCATGTTGTGATGTACGATTTGGCTTAATTATTACGATCAGCCGCCTGCTCCCTGCAAGCTCGTGCAACCTTCCTTGGGATTATTTTCGAGTACCACTATAACTTCAACTTACTAACTTCGTATGGATGCCAAACGTAGTTGATATTTGACTCTTCGATAACGGGTGACAAGGATTCGACTAACACCCTTGTGTACGATGTATCCGTGAATTGCATCTCCACAGGTGTCTTTGTTTAAACATAACATTTTACCTCGTTTAGACAACTCTGATAGTCTAAGTAGAAAGGAACGCATTTGTAAAATAATTATAAAGCTTATGAAATACTCAATTTTATTTTAATCATATAATTTTTAAATAATTATTATGTAAACGGTCCTCATAAATAAAGAATGTGATTATCGATTAGGTAATTTATTACAACTATCGAATATACAAAAAGCGATTTAACTTTACAGAAATTGATACCGCTTCGAGGTTGCATTTCAAGCGGTTCAATTTAATAGCATTTAGTCCGTAAAACGTAATACAATTAGGCTAATTTGTGCGAACACGATTAACAATATCTTCTCTATAATATAAAAATGAATCGCTGAATGTGTTGCTAAGCGCAAATCTCGAGAGCAGCTGAATCGATTTCGCTAAATTAATTTTTAGAATATTCCTTGAAGTACGGGAATGGTTCTTACGGAGAGAAAATTTCAAAAATTGCCTGAAAAAGTCTAAAAGCAACAACACTTTTCTATACTCCCATATAAACGATTCGTAATAATACTTGAAATTCTAATTTGAACTTTAATACCATACTATAAAGTTTAAGTATTAGTGGAGAGGTGGAGAGGGAGGAGGAAAGCAAAACAATTGAATGACGTTAGTATCGTAAAAATATTAACGTCGATATTTGTCAATATTTATACACGATGGTAACATTTAACATTATATAGCGTCCTGAATAGCAGAATAAGTATTAAAAAAAAAGATAATTAAAGAATCGACTGTTAAGCGATACGAAGTTCGCCGGGTCAACTAGTACTATATAGATAGTATCTTATGTGTCCAATTCCGAAGTAATTCGAATGCATAAGTTCCTTTTGTTACACAAACGGTCCAGTAATGGTTGACTAAAAAGCTACAATACCGTTGACAATAGAAGCTTTTACACGAAACCATGTTGGTGTTATAGTCACCGCACGAACGCGACGTGGTGACGACTGCTTGCATACATAATATACCGATATATGAGACCGTTGAAATGATTACAAAGGCGATGCTGCGTGAACGTATGGCTGTTCCGTCGCACGCCCTGATATCCTTTTTTTTTTTTATTTACGTGGGGAAATCCTTTATGGATACCCACCCTCTCGGGGGAGAGAGTGGGTTATGTACGACTCGCACGGACTAAAACCCCACGGTGTACCGGCCGCCGATTTTGGTTGGGGCGACATGGGATCGTGTTGAGGCTGTCACCATGTCGTCCCATCGGTAAGCCCGGCGAAAGGCCGCCGGGCTCCGTCCTAATAGGGAGGTAGACTGAGTACACAACCAGCTACCTCCCCTCGTCAGCCGGACGTCCTGATATCCTAACTTATTCTTTGTTATTAATTTCACTTGTTAGTTTCATGACGAGCATTGGCTGAATGGAAGTCCCTCCTGTTCGCCGAGATTCTTAACGCGAGGGAAAATGAAAAAAAAAAGAAAGTTGTTGGTCGTCCACAGCTACGATTCATATACAATATTAAGCATGACATAGTTACCTACAACATGAAATACGTATATAGAAACATCGCTAAGGCTAGGGATGAACGTTGCAATCGTGTATATGATGGCACAGAAGTGCACGATGAGGCCTGGTATTTAACTACGCGACACAATGGCGTTTATGGCGCTGTATATAATAGCGTCTTATGTGCCCTCATTGGAGTCAATAATGCCGTTCTCAAATTGGCTTGTACAGGTCATGAACAGAGATGCACCCAGAGTCATTCATTGAATGTAGTCTCTTGATTAATTACTTGCTACTACATATATATCATATAAACTTTAATTATATATGTACTAATTACAATACAACAAAGTACATTAAAATCGTAATCACAGTCTATAGTTACATAAGATATATATTTGTAGATTTAATTCATAATAATTGATATATTATAAGACCTATTATGTTCTTATACTTCTATATATGATCATAGATAATTCACTCCTTACTAATTCATTTTTTCTCTTTTCTTTTATAACACCTTTCAAATAATTCTAGAAAGAATGACACACAGAGTACTAATAAAACGTCACGTTACTTCATTCAAACGCCAATCCAAATTTCCAAAAATATGTTTAGAAAAACTTATGGCATATTTATTACTAGTAAGTACAATGTAAAAATGATGTAGGTGTGAAATGCCCTCAGCCGAGTGAACTGTCACCTTATGTACGTTTCGTAATTGTACGTGGGTGTCTGTGTGTCAAAAAGCACTTTACAATTAAGATTATAATCTGAATTATAACGTATCTAAATATTACAGTTGGTATAACATGTTACTTTTCAATTTGACATAATTCACCTAGTGTAGTAACCTTACTGCTCACTTGTCTTTTATTTATCAAGTTGTCATTTTCACTCAGATATCTTAAAATCAATGTTTACAGCCTTAACCCAAAGCTAGATTGTAAAGAAAAGGAGCACCCCTAATAATGTACATTATATTGTATGTTCGTTCAATAAATGAAACTGATTGTTCGCAGATAATCGAAGCCCTGCATTTCATGCACTACACTGCGAAGCAGGTACACCGCAACGTGTGTCCTCAGGTTATTATTGTAACAAAACGCGGCACGTGGAAGCTGTTCGGACTCGAGTTTGTTGGTGCGTAATAACTTAGTTATCACATTTCAAGGTCGACCCCGACTCCCACGTTGTTGCATCGGTAAATTAATTATCCAAGCGGAAAATACATCGTATACAATTAAACTTTGTTTTAATTAAAGAGAAATGAGCCAAAGTTTTTATCGTTTATATTTTTTAAAAGGGGTTTTTGCGATATTATTTTATATCAAATGACGACACTGTGACTACACTTTGCCTACAGTTATTTCCTATACATTGGCTGATCTTAGATCGCGACATGTCTACATATGATACTATAGCGTATGTTGTGATGTTGTGAGGCGTGTCTGTCTGGTGTTCGCCATCCACATTATTATTTTCGTTTCCAGCACCCAGCAAGTTGTTAACAATTAATACTACAGTAACATAGCGTCAATATATACTGTTCCAGCTTTAGATATATGTTTTTTTTTTTAATGGAAATATTTTTGTCAGGTGCCTAAATACATTTTAAGCTTTCCATGTTTTAATAATTAGCCATAATCCCACCTAATGTTTAATGGCGTTGTGGTTTAAAATAGTAAACACGCTAAATATAAAGGACCGGTTCTCAAGAGGAGCTGCCGGAACACATCTATCTACTTAGCGACAGATATTCAACCTGAAGGTGGTAGATGCGCAGCCAGATTAAGAAAGACTTTTCCATCGTGCTATAATTACGTCACGATATCATTCCTCAACTTTTCACGTCGACTAGTAGTGAGGTGTCCGGTTCTTGAAGTTATACTCCTGTTGACGCGTTAGGGAAAAATGATGAGAGTACATTTTTACGATGCGCGCGTACGATACACCGTCACGAAAAACCGACAATACCCTGAAGTTAGCTATACCTATAGTCAACATTTTATTCAAACACAGTATTATGTATTAAATACCTTTTCTTTCTAATGTTAGTATCGTTTTTTCTACAAACGTAGAATAAGGCGAAAATAAAGAAGTATAACTTCCAGCGCGTGTACATAAGTACACACATTTTTTTTATTTTTCAAAGAAAACACCTTTGTTTAATATCCAATGTAATGTTAATTGAAAGTAAAAAGTATGTTTACAACAAAAACAAAGTGTTCTTAACATTCATTATAAAATTTATCTTTTCATGACGCGGGGCTAGGTACCTATATGAGATTAAAAATTGTACATATTTTGCTAGCCCGGTGAAATTTATTGACAAATACGTTTTATGTGAAACAAAGCAATTAGCAGTATTATTTGATCTCGTTTACGTTCCAACTCGTTCCCGTTTATTTAATCATCCAGATTAAAATAAGTGCTCGTTACCATAAAACGTTTTACAATTCAAACTTTCACGAACGAATATAAGCGAATCGCAGAATTTTGTATAAAATCCATTACAAGTCAATATGAAAGTGTTATTTTAAGAGGTTATAATAACAAAAAAAAATCATTTCGTTAGTATTCATTAGTTTCAATATTAGACTTTAAAGCATCAATATAAGTATAACATTTATATGAACTACAATAAGTTATATCCATTGTAAATGGAACATCTTTTTACTAACGTGGCTAGTATAGAACAATCACAATTGAAATTAATTACGAATTGTCACTATTAGTATATTATACTAGCGAGTGCGATGGCCGGTTTCTTGACTTCATAATTAAAAAAAAATCCTAGAATCAGGCCACAGCGCTACCTACCGGATTCAATTGTGAATCTACACGATTCTGAACACGCAATAATTTCATGAACATATGTCCAGTCGTTTAAGAAGAGTTCAGTCACACACACCCATCCAAAAGAATTATATATATAAATATACATATGTATATGTGTATAACAATTACACATTCATTTCAGACCTGTGTCAATTTACATCGTTTTTACACTGGTAATTTTATTATAGAAAATAACAAAAGTAGACCTCAATAATCAGTAAGCTGTAATTAAAACATAAATCCTTGTGTGCAAAACACAGATAATTATCTTACAAAACGTGCCAAACAACTGAACCAATAGATATGAAACTTTCACAGGAAGCGTAATTAACCTCAAAGGCGAAATGCCAACTGAACATCTGTTCTCGTAATCCGATTCAGTTTTCATCTCCTAACCATTCAACCGGATCAATATATCTATGTAAAGCGTATGCTGATTGATCCATATAATCGTGCACAGATTAAACCGGTGAATTCAGATTCTAGAAATTCTACACGAGTATTATACACATTACCTAAGAATAAGACATTAATATTATTATTATAAGTTTTTATTTAGCTCGCTATATCTGTTCGTTTATTTAGAACACATCTTGTAAGCTGAATTCAAATCGGTTTCTTTAGACATGACTTGGCAAATTCTACGTGTTCGTATAGTCCGGATGACAATACACGAAAATAAAAATGGCCGCCATAAACATAAAATAAAAATGGCCGCCATAAACATTAGAAAGAAATTTTTGGGGCATTTATATAAAAGTTTATTTAAAAAAATATTTAGTTTATTATTATTTATTGAACTGGTATTCGTAATTCTTTCTTTCTTAAACTTTCTTACAAATTATTAGGGTTCACTAAGAGTATCTTTTTTCTATATATACATATATTACAAAAACATTAAACATAATAAATTATTATGGAACATCGAATACTTACGGAAATAAAGCGGAAATAGAATTCTTTTTTGGACACTCCCTATTTTTATAGTATGAAAATGTTTAAATCTCTAGTATTAATATAGGGAATTCGGTGTATCTACCTGATAGCTTTATCTCCTAATATATAGAAAAATGTAATGTACATTGCTTACATTTTATAAACTCAAACCAGTAACTAGTTCGTTTAGACTTAGTTAAACAAATAAAATTCCTCCAAGTGCTACTTAGGTTTTTAAATAAGATTCGGAAGCGTGAAGTATCAGAATTTGTAAATTTTCGCCGATTGTATTCAAGAAGGAAACCGAGCGGGATCAGACTTTAAAATGGTGGTTCTTTATTTATTTACTTATATATAATAAAAAGAAGAGACAAGGAGCTAAAGGACGGAAGGATAATTAGAATATGTTTATGCTGCTATAACATATTGACAAATAAAGTGTATATAATATATAGTAATAGAGAATTAATCTAATTGTTTTTAAAAATGTAATTATTTGACTAAATAAAAAAAAAACACATACTACAATAAATGGAAAAGTGAAAATTACCAATGAAAAGAAAGAAAGATAATAATAATGACTAAAATTAAAAACATATGAAAGAATTCAAAACAAAACGTATAACGTTTTTATTTGATAGCGAAGTCTGTAAGTGATTTAATTTTCTGTACATTCACAACGATTCATTACCGTAATCAAAACTCAAATCTATACAGATAAATTAAATTGCAGTGTCTGTTTTTAACTTGAAAAAAAAAGTATATGCGACATCTGCCTAAGGCCAAACCGAAAACAATTTTTTGTCCAAGTTTATTCCCACTAACTGCGAAACTACTGGATTGATTTTGACTTTCACTGACAAATAGTGGATATTATAAGAAGCAAATGAACTTAATTTATGTTAGGAAAGTAATTAAGTTTCCGTTCAAAATTTAATGACCTAGACAAGTAGTGAACAATATCGCACGTTGCAAATTCCACGCGAACGAACTCGCGGGGAACAACTAGTCAATATGAAATATTAATCTACTATAATATAATGAATCTTGATAAACTTGAGCGCGTTTCTTGCCGGTTGATCTCGATGTCAGATGTATTTTCCGAACCGGTGGCGAGTTCTTTTGATGTTCACGAATACCTTCTCAAGCCTTAGATTTTATATTTGATCTTATTTTATCTAAGCTCGAGGAGTTAATAGTCTGAAGTGACTAGGGTTGCCACCCGTACTTTATAATAAAGTATTGTACGTTATTTCAGGTTAATAATTGTACTCTATACTTTATGTGAACAATAAAGTACACGAAAATACTTTATTTGGCATGATTTGGTTTCTTTGGGATTTTGAAAAGTTTATTCATATGTATTTTTTCGTTACGAGAAATACTATCTATTGCTCAATCGCTGTTGCCACTTGCTAATGCCACATCACCTAAGCACTCGTTTCTTTAACAAATATTTCAGAACGCAACTTAACCTCAAATGGCAACAATGTCATTAATTGTCATAATTTCTTGTTTGTTTCGTGCGAAGCGATTTAAATGCAATAACAATAAGATTTAAAGTTTTATAGATTTATGCTTAATAGTAATAAAAAATTAAAAGTTTTTTTTTCGATCTGTCTACACTGTTGACCTGGCCAAGCCTCCCCACAGCTTCACCGGACTACTAAAATGAAAAGATTAAAAAGTAAAAATCGTACTTTATTTTAACACTGTGTACTTTTTTTCCTACCTATAATAACCAATGTACTTTATCTGCAAAGAAAAAAAGGTGGCAACCCTAGAAGTGACCAATGCATGCTAATAAAGGTGTATATTTTTCATACAAATTACCTCTATGTCAATAATAATCACTGCGAATGGGAAGTAATAATGCGACAACAAAGATTATAATTCAGGGTCGTGGTAGTCTTCTCACCCAATGTACAAAGTTTTGGTAATAGTATTTTGAGTTATTGTGGATGTATTGGATGTATGATGAATAGATTATAGATAGATAAATGTATAGATAGTTTGATACCACTATCAAATGAACATATTAATACTATCCAGAATACATTTGCAGACATTTCAATTATCAAATGGTTTCCCTAGAACCCTATATTGCGATGTTACATTGTCATATGACCTACATTTTAGACTATGTAAGACAAGTTTGGTTGGTGAGGTTGGTTGAATTGGATGTTTCCACAATGCATTCAATGTACGTCGTACCGTACATTCATTTGAGTTTGAAGTCCTTGTTCGCCGTGGTTCCTTATTATTTCGAAGAATTGCAACGTGCGCTGCTCAAAGGGATTATCCATCTTCGTTCTCACTGTATTTTCATATGAACGATAACAGAGAGCATTTTGTGCAGTATAAGTTTAGCAAGAATTTCATTCGATGTTAAATAAATAGAAGTGTATTGTTGTAAAACCTAAGGCGTGTAAATAGCCCGGGCGCGGTTTAAACAATTAGTTTTTGAATATGCTATTCCTAAGGGCTGAAGCGCATAAACATTTATTAAAGTAAATTTATTAGCGGAACTATAAAGTACTCACCAAAGGCCCAAGACAGTTATTCCTGTTGCGTCGGTGAGGCGGGTTTGAGTAATTTCAGGAGCGAACGGTGATACTATAATAAGGTTCTATGCTCTATTGCGCCGAACCAAGAAAATTAGAAGACAAGCTAAACAAGAGATGACTTACTCTCAAAATCCACCGACGTCTGATTGGATTGTGACACCCACAAAGCAGGTGTATCGCCTGCTATAATGGCATCCTTAAGGAATCTATAACCAGCTAATACTAATATTTAAGCGGTGATACGGAGGCTACTATCGTGTCTATCTATAAGTTATTCACATCGTCACCCTTTAGATTTGTCGCGATTTGACATCAGCCAATGTAAATCCAATTACCAAGATTCTTGCCGAAGTAACAGCAACAACTACCAACAGTTCCTAGATCTCTCGGTAATGACAGTTGTTTTAAGGTCGCGTTATTATTACCATCAGGTACAATATCGACACTTTATCTAGCTTTTATGGCGCTTTCTTTCACGACATAGATTCATTCGCGAAAAGTCTGACTCCTTTTAGAATTCGAAATAACGTTATTCGATATGGTATCCAAACCCGATACCGGTTATAGTGGTAGAATTCATTCTTGACAAAGAAATATTAACATTAATTCTAAACTAGATTGTAACACAGTTTAAATTTAAACTGTAAACATAAGAAGCACTTTAAGAAGCCTTAAAATAGAAATATATTTATTTTCTTTAGCGTAGCATATATTTAATGTCAGTGTTCAATTTCGATAATGTTATATTATTTATGTCGTGATTGGAATCGTTCATTTCGAAATTGTTCGTAACTTCTTCAATATTAACTACTTTTTACGACTCTCCATTGAAGAAGAAGTTCAAATATATTCAACGTAGTCCAATCACGTTTTAGTTTAGCGGCACCGGCCGTACTAAAACTTTCTTATGGATGAATTTTATAGCGACTCGACATTCATGTTCGATGCCATTATTTCAAACTCACTTCACTGCGTACAATCAAAGATACGATATAAGGCCATTAAAATTAAAAGGGTATAGGGGGTAAAATAATTTACATATATGAAATAAAAATAAATTCATTCGAGGTTGAATTAAGGTACCTAATCAGACCTACCAGAGCATATAATTGTATACATAGAATTGTAACTAAGAATTCATATGTAAATCGACTTTGCGAGAATAGAAACATCGCTTTTATATTGTATATATATTCGCTCAGGGAGGTTACTAATGTTAAAAGAACAATAGACTGGGCATAAACGTTGATGAGAAAGTTTTTTGGTTTAATTTTATGTAATGTTAGGAACAATGCCATATATAATAACGAAGCTTCACTAGCAGTCCTGTTGCTGGTAATACTTGTACCGAGTTTTGAAAGCATGTTTGAAAATATAAATAAATGGAAATCAAACCAAATGTATCATATACACATATATGTATAAAATGATTTATGTTTTGTATCAATATTCGTGTGACGGCAATTACTACCCGCTACAATATATCATTGACTGAATATGTATTAAGTTAAGTGGTATTTATTAGCAATGTCGATTCTTTTGAATATTTCGATGAGAATGTGTTATTATGTTATTTCTGAATTATGATACCTTAAATGAACTTGGTATTTGATTATACTTTAATTCAAGTACCATCAATACACGAATATTTGTACTTATGCAAAATATTTGAATGTATAGACGTGTCTCTGTTTATGGAATTTTAAGATGACTTAGGCTGGGTTGCACCAGTCAATGTTAAAGTTAAAAAATCGGTTAAAGTTATTGTTACGCAAAAAATAGGTTGCACCAATTGACAATGGCTAAAATGACGTCACGATTTAACGTTAACTATTACTGCTCCATGTTGGCCGGTTAACGTTATTGTTAATGTCAATGTTTGAATCGGTTGTCAAGTTCACTAGTTCACTTCATTTTAGCTGAAGATAATGCTTCTTTCTCTAAATAACAAACACAGAATTAGAAAATGCCCACAGGACGACAGAAGATAACATTTTATCGTTACTGGATCGAATGCTTGTATAACACTTTTATTATATAGTGCATACAAAAACAGTGTATATGAAATTTTCAAATATTATTGTAGATTTTAATAAATGAATACTTCTTACTATATACTGTTCTCGAATGTGGTAACCAATGTGGTATTAATTTTCTCGGAATTAGCCATTGATAATAATATATTGATAAAAAAAATCCCATATATAACTTTACAGAAAAAGACAAAGTAAATAACAGAGCAAAATAATTGTAACAAGTTGACATTTGCGTGCTGGTGATAGTCACAGAATAACAATACTGACAGTTATAACTAAGTCCTGCCAAGTAAAAAATGTTAACCTTTTCGATTTTAGGGACTAATTGGTTTATTGAATTGCAACTCTAATAACTTTAACAATTACAAAATGTTTGATGGTGCAACTCGTTTTGACAAATGTAACTGTTAGCAACTCTTGTCACTGTTAAAGTTAACTTTAACAATTACAATAATCACGATTTTGGTGCAACTCAGCCTTAATGTGCATTATTTTACAGAAAACATAATTGGACCAGATCCAACCGAAATGATACCAGTACCACCATGGTCTATTAAAGTGGCTAACATATGTCAACCTGACCTTGACTACTTAGGTAAGTTATATTTGAGTTTATAAGATAACATTGCCATTTATATTTCTGCTGCGAAAGAATACTACTCGCGACCGAACATCGGTTCGGTAGAAATGTAATCACGAGTGAGTTCTCAAAAATAGCAAACGGTTATTTGTAAATCTCACTTTTATTATAGTGTTACAATTTTAATAATTCCTTAGCTCCAGAAGTGCAAACAACCGGGCAATGCAACATACTGTCGGACATGTTTTCATTGGGACTTATCATTTGTGCGATTTTCAATCATGGAAAACCAATAATACAAGCGAACAACAATCCTGTACTCTATTTAAAACAGATTGAACTTGTAAGTATGATTTGCTTTTGTTTACACCATGGTATTTTTTTTTTCGTGTTCTCATAGCTCTTTAGTAGGTGGTAGAGCTACGCTGAAGCGATTACTGGTTTCAGCATGAATGGGTCGGCTCGCCCGGGGTAGTACTACCCTCTCACAGAAAACCGACGTGAAGTAACAGTGCTTGTACTGTTGCGTTTCGTTCGGTCAGTGAGAGCGCCGGAGGCCCACATATTTAAAAGGCCGGCAACGCATTTCCAACTCCCCCGGTGTTGCTAGTGTCTATGGACGGCGGTGATTACTTGCCATCAGGTGACCCACCTGTTCGTTTGCCCCCTATACCATAAAAAAAAATAATTACCTGAACTTTCGGTGAAGAAGCAAAATTGTCTTCGTTAGTTGATTCAGCGCTGATAGCAAGGTATCCATCGTGGAGACATACATTCGCGTCGCTTAGTAAAACTACGGACATAAACTTTGCCAGTAGTCCTTATTGCAAAGTACTAATGAAAACTCGGTAATTACGGTAATTATATGACGGAAGTACTCTACCACCTAACATATCGCACTAAGAATCCTCCATATCGTAAATTAACTTCTCACAGAGGGAAGTCTTTGGAGTAACTCCGTTTGGTTATTCAGCGTAGCCATAACGAAGGCGTTCAATCGGATTCGACAGTTATCTTACGGATTTATACAAATAGGTTGCCAGATTTCTGTACGATAGACGCTCGTAAGCTAAATTAACATTAACCTCAAGTTAGTTGTCTATGGTGCTATTTGCAAGCTTACACTGTTATACAAGTTTTAATATTTTAAAATATTCCTTAAGATTGTACGTAAATTAATTAATGCCATTTAAGATCTCGATTTGAAAACGAAAAAGGTATAATGGATATTATATATTTACGCCATTTTTACAGTTGGACTATCAAGTCAACGCAGTATTATCGCGAATCCCAGCAGGACTCCAGGAGGCAGTACAGAGACTCTTAACCCGTGACCCTCATCCTCGTCCAAGCACACAATTGTTGCCACTGATCAAATACTTCAAGTAACATCCATTTTTACGTTTATTTGTAATGTATTTTTTAAATGTATTGGTTAAATCCGTATAATAAAATGCTGTTTGCAGTAAGATAATTTATTCGTACACAAAGCGAGACTAAATCAGTATAACTGGCGTTTTCAGTAGTAACCAAAGTCAGTTCTCTTGTAGGTTTCTTCCAGTTATCACTTCTATTATTCGCTTTCATTTTCAATAAAGAGTATGTTCTCAGTATTTATTTCGAATCGACTAACTGCTGTTGCCTTCAAATCTTCACCGGACTTTTTCGTCGAGCGCTTAAGGCGCTCAGCCATATAGCAACAAATCTTTCTCGGTCCATCTGTAGTCCGCTTACGTCTGCAGTCCGCTTACGTGTCGGATTCAAACGAAGGGGTTGAAAATTCCAGCGTGGAACAAAAACAAATTTATGACGGACCGATAACGTTTCGAGGAAGAGAAGTCTCGAGGCATACTATTTTTAAAACTTCTTTACGATAATTAAGCCAAATGCGTGCGTATTCTAGATGTGACACGTCTTAGTGATGTTTTATTTCAACCTACATAAACGTTTATATACATTATGTTTGTAGAGAATCTCGTTAGTATTCGAATATATATTTAGCATTCTTGTAGATATGATAACAATATTAACATTTAATTAAGAAAACCCTTTTTTGTTCTTAATTGCTGTATTGCAGATTTTCTTTTATATAATAAACATAAGTTTATTTCATAGTTTCTTTATAATATTCGTAATTAAGTTTAAGCGTGTGTGATTTTCAAAATGTTCCTTAATTGTACTTTGTATTAGAATCTTGGAATATCAAGCAATTCGAGACTTATTTCACATGTTCAATGGGCATTCACGAATCAAAATTTGTATATAAAACATTTCTTTTTCCATACAGGTGCCAGAGTGAGCCAGCCATACAGGCATTGCAATTTCTAGATGTGATCACAATGAAGGATCCAAGCCAAAAAGATAACTTTTACCGCAATACTCTTATTGAGGCATTACCGTTTATACCCAAGGTATTAATTATAAGACTAATAGGTGTGAAAGTCGAAAATTCAAGTCGTATTGTTTATGTGTCATAATAAATTATTAGTACATGCAATGCGGATGACATCTTCTCTATCATTTAATCGATAAGTCACTCATGGCCAATCTAATATCAACCTTAAACAACAGCAGATATAGATAATACACTATTGAAAATAGTTACGTACTACCTTTAGAGATGTGAATGGTCAGACGCTCCGCGCGAGAATCATCCCCACTACTTATGCACTGCGCCTTTTATAGGCTCGCTTCATTTTATATTTCTGCGGGTACTTTTGAGACAGTAGATCGAATTTCTGCGCCAACATATGTGTAATGAAAGTACTGAGCGTGTTGGCATACACTTATGACCATTCGATTTGGAATTTTTCTTAAACCGTTTGCGGGGTTACTTAATTTTTGAATTCGGTCGACCCGTTGCCATTTTTTTAATGTACAGCAAAGCGATCGGGAATTTACTGTTAATTTATGTTTGTGTATGTTTTTTTTAAATTAATTTCAGTTGTTCCAAAATTATTTCATTAATTTAGTTATATAAAAAACAATTTGGTGCCCAACACTACTCTTTGTTATTGTGATACGTGTCAAGACAGATCCTATCGACTATATATTGAGACGAGAATTCTATTGTTAACATTTCCCAACTAACATCCATTAATTAATTGTAAATCCCTTTGAGCCCTTTCAGATGAGTTTTAACTTCATTAGCTTTTAATAAATCGGTATACTCAGGGTAAACATGCCCGTAACAATTGGACATATAAAGGACATATAAAAATTGTTAATTTACGTATAATAATAAATAAATATTTTTTATTTCAGTTCTTCATTTTTTTCTGTTTTGTTTTTTTAATATTTCCAAAAGTATTTTATTGGCTGTATCCATTCATTTTATTATATAATTATTTAAATACGACTTTACTCGCTATATAAATATGATATATATTCACTGTTTGCTTGAATCGTATTTATTTTTTAGAAATTACGTTGGCAAAATGTCTGGCCCGCACTGAAGATGGAAGTCAAAACCACAGAGGTTTTAACAGCCGCACTACAGCCAGTAATGTGGCTCACTAACGAAGCTTCAGCGGATGAATTCGTTCACTACGTATTACCAACTATTAAGTGAGTATTGTTACCTATATACATATAATAAAAATGAAGTGTCTGTAAATAATATCAATTTTTACTGACCGAATATGAAAATGTATAAAATGTAAGCAAACGTATATAAGGATTATCGATTAAATTTTATCGTTCTGTCTGTCTGTTTGTTCCGGGTAATCTACCAAACGGCTAAACCCATTTGGAAGGGTATTTTACATTTTTTTTTAGACTAACTTACCTGTGATTTTATCCGTAATGAGATGTCCAAAACAGTTCGATCTATTTTTACGGGACTTTTATTGCCATATAGCTGGCCTTTATAACTTAGGTTATTATAGTCTAACTGTTACCCGTGACTTCATCCGCAGTGGAATACTTGAAATGGGTGAACCGATTTTCACGGAACTTTTACTGCTAAATAAATCATTTCATAAAGAGTGACTTGAGCTACTTAATTTCCAACTACCTGTTACCTGTGACTTCATCTATGTAGAATATCCAAAACGATTATACCGATTTTCACAGGACTTTTACTTGCAGATGATTGAAGTTATAAGAACAAACTTAAGCTATTTTATTTTAGAATAGCTGTTACCTGTGTCTTTGTTTGCGTAAAATTGAGCAAAAATATATTGTTAACGGTAGCGTAACATGTGCGTGAGGTATGCGATGTATTGGACTCAAAAAATAAATGTAATTGAAATTCCAATATTTACATAGTTCGCTTCAAACTTTTTGGCCGCTCTGAATATAACTTTAACTTTGGTCTTGTGCATAGTACAGCCAAGAGTTTATAACAAAAGAAAGTTAAAATAATTCTATAGGAATTGAATATTAGCATTTATGAATCCTTAAGTTGTCTCGGTATTGTACGTACAATACAATATCTTTGAATTAATTATGATTCAAGTAGATTTTGCCTATTATATTAAGTAAAAGGAATGTGGTAGTATAACATTATGTTGCTAATATCAGAAGATTCTTTATGAGAATTGAAGATACGACTCCAATTGGATCAAAATCAAAACTACTTTATTTAGTTTAGGCCCTGAGAAGGCGCTTATGAACGTCAAAGTTACCACCGGTTCGGAAAACAACTCAGTCACCGAGAAAAATCGGCAAGAAACTCGATCTGGTTTATCTTTTCATTAAACATATTATGACTCATATTTTTAAAACACAGTTATAAATATAGATACATATAATTACATTCGGCTTTAGTGGATGCACGGTTTTAGTGGGAGGGCGTCGTTTCCAGTCGTCACCATCGTTCTCATATTGTTCGACCCTGTAGGATTTAGGCATTACCTTTTGACATTAAAACCTACTTGACATGGTGCTTGAACTTAGTATCCAGCAAATCGATCGATGTGCCTTGGACCAACCTAGCAATGGCAATATCTGTTAGTTGGCGAATCTTTCGAACTGCAAATGCAGCAGAACTTAATTTTCCTGCCAATTTTTTAATATGATAGTTTTATAAACGCTTTGACTGTTAATATACGGAAGCCTGTTTTATTTGTATTGATCGGGCATATACATACATACGAGAAACACATAGATAATATATATATTAATACAATAAAAGCAAACATTATAAATGAACAATAGTAGCTGAATAATAAAGTAATAGACAAAGGTAAAATAGCGACAATTCGCCACATTATGTCTTTGTCAGTTATAATTAGCTCCAGATAACATTTGATCACCACACGGTCAGTGAGTTTTCGGTGATCGCGTACTTTAATTAAATGACCCGCCTTATTCAGTATTTGTTTTAGCCTGTAGGTTATATCTAGTAGCATATAATTATATAGCTATATAATTCGTAATAAACATTCCGCCTTCACCTCTTCCGTGTCCCTCTGGTATCTAAATTTGTATTCTGTGCAACTACTTGAGAGCAGTCAAAAAGTTTGACGCGAACTATATATATGTAAGTATGTAGTAATTTGAATTATATGTATTTTTGGTAAATTTGGGGTGACCCTTTTATTTTATATACCACGCTGGCATCTAAATAACTGGTAATCCACAGCAATATCTAAAATATTGCATCAAATTCATTGAAGCAGTATTATAATTGTGAAATATTAAAACTGCTTACAAATAGATATAGACTTTTATATCTTAATTTACATTAATGCAAAATTGTCAGACTTCAATTCTTCTTTGTGTATTTTGAACTAGAAATACTATAATTTTCAGCTCATTGTTTACAATTCAACATTATGATAAATAGTAATTTTGAAGGTAGACGAGATCTTCCTAATAAGATATTATATCATAAACGTATTACCTTAAGAGTTCCCCAATACAATTTCTCGTGGAACAGACGAATGAATACTTTTTGTATGGTCGCAAAAACTTTATTTATATTGACAATATGAGCATATTAAATCTATATAATAATATTTTTAAGACATACTTTCAGATAATGTATTGAAATTTTCATTACCTTCTTATATAGTGTAAGTGAGCACTGAGGGTGTTCTATAGTGGGTTAAAGTTCCAAATATGTTGTTGATGGTAAATCCCATTCGGCACACTGTTAATATTTACATAACTAATGTACACGTTACATGTTACACTAGGTGGCGTGCGTGTCGTACTTAAAAATGTTTTTGAGAAAACATCTCTACATCTTTTCACAGTTTTACATTTTTTTTACAAAATTAAAAAACCCCACGCGGAGTCGCGAGCAACTGCTAGTTTTAAGATAAGTATCTATATTTTCATTTATTGAGTTCTTGAGGATAGACAATGAAAACGAAAACTGGCGAATTAGTTAGTGTTTATTAGAATTTATTACTATTCCATTTAAATTAATAAATTGTTTTAGGTCATTGATTGGTACATCTAAAACATTGCCATGCTCCGTCATTATTTTGGAAAATTTACACGTTATTCTGAAAAAATCTCAGAAAACTGAAGGCACCTCTGATATTATACCGTTGCTGTATAGATCCCTTGATAGTAACACATATCAGTTACAGGTTAGTAATATAGAAGTAGCCTGCGGAAATGTAAATACAGTATATAAAATAATGTGTAACTTTGTTGGAATTAATTATTGGCACGCACATTTTCAACCATTGCAGACGGCTTCTTTAATAGCACTCCAAAATGTGTCCGAGCTTATTGAAGACAAAATGTTGCATGGCACCGTCCTTTGCAAAGTCAAGATTATCCTCGAAAAGAACCAGAGTGATGTAAAAATAATCAGCCTTGTTCTCGGTTTCTTTGAAAAAGTGCTTTGCCGACTTGACAGGTGCCACGTTCTGGAATATGTGATACCGACTATGCTGGCCATGAGGTTTAGTGACCCGGATATCATAACTCGTGTCGTTAGTAAGTATCGACTAACACCCAATTTCTTCCCTCTTGTTTCTTCTGTCTCCATTACACAGTAAGTATATACGTAATAAAAGAAATATTGTTGCTGACTAATGTGATAATTATAATTTATCCGGGCTAGTTTATCTGTACGCTAGCGACTTTTATGTTAAGTTACAGGTGTGCTCAAGCGAATGAAACTGGCGATGCGTATGTTTTTTTTTTCAATTTGATCGAATCATATTTTTTTACGAAACCATTACTATGTATAACACATATTACAGAACTCTATAAAGTAATGCTCACGGAAAAGACATTTGGGCTGACCACGAACGTGATGGCAACAAAGATGATACCCTCACTCGCTCCACAAACTGTCAACCCATCTTTGAATGGCGATCAATTCAGCAATCTCATGGAGGTAAATTATAATTGACGTTATATATTTTATACTTGTTCTTCTACTTGTACTTGTACAATTCAATATTATTACATTTCAAATATAGATCCTTTATGACATGCTCGACAATATCGAGAGGAATCAACGATGCCAATTGAGACCGGATGGCGTACCACTACCCAGCCCAGACCGTTACCGCTTGCTCCGACATCAGATGAGCACTGATAATATTCCTGCTCCACCTTTCAACATACCAAACCTTCGTGTTGAAAAACGCAAAACATCCTAGCGCTGAAGACATGGCTCGCAAGAATTCCGCCAGTGGCCCTTCTGGTGCCCCTCCAAGCACCGGTGGTTTTAAAAGTATGTCCACTAAAATAGAAAAAGATAGTGTGTACATGCGCAAGAAGTGAAACTTCAACGGGTTATACACGCTATATATGACTTATGAAGCATATATATATAAGCATTCAGATAAAAATTAATGCATAGAAAATCTAGCTGTAACCGTAATTGTCTTATATCGTACCCGAAGTAGTTTCACTTCAGAAATGTTATAAATTAAATTAACTTGTTGCAATAATTATTGCCTTTTACTTATTTAGGTACTGGAATCGGGCAATGGATATTTGGATCAAGCAACTCTACTACAAATGATAATAATTTCCTTCGAGTTGCCAGTGCGTTCCCAAATCGCCGTCTCTCAGATAATACTTTGATGACACCCAAAATAAGGATTGCGCCCTCTTGCGTTTCATCTCCTGGGGGCACTCCAGGGGGAACTTCTGGATTACCTACTCGTCGCCATTCTAGCATTGGTCCACAGGAACGCCGTGGTTCAGCCGTAAATCTATCACCGCCTACTGTAAGTTCTGGTTTGTTGACATAGTATGAATCCTCAATTTTCTGTGAAATTACATTTTACAAATGAGGTAGTAGAATTTTAACAGGGCGGAAGACGTTTGTATAGCGACAACATAATGAAAGAAGGTAGTGACGGCGGTTATTTTGACAGGGCTACCAGTACAGGGGACGAGGCGGGTCAGGCTCGAGCCTGTCCGTGCCGTCGGCGTCACAATGCGCCGTAAGTGATGTGCACAGCGAGCGCCTGCCTGGCAACGTGACCCTAAATCCCTTTGTTGAATGTGAACTTGGAACGGCTTAACATTATTGTGACCTTATTCTATTACAGTTGTCTTCTTCCCAAACTGACTGGGAGAGATAGTGTCTAATTGTTCACATCATTACCATACACTTACACATCTGCACGATTCTGGATGAACTTACAGTGTCAGACTTCTCACACATAGCGTACTACTGTCTCTATCCGATCATTAGAATTTTCATCGCATCGAATCATCAGGCTATTGTTTGTGATTATCCGGAACGACTGAATGATCCTTCGAGAGAAACGAAGTGGTGCATGTTTGTGACCGTCCTTGTATCATCATTATTCTGCGATGCATGAACACCTCATCGCGTTGGATGTCTCCATCCGAAGCCGGGCTGGGAGATTGATATCTCTCTAATGCTCACCTGGATCCCAAACATACATATCGTTATGAACAAAGAAATTCAATCTGATCCATAGTTTCCGACACAAAATTTACACATTATTACGATAAACAAATTCTCAAATTACATTTCAATATCTGTAAACAGAAATTTTATATATGACAGAAGGAGGATTATGATTTTTTTTTTTTTATGAAATTGGCAAAACGCGTGTTCTATATCATATATGGACCTCAGCTCGGCAAGCTTTATAGGTTAAGTAAATGTTTAATGTTTGTGTAAAGAGAAGTAATGCAACTTAGCCAACATTTCCTTAATAACTAATAAGGCTGTGGGCCGTGCGATCAGCGCTGTCTCATTTATTGTTGCTATTTGTTCTTCTACGCAGCTTGCACGGAGCATGAACGTGAGTATTGTACCCTCTATCGTAAGCCATTAAAAACAATAAAGTAACTGTTGTCTTCTCTACGTAGGTATTACTCACTGAATTAGAAATTCAGCTGCAGCTAGATGTTGCCTTGTTTCATCGTTGTAATAAATAAATTAAAATTACTGAGAATCCGGCAACAAACATGTAACTGGCAACATCTCTGCGGTTAAATGTAATAATTCACTGTAGACGATGTAGTTTCCAGGGGTGTTACTGAATCACAATAAACTTGACGCTTATACCGCTATTCTTAGAGACTACAATCAATAATTAGTTTATAGTAAAGCATGCGATATTTAAGTACAATTGAAGATTCATAAAATATTATGTATATATTCAAAGGCTAATTATTAACACAAGTAACTGTATCGTTTGTGTTTAATGTATTTTTTTGTTGTAGAGAATTACAGCGTTTCATCCGAACATAGATAGCACAGTAATAAAAAAGCTGATCTGATGACGTCATTGATGAGTTCGTCATTCCATCAGTTAATTATTATTATTTCACTATATTTTTGTCAATGCGTATAGTGGAATTGCAAAGTTTCTGAGTCTATTTATTGATATACTAGAAAAAGAACTCTGAATAGAAACTATTATTTTTTTTCACGTTCCTTAGATGGAGTATCTCTTGAAAAGAACTAAACCAAATATAATTTAGTTAGCAAATATATAAATATACGACTCCACCGGATAAACGGTCTGGACTACATATTATTACAATTTTTGCTAAGGGTTAAACGAGAAGGATAAAATATTAGAAATACAAAGAAAATTAAATGTGTTGGAGCAGAAATATAAACTAAGCTGTATTACTCATTTGCTACTAAGCTTGAACTCCAAGTAGTAATTAACATAAGCTATATACAACGTTCCGCTATTTATAGCCGACTCCAAAATTTTTGTTACCGCAGAACTTAATTATTTACAAACCGATTTGAGAAATTAGTTTTTAATATTATTATTATATTAAAAAGGGGATTTCTTCAAAGAGATACAATTTCATTAGATTTTTGACTAAGTCCAAGACTAAATAAATACGAGTACATAACTAGGGCCAAAGACGTGTTGGTGTATTTTTATTAAGTTACTTTTATTTATGTTTTTTTTTAATTATCTCATCTTGTAATATAATGATAACAATTATATTTCTAAAAAATTAATTTGAAGCTTTTACTAATTGATGACCCACCGAAGTCGGGAAATACTTATATGTAATACGAGGTACCGTTATTCCTAATATATAAAATATAAACAAATGCGTCAGTTGGACTTTGTCAACGACAAGGAAAAAAAAGGTTAACATTACTATGTTCAGTAACGGTGGTGCGTTACCAGAAAGTTTACCCAAATCTCAACACAATATCGAATATACTACGCTGCATTAAAATTACTGAACTTCTATAATAACCGCAAGTTAAAATATGACTGTGACATGTTTTATTACATTTCATAATTTTATTTTACTGTAGAAGCTTAGACTATAGTAAATGCTTAGAAAAGTTACAGTAAAATCTAAGATTTACTTTAGTCTAAGCTTTTACTGTAACATATTATATTACAACAACGAATTGCAGTTTTAAATCATAATTTACTAGACGAAGCCGGCTCAAAAAAATAAAACACTATTTATTTTAAATCCATGTACTAACTGAAACTTTTCGAATGTTATATAAAATAAATACATAATTACTGATTTTAAATACGTAGGGAGGATCAATGCCCAATACATCTTCAAGCGTGCCGTTCCTACTGACGTCGTCCATGCAGTCGATAAGGTCACGCCGACCTTCCGCCTGCCTCAATAACTCTCAGGGCTCGGGGCTACTGCATCAGCTGAGCAGCGGCATGGTAAGACACCTTCCCGTCGGCAGCCATAGCAGCTCTTCTACGCCGCAACACTGGAGCGCTCTCCGAGGCGCCACCGCGGCCGGTTACAGCGCGCTCCGGAACACCGCGATGGCGGTCAGAAAATACCCATCGCTTAACATTTCCCTGACTCGTTAAACAATGCCAGTAAAGCGAACAAGTCCTTCGCCAACGTCAGCTCGCCTTTATACCCGGCGCAGTACGTATTCCTGCTCTGCAGACGCTCTGGGTGCGAACTAACCATCGGCAATGTATTGTTGACAAAGAATCAATCCTTCGTAATTCAACAACGGCATCCCAACCCCTCACCCTTGATGTTTAGTTGTACATCGATGTTGTATTTAAATAACCCATTATTGAGATTTCATTTATTTGCAAGCATTACTTAGAAATATTAATTTCTTCACTTTATTTTTTTCTATACTATCTGTAACAGTATATTTTCATAAATGAAAATAAGACACGTTGGCAAATATATTTGTAATAACTCGCTGTTTTGAATACTATTTATCTTTTAAATACCTCGATAATGCCAGTCGTGAAACGATCTAATTATATAAAAAAAACGTAACACTTTGTATGTATGTATATATGACATAGTATGATGGAGAAGTAAGTATACAAGCTTTAAAAGGAATAAAGAACATAACACTCGTTCAAGAAACAGGTTAACTATGTGGATAATATCCGGTAATTACTAAATCGGTAATTAAGGCTGTATAAATTGGATATTTAAAATTAAAAAAAGAAATTACCGTTATGAATGATAAGAAATTATACAGCGAGAAATTGTATATTGGTGCTGTGATAAGGTGTCGTTACGAGTATATGTACATATATACACGAAAGTAGAAGAAAGACTCGCACTTTATACTTGCAAATTATAAATTATTTTTAAGACACTATAGTTCATATCTCAATGGTTAGCTATTGCAAATAAAATTAAAAGTTTTGTGCCAAATACGTGGAGTTCGGATTTGACAAAAGTTTCAAATCTAGCATACAATATTCATTGTTAAACCTGTTCAATATCACGTGTCAGGTGTCCACGTTTTTTTTTTTTTTAATGGAAATAAGACTTTATCTAAAACTGTGCACCCTGTTGTCGTTACAAAAATATTTTTATACAATTATATTCCTTATATTATAACCATTTTGTAGTGGATATAATGGTTAATTTAAATACTCTCTGCCTATAATATTAGTTGAAGGAATAAAAACGCTTTTTACATTCTTATTTGTATTAAATAGTTTGGCGCCAAATTTTTACTATTTACTTATGTATGTAGTTTTACTCCCTAATTTTGTAGAAATGTATCTTCAGATTTTAATAATCGCTTTATTTTTTTTGTTTACTACAAAACTTTGATATCAACAAGAAAAAGAGTTTATAAATTACAAATTCAAATACTCGACAACTTTCGATTATTATTGTTATTTTGAACCATTACATAGACATAAAACAGTTCACTGCACTCAATGTCTATGTGTTTCACACGATTTTTTGAAAGTATTTCTTTCTAATGAACAGTCCAGTATCGAGAATGAATTCTGCACGAAAATATATCTATCTTTATGTTTTTGTTATATATATATATATATTCTGAACGTGATATTTATCTTGATTTGTTTTTCACCGACATATTATGTTGTTAATTCATGAATGAACATTATTTACATTTCATTTTATTTATTCCCCCCTTTGTCTAAATTCTTCATCATTTCACTGTGGAGTGCGAAGTAATGACTAATTCAATTGCTTGTATATCATTGGCATAACTTGTACAGAATGGTAACGTTGTTGGTATCAAATCAGTACTGTAGAACCTAGTCCGTAGTATTAAGTGAAACCGCACACGGGACATATCACGAACCTTATCAACTAAATCCAAATAACATCTAAATTTGTGATCTATCGGGAGTTACAATTTATTTTGTAAAAAAAAAAACAATTACCATCCAGCTACAATGATCGTTTTTTTTTTATTTTCATATCACTTAGATTGATAGAAAAATTGGTTAATTTACAATGTTTTTTTTTTTTATTTCTTAAACACTGACAGTAAAAGAATTCCGGGAGACCATCGGATTTCTCAAATTACATATAAATTATAATCGGTATTCGTCTAGTAAAAAAACATTTTACATAAAGAATATTTATATAAAGAATATGGATCCTTCACCAATATAGAACTATAGTGTAGGATTATATCATACGTACCCCCTCTATACGGGGACGTGAATTTAAATCTGTGTCGTGTATGCGGTATCACTTATTATAGAGTAGTGAAGTGAGCGGGCAGGGAACGAGCGGTCGACCGCGTTTCGACATCCCGACACCCGACCTCGCACGCAGCTTCACTTTAAGAGTCCGTAGTACCTACATTTTCTGTTAAAAGTCCATGCTTACTATAAGCATAAGAATTTAAAATAATAGTACATAAAGAAAACAATACTAACAATCTTTATCCTCTATCTCCTTTAAAACGATCAATAAATTAAAATGTTTATTCAAAGGCCGCTGTTAAATTACTATCGCGCGGAACTTAATCGTTCGTTGCAAAATTTTAACGCCAGCTGACTCTCCGATCAATGGAGATAATCCCAAAAGTAGAGATGGATAATAACTGTAGGTTAAAGTTCCAAACTTTGTGAGTTCTATTCTGATATAGTTCTTGGAGGACTTCCATCATAATTTCTACAATGAAACCATTTCATAGACTATAAATTTTAATAAAATCATAGACTGTACATTTTAAATTGTCTAATAATTGAAGTAATAATAGTCGTGGACACAGCTATCCCTATAATATTCGTGTTATTCAAAACATGATTGTGAAAAGGCGCTGTTTTTGGTGCACACTTTGCGACAAATTTTACCATGGTTTTTATAATAGCCTAATCATGGGAATGCGCTCGAGTACGAGTTGGGTTTTCGTCGCGCTATTTTGTTTTAATTTTAAATTAGGTATAACGGACTCTTTAATGACATTTTGTTATGGTTGCTTCCAGTACCAGCTGTTTTCCGGGCGTACATAAAGAGAGTTTGATTAACATTAGAGCCGCGTAGCGTTAGTTGGGGGATATGCGACTCGCCGAGCTACAGCGACACTCGTAGTGTCCTTCGCGCCGCCGACGCACGCGCTCATCCGAATTGATTCACGAGCTTCTATTGTCTAATTACATTTCAGTCATGTAATATTACCATTTTCCTGTGCAATCAATTTTCCACAATGCGATAATCATAATATCATGTATTCTCATTCAATACTGAACATCGGCCTAAATTGATTAGACGAGATAAAAAAAAATAATCCATTATTCTATTGAGTCTGATCTAATATTAAAAGTTATACATTAATAAGTATCTTAATGTGCATGCTGTCTGTCTGTAAGGTCTCAAACCATTTATAGTAATATCTACGACGTGCATACATCTTGTTTACGAAGCGATATTTAACCGTGGAGAATGCAAATAAGAAGACTAGTCACTTACGTCAATGTAATTTTCAACTTTTCGACTGGTGTATTGATTTGCGTTTTTCGTAACAGTGTATTTTTTTTTCACGGTTAAATACTATTTATTAGTCATGTAGTGAAACTCACCATATTTTCACAACATCGTTCAGCACTTTACCGCGATATCAGAACTGTCTTACTATCCTTTATTCTGTGCACAAATGTAAATTCTCGTATTTGATCGTATATTCAATTAAGCAACTCAACTCTACGATATATATATCTAAAAATAAAATCTTGAGAATGTTTCACACCATTCAGATAGTATATTAAATGAATTTTAAAGTTACACATGTATTAAACAAAGAAAATAAATTCTTTTTGTTGGTATCAAAAATTGATTTGACGCTATAAAATAATGTCGTCTCATAGCGGAATTGCATTTACTGTTATATAATGAAAGTACATATATGATAATGATATGCTTGTGATGAAAAATAGAATACAGAATGATGCTAAAAAGCTAAATTTTTATTCACATCTAATACCGGTTAACATTATGGAAAACTTTATAAATGTATTTAGGTACTCGTATTATAATTCGTCGCATCTTACGTTCAGATTTACAACAAAACAACCAAACAGGCTACTACACATAGATATACTTAACAGAAACATTGTCTTTACTATAACTGACAAGAAACACATATTATTTAAAACTTATATTGGAATGAATTTAAAAAAACAATTGTAATAGCTTACGCAAAGTATCGAATTATTCAACATTTTTGAAACGTTCAGAATTTTTTTTCGTTAACTATTCCATTATATTTGATATATATGATTTTCTTTATAATATAGTATATATGTATATCTATACACATAAAAGTGATTATGTATGTATATGATTAACTAATAAGAATGTCCAGAAAGTGAAAAGTAGAGTAAGCTAAAGTATTGTCTGATAGATTTTAAAAGAATGTCTATATTATTATTATATATCGATTGGTATTATTACATTTGTGATATGATTCAGTATAAATCAACCGTTGACTGTTCCTGTGTATATCATTTGACGTCACATAAGATTCTCAATGTGAATGGGTGACCGGGTGAGCAATTAACATGCGAGATTTAATTAAAAAAAAAAAAACGTCTATTAAGAAATACATTATTGAATGATTTCAATGTCTAAACTTAAAATAAAATGTTTAGTGAAATCTTCTTACGAGTCATATATTTATTGCTCGAGAAATTAATCAAATTATATGGTAGTTCTTCGACAAGTAAAGATTTAAAAAATCTCTTCTTTATCTATTAAATGTCATGTAATCGTCAATATGAACGTTATATGTGTAGTTTTTAAATCATATTAACATGATGTATTTGATAAATTTCAAATTTAGATATATGTATGTATGTGCCTATCATATGAACTCGTCTCGTCTCCACTGATACCTTCCTATCCGATGTATTTGTATTTACAGTATCTGTCACATTCGATTATCTCTTTCTAATACATATAATATGATTATCTATTTTTATAGTGTAATAATATATATACCTTGTATTGTAAAGTCGTATACACAACCTAAGGGTCGAAGTAAAGTATCGTGTAAATGACACATATCAACATATAAATATTGTGCCACGGAAATTCTTTATGAATATAAACTTTGTTACTTTATACCTTTGCTAAAATAACGTTTAATTACCTATTTTTTTATATAAGTTAAATTAAACTGTAACAAGAATTACCTTTCGGTCGTGAAGTAAATACGATATCTTTACCATCGGCACTGGCATTACTTATAACTTGGAACATATAAATCGTCTCCTAATAAATATATATATATTATTTTAAGGGTTGTGGTGTTTGCTCAGTGTTTGAGAACCTATGTGATACATTATAGGTATGCCCATATAATATATATTTAAATATATATGTAATGTATATGAACATTAAAAAAATATATATACTCCTTTTAAAAATATTCTATGTGATTGTAGGTAACTTGTCGATGTAAAGACTATATCTACACTTTATGATATTATTATCAAAATTTAGTAAATATAAAAAAAAAAAAATCTTGTGATCTCGTTCTGTGAACATCTCTAAATCTTGACTGCTCTTTTTTCTAAGGCATAATAAATATTCGACAATATTTTTTCTATGCCGTTTCGTCTTTATCGCTCTGTATGCGAAAATTCTTCACTAATTTTAAGTGAATAGATTTATCACTATTGAGCTTATATAGTTAAACCTTTGGATGGATATTTATTTATTATTCTTTTAAAATATATAATAAATCTTGTATCTTCATTTACATTGATAAAAGGATAACAAATCATATCTATAATTATTGCAACTTATTTATCCTAAATAATGATTCTATATAAAATTTGTTGTATATTACAAATATATATATATATATAATGTACTTGTGAAATTTTCCTTGAATAACTCGCTAACTAACACCTATATCTATTATGTCTTTCTTATAAATGTACAATTAAATAAATAAATGTTTTAGAGAATCCATTACATATGTGTGTACCTACTCCGTCTAATGATAACCGCATTTAAATCTGAATGTTTTACCTATAATTGATGTAATTGGAAATATATGTAGACATTAGATTTCTTGTTTCTCAATTAACCAAGTTTAAACATTCGTCTTAGCAAAATGTCATAATAGTATTTAGATTATTCGATGTTATTGGAAAGTTTTATGAATTTACTCAACTGCGCTGTATGTTTTTAAAGGGATCTGATTTTGCCATACCTGAAAGGAATCAAAGTGGCGCATATTATTTAAAACTATATATTAATAAAATAAATAGCTGTTTGTTCTGTCTAAATGGATTTATTGTATTTTACTGTTTATAAGAATAAGCGTTCAAAACACTATCTATACCCATTTAATGTATTAGATCCAAGAGTTCTATAATAATCCTCTATTCAGATATAATAAATAAAAATGTATTATTGTTATTTCTGTCGTTCTATTATGTATACGTGGCTGATGTAGTTACTGAAATAAAATAAATAAAAACGTCAAGCAAATGTGTTTTATTTCATTGGAATATTACAATAATATAATTATATCAATTCGAAGGAATTTTATTCGATAAACTTTAACATAAAAGCATTTGATAATTACGGCTAAATGAATCATGACAATCGGTAATTATATCTTAAGAAAAAAGTCAATAAGTAATTCAGAAACATTTGCCATATAACGGAATACAACACTCAATGACGTCGTTCAAAGTGGCAATTGTAATTCAACTGTAACAACGGAAATTCGATTCGGCACGACATAATCGAGCCATCACAATGAATGTGTCCGAACGCTAGACCGGTGAGATTGGTCGAAGGTGCAACAGGTTAGCGTCCCGCTACGATTGTTGAGATAACTTAGTTGCTATATACCCGAAAGAATTTAACACGTTCTTCGATTCTATATTTTTTATACAATATTTTGTATATCTATAGGGCACGTTAAAGATTTCAACATCAACATTACATTATTCAATTTAGACCAGAGGTTCCCAAACTTTATTTTCTCATAGATTCCCTTTCAAAATTTTACTGGTTCCGGTGGACCCCCTGCGGGTTGAATACTTCACACTATCGAAAGTAGACCAATTTTCATAGTCCCGGCTTACTAAAGTCTCTGGATTATCTTTCTATCATAAGTAAATAAAATATAAGACAAGACAATTTTTACGAACATGCATAGGGGTTGCACAGAGAGGAGTATCATTTCCAGACATCACCATCGTTCACATAACATCTCTTACACACACACACACACACATACTTTATATATATATATGCAATTCAGTATCTACTAACTAGGTATTTATGACTACACGACAAAAATATGTGAACTTCAACAATGTTTTTTTTTTAAGTGTAAGTATTCAGTATTGTATTCAGAGTACAAATATTGTAGATTAGTAGACGTAAGGAGCTTGAAATATGACAAATAGATACTTATAGATAAAGGCTTTGACAGATCGAAAAAATTGACTATTTATAGAATGTTTTCATTAGTAACAGAAACTGTGTAACAGTTACTAGACAAAAACAAAAGCACTCAACTACTGTATATATATCTTTATCTACATACAAAAGAGTATTTTTCATTGTACAAGTGGTTTTGATAAATGATTAAATAATAAATGTTTGAGTTTGATTAGGAAATAGCATTTTTATTATAAATTTACCAAAAAAGGGCAGAGTTTATTTCATAGTTTTTACTGTCATTAATAATCAGTCTTACTTAATGTACATGTAAAGTAATTAAATTTATAAGAAAATGTTTACTAGTTACAATTTTTATTCAAACAATTTCAATTTCAACAAGTTGAAGCGATGATGGCTCAGTTGGTAGTGTGTTCGGACACAGCGTCGAAGGACGTAGGTTCGAATACAAGCAACTGAGTCGGAGCTTGCGGTGAAGGAAAACATCGTGATGAAACCATAGCATGGTGGTGTAGGGCTTTTTCTAAGTCCGTCTGACTAGCTACCACCCTCAAGCTGAAAATCTGTCGTCAAGCACCTGTTGTGTGTTCCGGCAGCTGCACATGTTAGCCAGTCTTCCTCTAGGTTAAACGCGACCTTACCATCTTAGACCACATCATCATTTAATATCAGATGAGATTGTGACCAAAACGTTTGCCTATAAAATATATAAAAAAACAAGTAATAATTACTAATCAATATAACATTTTATTTTAAGATAAAAAGCAATTTTACAGCTAACAAAAGAATAAATATAAAGATACCAACGAAAAGTTATTTTAAATTTCACACGGATATACGACGATACAACTTATACGTAGATTCTGTAGATATATTTATAAAAATCACTAATAATAGTTTACTTAAGTTTGATAGAAACATCTTTGTCAACATTTTTCGAAATATTTTTAATTCGATTGCTAACTCTGACTAAAAATGATTCCTGTTCATATGCGGGTCTTATTAACGGAACACGTAAAGGATACTTACTTCAAGAGGGCACAGTAGGTACTCCTAAATGAATATTATTCAACAATTCCGTATAGTTTACTACACAACAAGTGATATTTTATTTACAAGGTACGATATATCCGCGTACGTAGAGAATGAGAATATAATTCGATTTACAATTAAAAGGAAATAATTAGCATAGAACGGTTTGCTTTTGGTAACGAATGAAAATAAGGAACCTCTTGTGGTGTACATTCAATACGGTTAACATAGATATCGTAGTTCGGTTTCCATGCTTGCTTGCTTACTTGCTTGTTATTCAATGTGACTACGGGCAAGTGAGCAATACAAAATTTTCAAAAGTGGAGTTGTTTCAAAGTCGAAATGCTGTCTGAAAAATAAGTTCGTAAGTTTATCACGGTTTTAAGTGATGTAAATCCGAATGTTCTCTTTCATGCTTGTAAATCTTCACTAAATTATTCTAGAGTTTAACAACACCGTACATGACAATACTATTTTCTGATAGTGCATACGTAGGACTTCAACAAGAGGCTGTTTCGATATTCTAGCTCAATGAACAGGCAAATAAATAAAAACCACAACATCATAGCCTATACTAGCAGATCTTCAGTACTTCAGTTCATACAAATACCTATATGTAATATTTGTGATAAATAGTAAGTCAATGAACACTAATAAACAATTGTCTGTCTGTTTGTTTGGATTTAACTTTTGACTAAATCTTGATAAAAACAATCCATAATACTATTAAATTTCGAAAAGCAATTATTCACTTTTTTTTTCGGACAATCGTAATAACACTTCGAAAAAGAATAACAGATAAATAAAAATACAATTACGAGATAAATAAAAAACTAAAAACAGTGTCCACCAGTACTACTTTTTTTATTAGATAATTTAAGAAGAAATAAGAGGAACAAACAACCAAGTATGCTATATATCGTGAACAATCCATCATACTGCCTGGTTGGTAAACGACCCGTGTAAAACCATGTAGTGACTTTCGACAGTCACAATTTTTTCAAAAAATACACGCGACTGCCGAGTCTTTACCAAAATCTTATCCGCAAAAAGAGAATACGCTGAGTTGTGCTAAAATTGAATTGAAGTGAAGATTGTAGTTTTACCACAGATCAACAAAAATAAATATATGGTGTTTTTTTTAATGTTTTACAGGCACGCGCTTGGCCTCGAACTCACCTCATGGTAAGTGAAGATGAAGCCCACGATGGATCGCGTTTGCCCGCTAGATGCCTATTCACACTCCTCTTGAACACCTACTCCCAAGTTGTAGGACGGTGGAAAGACATACGCTGGGAGTTAATTCCACTATAATATCGCAGTGCGTATAATAAATGTGGAAGCAAATCGCTGCGTACGAACCACGGTAATATCAACCACATTAGGGTGGAAGCCCTTACGGCGTCTAGTCGTCCTTTGTTCGATTGGGGACGATGGAATTATACTATGTAATTCCTGTGCACACTCTACAAAGTGTAAACTTATAAAACACTGAAAGACAAGACACACTTTTCGTCGATACTCTAATTTGAGCATTCTTGTCAGCCACATCGTTTCATCTCCGACAAGCCGACGAGCACGATGCTCAATGGAGTCAAAAGCGACCAGCTGATATTTGGCTGATCCATCCCATAGGTGAAAGCAGTATTCCACAGATGAACGTACTCGTACTTGGCTTGTTCTGGCTATGTTGTAACAATATTAAAATGAAGGGAAATTAAGGTTTTTGTTTACATTTATATATATACCGGCGGATATTTAGATTAATAATAATTTGATTATCTTATAATAAGTTCATAAGCAATTGTTTGATTAAATAAACAAAACAAAACAAAAATCTTTATATTTCAATACTTAACATAAAACTTATGTACGCGTGCACGTGTAACGCGCCCTATAAATACGGCCGCACAGAGCGCACTAGGAACCCTTATATAAAATCGGATGAGCGCCTTAAGCGCTCTCCTTAGTAGTCTGGTGAAATTTTAGTGGCTTTTTTTAGACTTTTTTTTTAGGCTTTTGCTAGACTAACAGTGTAGTCAGTTCGAAAAAAAAGCACTAGAAACATTAACTCTCGAGCCGCCGGACAGTGCAGATATTTGTGTAATGTGTAACGCTGTCAGTTTAAATAAACGGGGCTTTAAAATTAGAAATAAAGTTTTCGTTCAAGAGTAAAAATGAGTGATCACCGTGACAATAACACCAGTGACGTCAGCCCTAATGACGTCACACCTTTTAAAATTATCACGGAGGTCTTTAATTCGTTATATATATATTATTTATTAATTTAAGATCCAGAAAACTGAGTTCGATTATTAAAAATTTACGTGAACCCTATTAAATGTGAACACAACATATACATAATAAAAGAACGTATTTCAAAGCATTAAAACAAAAGAAAAATTTAAATATAACACATTTCTAGGTGGTAGAACTACGCTGAAACTATTACTGGTTTCAGAATGAATGGGTCGGCTCGACCGGGGTAGTACCACCCTCTCACAGAAAGCCGACGTGAAGTAACAGTGCTTGCACTGTTGCGTTTCGTTCGGTCAGTGAGAGCGCCGGAGGCCCACATATATTAAAAGGCCGGCAACGCACTTGCGACACCCCTGGTGTTGCTAGTGTCTATGGACGGCGGTGATCACTTACCATTAGGTGACCCACCTGTTCGTTTGCGCCCTATAATATAAAAATAAAAAATCTTTTTCTAGTCGAGACCAAAGAAATACAAAAAGAAAGCATACGATACAAAGAGTAATGATGGCCTATGTTAGTTCTTGCTAATGGTAAATTAAATGTTTACCGATTACTTAAGCGACTGCCTATACGTGGAACACTGAAAGGGTATTTTTTGAAGAAAATCTAGCGATCTATAAAATTATTTAACATTTTCATATAATAGCCTATACGTCTACGAAAAACGATTTACATAACTTAAAGACATTTTTTTTATAACCAATTTGGAGGCAACAGCCTCATCCCCAGGATCGGCAATCAATATCGAGTCTGGGATCGATTGGTCATTTCGTTATGACAAGTGACGTTTTGTACGTATATTTTGGAATATATTGAACCAGATTCTATAATGGGTGGCGACGCCTTCGTGAACGCACCGCTTCCATTTGTTTCTATCTTGAGCGAGTTCCTGCCGGCTTTCATAGTCAATACCAAAAGAGGACATATCTCGCTTGGCGCATACTTTAGAACGTAGCAACGGCCTAACAATTTGCATATAAACATTATACCATCCATCTTTCTACAAGTCTGTAACGGCTTCGTTTTATGATATTATAAATGATATAATATCGCCGTGGCATTTATTGTCGTAAAGAAAAGCTTCAATAGAATAGACCAACACCAAGAAAATCAAACTAACTCAATTCAATAGTGGATCATGAATAATAAATGATAAAGAATTAATATAATATAATAATTTAATTGAACGTATACGAGATACGAGTACATTGGAAGCTTATAATAATTAAATCAACCCTTCAACACTTTACAGAAGATACATGATATCAGTATACGATATTTTTTCCTGCAACAATTAGTTTACTCTGTTCCATTGTACAACCTAGCTCCGTCATACGAGTATACGTGGACCATACAAAGGACGTCAGTGCCCAAAAAGGGTAATAGAAATTCGACTGAAATTAATTCTCAGAACGGTCAGCGCTGCACAGCCTTTGTTCGTCGACGTCGCGAATGTACTATGGATGAAATTGGAAATTTTAGAGAGAACAACAAGAATATTACGTCCTTTATAGTGGACCATCGGGCTAGCGAGCCCAGTGTTCAATAATAAACACATAATATCGTTCGGACCTATGTCCAATGTACGTACGTAAATTAAAATAGAAGTGACAAAGCGAAATTTTATTCACAGGATATGCTGTCGAGTTGAGTTGAAGACATTTTGTACAACAATCTTTTTGATAACATATAAAAAATAGGGAAAAATGATGAGAGTAAATTTTTACGAACCGTCACGAAAAACCGACACCCTGTAGTTAGCTACAGTCAACATTTTAGTTTATTCAAAAAAGTTACCAACAAAGTAAAAGTAAGGACATCTACGTATTCCGTGAGAACTGACAACTGTATTCACGATGTTTATTTATTTCTATTGTTAGTGTCGTTTTTTCTATAAACGTAGAATAAGGCGAAAGATAACATTTTTGAACACATTTTTATCTTGTTACGCCAAAGAAGTATAACTTCTAACGCGTGAACATAAGTACACATACACTTTTTTTTCGGATCGTGGACATGTAATTAATATTTAGGATATTAAAATCGTGTTTTTAATCTTAACTTAATAATTGGAAAATGGGAATTACAATGGGAAATCAATAGCAGACAAGATATTCAACTATACATTTTAATTTCAATTCGCGTATTTAGAGTACGGAATACATAATAAATGATATGTGATAAAGATGATAGATGCATTTTAAAATCTGAGCACAATATGTATTTAAATCATTGAATCATTTTGAATTGAGTCATGGACGCCGCGCCGCCGCGCCGCCACATGCGGTTTGCCTGATCTATCGAGCGCCTTGCCTTGCACTTTACACCTACTCTGCGGCCGGTTATAATGCGACATGCGATAGATGGACGAAAAAATTTGAGCGACGATGACAAAACAGTTTAACTTTAAAATGTAAAGTAAAATAAGTAACTATTCTTTATTTATTTAACTTCTATACTATATATGTAGTTGTCAACTTGGCATACGATTAACAGTAATATCGTGTATACCCAGTATGACTTTAAGTCACCCATACGCAATCTTTTATTAATATGTGTGAATCTTCCTATTCTATGCACACACTACATTCGATTGAGTAGAAGCTTTGTACAATTATTGCTGGCCTCTGCGTAAAAGAGCCCGGTGTAGTGCACTGAGTAACGTGAGAGTCATTTATTAACCAATAAATGGCATTGACATTATGTACTTTCGAGATTTCTTTTTAATGTTTACAGTTTAAATAATAATAATACAACGATGACAGAAGAAACCGAACGGCATATTTTTCATGGATTTGGATTACAATATAAAATTTTATGAAAATAAATATAGGTAGCTTATATCACTTAAGGCGAATGCAGTCTACTGTTAGTGAATTTTCAGGAAGAGAACAAGTAGTTCCAAATACTGCCTCCACTATTTTTTTTTATACACTTTATAGGTCAGCATTTGACCACAATCTCGACTGATATATCTCACCACATGTGATGTGGTCTAAGATGGTAGTCACGCTAAGCCTGGAGAGAGACTGGCTCTCAAATACAGCTATCGGAACACACCATTAGGTGCTTGGCGATAGATTATCAACTTGAGGGTGGTAGCCAGCCAGCCGGATCTGGGAAATACCCTACCACCATGCTATGGTTTCCTCACGATGTTTTCTTTCACCGAAAGCTCCGACTCAGTTGCTGGGATTCGAACTTACGTCCTTCGACGCTGTGTCCGAACACACTATCAATTGAGCCATCATCTCTTCTTCATCTTCACACTTGATGCTTTACGATTCGGCTACGCTTGATTCACCTAAAAGCGGTAATCTCGTGGTTATGCGCATGGTTTTCTTTCCAACATGATCTTCTTTTGACAGAACCAGTCTCTTGATACCATTGCCAAGTTCTCTGGACAGTTGAAAGGCTCATACTTAGCCTTTCACACATAACTTTCTTCAGGTTGGACTATAATTTTACCAGCCTTTATCGGTTTATTAATCACACCATAAAGTCATAGTTAATGTAAAAATAAAATAAAATTGTTACATTAGGAGAAAATAGACAAAAGGTTTTGAAAATTTTAGTAATCAGCAAAATACCATCTCAGTAATATGCGCCATTAGTAAAGCAGTTTTACAATAAACAGTATTTGCCTTTTGTTAATATCAAAATTTAAATTTGGAACGTAAAGAATCGTACGAGGACACTTCAACTAGCATGTCAATACATCGTCAAATTTAATAAAACCTCTTTTTGTAATATTCATTGAAGTATAAAAAAAAAACAAATCTAAAGTGCCCATTTTTTATGCAAAAAGATTTTAATATAGAGATGAGATAATAACTCGAATTAGGAATGAATAGGTCGCCAGGAATATTATTTAATTACAATGCCAATGTAGAAAACTTACAATCGTTTCACTTTTGAATTGATATCGATAATGTAATCAATGATGAACGACAGCATTTATCGAGTAAAAACAAACTAATCATTTTCAAGTGAACAAGCAAATGGTAATCGGTGGTGTTCAAAGTTACCAAATAAAAATACTTTCATATTAACCGTTTCTTTGTTTTCTATACTTATACTATAATAATAGCGTAAGTTGTCTGTGTGTGCAGAACAAAAATAACTGGGGCTTATAAAATAAAGTATAGAATGTAATCATGCCATTTTTTCTTGTCTAGGCGTTGTTAGAACGCGCAATATTTGAATACTAATGAACCAATTCGAATATAGTTTTCAGTTTACTAAAGGATGTAACCCGAAGGAGAAGCTATGCTTATTATTATTACATTCTTCTATAAATAATAATAAATAACGATTGAATTGATTTTTTTTTTTGCAATTGACAAATAATTACATTACCATAATAAACATATATGAATTATATTTATTACCTGAAAGTTACTCATGCAGTAAAGGAATCAAACCCGCTTCTGGAATCGCAATTAAATGTATTATTACTGCGTGTTCTTACCGTAAGTGTCTAAATTAATAAAGATATTAGAAATCTTTTTGAAACTAAACTTTTCAAACATTTGGTTTATCCTCCCGAACCGAATAGTTCAACATTTACGGTGAATCTTGAGACAGGCACGCTGAAAATATCTCCACGGAATCGAAACTGTTAAAAGTGTTCATGTATTTTATGCTGAAAACCTCGTTGTGTATTTTTTTTTTAATTTAAAATCGAAATTTAGAAAGAATATATTCTATGTCAAATGATTGTAAAAAAATGCAATAAATAAAACGCATACAAATTTACAAATATATTCGTTTATTTTATTATATTAAGTGTTAATCGTCTAGTATATTGACTCGAACTCGAAAAACTACAGAAGCAATAATAAGAGGATAGGTCATAGAAGCATAATGTAAAAATTGTTCTAGAGAGTAAGCAGGTTCAAGTCGCAATGGGTCTATCTTATCTGTCGGAGTCCGAACAAGCGGTGTGGAAATTTTTTCTTAGTAAACATTGTGTAAATCGTCCTGAAACTGTATTTGGTTACAGTTTATAAAATGCAAATGGAAGAAGGATATATCTAGATACAGATGATGATGACACATCTTTGTTCGCGTTGTTACAGACCTTTCTGAAAGTAGTTCTTTCTAATTCTTCAATTGTATACAAGGTAATCGAACCTATATTCTGTGACCTTTTTGTAACATCCCCTGTATTTGGGTAAGATTTCCGTTAGGAAAGTAGAGAATGAAATAAACGCCTCTACATAAATACTTCCTTCTCAGAAAATAATGATACAATACCGACAAATCTCGCAGTCATAGTATAATAGCAACTTATCTCTTGCAGACCCCAGAACCGCAGGTTAATGAATACCACTATAAGCTTAGGATACTTTAATGGTACGAAACCTATATATCTTTTAGTTACTTGTAATAAAAAAACTTTGTTGTGCCTTTATGTTTTGTTTTATGTATCTAAAGTTTACCTTTAAGAGCCTATTAAAGAGGACCGTAACGCCATCTATATTACGAGAGACTAACTAAGAGCCACACACCAGTGCGTGGCTGTTTACAGCGCGCCATATAATAAATATCCTTGTTTATTTAAAAATACGGTAGTCCGGTGGAACTGTAGCAGCCTTGCCAGGCTAACAGTGTAGGTCAGTTCGAAAAAAAAAAAAAAAAAAAAAAATTTAAAAATACACATTACTGACGGAGAGTTCTAAAAGTATTATATTCCTAAACCCATAACTTGTAATATACAGAGGAAATTACTTGAATTGGCGACATCTGTTGAAAAGATTTGTACTAATTGACATCTTAACAACCTTGATATAATATATTGTAAATAATAAAAACGGAACACTAATATAATACTTTAGGTACATCATTACATTGTCTCTTCTAAGATATACGTCAATAACAGTTTTATTATTTTACGAATTATGATTAATTTCTACATTTGAACAATTATTTAACAATAACAATTGTTACCCCTCGGCTGATTTTTTTAAAACCCAGATCTCAAAATGGAGGATTATGTTTTGAATTTCACAACATCGCATAATGTAAAAATCATGTTTTAGTAAAATAAAATTCGTACTAATGAAGAAATGATTTAAAAATACATTTTATATAAAAATTCAAATTTTTCAATACATCATTTGTTATTTTTCAAAGTTTTGTAATAACTCAAATATTTTTTAAGCTTATTCTGCCAACAGTCCGTTGACCTGTGCCTTATGAGCTCTACATTCGTTTGTATGAAACTTAAACCTTTATGGTTTTAGACAATCCAGAGGTTAATTCTTCACATACTGGTACTCCGTTTTGAGTATTCTGAAACATAATATAATCATGCGAGAAGCAGTTTTACAAACTGAAACAATTACACTTCATAAGGAGTGTTGATACCAACAAAAAAGTGTTACCCGAAACAGTCATATTTTGAAATAATTAACATAAACCACCAGAGACTATTGGAGTTTCTTTTTCGAATATTTTAACTTTTGTTTCTGTGTTATTATAATCAACGTTAAGATCGAAAATAGGTTGGTAAAATGGATCATCCTATAATTTTAACAGTAGTGAGTAGGATTGACCAAAAAAATACAAAGGGACGTGTTGCTGCCTTAATGCTGTCGCATAATATAGTGCGAGAGGTTGCAGCGCCTTTTTTTTTCTGACAAAGTACAATATTGTGACAACTGGATCTTTGTATAAATATTAGCTAAGAACATGGTGTTCGTGCTCAGAATGTTTAGTCTCATAGTGTCAGATTAAGATTTCATTCCTCATGGATTTAGTAAAGCCAATATTTATAGTAACTAAATTTAAATATAGATAATAGTTAGAAACATTGAATTTGTGCTTAGAGGTTTATTCTAATAATGTCAGACCAAGGTTTAATTTCTCATAGGCTAAGTTAATAGTTGTTTGTTTGTGCACGCATCACTGTTAAAGTATAACGCTTATGATAAAATGTCACCAAAAATATCATAATGCAAATCCTCAAATAATATTTAATCTTTGTTTCATTAACATTAGCTTACTCCATCACAAGATATTGTAATTTGAACGACAACTCGAGTTAAATACGAAAGAAAAGTAGGTAACGATATGCATATCTCTCTCATTGAAAAACCTGGGTATTTTGGAGTATATCTAATATATACTTCTATATATATATATATATATATATATATATATATATATATAACCAAAAAAAATTGACAATTCGATAAGAAAAATAAACCGTAATACCTTCTTGTTATCTTGAATACGTAGCGACGACATTCCTTTATTGTAGTTCGAGTACTATTCTAGATATTTTTCCGTAGTGCTCGAGGTTTCATATTAGCCGATATGGCGCAAAAATTCCATGCGGCGGCTTACATCGCTTTGGCTTATGCCTGCGAGACTCTTAGGTTCTCTTAGTTAAGTCAAAGTGAGACTTGGACATTGTTGAGTATTTAATTTCAATACCGATACTGTCATTATTAATATATGCATTTTAAAGCAACCAACATCCCTCTTAAACAAGATCTTCCAAGCCCCCGGTCCAAATAAACAAGATCAAGCAACAACCTGTCCCCTGTCCCTGTACCTATAAAATATGCCTGGGGTCTAATGTACGAATCGAACGTTGTACAAACAATTTTAATGAATAACGATACAAACAAATGTAGTTATGTTTTAAATAAGATAGTTTATTTATCAAAGCTTAAAACTAACACAATATATTCAGTATAGTTATAATTTATGTTACGCGATATTTTGATTTACAATCGGTCGGTCGGTGATAACGATCACTTATTCGATCATTTACTAACAAAGACGCCGCTTCATTGAAATACTCTGCAACAAGCGAGTTCAATCAAAGTTCGCCGACGTTCAAATAAATGTACAGTTGCTTAGAACGGATACAAATACAGATTGGGTCGCCTTCATAAGGGATATTGTAGTGGTAATCTCCTCATTGCACAGATTCGGCGGACGAGGGAGGTAGCTGGTCGTGTACCCAGTGTACCTCCCTATAAGGACGGAGCCCGGCGGCCATCTTTCGCCGGGCTGACCGCTGGGGGCGGCATGGTGATAGCTCAGCACGGTCGCATGCCGCCCGAACTTAAAGCGGTGGCCGGTACACCGTGGAGTTTTAGTCCATGCGAGTCGGACATAACCCATTCTCTCCCCCAGGAGGATAAGGTATCCATAAGGGATATCCCCACGTTAATAAAAAAAGGTGGTAAGGATAGCTAGTATAGTTTAAATATAGCAGACAACGTACCTAGTTAAGATTAATTTAATAATTAATATCGAGTAATTCCATCAAAAGAGAAACGTAAGGCACACGAAGTCATATTTTATTGTTAGATACGTAGGCACTATAAATAGCAAGTGACACTTCTGTTTTTAATCTTCCGAAGACCATAATATTTATCAGAGAATATTCAACTTTCCTTTATTCGTATTTCGGCGTGTGCTTATAAGTAGGAAAATTATATTCAGTTTCATTTATTGCCAAATGAGATTCTCTTCGAGTCTAGTGAATAATAATTGTTTTCAGATTAATAAATATTATTGTATACAATCTTTATTCTACAATTCTTCTATCAATGATGATGCACGATGCATTTAATTAATTTGGTTGGACTTTACTATAGCAAATTTATGCTCAAAATGTATCTGACTATAATATGTATAAATATGTTAGCTATTTATTGCGTTGCTTTACTGCAAGACTTTGAAGACTCTTGCTGCAAGACCAAGAGGAAGACTCAATATCAATACCAAGTCAAATCTTGGTCTCGTATTTGGGCAGCACCACGGCGACGCACTATAAAAAAAAATTTAGTAATCCACAGAATTTAAGTCTGGTGCGACTTTTATTTTGCGGAAAATAAACCAAGCCAAACGAACAGGTGGGTCATCTGATAGTAAGCGATCACCGCCGTCCATAGACACTAGCAACACCAGTGCAGTTGCAAATGCGTTACCGGCCATTTAAATAAGTGCAACTCTCGTTTCTTAAAGGTTTGTAACTCGTAATGGTTTGGAAACACCGCCGCAGGGAGTCGGTTCCAGAAGGTGGAAAAGGTGTTGTCCAATAAGGATGTCTTCTGCAGAAACAATCGAGTTGAAATATACAAGTGTATGCGTATTCTTATATTGTATTCGACACCTTAATAAACATTGTAACTGCATTTGATGAAGTTTACATTACGACCTAATGAAAAATTTCACCACCAAACCAAAGATTTTTGATGACCATAAATTATATGTAGGTGTTACATTGTCGGTGAATGACACCAACTAGCGCTGATAGGCTACTAGCCTTTACGTACGGCTAAAACTATAGAAGATTACACCTCCTGATTTCAGTGTTCATGTACGCCAAACGAGTAAAAGGTCTTTAATATAAATTCACTCACTTTTCTACTGAAACGTCCTGCTGCCCGTAGTTGCTCGGTCAGCGTGCAATGGCACAGCTTTACGATATCACAAGCACTTTGATAATTCCTTTTCTGCACACGGCGCGGCGCAAATGACACTAATTTTGCAGTCGGCGGTCGGACACGCACGAGTATATTGAATTTAAACGTCAACGGTTCGAACGTTCAAAAATATATCATAATGGGGATGTGCCCTATTGTATCGACGTTCGATAACGCTGTCTGTCCGTTTCGTCCGTTCAGCTTGTGAATTAATATACTATCACAGACACTACCAAGCCAAGCGTACCGAATACTGAACACACAATATATTGTTATAATGTAGGTGTTACCTCGACATCACGTACAAGCATAAATAAAAAACCTTATACGTACTTTTTCAACATTTATTGATTCCAAAACAGCTACATAGTTATATAGGTTATTGATAAAACCAGACGAAAATAATAAGTATATGAAGTAATTTTTAGTTTTAATTCCATTAACATAAACTGGATCTATGTAATTTCGGTAAAAGCCACAATAATGTTTCAAAATTAAATTAATTAATTAAAATGTTATTTTAAAAGTACTACAATCTATATTACTAAGACAATACGAGTAATTATGTAATTCAAATTTTGGAAGTTATTATTTAAAAATTCAAAGCTTTGCAATAAAACATATCATGATATATTAAACATATCGTATCATCTAGCCACAGAGATATGATTCAGAATAACTTTGACAATAAATAGAATTTTTAAGAACAGAAAGCACTTCTTGTTTTAGTTTATTTATTTAATACTTAGATGTAATAAACATTTAATTCTCCTCCAATTAAAAAGAAATCCGCCTCAATAGTATTACAAATAAACAAAATTATAATATATCATAAGTATTCAACCGAGATATTCCTGATAGGTAACAACGTATACAAACCTATGTAAATTTAAAACTCTAATACGGAAAGCATACGTTTTAAAATAGTATCAATTAATTTTTTATTAAATTAGTCGATTTGATTATTTTTATAAATTTCATTATTATATTCATATCTCGTATCAAAATTATTTTGGAAAAAATAATTAGAGATAGCATTAGAAATAAAATTTCGTAAACTTTGAATATATAAGTTCTATATCGAATGTACAGTACCACATAATGAGAAAAAAAGATACTCTCCTAACACGTATTGCTGCAGTTTCCTTTGTTAAATGAAATTTATAAATACAATATTAGAAGAGGTGAAATTTTAAGTATCCGAAATCTTTTGGCGTTAACAGAATTCTAAGATTTGAAAACAGAGCTTGGTACAATAAACGAAGAGTATAATAACAGAAGTTAGTAAGCAGTTACTTGCAACGGTGATGTAGCTCGTAATAGACGGTTATATATGTGGCAATAAAAGAATAAAATGTGTACTATGGATTCAGTCAAATTTTTAAAACTGCTAAAACTCTGGCTGATCCCAGCCTTAACTGCATCCCAGGCGAGGAGTATTATTATTATAAATTCGCACGATAGCCATAACACCTTGACAGTGAGGAAACTAAGTGTAGGCTCACTGACAGTTAGTCCGCTGTCACTGAGCAAATCTCTGCCAAAAAAGTACTGATGCGCCACGACATTGATTTATTCCTTTAGGATGTGGGGACATTGCCAACAACTAAACGATTAGTTCCATTCTCGTTACACACGAAGAATTATTTAAGGGAAAAGGGAAAAAAATTAACGCCAGCAGGATATTCATTGGAATTCGAGGGTCGTTAGAAATTTGTATAATAAAGCGGGCCTTAGATAGAAAAGCCATCGCGAGGATTTTTTTAGCAAAACTTTCATTTTTTGCTGCCGGTACAGCATTTATGCCAGATTCTGCTAATGAACTACAAGTGGTGCTGAATAGATCTTGTCACGGTATGCTCTTTATTTTCTATGTCTATAAACAACAAAAAAAAGAAGGGAGCACGGAAAAATCTACAATCTTGTTGAACAAGTAACTCTTTGGAAGTAGTTGACAGATTTCATTACTCAGGACTTATCATATTTAGAAAGTGAGATCGAAAAGCAGCGACCATATTTAGAATTGAGTACAGAAGTGTGGAAGAATCAGTACTTAACTGATAAAACTATAATGAACGGTCATTGCTGGTTTTTATACTCGAGGTATAACGTGCATCTTAAGCATATTCTTGTATGGAAGAGAAAACTGGACTGTTATTATTGATATGTTTATTGAACACAACAAACCCAGCTAAATGCTATCCATGTGCAAGGTGTATGCAAAAATTTAAGGACAAGATGGGCAAACAGGAGAAATTACATAACCTTAAAGATTTCACAACTACCCTAGCTTACATGGTAGTTTAAAATAGAGACATCTTCGCTGGATTGAAGACGTACACCGAATGGATGCATCGTAAATGCGTGTTTTAGACGTACACCGAATGGATGCATCACAAATTCGTATTTTACTTAAGGTATCAAGGAATACAGAATGTAGCACATGCGAAACGTAGTATCAGAAGGCTACTTACACAGTTTATAAACTGTGCCAAGCGAGATATGTCCGCTTTTAGTATTGACTACGCGAATTTGGAGCTCGCTCAGGACAGAAACACAGAGAGAAGTTGCCTCGCTAACATAACGCGATTTAATTTACTTAGATTTTCAAAATAAACCAAACGTTGCCATCATGTAACGACCAATCCAGTCACAACACATTTCAAATTCATTTAGCATTCCTGTGCACAAGGTTGTCGCCTTCAACTTGAGTTATACAGGCACGAGAAGAGATGTCCTCATCAAATTTAAATCGTTCATGTATCTTTCTCGATTTATAGTAATTCAACCTTTTCTCTCTTTTTTGCAAAACGCCGTAGTAAAACTCGACGTTAGAATTATATCCTTATCGCGCCTAATCAATTTTAACTAAGAAAACATTCGAATTATCGCATAAACAGATATATTAAACAGCAATGCCCGTTACACTATACCTTTATACCAACGATTTGACGAACTATTGATTATTGTAATGATAACTTCCAAACTTTTGAATATCTATGGCTAAGCACTTACACTAAAAATCTTAAAACACTAAACATTAATATGATAATGTAATTATAAATATAAACTGGTACTAACTCTACTGATGTAACGGGATTATATTTATAATCAAAAGAAAGTCTACCAAAGAGTGACAGAACATAATTATTTGTTTATAGAACGTGATATTTGGCTTTCTAAAATAAAAATAAAAAACTATTTGAAAACTTATTGAAATTAAATAAAATGCAGAAAAATAAGAAATCTATTTTTTCAAAACATGTTATGGTCTTTAACTAATAAATTAAAAATGACGCCATGTAGCTTGAATCGAAGATACTATAAATGTTGATTCAAAAATCATGTTTGTGCTTACTCATACAATAGACAATGATCCACTTTACAAAGTTGGATTGAATTAACCTTCTATTAAATATGTCAAATATGTCCCAAATAATTTTATTCGTCGCTCTGGTAAGAAATATATGATAGTAATTCAAAATATATAGAACGTCGATTTCTCGCATCGTATGACGATGACAGAAAAACGCATCATAATTTAGTTCCTAAAAAAAATCCTAGAATCAACCTTGATAATAATAGCCACCATTTTCCTTAAGCCTCCGGCACCCATCTATTTATTTCTGAAAATTGTGCCGGAATATTTTCAAACGGTACGCGATCCATTGGCATCTGTGTTGCCTCCTTATTAGTAATGTTTATAATTGGAGGATACCTCTAATTTAATAACATCTTCAGTATCAAAGACAATTCGTGCGTAGAATTAAAACTTATTGTGGCGTATTTTCAGATCAAGAAAACGTCATGACGAAACCTTATCATGGTCAGCTAGTACAGTTTTAGTGTGCGTAGCTCACTAACTACCACCTTCAAGGCGACGATCTATCGTTATACACCTATAGGTGTGTTCCAGCAGTTGTATTTTAGACCAAAAACCCTCCAGGTATAGCGAGTTACCATCTCCGATTACATCGACACTTAACATCAAACGAGATTGTGGGCAAACTTATACATCATTGAAAAAGATGCTATATTAGAATAAAAAAACACTAATAGTGTTCACTTCAGCTGTGGTCATCACGAGCCTAATGCAAGTAACATTCATCATTAATTTATACTCGATTGACATTTTTTATGAAGAAAAAATAAATAAATACATTTCGCATTCTGATAAACCAAAGACGCAACAATACATACATACAATCTATCCTAAACGCTTTATGTAATTATAATTTTATAATTTATAACGTCTGTTAACTGATATACGATTGAATTTGTATGCGAGAATGTGTATAAGTACTTAATAAAAAATATCGAACCATCTTTTTCGACGACAAATTTGAGCAAATACACAATTCATTCATAAATGACTATGAAAATGTCAGAAAATAACTATTCAAACAAAAGATCACATTTTCCATCCAAGTTTACATTTAAAATTGATTGCACGCACATTTAAATGCCGACACACTTAAATGAGCACATTTAAGTTTGTAACTATAATTCCGTTACATCTTCAATAACATACAACAATGAGGTGACTTAAAACATTATCAGGTTAAACAACTCTATAGAAATGTACTTAAAGTGCGACTGAAAATACGAAAAAAACGTTTTAACGAACGAACTGAACGCCACACGTTAATGTCTTTTCTAAAAAAATCTTTAGCGAGAAAAAAATAATTCATTTGATTTACGCTTGTAAATATTTATTTCTAACACTAAGCCACGATTTTGACCAATGATCATTCCAGAAGTAAATAAATAATAAAATTTACGTTAAAACGAGAAAGACGTAAGTAAGACATGTATTTGGTCGTAAATAAAGCTTACAATTATAATTCTAAATTATCAATGGATCGATTATTGATAGATCAATTTGCAATGATTATAATATTTGTAAACGAGAAAATTAATTTATAAGCTATGTATTTTTTTCTTTACTGTGTATTTGGATTAAGAAATGTTCAAATTGTAATATTTAGAAATACCGCGTACGAATACTTCATTGAATTCAAACTGTGTAGTTTTATACAGTTTTCACGATTTATATTAATTTTTACATTTAATCAAATTTGACATTCGCATTTGGAAATTTATTATCGAACATACTCATCCCTAAAATGTCAATTTGACATATTATTGGATCACAATACGACAATATGTAGGAAAAGATTTTTTTTTTTATGTATACGTTTCATGAGTGAGAACAACATGACTAGTTGGAATTTTATAAAGCAAATAATCATAAATACTATATTATAATTTGAATAATAATAGCATTCGATTCCACCTCATTGTTATAAACGTTTTCTACAATCGTACTAATTAAACGACTTACATTTTAATAACGTTAAATTTACCATTTCTACGATAATATATAAGAAATATTTTCACTGTGACATTAACGAGCTGTTCTATAATTAAAATGAAAGTACAACGAATTTTCAATCATAAAAATAATATGTATATATAAAATGACTTTTATCTTTTAATAGGTAATTTTGGATGTTTCTAGTTAATTGTGGAATATTATACAAATATAAACTTTACTTCATGAAAAATATAAAGGTGAGTGATGAGCTCCTTTCCTCATATCCTCAGTGTACCAAAAATCTACACATTTAGGTGTGTATATGTGTGTGTGTAAGAAGGTTTGTCACCAATTTTAATATTACCCATTATGTAATATAAAGTTTATATTTGCCTATAAACCTGATGGGAGAATAGCCCGATCGACCTGATCCACTCCGGAAGCAAATCTGAATAGATGAAGCGAAATCATGAAAATAGACTGGCATCCTTTCCTAATATCCTAGCCCTCCATGTACCCACCATCAATCATCACACACTTCTATGCCTTGTGCATTATTTAAGAAGTTCATTATTATTTCGTATATTGGTCTATAGTCCTTATGGGAGGATAGCCCGATCGATCTAATCCAATCCATTCCATTTCGTGAAAATCAAACCAATGTTAACTACAACAAAGTGTACACATTAACTAACTAATAAAGGCAATCCTTTTTAACCTGTTAATTTATATATATATATATATGGTCGAAACATGCACCCTGTATCTCGGTTTAAATTTCAAATCCTAAAATAAAATCATAAGATTTATAAAATTATATGAATATGAGAAATAAATTTGTAAGTTATTAGATTTGCATTTAGTATAGCTGTTAGTAATGGCAACTAAATAGTAGAGGTATTTTTGGGTATTAATTATTACTTTTGTTTACCTATATCTTCATAAAAACCACAACACAACAAAGTATTACATTTTTGGTTTATTATTATTATTTTGGTACTATACAAGTCCTGCGGAATGTCTGTAAGTAATGATGTGTGAACGGTCTAACAATATGTAAGAGAATACCTCTTGTTTTCTTTTTCTTACTGACCTATTCTGGTGACCCACATGTGGGGCCTATACAACTTCACCAAACTCCGAAGGGGGGCGAATAAGACACTCACCTAATTGAGCAATGAGCGCAAGGGCCAGTGGGACCTCGGTTTGGGCTGTTACTTGTATTTTGCGACATACTCGCATCGATTCTAATACCGCTTGCCTCGAATGTTGATCATATTTATATAATTTTTTAGCGATAGATTTAAACAAGTGTCGTAATACATGTTTGATTCCAATAATATGAGACGGTAACACAGATGAAGCATTAAAACTGTTTTATACAATAACTGAAAATTATACCACTTTAATTCCATAAACATAATTAATATTATCACATTAGCATATATATATAAGATAAATAAAGCATAACGACTATTTTTTTTTAAATTCCAGGAATAATTAAATCATATTGACCCTCTATTGGCTCAGTCTGTCACAGTTATAAAATATTATCTTTACGATACTGATAAGTTTTTATGAAATTTGATTACATTTAGTTACAAGTCTATAGGATATAATTTAAATGATTATTTAGACACACTATTACTATAAATTGTATAGGTTTAATTAATTAAATTCTAATATCACGGTAAAATAGAAACGATTCTAATGAGATTGTGTAAATAATATTTAAGCAGGTTAACAAAGAAACACTGATTACTAGAACCGATTTTACCGTGATATTACATATAAAATAAAATGAAAACGATTTAAATGAAATAATAATTAAAATACATTTTTTTTTAAATCAGAACCGTACATTTTTAAAAACCCTTAAATCAGAACTGATAACATAGAAAATTCCACTAGAGAAATGTATAAAGTTTGAAGTTTCTGTAAATCCACTTTACAATACAATAAAATTATTAATAAATATGAGGATTTATAAAATAAAAAATGCTTGCTGAAGGGGTATGAGGAGGAGGGGGGGCGGGGGTAGTGGTGGTGGGTTTTTTTTTTCTTCAGCTGAATTAATTAAAACTATAATGAAATCCTTTAAAAAGGTGTAAATAAAATAAACTTCACCCTTTATAACATGCAAAAATTATCATATTACATCACAAAATAAAAACCTATATATCTATATTCATTAAATTAAAAAAAAAAAAAAAAAAACAAACAACCAATAATCTAGAGCAGAATAAGGTATTCGACACTTTCAGATTATAAGATTAAATAAATAATCGCCACAGTAATATAAAGGAGAAAATATTTTTCATTTTCCTTTTATTACCGACACCCGATGATTAATTAAATTGTAGTATATAAATATAAATAAAATACATGGCAAGTTCATTTTAATACAAATGTTTCAGAATCGTGAACAACGTTTTAAAATTGTACACATATATATGTTTGCACAGAATTTTAGTATTGTTCGTGTCAAATACCCTATAATGTTTCCGACGCGGTACGTACATTGTTGGTACATTTACATATCGTGCAACAATCGTAACGGTGCTTCGCTATGTTGATAACGCGAAGGAAAACCAATCTCGACCGTGTGATTAGATTTTTTTTTTTTACTTATCACTTTTCTCGCCGTTGCTTTCCGATGATTGCCGTTTCATCATACTGAAAACAAACACAGATGTCATATATTTCATACGGTTCTGTTACTTGAAACGTATTTAAAACCAAGAAGCAAGTAAGCAAGCAAGCAAACAAACACATTTTTTTGTTGGGACGTAATCTCCATTTGAATGATACAATTCTAAAAAAATCTGTCACCAATAAGAAGTTTTCTTTTTTACTCTTATATAAAACGTTACATTGAATTTCATGCAAACGAAACCGTTGACGGTTGCTAGTAGCCTACGAAAACGTCGTATGGCATTTCTACTTGATAAATTAGCGACTCATGTATACCGTAAAAGACCAGTCATAGTGACTGATTTTAAAGCATTTCCTAACCAATCCCTATATATCAACAAGCACGAAAGTGGACGTTTTAATATATTATTTATGTCGCACTTCGTATAATCAATCGAGTACATAGGCATTATTGAATGCAGGGGCATTATTTCATACAAGGTCATTGTTGTGTGCAGGGGTATAATTGTATGCAGGGGCAATATTAAGAACAGGGGCATTATTGTGCGTAGAAGTATAATTGTATCCAGAGGTATTATTAAGTACAAGGACATTACTGTCTACAGGGCTGCTATTATTAAGTACACTGGTATTATTATCTATAAAAGCATTGCTAAATGGAACAGCATTATTTTATCCCGGGGCAATATTGAATGCAGGGGCTTTATTGAGTGTCGTCATATTTAGCAGTGGATAATGAGTACTGTATCCACTACTAAATATAATTACGAATAATTTTTAAGAGATATAAATGGTCTGATGATCCGCACAAGAATGATCCCCGGTCCTATTTTTTTTTTCTTAACTGACTATGCTATTAACCTGGCATGCCTCTACAGCTTCACTGGGCTACTAAGGGGTGTGTTTAAAGCAGCCGTCCGATTTTATTGGCACCAATCTCCAGTCCTTTCGTACTACGATTTTTATACTTTTCCTTAACGTTATAAAGTAGTGTTTAATATTTATGACGTTATTACACATATAGTCTTTGATGGACCTGTGATTTGATATATACAATATAATAATAATAAATCAAATCTAGTTTCTTGCCGGTTCTTCTCGTTGACAGAGTAGATTTCCGAACGGGGAGTAGTTTTAACGACCATAAGTAAGGCCATTTAGCTCAGGGCATAAACTGTATAAAATACTTTTGATTTTTTCTAATACTAGTCTAGTTAGGTACCACCCATGTAGGAAATCCGTAATTAAGCACCTGTAGGTATATTTCGACAGTAGTACTTAAGTTCGGTCTCTGTAATCTTCACGAGTTAGTTGGACATAATTATAATTTTTTTTTTAAAGACTCACCGTGGTCCAAGGAACCTAGCTGCTGAGGCAAACCGTAGCGGATCGTAGTCTTCGGATACGGCTGAACGGTCCCGGGCGATATTGCGCATGTGTTCCCGGAACGCAGACCGAAGAGCGGAGTTGTCCTCGATAGGGGGCGTCCGCGAGGCAGCCTCTCGTGCACTCTCTATTCACATTTTATCAAATATTTATAATTACTTGTGGTTGTCCAACAGTCGATTTTTTTTTTTTTATTTCTATATTACTGTGGTATTTTTTTAAATAAAACGTATACAAATATTGTAAATTAGTAGGCGTGAAGATCATGAAGTATGATGAATAGCGACTTATAAATAAATGCTTCGACTCGTCTAAGGTATGAGAATAAAATCAACTGTTTCCAAATTTTGATTAATAACACTAAAGTCAATATAAGCCAATCGAAGTCAATAAAATTGATAAAAAAAAGACTATGTGTTGCCACACATTTATGTCATGTTTTATCATTTTGGTATATTTTGGCCTATGATTATGTACGATTTTTTTTAAAATGAAAACTATTAGAAATTTACAAACGATCGGAGATGGATTTTGCTGAGATTTTAACTACTGACCATTCATAAAACCGTCCAGGGTTGTCGGCGGTCGAGATTGGCGGATACATCGGCGTTTCTTCGCCGGCATGCCAGACAGGTACGCGTCGCTGTACGGTTCCGGGGTACGTTCACCCTCTGTCTGTGTCCGTTGATCGTTTGTTATCATCGGCACCCACTCCTCACTCCAATGCTGCATTATCATCAATGGTGAGACCTATTCGCAGATTCACAACGGTGCAACATATAACAGCATACAACGAAAATAAGCAAAAAGAAATCGGGTCAAGGGACAAACAAAACAAATTACTAAAAACATTCTATCAAATATATATATATACAAATAATTACACGCACAAAGGCAAATAAAAATATTTTTTCGCAACAGAATTATAATCGAATATAAAAATTAAAACTGTAAGGGAAAGTTTGCAATTAAAAAAAAATTAAAACAAATACAGACAAAGCAAAATGTGCAAATGCTCAGCTTATGCCATACAAACTTCATAATTGATTAGAGCCTAAAATTATTTTATTGTTGGATTTAATTGCACATTTTTCATTTCATATTTAACAATTATAATATAATTGAAACCTATCGAAAATATTTTGTGTTGTTTTTGTACATTTAATTCATTGCAATATTTAGTTGAATATACAGTATTATATAAGACAAATAATCCAACATCAAAACACCATCCTTGTAGCAACAATGATAATCAAACCCGGACTCAAATACCCACCTGGTGGACGTTCCGGCTTTCACGGTAGAATTCATAAGTAGCTACATCCAACTATTCCACATATAAACAAAAAAACACATATTAAATACTAAGGTGGACGTTACTACGCACTTCCGCTTAGAATTGATTGGTAGCTAGCACGTGACAGCGGCCAATCAATTCCAACCGGAAGTGCGAAGTAACGTCCACCCTATTATTTAATTATGGAATTCCACAATGTAAAAATATATATATTTACAATGTTATTAACAATATATATATATATATATATATTATGCTAATTTTAACGAAGGTTCGACGTATCTGTATGGTAAATAATAAATGAAGGCATGAGTCGATAAAGGTGATATGTAACAAATTTGTAATTTTGCAAAAGTGCGCTTCAAAGTTCTATTATTACTGTGATTATATGACGACATATGTATAGTTTGGGTACTTTGGTTATTATTTTAATTTATAAGCTTATTTATAACTAACCTTGCAAGAACGAAATACGTATATGGACAACATACCATTTTAATTTAGGTCATAAAATGATCTACTTTTTTTTTTTAGCATTGCATATCATCATCACCACCTTCATTCGATCATGTCTTCAATTGCCATATTAGATTAGTTTGATTATATTATTTGTCATCGATTAAGAGCATTATTGGCATTCGATCAATTATACACCATATCGGTGGCATCTCTAATATAGATTGGATGGGGGGAATGATAAAGTGGTTCATGAATTCTGAGATGTCATTAAACTTTATATAAAGTTTTAGTAGAATAACAAGTGTGATGAAGATTAATTGTAAGAGTCGTTTTGACTGACTGGTTTTTTTTATATATATATATACTTATTATATAGTGTAAAAGGTAAAAAATTGTAATGTCAAAACTCGATATCAAGGTTTACTCACTACGTGAATATTTGGCGGTGGATCGTTTTCACTTTGTTCCGTGCTCGAGTTTTCCGTGTCCGGTTGTTTGTCATCATCGGTGGATCTGCTCAGTAAATTAACATAATCATGATCATCATAATCATCATCACCATCATCACCATCATCATCATTACGCTGTAAGAGACCCACTATAGGATCATAGGCCTTTTATCACGACAGCGCTCACGAAGGTTTGACGATTTCAAAACTGTGAGAAATCCACACTTCCATGTATCCCAACATAGAGTAGTTACTACAAGAACATTACTCAGGTTCAAGTTTCCCCATAATGTTTTTCTTCACCTTCGGTTAGAAATAGTAATAAAATAAAATAAAATAAATGTACGCGAATTTCGAGAAATTTGTTACTACATGCCAGAGTTCGAACCTGCGAACGCTGTATTAATACTCCACCGGTTATACCACTAGACCACCACGACTTAAATTAACATAAAATTAAATATTTAAAGATTTCTTTCCCCTCTGGACAACTGGGCCATTTTACACAAAGACTCGAGATTTTTTTTACACTTATACTAGATACGAATGTGAATACACATTTTTATTTTCTATAATAATTTTTGTTTCTCAACTTATAAGTTACTAAAGAGGAGTAACATTTAGAATACGAATATTTCGGAAGTAGTTTTCGAAATTAACCAAATTTACAATAGAAAGTCCAACGTAGTGATTTTTATATATAATTAACGGCTATTTTTTTTTAAATAAAATCAAACTTGATAGATTTTATTTTTTTTTTAAATAAAATCAAACTTGATAGATTTTTTTTTTTGTAATATACGAAACCAGATGTCAACATTTTAAAACGAAATTTTTGACAACCTAACGAATGTCAATCGAAATGCCAAACGAAGTTGCCCTAAACAAAAAGTATCATGACAAAAAGCCAACGTCACGCGGTGTTCCAATGCGGTCGTCCATCCAATCACTGACCGCGCCCGACTTTGCTAACTTCACTTCAGTAATCGGATAGGAACCGGTGTTTTCAATACCCCACTCGACACAGTGTTTAACCGCGCCGCGCTTTTTGTCGCACAAAAAAAGTCGCGGGTCAGAATTTCAAAGATAAGAAGTTCCATGTAAAGAAATAAAAGTTAGTAATAATTTGGTATAATCACTTGGCGGGTTCGTTCGAGACGGAAGGCTGGGCCGGTTCCTCTACGGGGTCGGCATCAGCGGACTTGACCGAAGACGTCGATGCGCTTTCGGTGTTGTAGTCATCGTTTTGTGTGTCGTCATCGTTCTGTGTGTCGTCATCGTTCTGTGTGTCGTCATCGTTTGCTGTGTCGTCATCGTTTGCTGTGTCGTCATCGTTCGCCGTGTCGTCATCGTTCCCTGTGTCGTCATCGATCAGTGCGTCGAGCGGATCGATCGCAGCCGGGTGGGGCCCGTGTATCGGACACTGGCGTACCCGGTGGCGACGTCTGCATCGGTTCGTCGGTCGCCAGCGACGATGGCGACACTTCCATCGGTTCCATATGTTCCGGGAACATTGAGTCCTATGATTATCACATGTTACAAGTAAAAAAAAAAGAAACATCTCAGCAGTCACATAATATTACAAACGTTATACAATAGAACAATAAAAAAAAAAATTGCATTTAATCTTGAAACCACGGTCAAAACTTTCGTTTAGGTATAAAATTGAGCCTGTAAAGAGAAAAGTTCTTATTTTTTTTTTTAAACTCTTAAAACGGAATCTCCTGTGTTAATTATCAAAAATTGTAAAAACAAGTATGCATCAAAGTTTGATAATTAATATCTTTGGAACACTCAATTTAATCGACTAAGCAATAGAGACCATTTTTATACAGCGTTCGATTTCCTACAAAAATATACATGGCCCATTTTATAAAACTAATAATTGTCAATATTTCTTAAATGGTGACGTATTACGATAAAAATGTAAGAAGAGACCTAACTAAGAGACTAACTGCTAAATCAATTACTAACGGAGGTATGATTTTTTTCTATTGGAATAAGGAAAAAATCGAATACTGTAATGCGAAGGAGGAGCTTCCTATTGAAATAAAGAGCTTATTTTTGATGAGAATTCTCTAAATATATCTAGCAAGCCATTTTTCAGTAAGACTATGAAAAAAATGGGTCAAAAAAAAATGAGTGAGACTGAACTTTTACACAAGATATTACAGTAGATCAAAAACAAAAACATCTGTGTAGGAAAAATCGTAAGGAGAACTGAAAAAATTGAATGGGAAAAAAAATGAGTGAGTGAAACAGAAGACAGCGGGGAAATTTTCAAAAATAATGACAGAATTGACAGATTGACGTCTAATTGTGTAGTCGCCATTTTATTTCATTAAACGGCCGTACTGTAAAGAGTAAATTTAAGTATCATTTCCTTTCTTACTAAACGAAACAAGGGCGGAAAGCAAGTATGTATATCACTCAAAAAGGAAACGTGGTACAAAACTGTTACGTACATCATCGAAGAATCCGTCATTGTAGCGTATGAACTGGCGTATGGCCTCCCTGTGAGGCCGCAAATCGGAGAACACGCCGTTCAAGTTCTCAGTGCTCAGCGTGATGAACAGCTGACGAGTGGCCACGTCGAAATCTTGCACCATTTGCTCCTATCGTGATAACATTTAAGCATTTAATATTAATGAAATATTACATTTCACGTGAATCACTCTGTGTATTTTTTTTTTATAATTTCTTGATACTATAATATATAATTGATCATCATCATCATCATCATTGTAAAAAAAAATACAGATATTCCTACAAATGTCATCGAAGCTGAGTCAACGACCAAGTACTTAAAATTGATTCCGATGTTAACATTGGTAAGTAATAAAAACCTGACCTAAATTAAAAATACATATGCTTTTTTAAAATATTATAAGAGTATACTAATTTCAATCCAATCGGAGAAACATTTACACTGTAAGAGAATTTATAACAACACATGGGAAATCACTCTCACCGTTGTGAGTGAAGTTAATAAAACGTACACACAGAGCGGTATTTTTTTTTTCTTATTAGATATTTAATTATCATTGAACGTACCACGAAAGCAGTGTATATGGCCCTGAGCCCGTCGCCGAATTCGAGGCAGATGAAAGCAACTAGAGAGCATAAATCCATAAAGATGCGAAATATTACACCGTAGAAGCGTGTAGCGGCCACTTCGCCTGTCGAATCGGACATGACAGTGGCGATCATAGCCGGCAAACGTGAACGGGCGAGAGCGCGTATCGTCTCCAATACATTGACACCGGGAACAACACGCGTCATATTACCCTGGCAACAAAAAAAAACAGATCAATTTCACACGTGGCAGAAGTCACATCAGCCTATAAGAGACCAACTGCACAGGGTCGTAGGCCTCTTCCCGAAGGAAGGTATGGGCGTAATCAGCACATCAGCCCAAAACGTACTGGCAATATCAAACTCCGAAATATCCACACTTGTATATTTTCCCACATACGGTGATACTAAAAGAGCATCTTTCAGGTTCAGATTTCCTCACGATATTTTCCATCGCCTTCAGACGATAATGTTTACCAATTTATATTAATAAATGTACGTGAATCACAAAAAGATCCGGACTCCAACCGGTGGTCAAAGCACTAGACCACCACGACTTTCTGCAAAACTTGGAAGAAATGAAACCTTCAAAAGATCTTTTCTGCAAGCTTCGTAATATATAAACGTGTATACATGTAAAGCAATAATTTTACAATGAAGAGACAGCAAATATAAGAAGCACTGTATAATGTATTCCATCTCATTCTCTCGTACATTAAATGCATTATTTGTCTCTTTTTAATGTCGCTTTCTCGTTTCATCGAGTTTCAAAACTACAACGATGCTAATGATGTTTTTACTTCGAAAAAATAACATAAATACAGTGCGTCAACTTCAAAACACTGAAAATATCACTTAACTCTAAAGTCCAATTACATTGATATTTTTTATTTGACTTTTTACAATTTGTGCTTTATTAACATTTGTTGTATGTATATATTTTATTACTATCTTTATTATTATTTTATATTAATATGTATGTACGAGTAGGTCTTTGTTGTATATGTATTAATTGCTAAAACTATTAGTACATACACTATTTATATACATGTTTGTATTTTAGCTATACTCGGGAAGTTTTAAGGCCATTTTTAATATTAGAATATTAATTAGTATTAATATTACTCACATTTATGTTCCCTTTTCTTACAATTGGCACTACGTACAATAACTATTCTTCTTCTTCTACTATTACTTTTTAGGCTCCGTCACGGTTTGTGCACCAGCCAGCAGTCGAGTAACAAGATTTTGCCAAGTAAGTGTCTTGTGGTAATTTTAATGTTCTAACAAGATGGTGGTGGCTCCATTATTAGAACTTTCCATGGAGTTTTGATGGCATCTCAGAATGCATGCTCCGTGGTATTATTTCCCACCCACTTCACTTGTGCATAATAATCGAACTATATTACGTAAAACACCACCAATATTACATAATATATAGAGTCTAATAACACATGATTATGAATAAAATATAAAAACCACTAACTACATAACAAAGATCCCGCCATAAACTCCAACTATTATTTTCTCTACAATACCGTTGGTTAGATTGAATTAAAAAGCCCTGTGGCATTGAGCTCGTCCAGTGTACAGAGTAAAAAATGCAATAAATATTCATTCATTCATTCATTGCGTCATACATATTTCTGCTTCACACTTGCCAAGAAGGGCAGATATTTTATAATTTAAAATTTCGAAACTATATACTTTTCTAACATAAAATCATTAATAAATCAAACTTACCACATTATTAATGAACTCGGCGTGTTCGTCTACAAGAAAATCGGCGACGGCCTGGAAGGCGTGTTCACCGTCGGTGCACTCGGAGCGAGTTATAAGATCCTGTGCGTAGTTGCGGAGCAAGACGCGCAGTGTCAAAAACTCGTGAGGCACCAGCGGCGGCTCGCTGCCCAGGGAACACATCGCATCGGCCAGGAACTGGTGACGTGCCTGGGGGTCACACGTTTTTAAGTGAAACTTTTTGCATCGCCTCAAATTTTTCCGTCCATCTATCGCATGTCGCATTACAGCCGGCCGCGGAATAAGTGTAAAGAGCGGCCAAGGCCGATATGGCAGTGCCTATGGCTCAATTAAATAAATATTGTGCTCAGTTTTTATAATACAGTTAAATGATGGAAAAAGATTTTTTTATCTACATTCCTAACTGATGCCCGCGACTTCGTTTCCGTTATTTATTATCTTCACCAAATATATTACATACAAAGAAAAATACATAAAAAAAATGAAAGCAAAGGTATAATTTCATTTTCAAATTTCTATGTAAGCAATGTTATCTGGTTCTTCACCTCTCCTGCGCATACGCACGACACCGCTTGCGTTACTTCTCCACGCCAAGAAGCGCGTAGGAGTGAACGAGTAATATTTACAAAATCGTAATTTATATTCAATGACTTTTTGAATTTATATCGTCATAGTTGATAATTTTTTTATAGAATAACTATGCGGCTAAGAAGCGAAACTAAAGATCCGAAAGAATGTAGTGACAATCACAAAACATAAACTTTACCACTTTGATAACTTATCTATTACCCATCTGGCTAGACTACCACCCTCAAGTTAAAAAAACTATAGCCAAGCGCCGACAAGTACATCACAGTAATTGCACTTCAAATAAAAAAAATACTTCAGTTTAGACCCAGAGAAGGTGCTTATAAACGTCAAAACTACAATAGATTATACTTCCACGCATCACCAACGTTCACATGTTGATCCACCCCATCATCGTCGTTCACATATTGATCAACCCCATCACCATCGGTCACATATTAAGCAACCCCATAATACCCTTTTGACATTAAAAACCCACTTGACATGAGATACTCAAACTTACTATCTGACAAATCAATAATATGCCTTTGGACATTGCTATAAAACCTAACACTATTACCCAAAAACCTGTTAATGGTGTCACTGCGCCTGAGACACAGGATAGCCAATATGTATTTGATATTTGGTAGTAAATTATGCCGGTCTTTTAGAAATTCCTAACTTTTTAACTTCAAAAAGTTTTAGTAGGTGGTAGAGCTACGCTGAAGCTATTACTGGTTTCAGCATGAATGTGTCGGCTCGCCCGACGCGCGGGGTAGTACCACCCGACACACAGAAACCCGACGTGAAGTAACAGTGCATTGCACTGTTACGTTTCGTTCGGTCAGTGAGAGCGCCTGGAGGCCCACATATATTAAAAGGCCGGCAACGCACTTGCGACTCACCTGGTGTTGCTAGTGTCTATGGACGGCGGTGATCACTTACCATCAGGTGACCCACCTGTTCGTTTGCTCCCTATAATATAAAAAAGGCAGTGCTCTGGATTAAACGTATTTCCATCTCAAGACCAGGTGGTATTAGTGGTAATATCCAAGAAAACTTAGATAATAACAGGATAAAAGAAAAATTAAGCTATGTCCTATTCCACTGGAGAATCGACTTCTATATAAAACTTAATAAATGATACTCACAACAGAGACCAAGAACGCGTTCAACCAAGTAGCCGGAACCTGTGCATTATTGTTCAACAATGCAATTAACGTAGTCATATGATCCTGGAAACAGGTTTTCGAATTAATATAATTAATATATTTATACATGGATTTCGATTAGTAACGACTTCGGTTGTAACGACTTTTCGGTTATAGCGACATCAGAGTTCCCGTCCCTTGGTATTTAAAGCATACTTTCGTAGTAAATTCATTTGGCTATAGCAACTTCGGATATAGCGTTAATTTCAGGGTATAGCGACTTGTTGTTGTATGAACCATTTGTGACTGATTCCCCTGAAATTCCACTGCGCATTTTGCGATTGCATCGGAAAAGGCACAATGACAAGATGATTCCTAAAACTATTAAGCTTTCTTATTCTTTATTTACATTTACAGCTGGCCAGATATACTCGCTTTGTTTGTAGGTACGACTATTTAGCACGTGTAAAAGCTTGAACAGAGGCAACAATCAATTAAATATTGAATGAATTATGAAAAATGAAATACACCTTTAAGCTAATACAAAAAACTAAACTTAGTACATTATAACCCATACATAGTTCGATAAATAATTCCGGATATAGCGACGACACTAAAGTGGTTCCTCCAACGTCGTTATAACCGAAATCCACTATATATATATATATTACAATTATTTTATTATGAAAACTGATAAGGGGTCGCAGAAAAAGTGACAATGTGAAGAGGGTCTAGTCTAAATCTAAAAATTTTAGCTTGATGTTTTTTATGGACGACCCCTAACGTTAATAACCTTTCCCCCAGTGTTCTAGAATTACTAGCAAAGATAAAAGCAAGTTCCTTACATGAGTAATAGTAGGGACTCGCTCCCGCAGCGTTTCAATGTTCTGTGCCGCATTACGCATAGACCTCAAGCGTTCATGAGCGACCACCTGCCGCTGATATTGTAACCTGAGTGAAACATTAACATGCATATATTATATGATATTTACCATTAACCAGTTATTATATATCTTCCCTGCAGTACACGCCCATATATTGTTTTTTTTTTTTTGTATCTTGTTCTTAATTTATGCATGTACAACAAAGTAAGCTGTGTGTGTTACATCTACAAGAGTTTAATTTTAAGTATAGTTATAAAATATATAGTATAGAATTGTCAGATTAAATTCAGTTTAGAAGACCCAATAAAAAAAAATATAGATATACCATGCATAAAACAAGGCTACATTTTCAATGTAGTGACATGTATAATATATGTACCGAAATTACCCGTGTGTCTTAAATGGAAAAAAACTTTTAGTAAAATTTAGATTTAGTTACAATTAAAATAAAGGACTAATTTTTTTCAGTATGGGAAGGAATATAGAAAAACATTTTGTTGGATAAGCACAAATGGAATAGACGTCCAAATCACCCTAATATATATATATATTATTTTCTTATCATGCCAAAGGGATAGCAAACTAGTTGGCGGCTCATCTGTGATAATAAATGGTTACCATCGCCTATGGACAACTGCAATATCGAGAAAGCTGGTAAGCAGGAACGCCTGTCCAGGTGTCTGGTAGTACTCTATATATAAGGACAGGACTAGAGCTTTGTAGATCACACATCAGGTGCCTTCATAAGAAGTACTGCTTGGATCGATTGAGAGTATCTAGGTTTTTAGACGCCAACTTAGCCTTACTTTCCACGTGATTCCGGGAATAGAACATCACTAGATACTTATTTTAATAATCTACTTGTGAACTACAAAAAAAAATACAATAAGTTTTGCTACTACCCACATTCTTTTAAAGGATGTTGTCACGTTATTACGTTTTAAAGAGTCAGGTAATTCAATGTCGCACTATTAATTTTTCATACTTTTTTTTTTTAATTGGCAATAGTTGATTGTTTAGTAATATTTAGTGTTATTATTTTTTGTTTTAGTCATCATATGTTTATATATAATTAACTTTTTTTTTTTATTGTATGTTTAAAACATGTAATTTACATAGCTATAGGCGTACCTGTTAAACTATGTAAATAAATAAATGATTGTTGTCATAATTTTATTGTCTGTGTGCAATGGATATTTTAGAAATACTTTGTATTCATAGTTCATACCTGCGCCTCTGACCGTGCCGATGTGCAAACGGGCTTTCGCAGTGCAAGTAGTGATCATACTGCCAGCTGTTGAGTGTGGAGGAATGTGCACGATGTGGTTGTCACTCCACGGCGTAAATGCACACCGGCTGTAAATTTCAATATAAATTGAAGTACACTTTATATACATTAAAATCTCGCTAACACGACGAACCTTGATAAGTCGACGTGCGATGTGTCGAAGCCTCGCGCACAAGTACGACTTCGATAGCATCGAACATCAATAAGACGAAATTATCATTGCTTCAGCGAACAAAATGTATTTCACCATTGTATTTCGAACACATCAATACTTTGATTCCACTACCTATATCATTTACCTATAGTTCCAATATAAAGAGGAATGTAAGCCTCTATGAATAGAATATTACTTACAAAAACGTTTCAAGTTAAAACTGCATTTGAGTGCAAACTTCTGTAACTCTATAATTTTTACGCTTCTCCCTTGAACTTCAACTTACCGAGGTTATCATCTTCTATATAAAATTCTCGTGTAACAATGTTAGTTACCATACTCCTCTGAAATGGTTTGACCGATTTTTATACAATTTTATATGCATATTCAGTACATCTGAGAATCGGCTGCTATCTATTTTACATACCCCTAAGTGATAAAGGTTGTCCACGCCTAAGATTTATTTTTTGGTATTTTTTTTTTATTTCGTTATAATGAGGCATTAAAGAATACATACACACAACCCTAAATTTTCAACCTTGTAACCCCTATCTATTTTTCATACACCTAAGTGATAAGGGTATTGTCCACCCCTAAGATTTATTTTTTGGTTATTTTTTTTTATTTCGTTATAATGAGGCATTAAAAAATACACACAACCCTAAATTTTCACCCTTCTAACACCAAACCCTATTTTTTAATAGTCATTTTAGTAATTAATCCTTTGTCATCCCGCTCGATAACTGATCAATTATCACTTGGTAAGTTATCACAGAGAAAGAGCTAATTAAAACCAAGTCATCGTCTTCTTTGTGAATGATTTTCACTCTAGGTCGATTTTTTATTTTTTTTTGTACATTAGAAATTCTCTAGAAAACATTATATGGCAAAACAATGTTTGCCGGGTACCAGCTAATGCATATGTAAAAATGATACGAGTATAAAATAACATTATTTTTATATCTTTGCACAGAAATATGTTGTACTTCGCATTACACAAGAGATGACTGATGCATTGAGTTTTAAATAACGAATTTCTCACTATACGTCTAGGGGTCACGATCATTTCGTACCTAACAAGTACTACCGTGTTATTCTATCTATACGAGAAAGAATTTCGTCTCACAATTAACAGCTAAAGCTATATTTAACAAAAACACAAAATACTAACATTGTCTCGATTGATTCTGTGAGGTCCGTTCGCGATTGCCCTGAGCGTTGGTCGCTTGCGGTTGACCCTGATTTTGGGTCTGACCACCTGTGGCTTGGTTGCGTGCTTGTTCCGGAATTTGTCCAGTCACGTGCAAGGCGACACCCTCTACTCCAGGCATGAGACCTTGGCGAATCATCGACGTAATGATAGTCTGAAGCAGCTCAGCGCCCGGCGGGCTACCCCATGGCATGGGTGCTATGTACACTGATAAAAGAAAATAGACAATAAATTCCAAAGCAAAATGAAAGATACAATTTTGTGTACATTATATAGTACATAATGAAATTAAATCAACATAAATAGAATTTAAACCAATAAGAAGCAAGACTTAAGGAATTAGATGCAGTTAGAATTTTCAAGGGATTATGTTTCGTAAATATTCTCTGATAATGTCAAATTAATGTGATTAATAGTTTCCGAGATATCCCACAACCAGTACCCGGGTATGCCGTGGGTCTCCATGGCAGGTATCGGACGGTGATCATAGAATCCACTTGGCATAAATTGTAGACCCAATTCTCACCGTTATACAGAAATAACAGATTCTCAACGTATTAACGCGGTTTTAAACGCGCTAACAACAATACCCGGGAAGGTAGAATGCTTCAAAGACAACGGTAAATAAATATTTTGGAAGTTTCTACACCGGCAGTAGTCCTGTTTTATAGACCAGGAGTTGATGATTCGATGTAAGTAATTTATTTTATTAGTATTTCTATTTATAACTCAAGCGTAAAATTAGAAAAATCTTTCAGAAATTATCAAAAATCAATTACTTAAAAGAGCTTTTTTGCAATATTTTATAGAAAATAGTTTAAACTAAACGACGAACTAGATTGCTTTTTTTCCTACACAAAAACCTCATATAATTATATAAAACTAGCGGCCCGCTCCGGCTTCGCACGGGTATAAAATATATAGCCTATGTCATTCACTGAAAAAAACGATTAAAATCGATACAGTAGTTTTGACTTATTCATTACTGCCCGTCGCTCGCACGCGTTAATTTTGGAGTAACTTCAAAAATAATTTAATTTATATTATTATACATATAAACCTTCCTCTTCAATCACTCTATCTATTAAAAAAAAACCACCGCATCAAAATCCGTTGCGTAGTTTTAAAGATTTAAGCATACAAAGGGATATAGGGACAGAGAAAGCGACCTTGTTTTATACTATGTAGTGACAATACAAAAATTATATATAGAAATTACCTCCTCCCTCGCCGACATTCTGCTGTGCAGCATTATTAGCCGAACCATCTTGTGGTATTTCCTCCATACTCATTAGCACTTCCACACCGCCCAAACCAGACTCGCTGTTGAACCAACCGGCCTGATTAATCCTCTGAATAGATTCTCGAAATCTGGAACATATATTTTTTTTTTTACCATAAATAAAAGACAACATTAATAAGCAAAATGTACGCTAGCAAAAATTTTGAAAAGCTGGAGTTCGTAAAACACAGGCATGATCTAAAAGACTAAAAACTGTGACAAACTGGTCGTTCCATAGTTTTAGACTCAGTAAAACCAGTAACAGTGGTTTTAGGTAATAGTGTTAGGTTTTATAACAAAATCCCAAAACATATTACCGATTTGCCAGATTATAAGTTTAAGTGCCATGTTAAGCGGGTTTTGGTGTCAAAGGGTTATATTATAGAGTGGATCAATATGTGAACGATGGTGATGTCTGGAATATATAACGTATTTTAAATATATACAAGTGTATGTTAAAAAAAATAAGCCCGATCGAGTGAGTATCTTGGCGGTTCTTCTCGATGACTGGGATGTATTCCGAACCGGTGGTAGTTTTGACGTTCGTAAGCGCCTTCTTAGGGCCTAAATTGAATATAGTATTTATGACTTGATTTGTTTAAAAAAAAAACAAAATTTATAACATCAAAATCGCAAATTTAAAAAAGAATGTTCAGTATCCTATGGCACTTCTCAATATGTCGCACCTTAATAAAGTAAGGGCACGTGTATCGATTTTTTAGGTATTTTAATTTTTGCAATAGAAGGGCTCATTATAAATGGTTCTACAAGGTGTATCTTACAGAAAGAGTAAATTTTCATGGCACTAATGTTGTTTAAATCAGGGAGTTAGGGCTAATTTTGTAAAAAAAAAATTGTGCTCGTCGATTTGTCTTTTGTCGTTTCCCAAAAAACTAGTTTTCTAAGCCTCTATACTTTACTAAGGGTGCAGTATATCTTTTTCAATATTTCCCTTTATGTATTCAAATGTTCAAATGTATATTCAAATGTAATTCAAAGTGTCTTCTTCCTACTGGATCGCTGAGTATATTATAAAAGGTATGTCTCACCAAACTGCACTTGACGACGGTTGCCTTGCCCTTGTTGATTGTTGTTCTGCTGTTGACTCGGCTCATTCTGTTGCTGCTGGAGATTTGTAGCGGCCGCAACGTTTGCCATTTCAGCGATCATAACGTTATCTATGGGCACAGCGATCGGCACCCTGGTTTCTATCTCCACTTGGTAAGTGATCGGATCTGATGGCGCGTTCGCATTATCATTCGAAGTAGTTGTTGTTGTTGTTGTTGTTGTATTGCCAGTTGGGGCGGTGGTGGTTTGGTTGTTACGTGTCTCATCATCGCCAGTTTCCATGTTGGAAGTAACAGTGGCCGTGGCCGACGTCACAGTCGATGGAGCCGATGTCGCCGTATTGTTAGTCCGCGCGTTAGTATTATGGGTTTGTTGCGTCGGCCGACGATTAGATTGTATGACATTTATGTGAGCCTAAAATAAACTTTTATTTGTAAATTAAATGCTCTTCCAAAAATATTACCTAATATCGACCTAAAATTCATTCTCAAATTTTAGCATTATGCGTTTGACGAAGGATTTTCAACTATAGAGTAAACCATGTGACATCACACACCACAGTATGATTACAATAGGATACATCTAAAGGGAAAACTCAAGATTAATTGCCCAATCCTAACTGAATTTCTCTCTGTGACTATATGACCTACGCGAAATTGGGTTTGATATCTAATGTACTCGATATCTTCATAAAATACCTAACCAGAATCATTTTCATCGCTCCGGTCATTAGAATTGAAAACCACTCTTTATTCAGAGTCTAATATGGTACAAGTACATTTCAGCACGAATGGTGTTTTTTTTAACATAGTATTTAGAATTAATAAACAAACTATAAGTATAACTAGTAATAAGTAATATCACTTATACAGTTATGTAGATGTATAATAGTCCGCGTCAAACTTTTCCACCGCTCTGAAGTATATGCGCAAAACACAAATTTAGGTATCAGAGCGAGGGGGTAGGGTAGGGTACGGTAAGAGAGGAGGTGAAGGCGGAGCGGCGCTCGCCCACGCGCGTTCCTCACCCCCCTATTGCACCTGTTCCGACATGTACTATAATGTGCGTGCTATAGTCGACGCATTTTAAACTGAATCGTCAGACAATAAATGTCACTGACAGTAGGAATGTGCACACTATGCAACCCGTTATCGATACTTAGCTACCTGCATACGCAGGGTCGATGCGTCATCGTGACCTTCATTAGCATCGGTCGTTACATTTTAAACAATTTTATCTTACAAAAACATTATTTAAAACATTTTATCTTACAAATTAAAAACTTCTTTTTTTAAATATTTACCTATCGATATATTATCGATATGCACTTCCACAATTCTTACGCACAGTCACTACACCTCTCCATACGACCTGTAAGTGCGAGTGAGACCGACATATAAATATGATTTATGACCCGAAGCCTCAGTTCATAATGCGTCGACTATAGTTGCGGTACAGTCGCATTCAGAATAGTTTAGTTGTTGTCAATGACATGTTATTGATATTTTCCTTCTTTCCATTTTCTTATTAATATTTATTATTTTCGTTATTTGTTTCTCGTTCTTTTTACTTTTTGATATTCGTTTTTATTAGAAGGCCCATCTACTTCAAAAAATAATATCTCTGTGGAAGCCATTGCTCCATTGTAGTACATAAATGTTTATAACGAATGATTTATTTACTACGAAAGTATTTCATCTACAGTAACACAATAATTTTAGGGACATACATAAATACAGTATATACTACTAAATATAATCTACAAATAGAAACAAATACTGTAAAAGCGAATCATTTTGGTAAATTAGCTTTCAAAACGTTTACAAGACTACTCAATAGGAGTTAAATCTTCATTTCTTTGACATATAAAAACTTCTGAAATTAGCAACGTGGAGGTTATACTGTCACATTCCTTTTATTTAATACTAGCTATTGCCCACAGCTCTGCATGCGTTTTTTAAATTGTAATAAAGGTATATAACATTATGAGAAGATGTAAAATTACAGAAAAGCTCTATCAAGAACATTTGTTTGTTCGACACGCACTTTTTTTCTACACGCATCAACAACACATATGAAACTTTAACCCACTATGTAATCCCCTCAGTGCTCACTTACACTACATAAGAATCTAATGATAATTTCAAGCTATACAATATGTTTTAAAAATGATATTATATAGATATTGTTAAAAACCTCCTTGTATTTTGTGTGACAAACTTCTTTGTGTTTTTATATTTAAAATATATATTTCAAATGAGACATATTCGATGTCACAGTGTGGAAAAAATGGGCGACGTGAATCGCATGTATGCATCTGTAAATCTATTATTGCTATTTGTAATTTAGTGTAAGTCTACAATTGGCGACCGATATGGAGAATTTAAAGAAACAAAGGTCAGTTGCTAGACGATATTTTACTTGTGCCGAAAACGATTTGCAGAAAGCTTTACAAGATCAAACACCTAATATTCACGCTCTATTTAAATATTGTTCTGTTATTTAAATTGTGTTCACCATACAAAAAGTTATCGCTTAAGAAATTGTATTATGTAACACTTAAGATAATAAATTTCTACTCTAATATCTTATTAGAAAGACCGTTTCTATCTTCAAAATTACTATTAATTATAATTTTGAATTGTAAACAATGAGTTGATAATTATTTTTCTAATTAAAAAGGCATAAAGAGTAGGAGTCTTATACTTTTGCATTGATATGAATCAATATATAAAACTCTGCATCTGTATGTAAGCAGTATTGAATATTTTTAACAATTAAAATAGTGTTAATTGAACTCGACGCAATATTCTTATACGTTGCTCTGATTGTTAAGTTATGTAGATGAGAGCACGGCACATAAAAACAAAATGGTCGTCAAATTTACTAAGAAGATAATATTATTCAAATTGCATACATATATATAACTAGCGGCCGGCTCCGGCTTCGCACGGGTATAAAATATATAGCCTATGTCATTCACTGAAAAAATGATTAAAATCGATACAGTAGTTTTGATTTATTCATTACGGCCCGTGGCACGCACGCGTTAAATTTGGAGTCACCTCAAAAATAACAGTATTTCTCCACTATTTAATTTATGTTATTATACATATAAACCTTCCTCTTCAATCACTCTATCTATTAAAAAAAACCACAACAAAATCCGTTGCGTAGTTTTAAAGATTTAAGCATACATAGGGATATAGGGACAGAGAGAGCGACTTTGTTTTATACAATGTAGTGATATACAAATATATCAATTTCAATTATATTAATTCTTGGAGTACAGTAAAGTCCACGCTTCACACACATGTTTACAGAGAACAACATATTTTTGTTAAAATAAAAAATTTAAATTACTTCTTATAAAGTCAGCTATCTGTCAGTGAAAGTCCCATGATAATCGGTCCAAATGTTTTGTAGATAGTACTGCAGACGAAGCCACGGGCAACAGCTAGTCCAAAATTAAAAATGCTTAAATTATTTTATAAGCTCAGCTATCTGTCAGTGGAAGTTCCGTGAAAATCGGTTCAACCGTTTTGGAGATAGTACTGCAGACAGAGCCACGGGTAGCAGCTAGTCTAAAATAAAATAACCCATGTCATCCGTTATAATTTTAGCTATCTATCAGTGAAATTCCTGTCAAAATCGGTCCAACCCTTTCGGAGATTATCCGGAACAAAAAGAGAGAAATAGTTGTTATTTTGATATTACATAAAGACACTTTATTTTTACTATATGTATAATTAAATAGGCAAATATCTACTTCAAACATACTGCGTTAAAACATATTGTATATTGTACGTCTAGCATCGAGAGGATTTAAGGGTTAAATAATGTCAATTTTAAATTCATATAATAATATTTTAACTCTGTTTTGTGTTAACTTCTTGACTGTACTATGCGCAAACCGAACTTAAACCTATATTCAGAACGGCCAAAGAATTTGACGTGGACTACACTTGTTTTATTGAAAAAAATATAAAGCGACAATAGTTCAGTGGCAGCTTGTGCAGACACCGCATCGATTGACAAACGCTCGTACGAGTATACTGCATTGAATCTAAACTTGCGGTGTAGAAAAACATCATGATGTAACTTCAGCATGGTGGACAGGGTTTTTATTTATGTTCGCCTGGTTAAGTTGAAAATCTGCCGCAAAAAAAAATACGTATATTCCGGCAGTTATACCTGAAATACTTTGTACATCATGTACGTAACTGTGTTACCGTCATCTCATGCCACATTGTCGTTTACTGTCATAAAAATAAATTATTAAAAAGAAAAATAAGCAAAAGTAATTAAATACAATTTTATGAAGTGATGTATCCTTATAAACAGAGTCGGTTTGTGACTTACTTCTAGTATATTCAACTCGCTTACCTGCATTGGTATCGGATGTTGTGGTATGAAAGGCTCGGATGAGAGGCGCGGAATGCGCATACCGACTTGAAAATTAATATCGGCAGCTGCGTGATAGGCGTGTCCAAAGCTATGCATTATATCCGATACTAAATCAATAAAGCTTTGCTGGTGTTCTCTCTCTTCTTCAGACATCTGAGGGTACTGAGACCAGTTTACGGTTAATATACGATATATAAACAAAAAAAAAAGTATGCAGAAGATATGATTATTTTTATTGTAACGAGTTAGTGCCTGCTCTGTACCTGATGTCAATATGTACAGCGCAATCTAAAAATAAACTTAAAAACAGCCAATGAGACAGTGACAGAAAAATGGTAAAATGCAACATTCTTTCAAGTTACAATTAGTACTTAGGGAGTATTCTGTTTGTGCATTTATAACCGCTATTGCTCATAGTTACGCTGTTCCTAACTGCATTGTGCAGTTTCAGTGTTACGAGATATAGCTGGTCGCGGACACTACTCCCTAGATTCTGGACGCCTAAACTGGGGCGATCCGCAATCCAATCGGTTGCAAATATCATGTGAAATATACAAAATAGTATTGCAAAGAATATTTACCTCAGTAACGTGGGCAGCTCTAAGCATTCTAATATAATTTTCGCGGTGCGGAGCGAATCGTTCTTGAAGACCGACTAAATCATCAAGAAGTTGAGCAAAATCACGTGGCCTGGTGTGACGGACACGCAGAGCCCTCATAGCTCTATAGCTTCTTAAATAAGGAAAAACACTTAAATTGTAATTGATTTTATATAAATCTTAATCTTCTATTTTATAAAGTAAATCCATAAGGGCAAAATAAAAATACGTCCTGCCACTTATGTAGTAGTACAAACATACAAACAAAAACAAAAATCATCAATAACTCAAATTCATCAAAATTCATGGCCTTTTTTAAAACAACGTTTCGTAAAACAATCTATAAACAAGGAACTAGGCAAACTATGAGATTAAAAACTGGTCACTAAACTGATGATTCAACACTTAGTTATTACAAAAAAGCTAAACACGCGTCGTAACACTTTTAAAAAAAAAGTTTGATCACAAAAAAGTGCCTTATGCTTGTTCAGAAATAGACATTATTTAATAACACTTGTCTAAGTTCACAGTTGTTATTTCTATTTGCCGGAAAAAGACGTTTCGTAGTAAATTATAGATTTCGTGGGTGTAATTAATTTGGAAGATGTAGATAAATTAAACAATTTTGAAGATTCAGAAGTAAATCACTACGACAACTACAATATGACACTATTGACATTTCACAATGTATTTATTATGCTGAGATTATACTGTTGTTCCACTTTTCGCAATTTGGGGTATTATTTTAAACTTATATATTGCTTATCTTAATAATAACATAGTTTTCTTTAAACCAAATGTCACAATAATTATAACCAATTATACTTAAAATAAATAATTTTCTTAATGAAGATTTGAACTAAAATATTATTCGTAAATTGGAACGTTTTCGAAGGAGGAGATTGAATTGAATGAATGCTATTCAAAGTTGCGTGCATGTCTAGTCTATGTTTCGATTACAGTCGGAAGTCATTTATTTGTATATTCTTTTAAATACATACATAGATAAAATGAAATAACACAAATATAAATAATAACTAGTTATAGCTAGTTGGTTTCTGTGATTTTATTCACGACAAAATAATGTTGTTCTTCCTTCGGAACTACGTCTTTTGTCTGAATTAAATTATTCCAATATATTTAATATATTACACTGAACATATACGATCATATGATATCGAGAATATACAAAAAAAAATAGAAACAGAAACAGATCAATCAATTATAACATTTCAATTACCTGCGGCGGGTGTTTTGTGCGCGAGATTCATTTTCCGGTACAAGGTCGCCGTTGTCATCTATAACCGGTTCTTCAGGCTAAGAAAAATAAAATTATAAAATCAACATAAATCAAAAGAACAATCATTTATACGATACAATATCTTTACATGTGTAGTATAAAATAGAATATTATGTAAACACGATCAAACGTTTCCTTTTTTTTCCCCGTCTAATTTAGTTCCTGTATATGTCTATAAATATATGAAAGAGAACGTAACGTTTTATTGTATTCTAAAACAATTAAAAATTCACACTAGCCGCCCTTTACTGCGACTTTTAGTTCATGCGCCGTTATGTTAGGAGATTTAGATTACAGAAATAAAATGAAACATTTGAAGGGTGCAAAAACTAAAGGGAGCAAGCGCTAAATCTGACATTTTACACGGCGACGAAAAAATGTTCGCATTTCCTATTTTAGGTAGCTGGCTACGACCAGTTTTTTTTTTATATGTAGTTTTCGTCAAACTGGTTGTATACTCTTTTTACTTTTCATTCCTTTCGTATGAGCTATGACTATCCAACGTCCGGGACGGACGTAACTTCGCTATCGCACATTGCAAATTTTTGCTTTTTTTCTTGTTATTTACGTTAGTTATCGTATTGTCTAATCTTTCTTACAATAAAATGAACTTTATTGGTTTATTTATGATTTTTTTTAGAAAAATGAAAAATAAATAACTCATTTGAAGATAGATTTGCCTATAATTATATTTCAAAGGAAATTAAAATAAAGAAAAGATTTTTGAGATAAGAATGCTAAAAAAATTGGACAATTGAATAATGCATTGATACATTACTAATGAAAGTTCACTTCAACAGATTATTATAAAACTCGCCACGACGAGTCTTCGCGAATTATTAGCTTTTCTAAATAGCCATTAGATGCCACTGCATTTCTATAAATGTTGAGTGTAGCCCCACCAATGCACCGCAAAGCGAGGTTCTTCCGTAGGCCGCCACATGGAGTTGCTTCGTATAGAACTTCTAGAACCGTGGAGTTACGCCAAATCCCATATTAAAAAAATAAATTATAAAAAAACTATTCACAAATTCGTAAACGGAATGATGATGGCATTCAGCCAGACTACTCAAAACTGCTAAAAAGTTAATTTCGACAGAAATGTCACTTGCGCTCATTAGTTATTCCACCCTTTATTTGACTTTACTCGAAAAATAAGAATTAAAAAGTAGAACTAGAAATCAATGCAGCAATAGTTATAAAAGTAATAGCAAAGACATATATAGAAACACTTAATACTCAGAAGATCGCACGCCAACATAAAATCAGAAGCACATACGCGTTACTAATAATATATGCAACAAAATTAAAACGCAGTATCTCTTAAGAGAATGTATTTCGTCCATCTGCCGATAACTGATCTATTTACTGCAGCCCATGGGCGATCTATACTGGAGTCCAATGGTACCCGGAACCGATTACAACTTTATCCTACGCTTCGAAAGATCTCTTTAAGCCGGATTACCTTTGGGACATAATTTATCGTTAAAGCATAAAGATTTATTATAACACATAACTTCTCAACTTAGATATGGTAGCAACTTGGCGGTAATTTAAAAAAACGCTACAATAATTCAATACTACTTCTGTACGCGTTATCGCTTCAAACTATAAGTGGATAGGTGCACATGCATTGATGCTAGAACTGCAGTAATGCAAGCTTTGCTTATGGAACCTGGCCTACTCATTAACATTTTGAAAAGGGTTCTATACACTAAACAACTATAATGGCATTTTAATCTTATTCAATAATACATAATGTACATTAACTCAATAACTCATAATTTTAATTTAAATGTTCAAAATATATTTGTAATATTAAATAAAACAAAGAAAAACAACACACAATTAATTCTCGTTATCACTTGTGACCACACACAGTGCTAATAGTGCGTGACGTCACAGCTTCGGAAATATTGTCCCGACGTGTTTAGACTCCGGTATATTGTGATGGTATAACGTCATTACAGCACGATGACATATTGTAATGGGATTATTTAAAAATAATAATCATGACACATTTTTAAATAAAAATAAAAAAAAAACTTTATATATATCGATGTAAATTTAGAATATTCTCAATGTTGACAATATTTAAGATGTAATAGTTATAATATTATGGAATATTAAAATAACAACAAATAACAAATTGTTAATGTTAATAAAATGTTTACTACCACTTCGGTTTTTAGTCTATGCATAAATCATTCGAAGCACCCTAGGTGAATATAGGCGTAAAGTCGGAAAAATAACATTCTAATAAAACTAACAAATTCAAAGCAATTAAAAATTATATAAGAATGAATAATGGAAATACACATTAAATAAAAATTTACTGCAAATCTATTTGTAAGTGCCAATGAGCTATTGTTACACCTTTTAATTGGAATAGTTAAAATGAGACTAAAGAAATAATATCCATGGGAAAAAAGTTATATGTCTTTGATTTACTTGTGAGCTAAGGCAAAAAACCATTCAAGCTCTTTAGGGTCTAAATAATTCCCTTCTAAATAGACGCCCCTGATTTATGAAGGATATTTCATCAGTTAGACTATTTATTAACAATTTTACTTTATAGTATTGATATTCTTCCTTTTATTTATATATAAGTGGAAGTTTGGAAATAGCACTAATGACAGAGAAGTTGAGGAGTATTAGGTTAGCATGGTATGGGCATGCCATGAGAGATGAAAGCCGTGTAACTAGAAAAGTTTGAAGTATCAAGGTGGATGGATATAGAAGTAGAAGAAGACCAAACAAGGTATGGATAGATTTTGTGAAAAATGATATGTGTATAAAAGGTGTAAATACTGATATGACATCGTACAGGGAAGAGTGGAAAAGGAAAACATGATGTGGCAACCCTACTTAGGTGGGACAAGGGTAAGAAGATGATGAGTCTTGATATCAAGGTTATTCAGTATCTATATATTTTATATTCCAGCAATTAACTCCAAAACTTTTACAAGTACTGTTTCAATTCATATTTAGACTTGTTTTAAATTTTACAGTAAACCATAGAGACAAAAATTAAAATGCAACTACGCTCCTGTAATTAGAAGGTATGCAGCTAGTAATACTTGGGATTATCACTAGTAGACAATACCTAGGGTGCGACTAAACGACTTACGAATGAATTATTATAAATTATTTTGCGTGGTGAAACCTTGTAATAAAGCTGGGATAACAATGTGTTGGTTTTTATACACGACTTAATAGTAATAAGTAATAAGTGACAAAGCTAATTATAGAATTGCACGGGTAGAACCGTTTCATGCTGTATTTACTTGTGCAAATCAATTGTCATATCATTTACGAAAAACTGATTTACATCGAGGAATTGGGTGCGAGTTAAGTTACATATCGCTTCTCCAAAACCCACACGTAGTTTTAAAAAATATGAGCAATAGATTATGATTAAACATCATGATTTTTTTTTTAACATTTTCTACTCCGTAACTATCCCTTCACCACCAAACCCTTAACTAGTCAACATTACCTCATCTTGTGTAGTATCAGGGCCAAGTTCATTATCCATTTGTTCTACTGGTACTTCGCTGCTACCTGATGCTCCAGAATTTTCCTACAGTATGCATATTAACCATAAACATCTACATGCAACAATCATAGTAATCTAGTTAAAATTAAAATAAAAAAAAAGTAAATTAAAGTCGCTTATCTTTGTATAATTAATATTAATTACTGAATAAGATATTTTTATAATTTTATTTGTATCTAAAAGAGTGAGCTCATAAACAAGACTGTATAACTTCTAAATTTCCAACGGGCAATTGATACAACGTGCAAATAAAACATTACAGAAAAATCAATGACCAAAGCTTAGACTATGAAGCGTACAAGTAAATAGAATCGACTCCATATATTAAAAATCTCCGGAAAAATCTAATAAAGCTGAGATGGCGTTACTATCGCAATAATGCGAAAGATAGATGCGCAGTTTTAAATTCTATTCAATGGACGCATTGATAACTTTTTGAGAGCGATAGAATTAAAGCAATAGAAACAATTTAGGAAAACTGGTAACGTTACAACTTTGGAATTCGTCAAGCTTAGGAAAAAAGGCTTGTTAGTTATAATAATTACGAGGGTAATTGTAAAGTATTTAATAGTCACACCTTTAATTACTAACAGAAAAATAAAAACAACATAATGCCAGTGTCTTACAATAGAATTTTGTTAGCTTTTGTGGTACAGAATATAAATCACAGTGGAAGAAGACAAGAAATTTCATATCGTAGTTAGTTAGGCTCAATTGCATACATATAATAGTATCTTGAAAAGAAAAGATACAAAAACCAGACTGGCAACACACAGCAACTGCAGTGAAACTAACAAAAAGCTTGTTAATAATATTACAGAGTATCAAAGTAAACAAAAGCCAGAAATATAAAGACTTTCTCTAAAGCAGTAGTAATATTGTTTAATACATTTTCACAAGAAAGAGATAGCGTTAAAGGACCAATGGTACAGATAATTTAAAACCTAATTTACGGTAACCGCACGTCTGTATTAGCATCAACAATTGAAACATCAGTTACAGGCGATATTACAGATATATATATTGTTTTGACACAACCTTTTTTTTTTAACTTCAATTACCTGCATATTTTATAATAAGTTATATTGGCCGTGTTTACTAACAAGCAAGTTAATGAATCGATATTATGGCGATGGTCATTATCCCACACATATTCATAAAAATGTAGTAGTAAAACACTATATGAATATGAACATTAATGAAGCACGTATTTCTATAGTAGATGTGCGATTTACCTATCAATAAAACACTTTGTTATTCGAAGGCCCATAATATATTGTGCACCCACCCACATGCGTTTAGTAAACTCAAAATATGTTTACGAGACTTCAAAAAATATGTTTATAGCACTTCGAATAACGGCAATAGGGGACAATATTTGGATAGATAAAAAACCCATATATATAAAAGGTATATTTAATATATATGCCCTTGACGTTTAAGGAATATGAAAAATATTAACCCTCATTAATTAAAAACTCGGATGTTAATTTTTAACTACATAACCTGTGGAAAGTTTTGAACGTGGTATGGATATAATACAATGTTATCAATCAACTCGGAGCCATCTATCTAAATTACAATTTAGTTTCAAATTAATGTTTTGTTAGTGACAGAATTAAAGTATTATGTAATTTATTAGAAAATTATGTATTCAAGCTGCATTCGATTTTAAAATGATTTCTATTCAACACTATTGCAGAAAAAAGGTGTAGACAAAGGGCCTGCAGGGAATAAAAAAATTGAAACTCCTAATCCATAACCGTCTATTCCATTATATCTATAATTTTCTAATTATTTCAACCTAACATTGTAATTAATAGAAAACTCATAAATTATATAAGCTAATATTTATTTATGATAAATAAAATTCTCTTATCTGAAAATTCAAGAACAACGTACTTTAACCATTAAAAATATTTAATTTAAAATTTATGTCTATTTATGATATTATAGACATGTACTAGTGATGTAACGAGTATTCATTTCTAAATATTCACAGCTGCGAATACGAACATTTATCATTGTTATTCCCGAAAGCAAATAACTATACATTTATTTTTTCAAGCTGCACTGCTCTATTACACTGAAATTTGCCAATTAATTGACTAAGTACAATAATAAAGGCGGACGCACGCATATTCCAAAAATTATCGATTGATATTAGACAAATTATCGATAATAGAGTACAATTTTCAAAACATAAATTGTCATACAGAGTAAGTACTAAAGTTCTTTATAATCATGGGCGATGCCGGATACGAGAAGGGGAGGTACCTGCCCCTTTAGGAAGTGATTTGGTAAGTACTCGATCAAAATACTACGAACATGAAGCTTAAAAGATTTGAAGCAGAATTTCATGTGGCAGGCAAAACCATATGCATGGACCTAGTCACTTCGAGTTCAGAAGGTGCATATTGATCTCCTTCTTGGCCCTCACCACACCAATCGTAAAGGGACGTGAGGGTTTTCAATTTGAGAATGTGAATATTCCTTAAATGACGACATTTTGTACGTACACAATTTTTCTGAATGTTTCCCAGAGTTTATGCCAAAATTAATCCAAATAACAACTACAACATGAATTCAACAACTACTACCTGTCAATGTATAATAATTAAACTAAAAATTTCACCGTTGTTTTTATTTTGAAGGTTACTCTATGAATGTACAAAACTATTAAACAACAACTGTACAATTTTCTATTTATTAATAAACTATGAAGTAGTACATCATAATATTATCACAAAGATTGTCCCCAGTACAGATTGATTGTGACGAAAATTCTGTGATACTTATAATGTAACAAAACTGCTAATAAGTGAATTAGCTCACAATCATTTTAAGCTTAGAATTATTTTTATACCTCACGGTTGACAAGGGCGGCAAGACGAACCAACGTGGCCTTTATTTCAGCTATTGCGCGACGCATGAACTCCAGCCTACCAGCAGTCGGTGATAATGATAACTGCTGTTGATGTTCTAATAAATAATCTGGAGGTCCTGTTAGCGCCTGAAATAACAAACCAATTTATAATTTTGTTTACATATTCTGAAAATATACATTGAAGGTAAACAAACATATCTCATGTTTATTTTTAATTTTATTTTCTGTAATTATGTTAAACTACTGACACACAAAATTTGCTAAATTAGCGTTTAATACTTTCATTAAATTGCATTACCATGAGTCTTCTAATCTCCTGCTGCATTTCAACCGAGGTAGTTTCATTGACGGTGTTGTCGGTCGCCGTGTTAGATGTAGTATTTGGTCTTGTTTGTCTAGATCTTGGACTAGGTGGGGGTCTTTGGACAAGGTGCAACACCTTCCCATTAACACCTAAGTTGTTAACAAAACGATAATTAAAGATTAAATAAATTTCATATAGTTCAATTAAAATAAATATTATAGGACAATATAAAATATTACCAATATCCATGAGTTTCTTGTCATCTTGTAATACTCTGCCATAAAATATTAAACGCTGTAAATGAGTCTCTATTCCTAATCGCTCCCTTATTTTTTCTTTTAGTTGCTCGACGGTCGTCTAGAATTAACCAAAGTACATAAAATGTTAATAAGGATTTAAGCTATACCACTATAACATATGCTTAATTTTGTTAACTAACTTCAAGGCAGGAGCAGATTCTGAATTTGGTTGGATGGTTTTTTTTTTCATGTTACCTCAGAATTTCGTCATTGATGAAACCATTTCGGAAAAAATATATTTCTTAATATAAACGGAATATTTTCAAAGGCATGTCATTTTAAATCCATTTGCATTGGACCTTACACTAGGAAGATAGACCAGCAAAACTTCTCAGAATCGAATAGGAAACGTATAACAAATGAGACAATAGTAGGTTTATGCTAATTTTAGACTAAGTAGTATGTAATTGGGATGAAGAATGTTCTTTTGCATTTTTTTAAGTCTGTTTTATTTTTGGCTAACATTTTTTAAAACCGTATTATACCTATTTACATATAACTTATATATGTAATGTACCCCATTCAGGACAATATACCCCATTCAGCATGAACGGTACACCTAAAGGTTTTTTTCATCGAAAAGACTATCGTCCGTTATAGTACAACTGGCCACTAGGTGGCGGTAATCTATACTTTAGTCTATATTTTATTATTGCAAAGTTTTATATTGTAATTTAGCAAACCATGTGTTTTCTGCATCACACAATTTTTCTGGGATATGAATTATGTTTTATTTCTTCCCTGTCAACTATTATCTCTCAGCTTCAAGACACTATTTTATTCTAATATTTTTATTGAAAATATTTAATATATAGCCATATTTGAATAATGTATTTTAAAGCAATAGGTTTTTTTATTGAGACGGTATAACTGCTATAGGGGGCACCTGTCCTACGTACACCATTTCTCTGACCATAAATACAATATGTGCCATATGGCAAGACTTTTTTTTTCAAAACAACTTATCATCTAATCAAAAGGTATTCATTCATGCCTTAAATTGGACTCAATATTATAAAAACCTATGCTCCAACGACCAAAACTACAGACAGCTATCAAACTAGACCATTTCTAAATAATAACAAGTTATAGGCAACTGGTGTCAATAAAACCATAATGAAAAGAGTTATTTCAAAGGGTACTACAGTAACGAGTTCTTTAAAAAGGAATAAATACATTTTAATAGGTAGGAGAGACAAGTTGCTTGTTATGTTAACATGGGCTACAGTTTAACATAACTGTTTCTGATGGAATGCAACGAATGGAGTGCAAGTTAATTCGCCATCCTCATAATATAAAAAAAAATCCACACCTTGATATGAATTCCTACTGCAAAGTGGTAACAGTGGAAATTGATTTTAAATTTCATACACATGATGGTGCTTAGAAATAGATAGAATTAAAATTTGCTATGTATGCAATTTATGTAATATACTTGAATTAGGCATACAAATTTATGCTAAGCAAAGTGTCGTCTTTGCAATAGACTGGGCAATGTAAAAACAATAATATTTTATCTTCATAGAGCAAAACTTATCTTGACTTTGTAAATACACTTAACCTGACTTAACCGTGATGTCACCTCTAGGTTCATATTACGCACAGACAGTAAGTACACTGTAATTGCATTCCTTAAGGTTTGTATATTTGTGCATATCATATAATATCAATTGCAGGGTAGCAAGGCATTTATAAGTGCTCGCTCAGCTAACTACTATTCTAGAATAAGAAGTTTGCAATTAAAACACAAATTCATTCATTTCAATAGCTGCACTTAAGAGCCTATTAAATGTTTCAAATGATATCTATATTGGACCACATTATTCAAAGCAATTGTGGTCAAACGCCAGCTCAAACACACGCCACATTTTTTTACCTTTTTCTATCGATATACTATACATATATAAATATATGTGGTGGATAGTATAGATGAGACTGATAAATATCAACACCAGTTTGACCAATCTGCATCACCTATTTTTTTTCATGAATGTTTTATGCTATCCACTTTGCTAGAATTCATCACTAGATGACACTACAGCTGATCAATTTTTATAAACATCATCAACTGCTGTACCATTCAAATGACGGTCCTGAAAATTAGTGTATGTAGTACTTGAACATGGAGAATATTTACACAATATCTATATGGTCAAAGAATTTGAAGGGTTGAAGGCTCAATAGTAACCTATTTGATGTAGTTTTGAATCCAACAATGAGCTTTTGGTTAGGAAAACATAGTGACGAAAAGAAATCATGGTGATAGCAAATTTTCTGATGTTCATCTGGCTAGTTATCATCCTCAATTTGAAAATGTACGCCCAAGCAACTACAGGAGTGTATAGCTCTATGGGTTACCACCATATTTGATCTGATGATTATTTGCACTCAAGTAAGATTGTGGTGAAATGTTAAATTTATAAACAAACTTAATAAAAAAAGGAGTTTCTCCAATAGTAACTGCTTCCAATTTGTAACTCATTTTTAAAAATTACATACCAATGTATGCATTCTCATAATTTTACTTTTCATTTATATTTTTAAGCTTAATACTCATCATCTTAACCCATATTGTCACTTTACATCAGGAGAGATTGTAATCAAACAGTAATCTTTAAGGGTTACAACAGAATAAAATTGCAATATAACTTTTAACTTAAGACAAATCTTATAGTAACTAATGGAGAACTTACAGTTTAAAAATAATACATTATAGAAGCATGAAATTTTGCACAAGAGTTTTATAACATCATTTTTTATGAATTTTCTCCAAGATATAGAGGATTTAAACTTATGACATATAAATGTAAGTACAATTTTGTAAATCTGATGGATTCTGAAATGTTGCCGATTAGAAAATCCTATCAAGATTCACACAGCCTTAGTACATCATAATATTTATATCAGAATAACAAATGTTTTACTAAAATTTTAGACGACAAAATATTTTAGTTAACGCCAGCTAGAGATAATCACATTACGCAAGTAATAAATTAAATTATGCATAACTTCGTATTACTTTATTCTTTAAAGTAATTTTATTTCCAGATGATGTGCAACTTTGATTTCGATTCATGTGCAATTTTACTTGCATACATGTAATTTTTCATAGAAGTGGTTAATAAAGTAACACGAAAATATACACTCTTATATACCTATAACCTATATATATATATATATATAACCTATACAAAAATACATTTAAAATTAAATTTAAGCAAACCATTATGTGTAATAATACAATTGCAATTTTTAAATTCCACTGCAACTCTGTTATAAAACTGTATAAGTATAAATCTATAATCTAATTCACATATGTGGGATTATATAGTCAATGGCGCATATCTTAGTTAGGAAGAAATATGATTCTAATATGCAATGCAATGCAGCAATTACCTGCTGATTGAGCTTTATTCAGATTAATATACTTTTCGTTATTCCATGGAACCTATATCTATAGGCTAGGCAGGAAATCTTTCATTGTTTCCAACTGTATTTATATCATCACTGCTGTTTATATAGGAAAGGATTTCTCTAACTCAATCCTATATCAATATTAAATTTACACTCTAAATAGTTTATACATTTTTTTTAATATAGCGGTCTAATTTTGAATACCTAGATTTAGATATATATGGTATATACACACAAGCTGTTCTTTATTTAAAATATAAAAACCTATGTAGATCAATGAGAAAAGTACACAACGTAAAAGTAACAAGAATTCGAGATATTTGAGATGAAAAAGGTAAGGGATTTGTGAGGATAGGGTTTATTTCTACCTACATCACTAGAGTCATAGTGTTGTGTTGAATTAAGTTGATATTCATAAAATTTCTTTATAAAATTAAAAAATAGGTGATCATTTCTTACTATAATAAAAAAAATACAATAGTGTATTAATAGAAAGTACTTTAGTAGTTATTAATGTATTGTTTATAAAAAAATCTAACATATCAAAACAAATAACAATCAAATCAAAATGAAATCAAAAATACTTTATTCAATTTAGGCCCTAAAAGCCTTGTCATGGTATATACACACAAGCTGTTCATAAGCGCCTGCTTATGAATGTCAAAATTACCACTAGTTCAGAAAAGACCCAGTCATCAGAAGAACCGGCAAGAAACTCCATCTGGTTTATCTTTTTAACATACAATTATATATTAAAAAAATATGTTATACATTACAATCGTTTTAGTGGAAGCACAGAGAGGAGTAAATTCCAGACATCACCATCCGTTCACATATTGATCCACTCTATAATAGCCCTTTGACACCAAAACCCACTTAACATGCACAGACTATAAGACGCTTTAGGACTTTGTTATAAAACCTAACACTATTACCTAAAAAAACTGTTACTGGTTTTACCGAGTCTAAAACATGGAATGACCAATTTATCACAGTTTCTAGTCTTTAGATCATGCCTGTGTTTTACGAACATCCAAGTTTTCAATGTTCGCATAGATTAAATTATCAAGAATGTATTGGGAAGGTAGAGTTAAGGTACCGAATTCTTGAAACTTAGTCTTTAATCAAAATATATGCCATTAAAGTGGCACATCTACTATTCTCAATGATTACAACTGATTGTCTCCGTTACCCACTTTGAAGAATGCATAAAATGCTACTTGTGTGAAGAATTAATTACAAATACTCTATATAATATAGAGACATATCCATCCAATACTCTCTCACTCTCTCTAGTCTAATGATCTTTCAAGACCATGATCTTCATAGAATCTGTTTGCAAGCCCAACATAATTTACCACAACACTAAAGCCCATTGATGGTGCTCAATTCAATCCACTTATTAATCAATATGTAAAGACACCTTCTCAGTGAACTAGGGAAGACTTATCCTTAAAGATCTAACTAGAGAACCAAGCAATTCTACTAAATAGAAGAAAAGCCAGACTTTAACCATTTTCTCTTAACCCTCGGACTGTCTAAAACCATAAAGGTTTAAGTTTGATACAAACAAATGTAGAACTCATGAGGCTCCGGTCAACAGGACTGTTGGATAAGCTTAAAGAATGCGAGATTTCTTACAAAACTTTGAAAAACAATAAATTATGTATTGTAAGCTTATAATTTTTATGTAAAATGTATTTTTAATTTGTATGAACTTTTTTATAAATTCAGAAAATTATGATGTACAATGGTGTTTGTGAATTAAAAAAAAGAAGAAACAATCCGCCCGTTTGAGATCTTGGTCTTAAAAAACCTGCTGAGGAGTTAACACCCCTAAACTGTTAAAATTTCTCTGAAAATTATACAATTCCAATAGATGACAACCCTAGTCACCAGACCTAAAAAAAAGCCGTTTGTTTTCTTGACACAAGTTCCCATATTATTTAGATTCACAAGTTCCAAAATCCAAATACAAAGGAAAAACAAAATAAAATAAGAAACCAATAATTTCATAAAATTAAGTAGATGCAGCAAATTTTTAAAATATACACAATATACAAGGAATTTATATTGTGGTGTTAATTTCATCAATTATCAACACACAATTGATACAACACAATCATTAATGTTTTATTTTATTGGGAAAAAAAAGAGACCAAGCCCTTTTCGCTCAGCAAATGCGTATATAATAATCTCACAGGATTATTGATTTTTTGGGTTAGGATAATAAAACTTAATTTGGGGGTCATAAGGAGCAAGGTATAACATCTTTATATACACAATTATTTAAGTCATGAAATTTTTATTGATTCCTATAGATGGCAATTAGATGCTACAACCATTTAATGATTTTTCGCCTGCACATCTCACGGCGCAGGCGTATTAAAGCCCCATAGAAGACATGAAAAGTCCTGCAAATATATTTATCTAAAGCTACGAAATGAATAATTACTACTTCACTTACCTCATCTTCCACCGAAAAATGATGGTTGTTGGAATCTAACGTTTTTATTGTAAAGTCAATCATTTTCACAAACACATGAACGCCCTACCAACTATGTACGTACATCGACATAAGCCTAAAATACGGTCTGTTCACAAATTAAACATGAAATTCATTACAAACTAAAAGTACTTTTCCGCTAAAAGATAATCAACACACTTTTAACACAAAAAAATGTTTAAATTAAAACAAAAACGAATTTTAAAGAATTTTAACATGAATCGACACACTCATTCGCTCTGGTGACAGTGTTGGAAAAGGCAGAGTAAGGATGTGGACCTAACGCTTGAATTTTAATATCGATTTGGTATCGATAGAAGTCTTTATAGTAATACAACAAAAATAACATATTTCCTTAATAATCAAATTCCAAGGTACTTAGTGCAATTGAAGACATTTAAAGACTTGATTATATATCGTCAAATATTTAAAGTCAGTAACACTATTTATTTGTAAGAATATGATATTATGAAACCTACGCATGTTGCGAATTTGAGAAAAGAATGATAAAAAAAACTACCACAGTGACTTATTTCGATGAAGTTAGATTTTGCATTTGCTTTTAGCATTGCGAGAACTATTTGAAATTAAATATAAATTTTAAGAACTCCCTATCACCATGTTTTTATAATTAACTTCTTATCATCGATGTGTAGTTTTCATGTTACTATTAATTTATAATATACTATGCAATATTTGAGTAATTTAAATTGGTGTGTACCAGCCTTTGGTACAACATTTAAAATAATTCAATATATATGAATGCAGTAAACTTTATTAAAATAATTCAAACTAACGAATACATGTGACAAGACTGTTGATAGCCGACTTCTAGAAGATCTCCAATCATAAAGTAATATTTAAAAAATAAAATAGTAATATACTTTTTACACCAGTACACTACAAAAATAAATTTAATAATTATTTTACTAAGCAGTGGTAAGAAGAGATTGGCACGGATATTATGCAGCTGTTATCTAACATCAAAAGAAGTTACTAAGTTGCAAAAAGTAGTCCATACAAAGCGATCAAAATAAAATAAAAAAAATAGGGTGTGTCGTAAATACAGAAGACAGAACTGAACTGAAACATTTTATTTTAAAAAATCCAACAAAAAGCCATCTTCACACAGTGTTCCCAGGGCAATTACTGATCCAAGAACTGGTCGGGCTCGACGTTGCTTAACTTGGGTGATCACACGGGTGCCGGTATTTTCAACACTCTACTCGATAGTGTTTACTCCGTATCAGTACAAACTTATCAAATGAAGTTCCACTAACTTATTTTGAAAAATAATAACCTATTATTATAACAATACCTTTTTTCTTTAGAACTCATTTACTAAACAACTTTATTAACTTTATCCACTTCAAAGCTTAGCGCCACTACTTATTGAAAAACTAAATCAATACTAAAAGTGACAACAGGAAGCTCAGTGAGTCAGTTTAAATAATTTGAATATCATTTTAGTTTATACAAATTAAAGGTAATATTTAATCATTAAAATGAATTAAGAAAAATAGAAATCATGACAAACTTAATAATACAACATTTGTGTAAAAAAAAACACAGAAATAATTTTAAATGTTTTAAAAATAATAAAACCCGCAGTATTTTATACACTACATCTATAAGACATTAATAAATAGCCAAAAAATAAATAAAACAAATGAAAGTAGTAAGTAAAATTCTAATCAAAATCATCTTTTTTCAAATTTCATAATACTGGTATATATAACAGTACGAAGTAAGAAAAAATAACTAAAAACGATGATTGATTGTTGTCGATCGTGGAAAGGCTGCGCAGTTTTCGTCTTCTTTTCGTACTATGGCAACCAATATTTCTTATTGAAGGTCGTAGCTGTCATTATTTATGGATAAAGATTCGTATTTTACACTTAGTATCTTTTGGTTATTTCGGTGCTCTAATAGAATAATGGTGCTCTTGTTAGAACTTTCAAAGGAGTTTTAAACATTTTAAAATTCATGTTCTATATTATTGTATTTTCTAAATTATTTAACTTCTACACAATAACAAACAAAATACACACAAAGTTCCATTCATGTTGCATAATATAAGGTCATACAACTAAATTTTATGAATAAAAAACTTGTATAGTCAAAAGGGCCGTGCAAGGAACAAAGTTCCTTAAAGTAAAGTAAGGTTTCAAATCAAAAAGTTTCATTGTATATTTTATAAAAAGTCATTCATTTATTTTAAGTTAATTACGTAATAGGGAATTATAAATTACAAAAAATACTAAATAAAACCAAGTTTCAATTTAATTTCCCCACGTTTGGTATTAAAATTACATAACGGATAGCGCACGGTGCTTGACTGTTGGAATTTCGATACTCGAACGTCCACACACACTGGTATAGAATAAAAAGAGAAAGCCACATAACGTTCTTCCTTATATAACGATTCCTATCAAATCCTATAAGCTGCGTTAAATAATTTAGTTCCAAAAATTAAATCTACCCTATTACGATATTAAATTCTATAAAAAAAACGGTCTGAATTGTAATTTACGTTGAAACTCAGTTTTGTGAATCGAGCCTGTGGCGTTCGGCCTTTTTTATGTACTCTCTGGTCGAACGCGCATTGACACAAAAAAATGAATATCGTTATTTTAAAAATGAGACAAGACGTCTCACAGATATAACACAAGACGACTGAATAATAACGACGAAACCCTCGAGGCTACCAAATCGCCAAAGTGGTGACCCTCGACTTACGACACCTAAGTCAACGCATCGGAGACGGAATCGTGGCCTGTATTTTCACCCGGATTTTTCTTTTCCGGCAACGACGCAGTGTGTATTGGGTGCATATCACTCATCTTCAATTGCTGCATCGGTATCTGGCGGCCGATAGTTTCCTCGAGATCAGCGTACTTATTCGACCGGCATTATAACTTTAAAAACCGTGTTGTGTTCTAAGTGCAATTTCGTGTTATCTGTGTGTGTGATTTATAGCTAGTTCGTTAATAATCATGCTGAACATTTTTGATTATTTTGCATCATCGAACTTTTAATTTAAGTTTTGTTTTCATCCGTAAACCGGCGGTCATCGATCGACCACCAGCTTAAAAAATCTCGGATGATCATTCTGTAACGGAGACGTCATTTTTCTTTTGTTTCTTTCTTTTTTGCATATAACTTTTACAGAACGTCATTCAAAAATGTCACACACATGACATCAGAGTTCCTGAACCAAAATAAAACCTTTTTTTTGTATAGGAGTTTTGGACAATTACTTTTATACTATTTCGTGATTTGTGACGTGCTTATTGTAATTTTTTTTTACTCACCTAAACAAATCTTTATATATATTTTTATATTATTCGAAATAGCAGTTAACCATTTCTTTATTGTATGTTTCACAAACATTTGTATATTATTTAATTACTTTTAACTAGTGGATGTATGTGGTTCACACTAACTATTTTCTGTTTTTCATTGTTTGGTTGTGTGCGTTTAACTCTTAATTACTATCCTTTTCTGCCTTTGTTTTTGTATCTGGTTATTCTTATAATTGTGTAATTTGTTGTGTTAAATTTTGTTTACATTTATGTATAATTATTAATTATGCGATTATTTCCAATTCACGGGGAAGGATAAGTCTAGTAACGTCTAACGCGCATATAATTTTGGTATTTCCCAGTTTGCCTGCCAATCACAATGGATGAAGACCTGCGTGCAGAGCTCGAAAGCCTGCGGGCACAGAACGCTGCACTGGAGGCACGCCTTCATACACAGCCAGCACAACACCAGGAGAAATCATCTCCAGTTCATGCAATATCCGTGAAGCTGGCCCCGTTTTGGGCAGATAGACCTGCAGTGTGGTTTGCTCAGGCTGAGGCCCAATTTCATCTGGCAGGTATCAAAAGCGATATGACTATGTTCAGCCATGTCATCAGCACAATAGACCAGCAACTAATTGGCGAAATTGAGGACAACGTCATGGATCCTCCGCCTGAAAATAAGTACCAGATCTTGAAAAAAGAACTTATTCGCAGGCTGTCTGCTTCTGAACAACAACGTGTTGAACGCCTGGTCAGTGACGAGGAACTGGGAGATCGGAAACCAACGGCCTTTCTACGACGCCTTCAATCTCTCGCTGGGAAATCAAAGGATGACAGCATCATTAGACAACTTTGGATGCGTCGATTGCCCACCCAGGCTCAAGCAATACTGGCTGGGCAAGAGGACCTCAGCTTGCAAAAACTGGCTGAGCTAGCAGACAAGATTATTGAGGTGACACCTGGTCCCTCGCAGGTATACGCCGTAAACAGCGGACCTAATGAAGACCCCTCGATCAAAGACCTCCTAATTCGACTTAATAAATTTTTTTCGGATTATATGGTTTTGCAGTCACGTGGCAGATCTAAAAATCGAACTGCCTCACGGGTCAACAGCCGAAGTAGCACGCCGGTAGCCAAACGTTGCTGGTATCATAAAAAATATGGCACCAAGGCTACCAAGTGCACAAACCCCTGTGATTGGAAGCAGGAAAACTCAACCAGCAATCAGTAAGGGCGGAACCTGATTGCTGTTCAGTGGGTCATAGCCGCCGTCTATACGTCACAGATAAGGAGACCAAACACCAGTTCCTAATTGATACCGGGTCTGACCTATGCTGTTACCCTCGCCGCTGGATTCGAGATCAGAGGTATCCTTCTGACTGGGAACTTAGTGCGGCTAACGGCAGCACTATCAAAACTTTTGGGACTATAAACCTTAAACTTAACCTTGGACTGCGCCGTAGTTTTGTTTGGCAGTTTGTGGTTGCTGACGTCAGCACTGCGATTTTAGGATCAGATTTCTTAGCACACTACCACCTCCTGCCAGACTGCCACACAAAGAGATTAGTTGATGGCACTACCGGTTTAAGCATCACTGCTTCTGATGCCTCCAGTGAACAGCCCAGCGTCAAGGTTATCAATGTTCAGGACTCTGTTTTTGCACAAGTGCTAGCCGAGTTTCCTGATGTTATTAAACCTCCCGGACTACCACGGGAAATAAAGCACAATACTGTGCATCATATTCGGACCACAGAAGGACCTCCAACTTCTTGCCGTCCTCGACGTTTGGCGCCTCACAAATTGACCGCCGCTAGAAACGAATTCGAGAATATGGTACAGAACGGCACAGCGCGACCGTCGCAAAGTGCTTGGTCTTCTCCGTTACACATGGCTCTCAAAAAAGACCAGTCATGGCGTCCATGTGGCGATTTTCGCGCCCTGAACGCCAGGACCATACCGGACCGTTACCCAGTCCAACACATTAATGACTTTGCACATAATCTTTCTGGGGCTACGATTTTCAGCACTATTGACCTTGTCAAGGCTTATCATCAGATACCTGTTGCTGAAGAGGATATCCCTAAGACCGCCATTATTACCCCATTTGGCCTTTTCGAATTTCCTTTCATGACTTTTGGCTTACGAAATGCAGGTCAAACTTTTCAACGGTTCATCGATGAGGTCACACGGGGTCTTGATTTTGTTTTTCCTTATGTAGATGACATCCTCATTTATTCAGCAAATGAGGCTCTTCACAAGGAACATCTGAAAACTCTTTTTAAGCGATTGCAAGATTACGGTGTTGTAGTCAACCCGTCTAAATGTGTATTTGGTGCAAGAGAGGTTTTATTTCTAGGCTTTAATATCAGCCCGGAGGGCACGCGTCCTCCTCAAGACCGTATTCAAGCCCTTCTGAATTTTCCCCCTCCTAAGACTGTACAAGGCGTGCGACGTTTTCTCGGTATGTTAAACTACTACCGCCGTTTCATACCCCACGCCGCTCAGTTTCAGGCTCCCTTAATCGAAGCTGTTGTCGCTACCAATGGAAAAGGTAATAAGCCATTTGTATGGTCACCTGAGCTCTTGGTCCAGTTCGAAGCTTGCAAATCGAGCCTTTCGAACGCTACTCTGTTGCAGCATCCAGTCAACGGTGTACCTCTTGGTTTGTATACGGACGCATCAAGTATTCATATTGGATCCTGCCTTCAGCAGCAAGTGAACGGCCAATGGTGTCCGCTGGCCTTTTTCAGCAAAAAGCTAACTGCTCAGCAGACACAATGGCCAGCCTATTATAGAGAATTATTGGCAGTGTACGAAAGCGTGCAACATTTCCGTCATATTCTCGAAGTACAGCACGTTTCGATCTATACAGATCATAAACCGCTGCTGTATGCGTTCATACAGCGACGAGAAAAACTGCCGCCTTCCCAATTGAACCAATTATCGTTCATAAGCCAGTTTACGACGGACATACGATACATCAAGGGTGAGGATAACGTTGTGGCCGATGCAATGTCGCGGATAGAGGTAATTTCGTTAGAAGAAGATTACGAGACTCTCGCAAAATCACAAGACGAGGACCAAGAACTCGCGAGCCTACGTCAAGGGAAATCTGGCCTCACATTTAAGCAGGTTATCATTCCAGGGACTAAAATTTCCGTGCTATGTGATGTGTCTACTGGCAAGCCTCGTCCTTACTTGACTTCTTCATTTCGCCGTGCGGTGTTTAACAAGATTCACAACTTGAGTCACCCCGGCGTACGAACAACCACTCGCCTTCTGGTTGAACGCTATGTTTGGCCCTCGATCAGGAAGGATAGTCGACAGTGGACTCAGTCTTGTACGGCCTGTCAACGCGCGAAAGTAGCCAGACACATCTCAGCTCCCCTCGGTACCATCGACCAACCATCTGGTCGGTTTATGCATATCCATATCGACATTGTGGGACCTCTGCCCGTCTGCAATGAACATCGATACTGTTTAACTGCTGTTGACAGAGTTTCACGATGGCCTGAGGCGTGGGCCATGCGATCTATTACCGCCGAAGAAGTAGCCGACACCCTCATTCAAGGGTGGATATCGCGTTTTGGTGTGCCTTCGGTTATTACGACTGATCAAGGCACTCAATTTGAGTCTGATCTATTTCGCCGACTCATGGAAACATTCGCCACAAAACGCATTAGGACGACCGCCTATCACCCCTGCGCAAATGGGATGGTTGAGCGAGTGCATCGCCAAATGAAGGCAGCCCTCATGTGCCATACAGAATCATGGGTACGGGCTCTTCCCCTCGTCCTGCTCGGAATGCGAACAGCATTTAAAGAAGACTTAAAGTCCACAGCGGCAGAGATGCTGTATGGAGAAACGCTGCGTTTGCCGGGAGAAATGTTGACATCTGCCTCTGGCACTGACGGTCCCGACGACCCGGCCGATTATGTAGTTCGTTTACGACGTAAGATGTCCGACCTACGACCTATACCAGCCTCATGTCACGCAAATCCAGCTGTTTTCATATTTAAAACATTGTCTTCAGCTTCTCACGTTTTCCTACGAGACGATACGGTACGGCGCCCACTACAACCTCCTTACACCGGTCCGTTCGCTATACTAGAGCGTTCTACCGATGGGAAGACCCTGACTTTAGATATTAAGGGCAGACAGATTGTGGTGAGCGTGAACCGCGTAAAGCCAGCTTTTTCAGAGTCTGACTCCTGGAAACGTCCTGAAACCGAAGACTCAGCTGACTTATCTCCTCCAGACCCACCTCAGGAGTCGAAACTTTCAACTGCAGATGTTATCTCCCCTAACTCACGACCTAATGCAACACGATCCGGTCGTCGTGTAAAATTCCGGAAAACCGAGGATTACCTATATTTTTAGTTACTTATCCTTCTCCGTGGGGGGGTGATGTGGCGTTCGGCCTTTTTTATGTACTCTCTGGTCGAACGCGCATTGACACAAAAAAATGAATATCGTTATTTTAAAAATGAGACAAGACGTCTCACAGATATAACACAGGACGACTGAATAATAACGACGAAACCCTCGAGGCTACCAAATCGCCAAAAGCCTTCTAACTAATTAACTCTTAAATAAAATTGAACGACTCATTTTTTATCTGTATTACCTACTTGTTCTATTATAAGTTTTGTATAACTTGCGATAAGCTTAACGGTTTTGAATATGAATTACGTTAAAATGAATATCGATAGTTCTAAAGTAAACTTTTAATATCGAGTATCGATTGTAAGTCGATGTTTAAAGAACGCGACCATAGAACGCTACCTTTTATTGATCTACTTCTCTTTGTCTACTTCACTTCTTGTGTTTAGAAAGGTAAGTAAACGTATGTAGGTTTAAAAACGTTAAAATTATGTTATAATTCGTAATACTTTCTACTAAATTAATATTTTCTTACATTGTTTTTCAAAATACTATATACTAACTACTAACTTCAATTGTAAGCCAATTATATTTTCACCCTCCACCCTCTTCAGAATATCAGATTATTGATTAAAAGTTTGCGTTGCGCAATCCAACAGGACTCATTCGCCTTCTACGTACTCCATTGTTCGGGTAGAAAACTGCCAGCAGAGTCAACTTATTGCTGTTTTCGCTAAGGGATCCCAGGAGAACATCCGAAATGGCTTCAAGTCAAGAAGATCATCTGCCAGACGGTTGGGAGGCGCGTAAAAGCCGAAGTACAGGTAAATTTTTCAGTTTGCATTATGTATATATATTTAGGGGTAAAAAAATTACAAGTAAGTAATACTTGTTGAATAGCGGCGCATCATACTTAATCTGAACGGGCACAGGGTATCTGTTTTAAAAATGACGATGAACTTACCAGCGAAGATTTCCGATCATAAAGCTTATAGTATTGATTAGTTTGGCGGCCATTTGTATTGACGCATATTTGCATTGAGCATACTATAAAAACAGGTAAAGTTCAACTTTAAACATTATAAACCAAAATAATAAGAGTAAAATAACATCCAGAATGGACTCCAGGCCAGAAGATCATTTGCCAGTCGGCTGGGAGTCAGCTAAAAGGCGTAGTATTGGAAAAAAATTCATTTTACCCTATGAATACTATAGTTAATACTACAGTATTAAATATATTAAGGGTAAAAAATTACAAAAAGTACCACTTATTGAATAATGGCGTATCATACACAATTTGAAGGAGCATATAGTATTGATTAGTTAGGCGGCCATTTTTATTGATGCATATTTGTATTGAGCATACTATATAAACAGTTAAAGTTCAACTTTAAACATTATAAACCAAAAGAATAAGAGTATATGCCATGCAAACAGATATAATACAACATTTCTATTAAATACTTACCACAATTTTTGTACTAAAACTGAACAAAGAGTAAAAAAAAAAATTTTTTTTTTAGTTGGCTTCATTCTGTTGGCCTGATGGGCCTTCACAGCTTCACGGGTCTCATAGGGCAAGCGCTTATACTCATTTGTTAGCATGTTCCCAACCACACCCTTTGCACTGGAACTTAGCGACACAATACTACCTTGTAATGATAGTAGGTGTGGAAGTTGTGCTACCACAGTCAAGCCTTAGTCGGGTTGTACTTCTCTTGACACAGGTTCTATCACTGTTCATGAAAATAACAATTTGATTTCTAAGAGATTTCAAAAACTAGTATAGATAGTAGACTAACCATCCACTCACTATAAATTAATAAACAGTTTCTCATGTTACAGGTATGACCTATTACCTGAATAAATACACTAAGCAGTCGCAGTGGGAGAAACCAGGGAGTCCAGCCCCTGTTGATGATGATGATGAATATGATTCGCCTAAGGAAGTGCAGTGCAGCCACATCCTTGTGAAGCATAAGGACAGCCGTAGGCCATCTTCGTGGCGTGAGGAGGAAATCACTCGTACTAAGGAAGAAGCAATTCAGATTCTCCGTGGTAAGATAGTTCTTTCTTAGTAATTAATGCTAACCACAACACAGAACACAGAAGTTCAAACTTCACATAGTAATGACGAATAATAAATATTGAATTGTTTACATTTTTAATAACTAGAACTGAAATAAAATTATATACATTTTTTTGGTATAAATACATATACATAATATACATTTCAGGATATCGCACTGATATTGTGAACCGCGAGGTTGGATTCGATGAAGTCGCGCGTACATACTCTGACTGTTCATCAGCTAAGCGTGATGGCGATTTGGGACGCTTCAAGAGGGGCCAAATGCAGAAGCCATTCGAAGATGTCGCGTTCACTTTGAAAATTGGCCAGCTGAGTCAAATTGTTGAGACTCAATCCGGAGTTCATATCATCGTGCGCACCGCCTAAAGGCATCAATATATAATCAGTATAACCATTTTAACATTCAATTAATCAATTTATGTATTAACTCCCCTGTAGTTTGAGAAACTCTGTAGAGATGTGTACACCATTGTAATTTAAGGTGTTTCCTCTTCCAATATCGGAGATTTTCTCTATTTTGAATTTATATCGAATGTGCGTAATATTTTAACATGTGTGTAAGAGAGTTTTATCCTTTGTGCAAATTAAATTTGTGTTTATTAATATAATTTTAGTGAATAAAAAAAAAAACAAGGTATAACAAGGAAGAAAATGAGATATAAGTTATAATTCGTTTTTACAATCAGTTTATATTTTATTTAAAAAAAAAAATCTGTACCCTTTATATTGATATTAAGAATTAACCAGCGAAATTAATTAGTAGTAAGTAATTGGCTGTAATAGTCATTGTAGAATGAAGTAATTCATGACTCGACTGATTTTATTGGAATATAATTAGTACATACCAAAATTATTCTCATTTTCATAAATCATCATAAACAACTCGACGAGAACATTTCAGAGAAATATACCTAACTGAATCTACATATTTATTTCTATATGTATAATTTCGAAGTCTACTCTGTAGTTTTAATTTTGATAATACTTTGTTGTATTTCTCGGTTTTCCATTAAGCTCAAATATCATAGATGTAAGAGTTTTTTTTTGTCACAATTTTATTTATCATAATTTTTTTTTATTACTATTTAGATTATATTCATGATTATAAAGTTAACTTATCCATGGTATATTTATAGGTTGGCGTAAATAAGGGGAAGGGGTTTGTGCCAAACTCGGAATGATCTGATTTCGGGTTGCCATCTGGTACATTGAACTTCGGCTTCATCAGCTAGGGCTCTTTAAGGGTCAAAAACCTTTCCCCTCCCCTCTGGAATATAAATCTAGATACGCCAATAGTCATATTCGATTGATACGTGTCTACTATATTCTTTAGCGTGTAAGCGTATTTAGACGGGCTATTAGCACGGAGTTGTATTTTGTTTCATTTTTATTTTTGCCTTTACGCACACCTATCACGGTTTTCAAATGAAACTGTATAGGAACTGATGCGCACTTAATATGTTTTTAAACTTCTTATGGGTTAACAAGGGTAACATACATGTAGACTGATAGTATCGGGGCAGATGTCGCTGGTAGCGCGTCTTATTATTAACTGACGTAAAACGTCACAAGGATACAGAATCGTTTGACAGCTCGTGGTTTTATTAAAAGAAAAATGGCTGGCGTTATTAATAACCTCATTTCCATCTTAGTCTTTAATGCCCTTGATTATATTTTAAAAGTGTATTTTAAAATTTATTATTTATTAAGACATTTTAAAAAATTGTCAATGTATTTTAACATTTTAGGGTATGTCTTATATAATAGATGAAACCCTGTATTACTATGCCATTAAATATTTAAATAAAATACAAGTCTTTATTATTCTGACACACATAAACAAATATTAACATTACTATGGAAATAGAGATTTTTAATCAACAAAGAGAGATGCTGTACATACCATCACACCGTGTTTTCTACTGGAATAAGTAGAGTTGATCAAGATTACTTACTTTTATAAAAATCGTAGTAATCTCTCGTTTCCTTCAAATTCCTGCCTACGTGGTTGTGGTCATAAATGCTTATTGTATCTAATAAATGTAATTAGTTTTTGTGTCCACAAATTCTATTGATCTATATATAAATAGATATTGGTATATCTGGAAACTAAATTCTAACACCATTTCATTAATGATTATATAAATTGGCACGTTTAAGTGTTTTTTTTTTATGGAGACAGTGCTTATACTATTTATTTTGCTATAACTGGCCACTAGGTTGGGCGATTATATAAATAATTCTTATGAAATCGTATAATTGTCACAGATCACGCCGCCGCGGTTTGGCTGTGAATTTTGCCCCAGCACACAGTCCTAGGCCTCCCTCGGCAACTGCTCTAGCCGAGGTCCGATCCTCCGGTATGGAACCCTCGAGCAGCTTGCATGCGCGAACAGAGTAACACCGATTTGATCAAACACTCGTCTACAACATAACACCGATCACCCCACACACGTGCACACACACTCACTCGTAGGTACACATAGGGGTGGGCTATTTTTGTTTGTTTTTTTGCCCTTTCGAACTGAAATAGTTCAGAACACAGATAGACAGATACAAAATACACGTACGGGATCGTGAAACATACATGCTTGGTAACCATGTATATTTCACGAACCCATACAGGTATGATACGGATAGGCTTAGCTTAGTTTAGCTTAGCTAGTTAGATTCGGGTTTTCGACGACAGCCCAAGCCGAGGCGTGCCGTGCGCCCTTGTGCTAGTCGTCTATATAAAATCGGGTGAGTGCCTTAAGCGCTCCCCTTAGTAGTCCGGTGAAACTGTGAAGGCATAAAGCCGGCAGTGTAGGTCAATTCGAAAAAAAAAAATCGTATAATTGAACGCGGAGGAATTCGCAGGTGCTCTCTAGTATCATATATATGAAAAGTTATTGGAGTGGTGTCAGAATGTATTTAATTTGTTGTAATACGCATTACTTGTATAGTACTAAACCCATTTGACTGTAGATTTCAGAGTAACATAGAATCTTGGACAAAGCAGGAACTAAGATACATATAAATATAATCGCTAACCCTTTCGAGACTTCTGGGACACGGTATTAACCAGTAAATGTTTTACTAGACTAAATGCTTCTAATCATAATTAGTTTGGTTCAGATCGATACCACATATTGTCCCCGTCAAACTTTTTGTCTACTCTGAAGTAGATTGCGCAAAACACAAATTTATGTATCAAAGAGACGGGGAAGAGGTGAGGCGGAGCGGCGCTCGCCCACGCGCGTTTCTCACCCCTATTGCACCTGTTCCGACACGTGTATTAGTGTGCGTGTTGGTTGTAGTACAGCCGCATTCAGAATAGTTTCGTTGTTGTCAGTTACACGTTATTGATATTTTCGTTCTTTCTTTTTTCTTGTTGATATTTATTATTTACGTTACTTTTGTTTTAACGTTTATTGTTATTTGATGATATTTGTTATTATTAGAGCGTCCATCTAATTCGAAAAATGGTATATATCTATGGAAACCGTTACTTCATTGTAAATGTATGTTTATTACGAATTATTTAGCTTAACTGCTTAGATGAGCTTAATCAGATTGGGAAACTCGACGAAAGTTCAAGCAGAGGCGCACCGAGTGCCGTTACGCTGATCGCCTAAACAAATCGGATGAATGCCATAAACGCTACCCTTAGTAGTCAGGTGAATCAGCAGTAGAGGTCAAAAGAGCCAACAGGGTATGTCAGTTCGAAAAAAAAAAAATCACCAGCCAGGTGATCAAATGTCATCTCGAGGTGATTATAACCGACAAATACTTAATGTGGTGAATTGTTATTATTCTAGCTTTGTTTATTATTTTATTATTCACCTACTATTGTTCATTTTTAATTGTTACTTTTATTTTATTAGTCCAGTAGTCATTTAATATTGTGTGGTCATTTTTATCTCCAACTCTTTGCAAATAGTCTATTTGTATGTATATCTCGTATGTATGTATATGTCCGCACAATTCAATTAAACAGGTTTTCGTAAATTTGCTGTAAGAGCATTTGCAAAACCACCCGATCGTAGTCGTATCTTGATTTTAGATATAAAATCTACTGAAATTAGTAGCGTGTTGGTTGTACTGCCACGTCACTTTTACTTAACATAATAGGCAGATATCTACTTGAATCATAATTAATTAAAACATTTTATACTATAGGAATATCCATAATATCGAGACATTTTAAGGATTAATAAATACAGATTTAGAATTTTTTAATTCTCTTTTGTGTTAACCTCTTGAGTGTACTATGCGCAAGACCGAACTTAAAGCTGTAGATAGTCTGAGCGGCCAAAAAGTTTGACGCGGAATACAGTCCTAAAGTGTCCTAGGAAGACGTAAACAAAGTTCTGCGGTTCCGCCAACGCCTATCACGATTCGGTTCTATCATATTTCATTTAAAATAGTCTAAAAATGGTTTTATCTTCCCCAATTAAACAAATCGTCTATAGTCTTATTATCTATTATTATTAGGCTTATCCTCTATAGACTTCAATGCGTCGAATTATTTTGTTATGGTACTATTTTGTATTATACGATATAACATATAAAACTACTTAACAAAATGTCTTTGGCAGAACTGCAAAAAGAATAATTTGCTCTATCAAAACATACAGGCGCTACTAAGTAATCTATACATATAAATAAAATTGGAGTGTCTCTATGTAATATCAAAATAACGACTTTTTACTGATTGGATATGAACCTATACACGATACTGATAACAAAAAAAACATTTTTAAAATTTTTGTCTGTCTGTATGTTCCGGGTAATCTCCGAAACGGCTGGACGGATTTTGACAGAAATTTCACTGACGGATAGTTAAAATTATAGCGGATGACATATGCTACTTTATTTTATACTAGCTGTCATCCGTGGCATTCGTATGTAGTACTATCGCCAAAACGATTGGACCTATTTTCATGCGACTTTCACTGACAGATAGCTGACGCTATAAAAAGTAATTAAAGCTTTTTTATTTTGGACTATCTTTTACCCATGGCTTTGTTTGCAGTACTATCTCCAAAACGTTTGGACCATTTTTTACGGAACTTTCACTAACAGATAGCTGATCTTATAAGAAGTCATTCACAATATAAAAAAAACGCTTATGCGAAGCTGCGGGAAACGGCTAGTACAACATATAAATTAAGGCTGTGACATGATAAAAATGTTGAATTTCTTTTTGTTTCGCTCTCGCCTCTAAATATCATAGGATATATCGAAACAAAATTTATTTCCAAAAATGAATGGATCCGCTAAAAGCAAATATAATAAACGACTGTGAACGACACCTGTATAGTTTTAGTAAAAACTAAATATATATCGGCGTTATAATCAAAATCAGGTGATTTGTACTAATGACCTACTCTCGATTAACTGAATATCAATACTTTATTATCACTACTAGCTATCTGTTAAGTCAATGGTAATTTAGTAAATGTCAATAGGTCAGCTATACTATTGTAGGTCAATAGTACAAATCGCCCAGTCAATACCTGATTTCTATTATTACTATTGGCTATGTATTTTAAGTCAATAGTAATTTAGTAAATATCAATAGATCAGCTATACTATTGCAGGTCAATAGTACAAATCGCCCTGTAAATACCAGATTTCTATCATGATACCGATGCACATATACACTTAGCTGCTCTTCACCGCCTTCTCAGGACTTAAATTAGGCTTGCGTTTTGTGTCTCGTGTGTCTCACAGGTTTGCTGAAAGAATGTTAGTTCTCAACTGTTTCTGCTGGTACACAATTTTATAACTATAGTTGATATTTTCATCATTAGAACTGTCATACTAATATGTCCTATCATCATACTACGCTTTTATTATAAAGTATATTTTTGCACGGAAAATTGACCTACCTAGTCGCCTTGCCAATTAGTCGTGTTTGTACAAAAAATTACTCTATCTTTTTCAATAACATTCTTAATACAAGACATTAATATATCAATGTATATCATACTATCTTACTTAATATATTGCAATAGCTAGAGTCCTTACGTGAACTAGACCATAGACATTATAGAAAACTAGACTGAGTGCCAGTAAGATGATGTCCCGCGTAAATAAACATTATAACAGCCAACAAAGATCACATGCTATTAAGTTATTTTCAAGCATACGTAAACAGAATTTTAGGCATTTTTGACTCGCTCCCTCGCCCTTGCCAGCAAAAAATACGTACATAAATACGGGCATAATTTTTCGATAATCCCTCACAAGTATAGAGATACGAGTTAAAACAAGGATTTAAAAGTAAATACTGTTAAAATAATACTGTTTACAATTATTTCTAAAGTAATATAGTGTAGATCTAATAAAAGTGACCACTATTAAGTGCCGGGATAGCGGAGCTTCTCTCGACGTTTTTGGGCCGTTCAAGTCAGACGTAAGCACCAAAGCATAATGGTGTAGTATAGACTAAGCATAGGCTTTACTTTATTTTTGATAACACTAGGGATGGGGAGGTCTGTGTGACGATTACATTAGCAATAATTACTTATTTACTTTTGTTTCTTTTTTTCCTTTCAATTGCAAAAAAGAAGAAGAAACAGAGAAACAGCTAGGGTTTATTACACCGGACAGAAGTAAATCATTTACCCCCCCAATGCTAGTAATAGTAAGTAAGCCAAGAGGTTTCTAGGGTAAACCGAGCGGATTACTTGCTATTGCTGGCTCGGGGGTAGTCAAAAATGATTAAAGGTCTGTTTGTGTGATACTATAACGTATAGCTTAAAGAAAAAAAAACATAGGGATAAATAATACTTACGTTGTAAACTTAGGAAGTATAACCCGAGCTTTAAATTTCATTCAAATCATTAAAGCCGTCTCCGAGAAACTAATCACATACTCTTTGATTAACAGTATTAGATATCAAATACTATACTTTGTTGCGTTTATAATAACATATTAAATAATCTAACATTAACTCAATTAAAAATAAAAATAAAACATTAAAGGCATACCTACAATCGACTAAATAACTACTATGCTAACTAACTAAATCAATATGTCAAATGTTACGAAACTTGATTATTAGTAAAAAATATGTAGGTGCCTTTTTAACCCCTTCGCTGTTGTTTCAAGAAACAGATCTCAAAATGGAGGACTGTTTTTAAATTTCGAGCCAATTTGTCTGTTGACCAGTACATCAAATTCTACATTCGTCTGTATGGAAGCTTACACCCTTATGGTTTTCGACAGTGCGGGGGTAAAGTTTTATGCAATTCATTTTTCAGAGCGCTATTTGCAATTTTTCCTTTTTAGTATAAATATTACCTTGATGGTATTTTAGCAGTACTGGCAGTATAAGTACCACTATGCTACTTTCAGAAGATTGAAGGAGACAAATAGAATATCTTCCGTTAGTGTTGACTAGTAACAGCTTTGCCAGCTGGGTTACGAATCTCTCTTTATTTTAATTTTTTCGAACTGATTAACCGCTGTTGGCCTAACGGGCTTTTACAGCTTCACCGAACTTTTAGGGCGAGCGCTTATGGCACTCAGCCGAAAGGAGGTCTCCCTTAATTGGACTGCACGACACATTTATACGATGCAAAATAGAGCACGCGCAAACAATATAAATATACAAGCATTCAAAATACAATCAGTATTGCGGTCATAAAACAAAAGTAAAAACTAAGAATTAACAATAAACATCTCTGCAATGAAATAATAAAGATTATAAAATGGGATTATAACAATTTCGCCGCATTATTAGTAGAGTTTGTCAGTAAGATTGTAATTGCACCCAGGTAGCATGTGGTCGCCACCTGGCCGGCAAGTCTTTACTAGTCGCGTTCTTAAGCCGACTACTTTCGGCATTTTGTAGTGCCGCTGGTTGTACGCCTGGATTGTTGTAGTACACACATACCTCGTTTGGTGTAGGTATGTGTGTCGCTACAGTATGATATACGATTTACTATACATTTATGTATTGGACACAATTTGCTTCATTTCCGAGGGATTGACGTCAGAGGCAGTAGCCGATTGGAATCAAGTGGTTAAGATAATTGAGGTTTGAGGGGACCTAACCGGTGGATGCGAAGGTTAAGTCGCACGTAGACAATGATTGTGAATATCCTGTCTCCACTGACCTAGTGACACAAGTAGTTACTATATGTAGCGCTACGCGTAACTGCCCCTTGAGAACCAGTAGGTACAATTTATTGACACTGATAATTTTCTATTAGTTTCATAAAAACCTTTAAAATGTTAAGTTTATTTATTTCAAATGACACACGTAGTGTATGCGTGGAACACTTCAAATCTCATAAATTAATCGTAAACAATGAGATGCGAGATACATAAAAACAAACAACCACCCACAGCTCGATACGCTCCTTTATCTATCTATAATTTAATAATGAATCGCTGAATGTGTTGCTAAGCGCAAATCTCGAAAGCAGCTGGACCGATGTCGCCAATTATTTTTTTAGAATATTCCTGGAAGTACGAGGATGGTTCTTACGGAGAGAAAAAAAAAATAAGAATGCCTGAAAAGACTAAAAACAATACTTTTCTATACTCCCATACAAACGATTCGTAATAATACTTAAAAGTCAATTTTGAACTTTAATACCATATCATAAAGTTTAAGTGTCAGTGGAGAGGTTCCGGGAAGGTAAAACAATTGAGTGACGTTAGTATCGTATAAATATTATACGGTCAATATTTATACGATGATCCCGAATAGCAGGATAAGTATTAAAAAATGTATGTAAAGAATCGACTGTTAGGCGTTACGAAGTTCGCCGGGTCAGCTGGTAAGTATATAAAACTCTTGTTTAGCTGTGCCCATAATTTCTCTAATAGTTTGATCAATTTTTCGTAATATTTAATTTTATTTTTGACCTGGATGTTGGGTCCGGTAGATGGCGCTGTTAACAAGATTTATTTTTATTATTAGTATCACATATTTTTTTTTATCCCTCACACGAAACCTACATCATACATTTCTTAATGTATTTTTATTTTATATTTTTAATTATACTCATAACTTACCAAGGTAAGTGACAAGTTAACGTCTGCCTAGTGAATTAGTTAGTTAATTACAAATTAAAATTTAGAAAAATAAATCATAGCCTATAACGAACAGATATAATGTAACTTCCTACATATTTATAAACTTTACCTATCTATAATATTTATATATTACAATACAATTTCTTAATGCCCGTCTGTCTCTCTGTTAATTAAACTCGAAAGTTACTGGCTTGATACACATGATTTCTTTTTTATCATAAGTGTATTCTATTTTCATATTTTTACACAAAAAAAATGAAGATAAAAGTAAATAAAATCGACATAAAATCACTACCAGTACATTATCTAATATATTTTATTCAAACAATGAAATCTATACCAATATAATACAGCGAATCATTAATTAAAGTGTAATTATTAAAAAAATAAACGATTATACATTAAATATAACATCTATATTGAAATCACAGTAACGCTTTTCAATATATAAAATGTTCACAGTATAAAAATGTATCTATATATTTCTCTTTTGTTAATTCAAAATATCAAGAATTTCAAACCAAGAATAGAATTATGAGTGTATTTGAGTTTCTTTTTTTTTTTCGAACTGACAACACTGTTGGCTTTTTAAGACCCCTACAGTTTCACCGGACTACAAAGTACAAAGTATATATGACGAACTTGAAGGCTTCGTATTTTATTATTCAGGTCAATGTATACCATTTATACCACAACTTATCTAAAGTCCTCATTATACTTTTTGACTGGTCTGATAATAACCATAATTTCGGGTTTGCGCATAATATAGTCAAAAGTTGAATACAAAACAAAGTTAAAATATTATTTATGAGAATGTAAAATTGGCATTTATTTGCCCTTAAATTGTCCGCCATGTTATACACACAATATAATACGTATTTTATACCTTTGTCTTCTATGCATCTACTATATTCAAAGCGGATAAAAAGTTTGCCGAGGACAAATACAATTTACAAATATTATTAGCGGAGTTTTTGGCGGGATCTTAGTCTGTCATGTGTAGTGGTTTTTATATTATATTCATAATCTTGTGTTATAGAACTCTATATTATGTAATATTGGTAGTGTTTCACGTAATATAGTTCGGTTATTCCAAAACTCCATGGAAGGTTCTAACAAGGATGCCACTATCATGCACACCGTCACGAAAAACCGACACCCTGAAGCTAGCTACAATCAACATTTTATTCAAAATAAGTATGTATGTATTAAATACATGTTTTCTATTGTTAGTGTCGTTTTATCTACAAACGTAGAATAAGGCGATAGGTAAAATTTTCGAAAAGGTTTTTATCTTGTTACGCCAATGAAGTGTTACTTCTAACTTGTGTACTTAGGTACACACAATTTTTTTTAAAATATGACATTGTTTTTCATTCCACTGTTATTAAAATTGAGACACTAATTAGCTACACACGTCATGGTGCGTTGTAAACAAACAAATTAGTGAGACTAATTATTCTTATTAACTAAAATAATGGTCCAGACTTATTTTTTAATAGGTACATTGTCATTCTAATTTGTAACGTTTAAGCCGAGCTGTCAACCAGCTATATTACAATATAACATTGTCTAAGTTAATACAATTTTACGACAATGCTGTGAAATAATATGCACGTACATTAAAATCTATAGGTAATAAAAGATAATAAAGAGTACAAATTTATTTAAAGGCTCCCGTTCACGACAAATCGTAACCATTAATTATATCTTTGTAGGTTTTCTTTAAGTAATTTATTTGAAACGCTAGAGATACATGAGATGCTGGGGACAGTCCAAGGGTTCATATTGTTTTTACAGTTGTTAAATTAGAATATTAGTGTTATGTTACTCCTATACCTGCGTGTATCGTAACGAAGTTTTGTCCATGTTCGCGATAAATTTAGATGTGGGCACACATTACCACCGTGTGCTACGAACTATCTGACTGTATGACGATAGATGCAGCACTATAGCCAGGCCCACGGTTTTTAAACACATCAAAGGAACTTGGAAGCCCTAATTTTGTGTTATTATTGAAGTGACAAAGGGGTACGACCATTATTTAGGTTTTTAGCCTGACATATTACATTACAAATATACAAGATATACATATATAAATTCAGATTGTTTCAGTAATCACTGTGTTTTGTATTCCGTTCCACGGGGACGAATTCGTGGGCACCGCTAGTATAAGAATAAAAACATTTGTAGTTTATTCGGATGATTCTTCGATATGTCTGTAAAGACTTTAACGAGACTTTTAATAGTATATAAAAATTTTCAGAGCATCAATCATTAAGCTTTTCTATGTGGGATGAGCAGTAATAATTATTAATCTAAACAACCAAATCTCGGGAACCAGCTTGTAGATAAATGCGTTATTTTTTTTTAAGCTTGTAAAAACAAGATAACTTTAGCGTAATATATATCCTGACACAGTGAATAGACACAGTTAGATACATAAGAAACGCCTTAAACGTTTAGAGCCCGTTAATAGATTTAGCTATTTCTAAAAAGAAAATTGAAACTACTCATACGTGGGGTGCACTAAAATATTAATGAAATTAATATTAAACAAACTATGACTGGTCAAAAATGAATTTATTATTTCTCAAAATATTCTTTCTCTCTTAGCTTCAATGCACTTTTTTCATACGAATAAATCAATTTTAAAATCATTTATGCTGCTACTCTTGCCAAGTCGGGACTAAATGCGGGATGAACTTCATGACCTATATTTTTCACTTTCAAAAATTTGTTGTTTGTCTGACCGGGTGAGATTTGGCATTATCATGGCATAAAATAATACAGTTATTTGTTCATTTTTATGAAGTTCTTCAATGACTTCTGGCAAACAAACGGTCGTGTACCAAGTGCTTAACACTGTACAACGACCCTTCAAAACAACAGTAGCTATGTCTCTAGTTTATAAAAAAAGTAGTACCTAATCATTTAAGGTGGTAGAGCTACGGTTAAGCTATTACTGGTTTCGGCTCGCACGGGGTAGTACCACCCTCTCACAGAAAACCGACATGAAGTAACAGTGCTTGCACTGTTGCGTTTCGTTCGGTCAGTGAGAGCGCCGGAGGCCCACATATATTAAAAGGCCGGCAACGCACTTGCGACTCCCCTGGTGTTGCTAGTGTCTATTGACGGTGGTGATCACTTACCATTAGGTGGCTAACCTGTACGTTTGCGCCCAATAATATAAAAAAAAAAAATCTGCTAAGCGGCAGACCGCATACTCACCGCTTTGGTTATTTCCGACTCACTTAGAAAAGGCCAAACAGTCGATTGCTGGTTTGTTTTTGGATCATAGCTATAATTCCATGTTTTGTCACCTGTCACTACGCCCCGCAACAAATTTGACATCTGTTCCTTGAATCAGATAATTTGCACCAAAGAACGCGCCCCATTTTTTGAGCCACAGTTAAATTGCGAAGGATCCATCGGGAACATAGTTTTTTCACACCCAAATGTTTTGTAGGGTCTATTGAGTCTGATTTATGCCTATACCTAAGGACACCCGAATCTTATGGTAATGGCCCGAGTCCTACACTAGGTACTAAAATTATTCACTAGTTAAATCCTTGGTAACATAAACAAGCAATATTTAAAATGGCGCCAAAGTGTAAAAACAAGAAACATATAAATTAACGTAACTGCATTTTAAAGCCAAAGACTTATTATATTTTCAAATGTCTTCATTCATTTTGTAATATGCTTAATTTAAGTGGCTTATTTTTTTAGTACGCGTTATGTACGCCGCGCCCTTACACGTGACATTAACCTTGCTTCCATTTTCCGTGTACAAATCTCAACATCGTTTTTCGCAAAACTACGGTCCATACACTTACGATGATAGTTTTCTTTGATACGGCAAAATGATAACAATACAATTCTACGATTTACATTTCAATACGAAATTATTCGAAACGATTCCTCACTCACTACGTTAGGCCGTCTAAAATAACTTACGTCTCTATTGTTTAATGCAAATTAATTATACAAGATGTCTAAACTAACACAAATGCAAATTACTAGTTTGGAAAACTCGCTATGGTTTTTCATTCTTTGAGATTTCTACTGAAAAACGGTGTGACGTAATTATATATACAACATTTTAACGAAAAAGAATATAACTAGCTCTATAATCTATAGAATTGAGTTTGAGTTATCCTATAGTTTATACAAAACCTTAACTTCTGGAGCAAATTTATTCATCCCGACATATTTACCTACAATGCTAAATTTTTAATTGATTTAGCGATTGCGGTATTGAAGGTATATTTGTCCTAATTGAGAGAGTAATAAGGTCCTGAACGCTTGAGAAATTATATTAAGTCTGGATCCTACATGTGTACAATAAAAATAGTTCTTTGAGGTATAATGACGTCAAAACAACTGATCGTATTCGCATAGGACTATAACCGTTCGATGCGGAATTTTTCGTAGGCTTAGGCGGTTTTAGCCACTTTTTTAATACCCAACAAAGCTCGGTCACAGGGAGCAGGGAGTGGGGCTTAGGTTTTTGTCAAGTAGTCTATATTCTGTACAGGAAATTTCACGTTTTTTCAAGGTATATTCCAATATGGCGCACAGCGTTTAGCGCTTCTAAAACTCATAGGTGACAACACTGACACACATATACCGGGACAACATGAGCTGATGTTTGTAGTAGAATGCAATTTCCAAGCAAAGCGACGAGAGTTAGTGCCGATACAATAATGTCGTTGTACGATCGACTGTATAATACGTTCATTACATGTTACAAGGATTCCTTGCCAATGCAGGTAATACAAAAAAATTACGAATGAATTAAATAAAACAAAAATAAAAAAAGAGGGGAGCGGAGGTCTTCTTTTACACAACGGAATGTCCAACCAAGGGGAGGGAGAGGGTTAAAAATTGTCAAACATGGGTCACGGTCGGAACGGTCACAGTTTGTCGGGGAGGTTTAACACCCGCCCTGATGAGGGGCCGACACCTGCCAGGGATGCAGAAGTAGTGACATCGGCAGTTCCTGCTCCCCGGCCCAATGGGTGTGAGAAGGCAAAATGGGGTTTTTAGGCCATGTGAGTCGGACAGAACTCACCCCTCACTGCCCGACGGAGTAGGGTATCCGTAACGAATTTTCGACATTTAAAAAAAGAAAAAACACTGATCACGTAGTAAGGGTACGTTCCCTAAGCCTTAAAACGGCAAAAAAGGGGGAGAAAATCCTTTGAATCCCTATAAATCTCGGGTTCTGGACTTTACCTAATACAAATAAACAACTTTAAGCAATAATATAGATATATGTAGTATTATTATGTGGGAGTAACAAACTATCTGATAATTAACAATGAAAAGGAAAATTTTAAGTAAGTAATCCATGCCGGCATTGCTTACAAGGTCACATTCAACCGTGCACCGAACAAGCCCACGCTTAAATGAATTAGTATTCTTGAGACACGCGCCTCAGGTAATAACAAGACGCTTATTTATCATGTACTCATTTAATTCTTACTTATGCCAGTGACTTATATATTGTGTATTCATTATATAAATATTCATTTTATAAACTACGTTTGTAACTCTGAAGAAAAATTGTACAGAAATTCAACGGAACTTGATGAACGGAGCCCTGTTTTTTTTTCGAACTGTCTACACTGTTGACCTTGGCAACGCCTCTACAATTTTACCGGACTAAGGGGAGCGCTTAAGGCACTCACCAGATTTTATATAGGATCCCTCCTAGCCTTGCCATGCTGTCGACGTCATGATTATGAATTCTGGTGATACTTCTCGCACTAAATGAATTCTACGCAGGATTAAGCGAGATAGTTACATTAAGATTTCTCGTTGCTGATGTTAATTAGCTACCCAAAATAAATTGCAATTCGTTTACACAAGACATTTTTATTATTATTATTATTATTATATCAAAAATTGAATGAGGTTACGAAATAAGTGGTTACCTACATATTATTCTCTCGTTTACCTTATCATAAGTATATTAAGCGTTTGTCGTCGTATAGCTCGGATAACTGTTTAAAATTGAAACTTGGTATTATTTCGAATGCGGAACTCTACGCGTCGAGTAGAATACAAATATGAAAGTCAATATTTTTGTTGTTCATTTTTTCTTAACCTTGCTTTATCTACATTATTTATTACTAGATACCGTCATTTTTTTCTAAGTAATTATTACAATTATCTTTCTCCATTTGTTGTTTTAATAATTTCATTTGTACGTTAAATAGATTGTCAACACCATTACAATTCTGTACATGTTCTATACCTTCCATTAGGGGAGTGCATAATAAATGTCATCGTAGACACGTTAGTTACATTTGTAATTACCCTCGTCCGGTAAAGTTCTATTAACCGGTAAATACGTCAGTTATTATTAATATAAAAACATGCGTATAAATAATTCGTTTCGTTAGTATATATTATACCTACAGGCCATATGATCTATTAATTCTTTTATCCCAAGGAGGTTCGATGTATGGCGCACGCGGCCCATCGTCAAAATTAAGCCAAATCATACATCATGAGAAACATTTTGTACCGACCCTGTATAGGTGGGATAAGGGTAGGAAGAAGAAAGATCTATTAATATTTGGAAACGCCGATAAGCTGAAAATATTAATACGAAAAACGAAACTTCTGATCATATTTGAAAACTATGTAGTCGTTAGCACAAAAACTAGTGTTGATAGAAGAATGACCATCATGGTGAAGGGCATCTGTAATACGAGAACCGTTCAATTACACTTGAGAATGTATTACAACATTTTTTGATTTTATAACAGTTACAAAGCTTGATTATTTGTTACAGAGAAAGAAATGACATATCAATTAACTTGTAATCATTTTTTTTTCGAACTGACCTACACTGTCGGCTTCGTCAGGCCTGTACAGTTCCACCGGACTACTATTATTAATTTGTAATCAATCTTTTCTTACTTTATAGCGTTTGCGTTTGACCACAGTCTCATCTGATATTAAATGATGATGTGGTCTAAGATGGTAGTTACGCTAAACCTAGAGGGAGACTGGCTCTCAACTGCAGCTGCCGGAACACACCAACAGGTGCTTAGCGCCCGATATTCTACTTAAGGGTGGTAGCTAGCTAAGCGGACTTAAAAGAGCCCCACCATCATATTTGGTTTCATCACGATATTTTCCTTCACGGAAAACTCCGACTCAATTGCTTAGGATACGAACCAACGTCCTTCGACGCTGTGTCCGTCCGCGACACGTTATAAACTAAGCCATTTCTTTTAATGTTTTGACGTAAATAGATAAATGAAATTCTCACGATTATTAATTATCCGCGGTTAGCATTTTACTGCGGAACAAGTCAGTCAACATTTGCGGAATATATTGGAGGTGAATACTATAATAAGACCAGCCGTGTTATATGGATCCGAGTGCTGGGCTACGAAAGAAACGGATGAGAAAAGATTACATCTGGCAGAAATGCGATTGTTAAGATGGATATGTGGTGTAACAAGGATGGATGAGATTAAGAATGAGTATATCAGAGGAAGTTTGAAAATAGCACCAGTGACAGAAAAGTTGAGGAGTAATAGGTTAGCATGGTGCGGGCATATTATGAGAAGATGTGAAAGTCATGTAACAAGAAAAGTTTTGAGTTTGAAAGTGGACGGATATAGGAGTAGATGAAGACCGAAAAAGGTGTGGATAGATTGTGTGAAAAATGATATGTGTATAAAAAGTGTGAATACTGAGATGACATCTGACAGAGGAGAGTGGAAAAGGAAAACATGTTGTGCCGACCCTACTTAGGTGGGATAAGGGTAAGATGATGATGATGATTGGAAGTGAATACTCATCGTATTTCAGATGTGAACCGAATTACCATAAAAATATCCAACAAAGATCGGGACGATTTGCGACAGCATTCACTGAAAAAACATTTTAGAAGATTGCCGTGTCACCGTTGCCGGTTTATTACGGAACAATTAGTTATATAGTAAATGTATATAGTATAGTGTATATATAGTAAATGGTATCGTCGTGCAGTGTACAAATACCTAAAATGTTTACCGATGTACATAAACTGAACAGAATGTTGCAAGAAAACCCTGTCAATTTTTTGGATCATAGAGCTTATAATAATGGACAAAACGTGGCTTCATGTTTACAATCTCGAAAGGAAATTACAGTCTATGACGTTGAAAAAACCATCATATATGTCAGATATCCTTACAGTAAACTAATCGTCTCTTTTTCTGGGATAAATAATTTAATACCTGAATTATAATGTTATCTGCGGCTATGGGTAATTTATACGTAACACCATAAAAATTAAGTAAGGAATTGCCCAAAAGACAGCAAGACAACTTCGCAAATATTATCTTGTTTCATCAGGATAACGCTCCGGATCCCAAGGCTGCTATTGTGATTTCTGCATCCGAAATGCTAGCTAGTACACTTAAGTCAGTTACATATATAACAGACCTAATCCTGTTGATTTTTATCTAATTCCGAGGTTGTGGAAATATCTGAAAGAATAGCGATTTGAAGAAAATGAATCAGTAGTGGTTGCAGCACAGGAATAATTATGCACTGACGTTGAAGTGGTTTTTAAAAAGGGACTATTAATTTTAGAAAAAAGTATTCATAAAAACCATTTAATAACTAACATTTTCTATTGAACATCTCCGATACATTCAATCATGTTGAAAAACAAAGTAGCGTCACTTTGAGTTATTACATATGTTTTTCACCACATGTGTGGTATCGTTGCAATCCAGTCGAGCACGTGAATTGGACGAACCAACCAACAGGTTATATCACCTTGTCCGCGTTTTGTTCATCAAGGATGTACCGCGTAAAGTAAAACTGGTTTCAGTGTCTATGATGCTATTACAATTTATAAGGATTATCTTAGAGCGTCTCGTACTGACCGCGTGTCTTCAGAAAGATCTTAACTATGTATTTGTTGAGACAATGATACTATAATGGTAATGGTACAATACCTTTGCAAAAATTCGATATCTGTATTGTGCTGTACTCGTCGTTTATTTTTTTAGAATTGACTTAGGCTGTCGATAGGTGACAGGGTGTGGACAACTGCATTTATACACCTAAGTTTAGGACGAACATTGAAGGTACTCCTCAGCGGAAATAAAATCGGTGCGAAGATGCTAAATTGGCCACCTCTCGGTTTGGGTTTGTGTCGTACATGTAATTCTTCGAATTTAATCCACTTATCCATTCCATCTAACCTAACTAAGTATTGTTATAGTGTATATTAAATAGTTTATCGTGCCAATAGTTTTTCTGGAAATAGTCAATTAAAACGATAGAGGTCACTACAAAAAGCTTATATTGTGTAGGTATGAAGTGCCCTCTGTGTAATACATTGGATATTGAATTTTTCGGGTTACTGTATTGCGCAAGCACCCGGTCTCGACGGTTCCGTTTCAGGGGATCAGATCTAAACTTAAGTCGCTACACTGCAAGCGTATATAGCGGGGATTGCTTAATTAATCGCCAAACTGTAATTTCTGGTTCGTATTTATAGTCAGTCGACTAGAAGAATTATACTTATATAATAGAATAAATTAATAGATTTGCATATTTCTATGCTTTTACTATGATAGCCTTTTTTACACCATCATTGACTTATAATAGGTTTTTGTTTAAAAAAAAAAAAACAAAATATAAGGAGGTTTTAACAGCAGCGAAGTATCTCCAATAGTGTGAATGATGGTTTCCCAATCACAGGCATAAGCACGCTTGATTTCAAAAAGTAAGTATTAACCGCAACATTTTTGTCTTGGGGTCAGTAAATGCAATGCTCTATTGTTTATAGATTTGTGAATAATTTATGTCGAGAATATAAAGTACCACAAAGTGCATTCGGATGGTTTGACAGAGTATCGAAATAGCTGGTTGACAGGAATTTGACATAATATTTAATTAAAGGTAGTTCTACATTTTTACAAATTACCGATTCATGAATGAAATTACAGAATGTAGGAAAGTTAGACTTCCTCGTGTAGGTGAAAGACAGTTGATCAAATGTCTTTTAGAGCATAATATGACATCTGACAGATATTTCACTTACCAAGCTTAACAGAGCATATGAACGGCCCAGGACCATAGTGACTTTACTCCAGAGTCTTCGACAATGAACTTTGAAATGTAGTATGTTGTCGAGAGTGACACCCACATATACCACCCCTATGCTACGCCAAAATCTTAACGGCAATAAGCAATGTCTATCGTAGATAAACTCAAGACAAACACACTACTCTTATCTGATGAAGTCACTTGCGCTATTTATTCGTCAAGTTGTTCTATTGCATATGAAACCCATGAGAAGTACTCTATTCCCATAAGAGTTAAATCTAAATAACTACATAAAATCCTATCTCGGCTTCGAGAAAGTGTGGGAAGCTACCGATGTTTGGGAGAGGTGCTAAATAAAGCCTTGGAGGACATTATCATGAATAAAGTGGGATGGGTACATCTCATTTTTCTCATTGGAACGTCCAAGCGGTAAGAACTTATAATTATTTTCACAGAGTTCTATATTTATAGACCGGAATCGCAAAAAATCGTTTCCAAGGTTAGTTAGTGGTTCTATAAATTTACAATCTGATTGCGACAAACTTATTAGCCTAATATCGTCAAATTGTAATTAATGACTGAATGTAATAGAAGGGGTAGCTTGGAATCGTTATATGAAGGAGCTACTATATTTTGATGCAAACAGGTTTACGAGCTTACAGGAAAGATACGATACCATTCATGTTACCTACACCTATAGGGACGTGGCGTTCTGATGTAAGAATATCCTCAATACTTTACTGGTAAACAAAACTACGTCGTTTAACTTTGATATTATAAATTATTATGAATTGTCCTCTATAATTTACAACATTACGGTCACGCACGGCTTTACAGTTGCTGTAACTGCATAATAACAGCAAACTGCCCTATGATCGTTCGTTGTTGCAAATTGCATATTCTAAAGCAAACATAATGCAGATGCACATATGAACTTACTATTTATATAAAAAAAAAACAAATTAACACAGAAGTCTTTATTGTTTAATAACATACACGAAAACTGTAAACATTAATGATAATTTACCCAATTTCGCTTAAACTGTTTGACGTCATTAATTTATCTAAAGGTCGCAGAATATTTCACTCATTAATGGTAAACGGCATGATTAAATGTTCCTGGACACCTCGTGCGTCCGTCACGTGTGCCTTGCGTCATGCATTTCCAGAGTCATGTATAATCATGAACGTCATAAGTTTAGTACGAGATGGTATTTAAAAAAAATCCCGCCCGCCAACGTAACGTACGTAAAAACATTATACGCATGAAGCGACCTGTATGCCCTAAAATAATCTTATCTAATTCATTGTTAAGCATTGCGAGGCCCCGTATGAGACATGTATATATATTTATTTTTTTAAACTGAGAAATGTTTGTAACACAATAAAACGTTATAAGATAATACGTCGAGTATAACTTTTTTAAACATTTTCACCTGCCATTACCACAGGAGTCGTAGTCGCTGAATCTATTACTGGTTTCAGCATGAATGGGTCGGCTCGCCCGGGGTAGTACCACCCTCGCACAGAAAACCGACGTGAAGTAACAGTGCTTGCGCTGTTGCGTTTCGTTCGGCCAGTGAGAGCGCCGGAGGCCCACATATATTAAAAGGCCGGCAACGCACTTGTGACTCCCCTGGTGTTGCTTGTGTCTATGAACGGCGGTGGTCACTTACCATCAGGTGACCCACCTGTTCGTTTGCCCCCTATAATAAAAAAAAAAAAAAGCAATCACGCACGAATACTTGACACACGAAAGTGTTTTTGCGTGAATAATGTATTTATATTAACTATTTATCTATAGACAGCGCACAAGGAGACGCAAATCTGCGGTTTATAATGGTTATTGTTGATTTCAGATTCGTGAATAATAATAATTACATTTTAAATCGCGAATACAAAAAGTGGATATGATTTTTTTGTCCGCGAAAACTGGAAACGCGAGTCGTTGTATTTTATCAATTATTTTAATTAACGATTTTATTATAAATCTAACAAAAAAAATAGAGTCTGTGTAGTTAATAATAATAACTCATAATTAATACTTGCGAAATTAAAACGGCAGGAAATTAATTATCAGCTTATTGTCGTTTTTATTGAATCGAGATAATCTTCTGGTTCTCAGTAATTGAGTTTTAGACTTTATCTCAAACTTATCTATTTAATGCTTACACAATAGATATATCTATATATATTTTTTCAAGAAATGTCAATTTAGATATATCAGATAGAAAATATCACTACACATTATAAAACAAAGTCGTCCGCCACGTTTGTATGTCTGTCTGGATGTTCGCGATAAACTCAAAAACAATTGAACGTATTATAATGCAGTCTTCACCAATAAATAGAGTAATACATGAGGAAGGTTTGGGTGTATATTTTGTCATGGTTTTGTCCGTCCACTTTCAAACTCAAAACTTATGTATTATGTACAAATATATCGTAAAACATAAAATGATTTTGGATACAACTTTGTTAACTATATAAAAGAGCACGTACACAAAAACTTCCTAACGAATGATATACGGCGTTTTTATGTATTGAAAAACCTCGCCAAGTAGCGTTCTACAGGCGCCTAAAGTCGCCTAAGTGCGGCCAACGAAATTCGAACTCCTGTTATCGGTCACCACTTCTGTCGCATGTCGCAACTGTGACCTAGTTACCAAGACTGAGCTTCATTTTCCTTAGATGAGTGACCGCTTTCCTTAATTGACTGTTGTATTTATGAGTATATTTTACTCATGGCCCAAATAAGGAAAACATGTAAGGAAAAAGCTGAATGTATTTTTTTGTTTTGTATAATTTTGATGTTTAATTTATACGTGACTAGCAGGCCCGGCTGACGTTGTTCTGGCTCGATAATAAAAAATATAAACTTAAGGTAACTAATGTATTTAATTTGATAAGGATTAATAAATACTGTATCCGTCTAAATAGCCTTCCAATAACCTCATTGTATGTGACCATATTTTTAGAAGATAGATGGGTATAGTAAACTATCCTCAAAAGATAGGTATATACCATCGCAGACGTTTTTGTAGATGTAAAAAAAAGTAATATCTGACTATACATTGTTTTGTTATATCTCAAAAGAATAAGGCAGCGTTTTCGATGAAAGCTCCCAGGCGGCTTAAGTTTTTCCAACACTTTCAACAATTATCGTTATATTTCAACCAATAATATAGAGGAAGACCGAAAAAGGTGTGGATGGATAGTGTGGAAAATGATATGTGTATAAAAGGTGTGCACACTGAGATAACTTTTGACAGGGGAGAGTGGAAAAGGAAAACATGTTGTGGCGACCCTACTTTTTTTATATATATATTATAGGGGGCAAACGAACAGGTAGGTCGCCTGATGGTAAGTGATCACCGCCGTCCATAGACACTAGCAACACCAGGGGCGTCGCAAGTGCGTTGCCGGCCTTTTAATATATGTGGGCCTCTGGCGCTCTCACTGACCGAACGAAATGCAACAGTGCAAGCACTGTTATTTCACGTCAAAACCTTACGCCACCACCTCAAAACTACTTAGGTGGGATAAGGGTAAGATGACGATGATGATGATAGGCTACGTATTTTGGAAAGTACGCTTTTTAGAAAACGTAATAAGAACTTAAACAACTCTATGTGAACCAGTTACATGTAATGTTCGACAAGTATGAAAAACGCGTGCAGTCTATTTTAACCTTGGTAAGTAACTAATTGAAATTAGTTTTTATATTGCTCCTAAATTGTAGTGAGTTCATGGCTCTATCTACTACTGAGAAGAAAGTAATAAATGTAGAATTTGAACAGTATACTAGAACAATGAGTAAGAGTAGAACCACATACTCTGTCTTTGTCTGATGTTGAACGGAGATAAGTATAATTAAACTGAACAAATAATAACATAAATCAACTTTATTACCGTTAGACAAAGATATCATATCAAATATTAAAAGCGTTAGTCACTTGGTAGTGAACTTTAGATTAAAGATTATTATTGATACGTAAGAATTTTAGAAAAAGGCATCTATACATTTTAGATAGCTATTGCTTGACAATCGCTTCAAAACTCGGTAAAAGTCAAAATTACTGGGTAAAAATACGTACAACAGCCTGCGTGTAGGGTTGCCAGGTTATACAAATAAGATGACCTGTTTTTTTTAATGTTATTTCTACGCTCTATTTAAACTTTTATATTATAGTTTAATAGGATAAGACGGAGTAGTATATAAAAAATTGATACACATCGGATATCTAGTATTAATGTATGACTTTCTCTTTCATAGTTGATATGAGCTTCTGAATTATTTTTGCAACCTTTTCGTGTTCTATGTCATACCATTTGCCTTTATTCAAACTAAGTTTAAGTATGTTAATGCTGGTACTATGATATGTCAATAAAATATTCAACGGTACTTAAGAATCATTTATTTTGTATTTTCGTTAGAAAAGCTACATTTATTTATTATTTTGTTTTATTCAGTTTATCATCATAAATGAAGTACATACCTATTAAAACAAATTTATTATTTATGTTTATTAAAACAAATTAAATTTTACAGATAATGGAAGTCGTCTTACAAAAAAAAAATGTTCACATGATTTAGCCAATCCTCTAGTCGCGATATAATATATTTTTGTTTTTATGTCATTGGAGGCAAACGATCATACAAGCTATCTGATGGTAAGCAATCACCGCCGCCCTTGGACTCCTGCGACAGGCAGCACAGATGCGTTGCCGGCCTTTGAGGACAAAATAGAGTCTTGTATTGGTGGTTTGTAGGTTATTTGGGCCGGAAACACTGCCGCTGGGAGCTCAATCCAGAGGACCGACGTACGTGGGAAAAAGGCAGGCGAAAACCGCATAGTAGACGACTTCATCGGATGACACGGATGGAATTTCATTGCGTCGCTAGTTATTTAATTTAATTTAATAGGTGGTAGAGCTACGCTGAAGCTGTTACTGGTTTCAGCATGAATGGGTCGGCTCACCCGGGGTAGTATCACCCTCTCACAGAAAACCGACGTGAAGTAACAGTGCTTGCACTGTTGCGTTTCGTTCGGTCAGTGAGAGCGCCGGAGGCCCACATATTTAAAAGGACAGCAACGCACTTGCGACTCCCCTGGTGTTCCTAGTGTCTATAGACGGCGGTGATCACTTACCATCAGGTGACCCACCTGTTCGGTTGCCTCCTATAACATAAAAAAAGTATTTGTTAATGAAACTCTGCGTCAGTTATCAATCCGAACAGCTCTACAGAACACTCTCCGTGGTGGTAGATCATGTTAAAGACGCAAAGTGACGCAACGTCCTTACGAAACTTCAAAGTGTCGAGCCCTAAGGAAAGTACCCGGTAATCGATGATTCGCGCCGCTCTACTGTAATTATTAACAACATAACATTAACGCCAAAATAAAACTTACTTCAACAAATCTATGAAGACATCTCGGTACATATATCTCTTTCTTTAGCAGGGTTAAATTAATACAAGTGGTGACGTGAGCGGCACAGTGAATGCTCAAGAGATCCCAAGCCGGCCGGTCCATCAAAGCGGCGAATGTATACCGTGGGGTTTTAGTCGGTAAAAGTCCTACCCACTCTACCCACTAGCCACCCTCTCCCCCAGGCTGTGGCGTATCCATGCAAAATTTCCCCACTTAAAAAAAAAAGTGGTAACGTCAAAACCTTGCAGTATGCCATTCTTATACCTCATGACGGTCACTACAAGCCAAACCATCGCTATAGGTATATGACAAAGTTTTTATTTTATCTCACCTATCTGTTTAGTATCAATTCACTAGTCTCTTGGCGTCATTAGACGCTTTCGATTAGAAAGCAAAAAAGAATTACATTTTTTATCAATTCAAATTAATAGACACATAAATCTATTTAAAAACATAGTAAAAAACACAACGTTCATTATTTTAGTGTACAGAAACTTAACCCGGATGATAAAAATAGACTATTATTAGACACCGAATTCAATTATATAGTGTTATTTGCTTAGCAAATTCCATACTTCTAGAACCGTCTATACTTTTTACAAACGCCATTAATTTATCAGAATTAAGTCAGAGGTGCAGAAGTGTACTTTTAGGTTAGGTTTTAGGATATAAATAAAATTCTCCAAAGTTTCAATATTTTAACATTAGTTCATTTCATTAAAAAAATGTATTTATTAACACTCCTTTTACTATCTGTGTAAGTATCATCAGATCATCACCAGTGTCATTTAGAACATCAGCCGATTTGTAGTATAAAATGCACCTTTAATTGACAGCGTTACAATTCTATTATATTAGAAAAATACACACAAATTCCTTACGTTCAATTTACTAGCGAGATAAATAAACTAAAATAAATAGTATGTATATAAAACCCTTCCATAAGAAGTTTGAACTGTGACCTTCAACAAAGAGGATACACTTAGTAGTCGAACTGCTTCGTAAGATCCAGCAGTAAGTACGCTGAAATCGAAAGATATTTGACTCCGCGTTTAAATATACCGTCTTCATTTGTTAGATCGAATATAGGAGGTGCATAAGAGAGAAGTGACAACGTAAAAGAGTTCACTCTGATCATACAGTTGTTCGATGTTAATATATTAATTTAAGACCTGTTCCAATTTCAAGTCACTGACTGGAGAGAAGCCACAATAACCGCGGGCTATCGTCTCAGATGTCTCACTTTTGCTCCTTAAACCAGCAGAATGACAGTATTATTTTTTGAATAATTATAATCAAGACGATTATATCTAAAATACGTATCTGTAAAAAGTTATCTCATTTCCTTTTTTGTTAACTTCGTCCAAGAATGGAAACCATTTTTGTTTGTCTATTAACTCGTCTCGTAAAAAATGCTTGCAAAATCGTGTAAATCATTAAATATTCTTAATTATATATATGTAGGTATTTGTGCGGAGAATTCTCAAATTGAATAATTATTGTTTGACTGTGAGATGTATTTCATGGCAAGAATAGCATCATGCACGTAAGTAGGTACAATAGTTACAATAGTAGTTATAATATTGACAGATATATTTTAAATTATCACGTGTTCATTATTAGGTGGTAGAGCTACGCTGAAGCTATTACTGGTTTCAGCATGAATGGGTCGACTCGCCCGACGCGCGGGGTAGTACCACCCTCTCACAGAAAACCGACGTGAAGTAACAGTGATTGCACTGTTGCGTTTCGTTCGGTCAGTGAGAGCGCCGGAGGCCCACATATATTAAAAGGCCGGCAACGCACTTGCGACTCCCCTGGTGTTGCTAGTGTCTATGGACGGCGGTGATCACTTACCATCAGGTGACCGACCTGTTCGTTTGCCCCTATAGTAAAAAAAATAAAATATGATTAACCACTTATATTATCGTCTAATGATGACGTAATATTAAAAAAAAAAGGTGAATATCTCATAAGTTTAATGGATTAACAAAACAAAGAACAAAGATTACTAAGAAACTGAACATAGCAAAACATAGTGAGACTATATATGTATATGTATGATAAAAAACAATTCCTTTGATGATCAATAACATTAAAACTACTAAATCCATTGACCCTTGGCTATTTTTTTTTTTGTTAATTAAAAGTTTATTTAATGCACAGCGAAGCGGACTGGTATCAGCTAATTAGTGTATATAATGATTAACCTCATACTCTTTCATTGAGAGAGGTCTTCACCGCGTGGATCAGTATATGAACCCGGTAAAACACATCGATACTATGTATTCGCCACCGATAACATTTCAGTAAGGCGATGCCCCTAAGCATAATAATGATAATATAGTAAACTCCTAATAACAATAATGAACAATTTACTAAGAGCGTTGTGGGTGTTAAGGGAAATCAGTTTATGTCCTCGGGGAATAAAATTCAAATTCGTTGTTCTCTGCTCCGGAAAACAAAGAAGGAGCATAATATATTGAACGAAATATTACTGTTTCGTTTATTTTTATTCTCGTATTTCAGTGTCAATACAACTGTCGATTTCAGTAACGTTTCGAGGCAATTAATATTTATTTACTTAAAACAAATATACAAAATTTACCATTTTTGTTTATACCAAAAACCGGTGTTTCGATATTGTACAGATAAAAGTTTTTATAACAAACATTTATTACGTTGGTATTAATATAACATATGTACATTCAAACATCACAAATTTCGATACTAACTAAACCTTTTCCAGTGTGAATAAGACTGCCAATATCGTCAACGTTTCGAGGGCTAAATATTTACTTTAAACAAATATACAAAATTTAACATTTTTGTTTATACCAAAAACCGGTTTTTCGATAGTGTACAGATAAAAGTTTTTATAACAAACATTTATTATGTTGGTATAAAATATTATATCGAACTTCAATCACCACAAAGTTCGATACAAACTATACCTTATCAGTGCATTGTTAATATATAAATTACAGATCACATCAACGCCGCGTGCTATATCTTACATAATGTTATATAGATAACACGTGTTATTGTGCGTCATTTCAATATCACTAGGTTTCACGCCATACCGCAAAACTTGTCGAGAGAGTGTCATCAACAATATAGCGGTGGTTTATCGACTCCACGATAATAATCTTCATAAATAAGGATTTTAGCAACAAAGGTGGCCGGCCGACACGACGAATCCTCTCCACGCACAACCGCCGTGCCATCTGATAAATGATAACAATTATCAATGCCTGTTACGAGAGTCGTGTCATAAAGGATTCCACAACAGACATGTCAACGTTTAATAAATCGCAAATTTTCCACAAAATCACCGGTACTACCATAGTAGGATCATTTCTTGAACACCCTTTATAAGTTCGTTCGAATTTATACCTTAATACACATTAATAAGGAACGCCGTATGTCATAGAATAAAACTGGCCTGACGCCAAACGTACGTGAGCGACAAGGTGATGGCCGCACAGTACGTTCGCTTTGATTCCTATTTATAACCTTATGAGCATTGTTAGGGAAATAATTCTTTGTATTATTACTGTGTGCATATCATTCAAGTTCACGGTGCAAGGTCGATGATATATTTTTCTTATTTTTTTTTACGACCTCGTATACAGAAGGTTGTTCTCAGAGACCTCTGTTAATACATTCTATACTATATATCATTTATCAATTATTACGACTAACAAATTTATTTTACACTGACTTATTATGTATACAAATAAACAATGGAAATATACTTCAAATATTGCATTGCGTTATGTTTGTTTGTCTTCATTAATAAACTACTTGAATAAAAATACAATTAGTAACAGTCGACGGGCTTATAAGATAATTTACTGACAAAGCTAAAGTGAAGAATTTAATGATAAGAAATTAATTATAGCCTACATAGCTTACTGTTGTCGATTGTTATAAGTATATATACAAAAGAGTAGTCGCGGCTTCGAACACTGCTCTTCTCTATTGTCAAGTTATCCTCGTTACTCTTATCTATATGTTATAGTGAGGACATGGATATATCTAATATCTATGCGTTAAATGTGCTTAAAAACTATGATAAACAAAAAAACCGTTGAAATAAATATCACCGAAGTACAGATACAATCGACTTAACTTCCTATAAGTATGAGAAAAGAAATGATTGTCAACGCCTCTATTTACAAAATACATTCAATTTATATGTTGTATATATAATTCACCTGGATGATTTTTAGTTATAGTCGACCGGGTAGGTGGCGTTGTTGTGGTGATTAATTTTTTATTGTTTTCTGACTAAACATTTTTAACTTTTTTTTTTGATGCCATACATACTAAAAGAATCTAATCCGATGTTTCCAACTTTAGGACATATCTGCCTGCGACGAATCCTATAGAAAGTGCGACCGCTTTTGTTGTAAACTATAAATACACAAGAATGCATATAGGTTATTGGTAAACTGTGAATAAATCTATAGAAAAACTAAGAACTAAGACTAAGAAAACAGAGGTTTACCGTTGTGCGCGCAGCACACAATAAGTAGTGGATAAGTTTCAATTATTTTTTAAATTTTACAGCTTCTAAAATTATCCATAATAATACTTCAATCATTCATAATAATGTTTCAAGAAACTACAATGATTGCGAGCGGTACGCGTTCATCGGTTTGTGTTTTATTGCCGTAAAGAGGTGGGGTAAGCGGTGCGGTGTGTATGCGCAGGAGAGGGCATGTAAACGGATAACATTGTTTACAAAGAACTATATATTCTTGCTTTTAATTATTCTCCAATGTACATAATATATTTTAAGATAAAAAACAACGCACACGATGTCCCAGGTATCAATAGCTCGTCATAAAAGATGTCACATTAATAACAGCTGTTCATATAAGTTAATTTGTCAGACGATGTCATTTTCCCTGGACTATAGTTCATTTACGGATTCATACATACGGATGTACACACGTACATATTTTAAACGCACAATAAGAGAAAAAGCGTTGAGTTTCACTAACTTATATTTTTAGAAGGCAAGTGAATACCCCAGTATTTTACTAGAATTATAATATTTGTAAACACACCGTTTCACAATAATAACGTACTTATGGATTCTCGTCGAATCAAGGTAATAAAATACGCAACACTGCGAATCCATATATATGGAAATGGTAAAACGCATCTCGTCGTAGTCATTTCATTGTCACAAACAGAAACAAGTTTTAAATTATGCACAAACGTTTATTTATCCAATCTCCAGTGGAACCGACGACGACAACTGTATTTACTATTAGTTTTTGCTCGTAGTTTCAACGGAAGAGTACATTTTTTTTACTGATTGATATGTAGCCTATATCCTTCTCTGTACTCCTGAGTACGTGTGTGCAAAATTTAAGGGGGGGTCGGTTAATTAGTTAAGTCGTGAAAGAATAAAAACAAATAAACTCATATTCGTATTAATAAGTAATTTTATATAAGTGAGTAAGTATTTTTAGGAATACTTTTTTCATTACCACATATACCTTTAGTGTGATAAGAAAGAATGTAAATTATCATTACAAAATATAACTTACGATTAATAGCGAAACCATGATTATAAGTGTCGCGACATCCAATGAGATAATAGCACAAGACTATTTTCTAGAACAGTCCGGTGAAGTTGGGAAAGGTCTCCAGGTCAATAACGTAGTCAGTTCGAAACAAAAAAGTAGTAGCTGCAGTCGGCGTTTATTTATTATTTCCTATATCAATATATATAATTCGGTGACAGGATTCATATAAAATGTATGCGCTAACACTAACCCCACATAAATTCAAAGTAGATTTTTAATGGTTGTTTCATTTAGATTGAAACGTGTCCAAATATAAAAATGTATACGTTCATTTCTGATATAACAAACAATAAAACAAAAATATTTATCGTGTCTTTGTGTTAAAAGGACATTATTTATAAATTGTAATTCATAAAACAAACATTATCTACAATTAACGATATATGTACGTCCTATTGTTTATAATATAATTGCCATATTTATAAAATTAACACATGTTTAATACTCAAACAATTACCACCTTTAACTGCTTGTTTCTCGGTATATATCAAATGAAAAATAACCTATTTTCTCCGGGTCTTGGATTACCTCTATGCCAAATTCTATTGTGATTATGTTCACAGATTAGGTACTTAAAAGGCAATCAACATAATTATTTCATTCTATCGCAATTCTAATGTTAAAATGAATATACTGTGAAGTAAAAGGATAAAGTAAAAACATTGTAATGTAACGCATAACTTTCCTACTGTAAACTGTTCCCAGACATGAACTGTTATCACAGCTATCGTAACGCATCAAAGATACAAATTAAAAAAAAACACAATATATTAAAATAAGATTATTATCAGATAATAATACTAAGGTCAATAGCCTCGTCCCCGCATAGAAACATTTCCATTCACCCTTTAATCCTCATGCGTCAATTTGAAAGTAGACTGGAAAATATTAAGCATTTTTTTTAAATCCTCTTTCGCTTCTTTCAAAAAAATTAAATCCTTTATTCATTCCCATCAATTTTACTATATGTCGAAACCAACAGAACATAACCTGTACACATCATATAAATTAACATCAGATATTGATTAGAAAGATCGTGTTCACTGCTTTTTTTTCTATATCTTCGGTATAGTGCCGAATCAGTTCAACTCTAAGGTCTCTAAGCCTATAGAATTTCTCGATTTCTCCTAAGATTTCTAAATTAAAGGAAACCACTTTGCCATCCTCCGTCTTCAACCTCATCAGCTGGTTTTGCCCTATAGCCAGATCTCTTGCGAACACCTTAGAACCTTTTTCAGGTGTATCGTGTCCTTAATACGCAAGGTACTAAATAGACGTTTGTCATGTAGAAATAATGATTATGATATCTGTCTATTGAGCTACCGATATGTCAACGCGTCACCTGAAAACTGCAACCATGGATTTCGCCGCTTTCCATGCCAAGGATCAATTTCGTTTTATGTATACGATGGATTTTATAGAATTTAGACCTAACCGTATAGATAGTTTCCACAAGCAGGTCGTTGATGTCATCTACTGATGCGCTTATCTGCAGCGATTCAGCTGGAAATGAAAGTTTTCTGAATTTTGAATAACGGTGATCGCTTACGGTTTTGATAGTGTCCGCTATATCGCCCGACATACCGCTGTATAATTCACATAGTATAGTGTGATATAATATGATAGCATATGTACATCATAATAAAAGCAATAGATTTCGTTTTTCTAAAGCCAGCTTTACTAACTGGCGCCCTCACATTGAACATTTGTTGACAAGGATTTAACGAATGCAATATATAGAATAAGATACCCAATTGCTGTTACAAATGTGAGTTTGTTCTTTACGCTTTCACACCTGACTTACTCAAAGCGATTATCAAGAAATTTTGCATACAGTTTTGACAGTTTTGGAATTCAGGAGCACAGAAAACTTTATAGTGTACCATTTATTAAGACCAAAAAGGTACTGTTCCCGAGGGATAGTGCAAATCTATAATAAGTATCTAGAGCGAAATTGCGGGCAAGAGCAATTTATAGATGTGTTCAGGTATCGTCGCGTAAAGATCTGTTCTTTCTACGTTTAGCGTTTTGTCATCTTAAGATACAGAAAGTGAGATTGTGGGCGAACGCTAAAACCTCTAATTATGTAAAATGGAGAAAACAATAGGAAGTGCTGATATATGAGAATTTAAGAAAGCAGTCAAATATTGCCTAATTTCTATTAGTATTGCAATCCTATTTGTGGCCGCGATCTTTTTTTTTTTGCGAACATTTAGTTTGTATATGCTGTTGGCCTGATGGGCCTTCAAAGCTTCATCGAACTAATCATTGATTATAATTTACAGTGATTTGTGATCATCAGATGGATTGAATGCCTGTTTGCAATTTCATATTATGAAAAACCGGGCATAAGTAGCCAACAGTGGTTGCCGAGTGCTGATCGTATATTTAGGTGCAGCTGTATTTTTAAAAATGGTACCCAAATCATCAAATTACTTTATCACATTTAAATTTGTTTGTTATTACAGTTTGTAACTGTCCCATGTTCCTTTTGTAATATTTTATTGTTGACTAGCGGCCCGCTCCGGCTTCGCACGGGTATAAAATATATAGCCTATGTCATTCACTGAAAAAATGATTAAAATCGATCCAGGAGTATTGATTTATTCATTACTGCCCGTACACATTATTTTGATAAATCTCATAGGGTTCGGCCTGCGTTTGTTGCAATGTAAGCGGAAAAAATGTAATTATTTACGACATCACATTAGAAACCTCAAAAATAACAGTATTTCTCCACTATTTAATGGATATTATTATACATATAAGCCTTCCTCTTCAATCACTATATTTATTAAAAAAACCGCATCATAATCCGTTGCGTAGTTTTAAAGATTTAAGTATACATAGGGATATAGGGACAGAGAAAGCGGCTTTGTTTTATACTATGTAGTGATGGTACGAAAACATACTCCGATTAGAAATGTACGAATAATTTTGGATAAGATAATTTCTAAATTTAAAATGACTAAATTTGTGACGTCATAGAAACAGCGTGGGAGGCGTAGTGATCACCTGTAGCAAGAACGAGAACTCGAACGGTTGCTTAAAAAATGTTGAAATTCGTGTGACGTAACTAAAGAATAGACTGCATCGATAGAGGGGAATAAGTTACCCGCGCTTTAAAGTGGTATGCCACGGTAAAGTGGCTTTAGTTTGTACAATGCGGGTTGCTGCAGAAAGCGAACATTAACATATATATATATAATGTTTTTTAGCATCATAATTCCTTGGTAACAACATATGCGATTTTTTTTCTAAATTCAGATAATCTCAAGCAACCTTTTTAGTCTCTATAAACCTCTATAACCCTATATTATCTTCTGCCCTGGATGGTGAATTTCAGATAAATTCCACTTTCTTTCTTCTTTTTTTTCACATTATTCCAGTACAACTTTGCAATGAGGACTATATTTTCACTAGTTCTGTATTGAGGTCTTAAATCCTTTCATAGTAATTCGGCGACAGTTCAAGCAGAGGCGCACCGTGTGCCCTTGCGCTGATCGCCTAAACAAATCAGGTAAGTGCTATAAGCGCTTCCCTTAGTAGTCCGGTGAAACCGTAGAGGCCCCAGGTACAACAGGGTATGTCAGTTCGAATAAAAAAATCATAGGATTTTACCCCTCGGCTGATTTTTTAAGACCCACATTTCAAAATGGTGAATTATGTTTATAGTTTTTTTTTTTAATTCACGACATCGTGCATTATAAACTGAATGGTTTCATTAAAAAAAAGTTCGTTCAAATGAAAAAATAAATAAAAATACATTTTACATAAAAAATATCATTATACAATATACATGATTTGTTATTTTCCAAAGTTTTGTCATAAATTGGGACTATTCAAAACCACCATAAAGGTTTAAGTTACATACAAATGAATTAACACGTTACGAGGCAACGGCAAACAAAGTGTTGGCAGCATAAGCTTAGAAATTACCTGATTTATGGCAAAACTGTGGAAAATAACAAATTATGTATTGTAAAATGATAATTTTAAAATGTATTTATAAAATAATTTTTAATTGTACGAACATTTTTTTAAATAAACCATTTAATTTACAATGTACGACGTCGTGAAATTAAAAACATAATCCGCCATATTGAGATCTGGGTCTTAAAAAATCAACCGACGCGAGCGGTTAAGGCGTGTAATTAACAGAACTTAAGATTAATTAATATACATAGATGAATACAAAAGATTTATTACAAACAATAATAACAGATATATTTTCCCATCAAAACTAATTAATGGTGGTTTTTTTTTTTTAATTTCTGAACAACAATGATTTCATTTCTCATTATTTATTTTTAATTATGTTTTGAATATACATATACCAGAAATATCGATTTTTTTTTCTTTCAAATAATCGTAAAATTTTCTCAGGGAATAATACTAAAACAAAGACTCTTTCAACATCCGATCCTTTAATATTGATGTTTAGAGGTCACCGGTCGAATTTTTCCATTTCTTATTTAATTAACACTACAATTATTTATTTTCAATTTTTTTACTCAGTCTTGGATTAACGTTCTGAAAAAACCGACTTGTATATACTCGTATATATATACATATATGTTATACATATATACATATTATTTAATAAAATCTATCCACAATCTTAAACATTATTTTACGTGTTACTTGTTTTTATTAATATTTATATCGTAATAATTTATATCGTAGGTGGTAGAGTTACGCTGAAGCTATTACTGGTTTCAGCATGAATGGGTCGGCTCGCCCGGGGTAGTACCACCCTCTCACAGAAAACCAACGTGAAGTAACAGTGCTTGCACTGTTGCGTTTCGTTCGGTCAGTGAGAGCGCCGGAGGCTCACATATATTAAAAGGCCGGCAACGCACTTGCGACTCCCCTGGTGTTGCTAGTTTCTATGGATGGCGGTGATCACTTACCATCAGGTGACCCACCTGTTCGTTTGCCCCCTATAATATAAAAAAAAAAAATTATATATTATTTAGCCAATTATATAATATTCCCATTATATTATATTTATTACTATCGGGTCGCTATAAAATCATAGAATCGGATCACAGCGCCACCTACCGAGTCCAATTGTGAGTCTAAACCATTCTTGGATCCACCTGGACACATACAAAAAATACCATCAAAATTTGTCCAGACGTTTAGAAGTTCACAATCACATACACACATACATAATAATTATATATATATAGACATTACATTATACACTGTTTAATATTTTAGTGACAGAACTTTACACGATTCCCTGTAAAAAAACAATTTTCACAATAAGAAATTTCATGCAAATCGTTGGAGCTGATTCCGAGAAAGCACTTACATAGATATCTATAAAATGGTCACGATAATATCTGATCACAGATGACTACAGTGGCCTACGATCTCTATTAATGTAAAAGCCCATCAAGCCAAAAAAAGGTTTTTTTTTATTTTTGTAGAGCGACGGAATTTAGATCCGAAGCCCCTGGTTGTAGGGCTAATTACCACACCGTTCTGTGTCTTTCCACGAAGCGGTGTTCTGAGAATATTTCTCAAACATTGTAGTGTCTCCACGATGATTTCCTTCACCGTCTATCGCTCGTGTTATCAGTTACTATGCGTTTCAAATGAGAAGATAATCGCGTCTGCGTCAGCTTCAATCACTATTTGTCAAAATAATATATATATTTTTTTATAAATATATGGAATTAACAATTTGAAATTACTACAATATTAAAGTGAATGTTGTATTTAGAAGTACTTAAAATCTATTAAGTTACCTTATTTGGGGTTTAATATAAGTAATGAAGATTTGTCTATGTTCATCCGTAATAAGCGGCTGATATTAATTGTAAAACTAGCAGGCCCGGTGGACGTTGTCCTGCCCCGATAATAAAAAAGTGTGTGTGTACACGCATTAGAAGTTATACTTCTTTGGCGTAACAATATAAAAATCTTTTCAAAAATGTTATCTTTCGCCTTATTCTACGTTTATAGAAAAAACGACACTAACAATAGAAAAAAGGTATTTAATACATACATACTTTTTAAAAATAAAATGTTGACTATAGCTAACTTCAGGGTGTCGGTTTTTCGTGACGGCGTGCGGGCGCGCATCATAAAAATTTACTCTCATAATTTTTCCCTAACGCGCCAAATGAAGTATAACTTCAAAAATATATACTTATATGCATGAAATGCTTAACGTAACTAATGTTTTAATTTGATAAGGATTAATACTGTATCCGTCTAAATAGCCTTTCAATTACCTCATTGTTTGTGACCATTTTTTAGAAGATAGTTGGTTATAGTAAGCTATCCTTAAAAGATAAGTTTATGTGATCTCAGACTTTTTTGTAGATCTATAAAAGAGGAATATCTCACTATGCATTGTTTTGTTATATCGCAACAGAACTAGGCAGCGTTTTCGATGAAGACTCCCAGGCGGTTTGACTTTTTCCAACACTTCTAACAATTATCGTTATATTTCAACCAATTTAGACAAAATCTTGACATATTATATACCTAAACCTTCCTCATAAATTATTCTATCTATTGGCGAGGACCACGTTACAATCCGTTTAGTATTTTTTTAGTTTAACGCGAACAGACAGATAGGCCGACGCGGTGGACGACTTTGTTTTATAATATGTACTGATGTAGTTTAGGGTGTCACTAGTTACACACTTAAGTAATTATATAGTTTTCATAACAACATAATTCTTTGTATTTTATAAAATAGGCGGTTACATCATACACAATACAATTTGCACATGTTACCGTTTCTCTGGTTTTAAATTCCTCTACTGAAGTTTCATACGAAATGTAAAGCAGAGTGGCAATTAGACAATTATCTTCTTATTTGAAACGCATATGTTGTAAATCCAGTGTAGTAAGTACGTGGAATTATTTAATAAAAAAACTTTTGTTACATACCAAGGCTCGAACGAGCTGATATTGGATATACTAGCGGCACTAACCATTCGGCCACTGCTAGGGTTCTTAGTAATATTTTGTAATAAATTATGGTACTGTAATTCCGATAACTATATCTTATACATTAATTGGAATAAGAAAGAAGAGAAAATGTTCTATTTAAAAAAAAATGATTTTACGTAAATAATTAAACGATTGAATAATTGATTATACAATGTAAAGCTTAACGGAACGGCCGAGACCGGAGTAGATTTTAACTATTAATAAATGTTTACAAAAGTATATTTTAATAAGGTCATTATAAAAATGAAATTGATTTTAATGTTCAGAAAAAGTAGGGTCGGCACAACATGTTTCCTTTTCCACTCTCCCCTGTCTGAAGTCACCTCAGTACTTACATCTTTTAAACACATATCATTTTGCACACAATCTATCTCTATACCTTCTTTGCTATTCCTCTTTTCCTATATTTAATATTCATTCATATGCGACATTAATGTAAATACAACAGGGATAAGACTTCAATCTCTTCTGATTATATGAATATATTTCGATACAACGTACTTTAAGTATACAGTTAATATATTTATTTCGTCAAATAAAAAGTGGCAACCCTAGCCGTCCCCTATATGTGTATTACGTAAATCTGTGTGGCGATATCGGCAGTTAATTGCTACAGAATAAATATAGAAACGATGTAAAAACATGATGCGTAGGTACATGATTATTATTGAACCCATATATGAGAGATACTACTAGCGCTAATACCATGACATTGGTACGTTACGTAATCTTCCATGATAATGTCCGCATACGAAATTATAGACTGTATAGCCGTTTTATTATGTGAAACATTACCAAGAATAGAAATCATTCATTCGAGCTAAGTCCACCTGTTTAATTAATAGTAGGCTATTTACGGTAAATTCTACGTCTATAGAAGAACACTGAGTGATTTCGTAAATTAACTCCGTTTCCCCTCTCCCACTCTCCCCTCTTTTCTGTTCCCCCTCTCCCCTCTTCCCTCTTTCCTTCTTCCCCTCTCCCCCTCTTGTAAGGGAAACTCGATTCAACCAAATACAAACGCATATTCACCCCCGTCGTCTTAATTCTTTCACGTATTGTCCCCATTTATTTATGACGTCATAGTCACACTTGTGTCTATATGCACCATATATATTTTGGTGTCTGTATATTTCAAATCGACTTTTTTTTTTTTTTTTATAATATACTAGATTGTGCTCGTGGCTTCGCTCGCATTATACAGATTTGATCTGTCGCTCGGGTACAATACATTATTTCTATACCCTGTGTCCTTATACTTTACCCTATATGTTTTTTTGTGTAATTGGGTTGAGAGTTGAGTAATTATGGTGTGAAAGAGTAATAAGCAAACAATCATTTTAGTAAGGATTAAGGATCCAAGCTCATATTGCCATCACATATATATATAAATTAAACATGGTTGTCCGTAGATATAAAAATTCCGATGAACTTGGAAATTTCATAAGGACATTTTTCAGTTTTACATTGACAACAGTCACGAAATGTTTATTGAATTTTCGTGAAACATTAGGTATAAACGCAATTTTTTTCTTTTTAATAGACACCTAATTGATACCGCCCTCTGCGATCTATTAGTATTCACGTGTTATAGCCAGTTATAATTATTAGCATGTGAAGTGGAGAATCGAAACTTCAAGGGCATATAAAAATGATGTATTGGGTAAATCCTTACATATTATAATAGGTAGTGTCTCTAATTTTGTTTGTCCGTCTTATAAGCTTAAAGCCAATTTATTTAAATTGTAGCTAGCTGTATTCACTGACAAGGTAAATAAAAATAAATTAAGTCGACGCAAAATGACTACGCTTTTGACTGACACTTTGTTACAAGGTTTTAAGTCATTAAATATTGAACAATAACAATGGACTATAACAATTGTATAGAATATGAATAACTAAGAAAATCCCCGGTACCGTAAACGTAACTTTAATGTTTTAATAATAGTGACTAATGTTGCTCAAACGCAATACCGAGACGAGATTTAGCTTAGTCTTAGTCTTGGTCTTGCAGCAAGAGTCTCGCAATTACCTATTCGTCTATTACTATTTATTGAGAACGTTAAACTTTAGAATAATGGAACATATACGTATATTTTGAGTTTATTTAGACATAATCGAGTCAAATTTAATTCTCCAAATTAATTAAATTCGTCATGAATGAAAAAGTTGTATAATAAAAAATATCTATCTATACAATAAAACTTAATAATCTGGGAACAGTTATTATTCGCTAGATTCGAAATGAAGTGGGTATAAATTAAATTGAAATATAAATATAAAAAAAAAAAAATGTGTGTGTATTACGATTTACCTATTACCTGTATCGACTAACTACATACAGTACGATAGAAGTCGATACATAGTAAATAATTGTACAGTTCAATATAAAGGTATAGTAATAATGTATGTTATTACTGGTTTTCACTCCGGCTTCGCTCGTGTCAATGTAGATTTGGCGTGACTCTCGAAAGTAATATGTTTTTTTTTGAAAAAAAAAAAATAGTCAGTGTCCTTTTTTGTACTCCTGACAATGTGTATGCACAATTTCATGAAGATCGGTTTAATAGTTAAGGTATGAAAGCGTAACAAACAAACAAAACTATATTCGCGTTTATAATCAGTAGGATTTGCACAATAATTCATTGTATTCCTGAATACAGTGAATACAAGTGCATGGAGGGTGGGGTTTTCGGAATAAAAATAAAGTGGGAGAAAGTATCATACAAGTTGCAGTTGCTTTCGATATTGCAATAGTTAACACTTTTTCCAAAACAGAGATCAGCACCTATAAAGCTACAGTAGTGGCAATCACACCACTCGAATTGATTACTTTCTATTACGAAGAAATAGCATTAAAATCGTGAAAGATAGTGAGGTTTTTCCCGAAGAGGTTTGTTACCGTCAGATAAGAAAATGACAACTGGGCGGAATTAAATGGTATTTGTTAGAAAAAGATGAATATGCGAATGAATTTAGGACAAAAGTTGTTAACAAAATGATAGAAATGAAAGATGTGGAATCCAAAACAGTAAATTAATGTTGGAATGAAATGGTAGCGTGTATAAGGAACGGGGCAAGGGATATCTTTGGTGAAACGAAAAGATAAGAGGAAATATAGATAAGGACACTTGGTGGTGGAACGAAGAGGTACAAAAGGCATTGATAGAAAAGAAAACAGCATTTAAAGAGTGGAAGAGTATTGATGACAGAAATAGCTCAATTATAGAAAATAAGAGAAGGATGTATGCAGAGTGTAGGGCATATGAAATAAAAGTTGTTGCTATTGCTAGAGCTAAAGTGCAAAACTATTTGTACCAATCACTGGAGAGCTCAAAAACACAAAAATATCTGTATCGATTAGCAAAAGCAAGAGAAAATAATACAAGGGATAGTACACATGTTAATATAATAATAATGTATTAAAGACGGTGAAGAAATATTTTGACGAATGATGAGGATATAAAGTGTCGTTGGAAGGGATATTTTGAAAAACTAATGAATAAAGAAAATGATTGGACCCGAGTTAATAACGTCACCTTTAAATTTAGGCGTTGTGCAGGAGATACGCGAGGATGAAGTAAGAAAAGCTATGAATGATACGAAGAACGGAAAAACAATAGGGCCAGATGGTATACATATTAAGGTATGAAATTTTTTAAAGGTATAAATGGATGAATGTAGTTGACTTTGTTTGTAATAAGATGTTGCAAGAGGAGGCTATCCCAAGTTAATAGTGCAATAATATAATAGTAGCTATCTTTAAAAATAAGGTTGATGTAATAACTATCGAGGGGTACCGAATACGGGTTTATGTCTGGACGTGCGACAACAGATGCCATTTTCGCGCTTCGGCAACTGTGCGAAAAATACAGACGTGTACATAAGAACTTGCATATGGTGTTTGTTGATCTGGAGAAGGCATATGATCGAGTAAGTGCCTGGGAAATACTTACAACTTATCCATTGTATGTATAGTCAAGCTAAAACACATGCTAGCGATAATTTCCATGTAACTGTAGGTTTTCATCAGGTATCAGCTTTAAGTCCTTGTTTATTTCTTCTTATTGTGGATGATGTAACATCAGACAGGAGGCGTCTTGGTATATGCTGCTTGTTGATAATAAAGTTATTATTAAAGAAAACGCTGCCAAAGTCCAGAGTAGGCTGGAGAAATGACGAGACGAACTGGAGAAATATTAAAGATGAATAGAATAAAAACTGAACATATGTTCTGCGACTTCGGGGGTCCGCGGGCTCTAACTCACTAACGTGCTCTAATTTTCAGTACCTCAGTTCATTGATCCAAAACAACGGTGGTATAGACAAAGACGTGAAGAATAGAATAAATGCGATAGCTTGTGACCTAAGAATGCCATTGAAATTCAAGGGCAAGGTGTATAAAACTATAGTAAGGCCAGTCGTGTTATATGTAAGCATTTTAAATTATATTCACCTCAAAATTACCCTAGTAGAAGATCCATAATGTAAATATAAATGCTATCGATACACCAATGGAATAATGTTGGTGAACAAAATGGTGAACAAGGAAGACTAATAGCCAACGATGTATGGTAATGTCACAAATCATAAGTTAGCACTGAACTGTTATAAAAAAAGTAAGCTTGTGTTTTGTTGTGTATATATTTTTGAAGTTATACTTGTTTTGGCGCGTTAGGGAAAAATGATGAGAGTAAATTTTTCCGATGCTCGCGCACACCATCACGGAAAGCCGACGCCCTGAAGTTAGCTATAGTCAACATTTTATTCAAAAAAGTATGTACGTATTAAATTCCTTTATTCTATTCTTAGTGTTTGTTGTGTTTTTTCAACAAACGTGGAATAAGGCGAAAGATAAAATGTTTTAAAAAGATTTTTTCTTGTTACGCCAAAGAAGTATAACTTCTAACGCATGTACATAAGTATACAGTACTTTTTTTTTCCTTTTACCAAAAAATCTTATAAAAAAGCACCTATATACAACCTGAACTATTAAAAATAAATCTACGCAGTTCTAATGAGATCGTGTGTATACAAATTTAGAAGGTACTAACTACTCTATGGAAATACTGACTCCTCCACCTATTATTTTTTCACTAATAATAACTATTACGAGGTATATACATATAAGAACTATATTATGGTTATTATATTTTAAACCGAACAAAGTCGCAAGCGGTCGCTTGTTGAATATAAATTAACCAAAGTGATTAAGTCTCTCTCAACAACGCACTAAAAAGTTTATAATATGAAGATCCGGTTGTGATAAATAATGTGAATTCTACTGCGTATTTTTATCTGAACAGTCGAATCGGGTTTCATATAAGGACACGTAATCATTTGTAGAGGACATCTCCTTCCGAATTAACATTGTGATACTTCATTCCATATTTCAGTGTTCATAATATTCAGCATTGCCAGATGCCTCGATTTCGAAACATCGATTATTATTTACAACTAGCTGATACCAGCGACATCTTCTACGTTGTTTATCAACGTAACAATATATTCTATGTACCGAGGGAAAAGACACGAAACAATTGAAACAAAAGTATACTTTGCTTACAAAATTACTTTGTAAACAATGTTATCCGTTTAATTTCCATTCTTATGTGCATCACAACGCTTGCCGCGCTTCTCCATAGCAAGTAAACACTCATCATTAAACGCGTATTGCTTGTATAAATCTTGATTTTTTTTTAATTATTATAATTTTACATCAGACGGAGATATCTCGACGTATATCGTTACGTGATTTTTTTTTCTATATAATGAGCAAATGCCTAAGAGGTAAAACTAGATAAGGATTAAAATCTTATTAAAACTGACTAAAATCCATTAAGTACCTTTTGCACGATGCGCGGACAACCGTAAACCTGTATCATTGTATTTACGTAGAACGATAGTCATAATATTCGCTGTCATGCCAGCCTGCAAGCATCACGTCTGTACTGACTGCATCCTAAATCGTGACAAATGTAAAGGGAGTCAATGCGATGGTTTTATTACCATGTCTAAGATAGTTGTGGGTTCGAATTCGAGTACAGATTGTATAGACTCTTGATGATTGAATACCACTGTCTGATCCTGGAACGAGACGCGTCTGAGCGCTATGTTTTTTTTATTTTTTTTCGAACTGACTACACTGTTGACCTGGTAAGGCCTCCACAGTTTCACCGGACTATGCTGAGCGCTATGTAGCTTGTTACGCCTAATACATAATGTTCGCAATCGTGTCGGACGAAATTGTCTTAACCTAAATCTTCTAGATTAAAAGGTTTAGATTAAACTAAAAATTCTTAATTACATTTAACTTGATGTTAATCTTCTTTAAACATTATATCCGATGATGTTGATTTGAAGATCTGTTCTTCATCTATAGCTTTACATTTATATAAGTAGATAAAGTGGTAGAGATCTGTCATTGTGCGAGCATCACGCAAAAACTAGTGGATAGGTTACCAAAAAAAGAAATTGCTACTTAGAATCTTGGTCGTTATTGGAAAAAAAAAGATTGTCACGATAGATTCATTTAATAATGTTAAGTTATTAGAGATTTAAGAAGCTACTATTTTTTTTTCAGTAGGTACTAAGCGTTCAGCCATGTTATCTTCCCGTAGAGAAATGGGACAAGCGATGTGGTGCTTATGTTTTTCCCCTTGACGTAAACTATATTGCTATGATAATAATCAACGCATGCAGGAATGCAATAAAAATATTCACAACGTAACCTATCTTATACAATAAGTATCTTATACTTATTTATTAAAAAAAAAAAAAACAATTTCTATAATTGACCAATTCAATTTTGTTACCGCACATAATTACGGATACTCCTTTCAAAAAAAAAAAAAAAAAATCACATGTTCAAATGGAAACGGTATTGAAATTTATTACTTCAAAATGTGTACATAACACCGCCATTCATTATACTATTATCTCATATTAACATTTCGTAAAATGCGGAATGGAATTAATTCGCAAATCACCTGGTCCGTCGGCGTAAAGCGGTTCATACCAGTTACACGTTTATAATATATCACGTGTGTCCGCGAATCATTAGCATGCTCGGTAATATTATTTACGAATGTATACATAATGTGCGCGCGCGAGTTTACATTCGCGTTATCGTTAAACATATAGAGATATTAGCGTGTATAGTATTATTATATGTTACGACGCGAATCGCGCCGACCGAGATCAATGACACGGGACTGACAAGAAAAGAATCACTACATGTCTGCATGGGCTGGCTGTCTACATCCGCGATTCCCGCTTTTAGAACGGTTACCTACATCCGGGCAGTTCTGATTCCTAAATGAAGTTATTGTTTCTGCTATATTTTTGTATTAATAGTTTAGTCGTTTGGTATGTATGACATGGCATATTAATTGGATTTGTTTTTTCTATTATAATTTTTATATTTTTGCAATGGTTTATTTTATGTGAGTTTGATTTATTCCATAATGAATACACCGAAAGATTCCAACTACTTTATGTTTGAACAAAAACCAGTGAGTAATAACCCGAAAAGTGCCGAGTACTTCTGACCGTTTGATATTATGTGCTCCAGGTAAAAATGATAATTTTGTGTACTGTGTGTGTGTACCACGGCTGGGTACAACTATCTGCTTGGAGTGTTCAACTAACATAATCATTTCTTTGGCCCACATCATTGTATTAAAAGAAGAAAAATAAATAGTCACTTATTTTAAAGGTAGTAGAGCTACGCTGAAGCTATTACTGGTTTCAGAATGAATGGGTCGGCTCGCCCGGGGTAGTACCACCCTCTCACAGAAAGCCGACGTGAAGTAACAGTGGTTGCACTGTTGCGTTTCGTTCTGCTAGTGAGAGTGCCGGAGGCCCACATATTTATAAGGCCGGCAACGCACTTCCGCCTCCACTGGTGTTGCTAGTGTCTATGGACGGCTGTGATCACTTACCATCAGGTGAACCACCTGTTCCTTTGCCCCCTATAATAAAAAAATATAAAAACTTATTTTGCCATATATATAGCGTTACTACGGAAATAATCCCAAGGCGGGTGATGTCAGGCAGGCGGCCGATCGTAAAAATTAAGCCAAATCATACACACACATGACCACATGAAAAACATGTTGTACCGACCCCCTACATAGGTGGGATAAGGTTAAGAAGAAGAACAAGATGGTTTAGTCATTGCCATATTTCGGACAAACATCAAGTTGAAAATCTGTCGCAAAGCATCCCCCTTTTTTTTTTTTTTTTTTTTTTTTTTTTACATGGGGAAAATCCGTAACGGATACCCACCCCGTCGGGCAGCGGGGGGTGGGTTATGTCCGACTTCCACGGACTAAAAACCCCATGGTGCCTCACACACCTATTTGGCCGGGGAGCAGGAACTGCCAAAGGCATTACTTCTGCTCCCCGGCAGGTGTCGGCCCCTCATCAGGGGCCCCGTCTGCGGTGTGAGGGGTTAAGATGGTAGACCCCTCAGGAGGGGGCGGGTGTTAAACCCCCCCCCGACGAACTGTGGGAGTCGCTCGGCACAAGCGCCTCCACCACGCGGGCCTGTGCAGAAAGAACTGCTCAGGGCGACGGACGTGCCCGCCCGTCCCGTCGCCCACAGGCCCTTTTTACGGCGGCATGAGGTCGTCGCCGACCCGTCGCCGCCGTGTTCGTCGACCGCGGGAGGGGAGCCTGGTGGTCTGCTCCCTCTCCCTCTCCGCCGCCTCCTTCGCGAGCATGACTGCCTCGCAGTATGAGGCGACGGAGATCCACCCGGTCTCGCTCTCGACCATCTTGACGATGACGGTCGAGAGCGAGAGATCCGGGCCTATGGCCGCGACGAGCTCGCGGCGTGGCTCGTCCCAGGCGGGACACTCCTCCAGTGTGTGCTGCGCATTATCGGCTGCGCAGCCACAGTTGTGGCACCCTGGCGTTGGCTCCCGGCCAATGCGACACAGGTAACTCCCGAAGCAACCATGCCCCGAGAGCACCTGTGTCAGCCGGAAGCTCAGGGTGCCATGCCGCCTGGTGAGCCATTCGGCCATGACCGGCCGAACGGCTTCTATGGTAGCCACGCCCCAGCTCGGTCGCTCAAGTCGTCGTTCCCATTCTTCAATGACTAGGACCTGGTGGAGCTGGAACCGGAGCACCTCGATTTCCCGAGGTGCGAGTCTCCGGCCCTGCTCCAACGCCTCCACGCGTCGTTGGTACAAGGACGCGTGGGCTCTCGCTTCCAGGTCCCAGGGTGGGGATCCGGCTAGAAGGGAGGCCGCCTCGAAGGAGATCGTGCGGTATCCGCGGATGGCTCTGACGGCCATCACTCTCTGCGTTTTACGCAGCTGAGCGTTGCTGATGGCCGTCAGGCCATACGCCCATGCGGGGGCCCCATACAGGGCCATCGACCGCACGACCCCCAGGTACAGCTTCCGGCAGACGGAGTTGGGCCCCCCCAGGTTGGGAAGCAGACGGGCTAACGCGCCCGCTGCGCCCATCATACGGGGGGCCAGCTGCCGGAAGTGTTCCTTGAACGTCCACCGGCTGTCGAGGAGGAGGCCGAGATACCTCATACTCGACCCGACACCGATGGACTCGCCTCCCACGACTATCTGGGACCCTCCGGGTGGCGCGCGCCGAGGCCCGTGAAAATACAGGGCCTCGGTTTTAGAGAGCGCCACCTTTAGTCCCAGAAGCCGGATTCTACCGACGACTTGAGCGACTCCTGCGGTAGCCAGGATCGCGGCCGCGCGGTGCGTCTTCCCCCGGGATAACACCAAAGTGTCGTCAGCATAACACACAATACTGACGCCCCGAAGGAGCGCACCGCGCAACACCCAATCGTATCCGATGTTCCACAAGAGGGGGCCCAGGACAGACCCCTGTGGAACACCGGATACTATGTCTCGCCGACTTGTCCTCCCTCCCTGACCCGGGAAGGTGACGTACCTCTCACAGAGGTACGCCCCGACTACGCGGCGGAGGTAGCGAGGCACTCCATGATATCGGAGTGCCTCTTCGATACAGGCCCAGGGCAAGGTGTTAAACGCATTGACGATGTCGAGAGACACCGCCAAAACCACCTCACCCCGGGCAAATGCTTCCTCCGCCTGCATCTTGACTCTCAGCACTGCATCTGTGGTGGAGCGCCCCTGGCGGAAACCGAACTGGTTGTCCGCCAGGTCCGGCCCAACTTCTGTTAAGTGCCGGACGAGGCGGCCTGCGATTATTCGCTCGCAGAGCTTTGCCGCCTCGTCCAACAGCACTATGGGCCGGTAGGCGGACGGACTGCCCGCCGGGCGCCCCTCCTTCTTCAGCAGGACCAAACGGCCGGTTTTCCAGATGGTCGGAAACCGGCCCTGCTGAAGAGATGCAGTGACAATCCTGCGTAGTCGGGGCTCGAGGGCCTCGTAAGCCAGGACCCATACACGGCCAGGTATGCCGTCGGGTCCTGGGGCGGTGTTTTTCACCTGCAGGCGCTTCACCGCCGCCCTCGACTCTTCCCGGGTCACTTCGGGGACCTCGTCGTCCTCATCGCAGCCAGCCGCGTTGGGCGTGGGCGTGGGCGGAGCCATCGTGGGAGGCGTGTATTCTGTCCTCAAAGGGAACAGAGCAGCCAGAATCTCGTGGAGGAGATCTGGCTCGAGACTCTGGGTTACCGGGGGGCCACCCTGGCGTAGTTTGCCACGTACCACACGGTACGGGCGACCCCACGGATCCCGACTGAGCGTCTCGAGCATCTCCTCCCGAGCGAGAGCTTTCGACTGCTCAATCGCCCTACGGAGCGCCAATCTGGCTGCTCTGTACCCCTCGTAGAGCTCGGCCTCCCCTGCGGACGTGACCTGCGAGCGGCCCCGCCTGCGTCGCTGACGGGTGTACTGGCGACGGGCCGCCGTGCACGCTACGCGCAACTGCGCGATTTCGGCGGTCCACCAGTACACCTGACGCTTGGCGGGAATCGGCCCCCTGATCCGGGGCATCGCCGCATCGCAGATCCGCGTCACGTCCGCTTGGAGTGACTCCGCCTCCAGGTCGACGTCGGCAGGCCTGTCCGGTAACTCTCCTGTCACCCAGGCCTGCACGACGACGGCCTCCTGAAGCGCCTCGATGTTTAGGCGCTTCAGTGCCCAACGCGGTCCTTCCACCACGGGGGTCCTGCGGGCTGGTCCGTCCGAGGTCTGGGTGGAGACGTCGAACCGTATGTAACGATGGTCCGACAACGTCTCCACCCCCTCAAGGACTCTCCAGCCCCGAACACGGCGTGCTAGAGCAGGGCTAGCGAACGTTAGGTCCACTATCGACCCGCCCTGCTGTCGCACGCACGTGTTAACGGACCCCCTGTTCAGGAGGAGTAGGCCCGATGTTATGGCCCACTCCTCCAGCACCCTACCCCTGACGTTCGTGGCCGGGGAACCCCAAGCCGTAGACTTGGCATTGAAGTCCCCGAGCACTACGACGGGGTGAGGGTGGCTGCAACTGACGACACTTTGCAGGTCCCCGAGCAAAGCCTCGAAGTCGGCGAGACTCATGCTTGGGGGTGCGTACACCCCCACTACCACCACGCCGCTGTGATGCGCCGCTACGTATCCCCGACCCCTCAAAATGTTAACGAGGGACGGAGAGCCGGCGGCGGCCTGGAACCCTAAGGCCACCGAGCCGTCGACGTCACCCACCCAGTTATCCCCGGGCGGGATGAAATACGGCTCGGCCATCACAGCGACGTGGATCAACCACTGCGCCATACTCTGGAACAAAAGATCCTGGGCCCTTGCGCAGTGGTTGAGGTTTCCCTGAAGAAAGTGGAGTGCCGCCATTAGGGGCACTCCACTTCCGCCAACCGGGCCGTCCTGGCCCCAGTGGCTTCTGACGGCGCCGAGGGATCAGGAGGCTTCTTCCCCCTCCTGCCCCTCCTTCTTCTTGCCTGCCTGGCAGGCAGCGCAGGCCTTCCGCAGGCCCTGCTGCCCATTCTATGTCCGGCGGATTTCCCAGCCGCTGCGCACACCGCACAGTGTGGCTGGGACGTACATCCGCCGGCCTTGTGCCCCGGCTGACTGCACCTGTAGCAAAGGTCGGTGCAGTCAACCGCGGAGGAGCACGACGCCCCCAGGTGCCCTTCTCTCAGGCACCTAAAGCACCTGAGGGGGCGAGGCGGCAGGACCTGAGCCTGCGCCGAAACCCATCCTACCAGGATGCGGCGGCCATCGCCCAGCCGCTTAGCCACCGCCACCGGACACGAGACTACGGACGCCCAAAGCCCCCTGAGACCGGGGCGGACGCCGTTCGTCTTTACCTGTTCCGGTGGACAGTCTCCGGCTCTGGCCACGGCGGCGATGACCTCCGCCTCCGTCACCGACTCGTCCAGGCCCGATATACGCACGTTGGCGCTGCGGATGGGCCTGGACACCACCACCCCCTCGGGGACCGCCTCCCGGACCTTGGCGGCAAGGGCATCCGCCTTGGCGCCGCTGGTGGCGCCAGGCACCTCAAATAGGTAGCCGCCGTTGGCGGCCTTGCGCCACCGGATGCCCTCGATGCCAAGGTCCGTGACCTTGACCTCCGATTTTACCCGCTGCAGGACCTCCAGATAGGATAGTCCCGCCTCCCGCGCCCCGGGCTTAAGTGTAATCGTCACTGCTGACGTCTTCGGGGCGCGGAGATTCGGGAACTTATCCCCTCCGGAGGCCTGCTCCTTTCTGGGTTTGGCCGGTTTTACCAGCCTCCCCCCCTTCCCTACCTGCACCCAACCCTGGTCTGACGGTCCGGGTGCAGGGGCTTGCCCGCCGCCGGTGGTGGGCTTGGGCTTACCCTTCTTCTTCTGGGGCCTTTTCCTGGCCCCCCTACGCTTCTTCGGCAGCTGCGATGTGGCGGGTTCCCGCGGGCTTCCCCCGGGTGCCGCCGCTGCTGGCTCGGCCACCATCGCAGCTGCCCTGTCGGAGGCCAGTGGTGGCCGCAGGCGCCTCTCGGGGAGCAGCCTATCCTCCAACGCTTCGAGGCGCGCGCTCACCATGTCGCCCACCTGCAACATTATTGAGCGCGCCATCACCTCGAACTTCGCCTCGGAGTTGGAAGGAGGAGGCCCCTCAGCTCGCGGTCTGGCCTGACGCCGCTGCGGGAGAGGAGGGAGTTCCTCAAGGCTTCGGGGTGAGGTCAGGGGCGGCTCCGGTGGAGCGACGCGCGTCGCTGCGGATTGAGCGCGAACCTTCTCCAGTTCTGCCTCAACCCGCGCGAACTTCTTGTGGAGCTCGTCCAGCTCGCACTCCTGCCTCGCATTTGCCTCCTCCAGCCTGAGGTAGGCCGCCTGCAGCTTCCGAAGCTCGTCGGTGGCCTTCCGGGCACACATCTCATTGACTGCATCCGTAATGGATGCAGCCGCTTCATTGAGTGCCCGGATGAACGGGCCCTGCAGGTGTCCTGACTTCTTGCCGACGTTGACCACTACGTCAACGTCGGCCAGGATCCTCTTTTGGAGGTCCACCGTCGGTTGGTCCCCGGTGTTGTCCGGGACCACAATAGGTTTCTTGGTGGACCTCTCCTTCCGGGCGCGTGAAACCTGCGCCTCCAGCTCCGCTTCCGCCTTTCTTCGGAGCTCCTCCTTCTTGAGGTGCTCCTCCAGGGTCTTGGCCGCGGCGAAGCCGATATACTCCCCCGTCGTTGCCGACCTGTCCCGCCCCTTTTTCTTCTTCGCGACAGGGGTGCAATGCCCTGTCGCCTCCTTCTCCGCCTCCGAGCCCGAAGATTGCGACCTCTCTCGAGGGGACGGGTTTGGCGCTCGAGGTGTGGGGTCCGGCACAGCATCAGCCACGGCGATAGCGTTGGCGGGGGTCTCCTCGCCTTCGCTCGCCGTGTGCATGCGTGCCGGACTCTCCTCGCTGCCCTCGGAGAGGGTCTCCAGCGCTGGCTGGCTCGCTGCCTGATCGACGGGCAATTCAGTTGTCCGTGTAAGCGTAGCCTTGGTCATCGTGTTTTCTGTGGGTTCAGTGGTCCTTGAGCTTGCTCTGGTCATCGTGTTTTCTGCAGATTCCGTAGTCCTTGAGCTTGCTCTGGTCCGAGTTGTTCTGATAGAACGCAGGGTTTTGCCCCCCCCAGAGAACGAGGGGCTGCCCAGGCCAGAAGGCCTGGGGAGGGATTCTCCCCCCGCAGAGCGGGAGGTACCCTCCTGGGGTAATAATTTTTTTGACCTTGCCTTCATATTTCTCCCTTTCCAACGTCAAGTTTGCAGTGCGCCCGCCGAGACCAGTGTTGAAACACCAGCCCCGCCGGACGCTGTCCGGGACTGGGCCGTTGGGGCTCAAACTGAGCCCTCATCCGCCCCAGCCCGGTACTGGATGCGCTGCGCACGTACCACATCCAGGTCAGGAGTCAGCCGCCGGTCAACATGACCGACGTTGCCCGGGGTGCACCACGAGGAGGTCCCTGACATCGCACCCCAATAAGATGGTAATGGTATTAATGGTAATAATAATTCTAAACCAGATGAGATTGTGGTCAAAATGACTATTATAACCTATAATATAAAAAAATAAACGTAGTAGACAAAATTTAACTTCACTTAATACCGCTCTTATCTTTTATAATAGCGGGTGCTTGTTTACAAAGCAATTACTGTGCATGTTTATTTAAAATTCATTTATAGAAAGAAAGTCAAATCTCGTTATACCAAATACCAGTAATTATTTTTAGGAACATTGTAAAGTATACTGATAATCACGTTTCTTCTCGTAGGTATTAATTATTATTTCGAATTCGTATTATAAAAAAACCGCAATTTAAGTCCTGAACGTACACTTATAAATGTTTAAACACTAACACATCGGTACGAAAATAATTTAGGAATCGATCTAGAAGAGTCGGGAGTAAAAACGATTGGGTCTATGTATATCTATTTTGTTTTTAGGGAATTACCAAACTATATCGCTTAAAAGAAAATTAATTTATAATATTCGGTAAATAATATTAATTATTATTTTTATACTTTATAGGCAAACGTTTTGACCACAATCTCATCTGATATTAAATGATGATGTGGTCTAAGATGGTAAGTCACGCTTAACCTAGAGGGAGGCTGGCTCTCAAGTGCAGCTGCCGGAACACACCAACAGATGCTTGGCGACAGATTCTCAACTTGAGGGTGGTAGCTAGCCAGACGGACTTAGGAAAAGCCCTACCACCATGCTATGGTTTCATCACGATGTTTTCCTTCACCAAAAGCTCCGACTCAGTTGCTTGGGTTCGAACCTACGTCCTTCGACGCTGTGTCCAAGCACACTACCGACTGAGGTATCATCGCTTTAAAATTAAAAAAAACAGACCGCAAATATGTTGAATTTTTTTTAATTTCAGTGTCAGTAAATAAACATATAACACTTAGTTTCATTCCTGTTTTTTTTTTTACGCACAGACGTCATACTTAAATATTAGACAGCGTATGTCACTTTCAGAATTAAGATGAATCTGGTGACATCTCATATATCAAAATCCATCAAACCGTCTGAAGGGGCTGATGGGACCGTGTAAATAGGTCCCACCAGGAAGGATGCGGTGAAAATAAAAAGGTATAAAAGAATGCGTGGAAGGAAGAGTGAGAGAGCGTGAGAACGCGGTAAGTGATCTTGCCTATAAATAAATATAATAATAAGACCCCAAATAAAAGGCGTGCACTAACCTGCAAACTCAGCACCTCGTACGGAGCAGCGTCGTCTCAAGATATCAGTACAAGCGGTGCAATGCGATATCACATATAATATTTTATATAATAGTATAAAGCGAAAACATATATAAGCGGTATGTAGCTGCGGTGTCGACAATTTTTATAATAATTCTAATAGTGACATATTTAAAATTTTCTTCTTTTCTCGTCGAAATGACAGCGTTATGGTTCTTTCAAAGCGCCTGTATACTCCGTACTCGATCAATGAGATGCAGGCCAGAAACACATCTCATTATTTGGAGCGCAGTCATTATATTTATTTATAAAGGCGATCCACCGTCTTTAAAGTGTACTTTTAAGAAACATGTTATTAGGTTTTATAACTGATCATATTCCCATTTCCTATTTATTCGAGTGTAACCCTGAAGGCCATTTAAAAATGTAAAAAATAAAAAACTTCGATTGCCATTTAATTAATTTATAATATAATTATTTTATAAAGCTAGGTGCCGGCTATAGCTTCACGCGGACGTGGTAACGAAGGAAATAATACGAAATTATTCCGTTTATGAGTACGACTACGGTATGAAATAAATTGAACGACTGAACATCAATCGCTCAATATTTTTGAACTTGCTTTTTATTTTTTGATTTTTAAAGCCAACCCCTACTGTCTTCTGCCACTCACTCACTTATTTATATGGAGATTTTTGACCTAATATTTTCACTTTTCCGTACAACTTTTCACACATTTCCTTTCGTAGAAACTTCGCCCTGACAATAATAGACACAACAAAAAGTGAATTAATGAAATATCTGTGATGCGCTTACATACGTTTGGCAATTGTTTTTTTATTTATAGAGATAGTCTAAACGATGAGAGTTATTATTACATTGCATTGTCACATGTACAACGAACAGATAATTTACTTTGTAACAGGTTCATTTCACAGTTAGGTATATTACGTACACACAATACGGTTGTTATTACTCGCTGATGCAGATGACAGTTGTTTTTACAAGCGTGTAGGGTAATTGCTGTTTGTCACGCGTTCATTAGCGTGGTTCAATTTTCATTACTACACTGTACATTTCAATGTCCAAGTAAACACATAAAAAACCTATATTCAAAATAGCACTTAAGTCATTCATTTTTGTCATATTTATGTAAATGAGACATGAGATTCGAATTATATGTTTATTGGACTAACGATACATATAAACGAACACTTACAATATAAAAGCTTTGACTATATGCATAATAATTAATCAATGCATGAGAGTTGATATTTTTCAAACGTTACTAACATTGGAGTCATCAATATGTCATAGGCTGGCGTGGGGATTACGCCTGTACCTTCCTTCGTGAAGAGGCTTGTGATCCTGGAGTAGGTCACTTACAGGCTGATGACGATAACATCGAGACAACTTAACGGTTAAGAAAAATCAAAATTCGGTTTCTATAATGACATTTTAACTTTGCCGTATATTAAACTCGTGACTATTTTATGCCTAAGCCCCAACTTCGGTTATATTCAGAGAGGACAAAACGATTGACAAGGATTGTTGTAATATTGATTTATTGTATCGCGTAAAAGATTTGACAATTTTGAGTACCGACTGATATGTGATTACGCACATAGAGTACTCTGCAAGATTATTTATATCATTTTGTATTAGGTAAGTACCATCTAGTGAATTTATGTTGCGATAAGCACTGAATGAGAATTGGCCAAACAAATAAATATAGAATTCATAGAGATATGAATGATAAAAAAGCGATCCGATGGATTATAAAATTGTAATCTAAAATAAAATATAAATGATATAGAAAGATGTATTTCTTTTTCATTATGTGAATAATTCTATTATATTAATACCGAATAATAATTAATATCTTTGTTATTACAAAGGTAACAATATCCATGAGACATAACTGTTGGCTAATTAAATGTTAATTATAATTAATAATTTAAATTTTAATGGGTTAATTAAAAAGGAGGCGGTTACTATGTTGGGCTGTATTTTCTTATTAGGTGTCATTTTGATTTCGAGTCGTTTGAATAGAGAAGTGCCAATACGATATCCGCTCGATGCCGAGTGTGGTAAACGCCATGCTCTGCAGCGAATCTATGTAGAACGCAGTAATCTCCTTCTGCGAGGAAGTCGTCTCGCAGAAGGAGGCGGCGGAGAGGGTCCGCGAGCTGGACCCTCGGAGCGGGCGTCTCCGCCAACGGAGGGCCGGTGGGAGGAGGGGGCGTTTTGCTCGCCTCCTCCACCGTCTTAGCCGGACCTGGGGGGGAGGGTCGGGGGACCCATCTTCCCATTGCACAGGTTCGGCAGACGAAGGAGACGACCGGTGTGTACATACATGGTCATCTTCGGACAAGGTCGGGGCCCGGTGGCGCTCTTTGACACTGGGCCAACCGCTGGGGCAGCACGGTGAATACTTTACAGATCTCGTGCCGTCCCAAGCCTATAGCGGTAAATGTACATCGTGGGGTTTTAGTGAGTAGGAGTCTCACACTACCCACCCTCTCCCCCGGGAGGGTGGCGTGTCCATGAATTAGCGTACATTTACTAATTTGAATTGGTAATACCATCGACGGACGTTGAAGGAAAACATCGTGAGGTAGCATGAACCTCAGAAATGGTCTTGTAGTACAAACGCATAGAGCTGATATTACCCGCGCCCGGAGGAAGTGTACCTCTCAGTCCCCTGCACGTGCTCCTCAAGTGATGCCAAAGAGTAACAGATTTTTAGCCGCTTGAACCTCGCAGTTGGATACACTTTTTAGCTATAGGATTAAATAAGTAAAAGCACCACCGTAGTTTAAATTTCTCTGGGTTTGAAGTTGCAAATACATCGTGGGGTGACGTGGTGATTTCGGCCATACCTATACGGGAAGAGTTCTATGGCCGTGCAGTGGGTCTCTTACAGGTTGACAATACCGGTGATGATGGAGATAATTTTACGTATTTCGTTACAATCTAACAACGCAGCCTGAAGTATAATTGTTTACATATCTGTTGATACATTTTTATGTGTTAAATTGTAATATCAACAATTAAAAGCTGAATTTTTAAACTGTTAATTCTTAAAATAAAAAATTGACGCGCTTTATCTTTTTATTGTATGTGCCCCTCTAAAGACGAAATTGTGACCGAAATAGATAGTTTTTTTTTTTAAATTCATGCATTGTATTTTAGTCATAACCTACTACTTAGAGAGTACTATTTTTTGTGTTGCTTTGATGTTTAGGCCTTTAGCGTGGTGATCACTTTTCAGTACAGGACTGTATGTCTCGTAAAAAAGAGAATATACTAGCTTTCTTACCCGGCTTCACACGGGTTTACTAAAGAAGAAAATGAACCAAGTGTTCTCTTTACACTACGACCATTTGATGAAATAAAACGGGAACTGACCAATGGAATGTCAATTTGCCATTACTTTTTAAGATATTCCCACGGTCTTCTATCTGACTCTGTTTTCAAACTTTTCACATTCTGTACGATTTTTCAAACATTCACTCTCATACAAACTATTTCCTGTCGATTATAAACACAACAAATCAATCAGTGACGCGCTTACATGGATTCGGAATTCAATTGTCATTTATATAGCCCTGTAAAGTAATGGGCCTAACTGCCGTGTTTCTTATTAACTGAAATAAAAGTACCGACTTAATAATACCATTTTATTGTGTAGTTCTATGTAAAAAATAATTAAAGGTAAATGAAACTGGGAAAAGCATGAAAAATAATTATTAATATATTTTTTTTTCCTTTGTTTTCCTTTTTTTTCGTTCTACAGTATAGTTACACACATAACAGTATAGTTAGCCTGGCAAGGCCGCTACAGTTCCACAGGACTACATTGAATAAAAAAGAAAATCAGGCACTTTATACTTTTATATAAAATTTCACAACGAATTTCAGTTTATACCATTTCGTTAACATCTGCACATATCTGAAATAGATAACTAATCTATGTTCAAAATTTCAAATCTCCAACTAAATCAATTATAAAATTCCTACTGAACAGACCAGACATCAAAGCGAGTTAAAATCGCAAAACCCTGTACAATTAACTTTTTTATAAGTACCTGTACAATTAATTTTTATTGCTGGTTATTTCTTGTTTTGCCCCCATATGGTGTAAAGAATACTCATTAATTCTTTGCTTTTGAATAAGTTTCTAGACTAGGAACCTATAGTTTCACATGCTTGTCTAACATAACTATTAGGGTTCAGTGTAAGCCGAACTAAAACTGTATCACATATAACAACACATTAAAACGGAATAGTAAGTTTTTTCCTTCAGAAATTCGAGGTCGATTTACAATTTGCTTTAAGACAGACGATAAACAATTACACGGTATTTTTTGTAATCCCCGCGCGCACTTACATGTGTTTACATGTGACTTAAGTTTATCAAGCACTCGTCTATAACAGAGTGTATAATAAAAAGTTATTGTACATACATTGAATAAAGAGAATAAACAATATCATTATTATTGAACTGAAATATGTACACAGTAGAACACTTTGGAGATGAGAGCACGCGTTACCCGAGTGCCCATGATTACCATGTAGTAGTACTATTTTTCACACAAATTAGCACGACAAGGACATGATTCCGCAGTCACGTTTTTATTTTCTTTGTATGATATTTTAGTACTCAATTAGTACCTATAACTTTGTTTTTAAGGATGAACCGGTAATAAAAAGGACTTTACCGCAAACCATTTGTTGTTCTCCGATGTTCTTCAATTCTATTTATTTTGCCTCAGTCAGGTCTGATTTGAATGTTTAACAATATTTCTATGTTCTTCTATCCGCGATTGCGCTTTATTTATTATATAGTAATTAGTATATTTGTAATTTTTATTCTATTTCAATCGATTTTATATCTTCTTGTCACTTCTCACTAACGAGTTAAAACTTAGAATAGCAGAGAAATACAATTTTCATCAAAATTGGAATGCTCGTGTCGCTCGTTTTCCTTAATAGAATCTGCTAAACAAGGAACGGTTGATTGATAGTCACCGTGAGTCATTCGAAAATGAACCGATGGCGGAAATCTTCATCGTTACGCTATGGCCTTACTAAGGTAAAGAGAAATGATAAAACATTTATTTTATCTATCTTCCGCTTCTTGCGTGAGGTTAGTTGTTAACTCACCCTAAGTAGTTTTTAAGTGACTCGGTCCTTTTACAAATTGAAATAACTAATAGTAAAGTATATCATTAAATTTGTTTATATTTATTTTAATATAATTCAATACAAATAATAATAATTATCATTTTACTAATAAAATTATTTTATTAGTAAATAAAAAACACAAACAATAACTTTTGTATATCTAATTAGATTTAAAAATTAATATTTATTATTCAAACTAAATAGAAAATTGATGACATTTTCTAAAGAAATTTCGAAAATTCGCAGAGTACAGTTCATGTTTCTCGTTATAATTCAATACCACAAATCTATAGAATTTTTTTTTACGTTTGTATAATAATCAAATTAACTTTTTAGTGTTAATTCTGCTGTAAGTTAAATTTTCAATAAACACTCAATTTTAACACGAGTTATTTATTTATTTATTTTATTAGATTAATCATAACATTTGCGACAATTTCAAAGAAGTTTTATTACAAACTTGTGTGTGTTACACGCAAAAAAAAAATTGTCCTTCCTGCATCACTTGTACTTTGTGTATGTCCGAAGAACAAAAACCATACCTTTAAGCATGTTGCTGACATTCTCATCCAGGCGAACCACTCTATGTATTGATATTCACTCAATTGTTAATTCATAGTGCCGTGACGTCATATATATAATATAATGTATTAACCTATAAGAACACTGAAATCAATTAACAATTCCTATATATAAATAATAATAGGGTTATATAAGTTTATACTAGTTTGAAAATTAACTGCTAGACAGTTTAAGATTGATTGGAATCTAATTGTATTCTCAATACGCGTGCGCTCTTGTTTGTCATTATTATAAATTTAGTAATGTTACATAAATACATCACTGAACATAATCAAAACTATACAAAGATTATAATAGCTTCATTTATATAGTGGATTTAATTAGTTCAAAGTGAATTTTTCGAGTGGGTCTGATACTAGCATTATTAAACTATGACATTATATGATAAAATATAATTGCTTAGATATCTTAACAATTTTGATATGAAATGTATTAGGTATTTATTCGGAATGAATTCGTAAGATACGTTTACAAATTTATAACAGTTTACAATCATTCTTTAAACTATGTTGACAAATCATTCTATGTTAATATTGCGATGGCTTCCTTCTGCGAGGAGGTCATCTCGCAGAGGGCCCGAGAGGCGGACCCTCTTACTAGCCGTGTCCGCCAAAGTAGGGCCGGTGGAAGGAGGCGGCGATTTGCTCGCCTCCTTCCACCTCCGTAGCCGGACCTGAGGGGTTGCACAGGTTCGGTGGACGAGGGGAGGTAGCTGGTCGTGTACCCAGTGTACCTCCCTATAAGGACGAAGCCCGGCGGCCACCTTTCGCCAGACTGACCGCTGGGGGCAGCATGGTGATAGCTCAGCACGGTCCCATGCCGCCCCAACCAAAAGCGGCGACCGGTATACCGTGGCGTTTTACTCCGTGCGAGTCGGACATAACCCATTCTCTCCCCCGGGAGGATAGGTATCCATAATGGATTTCCGCACGTTAATCAAAAAAGAAAAGGAAGTGGTTAATATGGGGTCAACTGGGGATGAAGTACATATATCTCGGAACCACAGGGGGTGGACCCACAGGCGAATATAGTTTCCTCGTGGAACCTTAGCCTACCTCCGAAGACCGTCAGTGCGTGGTGAAGAGCCACATCCTACAAGAGGTGACCCTGTCTAGCGAAACACTGCGGAATCTAGGCTAGAGAGCCGATACACACTCCTGGGGCTCGGTTCCAGAACCGGTTCGAGGCGTACACCCCGGCAGACGGCGTCCCTCGTATTACCCCTTTGCTTATCAGAGAAGATAGGGGATGGATTAAGAACGGACCTGCTTCGGTTCGCCCGTCAGAGGGTGGAGACAGAGGGAAAAAACTTCGTTAAAAATTTACCGTGGAAGAAACCACGTTAAAAAGTGACAGGTGGTGATGAGAAAATCTTGTAAAAAATCAATGACGGGTGCCGGTTGGAAGGAGTAGCCTCTTGACCACCAAGCCGAACCAAGGAGGGAAGGGGCTGGGGACCTGACCTTCCATTGCACATTGGTTCCGTAGACGGGTAGGCAGTTTGACCGGCTGTCGTTGCGGCTAGGGCGTTCGCACTGGGCCTTCTCCAGGGTGGCATGGTGCTGGCTTGTTGGACTCTGTCTCCCTCCATAGTGCGGCAGACAGTATCTCGTGGGTTTTTTTAGTCAGTAAGAGTCTAACATCACACAGCTCCCTAGGATTGTGGCTGTCCAATGTATCTTACATTCTTCCCGCATTAAAAGAAAAAAGGAGGTGGCTAATATTTACAAAATACGCGGTTATAACGACAATTTCGCGCTCTTGTGTATAGGTAATAAAAATGGAAACTTACCATATTACCATGGTAACACTTAACATATTAATAATTACTATAGCAACGGTAACGCGTAACGAAAATTTTTCCATACCATACCAAAAGAAGTTTCAATCAAGAATCTTTTTTAATTATTTTTTTGTTTTATTTGTAATTGTTAAGACCATTGTTGTAATTGTAATTGTTAAGGTTTGTATGAAAGAAAATGCTTAAGAATTCGTACGTACGTTCTCCATATAGAAAAGTGTCTGAGTAAGACGTAAGACAGTAGGAAAATCTCAAAAAAAATATTAACATAATTGAGTATTTAATATGCAGTTGCCATTTTATTAAATTACATGGTCGTACTGTAAAGTTCATTTATCATTATTAGTACGGGTACCGGGTGTGCGAATGGGTGGGCGAAGCAGGGGCGAGCAGCTAGTAATATATGATTGCTTAATGTTTTATTAGGAAGTACAAGTGCTAAGAAACGGGAGTACGTTGTTTATTATTTGTACCACGGTTATAGCCTGGAGTGCAACTGTATGTGTAAAATGTATGAAATCGGTTACTTATACTCGACCATTTCGTGTACGGTCTCTATTGTATGCCTGTAGTTTGAAATAGTTATCATAACACGTTACTATTAATGATCGCAATACTGGTATATCAAATATCGGTATTCATGCTAATTTGACGTTTCGTAGAAGCGGAATTTGTTATGGTGAAGTAACCATATTTCGATATCAATATAAGTTAATGCTAAAAAAAACTCGTACCTAAGAGTTCCATATACATCTTATACTACTACGCTTTACGCACTATCTGTTTCTTCTGCAATATAGACAATCTCTTAGTCAGGACGCCCGAGGGAAATAATTCTAATAACTACACAAATATGGTGGTAGAACTATTTCTAAGCCCGCCTGGCTAGCTAACACCCTCAAGTTGAAAATCTGTCGCCAAACACCTGTTGGTGTGTTCCGGCAGCTGCACTTGAAAGCCAGTCTCCCTCTAGGCTTAGCGTGACTACCATCTTAAACAACATCAGATGAGATTGTGGTCAAACCGTCAAACGCTAACCTATAAAGTACCTATATTAAAAAAAAAACCCAAAGTTCTTCTTGTTAGGCCTTATCGTGAAGCTATGAAGTCATCTCGCTGTTAAGCATTCCATGAAGAAATATTTATGCAAGTCGGCATATATCGGGCACTGATATACTGGTAGTACAGTGTTACAGATTTCACGGTGTCGACATGCTTACCAAGTACAGTATCAGCACCTTGCTGTATTTCTATGAGAAATTATCTCTCGTTTTTATAAGTAGAATCCATTAATACAAATCAACTAAAGTAGTCGGCTAAGTTCGGTTTCGTATATTGTTTTCTTTGTCTATCCGAGTCATTGCATTGCAATTCGCAGAGAGAACGCTTTACAAAACCGAAACAAGCGTGCACCTAGATGTCTCGCTCTTATCTCCAACGTACCAAATCAAATACCGGGTGCTGCAAACGATTTGTATAGAGATCTATTTTATTCTGTATGTTTCTTGTGTAAGAATGGGATGGGTGACTGTTCAATTCTAGTCATGGAGGATACACATCATATTTTTTTCCATCTACGGCTTAGCGATGATTATATAAATGCAAAAACACATCTTTAAGATTTGGACTAACTTGTAAACCGATGCTAATTAATATAAAAATTAATGCGCAATATATCACACTTTTTGAAGTGATTTATTTTCCCAGTGACAAATCCATAGCATTGCTATTACCTAATGTCCACCGGGAACTACACTCAAGTTGAAAATTCGTCCCCTAAAAACCTACGTGTATTTTTCCGACAGCTGCAATCACACCTTCCCTGTCTACACTTAGCATTATATTATCTTAGACCACTGCCACACTTTTACTTATATACTAAATCAATTTTTTTTTATATTATAGGGGGCAAACGATCAGGTGGGTCACCTGGTGGTAAGTGATCACCGCCGTCCATAGACACTAGTAACACCAGGGGAGACGCCAGTGCGTTGCCGGCCTTTTAAATATGTGGTGGTGTGTGGTATATAAAATAATATAAGCATGTTACTCGACTAGACCACTTCGAGTATACTGATGCACTAGCTTAAACAATGAAAAAGTTATCAATAACACCTCGAATATCAAGCAAATCATCAGTTTCATAGGCCTCCCGGAACATTGATATTTAGTTCTACTATTCAGCTGAGAGGTCGCAGGTTCGATCCTCACACATGGCTGGATTTTGTGTTGTAGTCCTATCTGTTATTTATACATTTATGTATGCCAGCTGTTTTATTGCCATAGTAATTGTTTACTAATATATATGTATTAATTTAAACTGGAATTATTACTATAAAGGAAATACTAATAATATTGATATTGGCAAATGCTTCTGCGACGCTAATAACATTAAAATTTCCCTCAATATCTAAACAATAAACGCATAATAATTTTCTTAGCACAAAAGCTCCTCGCATACAGCGGTAGTTGCTGTGACCATTCAACACAACAGTAGACCTATTATTATTACGGTCTAAGGCTAGTCACGTCACAAGAAATGAGGGGGAATAAACTTTCTGATTACGATTACAAAATTTTAGAAACGTTGATTGCGAAAGAAAATATACATTTTTAAGAATAGCAAAATCGGAGTAAGAGGTAAGTGGTAGAGCTACGCTGAAGCTATTACTGGTTTGAGCATGAATGGGTCGGCTCGCCCGGGGTAGTACCACGCTCTCACAGAAAACCGACGTGAAGTAACAGTGGTTGCACTGTTGCGTTTCGTTCGGTCAATGAGAGCGCCGGAGGCCCACATACTTGCGACTCCCCTGGTGTTGCTAGTGTCTATGGACGGCGGTGATCACTTACCATCAGGTGACCCACCTGTTCGTTTGCCCCCTATAATATAAAAAAAAAAGATTTGGTAGTCGTAATAGCACCACACCTATATTAAATAAAATCACAAATACTTTATTCCGCTTAGGCCCTAAGAAGGTATTTATGAACGTTAAAACTACCACCGCGGTTCACACAACCAACCCAGTCATCGAAAAAAGCCGGCAAAATACACAATCTAGTTTATCTTTTTAGCGCACATGTTTATAAAGGAGCAGTACACACGATCAATACTAAGTTCTCAGGAACACCAAGCTCATGACTGCACTTAAGTCTACAGTACTATATAGCTTGGTGTTCCTATATCTATATGTATATATATATATATATATATATAGACTGTCGTGACCACTTATGATGAGGTGGATTATTAGCTACTTTATAAAATAACACAATAAAAGAATGCGAAACATATGTGAACAAATACTTCAATATACTTTTCCAAAAGTGCTTCCTTGATGCTCTAGACAAATTGCAGAGAGGGACTGTCTGCATTGCAAATGATGTGAACGTTACTGAGTTCACAGAGCCTTTTCATTGCGCAGGATATTAACTCTCTGAGTGTGTTCTACCGTTTGCATCATAGCAAATGTTCTGAACAGCTGTACAACATCGTTTTCTCTTTCATAGCCAAGCTACAAGTGTTGAGCTTAAAACCACAGTTTTAACTTACTAATATCTAATACTACCTTACTAATACTTAGTAATACCATCTAGGTATAAATTGAAACACTCGCGACGTCTTGCCTTTATCGAACTATGAAGCAAGCTGGCAAGACAACGATGACTGTCAAAGGGATCACGATGATCTGCAGATGGTCACCATTATTGTTAAATTGTATTGTCCTTACCATCAGTTACAGTCACGTAATATTACGGTACTGCTAACAAGAAAAGTTTTGGGTTTGAAAGTGGTCAGATATAGAGGTAGAGGAAGACCGAAAAAGGTGTGGATGGATAGTGTGGAAAATGATATGTGTATAAAAGGTGTGAATACTTAGATGACTTTTGACAAGGGAGAGTGGAAAAGGAAAACATGTTGGGCCGATGTACTTACGTGGGATAAGGGTAAGATGATGATGATATAAAAAAAGATTATAATGGATCTTTGAAATTCTACATCTAAATTGATGAAAATTATGTAAATCTCTACTTGAATATGAGAATTGTTGTTTATACTCTTATGATAAATATGAAAAATTAATTCATTATTTAGGTGATAAATTTCTAAAGGAGATTTGCACTCTAAAGGTTATGTAAAGAAAGACTTTGATAAACCAATCGACCGAAATATCACTACATAGTATAAAACAAAGTAGCTTTCTCTGTCCCTATATCCCTATGTGTGCTTAAATCTTTAAAACTACGCAACGGGTTTTGATGCGGTTTTTTTAATAGATAGAGTGATTGAAGAGGAAGGTTTATATGTATAATAACATAAATTAAATAGTGGAAAAATACTGCTATTTTTGAGGTTACTCCAAATTTAACGCGTGCGGGCCACGGGCAGTAATGAATAAGTCAAAACTACTGAATCGATTTTAATCATTTTTTCAGTGAATGACATAGGCTATATATTTTATACCCGTGCGAAGCTGGAGCGGGCCGCTAGTTATATATATTTACGAAAATGTTGACTCAGAAATTTAAAACAAAAGCGAATGTTTTTTAAATTATCATATCTCATAGGTATTTTAAAACATTGCATGTATATTTCAAATATCTATAGTGTACTAGTTTTACTCATATGGCATAATGTCAGATTAACATATTCTTATGAATTCTCTAGTAGAAAACAACTAACTCTTATGATGATTAATCTGTTTTTTTTTTTCGAACTGACCTACCCTGTTCGCCTGGCAAGGCCGCTACAGTTCCCGACCGGACTACTAAGGGGAGCGCTTAAGACACTCACCCGAAATGATTAATCTGTATAGTACAATTACATTTATAGTGTTATTGGAAATTCCATAAATATTAATAAAGTATAAATAGTGAGTGTATGCAGTCGAATACGTTGCCAGAATTAAATGTTCACGGCAATAATGAGAAACACACAGAACTGGGTCAGTGTTTAGCGTGATTATTGATTTTTGTGTATGTTACATTTATATTGCCCAATAAGGAAATTTCTATTAAGCTATTATCACATTTGAATATTAATTAAAAGCTGATTAATCCATAGATTCCAGATTAATACGTTATGTGGTTATTAATTATTTCAAAAAAGAAAAAGAAAAGATAAACCCTCTGCTTTTAAAATGAACTGTAAAGGTAACTTTGAATGAAAATATATTGTCTGTGAAGGTCGACGACGCCGGTTGTTTGCGTCCATTATCAGAAACGATTTTGTTGTCTGTAAATTTGTAGCTTATTACAATATTCACAATTTACGATTTATGTGTGATCTCATTCATATTTAATTGTAAACATTGAAGGCGACGAAACGTCATTACCCAATAAATTCATTAATCGCGTGATATCTCCTCCAGCGCAGTGGAGAGAATATACAGAAATACTGGTAGCGACTTCCATCCTTTAAGCAGCTGAATACAAAAGAACAAAAGAGTTGTTTGAATGGAAAGACTATTCAATTCAACTAATGGTAACCCCATTGGGTCGAATCGACAGTTATATGTTAGAACGATTCTTTGCAAAGCGTAGCCTATTAAGTACAAAAAGTATATTCATTCAAAAAGTATATTCAAGACTGAGATACATAATCGGAAAATAATCCTCAATGACACATCCTATGTACGGTTTTTATTTAGCCACATAATTAGAACACACTTGGGAAATGTTTGATAATTGTGTCACAGTCCTTTTCGATACAGGACTTATGATTATAAAGGTATCTACAAACTGCCAATACACATTCAAACTATTCCAGTGTGATTCGAAATCTTACACCTCCTCTTTTCATACTGAATTATGACAAACTTGGTACAGATCAAGCATGATTCCATAAAATATACATAGATCTATGTAATAACGTCAATACGGGGTAAAATTTGTTTTTTCTTCACCTGTTAATATGTATTTTTATGTATATTTCTTTTTCCTTCTTTAATTCTAAACGATGTAGTCGTCAGGTATTTCTTATTCGATCCTGGCAGACGCTCTGTCTCATAGAGCGAAAATATTGTATGCTATAGCAAGGTTAATTTTTATATTTGATAATGTATTTCATTGTGGAACTAAATATGTATGTAATGTTATTACGATGGTGAAACCAGTATTAACTATTATAGAAATATTATAGATTGTAGACATAACAAGTATGAAGTACAACGAAGAGAGATTTAGTAAGTCTACGACATGGAAAAATGTAACTATACTCCAATTTTGATAACTAAAGCTTTCCAATAGTTACTAAATGAAAAAAAAAGAGAATCGGTTGACGAACATAGGAGATAAATGTACTGAAGTATTTTATCTTCGCCTATTTATATTTGGTTGTTAATCTAATGGTGGTTTTTATATTAAAACAAAAATGCTATTAATTTATATTTAAGCTGTAATAGCGTAAATCGTAAGTGTTCAAAGTAAGTAGGTAGGTAGTCTCTGTTACTCGAATGTGTTCTTTCTTGGTCCTCCTAATTCGCAGCGAAAAACTATTTTAGTACTACTGATTTACTTCTTTATCTGAGTACTCATATGATGGTATTTTGTAATTGTAAACATCAATAAATAAAGTATTTAAAATCGAATACTCGAGTATAAACTACCTACTTTCATACTATAAATTAGTTATTGGATAATATGTAGGTAATTGAAAATTTTCAAGTAATATTTCCATCGAATTCTTCTAACATTATTAATGTAGTATCAGTGTGTGTGTAATGTATACAAAATAACGTCATACTAATGAGTCATACAAAAACAAAATGTGTAGTACCCTCGTCTTAAAAAATAAATAATTGCTTTGCATATATATAAAAATTATTAAATTTCAGTATATATTTTTTTTATATTATAGGTGGCAAACGAACAGGTGGGTCACCTGATGGTAAGTGAACACCACCGTCCATAGACACTAGCAGCACCAGGGGAGTCGCAAGTGCGTTGTCGGCCTTTTAAATATGTGGGCCTCCGGCGCTCTCACTGACCGAACGAAACGCAACAATGCAAGCACTGTTACTTCACGTCGGTTTTCTGTGAGAGGGTGGTACTACCCCGGGCGAGCCGACCCATTCATTCTGAAACCAGTAATAGTTTCAGCGTAACTCTACCACTAATCAAATATATATATAATCTAAATATGTCATTTTATGTTTATTGAACACTGTTTATAATAATATATTATTACAAAAAGAGGTATTTTTGTATGACAGGAATTCTCTGAAACGACTGATGCAATTTTAGAAAATATTTCACAGACAAAAAAAAACTGCACTCAGATTTATTATTATAGGCTATGTTATATTGTTATTCATTATAGTATTAAATAACAAACTTTTACCCGCGTCTTCGCTCGAGTTAATGTAGAATTAATTCACATATCCATCGGGAACAGTAGTTTTCGTCTGGATGATGGGTACTCTATATTCTTTTTTGTACCCCTGACAACGTGTATGCGAAATTTCTCGACTATCGCTATAGTAGTTAATATTATATAATATCGGCAAGGAAGTAAGAATATAAGTGTACGAAGTTACGGGAAGTTGCTAGAATCGTAAATAAAAAAAAACATTTTTTTACTATTCAAGTCATAGGAATACAATGCCGTCCATACATTTATGAATGAATCGTACATATTGTAATGAGTTCTTTACAGAAACTAAAAAAAAAAGGTATTTCTATTACTTAAAAATATATTTTCTTTAAATTACATATAATAGAAAATTAGTAATGTAGGAACAGTGTTAGTAAGCCAAATAAATGCGGGAAGGTTTTGAGTGTGCCATGAATGGACTCTAGTGCTGCCATATATCTTATAGCGTAGGCAGATACATAGTGCATACTTAATAATACTAAGTTAATTCACATTTTCTTTTTTCATATGATACATCTATTATTTATCTTCAAAACTGTCACGGTTAAAAAACAGAATCCCATTCGAATACTGTTGCAAATATTGTTATTGTGTAAACGGCAATTGGGATAAGTGATGATTATGTGGGAATTACCGGTGGGTTCGCTCCCTCCTGATAAATTATGTGAATGAATTGGTTGCGGTTCTCTAACCTACGTACCTATATTGTTAACTAGATATCAAAGCGTTCCCAGCTCCCACCACCACGCAAACGCGAGGAGATGCGCGCGCATATATTCACCGGCGCTTCACGCGAACTCCAGTCAATTTCTACAACGCAAGCCGAGCGAAACGTTCCGACGTTCGTTTCAAATACATTGCAGAATCGTCACGAGTACGGTTGCGCGCAACGTGCATCATTTCCTTCTGACAATTTAAAAGGTACTGTACTTTTATATATATATATATATCTCGTATATATGAACGTAAAAAAAAAAATGTTTACGATATATTATGATAGGTGAGTGCGTTGGGTGTGCAGAATGTATGGTTTGTCGGTTAACGCGTTTGTCCGGGTGTGGAAACTCCCAGTCGACCTTCGTTTACGCGTGCTAACAGAGTGCACGCGCCACTCGCCTTCCAGCATCGGGCTCCAGTGCGAATTGCATCAGATTCAACCGAAATATGTACAACCGCCACCGAATGCATTCGCTCTTTGTGCTTTGCGAACTTACAAATAATGTGTAGCGAAATCTTTGATTCACGGATGTTTTTTTTTTTACTTGATTTTTCATTATAGGGCTGATATAATGTGTATAAAAAATAATCTAGGTGGATTTCACACAGTCGCAGTATTTTTACGGTCAATATACAGAATCACGATACATATGATTGGATTAGAAAGAACTAGGACGTATCCTTGTTTTTCCTTTGCTTTTAAAAATATTCGTATAGTTTTATATGTTTAAAAGAAAGATACGAATTAAAGCCCGTTGTTTTATGCGACTCGGTTTTGTTGTTAGTCCTCTTTATTATTACATATGAATTAAATAAAAACCATTTCATAAAAAAATTATACAAAATATATGTAAAATAAAATACAATTTATAATAAAATAAACATTACTATTAATAATTGAAGAAATAGTTAATATTGTTTTTATGATAAGCCTTTGTTCATTCGTTTTATTTATTCTATAATATAAAGAACTCGATAACTCTAATTAGTAAAGAAATACACAGTTAAAAAGGACTATAAATAAAGTACTAATAAACAATACATGTACCACGATAATCCGGTGAATCTGTAGAGGCCAAAGCGCCAACAGGGTATGTTAGTTCGAAAAAAAAAAAAAATGTACCACGATAATCGGCAAGGCTTAATATTGATTATCTCCCTCGAACATTTTTACGTAATGTTTGCTTACCACCTGAAACGGGACCACTCGGAAGTTATTTATTTATTCTGTCACATCGATTTCGTATACAGATAATATATAAAAATACTATAAAATGAATACCATAACAGATGTTAATTGGGTTAAATGTTGTTTCAAGTTGTTTTATTTGAAACTCGTTAGTTTTTTTTTTTTTTAATTGGCATACCCCTTTTGCCACTTTGGCCACTATACCGGACAACTAAGGGGAGCGCTTATGGCACTCGCTCGATTTGTTTAGGCGATCAGCGCAAGGGCACACCGCCTCTGCTGGTACTGTCGCCGAGTTTCCCGTAAGCTAAGCTATCTATCTCATGCATATATGAATTCGGTGAAAAATACATGTATAACTATGTATGTTTCACGAATGCATACGTGTATTTTGTATCTGACTACTAAGGGAACTCGTTAGACTAATTACCATTATCAAATTAATGATTTCCAGTAACAAAACTATCGAATCGATTTTTTTTTTAATTTGCATTTTTACTTTCTCTAATAATGAAGCTATAATACGTTAGTTATATCTGGCATTACGTGTTTTGTGTGTGTGTGTGTGTGTGTATTTACCATTATATTAAGGTAATGTTTATTATAAGCGAACCTTATCGGACAATTTTTCAATAAAAAACGGTATATTTTTGATGAATTCTATAAATTCGCCTGTAATAAATACGTGAACTCAATCGAAATTTACAACATTATTTTCATACTGTAACGTGAATCTTTTATCACTGTAGTTCATATAAACGAGGTTAAGGTTAACCGAACCTTAGCCCCATTATATAAAGTTACATAGCTGAAGTAGTTTCCAAAGGAATATGCTAACATGTTTTTCTTATATATACATTGTAAAAAACAATCTTACACTAAGATGTATTATGGAGAAATAAAAAGGGGGGAGGGAGAAAAAAAATTGAGATCAATTTACAGATATTAAATTTCCAAGTGTAAAACAAAAATACAATCGCTCCGTTAAACAGTCGAGTTCCAAGTAATGAAGACAAAACGTGTAAGCATGATATATATAAAACACGCTTTTCCATTGATCCCGAGAACTCGGACCTTTGTTATTTCTAATGTGTATGTAAATCGGGCAACAAAACCGACTCGACACGATCATTTAGGAATTAGGTGTGCGTACAAATTTTAAAGCTGTTTATTTGTTTATTTATAAATAATTCGGTCGCGCAAATCAGAGGTCATCACACGCTTAAGGAACAACGTCCAGTCGAGGATACACGTGAATGTTTAAACATAAAGAAACAAACGTGAATCATTTTGTTCGAACGTATCATATATGTTTATGACAGTGAGCGTGTATTCGAAATATAACATTTATCTACAATGAAATAGATTAGCAGTTGAATACGCAACGCAACAACTTTACTATCGCTAAAGCAATTCTGTGACCTACATGTTCATTCTTTGTCCGTGAAAACAAATAAAAAAGGCAAAACAAAAAAAAAAAAAAACAAAAAACATGTATAATAATTATATTAAATTATACATATACATGTAACATTTTAAAGTCTTTGAACAGATATAAATACCATATAATTCACAGAACGTTCACGTAACCAAGCGTCAAGAGTAATAGTCGAAAGTAAAATGTAATGATGACTCATTGAGATCCATCGGTTTATGTAATGTCTGTCATCCTTGTTTTCCCGACCTCCGTGACCGCTAACATTTGTTATTGTCGATTATGAATGGTACACGCTTAATGTTGATGGTGATCACCAAGTTAATATGGTCAATTTGTGACCATACTCCAAGTACAGGAATAAAGAAAATAAAAACACTCTTAGAAAATTTTATTTAGGTAAATTTTGCTAACTTGTCAATGATGTATATGCCATAATGACAACATGCTCAGGTATTATATAAAACAAAAAAAAGTGTGCTTATTCAAAAGGTAAACGTAATTATTATTTCTTTATCCTTGGTGTACGTAACATTCCTGAGAAACCAGTTCTACGCTTACCAGAAGGTTAATTAAAATATCTGCCTCAAAACTGCATTCAATTGCCGTCCGCGAGCCAACGTATTATTACAATTCTTTTTTTTTTTTTTTTGGCCATTAATAATTATTTCTTTGTACTTTTAACTGTATCAGTTGATATATTTATATGAGTTTGAAAATGTCTCGAAATGACGTATGCAAACACACTACAATTTAAATGAGTGGAGATTTATCAACCGTTGAAAATAATATTACGCATCAGTTTTATATAATGAATGAAAACAAAAACTAATCACCGTTATTCTAATTAACTATCGTTATTCGTGTATTTTATAACTCAGTAAACAGTAATATTATTTTAATGATAAGGGTAAATATTGAATATGAAAAAAAGTAATAATGAATATACACCGTAGGTAGGCATGTGATAAGGTACACATACGCCTTAATCCTTAAATGTATAATTTTTGCTTTGAATCCTGAAACTAATTTTAAAACAACAACAAAAAAAATGTAGCTTCCTCGCCAAAAGTAATGTAGTAAGTTGTTTCTAGGCTGTACCGTACTTGCCATCAGGTATTGATTGTACAGTCAATTTTGCCGAACTTATATAAAATTTAAAAAAAAGGAAATATTTAATTGGTGACAAGTATAAATCAATTCATTTCCAATGTCTTTCTTGGTAATCAATTTAATCTTAGTACCAGTTAATGCAATAGAAATTATAAGTATACAGATAATATTTAATTGTCCAAAATACATGCTACTATCCAGATGTTTCTTTCGTTGCAGTAGTTTTCTGTAACATTGTTAAAAACGATTGAAATTCGAATCGGGATGGCATAAAACTGTGTTGAAGTTATCAGCCTATCACATTTCCGAGACACATCTATACATATCGTTTTACCTCTATGTCTACTAGCATACGTGGAGAGAAAGCCTTTAATACAATACATCGTATAAGGGCATTTTAATATAAACAATTATATTTTACGTATTTACACTAATCAAAACTTTTGTAACTGTTATTCCAGTAAGATAAAAATTATTAGTTCGTATATAGGAGATTAATTAATCTACGATAGTTCTGATCCGATACTGAAAATCGTTTCACTAATAAAATCTTTCTCTGAGTGAGTGAACATAAGCATTTCAGACCCTTTCTTGTAGCATTTAATTGAGAAGTGTTCGGATGCTGAAAATTTTGAACTATCCGTTTTATTTTCTTATGTGAAAAATCGGACAAAAAAAAACCGATTACTATTACACGCACGCCGGAATTCTATATATATAAAGTTTAACGGTACGACAAAGTCACGGACAGTTATAAGCGTTTTAATAGGGCCGTCGAAACCAGTAATTATTTTCCCTCGACATAAATACCTACTTGTTCGCAGTGTATCCTTTTTAATGTTGTATGCCCATTTAAGTCGTTCCACATGTAAACTCCGGTCCTGTTACCGAGAACAAAAGCATTTTTCGAAAACACATTTCCTATATGTATCTACATTGGATTCATATAATATCGTGTCTTTGTGATTTACAATGCGTTAATATTAAAACGTTAAATAATATTATGCCACTACTGATTGGTTCTTTACTCTGGCATATAAATGCTCCCATGGATCATATGCTGTTTTTCTGACTCCTGTTAGATCTTCTTTTTATATCTTCGGTAACGTTATTTAAGTGAAAAATAATCGTGTAAATCTCATTCTACACACATTATGGTGACTGCATGCATTAAAACCAACAACTGTTAAATAAAAGTATGAGTTTCAATATTTAGAAATAATTTTTACTCTGTATCAAGCATATTTATGCTCTCCTCCAACAATTACCTATTTTTACTATGATCTATGCAAACTGTCATGGCTGTCATTTTTTCCGATTTTGCATTTGTCAACATGACCGTATTGTGTCATATAAGTAGCTAATAGACATACAGTACTTGAACAATGATTATTGGCAAGAGAAGGGACTGTATCGATTATCGCAGTTATCATACTGTCGTATATCCTACTTTTGTGAAAGCCACCAACTTGACACAATTTGTACGTGTCGCTGTCCCGCCGTACAATTCCCACCGATGACTCATCCTCACTTGCTGCATAAAGTAATTATAAAATCATTTTATAATTTGCAAAAATTCTAACGAATAAAACAGTGAAATGTCTGACCTCGAATATATTATATTATATAGTTATAATTGTTTTGTGAAATTATTGTTATGAAATAGTCAGTTGTTTGCTGCAATAATGGTCTGGCCGCAAATCGATGCCAAGATATACGCGGTGCATAACGTGGCGCTTGGATTACATTCCACGGGCGAAACATCCACTGTGACGATCCCATAGTTGGTTCGCCAGTCAAATCCTATCAATAACTTATTCACTATGGCAATTGACGAGTATGCGGAGTAAATACCGATATTGATGTAGGTACATCTTTTATTATTATACATTCCTCGCCATGAGTACCTTGAATTGGCAAGTTTTACGAAGCCGCCGTTAAAGTCATCACAATTATTATCAATTGTGAGCATTATCAGATATTTATCACTTGATTAATTTGGTGATACGAACAAGAAACTAATGGCTTTTGGTAATTGAAAGTTACTTTTGATGTAAACATTAAATAGAGGCAATAATAGCGTTCTGCCTAAAATATTACGGTGCTTTAGGCGACGCATCTGTGATGCCTCTCGTGTCGCAGGTGTCCAGGGGCGGCGGTGATTACTTACCATCAGGTAACCCGTCTGTTCGTTTGCCTCTAATCGCATAAAAATAAAGAAAATCACAGGCATATATTTTTACATATCCGTACTAATATTAAAAAGAAAAAAGTATTGATTCCGAGGGATAGATCAAACTTATACGACGCGGGAAGCGAGAACGCCGTATAATGCGAGTGAAGCCGCATGTAAAAGCTAGTTATTTATATTTCTGAAGTAATATATATGTTAAATGTTTTCGTCATTAGTTTATCTAGTAAATGATAACTGAAATTAATATTTATAATAAGGCATTTTTTTCGTTCCTTTACGTCGAATTTTTACACTAAGCAATCCACTGTATTATGGTCGGAATGAATTGATAATTAAAACAACGAACCGCTCCTTTCATATATACCTATTAAAAATATACGAGATAGTTATATATGTCACTTTAAAATGATCGGAGAAAAATTAATTCAAAAGTTTCAAGCAACGCGGTATTCCTTGTGTTTTTCAATCAATCGCGAATTAAAATGTTCTTCTTGTTACAACAGATTCGTTTAACATAGTATATTTATTATGTACATAACCAAAAAGCGACTTACGAGAAGGACCGCTTTTGTGTCAGTACGTATTTCGCAAACCGCACCCTTGAGACCGGAACACAGCGGCACGAAAATTGCTACATTGTTTTTTTTTTTTAATCACATTCAAGGCAATGACATTTCATTGCAATAGTTAATTAAAACTCGGACAACACATCGATGTTAGATACACGTGTATTATTAATTTTTATGAGTATTGTGTATGCCAGTACATAATTAAACACCTCCATCGTAATTTACGCCAAGACGTTAATTAAAATGGTAGAACTGAAATTTTTCCATTACGACGCCGCGCCGCGCCGCGCTAGTTTCAAATGCGAAGTTATCTGTCACCCAGTTTTTGATTTTTCTTCGCTAAATGCGTAAACAGTATTTTATTTAGACTACGTATTCGTATTTAACCCATACCGATTTAAAATATTGATATTTTTGTACGACGACGCTACGCATTACATATTATACATAATATATACTGTTCTACGTGAACTCTTATAACGATTCTTGTATGTTAAAATGAAATACACCCTAGGGAGTCACCTTATGTGCATATTAGGATTGTTATTTATATAAGACAAGCATTTGGCCGTAATTTCTTCTGCGTGCAATGACAATATTAAAATTAATAGCAATCGAATATAGCCTAGTGGAATCTAGTGGTAAGGTATAGAAAAAAGCCCTCGTTGTCGACTATCGGTCTTATAACATTAATCAATAATACTATATAACGTTAAAATCTCACGTTAATGCAAAAATATATGCAGCAACTCAATAGAAATCATTTGTTAGATTGCAACAATATCTGCTAAGGTAAAAAATAACAGATTTTCGAAATTCTTTATAAATAATATATTTTAAATGGTTCAGCGAGGTACATCGGCTATTATTTCAAATAATCGATCAACGGTTTTTTTTTGGTTCTAATAGTTTTTCGGTTCGGTATTGTAATCCCTATTCGCCGATGTCGACGAACACTGGCGTACTATCGATTTGTTGTCGGCACGTGCGAACCCCGAATAAGAATTTCTAGGAATTCGCGTACGTTTACTAATTCGGATTGATAATATTATCGGTTGGTGGTAAAAGAAAACAGCTTCGAGGAAATCTAAATGCACTTATATATACGTATATCTAATGCAGTATCGCATCAAAATATTATTACTTAAGCTATTTTTAACCTCCTCACAGAAGGAACACACTAAATTAGCGTTTCTAAAATAGCATAATACGCTTTTTTGTTTACGCAATAAAGCAATGGATTTTGTGATATTGGAAAGTTCGGCGTAGTATTCATAGGTCAAGATCGTTTCGCCTGCCTTACAAAGAAACTGACATATCCAGTTGAACAATGATGCAACGAGTTAATTCACTGACTAGTCGCGATTGATTACGCGCAAACAACTGCCTACTGACCTATTTAATTCATTATCATATAGTGATAATGGAACTTGATCGAATGTAATTTCACGTTATCGTCAAACATGTATAGTAATTACGAGTATACTGGGACCTACATTATCATTACAATTGTAACCTAATTTAACTGAAAATTATTCACTAGATATATTGTTGATTATATGGAGTTGGTTGTTTGTATAGGTGTAAATTATATTTATCAATGGAACAAATTATTTGTTTACGGCTTGTGTGAATTAATTAGAAATTCGTTAGTACATACCTTGGCGTCTACAGGACACGATGTTCACTCGACAAATCGCCTAACTATTCGTCCGTCATAAAATTACTGATCATTTTCTGATAGTGTGTTATATGATGCATATTACATATATATATAACAGCCTACAGAAAAACACATTACTAGGGTCTTTCCGAATGACGAAACTGGGTTAATAACGAATGTAGACAGACCTACGACATATTGCCATTTTCAAATGACAAGAGATAGTTTTTTTTTTGATTTTCCATAATGGTGTGACCAGAGTCAGTTTTGACACGTTTCGTGCTACGCGTGCCTTTTGTGGTACACGTTAAACTTGATCTTTAGGTCACGTGTACCTCCAGTGGTACACATAAAACTTCGTCTTTCGGTCACGTGTACCACAAGTGGTACACGATATGTTAACTATTGAAAATGTAAAAAAACTCCTTGTGTATTGATGTTGTAATGTAATAAATATTGTATGATAATATATACATTTTTAGTCAAAATATCTAATGACCTGAACGACATGTCAGGTAAAATTTCCTGGAGACGGTACGTGTTAAGGGGTCCGAAAAATCAAATTTTCTCATGATGTTTTCCTTTACCGTCACTCGTTATTATCATTAAAGTCAAATTACTAATATAAGTAAAAACATTACGAATAATATGCAAACCCGTTATGTGTAGAGGTATTTCAAAATGTAAAAATAACGGGAACGACCGCTGATGAAATAATTCACCGACGGTCGCCATTCGTGTCTATACTTTAGTGTAAATTCTAACATATACTATGCAGATAATTTGTCTAACCAAAAACAGTGGTACACACCTAGGCTCATAGAATCGATATCCCAACATTTCGGCCGAGCCTTGTTCGGATGAAGCAAAGATGTTGTATGACTTTATAATAATATCTCATCAACGACTCTCCTATTCAAACTTGAAAGAATGGAGAACAATGGAACTGACATATTCAATAGAATAAAAGCACAAAATTGAAGATAAAAAAAAAGAATCGATATCTCACTAATCGAATGTTCGCTCTCTTAATTCAATCTTATATTTAAAAACTAATTCGATAAAATCGTGATCCGTTGTATTTCAGATCTCGTAAGTATCATGTGCCCGTTTTATTATATTTATCTGAAGCGTCGGAAGGTCGGAACACGGGTTTATCGCGTGATACAGTCATTGGCCAAATAAATAATTTTATACGAAAGAAGAGGTTGCTCGTACTACAAATTTGACGGACGCAAAATACTTTGTTCTAAATATAACTTCAACCTACAAAACAAAGAGAAGTTGATACCCAATAACTTTGTTTGATATTTCATAAATACTTGATCTATTTCTTGTAACGTATAATCCATTGAAAAGGCGTTTTCTTTGTGTTAGCAATATTATTATGGTCTGTAAATATATATATATATTTTTATATATGTGTTCCCTTGATCCTCAGACATGATCCGAGTCTTTGTTACTGCAAGTGTCCTCTTTCTATACCCAGTGTATTTTCAATAAGTTGTTGTTTATGTTTTTGACTGTAATTTTTATGGGTATTAGTACTTCTTAATTGTTTTATTCGATTCAGACAGTTCGTTCAGTTGTAAATTAACGCTAATATTATATATACACTGAAAACTTTTTTGGTTTCTTAGAAAATAATACTTGAAGAATATATTCACTTTAAGAGCGATATATTTTACATTGAAAGTCAAATTCAGAGAATATTATAAACATAAAGGTCTAATTAACACGTGAGTCACAGGCAAAATACGATGTCATTAGCGGTACGTATTACACAAACATGACAACGGCGTATTTCGAATTAGTTATGAGCAATGCGATGTAAAACTAATACAAAACATAATCGAGAACAGAATATGCTTATGAACAATAAACAACAAAAGCGTAATTTCATTTTTTTTTTAATAATTTATCTCTTAATCATAACTTGCTGCAGAACAATGTACCCGATTATGGTAACACGTATGTATAGCTTAGGAATTACTTTTTTTTTTTTTTTATAATATAGGGGGCAAACGAACAGGTGGGTCACCTGATGGTAAGTGATAACCGCCGTCCATACACACTAGCAACACCAGGGGAGTCGCAAATGCGTTGCCGGCCTTTTAAATATGTGGGCCTCCGGTACTCTCACTGACCGAACGAAACGCAACATTGCAACCACCGTTACTTCACGTCGGCTTTCTGTGAGAGGGTGGTACTACCCCGGGCGAGCCGACCCATTCATGCTGAAACCAGTAATGGCTTCAGCGTAACTCTACCACCTACGAAATGCATCTCCGGGTACACACGAATAAATTCTCAAATCGAACCGTTGTAGATTCGATAGGCGTAAAGTTTTACGAAACGATGCTTCCATCCATCGGACAACGACTAAACTTCAATTAAACTACGCATAAGTCATTATTTATTAGAGTGAAAACTTCAGTTTCAGAGACAATTTTATATAAACGCTCGGGGCTAAGTATCAACAAAGGTTTAATGACCCTTAGACACATTTACCCTATAACAATATATTATAAAAATTATATATATATATATAGATAATTTCATTCTGTATAAACAATATGGCTGCATAGTCTTTTTATATCATTCGTAATAAATACTACCTAATTGGCTATTAACCTAAATAGATATAAATACTGACGACCTAATAATTACAAGATAATTGATAAAATGTACTCCATACAGACACAATCATAACAGATAAATAAATAAAAATAATTGAAAAGAAAACAAATATAAGGGAAAGAATAATTATTGTTTTTTTTTTTAATAAATACCACGATGTTGTAAATATAATTTTATAAATACAAATCACGTTTTACAATGAGTTTCATAAAAGGAAATCATTTCACATTATAATATTATCAGGTTTTAAATTATATACATTTTTTTTATTCGATTTCAAGACACAAATTTGGTATAGTTCGACGATATAATGACAATTACCGTCGGTGGATATTTGTTTTGGGCAGTAACTACTATCCTCCAACTGTTGTTCACGTACAATCATGAAGCGATGACGGCTTAGGTAACAGCGTGGTGGGACACAGCATCGTAGGACGTAGGTTCGAATCCTAGCAACTGTGTCGGAGCTTTCGGTGAAGGAAAACATCGTGATGAAACTATTACATGGTGGTAGGGATTTTTCTAAGTTGGCCTAGCTAGTTACCACCCTCGAGTTGAAGATCTGTCGCCCCAATCAGCTGTTAGTAAGTATCGGCAGGTGTCAGTTGAGAGCAGGTCCTTTTCGATTTAGCCTGTTTACAATCTTAGACTACATCGCCATTTAACATTATATAAGATTGTGGTCAAACGCTAAGCCCTGTAAAATGTTAAACAAAAAGTACTCCCATATATATTTTTTAACAGAGTCGTCATGGCTATATAACACAAGCGTGTAAGGCTAGGTGCTACCACGACGTCGAGATGCCTGTAAACTCTTAATCAATATACAAACACATTTTTAAATAACAAACTGTGCCTCGCGGTTTCCTTTCAATTTCCCGCCCTCCGTCCTGGATACTCTCCGCGGCACGCCACGCGATCTGCCCGCGCTACTGCTCCAATCTCGTTTAACGAACTTTCTACATTTTTTATGGTTACTGAACCACTCCTAGTGATCATAGCGTAATGGTGGACTGTACAATTTTAAAAAGTATTTCTCATATGTGCCTTTTCCCAAACATAAGTCAGTGCTCAAAGAGACAAAAAACCAATCTTGTGAACATTATAATACGCATTAGTACAGATTATAAAGTTATAGAGATATACATATCATGGTAAAATTACCTTTTATCCTATTCATTTTTATACTATCGTTCGTTATGTAAAATATTATGGTACTCTATAATAAATCAGCCCCCAAGAGTCATCCGTTGATATAAAAAATACATAAGACTAGCTGCGATCTGATGACGTATATTACACAACTGAACCTATGCTAAACATGTAGATATAAAGACCAATGTCGGCATGTAAAAAAACGTGGCATAAATATTGTGTAAGAAGATTATTTGCACTTGCAATTTCAGTGACTCGAAAAGTATAATATTTAGCATGTATTCAATGACATATCGTTCAACATTCAACCGGCTGATAACTAGTTGTGTTACATTCCTATATCTGGAATGAATAAAAAAATCACCTTTTTGGCTATTCGAATATAACATACTCAATAAGGATTTTGCACAATTTAACTCCTACTCTTTGCTCTTGGTTTATACGGCCATATTTAAAGATGACCACGAAATTCCAAGACAGCATTGAAAATGATTTTGTTAATTAGCATTTTAAATAAATAAAGCTAACTTGTCTAAACATTGCAGCAATGTTAATGAATGGAATGTTCAAAAACGCCTAACGATTATTGTATCAAGATTGGATCCCTATATTATTAGTGTATTACTGGGAGAACAAGTTTTTAAATGTTTTTAGATTAGCTGACAACGTGTATCCAAATTTCTTTGTTGATCGGTCCAGTAGTACCAACCTAACAAAACGCACTTTCGTATTAGTTAGAATTCACACGAGCCTCATATATATGATTACTCAATGATTCTATTTCAAAGTTTCGTAATAAATAACGGAGACAATATTGATGGCGTTCGTTTATCTAATGCTATAAAAATTTATTACATATTTCACTTAAGTTCGTTTAGATATATTACTTCTTTGGGATGCAGCACCATACACAGATACATAATAAACGCATTACCGGGTTCCATTCGAAATATAAAAAACGCATTCGGATCCATTTATGCCAACAGTTTTAAACGACTTTAAAGCTATAAAATTCTCACACATTCTCGATTAAGTATATTTCAAAGAATTCCAATACTATGAAGAGTTTGGAATGTTAGACATTTCTTCTCAAATCACCGCCATCGAACGGAATATAAGCGAACTATAAAATCAAGACCCGTAAGAGAGTAAGACACAGCAGAGGTTACCAAAGTGTACGCAGCAGCGTCCCTGGTATACCGTACAAAGTAACGAGAGGCGCCTGTGACGTGCTCCTCTTCACCATTCTCCTGTAGCTTAACTTAATTATCCCGGGCATAAAGTAAACAATTAAACAGTTCGGGAACCCCTGATCCACTATGGTCAATTCAACATAACTCTCTGTCAGGTTCTTTCCCGCAAAAAAAACAAAACATTCCATCGACAACGAGAAGCCTATTACGGCATAAACAACAATTATTACTGTAAATTTCCGTCTATTAATGTAAACAACCATATAAGTAATTACATTGCTCTTTATTTAATATATCTATGTATAATTTAGTAATAACAGGTGATACATAGACGTGATACACGTGTTTACATGAGGTCGGTCTAATAACGGGCAAGACGCCAATCGATAACCTAAAATTACTAGTTCGTTGTTGACACAAATCTTGTTATAGTAATCGTTCCGTTTATTCCCACATTATTATACTCGTATATATATATATATATATATATATTAGACAGTATATGTATATCTGCCTGTCTGGCCTTAGCCGTGGACGTCACATGATTATGGGACGATATAATGATAATGACCGTCGGTGGGTATTTACTTTGGACAGTAACCAGTGTCTTCCGACTGTTGTTCACGTACAATCATGAAGCGATGTTGGCTTAGGTAATAGCGTATTCGGACACGGCGTCGAAGGACATAGGTTCGAATCCTAACAACTGTGTCGGAGCTTTCGGTGAAGGAAAACATCGTGATGAAAGTATAGCGTGGTGGTAGGGCTTTTTCTAAGTCCGCCTGAATAGCTGCCACCCTCGAGGTGAAAATCTGTCGTCAAGCACCTGTTGGTGTGTTCCGGCAGCTGCACTTGTGAGCCAGTCTCCCTCTAGGCTTAGCGTGACTACCACCTTAGACCACATCATCATTACAAAAAAAAAAACTATGTACACATTTGTTTTTTTTTTCGAACTGACACCCTGTTGGCCCTGAGGTCTCTACAGATTCAATGGACTAAACTATGTACACATTTTCCTACGTGCTTATAATTAATTATATAATATTATCGAGTTCTGTCGTTATGAGTGCATCACCCAAAACCATTGGATAGATTTCGGATTTTTTTTTTTTCAGTTTCACTTCTTAATTTTTTTGTCCTTATTTAAACCTATCACTATATCGTCATTTAACGTAATGTTATTAAAGTTTTAAGAAATTACAATTTTTATAACCTTTACGCGTTCAGCGATGTGTAATGTCTTGTCGTGCAGAAGTGTGGTAAGCGATGTGGTGCGCATGCGTAGGGTAACACGGCAAAGCCGTCGTCGTATCAGCAAACATCATATACGTTTTAACGCGATAACCGATTTTCCACCTTCATTCTAAGGTTTGACACGTTTATTCTGAACAAACAGAAAACAGATTTATTTTAGATAATCAATGTTTACAACATTGTATTGTATAGGATTTATTCTGTTACATAAAATGTTGAAAAATGATAGATATCCAAAACATGGGAAAAACACAAGACAAAATGCGGTGATGAGAATTGGAATCAACATTTGCAAATGCCATGTACGTTTCACCGTTCCATTGTATTAATATGTCAAAAAAGATGTTGGCAAAATTGTTGATGAGTAATTTATAATAATAAAAAAAAAACACAACTATTTGAATGAATGACAGCGGTAACGGTAAATGCGGACGACGAAATTAATTTAAAATATATTTGCGACATTATAAGGTTTATTTAATTTTTTCAAAATATTATTAATATAATTATTTATTAATCTTCTATATAAATAATAATTTCGGAATTGTTCCGAAAATCATTTGGGAACAGCTGCAATTATGTGGAAATTTATTTTTTGTCGCAAAAAAATAAAAATAATTACTTATCCTAATACTCATCGTATTTTTAACTCTTAATAGAAGATCTTAATCTGAAGTATTTCGACATATCGACAATGTCGATATTTTATTCGACATTCGATACATCGATGTTGTTTTCTCATGAATATCCCTAACACATATACTTTCACAGAATCGATCCATTCCTCTTTCGGTTTTCAAATCATCATTAAAAAAAAAGTGTTGGAACACTAGTACAAATTATTTAGTCTTTACTAATATCAGGAAGTGAGACTTCTTCGGCTTATATATATATATAAATATAAGAATGCTCATAAGCTATATACTATAGGAAATCCCGTTGTATAAATACATAACTATAAATTTACTCCTTTTTGTATACTACTATACTACTAGAACCAGACAGACACTTATGTAACATAACTTACACATACATTACGTTTAACACGCAACGGAACATGTAGTCCGGTGAAACTGTACAGGCCTTGCCAAGTCAACAGAGTAGGCAGTTCGAAAAAAAAAACAAAAAAAACAAGTAACGGAAAAAATTTTTCCCTACCGTCACATAAAAAAAGTTTCACTTATATAATTAAAATTATTCACTACCCGCTAAATATAACAATAATTGAAGGTACGCTTATAAATTATGATTAACGTCTGTGTACTTTATGTAAATTAGCAAATTAAATATTACAAATGATTCGTCCGTAGTAGTTGTAGTATCGGGAACCGTTCTTTTTAAATGTCAAGGAGAATAGAATGTTGAATATCATCTATATATATAAAATCACAAGATATTATTAAAAAATATATATGGAATTCAAATTATTTCGCAATTCGCTTAGTCATACGACATCGACTGGCGGCGACACGTGCCGAAATATGATAATATGAAATAAGTTATAAACTGGTAATAATGTTAACGACTTATAAAATGAATCCTTTAATATTATTATACATTGTTACAGGTGAAAAGTATATATGCACAACGGAATCATGTCGGACCCTGCTCACGCAAAGATAGAAGGTAAACCTGTCTTAATACCTCCTATTTACATTTTTATTCATATACCAGCGCTGATTCTCGCTCGTATCATTCGCCATTAAAAAATAACAAAGGGTTCAATTGAATCTAATACTTGAATCATAACAATACTGAAACAAAATTCAACCATCTACGATAAATTTCGCATCGAATAATTCATAGTTCAATGCAGATATATTCAATAGTTTTGGCGTGATTGAGCCTGTATCTTCTTTATTTATATATATATATACCTATACAGATAGATACTGTGTTTTCTTAAATCTAAAAATTATATGACACAATAGCCATTTTTTATGAAGTATGAAATATTAAACTTAAACTTAAAAAAAAAAACGAAGTTACAAATAATAATTACTAATATAAGTAATACTATACTGGGCAATAGGTTTATATTATATTGAGTCCATGGCTTAATTAATCCCTACAAAAGGCCACATAGTATTAAGGACGCCGTAGGTCGGTAGGTAGTTATTTGTTTTCCTCATTTCATTTTCGTACTGACAGTGCAATACTAAAATGTCCCCCTCAAGATGTTTTCCTACACCCGCAACCGATGGTACTACAAATCACATTCAAATTTTCACTTACATACGTTTGAATCATTAAAAGCATGAAAATGTTTCATTGCACAGTCGTTTGTTACGTACGTCCTGCTAATGTATGAAAATAAGTGATGAGTAATGTATATATGTGTCAGTGTAAGAGATAGTTAAATAAATAAGGTATATATGTATATATATATACATATATATAACATTAATATAATCAGCAAGAACGTCAAGCTAATTAACCCGTAACACGTACAACATACAATTTTAACACTGAATTGAAGTTTTATCTTAAAACTGCAGTATATAATGTATTTATATACATATATATATACGTGTATAATTAATTAATACAATAATTAATTGTTATTGATACAATGTATTCGTTTGCTTTTCTTTATTATTTTCCGTACATCTTTTACAATTATATATATATAGTTACTGACATAATAAAATAGCCCACAGATTATTAAATGAAGGTTGCAATCATCAATAATATCTAATGATTGCGACGGAATAAACAGATGCAAAAGGGACGAATAAAAGAATACATGTGGCGAATTTGCGAATGTTATTAAGATGTATAGGTGACGTAACTACAATGGATAATACTAGGAAATAGTATATCAGAAGTAGAATGAAATTAGCACTATTGAGAGAGAAGTTACCGACAGGATAGGTTAGCATAGTATAGGCATGTCACGAAGAAGGATAAGTGATAAGTATGAAGATGGACGGGTATTTGTATAAGTAGAAGTAGACCGAAGGCGGTATGAATGAATTGTGTGATCATGCCGACCCTGCTTACATGGGAAAGGGGTAACAAAATGAATGTGATGATTTTAGAAAACTTGATTCGAGTTTTTACCTGTGTCACCAATAGGATTTGTAAAAAAAAAAACAAATGTATGAAAGATAATGATTTTTTTGCTTTTATTCAAACATTTGGCATATAAATGCCAATGCTAGTTAGCGTCAGAAGACAGCAACGATGAAGGTGAAACGAAAAGTTTTTATTTACAGTTCCATACTATAGTTTATCCAAACGTACCTATCTATATACGTCACAACTTTATACATATAACGTAGTACAATCGACGAACGTCAAAATATTATCACAAACGTCAAGGAACAAAATGTCAAAAACATAATTATTGGGGTTATTTATTATTCGTATTTGAAATCGTTTGTTTGTATTACCGCATCGTTGATCCCAATATGACGTAGTGAAGTTATCACTAGTTCAATGTATTGTGAAACAAAAGGGTCGACAATAAAATTTCTAGATAAACCGAACGATCACACAGAGTTGCAGCAGATCAAAGAATAGCCGATGGAGCCTATTATCGATCGTCGGCGAAGTTAATAACTAGATATAAAGACATGACATCGCTTATATATTAATGGTATAAGCTAATTTTCAAATTCCATTTCACAGATAACCCGAAGATATTATCTGGTCCTGTACTAACTAATTCCCCTAATGCGGTACTGTCGAAGACTCTGCTCGGGAGATACTTCGATCTCCCGTTGCCCGCTGACAAAATCCTCGCCACGTATATATGGATCGATGGTACCGGCGAGCATCTGAGATGTAAAGATCGCACCCTTAATTTCATACCCAAGGTGCCTAAAGGTAAGTGATAAGTTTATTCATTAAAAATTCGATTATTGTGAAACGTGTGTACTAAGGTTCCGTCACTGTCATGTTTGTTTTATACTTGCTAGTATATAAAAACAAAATGCACGATTCAAAATTTCATGCGAAGCCCCGTAATCGAATCCTTCATATTGATTTTAATAATATATAATATGGTACCCAAAATTATATGTACATTGTGAAACTGAAAACACTTATTAGAGCTTAGCTAGTTAGATTACATCCTTATTAACAATGATAATTAGAATTATTCACGTGCATAATTTAACCTCCAATGACCGGGATGTTTTCAGGTCAATGTATCATTGTACGAGCGATATAACGTATCTGTTTGTTTTTATATTTAACTCTATTATATTTCATAAAGTCGCATTACGGCTTGTTTATACTGAATAATAATAATTCTATATAGTCAATAGGCAACTGCGATAAATCTGTAACATAGAACAGCTTGGTTGAAACCCGTCATAGACGTACCTAATAATGTAGTGGCGCACTCTTCGTATCGACATAAAGTGTAAAAGAAGTGTAATGAGATATCATAAGAGATAATATAATGGATATAGTAATTCAATAATTAAAGCCAAATGTAAACTCAAAGATTATACACAAAATGAGCAGTATTCTTTTGATACCGGCAACGATTCTTAATCGTCGTACTACAAGCGACATCTCTTGTCGCATATGCTAAACTTTACGTTTTAAACACATTCTATTGTGTCGTAGTGTTCATAGTACAACCCATCTCGTCTAATCTATTATAGAAGTTATCGATGTAACCATAGATATAGTCAGATTAATATTTTTTTTTTTCTGTTAATTCGTTTATATTCTGTAGACAAGCTTACACGGATATTAGAAGCGATGAACGAGGAATATATGACACAAGCCGATAAATACCTACAGTGGAAACACGCTAACATGTATTTGCCACCGTATTACTGTCCCAAAGATATAGAAAGCGTATATAATGTCCGATGTATGGTCCGACGGCGAGAAAACGAGGACTGCTTTGATGAGAACATGAAAGGTTTCATAGTAATATTAACGCTAGATACGTAGATATATTCGCTAGATTACATTAACACGATTTGATTAAGTCTGTGCTGGGTGTCAACACTATACTGCGGTAATAGATTTAGAACTTAGGAAGGACATAAAAGCTAGCACCAGTTAGTTAGACACCAATATTATGTTTTAGCAAACATTTAATATTCATAGTTCGTATTATAGTTATACCTATATAATTAAAATACATTTACGATTCACATTAACATACGGTACATTTGAATTTTTATTTTATAATTCATTAACGAAAAAAAAAACAAAACCTGCATGTTAAAATGTTAATAAATTACAGATCTGCCAGTTTGGAATTTCGATGGTAGTTCGACGGGACAAGCGGACGGTCATAACTCCGACACCTTCTTAGTACCTCGTGCCATGTATAAGGATCCTTTTAGACGTGGTAACCATCTGCTCGTTATGTGCGACACATATAAATACAATATGGAACCCACAGGTAATTAAGGACGTTAATCACAATACATTTTTTTTAACCCTTTTTGTGGTATTCAACGTAGCGTATCAATACACGTTGAACTTCTTATACAATCGTAATTAAAGCGAACCAAGATTTGGATATCAAATACGCGTCATTCTAATGACTTTTCACCATATTTGTGATGATTCGGTCTAGTACTAGTACTTTATCGTCGCACAAATATTCTTCCGATCACCCCACACACGTGCACATACACACATGTAGGTACACATAGTGGTTGGGTTGTTATCTTTTTAAACCATTTTGCGAACGGAGTTAGCCTATACAAACTTAGTAGTCAGATTCAAGATACATGTATGAGTTCGTGAAACATACATGCTTGGTACACGTGTATATTTCACGAATCTACATATGTATTAAATAATAGTTAGTTTAGTTTAGCTTAACTTTGTTAGACTCGGGATATTTGGTGACAGTCCAAGCCGAGGCGCACCGTGCGCCTTTGCGCTGGTTGCCTACATAAAATCGGGTGAGTGCCTTAAGCGCTCCCGTTAGTAGTCCGGTGAAACTGTAGAGGCCTTGCCGGGTCAAAGATGTAGTCAGTTCGAAAAAAAAAAAAAAAAAACAAATATTCTTACATATCTACAAAAATTTGAAATTTCGTTTTGCTTTTTTTTTCGAAGTGTCTACACTGTTGACCTGGAATGGCATCTGCAGTTTCACCGGACTACTACATTTTCGTTTATTTATGTCGTTACATACTTAATTGCGTTACGGTATATTTCCCTTTTGATTTACACTAGATTAATCAATAAAAAAAATAAGTTTTATTACAGTATATAATACTGTATAATATTGCACATATATATAAACTCACCTTCTCCTTCTATTGAACAGAGAGCAATCACCGTATTCGATGCCAAGAAGCGTATGATAAATGCAAAGACGATGAACCCTGGTTCGGAATAGAACAGGAGTATATCCTGTTGGATTCAGACCTGCGGCCTTTTGGATGGCCCCCGGGCGGTTTCCCCCCACCACAAGGGCCTTACTATTGCGGCGTCGGGGCCAACAAAGTCTTCGCCAGGGATCTAGTCGAGGCTCATTATCGGTATGTATTATCTAACATTTAAATTAATAATTCAGTTTTACTAAAGTTTGAGTGTTGCTTTTATTACAAAATAAGTTGATTTCGGTAATAGGAATGCGTTGTTGTGTTCGATCTGAATGGTATGGTTGGCAATACGGACTGGGATATGAGCCGTTTCAACTACAATACTCGAGGACAAAATATATAAGAATACTAGTTCAGTGTAGCGTCGCAATTGTCTAGAGCATTTATATCCATTCTTTGGCGCCATGTCGCACAAAGTCACAGAAGCCAAATAAAAATGTTCATATGAACAACTTTCTTTTTTACTTTAATCGTTACTTCGATTCACATTAAATAGCTCAAAATATATTAATTATTTCATCGGAAATACTATATTTGTTAATATGGCGTCACAAATAAACAATTATTTTTTAATTATTTATAAGATACAAATGATTACTGTGGTTTATCCCTCAAGTCATAGATATGTACCATCGTAGACTGTTTTGCAGACATTTTGAAGATATACAATTTTGTAATACATTATTGTTATGGTTCTCGTAGGGTTTAGCGAGCGTTACCAATATAGGCACGCGAAAACTCCTTCTTACAATTTCATTAGAGTACATTGGCTGTTCTCTAAAATATATAAATACTTAATATACATGTCTCTTTTTGTCAATCGCTTTTCCCAGTTATTAGGGTTGGGGTCCTCTTCACATATTTTGCGCCAAACCAATTTGTCTTGAGTTGTCAGATCTTGCAATTAGGTTTTCATGTGGTATTTCTCAATATTTGGCCATCCTGTCGAAGGTGGGCGGCCTCTCTATCTCTCTCGGGCAGGTTCGAAGCTTATATCACATGATCCTTTTTACCTCTTTTTTACATGCCGCCGATATCACCCGTGGCGGTCTTCGGTCATTTTGTCCGTGATTGAGGCAATCTTGATACTCCCACGGACATATATATTGGGTATTCTATCAAATCGAGTTTGACATGTACTTTTTGTTCATGGACCCTTTTGACCATTCAGCACGTACGTTACGTTATTACACGTATGTACGTGTTACGTATTGTCCATGTAATATACATAGAAACCTTGCAAACAAATTTACTAAACGATAGTGAAAATCGTATCAAAATCCGCTGAGTAGTTTAGAAGAACTAAAGTGACACAGACAGACGCTAAAAGCGACTTCGTTTTATTATATTTATAGATATATATATCAGTGAGTGACTCAATATCATTAGAGGAGTTGTTAGAAATTTGTTACAGACAAGTAACAATAGAAGGCACACCGAACACAATATAAAAAAAATTCAAAATGATATGCTATCCAATTTTTGTTCATTGCAAACTTCCACCAACGCCCATCTATCTATAAATGACCTTTTTTTTCAAATTTATTACAACATACAGTTTCTATACCTAACCTATCTATATCCTTCCAGGTGTTGTCTATATGCGGGTGTTCCTATCTCTGGTACTAACGCCGAGGTGATGCCGTCCCAATGGGAGTTCCAAGTCGGTCCGTCAGTCGGAGTGACCGCCGGCGACGACCTTTGGGTCGCTAGATATATTCTGCACAGACTAGCCGAGGAGTACGGTGTTATAGTCACGTTCGATCCTAAACCGGTTCAGGACTGGAACGGTTCCGGAGCTCACACAAATTTCTCGACCAAGAAAATGAGAGAGGACAATGGTATAATGTAAGTAGAATGCAATAAGATTTATTGTTACCTTGTTAACATATCTATATTTGGCGAATCGCGTTCACTTAGCTAGCAGCTATTGTAGTGGTAGGTAGGTATTCATGGTAACTATATATTACAGTACCTATACATTATATATTGTCCACCGTCACTATGGGTGTATATTTGAATAGCAAATACTAAACTTACCATCAAGCGGAAAAACATTCGTCATTTAGATAAAATTGGATTCATTAATTAAAAGTCACAATCCAAATAGTTTCACCTTTCTCCGCCTGAGTCTTTATTGTAAAACGAATTATCATTATAAAAAAAAAAAACGATAACTTATATCTATTAGTTAGTGGAAAATAAAAAACAGTACACAACGTATGTACATATGTACTTCAATAACGAGTAAATGAATCAATATTGATAAAGTATTAACTTGACGTATTTATTTCGATGGCATAACTTATTTTGAGGTTATACTATATCATCTTGTAGAATCTTTGATGTTTAAAAAGTTATGCGTCAAAAGTAAATGAATTTTAATTAATTAAATAAGTAAGCGACTATCTTATTATTATTTAGTTATTATGGAATGCATTTTCAGTGAAATCGAAAAAGCCATCGACAAGCTGTCAAAGGTGCACATGAAACATATCAAAGTATATGATCCACGCGGAGGCAAAGACAACGAGAGACGTTTAACCGGTCTCCATGAAACAGCCAGTATTAATGACTTTAGCGCAGGTAAATATATATATATATATTTATATTATAGGGGGCAAACGAACAGGTGGGTCACCTGATGGTAAGTGATCACCGCCGTTCATAGACACTGACAACACCAGGGGAGTCGCAAGTGCGTTGTCGGCCTTTTAATATATGTGGGCCTCCGGCGCTCTCACTGACCGAACGAAACGTAACAGTGCGAGCGCACTGTTACTTCACGTCGGCTTTCTGTGAGAGGGTGGTACTACCCCGCGCGTCGGGCGAACCGACACATTCATGCTGAAACCAGTAATAGCTTCAGTGTAGCTCTATCACCTTTAAGTTAAAACATTTTAATCAATTCGATATGAATGATGTCTGCTGGTTGGCGCATCGGTATGTCGTAACGATTTCTTTCAATTTCGCGTACATATACTAAGTTTAATTCTATTTACATTATGAGGTGGGGATACAAATTATTTATTGGTATATACGTTGGCAAAATGATAAGTTAACGTGGAAAGTAAAGTTGTTAATTTCCTACTTAAAGAGAAGCTATAACGAGCCATGGGAATGATTATTTAAAATTACTTATAAGAAAATCATTCAATTGTCAGGGAATACAAGTCACTAATTTTATTACTACGAAGTAGGATATCTTTTTATAAAACTATACATTACCGTTGCACCCAAAAAACCTGCTATGTAAAAATGTCACTTGTTACAAACATTTTAAGCTATTTTTTAATAAACAATTAAATTTAATGACTACAGTAAAATCATGTTAGTATTTGATACCAAGAATATTTTTCTATATAGTTATTTTTGTGACCATATTGCCAGCGAACAGTAAATTTCAAAGCGGTCTTTGCGAGCACGTCGACATTATATTATTAAGTGGTGGAGATCGAAAACTTAATATGATTACTGTATTCTCCTTTCGGTGGCAGGTGTCGCAAATCGCGGTAGCAGCATCCGGATACCGCGAACAGTCGCCGAAGAGAAGAAAGGATACTTGGAGGACCGTCGTCCAGCTTCGAACTGTGATCCTTACTCCGTCGTTGACGCTTTGATGCGTACATGCATATTAAATGAATAACAGAGGACATTCCGCCACGCTGCGTACGCGCGTGCCCATAGATAATCCGCATATAGTCTTATACGAAATAGGGCACCACCAGCACAAACCATTGGCAAATAAATACATAACACACGTAACATAATTTCTTGCTTTATTTTTAATAGACAATTATATAGTATTTTTACTTGTGTGAATTATGGAAACGGTGCGCACTACTTTATAAAAAGTTTAGTAGTACCGCCAATGTGTTGCTCGACTCCCGGGACTGCACGAGTATAATATGTAGGCACGCGTCAGGACGCGTTAGAAAGGACCATTGAAAGATATTATAAAATTATTTAAAACTATAATGTTACTACGAATATTATGTGATATTTAAATTGTTACTCTCATATAAATGTAACCACATATCATTATTTTAATATACTTTACTATTAATTATAAAAAATGCGAATAATTCACATTCACTGAAATTATAACCGCATTAGCGAAACATTGTTAGTAAGATGTACCTAACGATTTTGTTTTGTAGGAATCATTATTTAGATTTAAAAACTACGACTTATCACATTATTACACAATCTCACTATAGTGATAAACGATTGTAACAGAATAATATATACAAAAAAAAAAACAGACACCTTTCCACTAACTAGTTATTAAAAGTATAAAATTTAAAAACACCAAAGTTAAATATAACCGTATTTATACACAAAAATAAATAAATAAATAAATATACATTTATGTTATATTCTTTTGAGATGTTTATCAAAATTTGTATGTGTCTAGTTTATATAAACTGGCTAATTATATAAGTACACGTTGTATGTAATAAAAATTATGAAATGTTATAAAAATAAAGGATTTGTTGATTATACTCTTTCGTTTATAATTTACTAGCGGCCCGCTCCGGCTTAGCACGGGTATAAAATATATAGCCTATGTCATTCACTCAAAACAAATCGATCCAGTAGTTTTGATTTATTCATTACTGCCCGTGGCCCGCACGCGTTAAATTTGTAGTAACCTCAAAAATAACAGTATTTCTCCACTATTTAATTTATGTCATTATACATATAAACCGTTCCTCTTACAATCACTCTATCTATTAAAAACAAAACCGCATCAAAATCCGTTGCGTAGTTTTAATATAGGGATATAGGGACAGAGAAAGCGACTTTGTTATATACTATGTAGTGATTCTAACACTGAGTTTAGGTACCGGTCAATGTTAACGTCAAAAGTTCGGTTAAAGTAATTGTCAAACGATAAATAAGTTGAACCAGTTGACAATGATTTACAATGACGTTACGATTAAATGCGCACACTCTAAAACATAGGTGCATGTCCGGCCGCTAGGCCTTGCGCGTGGGTACGTCAGCCTGTACAATAGACTAACGTATAAATATTGTTAATGGTTTGTGCAAACATAGTATTCAGGCATAGTAATAATCAACATTTTTGCCAAAGAATTAAAGTTAAAAGGGAGAAATACCGGACGGGAAAAACATTTCGAAAAATAAACATTTTTTAGCAAATGGCTCGTAATCCCTCACATCCAACTAGTCGGAGCGACCGGCGAGGACTTAATTTTCCGCCCTAGAATGAAACTGGCATCGTGTAATATGTTGCCAGTATTAGGAAATATGATTTACGTACGTCAGAATTTTTTTTTCATAGGATCTTACCCGAACGCACCTTATAGGATGATTAATCAAGTCATGAACAAGCACAAATGTATGTTTATATAGGAACGGAATGACAATCGCCTTGGCCCCTTCGGCTCCGGCTCAAGTTTAGGTCCGATCCCCCCCGAGTGGAGCCCTCGAGCACACCGCCAGCGCGATACAGTGACATGAATATTTTCACTCACTAGATTAACAGACACAACACAGACTTACCGTCGTAATATTTCATTGTACCACGTCCGACCTCCTGTATGGTAACTGCCCACCGCGCGGTGGCCGATTACGCGTGTTATAATCACGAAAAAAAAACAAGGACAGTTTATAAAAAAAAAACGAATATCATACGCATTTATTTATTAGGTTGGTGACATTAATCAACAGTAATTTATAAAATAACATTAAACTTCAAAAATCAAGGCATACACTACACATATAGGAATTATATCCGTCTATACGAAGTTATATTTTATTCCGACTAATAGAAGATATAACAAGATCGCGATTTGAAATTAAACTAAAATTACAAATGTGTTTTGTGATCGTGTAGTTAGTTATTACATGCAATACAAAGTAATTAATCTAATACAAAATAACTTAATAACATAAATTACCTGTAATCTTGAATATATAATGTTGAAACTTTACCCACGGTAAAGTAAGTAATGTACGCATTACTATATATATTTTTTTTAATACTCCAAATGAAAATGTAAATTTTTACATTTGAAATCTTGGTTATCATTACGATACAGTGCAATGCTTACTACAGTTCGTGTGACAAACTTTAACCATTTCAGATATTATAACACACAATTTTGAGGTATAATAATCATACTGGAAATCGAAAATTGAACGAATTATAATAAGTAAATATATTTTTTTTTACTTTTGCACTACTTTAAAAATGTCTCATATAGTACTACATTGTTGAATAGCGTAAAATGTTTACCGAAGATTTGTTTACTATTATAACATCAATTTTTTTATGATTAAATAAAAGACCCATGTATAAGCTACACGTAAATTTTATAGACTACAATTTCATAGTAGGAAAATTACAATTAGGTTATTATTATTATTATTTCTAACATCAAATGTAGAACTAATTACGGTTACGCTTGTTACTCGTAGTAAATATCAATCAGTTAATTAGTGAAGCGAACACCGAACAATTTATATATATATATATATATATATATATATTATAGAGTTGCACGAGATGTAAAATTAATTCTTTAAAAAAAATATACAATAGTTAATTTGAATTGAAATAAATCGAGATGTTGGAAATTGAGAATTTATTAGGAATAATTATTTTACACAAACCAACTGTTGCCCGCGGCTTCGCTCTATTCGAAATGATTTTTGTTCGCGCATAAATACATCTTGAATAATTGCGAGTTCTCTTTTATTTAGTTTTAATAAACTTATTTTCTCCCTATTACTAAATCCGTAAAACCCTTTAACCTTTTTTTTTTAAATTCCCTCCTTTAAATTTCAACACTTCTAAAAAAAAACACATCCGAAAAATCGGACAAACAGACACTCCGTTTTTTTTTTTTTTTTAATTTAATCTGTATACATGACATAGATATAGCGATACGTTTAGAAATACGATAAATTTTGTTATTTATCCACGCATTGTAATTATAACTATTATATTACTCTAGACTAAAATTACATTGTTTTTCAAAACATTTACAATTAGGTATATACTCATAGTAAGAACACTAAACACTTTACTATATATTATTTTGACTTGCATCCAATTAATTCTTGACTATGCTATTTATTATATATTGTTCTATTTAGATGCGAACAAGCGAAATGTAAACTACATTGAGTGAGTCTAGTCTTACTAACTCTAATGAAACAATATGTCCGTTTGAACTTTGACCTTGTATAAAACAAAACAATTAATAATATAGAGGGCATAAATAATAAATTTTAACGTTTTAAAGGAACCACTATGAATAAATATTATTTACAATATAAAAAATCTATAGACTGTGAAACTTATATACATATTTCAATAACAATTATATAACAGACAAACGATTTTAAACTTTTATTAAGCAAACTATTTATGAAGCATTCTTATATTTATATTGAAAATGTCTTAACATTATTATGAATTTTAGCGTATAATAATAGTCTGTAGTTTTTTTTTTCTTCTAATTAATAATGTAAAGTTAAGAAAATAGACAATCACTACAACAACACGAGAATGGTATTTAGGGCTACAATTTTTAAACAACGTTTAACCTTAAAGAACATTTACATTAAATGGACAATCAAACAGATTGCTAAGCTCGACAAAACTACTATGTTCAAAAACGGATTAACATTCCCATTTTACGAATTTCGTTTGAAATACACAATTCACATTTACCGGTATATATAATGAATTGACTTATTATACTAATCTTAATTACAGGATTTAGTCGTTATTTTTTATTTTTTTTATTTCTATACGTCCATAGGCGCGCGGGTTTACCTCCGGCTTGTTGTACGAGCACTGCACAATTTCACGGCTTCGGAGACGGCATAACGAGGTAACCAATGAAGAAGAGGATGCACATGACGACGAGAATCATGCACGTCCTCCGCTAATCCCTTACTTGAGGATTTATCTCCTCGAAGTACTCCATTAGTTAGTTGTCAGGCGAGGACGGCACCGGTGACGGAGCGGACTCGTGGCAGGCGTATTTAACGCAGTTGCCCATGACGATCCAAGCGAGTTTCTTGATCAAATTGTACGGGGCGGGGTGTGAAAGCAAGTCATTGAGAAGCGTGAGCCCACCTTCAGCCACCACTAAGCTGCAATACTTTTCCGCTGAAATTAAGTGAAATGGTAAAAATTATAACACACACTTTATCTATTTCCTATACAAAGTTTTTTTTAATGCATCTATATCTAATCTATATAATTGCGTAGAACACAAATTGTAGAACATAAATACGTTTGCGTATTATATGTACAACATCGAGACAACTTATGAATAAATAAATACGAATTTTTAATTAAACTTTGTATTGTATCAAATTCCTTAACTAAATATATCGCGCAAGCCTAATCTTACAGTTATATTCAGAGCGGCTAAAATATTGACAAAGAGACTATACATAAAAATCGTTATAGATAATTAGTATATATATATATATATATATTTCCACGGAAAATATTAACACAATGCCATATTTTGCTATAAATCAACTATTAAATCTACAACAAATATAAAGTAGCGCGTGCGAAACCGCGTGCATAGCTAGTTAATATAAAAGATTATTGTTGTTGTTGTGTTGATCACTTAAAATCTATGATTCAATTATTATTAATTACAAATTGTGAAACAACTTTTTATACACACCTTCAAGCCGAATATATTATCCGCAGGGACGCTGGAGAAATTGCATTTGATTCATAGTAATTTTATAAATTCTTCTTTGTTAACAGAACGAAATTAGTTATATTTTTGTGATGACATCGAACAAGTGTTTAATAAACAGTAAGGAAACAGTTTAAAACAAAGATAATTGTTTGATACAACCTCCATCGTTTATGGTTCTATCCACGTGAAATTTGTGAAATTGTGTACGCACACATATTGCCATTTTAAACGAAAAAGAAGAATTGGTTTTGATATTTTTAAGTGAACATGTATACAACGAAAATCAGAGCAATAATCGAAAACAAGTGCCGGACATAGAAATGACGAAGCAAAAATTAATATAATCGAAGTATTGGTAGAGGACAAGGATAAACGATCGCACTGGGCGTTTTTGGGTTAACCGTTGTCATAGTGAAAACTTCGTCTTGAAAAATGAACAAAGAGGGAGACTAGCTACTAAAGTAAATAAAGATGAATTGAAGGTTATGATGGAAGCCGATACGTACTAAATTACCATGGAATTAGCGCCATAGCTCGATGTTAACATACTCACAACATTCACCAATTTACAGAAAATAGGTAAATTCACCATAGCTTCCTCAGATCCGGTGAAGCGATAACATCAGATATCTACCGTACAGAACTCCAAACAATAATGGCGAAACTCGCATCAAAACTAGCCGACACATTACTGTTACATGATCTATAGAGTAAGAACTCATATAGTTTGAAAAACAATTTGTTCTAACTACTAACACCGGCAGTTAAAGATTCATTCTTTGTACTCGGCGGACAACGGCCCAACAGACTACCATTCTTTTCGGCGATTTGCACATTTTTATGCAAGAAGAAATTATTTACTTCCCAAGAAGGAGTATACAATACTCTTCTCACAGTTTATAGAGTCCAGGTCACTAAAGTTTTCATCATAAAGGCTATATGACCTTTTGGTTAGAAGGCAAAGATGTATAGACAGGCACCGATAGTGTATAAATTTAACTTATGCGTATATTTTGATTAAATAATTACATTTTATGTAAAAAAAAATATTTATATTTCTGAATAGGAAACAGAAATTTCATACTTTAACACCAAGTATTAAAGCTCTAAATTAAAATCAAAAACACGAGTAAAACGAGAGAATAATACAAATCAAACATTTTAATATAACTTTTTCCTATTTGAGATCAGATAAAAGATAAATGACTAATTCAGCCTTGCAAAGCATGCTGTGTATACGAAGTAATTATGAAATAAATAAGTGTAAAATAATTGTGAAGAAATGTCAACACTCATTACTCTAGTAGTCTCTTGTTCCAGTCATCATTTATGTGTGAAGCGCTCAAAATTTGGTCTTTGAAAGTGATTGAAGAAGTACGGACGGTTGACCGAAATTTGGTGCAATAAATCTCTTTGATTTTGGGTATTTCACCAACGTCAACATTATCTCCCTTCGAATTCACAGTAACTCGAAAAAAACATCGGGGGAATCACGAAGTTTCTAGTTACTTACACTTGTCGCGATAACGAGAATTTTCCTCGAAGTCCGCTATCATAACCGTATGGATATAAAAAGAAATCTCATGAAAATGGGTCTATGGCTTCATTAAAACTACCCATTTTATCTGGTTTCATATTTATTTTTTAATTAAGTATTTAACTCTAATAATTAATTTCTGTTTAGTACCTATGAAATAGAGTAATTAAATGTGAACTAGAAACGAAAACGCTACGAAAAGTCTTCTATCTGACTGTAAAATTGACATCAAACGCGGTTAACCCCTCGGCTGATTTTTTAAGACCCACATCTCAAAATGGCAGATTATGTTTTTAATTTGACAACATCGTACTTTGTAAACTTCATGTTTTAGTAAAAAAAACGTTCATACAAATGAAAAAAAAAATAATTTAAAAAGATATTTTACATAAAAAAAATATAGTTTTACAATAAATACAAAATTTGTTATTTTTCAAATTTTAGTAATAAATCAGGTGTTTTTTCAAGCTTATGCTGTCAACAGTCTGTTGACCTGTGCATCATGAGGTCTACGTTCGTTTCTGTGGAACTTAAGCCTCTATGGTTTTGAACAGTTCAGGAGTTAAGCTGCTTCGGAGAGGAGACCGGATCAAACAACATACATTACAGTTTTATTTAAATACTTCTTATTGCTCGCGACTTCACTCGTGTAAATGTTGATTGGACCTATCTCTCGGGAATAGTAAAAATTCAGGATTATCGGTTGAGTTTTTAAGGCGAGTGTTAACATACATACGTCATACTCATTTTTAAATTAATAATATTAATGTAGATAATAAATTATCTTCACTTCACGTTAGATTACACGAATATTATGTGCGGCTCTGGTTAAAATCATATCGTACGACTTACGGTACACCGTGGTGAGGTTGGCGAGGGCCCAGACAGCCCAGTGTTGGCACTGCGGTGTGTGGTACGCACGTAGTAAACCCAGGATCGGTTCGAACGAACGATAGTTGATGTTGCGCTCGGCGTGGAGATCCCAACGTTCAACGGCAGTGGCCACACGATGCAGCACCAACTCACGTGGTGGCTCTTCGACGGTCCAAGCCTCTGGACCGTCCTGACTGCCATGTGGGCTAACACACCGGCCGCATTGTAGCTCACCTAAAGCGATGTTCATTGTCTTAACAGTATGTACAGAAGAAAAAAATATATATAAAAAAAAAAAATAACAATGTTGCGTTCAAAGCAACGAGGTTCGGTCACTTTGACAACGTTAGAGTGTTTCTTGATAAGCGTCTGAGCGCCACAAGCGCGCCCACCTTAGTAGTCCGGTAAAGCGGTGAAGGCTCAACAGGCTAATAGCGTTAGTCAGTCCGATAAAAAAAAAACTTTACAAAACATTTATTGGGCATGTTTACTACATAACTTTTCCACGACAAAGAAATAGTCGACACTGAATGCGTATGATTATAAAAATCACAGTATCTCAAAATATTAATAACTTTATGTTCAGTGAAGATACCATAGAATTTTTTTAGATAAGGTACTTGATTTAAATTTGAAGAAAAAAAAAACAAAACACCATCCAATCACTCGGTTCTTTTATGTGATGCGCGCACAACAACATACCTTTATCATTATATTTATACAGATATTTCAAAATACACACACAATTCTTGAAAACTTGCACACTATTTATCGATCCCTGATCGCTATAAACTGGAGTCGTGTGTATCTTAGCAGCTGGTTTACCTCAGAAAAAAATGTGTTCACTTGAAAATATGTAATGAGAAAAATGATATAATAAAAAAGTGCTAAAACATATGGTATAAAACATTAAAGAAAGTATAATAAAAATAAACAATAATGCCTAAACGCATGTAAGGCAAGTGTGCGTGCGTATACGATTATATTTGCGACTTTGTGTCCATTGTACAGGTAAGTAAATATTTGCTTTAAATCACACCCAACTCGGTAATGGTATATTTTATTTAGGAGGCCATTTATTTATTTATTTTTTCAAATCAGTGCATCTTACACGTGGTTTACAGACAAAAAATACTTTATTCAATTTAGACCCTAAGAAGGCGCTTATGAACAACAAAATCACCTCCGGTTCGGATAACAACTCAGTCGTCTAGAAGAATCGGCAAGAGACTTGATCGGAATTATCTTTTTAACATGTATATATTTAAAATAAATTACACGTTACAGAGGAGTCAATTGCAGACATCACCATTGTTCACATATTGATTCACTCTATAATATCCCTTTGACACCAAAATCCGTCCGATTGTTATGGCAATTAAAATTACTAGTCCGGCAAATCGGTAACATGCTTTGGGACTCTATGTTATAAAACCTAACACTATTACTTAAGAAACTATTACTGGTTTCACTGATTCGGAAACATGGAACAACTAGTTTGTTACAGTTTCTAGTATTTTTAGATCATGACGGTCTTTTATGAATTCAAACAACAAAGTTAAAAACGAAAATACAACAAACTTCAGAAGACATGACAACATAAACACCTTTATAACTAACAACTCAATATATATTTAGAAACATTTCGCATACTATTAAAAGTCTGTTCGAATAATAAATAAATAAATATATAGTGGTGTTACAAAACATGTAAAACATGTTGTGCCGATCCTACTTAGGTGATATACGGGTAAGAAGATGATGAGTGGTGTTACATATATTTGAAGAGCATTTAACGTATGTCACAATATCTGATATACTTATAATAGACAACTTTTAAACACGCATGATATAAAAAAAAAAAATTATAGTTTGTAGATTTTAGCATTTGCCCACAATTTCATCTGATGCTAAATGATGATGTGGTCTAAGATGGTAAGTCACGCTTAACCTAGAGGGAGAAGAGGGAGACTGGCTCTCAAGTGCAGCTGCCGGAACACACAAACAGGCGCTTGGCGATAGATATTCAACTTGAGGGTGGTAGCAAGGCATCCGAACTTAGAAAAGACCCTGGCACCATTCTATGGCTTTATCACGATGTTTCCCTTCACTTAAAGCTCTGACTCAGTCGCAAGGAGTTCGAAACCAAACTAACGTCGAAACTATGTCATATGGTAAATTATTTACAAGTTTTTCTTTTTTTTAATTATTAAAACGTTATGTATATACCTCAATCCCATCGCTGGAGGATTCAAGCAGCTCATAAAAGACTAGTAGGAACAACTTATTCATTAGCTTCGGCCGCAGCTCTGCTACTTCCGCCACGTTCCCCAAAAGACCCATCATATTGCGCAGTAGCTCTTCTTTATCAGGAAAGTTCTGTAAAATACAACAGTCACATACTAAATAAAAATCGCACTCATCAATCTACAGGCTGTTTATGTAATAACAATAGATTTATTTAATCTTTATGCCATATCCCTTATCTTTGATTAATATATATATATATATTTAAATGGATTTCAAATAACATTTCCATCTCGTTACAGCTTTATCGATTACGATACATATTGTCATCCACCAATTTAGAAAGTATTGAAACTCCCGTATATAATATTTTCATAAGACATTCTAACCCCTAAATTCCTGATTATAAATAAGCAAATAATATATGATAATTATCAGAAATATAGATAATGTTTTAATTTCTCCGAAACTATGAGTATTTCGAATTTCAAAGTAATACTTTAACATCGTTTATATCGCCTCTCATATATTTTTCATTATAGACAACTACTTAGTAGAAACTAGTTACTAGAGCCCCTAACATTTTTGTGATCCAGTAAGATTTTTTTATAATAACGTATAATCTGCAAACTAGACAATATTATTTTAGTTTCATACTTGAGAACTGTAAACTTAATTGTGAAAACTACCTCGGATCAATTATTGCTTTGAAATCAAATAATCTATTGTAAAGAAAAAATTAATTAAAAACGCCATATTGTTTTTGATCATTTTTCACTACGTTACTGTATAGTAGTCAAATAATGACCCTCCTGTCAGACTTCCCATTATCAAATCACTAGTTTATTTATACCCGAGGCTTAGCTCGTCTTAATACAGATTTAACCTATACCCCGGGAGCAGCAGTAATTTTGTTCTGTATGTAATGTGTACCCTATGTCCCTTTTTATACCCCTGAAGCCGAATTTGAGAAATGTCATCATGATCACTTCAGGACTTGAGAGGTGAAAGCGTAACACACATACGAACTCACGTTCGCATTTATAATAGTTGGTTACGAAGATTAGGAATAGTTAGTTGCGACGGCAGCGAAGGAAATGGGAAACACTATGGCCTGCTTTTACTATAGGACACTCTGAGCTACCCTCTCCGCGAACAGAGGGCCGATGAGGGGAGGCTGCGCTTTGTCCACCTTTGGGAGCATGTGTCAAGGGGTCCATCTCTTTACTACATAAGTTCGGAGGACGAGAGAAGGCAGCAGCTGTGTACCCAGTTGCCTCCCTATTAGGACAGGGACTGACGGCGTTTTTCACCCGGCTAACCACTGGGAGGCACGATAGTTTGCTACATTCGACCCCGTGCCGCCCCACTAAAGCGACGGACGGTACACTGTGGGGTTTTAATCAGAGTCTCACACTACCCACTCTGTGAGTACTTCTTACCACTTTGTTTAGAAAAAATTGGAACATACGCCGGGTCTATGAATAATGCAGCAAGATAAAATCTTGGGTACTGTTAAGTCATATTTAAGTATTTACTCTCCTTATCAGACTTTATTAGCTCAAAATTGGGAGAACATATTCAAATATTGACAGCGAAAGCATTATCACCACATTTATTTCTGCCGTAAAGCAGCAATTTTGTTATTGCTTTGTTACAGTTCATAGGGTGTGGAAGAGAATATTTACACAGAAGGTATATTTTAACACTCGGGAATAGCAACCTTTTATGACTGACATCAAAAGAGTGGATATATGTCAACAGAGGTGATCAATCAGCCTCAAATAATTCTTCCTTTTCTATTAATTTGGCCCAACGATCTTTTCATTAACGACTGGTACTATCTTCACTACACTATTAATATATAAGTTGATATATTGTTCCTTATTAGTACTTTCTGGAAAGTTTCTGGAAATTTATAATTGTTGTTCCATATTATTTCCAATCCGCTTGTACACAGTAGCCAAGTTACAATGCCACTAGTGTTGCAAATGATTAGGGCAAAGAACGCAAGTTTGTGAATAAATAATTAAAACCATTACATGACAAAACTAGGATACCGTCAAAAGCTCCTTGAGGTTGCTTATACATAGCTATAGGTTATTCTTAACATTACATCAACCTCATGCCAGTGTACTACTTCTCAACATGAGAACGTCGAATTCAAATTTTTTTATCATATTTTATAGGAAAAGATATTGTAGATTTTCCTTTATATCAAACTACGAATCTGAATTTGCATTCCCTTCAACCAAATACCATAGTTTTAAAATTACAAGATTGTACCTTTAAATAATAATTATTTTATTTTCATGGATAGTATAATTAAAAACGAAGTCCACTTTTTAAGATTATACATCTGATAACAAACTCGTTTACATTGCACAGTAATGTATATTGCAGGTTATTACATAACATTTTTAAATTATCCATCCAATTACTAATGATAGCGTACGAAAATACAAAAGATAACTAAGACCTCGACCTCAGTGACTTCACTGCAACAAGTAGTAAGATCTATTTTTTCATGAACACCAGTCCATAAATATCCCTCCATTTAATATGATCAGGTCTGTTTCGCGACGGAAATTATGAGTTTTATGTTTTCCCATGATATAAGTAATTTCATATACCATGAAATCTACAGTTTTTGGTTATTCCACTAGATTGTAGCAACTTTTCTAAAGTTCTGATTCTTTTCTTTGTCGAACTGACTATATTTTGGCCGGGCAGGCCTCCTCTACAGTTTCACTCGACTACTAAGGTTAGTGCTTAAAGCACGCACCCAATTAAGTTCATATTCTTAAATGTTTAATGTTATATAGTTTTTAGTATCTTAACACAATCTCACCTGATGTTAAATGATGCATGATGCATGATGAATGGTGAATGATGATGAGCAAGATGATAAACACACGGAGCATAGTAGGACTGGTTCTCAAGTGTAGCTGCCGGTACATACCCTTAGGTGTTTGGCGATAGATTGGGCGGCGAGCTTAGAAAAAACCCTACTACAATGATATGGTATCATCACAATGTTTTCCTTCACCGAAATCTCCAACTCATTCTCAAGGATTCGAATGTACGTCAATGGACGCATAATCCGAACACACTAAGCACTGAACCACTATAGCTTCAAATATAAATTTATAGCAACATAAATTTGTTTACCTTTAGACAAGCGAGGAAATATTCCATACCGCGATTGTCGAGAAATCTTATACAATTTGGTGGGGTCTCATCAGTGACATTCCACATGGTAGACCATGCTACTTCGAGTACGTCAGTCACAAATACGACGTGATAGCCTATCGGATATAATATTTAGCATATTCTGCAAAAAAATTCACAATCATTCATAAAGCTAACAAGAGATAAGCATAATAAAGTTAGCAGCATATGATTATGATTATTGTTATAACAATTTAATGTTTATGTACGCATATATATTAAAATAAATCGCAAGGTTATTAAACAAACATTACAGTCCATAATACAATATCATATGCGCACAGCATTCATAACATATCTCTCATTATTGACAATTACAAAGAACACAATCAGGTTGGACAATCTATTTGTATACAGACAAAAACAGTACTCCCTAAAAGAGTACAATCAGGTTGGATAATCACTTTATATACAGACAAAAACAGTACTCCCTAAAAAAAACACAATCAGGTTGGACAATCTAATTCTATACAGACAAAAACAGTACTCTCTAAAAGATCACAATCAGGTTGGACAATCTATTTCTATACAGACAAAAACAGTACTCCCTAAAAAAACACAATCAGGTTGGACAATCTATTTCTATACAGACAAAAACAGTACTCCCTAAAAAACACAATCAGGTTGGACAATCAATTTATATACAGACAAAAACAGTACTCCCTAAAAAAACACAATCAGGTTGGACAATCTATTTCTATACAGACAAAAACAGTACTCTCTAAAAGAACATAATCAGGTCGGACAATCTATTTATATACAGACATAAACAGTACTCTCTAAAAGAACACAATCAGGTTGAAAAATCTATTTCTATACAGACAAAAACAGTACTCTCTAAAGAATGTTATATACATCAAATGAAACTATCTTTCACAACATTATTTACGTCAAAATTAAAATGAATTAAACTAACAATAATGTATATTTTATAGATATTACAAGTTATTAAATTAAATTAAATTGTAATTCAATAAGTTGTAGTTAATTATTCTCGATTGATTCCCATCTACAATAACAATCTGTAATGTAAACGCAAGCATTACAATATGGTAAAAAGTACAATGATAACAGTGCATTTTTTTAATTTAATAACTCACCCTAATGGCACCTTGACTGCCTAAGAATCGCTTCTGTCGCCCATCGACTTGGCAAGCAAGAGAATTTAGAAGGTAAATAGCAATTCTTTGCACAAAACCTTCTTGATTTATGTCAGAGACACCGGCTAGCAAAATTTGCACCACACGCTCATATTGAAATAACTGAAACATATATATTTTTATAAAAACCATCAGACTATTTAAAATATTTATTATGAAAACCAAGTTACTAATACAATAGATTAACTATCTTAGAATACAAGTCGCTATTTGGAAATTACTATAAATAAAAACTTCTATCCTGGTTTACAAATAATGTCATAAAAATATAGCATAAAATATACATTACAAGTAACTTTAGAAGGGAAATCGAGTTCAAAAGCAATTGAACTATATCTAGAATCAATAACAAAGTGGTATTGATATAATGTTAAAATAGAATTTTAGTTTCTCTATATTACTATCATTTATTCTTGTCTACCTTTATATATATGCTATAATATAATTGGAAATATAAGTAATGAAGTATCAGAATTGATACTTAATGCACATAATGAAAAACCACCTAAGCACTCATATGTTAATAGAAACACCACAATGTACTTCAAGAAAAATTTTAATACAAAAAAAGAACAGTCAAAATAAGCTAACCTAACATTCTAGTTTAATATAGTGTAACAGTGGAACCAAAAATGACTTAAAAGGAGTTATTGTCCTATAACTGAGGTGTAAATATTTAGAACTATTCTACCTAGGCACAACTAAATGCGCGGTATCACAGTGATATGGTGAATGTCAGTAAAATCTTCACATATTAAAATAAAACAAAAAACTAGATAAAAAAGAACTTGACCATGAAATGAAATTATAAATATTTTTTATCAATTTTCAGATTGTATTGTGCATGATTAATAATAATTGGTTTATTCGAAGAACTATAACAAGCTTATTTCTTTGTTGTTACTCGATTTTACATGACTACATATCATAAAACAAAGTCTACCGCCGTGTCTGTTTGTCTGTCCGTGTTCGCAATAAACTTCAAAACTACTGAACGGATTGTAATGCGGTCTTCACCAATAGATAAAATAATAATACATAAGGAACTTTTAGATATATTATTTATCAAGGTTTTATTTAAATTGGTTGAAATATAACAATAACTGTTGGAAGTGTTGGATAAAGTCAAATCGCTTAGGAGCTTTCATCGAAAATGTTGCCTAATTCTTTTAATATATAACAAAACAAAGCATAGTAAGATATTCCTCTTTTATAGATCTACAAAAAAGTCTGCAATGGCATATACCTATCTTTTAAGGATAGCTTACTATATCCATCTATCTTCTAAAAACATGGTCACATATCATGAGGTAATTGGAAGGCTATTTAGAGAGATACAGTATTAATCCTTATCAAATTGAATACATTAGTTAAGCATTTTATGCATATAAGTATATATTTTTTATTATCAGGACAGAACAAGGTCCTCCCCTGCTAATTAAAATTCAACAATTTTTAAAGTGCAAGATAGGTATAGCTATCAATTAAAATTTACAATATGGCACAAATCTCAATGCTACTTTTCAGTTATGAATAGATCTAATCTCTTAATCTAAAAAATATGAGGTGAAGAAATATTTTGAAAAAGTTAGGTCCCCACATATAAAGATTTATATGTGAAAAGCATTTTGAAAATTTTGATTTCATAAAAAAATTAAAATTATATACACAACATAGTAATTAGATACAACATACCATCTCGATCATTCTAAATTGAAACCTATGTAATTAATTTTGTAGTTTCAAGAAATTTACTGTTGAAGGTTTAGTCCATATTAATTATCACATCCCAAATATACAAAAATAGCTTTTGCATTTTGGTGGCAAATGAAAACGATGAAGAAACAAACGTATCTTAGATATTTTTTACCATTGCTCATTAATTTGGTTACCAAGACTAAGGTACTAACTGCTCAAATCAATGCTGGTTTCTAATAAAAATTTGAATATAGTATTTACAAACTAGCTGTTGCCCGCAGCTCCGCATGCGTTTTTTTTATATATATATTTTTATTATTGTGAAATAAGTACACAACCTCTGACAGTAGACAGAGATCTTAACTAGACTTAACTTAATAAATAAAACTTAAAATAATTATTTCTAAAATATACATATACTTTAAGCTATTTATTTAGTTTCTTATAATTTTAAAAGGTACAAAAACAACTTATTAGCCTCAATTTATTTGTTACTCTTTTTTAACTTTTCTACAATTTGTAAACAGAAATTTATGAAATTTTCTCTAGTGCTTTTCCTACTTATTAAATTTTTGAGTTCATTTTTGCATACTGTGGTTCCAACTTCCAGTTTCAATTCAGTTCTAATTTTAAAAAATATTGGACATTCTGTTAAAACGTGAAGAACATTTTGTTTTGTAATATTATCACATATACATTCAGGGTGATCCTTAATTTTAAATTTATATAGATAATCGGCGAAAACCCCATGTCCTGTTAACATTTGAACTAAGGAGGGAGAAAAGTTAATCTGTTTGATAACTCGAAAAGCATGTAATACATTAGGAAAAAATAGCTTAGTTGTTTCAGCCGTCTTTTCTGAGAGAAAACGTTCATTCCATTCTATAGAGGTGGTAATTCTAATACTTTTCTTTACGAATTATATAGGACACAGACCATAATGCGGTTCTGTTTTGATAAAAAGTGCTGCTTCTTTAGCCAAAAAATCTACTCTTTCATTTCCCTTGATACCCATATGTGCCTTGACCCAATAGTGTTTAACTTCTCTTCTCAAACTTCGTAATTTTAATAATTTTATTCTAACCATGCATGCCAAAGGGTGGAAATTTTGATAGTTTTTAACCGTCTCTAAAGCTGATCTGGAGTCGCAAAGTATTTTGACAGTTTTCAATTGAATTGCCATGCCAATTGCTTTATGTAAAGCGTATAATTCCGTCTGAAATACTGTGCAAAAGGTGCTGGTTTATATTTCCTGTATTCAACTTCGATACCATCTTTAAAACAGGATAAGGCTGCACTTATTTTATAGTCAATTTTACTAGCTTCTGTGTAAATTGTTACACCAGGATTGATTTGGGCATCTATAATTTTTTTGTCATTGGAGTCAATGCATTCATATTCTATTTCATATTCATTTGCGGAGTGTTGAGATTTTAAAAAACTACTCTTATTCTCTATTATCCTGTCATTAACTAGATCGTAATGAGTTTTTCCTCTCTTGATTTCATAGAATAATCCAGCTTCTTTTACTCTGAGGTCAAGAGGAAGCAATCCAGTCAGAATCAGGACAGAATTTAGAGATACTGTTCTGTAAGATTTGCTAATCTTTAGTGCAAACCCCCTTTGAATGGAATTCAGTTGTCTGATTGCTAAAATTTTGGCTGCTGCTCTGTACCAAACGTTAGCTGCATACAATATAATTGGTTCAATAACCATTACATAAATATTTCTATTCACGTCCGAGTTAAGACCCCAAGATATTTTTGCAATGGTGGCTAAAAATTTATATATATTTGCGACAAATGTAATTAACGTGCTTATTAAAAGTCAAGTTTGTTATCTATAACTACACCTAATAACTCAATTTCGTTAACTATGTTAATTGTAGATCCTCCTATTTGTAAAATTGGTGAATTGTATTTTAGTTTTTTGGTAATTATAAGTGCGTTTGTTTTACGTGAAGCAAAGTTAAGTTTATTTTGAAGGCCCCAAGAGTGTACAAAGGATAATGTGTTATTTGCTATGCTTTGTATTTCAATATAATGACCGGCGAACATTAGCACTACATCATCTGCAAAAGCTTTAGAGTAAATACCTTTTTCATCTAATTTCTGTAACAACTGATCAATAATTATATTCCAGAACAAAGGACCACTGACTGAACCTTGTACATATCCCTTACTTGTATTTTTTGTAAAACAATCCCCACAGTAATTAACCATGACTTCTCTTCCATCCAGATAATTGTTAATTAATTTTCTTAAACTTATAGGGACATTTATGTTTAACAAGTCCTATTTTTAGTGCTGGCCACCAAGCATTATCAAAAGCACCTTCAATGTCTAAAGATATAATCTCTAATTTGTTCTAAGAGATCATATAGAGAGTCTTCAGTTTATTTTTGAGGAGTAAATCCGTACTGCCGTTTACTCAAGTGTGGAGCAATATGCCATCTTACGCGCCTTATCAACATTTTTTCAAATATCTTACGTAAAATAGAAAGCAATCCAATAGGCCTGTAGGATCGGGGATTACAAATAATCTGTTCTACCTTGTTTTCTGATAGTAACTATTATCGCTTTTTTTCCATTGTTTGAGAAAGTAAGCTAATTCCAGTCATTTATTTATAACTGTAAAAACATTTGGTCATTTGCTGTTATTGACGCGATAAAGATATCCGCTGTAAATCCGTCATCTCCGGGAGCCTTCTTAGGGTGAAACACCTGCATGGCATATTTTACTTCTGGTAAATGAATGGTGGGTCTACTATGTCATTTGAGTTCCTGACTAGTCATTGCATTAGCAGAATCTCTGATTGTTCTATGTTGCGATAGATCATTATCTAATATATCATCTGGGAAAAAGGTATAACCAATAATTGTTCTGATTCTGATGGGTTAAGAATATTACCTTGATTTACGAAAAGTTAGTCTTCATGTCGTGGCGAGGATTTTCGTAAAACTCTATAAACTCCATCCTAGAAAGTTTCTTTTTCTTGTTCCGAAAGAAACTGTTTCCAGCTTGCAGTTTGAGCACTTTTGATAGCTTGTTCGTAGTTTTCTTTTTCTTTCAGTTAATCGCTAATAACATACGGACATCGTCTAGGTGCAGCACAGTTGATCCTTCGTTTCTTAGTAAACACCATTTTCTTGAGCCACTCCAGATCTTTGCTCCACCAACGTAATTTCTTGTTATAATATTTGCTATGTTTTATAAGCGGAATACATGAACCGCATGTGTTTTTAATTGTTAGTATATATTTATTTACAATTGTTATTAAATTATTGGTAGAATTAATCTTATAATTTTTTCAATACTAATATTATTATCGTCAAATTTTTATTTAACTCAACTCTGAAATTAGACCATTTAATTTTACTAGTATTATATAGATTTTTGTTGAATTAGTTTTGTTATAATTATCGTAACTATTAGCTTTTAATTTTTAATTTAATACAATCGTGGTCTGAGGAAGTTATTCCGGAGTCTACTGTCCAATCTTTGACTTTAGTTAATAATGCATTTGTACACAACGTAATATCTATGTGGCTTTTAAATACTTAATTACTTCTAATCGTGAAGAAGGTAGGAGTAGTACCATTATTTAAAATATGTAGATTTTCTACATTAAGTACGCCTAATAATTCACAACCTCTTTCATCATTCTTCATACTACCTCACCATACATTCCAAGCATTTACATCTCCCCCTATTATTATTTTATTCGTATTTAGTTTGTGTAGTATACAGTTTAATTTGTTTAAATATGGTTCTATAGGTTTAGATCTTTCAAAATAAACAGAGATTAAACCAATTTTTCCATAGTTGGTTAAACACTGTGTAACAACCGCAATATTATTAGAAATAAGGCTAGAATTGATTATAATTTTTAGGTCATTAGTTGAATATCATTATAGCTGCTTTAACTGAATCCTCTTTTCTTGCATGATTTTGTACTATTCTGAGTCCCTGTTCTTGTTTTAGTTCTCCGATAGTGCCAATGTAAGGTTCTTGAATTAGTGCAACAGATACTTTGTATTTCTTAGCTTCTGCTAGAAGTTCTTTAGTGGCCAATTGCATTTTTTGCAAATTAGTTTGATAACATAATAAAATAGATTCTTGATTACAACTCTCATTCTCATCTATGATACATGTATTAGAAGTATATACATGTGTTAGCAGTATGAGACTTTAGACCTAGCTAAATTATCCCATATTTGTCTAATTGGACAGGTACTACCAAAGGCGTTATGATTTGTTTGATCTAGTTTTGCCTGGGAACAATTATAGCATACGGGATCAACATCATTTATATATAATTTACACTCAGATTTATGATGATCCCCACCTCAGTGGCTGCAACGGTCTGTACTTTCCTTACATAGTTTCTTACTATGACCATATTGTAAACATCTAGTACATTGTATGAAAGGTGTTTGGTCGGTTACCGTAACCCTTTGCAAGTCTATATAGATACGACCGGCGGTTGTAAGTTTGTTCCAGACCAGAGGTGAAACTTGGAGAACAACATGATTAATTTGAGCATTACCTCCCCTTCGTCTATATTTAATTGTCACTCTATAATCCTTCTCGGAAATGTCGAATAGTAGCTGTTTGTTTTGACATTTGATAGCTGTTAAGATATCTTCCTCATTGTTAATAGTTAGTAAGTCTCTTATAATAATACATGGATCAATATCTTTAGCCTCTTCAATTTTTAATTTTGGTGTTGTTTTACGTAATGTTTCTGTAATTCGTGTTATATCGTCCTTTGCATTACATCCTAGAAGTACTTTTTGATCACGGACTTTTCAACTTTATCCACTTTTAGACCTGTCTTGATTGCATTAATTGCAGTTTTAATTTCATTAAGGATGTCGCTGCTGGTATTTTTATCCTCAGATGACGATATGATTATGGAGTGAGTTGGACTCTTTTTTATAATCTTGGGTACTTGTTTTGAAACGATAGTTGCATAGGATATCTTACCCTTTTTTAAAGTAATTATGTCTTCTTTGATTTCATCAACTTTATTATTCAATTTACTAAGCTCTTTTATTGTCTCTTCAGCTAATTGACTTAATTTTTTATGATTATTTTCCTTACTGTTGATCTATTGTGCAATCATGCTAAGTTGACTTTTGGTGATTGCATCATTATTTATTTATGGAGAAGTATTGATTTGAGATATTAACTGAGTAGCATCTTTAGATTCTAAACAATATAACTCTTCCAAATGTTGGTTTTCTGACAATAACAGTTTGTTTTCTAAATTAACTAGTTTTTCATTATAATCTAGTATTATTCCATATAATTCTCCTATATTTTTAATATTTTCTTTATTTGTACTTTAAAGATATCCTGAATGTTCCAATAGCATTTTTGAATCTATATATAACTTTGTAGCTCTGGATTTAGAATCAATTATGCTATTCTACGTTGATTGTTTGTTAATTTCTTCTAATTTATCTTTCGAATTTATCTTTTTAGAAAGATCTTCTTTACGACTAGGCACTGAGTCAGATGGTAAAGAAGGTGTTAGCATCATTATTACTTTAGGGTCTTGATAAATTAGTTTTGCAACGTTAATTGATGTTCAGTCTCGGTTCTGGTAAAATATAAGATTTAGTCAATATGTAATAGATGCAGTCCTCTTTTCTGTCCTTATTGTGTATGGTCTCAGTTACAGTTTATTCGTCGTGAAGTATGGCGTTTAAATTTAATCTTATAATTTGAAAGGCGGTGTAATATTGGAATTCATGCTGTGATGACAGCTGTCCTATATATTCAAGGACGGTCTTAGCTTGAAGTTCTGTGGTTTATATTCAGTGTATCCAAGATATAAGGGCATTAGTAATATCGATCACGACTTAAAATTATCAGAGATAGACATTAAATTTTTACACTGACGAGAAAATGCAATAACCCACAGTTTGGATAATCCAATAAGAAATCAATCAATCGCTGTCAATCAAAAATGTAAGTTCCTTCTATGACTGATATCTGTTTATCAGGTGCACCGATGTAAAAACTAATCACACATTTAAATTCCTCACGGGAACGTGCGAATTTTAGTATATTACACAGGCACTTTTATATAATTTGCGATATTTCCTGAATTTATTTTATTAGAGTAGAATGAAAATATGTTGACATTGACATGACATTCACTTTTTTATAATTGTGAATTACTTCTAATAAGATCAGCTATCTATTAGTGAAAGTTCCGCGAAAAATGGTTCAAACGTTTTGGCGATAGTACTGCAAACAAAGCCATGGGTAAAAGCTAGTCCAAAATAAAAAAGCTTTAATTAGTTTTTATAATGTTAGCTATCTGTCAGTGAAAGTCCCATGAACATAGGTCCAATCGTTTTGGAGATAGTACTACAGACAAAGCCATGGATTACAGCTAGTATAAAATAAAGTAGCCTATGTCACCCGCTGTAATTTTAATTATCCGTACAGTGAAATTTCTGTCAAAATCGGTCCAGCCGTTTCGGAGATTACCCGGAACATACAGACAGACAAAAAATTCAAAAATTGTGTTTTTGTTATCAGTATCGTGTATATGTTGATACCCGATCAGTAAAAGTCAATAAAAGTCATTATTTTGATATTACATACAGACAATTCATTTTTATTATATGTATAGATAAAGGATATCTTATAGATTTTTTTAAAGAGCTAATTAGAACAATTCCATAACGGTAATCCTTAAAAGTTATAAATTTAAATTATATGCTGTACATAATCTATAATATAAATGGAATGTACATCATTTTTTCAATGATATATGTATAGTTTTTCTGCAATTTACATTTCTAAACAATACATGCATGTTTTTAGAATTTTCATTCATTCATTTTCATTAAGGTATATATAAAATGAATTGCTTTTTTTAAACAGTGATATATTCACAGACTGTAATTTTTGAGTGACTGAGAACAATTCGCAATAACAATTTACGAAGGATGAGCAAAATATTTGTATAGTCTTTAGCATTATATAAATTTTCATTTCCTAAAACAAACATATTATTATAAATACAAAAACTCACAACATCAGTCGGTATTTTAAACTGGCATAATGTCAGGCAACCATTCCGCATCATTGTGTCATCACCAAGATGTGCCTCCATACCATCCAACAATGCCGTTATTATACGCCTCTTCAACTTTATTCCAATGCGATCCTTTTCTTTTCCTTTCACTATGTAGAATAATGTGGCACTGTGAATATACAATAGAAATTACAATTATATCTACATATTCTGAAATCAAAATAATGTAAATATAAAATTAACCATACCTTCCTGAAATTTGTACATGTTTTTCAGATAAATGTTGATCCATAGCATCCAGAACAATTGACAAGGCTTTGGCTACATTACAATTGTTTTCATATCTGAATAAATAGTATAAATCATTCAAAACCCTTGTCAGTATGACTGGTCTTTCCATGTACATAGAAGCTGCCGTTAGAATTTGTTGTTCGTTAGCATCACCAGATATCTTGGAAAATAATAATAATCATTAACACAATCTCCTTTATGTATATCTTTATACATATTAATTATATTTTTATACCAATAACACACTTACTATAGTTATACTTTGAAAAGGATTGAAGTACAATCCTTTGTAGCAAAACACGGTTGTTTTAAAATAGTTCTGGAAGTTGGTTCTCTCATTGAACTTTGCTCAATTGAACCACTTCTACCATTTAACGTACTCACAAAGAGATAAAAAACGTGGCATTGACAAAAATGTAATCTAGGAAGTCGGAATGAACAACATTTTCAAGTGAAACAAAAAAAAAACATAGTTGTCACAATTTAAAATAAGGAATACATACACTCATATCTAATAAACATAAGTAAATATAAAATTTGGATCTGCTCCAATAAAGTATTAAATTAATTATTAGACACTATGATTGTCTTCAGCTATTAATATTATATCTTATTCAAAACAATAAACAACTTACTATTTTAGCGGGTATATCATGCCTTTTACATGCACCATGATGTGTGCCATATAAGCCTAAAAATTCTAGCGGGGAATCAACTCGGCTAATAAGACCCGGTATGTCACAGCGTATTGGGGAGTCCACTAAGGAAGTAGTAGCTTCATTAATAGTAGAGACTGTAGCTGCCCCAGTTCCAGCTAAATTAGTTCCAGATATATCCAAAGACTCCAACTCTGGCAAACTCGTAACAAGTTTGGACAAAACTTCATTAGGATTAAAATATTTTCCATGCCTCTCGTTTGACTGAGATATATCCAAGTGCCTTAGAGAATGCAGACTTGATATCCATGCAATAATATCTCTGGATAAATGAACACTGTGCAGTACCAAAGACTTCAAACTCTGAAGCGTAGGTAATGTCCATACGGTACCAGCAGACGCACATTCAGAGAGGTCTAGATGGGTCAAATCTGTTAAAGGTTTTAACTAGAAGCAAAGCACAAATAGCAAGTCCTCTGCGCTGAATTGTGAGTCTTCTAAGCTTAGGAGCATTTATTATATAGCCTCTATGTCTGTACAAACCGTCATCATGTGAAATAAGATATGTGACTGGGCCAAATTTCAAAGATTTCAAATTTTGACTGTTATTATTTATTGTCTCCAAAGATGAGAATGATAAATACTCGCATTGGACAAGTTCAACTTGGGAGGGTTGGTGAGCCATAAGAGATCGCAATCCCGTGTCTGTGATACGAGAGTTTCTTAGCTTCACCGTGCCCAGACGCGTGCGTGTCCTATCGCGAAATATATTAGCTATTTTATCGTTTACACGATTCTGTCGTTGGAATGCTTCTAGAAATTTTTCACATATTTCAGCGGGCAGTACAATCTCATCACGGAGTTTATGCAGTCGATTTGTAGGATCTAATGTCGTAATAATATTTATATTATCAACGATAAAACCCATACATAGGTCGAAAAGCGTACTGGGTGAACTGTCACTGAGCGAAAATATCTCCTTTTCTGACGACATCCTGTAGTTAATGCCGATTCTAAAGTCAAGATGTTAAATAATGGAAGTCTTGCTGGAACGTTACCATTTCTTCAAATATCCATTTCCACCCACAGTCTTCTTACGCTACGATAACACAATCAAGAACACAGAGGATTTTAATGCAGTCAAAATCTTGAATAAATAGTATTTGAGATATTTATTTTATACCCACTAGACTAATATTCGTATTTAAACAAATTGGTGAACCAATATTTCGCACAACTCAACAAGAAAGTCAATTTTTACTTTTTTAAAAGGCACAGACTATCCAAAGGAAATAATTTAGGCCTGTACAAAAGTCCACAAACTATTTCTTTCTTTCTTTTATATTACTGGCAATTCAGTCATCTTCAAAAACTATTGCTGCCATCTTCATGTATTAAATTAGTTTTTTCTACTTTATGCAGTTCCTCTCCTTATGAGTATATATCCCAGGCTTTTGGCAATGACTGATATTGATGATTAATATGCAATGGAGTGTTTGGGTGGATAGAAGGAGAAGACGGATAAAGGATGTGGGGAGCAATATATACATATAAATAAAATCAGCGTTCCACAAAGAAATATTATGATAATTAAGAAACTTTACCAATGACATAATGCAATACTATTCTTAAGAGATAGGATAGATGAAACATCGCAGAGAAGGATAGATATAAGATATTTACACAAAATATCATACAGTGGTAAAGAATTGTATACGGAACAATTGAAAAGAATATGCATAAAGCTACCATCTCCAAGGCCACACTTACAAATAGACGAGTCAATAGTCCAAAAATTATTTATATAATCGATTTCAGAGTTCATACTAACTGTTATCTATTGTGTTCGAAAAATTAAAAAAAAAAATCAGTTATTTGTTGATGATCTCATTCTTTTAAATATTCTCCTTCTTACCCTTATCTCACCTAAGTAGGGTTGCTACCACATGTTTTTCATGTTGTGATGTATAATTTGGCTTAATTGTTGCGATCGGCCGCCTGCCTGACACCAACCTTCCTTGGGATTCACATATCATATTCCGTATATCACACGTATATCATCTGTAACATTTTTACTATCAGTATTACGCCTTCGGTTTTTTCTAAGATCTTTATATTTTAAATATTATGCATAAAATAATAATAAATACGTTTTTATTAAATAGTTTATTGTTGTACTAATAACATACCCTTTTAAACTTATCAGTTTTATTTTAATAAATTTAAGTAAAAGGCAATATGTATGTCTTTTGGTCTTAAAGTGATGTAAGTGATGTTAGGAAATTATGCAACAAAATATTTGTCAATAATAAGTACAATTAGTAGATCACTCGATTTCATCCAACTTGACAGCAAATTCATATTCAAAATATATAACTATTTATATGGAAATAATAATATGACTACTGAACATACATTATTTATATTTCAATATTATATAAACAGAAAAGACTCTTACTATTAGTAGAAGAATAAGAATATAAATTTTAATTGATTATATATTTTGGTAGAAAATCACTACATAGTATAAAACAAAGTCGCTTTCTCCGTCCCTATATCCCTTTGTATGCTTAAATCTTTAAAACTACGCAACGGATTTTGATGCGGTTTTTTTTAATAGATAGAGTGATTGAAGAGAAAGGTTTATATGTATAATAACATAAATTAAATAGTGAAGAAGTACTGTTATTTTTGAGGTTACTCCAAATTTAGCGCGTACGGGCCACGGGCAGTAATGAATAAATCAAAACTAATGGATTGATTTTAATCATTTTTTTAGTGAATGACATAGGCTATATACTTTATACCCGTGCGAAGCCGGAACGGGCCGCTAGTATTAACATAAGTGAATCATTATTTCTTTACGTACGCCATTCTTTACTACCGAAGATAAACCTATCGAATTTGTTTTAGTCGGTCTTATGACCATAGCTCCAATTCGATATTATGGACAATTTAAGAAAAATTAAACTTAACGATCTCAATCTACGTTCCAATAATAAAACTTGAACGCAGTTTAAATATGTATCAGATTCCCAGGGAAGCTTACTCTAGTAAGTTTCTTTGTACGTAGATTACATTATGCAGGTTATTGGAACAAAGTTTCTTGACGCAGCTTACTGTAGGAGTTGACTAGTAGAAATTGTAATCTATAATCAGTTAAAAATAGTTTATACTGATTGTTTAATTTTTGTTTATTGAAACATGTTGTTTTATATATCACATCACCAATTACTAGTATTCGTTTTACGTATCTCACCAAAAATTATTTCGCATCATCCATTTAAAGTTAAATTCACGATTTATTAGGTCGTTATAATTATAGGAATATTTATTGGGCGTCAAATGAAAGTAGTATTTTTCATTTAGTGTGCTTAGTTAAAATAGTAATAATTCGCATCTTTACTTATAGTTACCGTGAACGGAATGAAATGTCCAGTGAATCTGTGGTTAGTGGTTTATAATGTCATGATTTTGTTATGTCTTTGTTTTCATTTACCGATATAGATTTTTATTTTATATAAGAGGAACAAAGCGAGTCCTATTATCAGATAATAATACATTTTCATTACACCTTAAATAAAAAACTACTTGAATTTAAGATTTAAAATCTAACGTATTATTATGTTTCTAGTTTTAAATGTGTTATCATTATAAAACGTTTTGAAGATACTAACAAACGCTCGTGACTTCATCCACGTTAAATTACAATATAGAATTTTCGAACAAGTGCCTATGAGTATAGCTTTATAGGCATTCATAAAGTTTGTTATGAAATTAATTAATTACAAGAACTTTATTATCATGCTAGCTAGCTGCACACACCGGTTACGCAAAGGTGTTTTAATTTAAAAAATGAGAAGAAATCTTTTTTATTATATACTCTATAGGTAAGCGTTTGACCACAATGTTATCTGGCGTTGAATGATGCGGTCTAAACTAGTAGTCACGATAAACCTAGATGGAGACTGGGCCTCAAATGTAGCTGCCGGAACACACTATTACACTACCAACTGTGCCATCATTGCTTCTAAAATAGAATTCTCCCTCTTTTCTTCCCTTTACAGTACCATGTAATTAATTAGAATGTCAACTGAACAACTGTATGCCAATCTGTCAATATAAAAAAAAAAACTACTTTCTTATAAATCACTCACTTATAAAAAAAATATATGGAGATTTTTAACCCAAAGATTCTGTACAATTTTTCAAACATTTTGGCCAAAGATATGTAGCCATCCTAAAGTGATGTGCTGATATACATTTGGCAAGTTTATTTTTATTTATAGAGTTGAAGAAAACAAGTTAATAAAGTTTAGAACCATTGTATTTTAATTCTACTTTATCATAATTATTTATTTCAACATATTGTTATAGCCAACAACTCATAAAAACAAATTAACTTATGCTATTAGCTGCTTTAGTAACATAACAAATTGAGCTAAATCTACATACGACATTTTTTAGACTTTATTTTACTTCGCCTTTCTACCTGTCTTTCTAGTTGAAGTTAACTTAAACTTTATTTGCAAATGATGACTTCCAGTTTTATAATTTTTTTTTTCAGTTTGATTTTACTTTTAAAGGAACATTACATTGACTGTATAGACAGTAATAAAATGTTGTTCATTTCGAAAAAATACTTAAACAGAATGTGGAATCTGTCTTTAAAAGAGTCCTGATGGCTCAGTTGGTAGTGTGTTCAGACACAAAGTCGAAGGACGTAGGTTCGAATCCAAGCAACTGAGTCGGAGCTTTCGGTGAAGGAAAACATCGTGATGAAACAATAGCATGGTGGTGGGGCTTTCTCTAAGTCCGTCTGGCTAGCTACCACCCACAAGTTGAAAATCTATCGCCAAGCACTTCTTGGTGTGTTCCGGCAGCTGCTACTTGAGAGCTAGTCTCCCTCTGGCATTAAGCGTGACTTCCATCTTAAATCATATCATCATTTAATATCAGATGACATTGTGGGCAAAACGTTTACCTAAAAAGTGTAAAAAAAAGTAAAATATTACATATACATACATACACAACTACAGATACACATACAGACACAGATACTGTAGGTGGTAGAGCTACGCTGAAGCTATTACTGGTTTCAGCATGAATGGGTCGGCTCGCCCGGGGTAGTACCACCCTCTCACAGAAAAACGACGTGAAGTAAAAGTGCTTGCACTGTTGCGTTTCGTTCGGTCAATGAGAGCGCTGGAGGCCCACATATTTAAAAGGCCGGCAACGCATTTGCGACTCCCCTGGTGTTGCTAGTGTCTATGGACGGCGGTGATCACTTACCATCAGGTGACCCACCTGTTCGTTTGCCCCCTATAATATAAAAAAAAAAAATACATATATAACTATTCTTTAAAAGTTCATTACTTTACACTTAAATATCATACCAAAAGGAAGGTTGTATATTCACATTCATACCTACTAGTAGTACAATTAGACCAAATGGGAATTTTTTTGAGAACCTCAGTTTTAATTTACTATTTTCTACACCTACAATGCTCCTATTATGACGTATGCATATTAATGGCTGTATTATTGATAGCACAGTATTACTAAAGAAATGTCAACTTTCAAAACTGACTTGAATATTCATCTGTTTTTTTTTTCCATATGCTTATTCTACTCTTTTATCCTTATTGTTATATTTTTTTTTTCATTTCAGGTTGTAGAAAGATGTTTACCCTTAAGATGTTAACGGTCTGTATCGGTGTCAAATTTATCAACACATGACAATGTATGTAGTTTGTAGTATGTAATTTCAAGTTGTAGAATATCAGCTTCAGTGTCCAATCTGAATAGTAAAATCTGGCACAGATTAGAAAAGTAAAATATTACAGTCCACACAGAAAACTACTTGTAGTTCAACTTGTAAGTTTTACTTGGGATGTTAATGTGTTTAATTAAATATAATTATTGATTTATGTATAGGTTCAGAGTAGGAAAAAATTTATCAACTATTAACCTTTTTAGACAACTTATCAATTTACCTGTAATGACTTCTGTCAACTCAATAAATAAAGGAAATTCCTATGAAATTGTTAGCCCCTGGTGTGTACCAGCCTTTGGTACAACATTTAAAATAACTTGATATAGATTAATGCAGCAAACTTTATTAAAATAATTCAAACTAACGAATACACGTGACAAGACTGTTGATAGCCGACTTCCAGAAGATCTCCAATTATAGAGTAATATTTTAAAATAATAAAATAGTTGTTCAAGACCAACCTTATTTGTGTACAATTATAATATATTATTCTTTTTATTTTTACTTTCAAATTTGACATTGTCATGTGTCTTGTAAAAATTAAATGACTTCTCAATGTAGCTGGTCCTTTTTCCTTTTCTTTGTATCCAGATATCCCAAAATAAATATTTACAATAGTAATATACTTTTTACACCAGTACACTACAGCCCTTGCTGTGTATTATAAAATTTAATTTGTTGGGTCAAATTATATTTTGAAGAAAAATTAAAACAATTTTTTTAATTCCTGGTTGCAAGTAACAACTATGAAAATTTCATTTCACTCATTACAATGGAAATGGTAAAAATAATAAAGTAAAATTAGTTGAATTGGTAACAGTTCATTTTTATAGTATAGACTAGTAAAATGGCATGTTGTTTTTTTTTTTTTGTTCTGAATTCAGTTCCTAAATAAGGTTGTTAAGTAAGCCTGATGACTGCTATGTAGCCTAATGGTTCTAACGGCTTATTGCAGGTAATATATTGCAAACCACTATTTGCATCAGATAACAGCTACACGAGCACTGCTACGTTTTGGCAGAAATAAGCAACGACGCTCCTGAAGTTCAACCTTACACTGTTTCTATCACTGTTAACCTATAATTTGAGCCAAACAACCGGTGTGCAGAAATTATGTGGCTAAAATGTGACTTACTAATTAGCAGTCTCCTATAACGTTACATTTTTTCAGGAAAATATATCTAGCATGACAATGTGTCATGCGATTTTATGACAGTATCTTCCTTTAGATATTATAAATACGGAATTTCCAATTCTACTACAAGTTTGTCAATAGTCATGTCATCACTACATAGTATAAAACAAAGTCGCTTTATCTGTCCCTATATCCCTATGTATGCTTAAATCTTTAAAACTATGCAACGGATTTTGATGCGGTTTTTTTTAATAGATAGAGTGATTAAAAGGAAGGTTTATATGTGTAATGACATAAATTAAATAGTGGCGAAATACTGTTACTTTCGAGGTTACTCCAAATTTAATACGTGCGGGCCACGGGCAGTAATGAATAAATCAAAAGTACTGGATCGATTTTAATCATTTTTTCAGTGAATGACATAGGCTATATATTTTATACCCGTGCGAAGCCGGAGCGGGCCGCTAGTCAATTTATATTTAAAACTAGCTGATACCCACGACTACGTCTGCGTTGCTTATTATCTTAAGAATATATATTACGTATAAAGAAAAAACATAAAAAAAATATAATACATAGTATTACATAATTTCTTTGTGAACAATGTTATTGGTTTTCTTCCTCTTTTCTGCGCATGCGTGCTACATCACTTGCACCACTTTTCCACCGCAAGAAAAGACTTATCGCTGAATGAGTAGTGCTTATAAAAATCTTAGTTTCATAAAATTGTAGTAACTTTATATTAAACTGAAGATTTAGAGGATCGGCCGAAATCGTAAGCCTTCCGGTCCGAGAGGTACATCAGATGTACCGTCCCCTGCGCAAAGGCCTCCTTCTATTTGATTAAGGTTTTTTCTCGACCGCACCAAAGAAACGAAGGATCGAACCAAAGAAAAAAAATCATTTTCAATCTATCCCCTGTATTAGTCTTCAAAGGTGGGACCGTCGAGGCCATGTAACAGACCCACGTACCCTCGCAATATCATAACTGCCAGAAGTACTGTTACTCGATAAAAAGTTATCATCTTCGTCTCAAGTAACTGCGTGAAGTGCCTCGAAAATTACTCCACCTAGGAGTGTGCTCGTGCCTCAGCCACACTTGTTGTGTTCTTGCAACACATATAAAGCGTCCCCGACAGGCGAGATAGACGATCCCGTCCAGAGCATCTGTCACTGCTATCCATCCTCAACTGCCGCCTCTAATGTTCGCAGAAGCCTTCCCTGCCCTACCGAGCTTTCCGTGATCATGTAGCGTCCCCCACAGCCTATGATGGCCCCGTCGGTCCTCTGGGCTTCGAAACCCCAGCCTTAGCTATCGAAACCTAAACCCGCACAGACTACCCCTCTTTCCATTTTTCTCCGTCGCTGGTATCGAGCGGCTGACCCAGTTTCTTTGTGTACTTGACGTACACGACGCTTTCAACGCGATGATATACAGTAATAAGGGTCATGATCTGCTAAATGCGATATCGTACTACGCCCATGCTTCTCAGAAGTTCATTTATTTTTTGATTATGGATAAAATAAAACCACGTTGTTTCAGTCTCTCCTTTTTTAATACTTGAAGTAGACCGCTGCGCGATTAAGTAGATGCCTTTCTACGCGAACGTCAGTAACATGTGTTTCTTGTTCAAGAAATATTTGACCTGTAGTTGTAATTCCGCAATTGCGAACTACAATATAGTAAGAAATAACCGTGTCAGCCGAGACGGCGGCATTTTAATATACTATAAACGATCGCTATATTACATGCCGATGGTTTCTTCTCCGATCCCCTACTAATTTTAAAGTGAAAAGCTTTGAAATTATGATCCGCAACCTTTTTGTGTGTATTTGGCGAAAGGTGATGGGGGTAAACGCTGTATCGGGTAGAGTGTTGAAAACACCAATTCCTACCTAATCACCGAAGTTAAGTAACGTTGGGGACGGCCAATATTTGAGTGAGTGACCGCCCAGGAACACTGCGTGACGTTGGTGAACTTAGTTATTTAGGTACTATATTTCAAGGGTACCCTACGGATTCCGACTGAAAATCTCCAGCATCGGTTCTCTGTCTCGATTACCATATGCTCAATATTAAGTCAAAAGGTTAGCTTCTCAGCTCTATAACCCTCACTCAGCTACGTAATACAATATACAGAATCTCTACTAAGGTCGAGTAGGTATGATGTTATAGCTTATTTTTCTAACACGATCACTTATGCCCATGTTCGATAGACCCCAATCTATAAACTCCTATAGACGGGGTTTCTGCCCTGCCTCCACCCCGGTATAACACTTTACTGTGTATATACTACATCTTACCTCTGTGTACACTGATTAGAACGTGCATGTCTAAAAGGCGACTCTGTGTAATCCATGGTGATATTTTGAAATTAAAATATTTTTCAAAATATAATTATTTAAAACCGAAAGTCATTGTCAAAAAGTATAAAAGCCTATTTCTTCATTAATATTAGATCACACGTATCTATTTTTTAATTGCTAGCTTGCGTGTCCAATTCAATAAATAAGTAACAATTTCAGTTACATATTCGTGAAATATTGTAGTAAACTATGTGAAAAAAGATTAGCTTACATTAAAAAAATATGTATGTATCGTTGATATAACACTTTTACTAGTTAACTGGATGATTGGGACAGACGCATTTGGTACTATATTTGCAACACTCTTTTTGTGAATCAATTAACGTTTGGAATACACATGCAACGTTGATTTATTCAACCCACACACTTCATCCGTGTACAACAATAGCCATTTTCTTTTATTTGTTTAGTTCTCACAAAGGATAAAGAGACAAAACCTCTGTAAATTTAAGATATTTCAGTAAAAATACTGTCGAGCGTTTTTGAATCGATAACAGAACACATTTTTATGGTTTTTGGAATTGGGTTAATATAATAAATATTCAAACTATTTTGATAGAGTTTTGTATAGTAATAGTTTAGTAACATACAGGATTTATGATTATCACATATCTATATTTCTATACATTTATAAAATACAAAGTTCTATATATATATATATATATATATATATAATGATATATGTATTGAAAATATATTGTGGTCTGAATTGTAATGAAATAGAATAAATTCAATTATTATAACGTAATATTAATTTGACAAAAGTGAACTTCTGTCAAAAAGTTTAGTAGTTCAATATTCCGAGGGATCACAAGGCAAAACATTAATAGTAATCAAATTATTTCTATGTAAGTTTGATATGGCAGCCGCACTTGGGAGCCAATCCTCTTTCAGTTTTAGCACTCTATACCACATCGTCATGTAATATCAAGTAAGATGTGGAAGGAAACTAATAGGCTTCAACCAGAATTCGATACGCCGTCCACAGGAGACACAAACTCACAAACTACTAAGAAGATACTACGTATAGAACACACATACTCGTAAATGTGTTGCCATTCTAAAATTTTCCAAACATGTTACAATATACGGATAATACGGTGTTGGCAGAAATGATTTTTAGTTTATATTAGTTACTGCGTAAAGAGAATTATTGGCATGCGCTGAATGGAAATGAAATCCTTTATGGTAGCCGCACACATAGCGATTTACCTACACAAGTGTAATCTAACGTGTGTTGGAAAATACTTGCGCAACTTTCACACTTGGACAAGTTTTAAAAAACGTTCCAATTTTCGTTTGTATAATTTTACTTAAGCGTGTGTTTCGGCAACAAGTTTCAGAAATTAGCCATGTTTTTGGCAAAAAACGTAAAGACTACACCAGGGACAAAAAAATGCTGCCTATAATGAATTTATTCAAGAATACAAAGAATAAAGCGTCATCTATCGGACAAAACAACATACCTGGACGCTCACTTTAACAAAAATGACATTTGCCCAAACGTAATCTGTGGTTACTACGAAATAACGTGTATTTGTACAAGTATAAACTTGTGCAAGTAACTCACTACGTGTGTGGCTACTATTATAGCGATTAGCGGTAAAGGATTCAACTGTAATCTCGGCCAAAACATGATTAGTGTTAATTTTGTTGCCTGTAACTACATTCGCAAAGAGAACCAAGTGATTTAAAACAACATTATTTAGGGGTTTTCATGTATATACCAGGCTCATAGTAACCTTAAATTCATTTACAGGTCGAGTAATATAAATAAAAGAAACTGTTAGCATTAAGACGTATGAGAGCGTCACTATTGATGACTTAATAATTTAAAAAGACTCAGTGCTGTAACACAGCTGTTGGGTTTGGATATCCTGTAAGTTGAAAATGAGAGTCGACACTGATGTGTGTTACTGGTAACTGTCTACCCGCTTGAAACCGAACACATTGCGTTATGTCGTGTTTCGTCTACTACCCAACAACTTCGCAGTTTTGTATAGGAGATTTTTATACTTAAATTTTTACATTTGTTAAATGGAAAACGTCCGGATTTTGCCCTAAAAGTATTGGTATTATGCTCTCTACAATAATCGTTGTTTACTAATCGATGGTAACAACAAAGCTCACTGTAAATTTATCTGTACGAAATTCCTTTAATTTTGGATAAACATTCGAACGATGATTTCCACATTTGAAAACATTTAATATTAATTAATTCTCAAATTTTTGGAACAACGCTGAATTCTCTACAGCAAACTACACTTAATTTACCCAATGCATCAACCCTGTCATTGCCTCTAAACGAGAATGTGACGGGACCCAACGCACTCTTGAGGCCATGTGATGTTTCGGAAAGCTTAATTCTGCTTTTGCTAATATATGAATCTGATTTAATTCAATACAGAAGTAATTCTTCACGTAACTAAATAATGGTGCTACAAGTTGCATTTTTTTGTCACTACATTTTTGTTTATTACTACAGTAGTAATAAATAAAAGGTAAGTAATAGAAACTAATTTTCTACTAATATATATATTCAGATGTATACTTATTTATTCCAATAATACTTACGCCAAATAATTGTTATAGCTTAAATACACTTGAATAGGATGTCATATCTGGCAAGTAATGTGCGTACATTAATCGATCTATGTCCTTAATCAATACAGACCCTTTTTAAAAGTTTTAGTATATTACATCGGTATTATAAACAACGTTTTGATGTAATAGATAATTAAAAAACGATAGACCAAATAGCTAAAATTTTGTTTTGAAAATTTGACTACTAATTTTGGCCTTTAAAAAAAAATTTTTTTTTTCAAGATTCACTTTATTACTATAAAGAGCAATTTTTTTTATATATAAATCGTTGCGTTTAATATTTTATTGTAAATTTATTGAATTCGAAGAATTACATCCGAAAAATAAGAATTGCAATGATGACTGTTCTTTAGAGGCCCATAACTTGACAAATAAACTTGATAGAAAATTAAAATATGTATTCATAACCACTAGAAGTCCAATTAGGCTAAATATGAAGGAATATCAGAACGTCACGTTATTTTTTATTGTCCACTTCTCGTGAAATACCCCAGGTTTCAATTACTGGTTCCTAAGTATATATATATATATATATATTATTTTGATTGTCTCAGTAGTTAGTGTGTTCAGACACCGCGTCCATCGACGTAGATTTGAAACTTTGCGAATTAACCAGACCGTTCAGTAAAGAAAAACATTGTGATAAAACCATAACATGGTGGTAGAGCTTTTTCTAAGCTCGCCTAATTAGCTACCACTCTCAAGTTGATAACCTGTCGCCATGCAGTTATGGATATGTTCCGACATTTAGATTTGAGAACAAGTCCACCTAGGTTCAGCGTATTTAAAGTCTTGGACCACATCGCCACTTAACATCAGATGAGATTGTGGTCAAACGATAAAGCCTATAAATTATTTAAAAAAAAATTACAATCATATTAAGTATTTACAAGTGAGAATTACAACATTTATTCAGCATTTTCTAATCTTGACAAACAATGGTACTCAGATTATTTGTCTCAAATTGACTACATTCTTTTGAATTGAAGTGCCTTTAAAGCTGCACTGGTGGTTGGTGTTAAGCGCTGAAGGCACTGAGCCGAGGTGGTAACTATAGCAAAGGTGTCAAAGTGGCCGGCATGGGTCTCTTTACTTTGCGTGCTAATTTTGTCAATTGGAATGTAATTGACTATCCAGGCGAACTAACTAATCTATATCTATATCTATATATATATATATAAGCGGAATACCACTGACTGACTCATCACGATTTCTCCAAAACTGTATGTTCGATTGACTTGAAATTAACCACAGTTATTCCTTTTGCAACGTAGACGCTCACTAAGAACGGATTTTGCTTAAAACCTATCCGAAATACATTTTTCAGTTAAAATTAAATATTCTCCTACAGATATCGATAGTCCCTGACATTAGACAACCGTTGTTATAGTAACCGATAATATTATAACCGTTGCCACGGTAACACGTTTATTTTTAGGGATGTGCGAATAATCCTTGAACCGAAACGAATCGTATGTTATTCTATCCTAATTTTGAATAGAAAATTCAAAATTTTCCTATATTTTTTAAATAAGGTAGAATTATTAAACTAATAGTTATAGGGAAAGTTACAACATTTTTCACTATTTTAATAATTCAAATTTAAAAAAACATTAACGTCAAAAATTTTTTACCTAAACATCAAGACTGAAATGCCTTTCAAAAACAATTTGCTATGAAATTCAATTCTACAATAATAAATTCATATTAGTGAAAATATTTATTAAAAATACACTTTCTCAGTGAAATCTAAATAATTTTATAGCATTTCAATGTTGAAAATTGTTTAACAGAAATAGCTGAATTATTTTGTTTCAAAGAAATTTCAATATTTTTGTATAAAATTCGTTAACAACTAATAAGGTACAAACTTTTACTATATTGGAATATTTTGTATGGTTATTTATAAATAAAGAAATCGATTATAGTTCATAAAGAAAATTGTCAGTGCCGTTGAAAAAAAAACATATTCAAATAAGAATGAATGACATTTAATTTTTTAAATTTGTAATATTTCTCTTCTTCCCGCCACTTTTTGGCTAAAAATAGAAATACAGTATTTTTCAATGCTCTTAATGGCTGGTGTCGACTGTGATGGCATTACTGGTTAGTTCGTAGCATTTTATAGTTAATGCTTATTTGACGCATAAATTAAATTATTTGACTAAACCGAATAGTTCAAATTATTCGTATGTTCAATTCGCATTTCGAATCGATTCGTTATCAATTAATTCGAATAGTCGCACGCCACTAATTATTTCATGTCCATTGAATTAGTAAGTTTTGATTCAAAAATGTAATTTTAGGTCAGTATTATTTCGAATTTTTGACTTGCAATCTATAGATATAATAAAAATGAAGTGTCTATATATATTATCAAAATACCTACTTTTTACTGACTGGATATGAAAGCGTATAAGCTACTTACTTATAGTAAAAATCAAATTTTAAAATTTTTGTCTGTCAGTCTGTATGTTCCGGGTAATCTTCGAAATGGCTGGACCGACTTTGACAGAAATTTTACTGGCCGAGAGCTGAATTTACAGGCTATATTATTTAAGACTAGCTGTTATTCACAACTTTGCCCGTAGCGGAATATCCGAAACGGCAAAACCGATTTTTACGGGACTTTCACTGGTAGATAGCTGACCCCATAAGAAGTAATTTAAGCTATTTTTTTTAAAGTACCTGTTACCTGCTCCTTCGTCCGAAGTGACATCTCCAAAACGGTTTGATTGATCTTCACGGGACTTTTACTGGCATATAACTGACTTTATAAGTACTGACTTTTTTTTTTTTTTTTTTTTATTAACGTGGGGAAATCCCTTATGGATACCCACCCTCTCGGGGGAGAGAGTGTGTTATGTCCGACTCGCACGGACTAAAACCCCACGGTATACCGACCGCCGCTTTGCTTAGGGCGACATGGGACCGTACAAAGCTATCACCATGTCGCCCCTGCGGTCAGCCCGGCGGAAGTTGGCCGCCGGGCTCCGTCCTTATAGGTAGGTAGACTGGGTATACAACCAGCTACCTCCCCTCGTCAGCCAGACTTGTGCAATGAGGAGATGGGCCCCCCGGCCCATCCCCTCTAGTTCGGCTACGGAGGTGGAAGGAGGCGTGCAAACCGCCGCCTCCTTCCACCGGCTCTTCTTTGGCGGAGAGGGCCGCTAAGAGGATCCAGCTCTCGGGCCCTCTCCGCCGCCTCCTTCTGCGAGATGACGTCCTCGCAGAAGGAGACCATCACTTGCCATGCCTCTTCGCTGCCGAGCATGGCCGAAACCACACTCGGCAACGATAAGTCCGGCCCTACCGCCGCAGCCAGAATGCGGCGCTGTCCCTCCCACGCAACACACTCAGACAGAGTGTGCTGCGCGGTATCCTCCTCAGCACCGCATTCATGGCATGCGGCGGTGGGCTCCCTGCGAGCGATCTGGTGCAGGTACCAGCCAAAACAGCCATGGCCGGTGAGTACCTGCACCAGTCGGAACGTCATGGAGCCCCACTCCCTACTAAGCCATTCCGACAGGACCGGACGGACGGCGTCAATTATAAGTACTGACTTAGGTTAACTTATTTTAAACTAGCTGTTATCTGTAGCTGTGCCCACAGTGTATTCTTCAAAACAGATAGAACTAATAAGGCCCACATGAATTTTACAGGCACGTAGCTGATCTTATAAAGAGTAATTTAGGCAATTTTATCTTAGACTAGCTGTTACTCGCGACTTTTTCCTGTCCAATAAGGAATTTCCAAAACGATACACCAAATTTTAACGAGACTTTCACTGACATGTGACTAAAGTAATGCGAAATAACTTGAGATATTTTATTATTTACTAGCTGTTACTCGCGATTTCATCAGTGTGGAATATTTGAAACGATTGGACCAATTTTCACATGACTTTCACTAGCAGATAACTGAAGTAATAAGAACTAACTTAGGTCATTTTATTTTAGACTAGCTGTCACCCACGACTTCTTCCGCGTGAAATTTAGCAAAAGTATGTTGTTCACTGTAAGCATGTGCTTGAGGTGTGCACTGTATTGGACTCCAAGAATTAATATAATTGTAATGAATATATTAATGTATGTAATTTGCTTTATTTGTATTTTGGTCAAATTGGCAGCCATTTTGTTTTTATTTACCGTGATCGCGTCTACATAATTCATTAACCATAGCTTCGGGAAGTTAGCCCCCAATTTTTCGCGTAACGATTTGAAACTGCGTAGAGGGTTTGCCCATAGATTTCCCCTTTTTGCTCACCATTTAATTTGTTTTGCCCACCTCTACAAAAAAAGTTAAATAAATATAATTTAAATTGCGTGAGCCAGCGTCCGAAAAACTTTCAAAAATTGAAAATGTCAAGGTGGATTCTTGAAGTATTTCATTTGCCCACGTTTACCCATTTTGTAATTTTTTTAATTTTATATAATTAATAGGTGTTTTGAAAATAGAAGACGTTTTTTTTTCAATATTAGATCGGACACGTATTACCTTAACAGTTCCATTATATAATTTCTTGCGGAATAGAGAAGTGATTACTTTTTGTATGATCGCAAAAACTTAATTATGTTAATAATATCTATATAACAACATTTTTAAGAGAAATTGTTTATCTTGAAATTTTCATTACTTTCTTATACTGTGTAAATGAGTACTGAAGTGATTAAAGTTCAAATTAAAGCTCCAAATATGTTGTTGTTGCTAAATCCCATCCAGCACACTCTTAGTATTTACATATTTACTGTACACGTTATATATAACAGTAGGTGGCATGCGTGTCATGTCATACCTACAAATGTTTTAAAAGAGCATTTCTGTAATTCTACCACTTCTCACCATTATATTACTTTAATACAATTTAAAAAAACGGGTTCGAAGCCGCGGGTATCAGCTAGTTATACATATAAATATTTATGTAATATTTATGCGTATGTACGTACATGCTGCATATACTAGATCGTTCGTTAAAAAAAAAGTACCGACTAGTTTCTTAAGGCAATTATTTTTTATAAATGATTTTTTTGAAAATTTCTAATGAAATATACAAATGTTACAATTTACGAAATTCTATTAATTTGCTATATGATATTGTTTATGTTTCAGAGAAAATAATGCTTATTAGGAAAGTTTTTCAAATAAAAACCTCGTTCACTAAAAAAAGCAAACTTAGATCGTATTACAGTTTTTAAAAGTTTTTTCTTCTTCTCTCATTGTTCCATCAAAAGGGGGGGTCGAAAATAAACAATAAAACGAGCAGTTTATTACATGCGTATACACGCATTTCAGAACAGATAATTTTGACTAAGACTATGTAACCAAACGGATTGTACTAAATCGTAAACCTTCTGTGAATAACGACAAATATTTCTATTAGGTATGTTGAGAGAAAAAACTATAGTAATTTTATTGGATCAGCCGTTTATATTTTCATTAGTACATGTTAATCTACATTATAAATTACATCAATAAAATATCCTTAATATATAACATATCATTTATTACATAAGTTAATTTAAAGTACCTACATGTTTACTAAATCGTCGTACTGTAAACAATGTTAGATTTATTCTTATATATATATACAATTATCGGTGTATCCTAAATTCTGATATTACAATATACTGTGACGTACTAGGTTTTTGTAACAGTATAAGTGAGATTAATTTTTCAATTAATTATATCAGTTAAACCTTTGATTTATAATTTTATCAATTTAACAATGTTAAATTAATGTTTTTCAGAGTTAAATACGGGTTATATTATGTCCATAGTTGTATGTATTCTATTGATTACCAAGAATTATCTATATAGTATAGTAGTATTGCGACTTTGTCTATAGATTACGAAAATAACCATGAAACTCACGGAAACTGCCGAATCGATTAAGTTACAAATAATTCTAGGTGATAATATATATGTATATATATAAACATAGTTGTATCACACTGGTTTATTGTACGTAATAAATGATTACTTAAATAATTACAATTGTAATTTCATGTTATATTTATTTTTTTATGTATACATATAAAAAAAAAAAAAACAATAATCACAACATTAATACTAAAGACTGTATTTATTCTAATTGTGTGTCGCACAGTTTTTTTTTTAATGTGCATTTTTAATAATAATATCGAACTGACTGCGTAAAGAGCATTTTTGTAAATTTAAAGAAACATTTTACTTAGAAAAAGGATTATTAATTTGTATATAGGATGGAAACGGTAAGCGTTTATAGAAGATCATTTATTGAAATAAAATACATTTCAGGAATAGTTTTAAGCGAAATCATTACAGAATAGCGTACAGTATTACTTGAAATAAAATTCTTTTGTCTCGAATATTTATTTAATTCTATGACACTCATTACTAGGAATAGAAAATATAAATCGTTCTGACTACTAATTAATTATACATATGTTCATCAGATACAATCGCATTGGAATTCCAAATCGTAAAGTAAAATTTTACACGCAAGATGCAACTGTGTTAAGACATTAAAAAACGGATAATGGATTTATAGTAAACATAATATTTAATGAAAAATGTTTCGTATATGTATCGTTCATTGATTGCTATGTGTTTTTTTTTTGTCCATAAAGCGACATAATTTCGACTTCAATTAAACTGTTCTGACATATCAGGTATATTATGGAAGCATTTAAACGTCTCTTTAACTTGTCGTTTCAATCCCATAATTATGAGAATTAAAAATGGTATTTTGGTTGAATATGTATTTTAATCGCACAATGGGACACATAAGGTCATATTGCTACTATAAAACTGTAGTATGTATTGGTATGCATAATTAAATTTCATCAGCCTACTTTATCATACATAGTATAGTACTATATAATTGTTTATTTATCGTTCTATACACCATAAAAGAAAATTTGAAGTGTAACAAAATTAAATGCTGCTGCATACATTTACAAACGATAAAAATGATAGCACAGTTCCCTTTACATTACGAATTGTATCGGTTTATAAAAATCTTCGCTTGCGTTGAAATCCTCCTATTTACACATCCTATATAAATGAACAATTAATAATTTTCATGTTATAAAATTTCCACGAATCTGACCAAATCTTAGACACTGCCCTAGTTAGTGACAGAGACAGTACATTCCCTAAAGTGTAGCACTCAGTTCGATGGCGTCTGCGTTTAATAACACGAAGCCTGCAATAGTAGCTCTCACTGCGGTGAAGCATTCAAATCGCGTAAGCGCATTTGGTCGGCGAGAGGATGACTCTGCTCCTCCACCGTCCGCTCATCCGGCCATTTCACTACAACATTAGTACTCGCTGTTGGTATCGTAACCGGTGATTCTAAAACGATTGGTAAACCGTCGTCATGTTCCGGTAACAAGTTTCCGTAATATGTACCGACCCGCCGGAATGATGTGAGTTGGGAGATCGGTAGGGGTACTGGTTCTCGTTCGACATTATCTCTAGGCAACATTGGAATCCCTGAGCCCATGTGAGCGACCACGATTACAGATGATTTCTCTTTCTGTGGTATCACATCGTTCAACGCCCGCATCATTACTGGGGCGGTAGTGTCTGTCGTCACACACGTCGATACTCCACTTACACGTGCATTCAGACTCTCGAACACAGTAACTAGCTCGTAAAGATGCTCATCACACAATACTGGATTATCTGCAATAAATATACTTGATAAAATTATATTATAAATTACTTGTTACACGTTAAACCAAGGAAAATTCAAAAATAATTTACTATGTTGCAAAATTACAAGTAATTAACTTTAACCAAAATCCATTTTTACAATAAAAAAAAAACATATATTTTATACTTTCCTATACAAAACAAAAATTAACATCGCAAATGCAATAAAACACATATAGTTATGGATGATATTCGCTATGCTCATAATTTTCTAAAAACAGTAGACCAAATCACTTTTCTAGCAACCTTTAATAATATTATATATCTAGAAATAAATACTAATGTAATATAAGGTTAATTGTAATTGTTACTCGCAAGAGGTTTTATACGCACCTTGAAGGTAAATCTTCAATATACCCGAAACTCCGTCTATTGTACAGCGAGACTTTGACACCAAATCGTAGTTTACGGAATTAATTTGATTATGGGATAGATCGGCTACACAAAGCGAGGGCAACCCATGAAAGTCTTTCTCCAGGGTAGTAATATTGTTGTGATGAGCAATTAGTTCTTCAAGAGAAGGCAAAAATGTCTGAAAGCAATTATGAAGTTTGATATTATTTATGTACTATTAATTACCAGTCAAATCGCCTTATATTTGTATTTTTATTATCTAAAATAATCGCAAAAGCTCGCGGAGCGGTATCATTAATGCTTTCATTTTCATAATTAAACAAACCTTTGAAGTTTCTTCTAATGTTGTTATATGGTTGTATGATACATCAAGCATTCTTAGATCTTCCAGTCCGATCAAATCATCTGAAGATAAATGGTCTAGTAGATTATTACTTAGATTCAACCTAAGCAAACCACGAAGACCCATCAAAGCGCCACCCAAATGAAGAATTCTATTATGATCTAATCTTAATTCCAAAACACGTGTTTCCACATCAACCAAGTTCTGAAAAATTAAAAATATATCAAAGTCTAAAAATTTTTTTTTAAATTGTAATATTGTCAACAAGCCTTACTTCAATGTTTCCAGTAATATGTCCGATTTTATTGTATGATAGGTCGATTACTGATAATCTCTTAAGTCCTTTAATTTCTTGCAGTGAAAAATCTGTTAGGTAATTGTGAGTTAAATTTAAATATCTTAGAGATTTTAAATTCCTCAATGATCCATTCAGCGTTTGGATTTGGTTATATGCAACGTCTAATTCGGCTAACTTTTCAGCTTCAGTAAAATCGTCCTCTGCTAACTGTAAAGAAGCAACAATAACTAAATACAGGATTTCTGCAAGGGTTTCATGTCACTGTGTCAACATTTTTACTAGCAAATCATTATGTCTCATTATACCACACAGCTTTAATTTAAAAAAAAAAAGTACTTACAAATTCAATTTTGTTAAATGATAGACCTATACGCATTAATTTTCTAGACTTTTGCAATGCACCTTGTAACGATTTTATGTTATTCCCATAAAAATACAATGATTCCAATGAAGGCATTTGTTTTAGGTCGTTCGGTAAACTGAGAAGTTCATTATGTGCAGCATGGATAAGTGTGATACTTTTGGCTTTCTGAAAAACAAAAATCAAATATGTCGCGATAAGCTTTATGTTTTACATCTATAGCTTTTGCTATTATTTTAGTAGTATTAACGCTCAGACAAATATGACACATTGTATGTCAACGTCGTTTGCATGAACCATACTATATGTTGTAATATATATAACGAAATTTTTAATTCCGATGATCAAAATTATGCCTACGTGTCTCAAGTGAATGCAGAAAAGTGATATACTTACTGTGGGCAATTCATTATCGATTGATTTCAAATTATTAGCATTAATAAATATCCATTCTAAATCATCGAGTTCTTTAAGAGCTCCATTCAAAGAGCTTAATTTGTTGATTCCTAAATGCACATGCTTCAATGCCTTAGGTATTGCGTTTCGTTCAATCTTTGATATTTGATTATCCGCTACTAAAAGGTGCTCCACTTCTTGTATATCCTGTAACGTAATAAATGGTAGCTCGTAAGTTTGTAATAATATGTACTGCTGTAGTTTTTGTTTTTGGTTGCAAAGTCTCCACTGTATTAGATTATAATAAAGTGTATACACAAGTTAACTGTCTATAAGCAGTAACTAAAGAAGCACCAAGAACAATAAGTTATGCATTATTATTGGTTTATCATCGCTGTGGGAACATGTAATGATTGAAAAGAAAATCTATTTATCTATAAAACACATGTATTTGTAAATTATATTTCATAAAAATACACACTTTTCAAATTAAGAATTTTCGTTGTCAGCCATAAATAACACTGCATTATTTATGAAAAAAAAAACCAAAGTTTTGCTAAGCTGCCAGTTGTAACGAATTCGTCAAGGAATTATACCTGCCAAAATTGCGTAACCCTTAGAGGTGCGGGAATGTGTAGAACCGTATAGTAATAGTATAGCATTGTCGCTAATATGTACTAGAATACAAAGCGTTTCAAGGACATTTTTAGGAACCGTTACCGAACCCTATCTGTTACTAATTTTGAAATGCAGTGCGATTTACCGAAGAATATTTAACAGCCCTAAGTTTGTACGCCCGTAAGATTTTTTTTTATTATAAATCGACAACTTAACTTTTTAAATATATTTTTTTTTATATTATAGGGGGCAAACGAACAGGTGGGTCACCTGATGGTAAGTGATCACCGCCGTCCATAGACACTAGCAACACCAGGGTAGTCGCAAGTGCGTTGCCGGCCTTTTAATATATGTGGGCCTCCGACGCTCTCACTGACCGAACGAAACGCAACAGTGCAAGCACTGTTACTTCACGTCGGTTTTCTGTGAGAGGGTGGTACTACCCCGGGCGAGCCGACCCATTCATGCTGAAACCAGTAATAGCTTCAGCGTAGCTCTACCACCTACAATAATTTAATACTTACTTGAAAATCATCCTCCGTTAGTTTACTTATTCTGTTCCTACATAGATCCAGTGTCTTCACATGAGGTAAATGTTGGAGAACGTGTCGAGGCATATCAATCAGTAAATTGTCCGCCAAACTAAAGTAGTCTACCAAGTCCAGCTTAGCGAATATGCTTTCTTTTAACTCACTAAAATAACAAAAGTAAACACAATTCAACAAAATAGTAATTCGACAAAACCTATAAAGAACTAGATAAATTTACCAATACCCTGAAACTATAGTATAGTAACACAAAATCAAAATGAACAAGATTATAAGAGTCCTGGTATATTTATAAAAACGAGTAAAAATCATAATCGAAACATAATTTGACTGTCGTATTTAGTACCAGTTCACCTTCGACCATCGACATAACTTATATTAGACCATAGGGGATGCTTACTACTAGAATTCACAAATATTAAGCGTTTAGGTACACCATTTCGAATGACATAAAATATAAAATGAATTATACCGATAATGTATTTATTTATATACGAACCGCCGTTACTATTTTTATGATAAGCGCCAGTATGAATATAGAAATACTATAAAATTACTTAACAACAATACGAGTAACTCTATTCTTGATAATATTGCTAATACTACACTATCAGTTGACACCGGGTGCACTGAACAATTGAGTAAAAATAATTCTCGTGACAAATATAACTTTTTATCTCATGCTATTACATTAAAAACTATGAAATCTACATAATATATAAATATATGAGTATTTTAAAATATTCCAATTTTCACTCCCAAAAATTCTGTTATTAGTTTACAATTTTTTTTATTTTTATTAATTAGTACAGTTGTACATGTACCAGGCACTATTCCATAGTTGTCCATTCTAATAGAAGATATATGCATTAATTATATTTATTTAAATAATGATAGTAATAATAAAACACATTGACATATTAAACAAGACCAGAAAATGTTCTTCTGTATTGAGTTAAGTATTGCGATCAAAATCGGTTGTCTACACGTACGAGTATTGTAGACAAGAAGATAAAACTGATTTGATTACACTGAGTTATTGTAGGTAAGCCCACGGCCCTAAGGGGGTGGGCCGGAGGGCCCATCTCCTCATTGCACAGGTTCGTCTGACGAGGGGAGGTAGCTGATTGTGTACCCAATCTACCTCCCTATAGGGACGAAGCCCGGCGGCCACCATACGCCGGGCTGAACGCTGAGGCGGCATGGTGATAGCTTTGCACGGTCCCATGTTGCCTCAACCAAAGTGGCGGTCGATGCACCGTGGGGTTTTAGTGAGTAGGAGTCTCACACTACCCACTCTCTCCCCCGGGAGGGTGGCGTGTCCATGATGGATTTCCCCACGTAAATTTTTAAAAAAGGTAAGCTCGCGGCTCCGCCTCCTTTTTAATGTATTTTGGAGATGTTATTTAATTTTATTACATTGAGGGATTTTGGTGTATTTATGATTCCGAAATTTAATAATTTTGCTGATAATTTAAAAAGAATAATAATTTAATAATTTTTTGGATAACGTATACAGCCCATGTACAAAGCTTCATTAAAACCCTTTGTGAATGAAATAATATGTAAATATTTTTCTTTGACGTTTGAATTTACTATTGCTAATTATTTTATCTTATCAATTTCTCAACGCCACATACTCGCCGTGTGAAAATGTAATATATTTCTGTTTCTTTTTTTGCAATATTTAAAAGTATTTTTCACAATTATAGCACTAATTGGCGTTGACATAAGCTTTTCGTGTACAAAATTGCATAAAGATCGGTTTTGTAGTTTTTGAGTTCTATTCGGATATACAACTTTTTTTAATATCATATCAAGTCATCAAGTCTCTTTATAAGAAACATCTATTACAGAAAGTAAGAAAAAAGATCTACAAGTGGAATTTTTTTTTTCATTTAGATATATACATAGATAATATTATGGTAACTAAAAAACACAGATTTATTTTATTTACAATTTTTCAATTAATGTTATTATTAATTATGTAATCAATATAATATTTACTGGTTAATTGTTTCCGATTAAACAATTATATATAAATGTACAAAAATGGATGTTGATACATCTGGGGCGATAAGCTTAAACATCGTTTAGCCGATTGTAATGAAAGTTAGCACATTGAAGTGTTTTATACACTGATAAGAATATGTCGCTACGAACACGCTACTACTGAACATGATGATTAAATAATTATAATTAAAGCGAACACATTAAGGTGTTTTATTCATTGATACGAATATGTCGCTACTACTGAAGCTAATGATTAAACAATTATAATTAAAGCGAACACATTAAGGTGTTTTATTCATTAATAAGAATATGTCGCTACGAACACGCTACTACTAAACCTGGCGATTAACCGATTATAATAAAAATTAACACAATTAAGTGTTTTTTTTTCATAAAGAAGACTATGTCGCTACTAACACGCTACTACTAAACCTGGCGATTAACCGATTATAATAAAAATTAACACAATTAAGTGTTTTTTTTTCATAAAGAAGACTATGTCGCTACTAACACGCTACTACTAAACCTGGCGATTAACCGATTATAATAAAAGTTAACACAATTTAAGTGTTTTTTTTTTCATAAAGAAGAATATGTCGCTACAAACATGCTACGACTAAACCTAGCGATTAACCGATTATAATAAAAGTTAACACAATTAAGTGTTTTTTTTTCAAGAAGACTATGTCGCTACGAACACGCTACTACTAAACCTGGTGATTTACCGATTATAATGAAAGTTACCACATTACAGTGTTTTTTTCATGTAGAAGAATATGTCGCTACGAACACGCTACTACTGAACGGGATGATTATTAACGCAACAGTGCAACTACTGTTACTTCACGTCGATTTTCTGTGAGAGGGTGGTACTACCCCGGGCGAGCCTAGCCATTCATGCTGCAACCAGTAATAGTTTCAGCGTAGCTCTACCACCTACATTTTTTTCAAGAACAAATCGATAATATAAATAGCAAAATTTCTTCAATAAAATATTAAAAAAAAACAGTTTAATCAAGCCTTAGCAAAGTAACGAGAGTAGCTCCTCGATATACGTAATAGTAAAATATTTTTAGGAATACCTTTATAAAGATGTATTTTTACTGTGTGACTTTACATAATCTGAATTCGTAATTATCGATGCTAATATTTAATCATTCCTACGTTATCTTTCATAACAACATTCTTTGAGAACGTACAAATATTTTAGATAAGTAAACGTAAAGCTCGTAAAGTACAACTAAATAAGGTTTCCATTCGATGGTTTGTTGCTAGCTATGGAAGTAAGTGAAGTAGATTAAAGAAAAGGAAAACAAAGAAAAGGTTTACGATTAAGTTAGCGTAGGCTATGTGCAGGTAGATTTGAGTTGATTTGCAAGTCGTTGTGGCAGCTCTGGCTCGGGTCCATGTCGTTAAGACGCATTAGTGTTTGTTGCGCCTCCTACCAATTTTTCAAGGAGGAGGGAACTAACACCACGCTTTTTCCTCTTAAGACCGCAAATCAGGACCCTACTGAGGAGCCAAAACCTGCCGGGTCGGAGAGAAGTATTGCAGAGACAATTGATCAAAATGATCACCCGGTTAAAGGATGCGAGAAGAATAGTGATATTTCCACTTATGTTGGCTGATGAGATGAGGTTCTAAGAAAGTTCTTTCGCGAAAAAAAAAGAAGATTTGAACTTTACACGACCTACTCCGCGGCCTGATGGCTGTAAGGGTGCAGCCGTTGAAGTAGTGGAAGGGACCCTGAAGAGGAGGCCCGGTTGTATAGCGAATATACGGCGAGCAAGAAAGTCCTGCAGTTCGGCACCCCCATTATCGGAGACATTCTAGCCGGAGGTGGCTAAGAGGATCGTGGGAGCATTGTTCCTCATCCCCCCTCTCTCCATGCCTCCACCGCTAGCCTTTACTGTGGTTTGCTGTGAGTAATTAAGGGGGAGATGGAAAGGGTTGTTGAGCTCCTCCACAGTGGACATAGAGAAGGGACATGGAGAATTTTCCCACGTTAAAAAAAAATACAAAAAAAATAGCGTTGTATTTGTTATTCGATTAATATTGTGAGTCAAAGCGGTCGAAGTTACCAGATTATACTAACGTATGAATACAAAATAGCAAATATTTCATGTTTACTTGTGCACCATCTGAAAGCCGTTGATTTTATTGTAGCTTCTCTGTAAGTGCTAAGCAGTGTTATTAATATTAGATTAAAATGAAATGAAAGCAAAATTATCATCGATACTTGAACTTTGGATAGTAATACATTTTACTCAATATTACCATTGTCCTTGTAGGGGTTAAGTAATAATAATGGTTAATACACAGCTGTACAAATGTAATCAAAACAAAGTTTTCATGAGAAGTAAGAAGAGAAGTATGGGTCCATAAATTACGTGAGGTGTTTTTGAGGATTTTTTGACTTCCTCTCCCTCCCTGGTGCGATGTCGTGAGACTTATCTCGGCCATTCTTATTTCACGTGAGATCTTTCAGAATTTGTATTCTGAGTATGAATGCATTGGATTTATTCGAAAAAACACATTTTTCTTTATTATTTTTGCTTTTTTACTTTTATCATATTTCATTACAATTATTATTGCCATATATACATTGCGATATATCAATTTAAATATATACAAGAGTTCTGTTGGATTTATTCATATTTCAATAAAGAAATATATTTTACTTTGAATTAATCTGATTTTCTCACATTTTCACACAACTATTTACCCGAAAACAATTATGTAATGTTTACCGATGTCCCCTCTCTCCCCCGCGTGAGGTTTAGTGAGATTCGGCTTGACCCCCTCCCCCTTCTGATTCCCTCATGTAATCAATGGAGGGCTTCTTAGTTGAAAGTCCGAGTAACCTATTTCCTATCCTATTAGCTATAAACACTACACCGTCCCTTATAATAAGAGTACCTATAATGCATATTAATGTTATACTCAATACGCTTTTTTCAACTTGAAAAAGGAGGAAGTTCCCAATTTGCTTATATTTTTTTTTATATTTATTTCAGAACTTTGTCATTTATAAACCGAATTGGAAAATTCTTTGGAAATTACTATATAGGGGAAATTTTCAAAGAGGTCCCATATTAATATGATTAGCATTGGACCTTGAATTTCGAAGATTTAAACTCCTCAAATTCGAATACTGGAGTGCTATAGTAATTGAGATATTGATAGGATTTTGACAATATTTTTTTTTCTCGTACTGACCTACACTGTTGGCTTAGTAAGGCCTCTACGACTAGGGAAGTACTTAACTACGATCAAGAACGTGGCGGTGCATTTTCCTAGAGTAAGTTATCTTAAATGGCAATGTGATTTCAGTTCATGATCAGAATACGCATAAAAGTATTTCGAATACAAAATGCATGGATTTATGGGGATTTTTACTATATAAAATTATATTTTTCGACTTATAAGTAAATAAAATAGCTTAGCGAATCCCCACATCATCACGTTTATACCTAGTTGAATACCTTGTGAGTTTGCCATTAAATACTAAACTAGGTAAGTGAGTATATAAAAAAATGCACGTTTTCGACTAGCAAATTTGTACAATGAACGAAAACTTCTATGTAACTCCAGAAAATTTTATAGTTGTACAAAAAAACATTCGTATTAAAAAAAAATCTATTACGTCCGAGATAGAAGGTAAAAGAGTAATACAAGCAATCTCTTGTATGCACCAAAGAACGCTGGTATCAGTTTGTTGACAATACTGTGAGCATATAAGTAAATTACAATAACACATTCTACGACTAATAAACATGCAAATTTAGCGTAGAAATCTTGTTAACAGTGACTCTACATCATTGCTAATAATGTCTTTGGTACTTGTTAAAAAGTACAAATGTTATTGTTACAGTTATACTATAAAACATTCTGCTTATATATAGCAATGCTTGCAAAATCACTATTAACTAATGTGTTCACAACGCCCCGAACAGATATTTGTATAAATAGAGAATGTTCGTGGTATGAAATGCCAAATATATGTTAATTACAACATTTGTTCAATAAACCCTTCAAAGGGATAACACTGAATATAAATAACAGCTCAAATACTACGTTTGGCGGGAATGATGGCGATACATGATCATGCCTCTCGGTATGTAATAAAAATGAAAGCGAAGTGTCCGCGGGCATGCACCATCTCGCATGTAATGCATGCGAGTGATACGAGTTTAGTAAACGCTAATGTGGACGGGTCAACGTTCCGAGGTTATCAATGCAGGGGCGGCGCCTTGCGATCGCACCCGCCGCGCCGGCTCCGCGACGGCAACCATGTTGCATTCGTACCTCTATTGCGTCGCCGGCACCGACACGATCGATTCACTACACTTAATCAGTCTGTATTAACTTTAAAAAATCACAAATGTACAGGCAAAAATTAATTCAAAAACCAAAACAGCCAGGTGAGACACTCACTCTTCTGAATGACAAATAAGGATATATAGAGTGAAAACTCTAATATAGTGACACGGTAAGCAGTAAGATAAGGTGATAAGGTATTTAATTATCTTCGATCGGATCCCGTCTCTCTCTTGGTATATCACGATTGATTGATTTTCGATTCTACGCAAGCCATCACATACAGTGCTGAAACAAGGTTGTGTACGGATAAACAAAGAAAACTTTTGAGAACTTCCGCAACGAGCGTACCTATTAGGAACTATCGACAACTGTCACTGGTGTATATACTCATTTTTTTTGAGTCAGTATAAAAAGATTATAAATAAAATAAATATAGTACCCAATGCAAGTAATATTAATTGTTGTATTTATATTATTAGGTATAATTTTTTTGTGGTTACTACTATGAAAGCAACTTTTTTGTTTTGTACGTGGTTTCAGTTAATAAAAAAGCAATACGATTTAAATTTTCTTTTCAAATGTAATCGCTAAGACACAGCGTTAGGTTATAGCGATTGCTTTCCAATTTTCGAACGGTGGTTAAAGGGGTGAGAGACAAAAATTATTCTAATTACATGCTACGATTATGGGCTCGCCCCAAACGTAAATTTACTAAATCATTTAAAAAAATTGTTAGAAATTATTTATGACAATTTATATATTTATTTTGGATTTCATTATATGAATTCACCAATACGTAATAGGTCGATGTAGCAAATAGGTGTATGGTTTTTCTCGATTAGCGACATCACATAAATTTTCAAAGTAACAAGAAATTTATAAGTTAGTCTTGTTGAATGAGGCGTGAGCAAGTCCCTATTCCAACGTATATCGTAACTTCTACATACATCGTGCTGATTTATATCCGCGCGCTTTGGTAAATTGGTGTAAATGCCTCGATTGATCGGACGGCTAATCCGTCGGTCTCGTAAAGCATTTCCAGGGGTTAGTTGGTTGTTAATATCACGAACACTTGGTATGTATCAGAATCTATTGTTATGTTTAAGGAATTTTTGATATGAAGTGGTATTATGGTCGATACACGTTGAGCCTAGAGGAAATGTCTCATAAGTGCAGTTGGCGGAACACGCATGTAGGTGCTTAGCGGCAAAGTTTCATGTTCAATGTTGTAGCACGACGGGAAAATACACTACCACCATACTTAGGTGTCATCATGTCATTTACGCTATTTCATCATAGAATACCAAACGACAGTCTTTCCACGCAGTTGCCAAACATTCTACCACCAATTAGCTATCGCTTTACTACGATAAACTGGTGTCTGAATGTATCTAGAGATACATTTATCTAGATATCTAGATGTAGATTTGTATCAAGTCACAAATAATCATCATCTTACGCTTATCCCACCTATACAGGGTTGAAAAACTATATTCCCCTTCTCCCACCAACTATCAACAGCTACACAGCTAATATTTAGCTTGAAATCAACCCAGTGTTCACACCTTTTCTACACATTTTATTGTTCACACAATCCATCAATATCTTCCTCGACATTCCTCTATTTCTATATCTATCGACTTTATACTTAACACTCTTTTGGTTGTCCATTCATCGGTTTAAGTGTTTTCTTCAGTATATAAAATATATTGTTAATGGCAATAACGACGCTGAAGAAGTTGCGAATATTTTAGCTAGTCTAAAATGCACTAGTTTGTTTGAAACGACTGGAGCGCAGCCTAGTGCACGTTTCTCGTAACCTATAGGCGGCGAACGCATAGACAAACCTTTAAGGCGACTTAAATTATTCTCAAAGCCGCTGTTACATAGAATTAATGTCTCGTATCAGAAATCTTTGTTGCAGCATATTTGATTTTCTGACCCGTTAACAATTAAAGCAGGTGCCTACTATACGAGTACAGAGAACGCGCGTCGACTCATAAATTGACGTACTCGTTTAGGTCAAAGGGTAATTAAATTACAAAACGGGTCCAGCGAATACAATTAAATGATTCGTGTTAGGCTCGACCGGGCTGCTATTAACCTGATAGCATGTCAGTTGAACTCCTGATGTTGTATTTAAATCACGAATGGCCGTCTGATTCCAGACCAAGTAAATGAGTATGTGTCCATAACGCAAAACCTATTCACCGTTTAGAAGAACGTCGATTGAACCCGCGATCGCTGTTCGACAGTAACATTACTACCATCGAATATCGAAGCCTATCGCAAGACGATTGTTCTAATTCAACTCCTGAAACGATTATTTATTAAAATATTACATAACATTTGAACATCTTAAGCATGTTATAAATTAAATAAAAAAAATGTTAGTATTAATGGATGTCTCTTTTATGTAAAAATTACTAAATGAATGTTCACTAAACTTAATAGTAACATAGCACATACGTTAGAATAACACATCGCGTATCACTACATAGTATAAAACAAAGTCACTTTCTCTGTCCCTATATCCCTATGTATGCTTAAATCTTTAAAACTACGCAACGGATTTTGATGCGTTTTTTTTTTAATAGATAGAGTGATTAAAGACGAAGGTTTATATGTATAATAACATAAATTAATTAGTGGAGAAATACTGATATTTTTGAGGTTACTCCATATTTAACGCGTGCGGGCCACGGGCAGTAATAAATAAATCAAAACTACTGGATCGATTTTAATCATTTTTTCAGTGAATGACATAGGCTATATATTTTATACCCGTGCGAAGCCGGAGCGGGCCGCTAGTATTTTATAAATCTATTCATTCAATCGGTTAAAATATGAAGATACCTATCAAAATAACGAAATTTGAAATAATCCTACCACTTGAGACCTATCTCGGTGTACGCTACATAATCTGACCGGTTACATAAATACCCTATAATGTAATCATTTTTAAAGACACAAATGCAGGCAAAGTCATGGTCTGTTACTAGTTATTTAGACACATCCAAACGCTAACGAGTTCTCTGGCGATATCTTGTATACAATATATGAGTATTAAGATGTTGTAAACGTATTTACTTGTCACTACTAACTACTATATTTAATGAATTATTTCTTACGACGTATAAAACCAAAAGCGGCAAATTGGATCTGAACTATATTTTCGGTAAGTTAAATACAAACTGATCAATATTAATTTCATTCATAGATTATCTTTGGGTGAATTTAAATCAATCGAAAGCTATGAGATTGTTAGAAAATTATACTTTTACATGCGTATCTTCTTATTTTTTATCAACTCCCAACTTTTTCTATAACGTCCCAAAATTATCACTATTGAGCTTATACTAATCAAATAATACTGAATTCAATTAGTTAGGTATGTGATAAAGTAAACATTGCAATATATATTTAAGGTACATTAAAATATAATATTCTCTTTTGAAAGCGCTTAAAAAATTGGTACGATATTTAAATTCGTTATTCATTAGACATTATTCTCTGATTACAATAAAAAGGATAATAATTAAATTTTGTGTGACATAAAATAACGTTTAAACTGTTATATGTTATATATGATTACACGAAACTTTGCTAAAGATGCATCAAATTTTATATTAACATTAACTTTGTGTTATGTTAAACCCTGGAAACCAACCGACAACTGGAAACGGCTGATGTTATTTCATACTTCTCAAGAATTAGATAAAGAAATCATTAACATTTTCGTACGCTATCTTAATAAAGTAATTACGCAGCAAAAGGCCTTTAGTTAGAACATTATTCGCTGTCGATAAAATCTCAGTAACTATTGACAAAGTAATATAATTTTATATGTACATTTTATAACGGTGAAATAATTATTTTTTTCAATAACTGCTATTTTATAAATAATAAATGAAACCCTGCTCTTTTTATAAATTATTATCACACCATAATTTCATAAGTAATATTACTACTCCAAGAACGAAATGTTTTCACGCGTGATATTGTTTAAGCTTCTTACCCACACCTCCATGCTACTATATATCATCATATATAAATATCAAATAGAAATAACGCAAGGGATATTCTTTCAATGTTCTACAGCTACTCTGTCTCTAAATAAACATAAAATCTGTCGATCTAATAGACTCGTGTTAATTGCTTAGTATTTTGAATTTCGTAACATTATATCACAACTAGCGACTATACAAGTTCATATTGCTAAGTGATACGTTATTTTTCATACCATGTGAAATATAACAGTGAAGCAATAAATGTCCCATTCCTACAAGACTTACATGTGATCTTAGCGCATGTAGTACTAACTCTACTTGAAAATCTCAATCTGCATGTATCATGCTCAGTTGATAGTGTGTTCGGACACAGCGTCGATGGACGTAGGTTCGAATCCTAGGAACTGAGTCAGAGCTTTCAGTGAATGAAAACATCGTGGTGAGAGCATAGCATGGTGGTAGGGCTTTTTCTAAGTCCGCCTGGCTAGCTACCATCTTCAAGTTGAAAATTTGTCGCCAAGCACTTGTTGGTGTATTCTGGCAGCTGCACTTGCGAGCTAGTCTCCCTCTAGGTTTAGCGTGACTACCATCTTTGTGGTCAAACGCTAACCTATAAAGTATAAAAAAGTAGAAACGATATTTTTCGGCTTATAACAAACAATGCAGTAAAATTATTTTGTTAAATATATACCAATAAACAAAAGTTATTGTGGTAAATTCTTGAAAACTATAGTTTTCATATAGTGGTTATTCCAAACGGCATTATGACAGATGCTTTTGCCATTACAATGGTGGACACATATATGAATCAACGATAGAAGAGCTTCTTCATGTATATATGAATAAAATCAAAAATACTTTATTTAATTTAGGCCCTACGAAGGCGATTATGACCTTCAAAACTATCACCGCGGTACCGGCAAAAAACTCGATCGGGTTTTTCTTTTTAACATAGATATATTTAAAAATATAAATAAACGTTACAGTTGTTTTTAGTGGATGCGCAGAGAGGGTGTTAATTCCATATAATCGTAATGGTCCATTAACGTACAAATACGCTACGATGACAAAAATTGTTAAACGGAAAAAAAAGAATTTACAATGAGAAATCCGTTTGCATCTCTTCGGGTGTTGTATGATTCTAGATTATTTAAAAAGTATTTTTTTAATCATATATACGGTATAAGTATATCTTTATACTACCACTAGTTATATCTACGACTTTACAAGAGTTCGCTATTACTTAGTGTATCCTACATGTTCAAATATTTACGCATGCCAGTATTCATGCCGATTGGGTGAACAATATAAAAGTAAATTTGCTGCAGCGCCATCTAGTTGCGCAAGCATAAAAAACACTCTATATAAAAACAAGTATTCTGACTTTTACAATTTTCGAGGTTATGAATCTCAGAGATATATAACAACAATTTTATATAATAAGGGTTATATAATTATATATATGAATAGTATAATTCAGTTAGACTTCCCCTTAACTTTTTTTATGGTTAGCAAAACGTTTTATTCTATAAAAAATGTCAGCTATCAGATGTACATACATCTATTTTCGTAGATATAGATAATAAAGAGGTAGAATTCTTCGTAGGAGATAATCTCGGGGATCGATAAACAGATTCGTAAAAACCCTTCGCTAATATTAATAGGTAAAACTATAAATTCAGCTCTCATTGGCCAACCAATCAGATTCGAAATATATTTTTTACTACTTTATATGTATAATCTAGAAATCATAAAGTGTATTTGAAATAAAACATTTTTTTTTTCGAACTGATCTACACTGTTGGCCTGGCAAGGCCTCTACAGTTTCACCGGACTACAGAAATATAACATCGGAAGCTATCTCTAGTACTTTTTAACAATTTAAACGAACGATAATCGCAGTTTGTAATGCTGTCTATATATTTTATTTTTATTTTTGAAAAAATATTATGTCAAGTTGGTAGGTAAGTATTATAAAGGACACTGGTCACATAAATGACGTAAAAAATTTTTTTTTCCCGGCTGGCTTGTATCTGTACATATGTGCATATAACTGAAAAACGGCTTGATCGATTTTGATACACGAAACGGTTTTGTTGAATTAATCAGTTATTAGAATTGTCAAAACTACTTTTCGAAATGGCGAAACAAAGAGGCACAGAGTTTTTATTTTAATGAAATTTTGTTCAAGAGAAGTGTGTATTATATATTTTAACATATGGTTTTAAACTTCTAAATCTTATCAGTTCTCTGGAGTTTCGTTGGAAATTATTATCAATCATGTTCCAAAAGCTTAAACATAGATTAGAGCAGATGAAAGTATTTACAAAACGATATACATATATCTACTTTAGACTCTGTTTAGCGATATGAGGATTATATCAAAGCAAGTTATATTTATAGAACTCATAACCTAGCAAGAAAATATCAAATGAACATATAACTAAAGTTTCATTAGTAGTCTACTCTGAGAAAATATAATCCATTTTATAAATTGTATTCGTTATTATTTATATACGCACACACGCAAGTAAATGTCAACTACTGGCTTACGGAGTAACGTCACTTAGGGTTTTTAAATTACGTTCCAATCTACGTAACATATTATTTGAAATTTTTCAATAAACAAATAATAATAATTTTAGAACGTATTCTCCATTAATGCACTTTTATAATATATATAGCTATATCATTATTTTATTATTAACGGACATTTCTCATAATGCCTTTGGTACAAGATGTACATTATTGGTGGCTTTCAATTTTCATATGGCGTATACTACATGTATACGACATTTAATGAAAATCTATTCGGAATGAATAAAACAATAATTCATTGAACTTTTTTATGTATATATAATTCTTAAAGCCTGTCATTTATATATTTCGTACATTATACATATATAGTATGTTCTAATATATCTTATCTTTAAAGATTTCATGGAAATCGATAAAGCGTTTTTTTTTTCTAAACCAGACTTCCAAATGAATACTAGAAAAAAATATTAATATCGTGATCATTCAGTTTTCCATAATAAATAACCGTCAAGAAGGAAAATAAATAGAGAGTAAGGTACTATTACCTTTAAAAATACGAGTCGTCACAATTCAACCGTAATTAATTAATATTTTCGAGTTTAAATATTAACTCTAAATATGACCCGTCGATAGTAAGAAAAAAAAAATGTTTCCAATTTTTTACTAACTATTTACTAAACAGAACAACAGAACACGAAGATGCCCTTCAACTGTTTTCTTCTCTGCCCATTTATATATATCTATGAACGTCTAATTTTTTAAGGAAAATAAACGAACTATTTCCAAAAATATTAATAACACTAAAGCTTATAAAATAAACGGAAAATAAGTGAAGAAAATTGGTTGAAAAACAAAAGAAAGAGATAAACTTTTCTTTTCTTTTCTTCTTATGACTCTGCTTATTTATATTTAGATACAGAGATACACTTTTCTTTCGTTTTACTTACTAGTTTTGTTAAAAGCTAACAACACAGTGGTCATCAATTGACGAATATTCATATGCTATTATACAAAGATGAGTCACTATGACGTGTTTAACACCGGCGATCATTGGCCGTCATTTAGCTGATTACGAGTAACGCGTACTAGGTATTTGTACTAGGAAAGTGTGCAAAACATATAAGTGTTATGTGGGATATAAATTCAAGGAAATATTGTTTTTTTTAATTGTTTATTCTCAACAATAAGAATTATGAACGGTATAATCTTTTTTAACGACGGTTAAAAATGTGTCCAAATAGGAAACATGATGCGTCTGTCAAGGCGATTTTGAAATCCAAATTTTCGTTTATGTGTATACTAGCAGGGCCGGCGGACGTTGTCTTGCCCCGATAATAAAAAAATATATAGGTACTTATGTGCATGAAACGCTTAAGGCGGTTTGATTTTTTGCGATTCTTTCAACATTTATCATTATATTTCAACTAATTTACAAAAAAAAATATTGATAAATTATATACCTGAACCTTCCCCGTAAATTACTCTATCTATTGGTGAAGACCGCATTATAATCCGTTTCAGTAGTTTTTGAGTTTATCGCGACCATCCAGACAGACAGACAGACGCGGCGGACGACTTTGTTTTATAATATGTATTGATATAGATAGATAGAACAGTTTTCAAGGCACATTTTTTTAATGACCTTAGAGCATCATTAGCCAGTATCAAAATTAAAGCTTAGAGAATATATTTAAAAACTTAGATTCGTTAAGTAGCAATCTATCTGAAAATAAATAGTCTCTGAAAAACCTATAGCTTACACTGGATCGTTAAAACGTCACGCACTAAAAGCTTCCTTTTGATAAAATAAACGGGAGAAGAAAAAATCTGTTACAACACATGCCGCAAGACAAACCAATTCATTTTTTGCGTATTTCTTTTGCTGATTTTGCTTATTACATATGTAATTGTTATTATTATTAAAATTCTATGAATTTTATTTTACAAAATTGTTTATATTCCAGGTAAAATATTATTTCTAATAACAAATTCTCAAAAAAAAAATATTTACTAGAAAACGAACTAAAAGCATCTTGTGGCACGTGCTGTCTTTAAAACAAAATACGTTCTCACGTTTCGCTATCAATAGGAAGCTTCTTATGGGGCTTCGAAAAAAAAATTAACAGCCACACTACTGTAGGTAGCTATTTTATCCAATCCAATATCTAAAAAAGCAGTCCATCAAACAACAGTACATTATTTGAATAGTGCAAGTCACCAACCCACAACCCTCAGATTTTAAAACGAAGAATCAAGTGCTGCTGCTTTCCAACATAAATCAATATTGGAAATAACATTGCCGTGGAAAGTTTTAAACATTCTGCCTCTCTGAAACTGTTCAACCACAATTCAGTATAGTCAAATCATGTCGTGTTTTAAATCAACATACAAAACGTGACCTTCGTCCACAAATTATAGGAAGACCAAGAGAAATTATGAATTTAAAAAGGGATCAATAAGAAACGACATATTGTGTACATTTTTGTAACACGGTACAACATACGAGTACGCACACTTTCAATAGCGATTCTGATAGCGCATCCGCTGTTGATAACGAAGAAATTACGATATTACGATTGTGCATTAAAACAAATGAAACCAATTATTACTTATCGAACCGAATTATACAAGTTCTAGAGCGATTAAAATAAAGCCGTCACGATTTTACAAATGACGTCTTTATCACAATTGATGATTTCTAATATGACGTATGGTCATACAGCAATTTTGTTTCTTTTTTTTTATATATATTCATGCCATGTAGAATTTAGATCAGCATAAACACGCATACTAGGGGTACTTCTGGTATCGTCTTAGGGTGAGACCGTGGTTGTACGAACAATCGTACCTATTTGCATAGTAAGCAATATAATTTTGTAAGAAATACATTTTTATCATAAATAAGTTAGTGAACATCAAACACTCAACGGGTTCGGTTGTTTCATTTCAATCATCCGTCTATCATTTTAAATAGCATTCTATCAATTATCACTATCACCTATCACCTATCAATTATCACTATCACCTATCAATTATCACTATCCCCTATCAATTATCACTATCACCTATCAACAAGTTATCACCATACTGTACGACACACCCTACAGTAGTCAAACGCTAAAACCCTATAAACAGAAAAAAATCGACTTGAATTCAATGAGGTATATTGTTTACTATATTTTCGTGTTGCATTACTACTTACTACTCTTGATAATTAACTTTTGCTGTCTAGTTTTTAATTGTGAAATGTATTTTAAATTCTGTGTCGTTTATTTTGAAACTGCGCATATAATGTAGTATTAAGATTTCATCTCGTACGTTTTCTTTTGTCAATGAGTAAAAATCAAATCCCGTGTATGTAACACGAACTAGCATCAATATTAATATACTTTTTGGAGTTCCTAGATCATATGTTTGCTACCTTGAAAATATTTACGCAAACAAATATAACTTTGAATTCGGTTTTTGATGTTTAATTCCAGGTTAAACTTCGAAATGGCTGAATCGATATAGACGAGCATTTACTGGTAGATAGACGATTTTTCACGGCACTATCTCGGTACTAAATTCGGGCGGTGTCCCATAGAAGACAAGCGGTAATGATAAGAACTTGACGAGATGGTAAAAAAGTCGCTGATGGAAACTGATAAAAACAAAGGTAACTTTAAATCAATAAAACGAATATAAGTTTTAAATATTAATAAGAAAAATAACGCCCCAATTAATCCAGATAAAACGGGACACGTGAACCAAAAAAAAAAAACTACTATTACAAGAAAAAAAACCGAAACATTTGTCACTGAAAACAAACAGAGATACCATTTTGCCCTACAGTGCTCCCGTCACGGGAAACACGGTGCTAAACAGGGATTTATACACAATATTCCTCAATACAAAAAAAAAATGCAATTAAATACTTCCTGTCTTAAATTATACACTCGGAATAAACTCATTTAGTATTTATTTAAAACAAACAATAAACAAATGCGATAAACATAAGTTACGTCAATTTGTTAGTCCCCCATTAATGGGTAAATACAGTAAATACATGACCAATACGATATCATTCAATTTTACTGCTTTTCAAGCGACCCGAGATAACCCGAACAAACTATCGAGCGACGTCTCCTAGATGCCATCCCGCATGAATTCAAGTATGCTAACATGTTATACGTATATATATATTTGTTAAATAGATTACATATATTGTTTTTCAAATACAATGAAATATATAATTGAACAATATTAAGGAAAAACGAAAAGCAATCCTGACCGACATTCCTATGAAGATTAGCGTCGACGGAGAATAGTTTCGAGCATTGTTCAAGCATGTGATCAATAATAAAGGAAAACATTTCATCGAGTAGGTACTGTTAATTAGATGAGACGAAAATCTGTAGGGATCAATTGAGAGGTCAAGAAGAGTCCACGGGTCACGGGCGTTATAATTGTTCTCTCGTGAGAATAATACCATGACACCACATGATTACGATACCAAGTTAATAATCTTCCCATGGACGAACTCTGTCATTTCTCTCACTGTTCCTGATTTGAAACCACGTCGGATTAAAGTTTTAATTGAAACTGTTTTCAATTTTAATTTTTTTTTTTTTACTATTTAAACGATTCGTATTTGTTGCGTTGATTTAGAAAAAGCTGTCAACCCTGGCAAAGGTGCCGCCCACTGTCTCGATAACGGACCGATCCCGATCGACAGAGCGCTCTCTTATCACTGACCTGTTGTTTTCTCATTTAACTTACACATTGTTTTTATATAGTGACCGCAACAATTATAAAAGCAAATGAAAATAGAACCACAGAACAAGGAATTCACACTACGAAAGGTCCACAACGGTACACTTGTTCATATTATAGTGTCCCCTTTAATTTACTTCTTTAAACAACTTGCCTTAAGTTATCGAAGTTCAACTTGAGTCTAGTAATAGAGAGGCCGAGTTCGCGGAAGCTGTGGTCCGCGAAGTCCGGTAGCTGGGAGTAAGATATATCGAGACCAATTTTAGTATCGGGGCTGAATTTGTTGGACAGGGCTCGGGATATTTCTTCGTATGAGTTGATGCGTTGACATACGACGAGGATGGCGCCGGTGCCGGCGTCTTCCCGCCGGCAGGTACACGGTGAGATCTCTCTCCGCATCGCGCAGTGGAGGGTGGCGCCGATGCCGAGTTGCCCAGCAAGCGCACATAGGAGGGCCGCGGCGAGCGCGTACTTATGCGCGACCATCGTGTGTGCCGTCCGGGGCTGTTCGCGCTACTGGCTACTGGCTTGCCGCTCCACAGTACACCCGCGCCGATTCCCAGTGACGCGGGACCACGAACTCGCATCCGCGCGAACACATTAGCCACCCGATTGCATTTTTTACACGATATACAATATTATAGCATGTTTATCAAAGTTTTCCCAATTTATTTTACGTACAATAATTATCCGTCATTTTGGTGAGTCATCTCATAAATAATGTAGTTTAAAACTAGGAATGGTAGTTGTGAGAAGGGAAAGAAAAAAAATGTAGAGCCCGATAAGGTCTTCCTGCAAAGTCAGGTAGACTAAAATTATTTTGAGGTATTTGACGAACCAACAGACAAATTTCAACATGATCGTAATAAATTTATGGACATTTTAATGAAAATAGTAAATTTGACCAGTTTGCTCCTTGCAAAATATTTTTGGTCGAACACTGAAGACTGTCAATAAAAGTTCCGTTCGCTGTGTAATTTTTTGAAAGGATACGAAATACTGAGACAACATATTGAAGAAAATCTCAATCAACATAAGATTATCAATATTAAATGTGTAAATAACAATCGTACAGCACTATTAACCCTATATCAAACGTAATCGAATGAGTAAGTACCATTGCGAACGTCTTGAGTGAATAATGTGATTCCAAGGCATAAGAAAATACAATGGAATCAGGCCACAAATACGAGTATAAGCTTGAAAAGAAACCAATGCATCACGCACAATATGCGTCAGGATCTCACTAACTCAAGAAGGCAAGAAAATATTCTAAGGTATACTTTGAAGGTTTACGAAACTAGACCGTAAAAAATATAATAAAATTTCATAAAATCAAAGACTGTAAATAAAAATTTACCCTAAAAATTAATATAAAATAACCTACTTCATATTTTGGTTCAGACAATAAATGATATATCATATCACATTTAATACCATAATAGGAGTCAATAAAAACACTTTTATGGGCAAACACATATTCATATAAGCATATAAATTTATTCGTTAGATGTCTGCAAGAACGTCCAGTTTTTCTACAGGGAGTTTAATTGTTCACGAATGGCGTTACTAAATAAAACCTAAATAGCAAAGATACACCACTGAAATTTCACTGAAGTAATCGTTCCATCGTTATAATGTATCTGGAGTTTTGTTTTACTTCATTATTATTTAAATATATTTTCTTCTATCGTACAATGCTTTATCAGTTACCAATTAAATTATAATTGTGAGAATTTCAAAGTTCTGACAAAAATATAAACACTTGAACAACCCTAACAGGTGCGACAGCCTAAATGTAATGAATTGTTCAAACAACTGGCCAAAGTAAACCGGACTTCGTACAATTTGTCAGTAATGTGGATATACGAACAGCGTGTGTCAGACGGGATCTGAGACGAACGCTATTATAACCGACAATACCTTATCAATAGGCCAAGTTTGAGGAGATAAAGGTGAACTTATATTCTTATTGCAGATACTTGAAGTACCTATATACCGATCTATTCGTAATTAATATTATAATATATGCATATACCATTACAACCAAACTGTTTATGTTTTTTTTTTTTATTACTATTTAACCTGATTTTATTGCCACTGGATGATTGGATTTGATGGCAAGCCACAGTATCGCATTGCAATGTGCCATTCATAAACAACGTCACGTCATTTCAAAGTAGGATAAAATATTTAATAACAAACTCATCGATACAAAATATATAATATAGTTATTATATATATATAGTTAAATTTAAACAAAAACTACCATTATTATTAATTTTATTCTGGATAATTTAATGTATGTTCGCAAAAACTTTGAAAAGCTGGAGTTCGTAAAACACAGGCATGATTTAAAGACTAGAATCTGTGACAAACTGATCGTTCCATATTTTAGACTCAGTAAAACCAGTAACAGTTTTTTAGGTAATAGTGTTAGGTTTTATAACAAAGTCCCAAAGCATATTACCGATTTGCCAGACTATAAGTTTAAGCGCCATGTTAAGAGGGTTTTGGTGTCAAAGGGCTATTATAGTGTGGATCAATATGTGAATGATGGTGATGTTTGGAATTGACTCTTCTCTGTGCATCCACTAAAATCGATTGTAATGTATAATGCATTTTAAATATATAAGTATATGTAAAAAAGATAAACCCGATCGAGTTTCTTGCCGGTTCTTCTCGATGACTGGGATGTATTCCGAACCGGTGGTAGTTTTGACGTTCATAAGCGCCTTCTTAGGGCCTAAATTTAATAAAGTATTTTTGATTTTGAACAAGAAAATATTAGTGTATGTCTGCCCGTTTGTTAGCTTTGAAGGATTTTCTTCCATAACTAATAATAAAGTGGTGTACGAGAGCCCTTAAGACTCAATTTCAAACGTCTACAGAGCTCATCTTTTTGATGCATTAATTCAGGAGAAACTTTTAACATATTAAAAGGTATATCTAAAATACGTAGGATTTCATGAACAGCAATCTGGACCAGAACGTAAAACTCAGAGAATTTGATGATAGCATGCACAATAACGCAACAACAACAGGCATGCTCTATTATACAACACTTTTGATTATCAATCGCGATGTGGCGAACAATAATGCGAATGGGAAGTGTTTTTCTAGACCACCAAAAAATAAATGTACAAGAATTCTTCCCTTTTTTATATACCTTCTTATGCTACAGGTAACCAAGTTTAATACGAGAACGTGATATCCAAGTTATATTTGCCATATCTGAGAAAAAAAAAATATTTTACAGAAAATTTCACCACCTAGATAACTTACGTGGATCTTAAGTCGTCTGATAATTTTCAAAAATAAACTATTTTTTATATTATGTTTTATATTTACAGTATAAATATATGTGGCATCCGGGTCATGAGTATGGAACGTCAAAAACACACAAACGTGGAAGTGACGTACATGTACAGAGCCTTGATTGGGAAGGATGACGCTTATAAAAAGGAGTGTTCTCTTAATCGGACTCCCGTTTCGTTTTGATCACTCAAGTGATACTTGCCTAGGAACTGTACCGTGTATTTGAGATACGTACTAAGTAAATAGTACTTACATATTGTGATTCACGATAATAGTTTATTCTAACCCACAAAATGGTTCGTTTTTCGCCCGGATACCTGCTGAAGCTCACAATGAGTGTCGAGAGGATTCATTCTTCCGCTGATGGTCGGTGCAAGCAGTCTTTACCATAACTATCGCGCGTTCTGCGAGACGTACTCTATTAATCATACGAGCCTGCCTACCTACATACTGTCTGTAATGTAATCGTTTACATAATTGATATCTAATTCGTGATACGAATTCGTTCTATCCAAATACCCACCGACGCTCATAATTATAAACATAGACAATGAGTGATAATCGCGGTTATAGGTAGCGTTTAACCACAGTCTTATCTGATGTTAGTCACGATAAACCTAGAGAAAGACTGGCTCTCAACTGCAGCTGCCGGAACACACCAACAGGTGCTTGTCGACAGATTTTCAATTTGAGGGTGGTAGTTAGCCAGACGGACTTAGAAAAAGCCCTACCACCATGCTATGGTTTCATCACGATGTTTTTCCTTCACCGAAAGCTACGACTCAGTTGCCAGGATTGGAACCTACGTCGTTCGACTCTGTGTCCGAAAACACTACCAACTGTACCATCATCGCTTCTATGTATCTTATTCTATCTTCTGTATATCTCAAAATGGTATGTCGACCATGGATCGAAGTCGGACTCATAGTGAAACTATTGGTGTAGACGCCTTAAGATTGGATAGAACCGAGATCGGCATCACAGTGTGAATCGAGCCTTACTTGATTAGTACCTTACATTACATTACATTAGTAGTAACTCTTTATAGTCATAAATGTGTTGCAATTCATAATCAAAATCTAATAATAAAAATTAATTCGTGTATTATAATCTACCATTTAAAGTTCAATTGAGATCGCTACATTTCATGTAGTTTTATATCTATATCTCTATTGCTGTTATGATTTTGTTTAGATTGCTATTTTGTGTAATAAATGTTTAAGTTATATTCAAATGGATATTGTGTAAATATTCTTTATATTTCATGACTATAAGCTGAACGGTGCACAACGATGCTAAATACAGCTCTACATAATAACATCCATGCATGAATATTAGGCTGTATCCAGGCTGTATTCAAAACATTATAATATTTTTATTTTAAAGTACCCTGAGTTTATTTAGAATATATATCACTACATAGTATAAAATAAAGTCGCTTTTTCCGTCCCTATATCCCTATGTATGCTTAAATCTTTAAAACTACGCAACGGATTTTGATTCGGTTTTCTTTAATAGATAGAGTGATTGAAGAGGAAGGTTTATATGTATAATAACATAAATTAAATAGTGAAGAAATACTGTTATTTTTAAGGTTACTCCAAATTTAACGCGTGCGGGCCACGGGCAGTAATTAACAAATCAAAACTACTGGATCGATTTTAATCATTTTTTCAGTGAATGACATAAGCTATATATTTTATACCTGCGCGAAGCCGGAGCGGGTCGCTAGTAATATATATATATATAACGACCTGTGAAAATAACAGCTTTTAATTTGAATCTTAAGGGATACCTTATCCCCATTTTCTACTTCCTATTGGAAGTATAAATAATATAAATATGGATTCTTTTTTTAACCTTTGATAATTTGTAACTTCTAAACAGCTTATCCTTCACATCATACTAGAGCATATTTTTATTTGTAATGAAATGGTATACAGAAAACTCTTTTATTATATTTCGATATCTATACTCTTTCTGAAGTCAGTTAATAACTTTTTTTTTATGTTATAGGGAGCAAACGAACAGGTGGGTCAACTGATGGTAAGTGATCACCGCCGTCCATAGACACTTGCAACACCAGGGGAGTCGCAAGTGCGATGCCGGCCTTTTAAATATGTGGGCCTCCGGCGCTCTCACTGACCGAACGAAACGCAACGGTGCAACCACTGTTACTTCACGTCGGTTTTCTGTGAGAGGGCGGTCCTACCCCGCGCGTCGGGCGAGCCGAGCCATTCATGCTGAAACCAGTAATCGTTTCAGCGTAGCTCTACCACCAACCACCTTATATAGCATACAAGTATATATATTTTTTCTAGTTTTATATCATGCTTAAAACTTTGAAGAACGAATTGAGTGTTGTATACATGCATTCCTGTCGGGAAAATCTGAGGCCTAGTTGAAAATCGGCGCCATTTTGTAGGTAACATTACAGGCGGCAGTGTGCTGACGCCAGGTCTCTGTATGTTTAAAGGATTTTTTTTTAAACATTTACTCTGTTCGCCAATAAAACAATTTTCTTTCATATGTTCGTATGCTCACGTGTGTTCTTCATAATCTTTTTTGATATATTGTTTCGATGTCGAGAATATCTCAAGGTCATTTTAACTATTCAAAAAACTTAGTTTTTCACACTTTACAGTCATATAATATTAATATTTAAATATTGAAATTTTGCTATCAAACGTAACTTTCTTAAGTAGAATTATTGTTTTATTTAAGTCATTACATGATTTTATACATTATATATATTTAAATTTCATTAAAAAAAATATTATTTATACATATAATAAAAATGAAGTGTATGTCTGTAATATCAGAATAACAACTTTTCATTAATCGAATATGAAAGTATACACGATGCTGATAACAAAAATCTAATTTTTAAAATGTTTGTCGGTCCGTCTGTTTATTCGGGGTAATCTTCGAAACGGCTGGACGGATTTTAACAGGAATTTCACTGATGGATAGCTAAAATTATAGCGGGTAACATAGGCTACTTAATTTTGGACTAGCTAACACCCGTGGCTGCGACTGTAGTACTATCTCCAAAACGATTCAACAGATAGATTTTCACAGAACTATTATTGAAAAATAGTTGACCTTATAAGAAGTAATTAAACCTTTTTCATTTTAGACTAGCTGTTACCCCTGGCTTCGTTTATAGTACGTTTGGACCGTTTTTCACGGAGCTTTCACTGGCAGATAGAGCTGATCTTGTATTTTATTATTTTAAACTAGCTATTATCCGTGGTTTCATCTGTAGTGCTATCTCCATCCATTAGACTTTGACGGGACTTTCACAAGCATATAACGTAAAGTAATGAGAATTATCTTAAGCCATTTTATTTTCTGCTAGCTGTTACTCGCGACTTCATCCGTATGGAATATCCGAAACGATTGGACCGATTTATCACTGGCAGATAAATGACGTAATCAAAACTAACTTAGGCTGTTTAATTTTATACTATTTGTCATCTGAGGCTTCATCAGCGTCAAGTTTAGCGAAAATATACTGTTCACTGTAAACATAGGCGTGAATCGTGCGTTGTACTGAACTCGAAGAATTAATATAATCGAAATTCCTATATTTGTATGTATGTATGTAATTTGAATTATATTATATTTTTGGTATATATGGCGTCCATTTTATTTTATTTACCTTCCCCGCGTCTTCTTTCTCAAATTTTTAAGACTTCAACTCTTTTCACTTTTGACTGATGTGCGCTATTTTCGTAATAAAACATCTCCGCTACATATATTACATAAAAAACCTCTGCTTTGTATTCATTGAAAAATCATCTCTGCGTTTTTCCCCAGAAAACAAACTTTATGTAAATGAACGATTCAGTGGCGACCAACACCGAGACACCAGGGGCGACTCGGTAAGCGAATAAGTGCTTCTTTATCGTTTATATACTTTCACATTTCACAAAATATATACACAGTTAGGCTGACACGGATCCCCGTTTTCAGGCATAATACGTTCTCAAGCCGCTGAGCGAGCACGGCTATTTATAAGCCTGCCTCACCAATTACTATAATAATAAGACAATACATAACAAAACACTAAATATCCCAAAAATAATACAAATATATAAATATTTACAATGAATATTTTTTTAGTTTTCCCTTTGGAAAAATTACATTATTTTTATCTGTGAGTTAGGTACGTGCTTCTAAGTTATAACCACAGAAAATGTGACGTCATCGTTAAACTGAATTAAACAATTTGATAGTATTATTGGGTTATCCGCTAAAAGTTCCCGGAATCCCGTAGCATCATCGAATCATTGATAGTACAATTCGTAAATTCAATTCGAGAGAAATTAATTGTGCAAATACTAACAACTAACTAACCTTAGATTTTTATCTATTCACTGAACGATTACAACACACGTGGTCACGTGACCTTAATGGCGCATTTTTATGACATCATTATTATTTAAATAAACAAAAATATTTGTATTGCATTTAAATGTGTAATAATCATTATCAATATATTATAATAATTCACGGCTATTATTTTGAAGATATACAATAGTTAAAACAATTTGACAAATATTAATTATACTCCTTGATTGATATAATAAACGTATGTTTGAAATAAGTATCTCCAGGTTCCTTGACTGACATTTAATTTTTAAATAGATTAATCAATTTCAATAAAACCAAGATATGCGAAGAAATATTAATTATGCGCAATTATGTATATTTACGAGGCGCTTTACGTCTATAGACAAAATAACCCAAATCACCCGGATCTAAAACTTGTTTGGCGGAAATAAATGCAATATTATATATATTTTAATAAATACGTATTTATTGTACTAAATACTATGAACTGTTCGTGGAACTATGTTATATACTTTTGTATAATTAAACATATAATGTAATATAAATCTGAAAATGATATAGATACATACTAGCTGGTGTTCTTTAAGTGTAATTATCTGAAAAATATTTTTTTGCTACTTCTAAGCCAAATTTCATTGCAAAAGATTTAGTTTCGTAAAGGCCACTAACAGACTGACTTACTCTCATATTTATGATATTCATTGTGAACATATTTAGTAACATAAGCACGCCATGGAAGAAATAAGCCCGACTATTCAATCAAAATCAAAAATATTTTATTCAGTTTAGGTCCTGAGAAGGCGCTGAGAAAGTTACCACCGGTTCGGAAAACAACCCAGTCATCGAGAAGAACCGGCAAGAAACTCGATCTGGTTTATCTTTTCATTAACATATTATAATACTCATATTTTTAAAACATAGTTATAAATAATTACATTCGGTTTTGGTGGATGCACAGAGAGGGCGTCATTTCCAGACGTCACCGTCGTTCACATATTTTAGTATCTTAGTTATTTTAGTATTTTAGTGTTTCGTTTAGTAGTGGTAGAGCTACGCTGAAGCTATTACTGGTTTCAGCATGAATGGGTCGGCTCGCCCGGGGTAGTACCACCCTCTCACAGAAAACCGACGTGAAGTAACAGTGCTTGCACTGTTGCGTTTCGTTCGGCCAGTGAGAGCGCCGGAGGCCCACATATTAAAAAGGCCGGCAACACACTTGCCACTCCTCTGGTGTTGCTAGTGTCTATGGACGGCGGTGATCACTTACCATCAGGTGACACACCTGTTCGTTTGCCACCTATAATATAAAAAAAAAAAAACATATATTGAACCAAGACCTCGTAATTTCGATTCGTAGGTACGATAGCCTTTTATTTGATGAGTATAATTTTATTGTCCTATAAGTATCTGAATGTCATTTATATCAGCTATTAAATTACCAAATACTAACTGAGCTTGGTTTTAAATTAAATGTATGTACTTTATGTTGTGTTCCCAGTTAACATGGTGACGGAAGTACGTTAAAAGGACGACGTCATATTAAGTATCCTCAGCTTAATATCACATACGGTGAGTTCGCATAGATGTAGACGATGCAACGATCCAAGCAATGTTTTCACATAAGCAAAATCAAAAATACTTTATTCAATTTAGGCTTTGAGAAGGTGCTTAGAACGTCAAAACTACCACTGGTTCGAAAAACAACTCGGTCATCGAGCAGAACTGCCTCGAAATAGCTCGATCTGATTTATCCTTATATCATATATATTTTTATAAAAATTAGATACACACCGGCTGTCTCCCCGTCCACCGGACCTACGCAATGGGAAGATGAGTCCCAAAACCATCTTCCCAGGTCCGGCTATGACGGTGGACGGAGACTTTGCTGTCTGTTTTTTTGTCGTGGCGGAATCTTCTTAGATCTCCCATCTCGCCAGCCAGCATAGATAGAAGTATCCGATTTCTATTTGGTATTAGGCCCTCCCCGACGAACTAGTGGGAGACTTTGCTGTCCTTTTTGTATTATTAAGGTGGGGAAATCCTCACGGACACCCACTTTCCTGCGGGAGAGAGTGGATAATGTGAGACTGTTATTCACTAAAACCCCACGGTGTATCGGCCACCGCTTTAGTTGGGGCTACATGGGACAGTGTAAAGCTATCAATCACCATGCCGCCCTAGCGGTCAGCCCAGCGGAAGATTGCCGCCAAGCTCCGTCCTTATAGGGAGGTATACTAGGTAGACAACCAGTTCCCCTCCCGGCGGCGAACGCGGGGGCGTTCGTTGCCATATAGGGAGGAAGACCTGTGGCACCCTGAAGCCAGGTTATATCCTCTTAGCTTCAGCATGAAGCAAGGTGGGGAGAATAGCTCCCCACGGGCGAAAGATCCCCGTAACTAACATCGGCGGGCGATCGAGGCGCGTGACCAGAGCGCGGAGTAATGCTCACGCGATCCCGCACTCTGGTCCACTATGCGCAAGAGGAGCTGGGGTTTTTAGTCAGTAAGAGTCTGACATAACCCTCACGTTGTCCCCCGGCAATGTGAGGGTATCCTATGCAGGATTTTCCCCAGGGTAAAAAAAAAAAAAGGTAGACAACCAGTTACTTCTCCTCATCAGCCAAACCTGTTACTGTCATAATATAAGCTAACCTAATACTATTACCTAAAAACTGTTATTAGTCTTACTGAGGCTGATACATCGGTTGACCAATTTATCACTGTTTCCAGTATTTAAATCATGTCTGTCTTTTACTAAATGCGGGTATTCTAAGTGTTTACGGATATACATTTGGTTATCAAGTATGTATTAGGAAAGCAGAGATAAGATACTATATTCCTAAAGCAGAATCTCTAATGATTCGCAAGGTCTTTTAAATTATTCAAACTGCACGTTTTTGTAATATGATATTTACTTCAGTTACTGCCTCCCTCAGCAAAATACCATAATTCATTAAGCTATGGAATTAAGCAAAGTAGACCAACCTAGTTGTGTGTTAGTTGCCGAACACAAACAAAAACATAGTATTGTCAATACATGAATCAAATAATCAATTAGGCAAGCAAATCTTTTAAATTTTGTTTTATCTCCATTTACCAGTTACTTAATGAATGCCAAGCAATCAGAAATTTTACTTAAAGTATTATTTATATCCGAAATTTCCGAATTTCTTCTTTTCACATAGAATATAAGGTGATTTTAACGCGCATCCTAATGAATTATTTGGTAAAGAATTAATTTCTTTTTGTAACGAACAACAGTGGCTTTGTGCTGATATTAAACTTTTAGATTTTGCTAGTAATACTTTTACATACATAAACGATGTTTTTAATTGTAAAAGTTGGTTAGATCACTGCTTAGTAACTAAGTCAGCATGGAACACTGTAAGAAACATCAAAGTACTATATGACGTATATTCTTCTGACCATTTTCCTCTTGTAATTGAATGTAATTTAAAGATGATTAGGCCTAAATTACACCATAAAGTCATTGTATGTAATAATGTAACTTGAGGTGAAAGAGATAAACAACAAATTAAACTGTATAATGAATTGTGTAATAATAAATTAAGAGACATAGATTATTGTAGGTTGGAATCAATATGTTAGGCAAGCACACAGGGACGCCAGGCATAGTTTTGAACTTTGGCTTTTATATGGCAAACCAACCACGGGACAGATCTATGAAAGAATGAAATATACTCGTAAATGTTTTAAATCACGACTAAAATGGTGTATAAAAAATCGAGAAAAGATAAAAATGAATATCATTGCGACTCATCATAGAAATAAAAATTTTAGCAAGTTTTGGAGAAATACTCAAAAACTCAATGCTAAGCCTGATTTGCCTGTGAGTATAGGTGGTGTTACTGACTTTAAATGTATAGCAAATAATTTTATGCAACATTTTATGGTTAAAACTCAACATGAACCAAAACAAATAAATGAAGTTTATGTTGGAGGGATCAATAATAACCATAATAAAATCGAGAATATAACTCTTTTCACAAGTAATGATATTAAAAATATCATGAGAAATATGGCTCGTAGAAAATCACCCGGTCATGATGGGCTCAGTATTGAGCACCTCCAATACGCAGGGGTTCATTTGCCGCGAGTACTCAGTATGTTTTTTAATCTATGTATTACGCATTCTTACTTGCCGCGGGATCTAATGAAAACTGTAGTAGTCCCTATCATTAAAAATAAAACAGGTGACATTTCTGATCTTAATAACTATAGACCGATTTCAATAGCTACTATAATTGCTAAAGTATTTGATGGTCTCTTAGATGTGCAGCTAAATAAATATATTAATTTGCACGATGCTCAATTCGGTTTTCGACCGGGATTATCAACAGAGAATGCCATTCTAGCCCTTAAGCAGACCGTCAAATACTATACTAGTAGAAAAACACCGGTTTACGCATGTTTTCTAGATCTTACTAAAGCCTTCGATTTAGTTTCCTATAGTATATTATGGACCAAGTTGAGTAATACCGGCTTACCTAGTGAGCTTATTAGCATTTTTCGTCATTGGTATGAAAATCAAGAAAACTATGTAAGATGGGCGGGAGAAATCTCTGATATATACAGATTAAATTCCGGAGTTAGACAAGGGGGTATAAGTTCACCAAAACTTTTTAACTTGTATATTAATGAACTTATCACTCAATTGTGCGTAATTCATGCGGGATGCACGATTGGCAATCAAATGGTCAATAACATAAGTTACGCAGATGATATGGTGCTCCTTAGTCCTTCAGTTTTCCTTCCTTCCGTGCTTTGAGAAAGTTATTGCTTATCTGTGAAACTTACGCTCATGAACATGGCTTAAAATATAATATAAAAAAGAGTGAGTTTATGGTCTTTACGGTTGGTAAAAGCACATTAGAAGACGTTCCTCCTATCAATCTATATGGCAAACCATTAAATAGAGTATATAAATTTAAATATCTTGGACACATTGTCACACCCCAAATGAGAGATGATTATGACATTGAAAGAGAACGTAGAGCACTCGCAGTAAGAGGAAATATGTTGATCCGTAGGTTTGCTCGTTGTAGTGATGAAGTAAAAATTTATTTATTCAAAACATTTTGCCAATGTTTCTACACGAGCAGTCTATGGGTTAGCTACAATCAAAGGACTATTAATGCTTTGCGTGTGCAATATAATAATATATTTCGATTATTCTTGGGATTGCCGCGATTCTGTAGCGCATCTGGAATGTTTGCATATGCTCGGGTTGATGATTTTTATGCAATCACGCGTAAGAGAGCAGCATCCATCCTTTGTAGACTTCGCGAAAGTCCCAACAGAATAATGGAAACATTAGTAGATATTTATGATAGTCCTTATCTGAAACACTGGATTTCGGTGGTTATATAACACTGGGGCACAATGTTAAATTTTTTTTTTTTTTTAATTGTCTATTTAATTTAATTATTATCTATAGTTTAATTATATTTAATTTCTTGTTTTAATTAAGTAGGTAGTTTTGTATATTTTTGTGTTATGGACCTTTGTTGTCTGAATGATTAAATGATTTGATTTGATTTGATAAGTAAAGCGTCGTCTGCATAGAGAGATAAATCAGCACAGTTGTCGACCTTTAGCAGCAGATCTCTTATATATCAAGAACAAAAACGGCACTAAAATAGAACCCTGTGGGACGCCAATTTGTGCCAACGCTATGGCAGACGTTACCCCATCTATGTTAACTTCCAGACAGTTATCATTTAAATGGGAGAATCAGAGCCCTGTGGGACGCCAATTTATGTCAACGTTGTGGCAGACGTTACCCCATCTATGCTAACTTCCAGACAATTATCTTTTAAATGGGATAAATAGAACCCCAAAGATCATAGAGCATACAATATACAGATTTTCCATACTTGAGATACCTAATATATTAGGACTATGTAATAGAATTTTACAAAATCAACTTAGGTATGCTCATATAATCAATAAAAAAAAGTGTTTACGTACTTATGTACACACTTTAGAATTTATACTTCTTAGGCGTAACAAGATAAAATCTTTTCAAAAATGTTATCTTTCGCCTTAATCTACGTTTATAGAAAAAACGACACTAACAATAGAAAAAAGGTATTTAATACATACATGGAATAAAATGTTGACTATAGCTAACTTCAGGGTGTCTGTTTTTCGTGACGGTGGGTGCGCGTATCATAAAAATTTACTCTCATCATTTTTCCCTAACGTGCCATAAGAAGTATAACTTCAAAAATATTTAAGAATGCAGTAAGATAGAGTCATATTGGATATTATTCTTTTGAAATATATTAAGCCAATATCTAAAAGTTGCTAGATTATTTATGTTCCTAAACATAAATAAAATGTCGCTTTTGATGTCGAAATATCGCTTAATCTAACGACCAAGTCGCTGAATTAGCATCATCAATACCTTTTACACCCTTTCAGTCGATCCCAGTAGCAGATAAAGGTGAACACTTAACCATAGCTGTGAAGTCTTTATATCAACTTATAATGTACATTTTAAAAAGTAAAGTGAAGTCTATAAAACATTCATAACAAAATCATCTCTGGATTGGTTTATTTAAAATGCGCATCATACGAGCAATAAATTACAATTAAGTAGCAATGTTACCGTCAACTACACGAAAATGAACTATATTTAGTTTTTTAATGTATTAAAGGTAATTAAGATTGGCGACAAATGATATACTATATAATATAACGAAGACAACATTCAAACTTATAAACTTAATTATGCATACATGCTTCGCATACATTTGTACTGATAATTACAAAACAGTGTCATTATCACGATATATTTATATTAACAAATCTTCAGTTCTGTCTGTACATTCAGTTTTGTGATACTTGCCTACTATAAAATTATCTGCCTGTTTGTATGTAGAAAATAAACTCAAAAATAGCTTAACTGATACTCACAAAATTTTGCACACACTGTAATTGTCAAGATACGTTTAAAAATCGTGAAAAATATCCATTATATTTTCAACCGAGTATTATGAATTTTGTACAGGAGAAATATATTTTATTTTGCATTTTATACAAGGGAAGTATATCACTCTGACAATGATAGTCTATAAAAATTATCAATAATAGTTTTATGCATTGATACATATATTTAAGTTCTAATAATATGAAGTAAAATAACAAATCTAAAATAATTACTGCTTAAAAAACGTGTGTTTAAAAAACGTGTGTAGATGGCTGTGCTGAGCGATGTGAAGATTGCAGTATAATATCTAATAACTGGTTCGTAATGTTTTTTCAACGAATATCTCTGTATCTGATATCCTAGACAGTGTGTTATGTATAATATTTATAAATCATTGGTATCATCCTAAATTGTGAATGACAGTTACATAACCGTCCGACGGAAACATATTCGCGTCCCTCCCGGCAACCCTCTCACCTCAAATTTGGAATCGCATACAGAACAACCGCTTACGAAGAAATTTAGCGCTGATAGCGTCAGTACGTCATGCTCGGTCAATCACAGGCTAACTCGTAAGGGTAAGACTAGCCTCGCTCCTTCGTCCTAAGCCCAACCTATGGATTCTAAAGGCTAAGAAGCTCCGCTCTACGCCCCCATCACTCACCAGGAAAAGTCGTCTAGGGTGTCTATTTCCTCGTCGTATAACGAGAGGAAAATAAGATGCACGTCCACCCATAATATTCCGACGGTCATTCAAGGTACAGGATCGCTTCTTATGGATCGTGGTCGGTACTCTTTGGAACATCCTGAAGATCGATCTACATAAGAACTTTGAGTTTCCGGCGATCTAGGCGTACGAAAAGTCCCTCACGACAAGTTATTTCAAAAAAATAGTAAATCACCCCAGCCTTTAGAGTTATCCACCGCGAATTACACAACCATACCCGATGCCCCACGATATAAAAACTGCCACAAAATATTTTCTTCGATCCACCTAATAAAATAATGGCAGCGAAAGATCTGTGCTCCTTAAGCTTTTCAAACAGAACGTAACCACAGACCACTCTGCCGTGATCTGGCGGTGAATTTCGTTCCCGCACACTCATCGTAACCCTCCTCGGTAGCAGCTCAAGCCTAGGTTCGATCCTCCGAAGCGGAGCCCTCGAGCACGATGCTATCGCGATACAATGACACTGAAAATTTTCACTCACACTACCTCAACACCACAACAAAGATCACCTCCACATACGTGCACTCACACACAGGTACACATATGATGCAAGGGTTTTATTTCTTTTCTGTTAGTTTCAAACTTAGTTAGGTTAATTTATCTCAGTTGTCAGATACAAATTACAAGTTTGGGTTCGTGAGGTACACATGCTTGGTACAAATGTGTGTGTCACTAATTCTTATATGTGTGAATAGTTTAGCTAGTTTAATTTAGACAGATGCGCGATGTTGCATCCAAGGTAAGCCAAACCCAATCCGAGGTTCAGCCACTTTGGCATCTTTAAGCTTGTTGCCTAGCGGGTGAGTATCTTAAGCGTTCACCTTAGTACATAGTCCGGTGAAGCTGAAAGCTACGAAGGCCCGTCAGGCCAAAAGCGTTAGTCGAAAAAAGAAAACGTTGCTTTGCTATTGGATTGAATAAGGGAAATATAGAATCCGGAATTGAAAAACAATATTACGAAACTAGCTTATACCCGCGACTTCGTCTACGCCATTTATTACCCTAACAATATATTTTATGTTCAGACGAAATAAATTATCGTTCACCACTCTATATATAAATTAAAATCACACAAAAATACACATTTACATTTATGTATAAATATATTTTATCTCCATGGTTTGGTATATGTATATATATTTGGTGTATGTATATTGTTTGAAACTTTTTTTTTTTTTTTTTCGAACTGTCTACACTGTTGAACCGGCGAGGCCTCTACAGTTTCACCGGACTAAGGTTTGAAACACATGTTGTAGATTCACATATATCTGAATAACTAGCTTGAATATAGAGTTATCAGTTCTCACGAAAACTCAAGACAGACAAGAATTACCAAATAACTTCATGATGTCGCTTTGAAGTGTCAGCGTGGGCGCGCATCGTAAAAATACGCTGTCATGATCTTTCTTAAACCACGACAAATGAAGTATAATTTCAAAAATATACGCACCACACCACTTTCCCCGCTTCACTACGGTAAGAAAACACACATAGCTGAACAATAAATAATGCTTATAAAATTTGTGGTGTCTTATAACTTTAATATTAGAAGTTACATAAATAATAAACAGAATAAAACAGACATGTATTTGTCTATGGCTTTGTGTATGCGCATGCCTACTTACACGCGTGTGTATAACTTCGTATGTATAGAATAACGATACTTTACAATGACCCGCATTGAAAAGGAACGAATTTAATAAAAGTGTTTATTATTCACTTCAAAAACAAGTACATACAGTAACACTATAAACTGTCTTAACGAGACCCTCCTATAAAGAGAGTAAAGAGTTATTTATATTTTATAATTTATCTACACTGTGCCGGTCACTTTACTTTCGCGGAAATTGTTTTGTTATTTCATAAGAACTACACATTTTACCTGGATTAATTGTCTGCGTGTCTTGCATTTGTTTTTATTACAATCACAATTTTATAAAAAACTAGATGTCCCGGTAAACTTCGTATCACTTACATATATTTGTGTAAAATGCGGTCAAAACTTAATACAAAGTTTTTATTTACATTATTAATGCAACACAGTTTTGCACTTAACTTAACAAAACCGAGAGAAAAGAATACAAGAGATATTACACATGTTAAATGTATAAAACACGATGGAGAAAATTTTTTGACGAATGATGAGGATATAAAAAGCTGTTGCAAGGAATATTTTGAAAAAACTGATGATGGAAGAAAACGACTGGACCGGAGAGTTACAAACTGTACCGTTAAATGCTAAAGCTAAAGTGCAAAACGACTTGTACCAATCACTCGATAGCTCAAAAACACAAAAATATCTGTATCGATTAGCAAAAAAGCAACAGAAAAGAATACAAGGGACAGGTGTACATGTTAATTTAATAATAATGTATAATAAATAGACAGTGGAGAAAAACTTTTAACGAATGATGAGGATATCAATTGTCGTCGGAAGGGATATTTTGAAAAATTGATGAATGAAGAAAATGATTGGACCGGAGTTAGAAATTTTACCCTTAAATTTAAGCGTTGTGCAGGAGATAGGCGAGGATGAGTAAGAAAAGCTGTGAACGGTATGAAAAACAGAAAAGCTGTAAGACCAGATGGCATACTTATTGAGGTATGGAAGTTTTTTTGGAAGTTGGCCTGACTTTATTTTTTAACAAGATGTTACTAGAGGAAGCGGTCCCAAATGAATTATGCAATAGCATAATAATGCCTACCTTTAAGAATTAAGCATGCTGTACAGGACTGTAACAATTATCCTGAAATAAAGCTCATAGTGTTAAGGTTTGGGAAAAGGTGATAGCGAAACGAATAAGAGATGAGACTGAAGTGACTCTGAATCAATTCGGGCTTGCTTGGACGTGCGACAGCAGACGCCATTTTCGCACTTCGGCAACTGTGCGAAAAATACAAACATGTACATAAGATCTTGCATATGGTACTTGTTGACCCAGACAAGGCATACGATCGAGTACTCCGAAATGTTATGTAGTGAGCTCTGAAAAAGTAAAGAGTACCTGGGAAGTACCTACAACTTATTCGTTGTATGTACTGTCAAGCTAAAACACACCTTAGGTCTGAAGCTGGAGTTACCAATAATTTCAATGTTGCTGTAGTTTGGACCAGGGTTCAGCTTTAAGCCCTTATTTATTTCTTCTTGTTAAGATGCGTTAACATCAGAGATATAGGAGGAGGTACCTTGATGTATGCTATTTGCTTATTGTTCTTGTCGGAGATAAATGCTGCCAAGGTCCAGAGTAGGCTAGTGAAATGGCGACAAAAACTGGAGAATGTTGATTTAAAGATTAGTGGAACAAAAACTGAACATTTATTTTGCGAGATCGGTGCTCCATTCGGTTTTTCTCATATACCCTTAAATGGTGTAGTATTCTTATCATCCTGCTCCAATTTCTGGTATCTCGGTTTATTGATCTAAAACGACGGATGTCAGGAATAGGATAAATGCAGTGTGGATGAAGTGCCGAAAGGTGTCTGGGGTAGCTTGTCATCTACGAATGCCCTTGAAACTTAAGGGAAAGGTGTATAAAACTATTATAAGACCAGTCATGCTGTATCCATCTGAGTGCTGGGTTACGAAAGAGACGGATGAGAAAAAATGTACACGTCGCAGAGATGCAAATGTAAAGATGGATGTGTGGTATAACTAGAATCAACAACATTCAAAATGAGTATATAAGGGAAATTTTGAAAGTAACGCCAGTGACAGAGAAGTTGAGGAGTAATAGGTTATTATGATATGGAAATGTCATGAGGAGAGACGAAAGCCATGTAAGTAGAAAAGTTGTAAGTATGGAGGGGGCTGGATATAAGAATAGAGGAAGGCCAAAGGAGGTATGGATAGATTGTGTGAAAAATGATGTATAAAAAAGTGTAAATACTGAGATTACGTTTGACAGGGGATAATGGAAAAGGAAAACGTATTGTGCCGACTCTACTTAGGCGGGATAAGGGGAAAGAAGAAGATGATGAATAAGTAAACACAAACAATACTTAACCAATTTTAATAATTATTGCACCGATAGAGAACTACATTACCAGTAAGTGACCTGGGCTGTATTTTATTTTCAAAATAATACATTAAAGCCAGCGAAACTTAGAGAAGAAACTAGTTTGTTAATAATTTGAAATAACAGTTGTAAAGTATCATATTATCAGACTCCATCGCAATAGTTACCAATAATCGTAAATAATACAACGTTTCATAGTATATCACAAATGAATATTCATTATTAAAATCATATATTAAAATAAAACATTTAGATTGTCTGGTTCCGACGCAGCTGAAGAAGAAGAAGGTTAGATTTGCAATCGCATTTTATATCTCATTTTCTATTGTTTATATAAAACTACAGATGCTAATTAAATACGAGCCGAGTTGATATGTGTTTATAATTAATTACTTAAGATTTAGCATTATCGAATGACATTAGTTCATTATTTCCATTTCATTTATTTATAGACAGCTACAATACACGACATATTAACCAGTACTGCTATATTTTAAGGTAACCGTGATAGAAACCATAACGTCACTATGCAGTTCAGGGTCGCAGAGAGAATAATCGGGTGACCCCTTGATATTTAAAAAAAATTGTCGCTAGAATCCCCTGATTACGTGCTTTCTTCTACAGCCCAATTGTGAAATGAAACTCGACGAAACGAAAAAGAGACATTAATAGAATTTAACGTACGAGAGAATGAGATATAATACATTATACAATGTTTCTTATATTCTCGGTATCCTCATAGTATATTGCATTGATTAATACTTCCACTGCTCCAAGCGTCGTACGTGTTTGTGTGCACGCCTGCGTATTACGAAGTCTTGGGAAAAGACATCACAACCAGCGTGGTGTACGTGTATCGCTTATATGAATATTTTATCAATTTTTTAAAGCTCCACTTCTATCGCGTGTGAACTGCACACATGTTTTTTAATAATATCAACATCTGGGCAAAACAGCGCCGTAATAGAAACCGATCTGTTGTGCGGCTTATTTATTAGCAAATCAAATAACAATAACTGATAACCCAGCGTCACCTAGTGGCAAGTTACAGTAAAATAGATAGCATAAAAACTTTATCTATGAAAAAACACTTAAGTGTAGGAGTGTGTGCTATGAAACGTATGCAGTTTGTATGTATTATTTTATATATGTATTGTACATTTATAACTCATGTCTGGCGATAATTGGTTGTAATGAGAATATTAAAAAATAATGGCAATTAAAATAAACAGGTAACAATAAATAAACATTACTATTAATTATTATTAAGAGCGATAATAATTATTACTATGAATTAAAATAGATATTATTAATTTTATTGTATGTCTGAGGGATGGCGTGGTTTAGGAACACGAGTATTTTGATGGAATCTAAAATAAAATGACGACCATTTTAAACTCATTACTTATTTGACCGATTCAAAATAAATATCTACGGGTTCTCTTAGACTACTTATAGGCATCTGTTATGAAAAATATGATTAAATTTATATAAATAAAGTTAAACAGTTTTTCGTTTGTCTCGCTAAAACTCGAGAATGGCTTTACCGATTTGGCTAATTTTGATATTGAAATATTTGTGGAGGTTCAGTGAAGGATGAAACATAAATAATAGGTAAAGGAAAATATTAAAAAAGACAATTTCATTTCAAAATTCAAAATGCTATGGAACATTTGATGTCTTCTATCATTTTAGAAAGAAAAGATTGTTCTTCTTCTTCTTTATTTTTGGCTCTGTCACGGTTTGTGCACTAGCCAGCGTCAAGTAACAGGATTTTGTCAAGTAAGTGTCTTGTGATAATTATAATGTTCTAACAAGATGGTGGTTTCCTTGTTAGAACTTTCCATGGAGTTTTGGTGGCATCTCAGAATGCATGCTCCGTGGTATTATTTCCCATCCACTTCACTTGGGCATAATAACCGAACTATATTACGTAAAACACCACCAATATTACAAAATATAGAGTGTAATAACACATGATTATGAATTAAATATAAAAAAATCACTACATGACAGATTAAGATCCCGCCAAAAACTTCGAAAAGATTGTTATTCGTTTGTCAAATATTTACAGGTGCGTTCAGAAATTTGTCTGTTTAATAGCTGTAGTATGAGCTCCGATCTCTTTGGTCTGTTTTGTTAGAATACAAAACAGTTCTGTTTCAGAAATAAAAATAGTACGAGACAGCTTAAAATTGATTAAGTGGATAACTATGTTGCATTTATATATAATAAAAAAATTGTATTAAGTTTTGTCCACATTTTACAGAAATGTAGGTAAGTGATAAGAAGTTCACCGGGTCATCAAATTTAAAATATTAATTATTAGGAATTTTCAGTGTAAAATTTTATACCGTCAATCATTATAACGGGAAAATCAATCGTATAACGTAAAAATCTGTTCGATTTTGTTGGTTTACTGTAAACCCCATTCCTACTGTTGATACACTCTTTATAGCGCACAAGCTATTATCTATTACAAATAAATAATAATAATAGTATAATTATTTAATCCTATGAAAGTAGCAGTTGGCTTATGAGGAGCAGCCTGCTTACCGCTACTGTATGCGTGAGAGAAAGGGAAGCCAGACAGATTGGCGCCGTAACGCGTTACGTAACGAAGCGGCTTATCCTCCCATAACAAGTTATTACTTTAAAATAATAAGGAAATTGATGTTCAAACTGGTGTATAACGATAAATGTAAGTCCCTTAAATATCATTATAAAGAGTTTGCACTGTATTTATTATTAGTAATTGTATAATAGTGATTACAAAGTAAGTTTACGTCAATCACGCGTAAACGTTGTACGAGCTATTCATTTATTTGACCATTCCCATTGATTGCCTCAACTGCAACCCTTTGCCTCTGGATCGTCTACTATAGAACGCTCAAACACCTACTAGGGGCCGGTATACTCACCTATAGTACAACGAACAATAGATTAAATATTTTGAAACTCATTTCACTTGTTTATCTATCCCTTCTCTCTGTTTAGTTGTCAGTAAATAAGATTTTAAAGGTAATACTTTAATTTAAAATCATCATAGGAATAGATTAAAGAAAGAAAAGGCAATAGATTTATTATATAGGTACTAATGATCATTCCAGAGTATGAAATTTCCTATATAAAATCGGGTGAGTGCCTTAAGCGCTCCCCTTAGTTGTCCGGTGAAACTGTAAAGCCTTGCTGGGACAACAGTGTAGACAGTTGGAAGAAAAAAACACGTATGAAATTCGACCGTAATAAGCGGTGCAAAGCAATTCTTCGCGTGCTAATATTTATAATCTGTATTTTATTTTTTCTAAATGTTAGAAGTAGTATTTACTATTGTACAACTATTTTATATTGATGACGTGACGAATAGAGATATAAATACAAGCTCTACTTGTCGACAGCACGGGAAAAAACGAATCGTTTCCAAAAATGATTTTGAATTCATAGCACTAAAGCTCAATATCTACTGAACAAAAAAAAATAAAGAAAATCGGTTGAGACATAGAAGAGAAAAAGGTACTTAATTTATTCATATATATAATAGCAGTCCCGGCGGACGTTGTCCTGCCCTAATAATAATAATATATACTTATGTGCATGAAATACTTAAGGTAACTAATGTATTTTATTTGATAAGGATTAATACAGTATCCGTCTAAATAGCCTTCTAATTACCTCGTTATAGGTGACCATTTTTAGAAGATAGATGGGTATAGTAGGCTATCCTAAAAAAATAGGTATATGTCATCATAGATTTTTTGTAAAACAGAAATATCTCAGTATGCAATGTTTTGTTATATCTCAAAGGGATTAGGCAGCGTTTTCGACGAAAGCTCCCAGGCGGCGTGACTTTTTCCGATTCTTTCAACAATTATCATTATATTTCAACCAATTTACAAAAAAACCATGACAAATTGTATACTTAAGCCTGTCCCGTGAATTACTCTATGTATTGGTGAAGACCGCATTATAATCCGTTCAATAGTTTTAGAGTTTAACGCGAACATACAGACAGACAGACAGACGCGGCGGACGACTGTGTTTTATAAGATGTAGTGATGTCACATATATATATATGATGATATATAACTTGCCAATTTGTCTTTGAGTATTAACTGTGAAATCAACAGTTTTAAATAATTACTATTAACATAAAATCAACTGTATAGAATATGTTATAATCTTGTCGTGTGCTTCTAGCCGATTTTGGCCTACTATGATATACAAAAATACAAGCTAATATTTACATATAATTTTATATAATTAACTTCCTACAATGTATGTATGCGGTGATATGTTACACTGCACTTTTATAAATAATCCAGTACTTTAAAATAGTTAGTTACAACGAGGTGGAGCTTATTTGAGTACTATAATTTCTCAATTTCATCGAGTTATATGAAATTTGGAGCTTTCGCAGTGTCAATGTGACATTATTCACATTTCTTTTTACATATTAATAAAGAGATTTTTTTTTTATAATGTGCATAAATGTTCATAGAACAAATTGTTTTTAACATTAGAAATTTTAATATTATTAGCTACCAGGTCTTTCTGCTAGTATGCGATGACCTCAACCGATTTAAATTAAAATTAATAAGCTACTTTACCGGTTCTGAATCATTTTTATTTTTACCGAATTGTGAAACATTATCAGTAATAAAAACTATTCATTTGTAAGCGGCATTTTGTTACACAAAAAAGTATGCATGCACTGCATGTAGGTTCTTATGTATATTTCTAACGACATTTTTAACACTTAACATATTATCTATTTATGTATTTCGTCGTATTTTAGACATCTTTTTTGCTAATAATATGGAGGTAATTATAACTTTAGTAAAGTATAGAGATAAAAATAGCGTAACAGGTTTTCCCTCTTATAATATTCAATTTCACTATCCGTTGATTCTTATTATTGGTTATCACAAGGCAAGTACGTGATCTTTCCAAGTCAGAGCGGAATGTGCCGGTAAAACGCAGTGTCGTATGTTCTCTCCCGAAGGGGCGTATAGCGTATTAAATCTCCCGCTGTGAAACATCAGACATGAGTAAACCTTACGTTTTTTTTTCGAACTGACTACACTGTAGACCTGGCAAGGCCTCTACAGTTTCACGGGACTACTAATGGGAGCGCTTAAGGCACTCACCCGATTTTATATAGGCAACCAACACAAGGGCGCACGGCGCGCCTCGGCTTGGACTGTCACCAAATATCCCGAGTCTAACTAAGCTAAGCTAAACTAAGCTAACTATTATTTCATACATATATAAATTCGACATATACGTGTACCAAGCATGTATGTTTCACGAACTTATATATGTATCTTGAATCTGACTACATTTTTTTTTTATTAACGTGAGGAAATCCCTTATGTATACCCATCCTCCCAGGGGGAGAGAATGGGTTATGTCCGACTCGCACGCACTAAAACCCCACGGTGTACCGGCCACCGCTTGAAGTTGGAGTGGCATGGGACCGTGCTAAGGTTATCACCATGCCACCCCAGCGGTCAGCCCGGCGGAAGGTGGCCACCGGGCTCCATCCTTATAGGGAAGTAAACTAGGTACACAGCCAACTACCTCCCCTCGTCTGCCGTACCTGTGCAATGAGGAGATGGGCCGCCGCGATGCATCCCCTCAGGTCCGGCTACGGAGGAAGTTAATCTAAGCTAACTCCGTTCCAAAACGAGATTAAAAATAAAACAAACTCAACCACTATGTGTATCTACATGTGTGTATGTGCACGTGTGTGGGGTGATCGATATTGTCTTGCAAAATCTAGTGTTTGAAAATTAATTCAGTGTCACTGTAGCCGCACAAGCAACGTGCTCGAGGGCTCCATTCTGCAGGATCGGACCTCGGCCTGAGCTGCTGCCGAGGTGGGCCTAGACGAGTGTGCTGGAGCAAAATTCCACAGTCAAGCCACGGTGGCGTGATCTGTGAGAGATCTTACTTTATGTGCTCAACTAAAGCCTTAATATTGTCCGCTACGCTGATCACATTAGTGACGCTAAGTGGTAAGTCTTTTATCCGGGAAGCGGCGGAATGAACATGACTGACAACGAATCGAGCACTTACATGTGCCATACATATCGAAATATTGTAGATACTGAGGTGCCATCATTGTGGTTACGCGGTATATAACGTGCAACACAGTGTTACCGTGTGTCTTGCATGGAATTCACACAATGAACTAATCAATGTCGATAATAAGAGCAGGTGGAATTTCGTCTCACATCGTACTGTGAGCAAGTAACGCTTGGAAAAATGGCGGCAGAGAAAATCAAGGAATATACTACTAAGCTACCCTCCCTCGGTCGATGAACCGAGCGGCGGAGGTTCAGGAAAACTCTCCAGTCACTGTAGAATGGGCTTGGCGGTGATGGATGCGTCCAAGTTCGTCACCTTGTCAGTAAATAGCTAGACTCAATATGCGATGCGTACGTGTTTCACGCGAACCTATGAAAGGTTCGTCGGCTGTTATATGTTAGTCTCAAGGAAGTAAGAAAAAAGTTACGTATACGGGGTTTAAGTCTATTGGATTGAACTGATGAAATGCGATAGCAGTTGCTCTCCTCAGTCAAAGAGTAATGAAAAAACACCGTGGGACACCCACTAAACGTCACGTTAAACCCAATCATCACTGTCAAACACAGGGTGGATATCCTATAGAGAATGGTATTTTTTTATACTTTATAGGTTAGCATTTGACCATAATCTCATCTGATGTTAAATGATGACATAGTCTAAGATGGTAGTCGTGCTAAACCAAGAGGGAAACTGGCTCTCAAGTGCAGCTGCAGGAACACACCAATAGGTCCTTGGCCATAAATTTTCAACTTGAGGGTCGTAGCTAGTCGACGGACTTAGAAAAAGCCCTACTACCGTGCTATGGTTTCATTACAATGTTTTTTATTCACCGAAACCTGCGACTCGGATGCTAGAATTCGAGTCTACGTCCTTCGACGCTGTGTCCGAAACACACTACCAACTGAGCCATCTTCGCTTCATCGGATATTTACTGTGATTTAGAGTACAAACAAAACTAATGTATTTACATAGACGATGTAGGGTTTTCGACTAAACGGTACATTTACTAACGTCTTGATATTATTATTATTATTTAAAAAGACATAATTATAATGAATATATTTAGAATGTATTTATTATGTTCTTCATATAATTATGTAAATCGGATAGTGTCTAGTGACCATGAAATCGCGGATTTAGTAGCTGTAAGTGGAAGCCCATTACCGCGCAACTTGTTTTTAATACAATGCGGAGGTTTCGAGAACTCCACGTAAGTTTAAGACGTTTAAGGTATACAAGATTTCCGAATCATGATATTTTATTATTCAATTGTTATAATTTAATATGATATGCGAATGAATATTGAATATAAAACAAATGTTAATGTATCATATATAACAAATAATAAAAGGGCCAATCCGTGTTAGAACGCGCATACCTTTATAGGACTAGTGAACAAATTTACGTGTAGTTTCCACTTAAATATACGACTAAGCCCGATGAATTATTAAGGCCTCATATCCTTAAGCCAAAAGCGAAGCAGTAGTAATAACATTTTAAATAAGCATGGCATTTAAATACATATAAGACACGTCATTCTTGTGACATTTTCATGTGAATGAAGTGGCAGAAACAAACTAGTATTTCATAACTTTATTTCAAATGAAGTTGTGACGTTTATCCAACTGGTAATCGGCAATATTCAACTGTACATGTATAAATTGTACTCTCTGCTTCAATTGACTAATTACCAAATAGTTGATTTACACCTATCTACAAGTGGTCGTCCAATTCAATCATAATAAGCAATATAAACTTCTGTCTTCACGCGTTAATATATATATATATATATGTCTCGTAGCTATTGATGAGCTTTGGTGTTATAGTTACATGCTATCGACAAGTCGAAGCCTTAATCTCAATACCTCATACTTCACTCTCCTTATATCTACAATACTTGTACAATAGTCAATACAGATAATATTATATATATATAAGGTCGAAAAGGTAGTGAAATGATTTATATTAGTCATTATATGTATATATATATATATAGACGTAATGCTAAATAGACAGAAAACATTAACACTTACCCTTTATTTATTATAACATTTTAGTTGGAAGTAAATTTTGAATCTACATATTTTTCATAATTGTAATACTTTCATAGTCAAAACTAATCTTTCAGACTGTGAATATCACTTACTGTTTTTTTCACAATCAATTAGTTCATGTGACTGTCAATAGACCGATCGAACCGTTGACAATCGCCCAATCGATTTTATATCTTAGTTTACTATCATCACTAATTTAGAAATAATTTAACCATTAAATTTAATTAAAACGAAACATATTTTATACATTATATATTTAAAATAGACATTGAATATATAACGCTACACGTTATAAGCATAGTTATAGAAATAACAATGTTATATACATTTCTCAATATTATTTCTAAACTATACTATCATATTAAAGACTGTAGCCACTTAAATAGTTTGGAATCCAACAGATGTTTATGTCTTTTTTTTATTATAAGTATCCCACGTTCGAATAACCTGCCTACTAAATAATATTATGCAAATATATTTCGCTATTATGTAAAAAGCTTATAATAAGATATCACCGGACCATCGTCATATCGATTAATTTACCAAATCAAGTTCATCAACCTCGAAGGTCTTTTCAAAATGGCCTTGGCCATGGACAACGCCTATGATGTTTTTTAATGTAGCACTGCAAAGTGACTGCACTATGCCTGGTGGTAAGTACAGTACAATACAAAAACAATGGTGAGCACCCTGAGACAAGCGTAGAGAGATAACTAGCTCTTCACGCTACGCTTTAAGAACCTCATGTTATTGAAAGAAGGGAACAGATTTACCAGAAATTTGTTCCACAAGTTCACAGAACGGCAAAGGTGAAACCTTCCGAACTTTTTAGTTAGTGCCTAGATAGAATTTACCGTAAAACTGTGACTCCGAAGCCCAGCGAGCATGGTTATAGTAAGGACAGAAAGGGTTTAAATTGAATAACTCTTCAGAACACTTGGCAAGATACGAATGGTAGAACACGCTCTGCGAGGCAATATCCTTGCGCAACTGAATATGATATTTCTTTCATCTATTCAATTTCTACCCAATCTTTCATATATATTAATTGTCTAAGTGTAAACTGTAAGTTCCCGTCTATTACATAAAGACCTAACGGCCTGCGTTTCAGGCTAGGTGCAATGAATTTCTTAACTATGTAGCACTAATTGGTTATATTTATTGAATTGTACGTTAGTTACAAATTTTGCAATCGTTTTTCTGCTAACTTGCTGAGGAGCTATAGGCTCGAAAACGTAAAAGGCTCAAAGATAAATAACTGCGATATTAAGTAGCATCTTTCTCAGTCGGTTTCTTTGCTTGTTTTGTCGGTACAATTTTTCCATTCCTTTATAAACTTGAACTTTCCCACATGTCTCTACTATAATGTCAACAAGATGTTTAAAAATGATTACAAAATTCCATATACAGAGAATTAAATAGAAAAACAACTGAATGTATCGTATTTTTAAAAAAGGATTTAAAAAAAGGAAAATATTACAAACTATTTTGTGATTTTTCTCTATTACAATTCCTAATACTTTTTAGCCTTATCTACTGGACGCATTTTATGTTTGTTGTTTCAATATTACAATGATATATATTATAACTGTATTAACTGTGCCCGCAACTACGTAAAAAAGGTATTTTATTTTTTAAAGACTATGGTTAAAGAAATCACAGAGACATAAGTTTAATGAAATTTAGCACCGGTGATATAACCGCGCCTCACAATTTTTGAACTGTTTTCCGAGACGCAGCTTGCTACCGCGGTAAAGTTTATAATTCCAAGTAAATCAAACGAACACAAAAAATATCTTTCTATATGTAGTATTCATATTATTTACATTTTTCCTAGTAATACCTCAAGACATTTAAAAATACTTCAAACAATATGTTCAGCGCCATCTATGTATTCTTAATATACGTATATACTTTTGTTTTAATATCAGATACATATTTAATGATTTAACAACTGGGGCATTTCACGTGAAAAATAAGGTTCTGCAATTCGGTTATACTCGGCCTTATTAAACATCGAGTAGGTTTGAATGTAAACGTAGAATAGTTTTTCTGTGACGTTTATTTGTGAAATTATAGTAAAATAGACGTATTCGATATTGGGATTTTTCGAATTGAACTATAATACTTCATAATAAAATATTAAACGTAGATATTTATATAAAAATTGATTGCTAGTTTCAAAAATAAATTTATAATTTGAAAACAATTTTTTTTTAAACCGGTAGTTAATTTTCATTTCAAAACAAAACTTGGATGAACGCTTTTAATTATTTTTTATTTCAAAATATAGTAATTAACTACAATAGAACTATTATAATGGGATTTGCACTAGTTACGGGGATAAATAGATTTATAGAATATATGTCGCGGTGACTTGAGGTCTGGCGCTTGCCTAGGTCGGTTAGGTTGCTAGATATCGTATTAAAATGCAACGATAGAATCATTTATGATCCCTTTCCATTCGATATTTAGTTATATGTAAGCTCTTAATCTAATAATTGAGTGAATAATAATTTAACCTAATAAATGAGACGTTTGTCATCCAATTTTAAAGGCAAGTAAATTGTATTAACTGTCTCATTCGGTAGTGAGTTTCACCTAACAGTCTCTCTCAGGTTTCAGTATTCATTATTATCATCTCAGAAATACTAATCCATTTGCTATCAGACGTTTTTTTCCTTAACCAAATTACAATGTAAGTCTCCGAAGGTTAGTTTAATAACAAAATCTAACTAAACACCTATTCGTAATTCAATAAATCCAAATAATAATACTAAAGTAAAATAATGTTACATACACCGATATTTTCCAGAAAACTTAAAAATAAGTAACTCTTTTTTTTTTATTAACGTGGGGAAATAAAACCCCACGGTGTATCGACCGCCGCTTTGGTTAGGCGACATGGGATCGTGCAGTGCTATCACCATGTCGCCTCAGCGGCTTGCCCAGCGGAAGGTGTCCGCCGGGCGTCGTCTTAATAATGGGGGGCAAGCTGGGTACACACCAGCCGCCCCCTCCTCGTCAGCCGAACCTGTGAACAACCCTAGTAATTGTTTAATAGCGAGTTTCAAGTCTCATCCAAATCCGAATCGTTAACCTATTGAAAGCTGCCATAGTTGATTGCATACAATAACTTTATAATAAACATCCGATACATCATCACTACATAGTATAAAACAAAGTCGCTTTCTCTGTCCCTATATCCCTATGTATGCTAAAATCTTTAAAACTACGCAACGGATTTTGATGCGGATTATTTTAATAGGTAGAGTGATTGAAGAAGAAGGTTTATATGTATAATAACATAAATTAAATAGTTGAGAAATACTGTTATTTTCGAGGTTACTCCAAATTTAACGCGTGCGGGCCACGGGCAGTAATGAATAAATCAAAACTACTGGATCGATTTTAATCATTTTTTCAGTGAATGACATAGGCTATATATCTTATACCCGTGCGAAGCCGGAGCGGGTCGCTAGTTATTTATAATCTAACAACTATAAAACCATTAGTGAAAATATAACATAAAACGTACCTTGGACAAATTCGTGAAAGTTTTAAATCGAAGAAACATTTAAAAAAAATTTTGGTTGTATTATCAAGATTATCTATGTTCATCGAACATTTAAAACTAATAAAATGATACAATACATATAGAACCTATAAATAATGCACAATTTCGTCAATATCGGTTGAGTAATTTCTCTGTGGTACGCGTACAAACGAACCAACTGATAGACAAATATTCCAATAACTATGGAAACGTGCTGTCATTAATTATAAAGCCACGGAGAGATTGTTTTCTTATTAATGTATTGACTTCTTGTCTTACGTACTTTAGTACAAAACTAGCTGTGCCCGCGACTACGTCCGCGTGGAATTTCAATTCTAAACACAGTCATTAATTAAAATCATATATAAAAAGGCGTAACGAAACTCGACATCGACCCTTTGTGAACGATTTTGTTCTTCGAGGTGTGGCGTGGCACTACAATGTCTAGTAGTTGCTCATACTGTGAGTGTATAATTCTGACTTTCGATACACGGGGCGGCACTCAAAACAACCGTCAGCAATCCCAAACTCTGTCCAGCAGCTTTTGTGTAAATTGCTTCTCTTCCGTGTTTTCTTATAAGTCTATATCTCTATATACAAGTCTATATTTATCACCATAGCAAATTTCGTCAAAATCCGTCAAGTAGTCTTTGCTTAATGCGCGTGCTAACGACAGACAGACAGACAAAAATTAAAAAAAAAACAATAGAAATGTGTTCTGTCATTGATTCTCAACCTCCCCAGAGTATTTTTTCTTAAATATATTCAATGTACAGATTTCGTCTCATTAGCCTTTTATTATAAGTATAGATTTACATATATATTAAAATTAATACAAAAAATTATCGCATATGTTGCTCTAATGTATAAGCTGTTCTTACCTTTACAATTTTCGTCAAAATTATCCAATAGCTTTTGCATAAAGCGCACACAAAAATTCTAGAAACCATGGAAATGTTTTTTGTCTTTATTTGTAAAGCCGCCCGAGTATTTTTTTCCAAAGAATTTTTAATGTACATATTTCATCTCTTTACTCTTTTATTATAAGTATAAATAGACTTGAATGAGTATTTGATACTAGAAAATGTCCGTCTTAAAAAAACTTAGTCTTTTGTCTTTATTTTTATTTGTCACTACATATTAAAAAACGAATTCGTCCGCCGCGTCTATCTGTTTGTTGATGGTAAACTCAAAAACTACTGAACGGATTGTAATACGGTCACCACCAATACATAGAGTAATTCATGAAGAAGATTTAGGTATATTTGATTTAGGTATAATTTATGAAGGTTTTGTACAAATTGATTGAAATATAACGATTATATTTGTTGAAAGTATAGGAAAAGTCAAGGCGCCTTGGAGCTTTCGTAGAAAACGCTGGCTTAATCCCTTTGAGATATAACAAACCAATTGAGATAATAAATGACGAAGTTATGGGAATTAGCTACTTTACTAGTTTAATTATAGTTACATTTTATTACATTACATTAATACGCCATATTAGTTCACAAAAAATATGCAGACTATGCTTATATGAATATAAGAAAACATCATATAAATTGATTCTGATTTAAAACTGTCTTCAAAAGTCTGGTTTATATTTATACGAGATTATCAACAGTATATGACATCACATGTTTAGCAATAACAACAAAATATTTAGTTGAATATTTTTGATTTGAAAATTATCATTACTCAGTCAATCCATTGCGACTTTATTTGCATGATATATTAAAAAAAAGGTAACGTGTGTCCTACTCCAGGATCCAGGCTACCTCTATATAAAATATGACATCACATGATTAGTAATAACAACAATATATTTAGTTAAATATTTTTGATTTGAAAAATTATCATTACTCAGTCAATCCATTGCGACTTTATTTGCATGATATATTTAAAAAAAGGTAACGTGTGTCCTCCTCCAGGATCCAGGCTGCTATCATATAAAATACGACATCACATGATTAGCAATAACAACAAAATATTTAGTTGAATATTTTTGATTTGAAAAATTATCATTACTCACTGAATCTTTCGTAACATTATTTTCATTATATATGAAGATAAAAGGGTTACCGATGTCGTACTCCATGATCCAGCCTAGCTTTGTATTAAATTTCATTACAATAGAGTTAATGAACAGCCTTTAGAAAGTACTAGAAATAAACATAACTGTGCGACTTATTATTTAAAACACTTAGATCTATAAAAGTTTTTTAGATAGGTATACTCCTTGTTAATCTTTTGGCCGCTCTGAATATATAATAGTTGTAAATTCGAGATTGTGAATAATACTATACAACGTTCAAATATTATTATGGGTATCCAAAATGACATATATTTATCCTTTAGTTGTCTCGATGTTATATATATAATACTAGACGACCCAGCGGACGTTGTCCTGCCCCATTAATTTAAAAAAATCTTAAAATATCACCTCAGTACCACCTACCGGGTAATTGTGAATCTTAACCATCCCTGAATCCACCTGAATACACATAAAAAATTTCATCAAAATCTGTCCAATCGTTTACGAGGAGCTCAATCACATATACACGTAAAGAAAAATTATATATACAAAGATATATATTTAACCTAAATTTATATTCTCCGCAACTATGTTCAGAACGGTCAGAAAGAATGGCGGGAACTGTAACAGTGACGAACTCTACAATAACTTCCGAAAGTATAATACCGCTTTACTGGACAAATGTTAGTACCATTTCAGGCAGTGTTTACTATCAGAAAGTTAAAAGTTGAAGTGGAGCATTACGTGAATGATAGTGATTTCTCGAATAGACCGCATCCTGTACATCCGCTATATATAAATTAATTAGAATGGTGGATAAAAATTAAAATTTCTTCGACGCCTCCTAAAACGCTTTTTTTGGAAGGGAAAACGCGTGATTTTTTTTTCTTTTAATAATAACACATACCGCAATACAATCTAATGTAGAGTTTCCAATAAATTACGTTTTATTTTTATTTTATTTTACATTCCAAGTATTACATTCCCTAAACTATAACAAATAAATATAATTAGAAATTTCATTAAACCATGATTATACAAAAAAATAAATTATAGTTTAAAGAGCACGCTTTTAGAGATAATAAAACTAAAAAGTAAAAAATATTCTTAGCATAAGAATAAAATAACTGATGAGAAAATTAATGTCACTATTATAAAAGCGTGGGGTAATTTGTATGACATTTTTAAACTAACTACCAGATCTATTGGTTACGAAACGCAAAGTGTTTTTTAAACTATAATTTATTTTTCGCTATTTAGTTCGATTTGCTCGACATGAGTGCCAAGTTTCATTAAAATCTGATCGCTTAAAGTAGGACAAAATGGAGGCTAAAACTCAGTTACAAGCATACAGGTGAAACTAATAAAAGCTTGTTAAAAAAAATGAACTCGGCTCGCCTTCCGGCTAGTATTGTTTTTTTAGAAAAAAAAACCTTGTTCCGAAAAATTAAAATTTTGACGACCAGTCTAATATTTATAAATCACTGTCAACAATATACACTAATTTGAAATAATTAAAAAAATAGGTATACACAAAAAAAAAACAAATCTTGATCCAAGTTTCTCCCTGGATCTTCTCGACAACTGAGATGTTTCCCTGACCCGTTATAATGCCTTAGTCTGTATCTACCTTGTTTAGAACTAAATTCAATAAAGGAGTTTTTAATCCTGATAAGCTTCAGAAGTTTAGTCGTAAAAATGTAACAGCTGCTTATGTTTAACGCTCTCGTATTGGACGCTTCTGAGAGTGTACTCAAAATCCTTGTATGTTAATAAGAATAACTTTAATATGAAATAATAATAATAACATACTGAAATTTTCCTTTCAAGGGCACTACAATACTTTTTCTAATAATAGTACATGTAAAAATCGATATTAAACTAGTAAAAATATAGGAACAAACGGTATAAATAGCGTTAATAGAGATTATTTGACACTTTACAGGAATTTCATGAATAGTAATTGGCAACCCTACTCTACTAAACAATAATATGAAGCACATAATGGGAGTTTTGGAGGGATCTTAGTCTGTCATGTAGTGGTTTTTATATTTTATTCATAATCTTGTGTTATTAGACTCCATATTTTGTAATATTGGTGGTGTTTTACGTAATATAGTTCGGTTATTATGCACAAGTGAAGTGGATGGGAAATAATACCACGGAGCATGCATTCTGAGATGCCACCAAAACTCCATTGAAAGTTCTAACAAGGGAGCCACCATCTTGTTAGAACATTATAATTATCACAAGATACTTACTTGGCAAAATATTGTTACTTGACGCTGGCTAGTGCACAAACCGTGCTGGAGCCAAAAAATAAAGAAGAAGAAGCACATAATGTTAAGTTATATACAGTTACAAAAATTTTATGTAACGAAAACGAAATTATATCGACGTTGAAAAGACTGACTAACGTGTCAGATTGACAGCCTTTGCAAGTTAGTCAGTTAACATTTCTGTCATCGACATAATGTTGTGGTTTGCTATAAATATGTTAATCTTCTCGAAATCATAAATATGTTATGCAATTTTGGTATCTAAATAAAACGTTTGTTAAACCTAAAAACCGAATCAATTTCTGAAATTTGTTGGTAAATCTCTCATGTCCGTTTTTGTAATATGTAACCTAGAACTATAAAGCATATAAATGCAACAATTTAAGAAAATTCTATTATTTTTTTTATGGTATAGGGGGCAAACGAACACTTGGGTCACCTGATGGTAAGTGATCACCGCCGTCCATAGACACTAGCAACACCGTGGGAGTTGCAAGTGCGTTGCCGGCCTTTTAAATGTGTGGGCCTCCGGCGCTCTCACTGGCCAAACGAAACGCAACAGTGCAAGCACTGTTACTTCATATCGGTTTTCTGTGAGAGGGTGGTACTACCCCGGGCGAGCCGACCCATTCCTGCTGAAACCAGTAATAGCTTCAGAGTAGCTCTACCACCTACTAATGACTAATTCAAACGTAATGGCCCCTGTGGGATAGATATTTAATTGTCACTATTTCTGAACTATACATGACACTAAGTTACATGTAGTTATAATTACGAATTTGATTGTAATTTGAAATTCATTGAATAGTCCAATGGTGGCAGGTAGTAGGTAAATTGTGCGTAAGCCCTCGGAAGAATTACTACCAACACTAACAGTAAGTAATGTTAAGCAACACCGCGTCCAAAATCTTTCACTTATTATTTCAGTTTGCGCATTTTACACTCGCTCCGTAGTGCTAGCTGTAGTGTTACGAACGGTGTGCGGATTAAAAAGATATAATATGGTCGTAGACAAGATTTAGACCAATAGAGGTCAGCGACTTGAGGACTGCAACATCAAGTATATAACTCGAAAGATTCTTATCATTATTTAATTTAAAGACTTAGGTCCATAAAGAACATGTCAGTCCCATGCCCTTCCCTTTACCCTTAACATATTTACAAAAAGACACAAATGTAAAATGTAAAAGCTAAGTTTTTGGAAAAATTACCATAAGTCATTTACTTTGGGGTTTATAGCACACACAGTACACATACTAAAGGTTCCCTAAACAATGCATCAGCATGGCCTATATTTACACAAGTTGTATGTCTATATAACGTAGTACGTTTTTTTTATGTTAAATATTAGAAAACAAGTATGTAGTCCTGAAATTAAATAGTTACCGCAGCCTATAGCTCCGTAGAACTGACCTCAAACCTCTTTCTAATGACGTAGGACGTACTTACATTTTATAAAGCACAAGTCGTTGCTTTGGATCTAGAGATCTTGTGATATATAGACATTGAAATGCCTCTTTTGTGGACTAAGGAGTGACGTCCTACAGTATCAAATGTTTCCTTCCTTACATGCGCGATCCAAATCAATTTTTAACCATTTGAAACGTTGCTTAAATTATTGTAATCTTTTTTCAAGAGTATTTTGACTCAACGCTTATCAATCACTTGTTACGGGCGCAGCTGAATCATGTTCATACTATTACGCTCATGTAAATACCGAAATTTCTAAGAGAGACACCTGAAGTCTTAAACAGCCGTCTTACTTCTGTTATTATTAATTGTCAAGAACACGTGTGCCATTACTCTTGGATTGCAGTGCCGCTAGGAAATGTCGGTCTTAGTTACTAAGCGCATCAGGCACCTACTCTATAGGTCGTAAGTCAAATTTCAAACTGTTAATATAGCCGGTAAAAAAAGTGCTGTGTGTTAACGAAATAAGCTTCTTTGATAGATTCAATTTAATAAGTTATAATGCAAACTCTTTATAATAAAGAATAAAATATTTGGCCGCTTAATTTTCGTTAGAAATAGTTTGAATTTTTGAGATAAGACCAAAGAGATTCCAATTGATATTGTTATACAAAAGTAATCGATAATTCATATCAAACTATAAAAAGCTCCCATTATTGTTTCATATAATAAATAATTCATTAAACAACTATGACAAATGGAAAAAAAAATTACAATGCTTAACTAATTCTTTAAAGGAAACGATATTATGACTACAGAATTATATTCGAAAAAATGATATTACACTAATAATATATTGATTATAAGAAATTATATTTCTCAAACCAAAAGTATAGAAAGTATAAATACATTCCAATAAATGAGTCCCAAAAATTAATAACAGCATTGATGTAAAAAAAAAACATACATTTTTATTCAAATTTAGGCATATAGAATTTAATCAGCAATAAATTCCAAACTATATAATAAAGGAGGTGTAACGTTGTCATCGCGAAGCTTGCCGGTGGGTACACGTGAGCTCGTTGATGTAACCTTGTTATGTTCGTGAAACGGACAGCCGAACAGGCTAGACTAAGGCTCATTTCCCGAAGAGGTATTTAAGAGACGGGTCGACGATCATCGCGACATTTGAGGTCTCACTTGTTACCGAGATTCATCTGGAGCGACCACATCGCTTCACCATGAACACGCTTTGGGTACGTTATTATCATCACTATAATTATGAATTTTAATATCGAATATGCATAATATATTGTACTGTGTACATTTTTAATGTTGTGGGGTGTGGTGCATTTATTTTTACTGGTTTATATGATATTAAAAATAACGAAAGTTAAATACTTGAAGACGTTCTGTGTAATACCAGTTTACGCTAAAAATATATATATCTGATTTGTATCCTTTTATATATATATCTATCGTTCATTAAATATATAAAATGCTTGGCGAATATAACTGTATAATGAAATAATTGAAAAAGCCGCATAGTTTACTTGTATAAACTATGAAAGAAGCGCTACTTTATCTGTATGTGCTGAATTAAATTCTACATTACTTTATGGCTACGAATTTTATACAACCCTTTATTTTGATATAACATAAATTGTATATATATATAATGGATAAATGTCGCCAAATTGATGTTTAAAACTACACGAATCTGTAATCTATATATAAATAGAGACAAAGCAGTTAAGTAAATCTTCCTCATCTGTTTGACAAACAATATATTTTAAATCTGTATCGTAGCTATTGACGAGTTTTAATGTTATTAATAAAATAATTTTTGAAACAGTTCTTATTGTTTGTAATTGTATAGATACTTGAATTAACATATTAATTGTTATCGAATTTCGACCATTGGACGAATACTAGTTGTTTATATATACCTAACCTAAGACTAAAAATACCATATAAAAACACATTTAAAAGGTAGGGATATCAAAGCGTCCCGAAAGATTTTATGACAGAATAAATTACATTTATAAGACTTTAAAAATAACATGTATCGTCATATTTTTTCACTGTCCCATTTTTACCATTAAATATCTTTTCTAGATAAAGTTGAAAATAAATAAATATTTATCTAAAACATCTGAACAAAAGCATAATCAATAAGATGTAAGGAATTAATTATTTTTATAGTACCAAATGATCTTAAAGACTATATTAAGAGTTAATGTAAGAAATGTATTACCAATATCTTTATAAAGCCATAAAAAACCAGACATCCAAATTGTGTTAAAATTAGTTTAATGCATGTAGTCTCTTATTGTAACTAAGTCTTTAACAAAAGAATCAATAAAAATAAACTTGATATCAATATAACAAATTCAATAAATATAAAATATTACTGATAATCAAATGTATGAATTATGCAAAACAAACTTTATTCAGAGCAAAATCTACAAAACTAAATGGCTGTTTTTTTTTTACATATTTAAATGTACAATTAGCAATTATAGTAAAATATGTACAACCTTGATGGAGATTATTTATAAAAAAAAAAAAAACAATAAAATGTGGATTCCCTCTTATGAGTTTCGTGTCTACTAAGCTCGGTGTTTTGTTGTTTTTTATTTTTCTAGTTCTAGGTAGGTAACGTAAATAGAAGAATATGTAAAAGTTGATAATAAAATTAAATGCGTTGGCATTTTAGTGTCGTCCGTATAAATTATGCAGCGTACTTGACATTTGATATAGGTATTGACAAATATCTTTTACGAAAAAAAAAAAAAAAAAAACCAAACGAACCGCGTGAATTTTACATTTTACTATATCATATAAATAATACTGGGGTTTGAGTTGTTTACATTTAAAATAATTAATGTAAAAACAGAGTGTTTAAAATATTATATTAGTTGCGTGTTCTCGAGTAGTAGGTACATGTGCATGAACTTCAAGTTCATCGCACTCGCATCGGTGACCCAAAGACTGGACTCCAAGTTGCGCAACACACGACAGATTGTTCAAACACCCGGGGGATTATGTAGGCGTTAGGCGCGACCTTGCCTCATACGCTTTCTAAGCTTTTTTGTTTTTTTTTGTTTTGCCGGGAAGTCGATCGCTCATATAATGGTATTTGTTTTGAATCCACCCAAACTGGGGATCCGGTTCGATGTTGCCAACAAATCTTCCGAGTACTAATATTAATAAACCACGACATGTTCCTCATACGCTTTCTAAGTTCTTTTTTTCTTTGGCGGGAAGTCGATCGCTCATGTAATGGTTTTTGTTTTGAATCCACCCAAACTGGGGGTCCGGTTCGATGTTGCCAACAAATCTTCTGAGTATTAGTAAGCCACGACATGTTTCGATTATGTGCAACATGTTTCTACAACGTATTGTTGCATTTATTGTATCGCAAATACACACGATTAAAAGCCTCCGCCGCGGTAACTTAAGGAAAAAGTGTTTATGTTTGACAATAATATAAATATAGCAAAAAGAATGTTTATAATAAATGTGAAATCGAATTCATCTTTGGTCATTGACAATCAATATTGTTAATGTCATATTTAATCGACCACATTGCATTTAAGCTGTTTTACCGGTTCACACAGTAAGTCCATAGTTGAATTGTGAATACACATACAAACATCGGAAAGCGCGATGCCTTTTCGGACACAAAGAAATTAAGGCAAACAACTTCACTCAAAGAAATCGGGATAACACTAATGACGATGGGACATTTTCATAGTACCCTAGTTTCTAGTACTTCTGGTTAATAGACACTTTCAGGTAGGAAATTCTGTCAACGCTGCCAACGCTTATTTACTCGATTGCCACAAATTATTATCCAACACACAATTATTAATTACAATATAAATTTGGTAAATACAAAATATAACCTATAAACATTCTAAGGTATCAGAGGTTCGTAATGTCTAAAGGACATTCAGAATCTGATATGAAGTTCCGCAGATTGATTCCTAATTCACAAACACGTGTTTATAATATACCTAAGTAACAGAAACATAGCATGGTGGTAGGGAATGTTTTAACGTCCACCACCTATCAATCGAGCCTCGAACACTTGAAGGATTGTTATCAAACGCCTATAGTCTTTAGAGCTTACTTGATATCATTCTAGATTATGGACCAACAAAAGACTTATAGAATATAACCTATATCAATAACATAGTTATGTCATAACCCTCTGATCATATTTATATACCCCTATATGTACTACACTACAATGAACACTCATTAAAATATATTTAAAATGATTACATAAAATTAGAAGATCTAATTTCACTGGAACGCGAGTCTGTTGCAACATTTTCTTTGAGTGGTTCACGCGTTCGAGTATTCACGCGACCGCGACCGGTCTAACCAAACTCCGCACCGCGCCACGCCCGTTAGAGATACACGAATTACGCCTGTTACGAAAACAACCATGCCCATTTTATATCGAATTCGTTAATATCAGTTCAGTTCATCAATAAATAGTCTAAAACAGTCGCTTTTCCCGCTTGCTTTATGTGGTCTCTTAGTCCTCCTAAAGCACGCGACGGACATTGATACAGTTTTTACCATAGTTTCAAATATTTTTTCCTGATGGTTTATATGTACAATAAGTGCATATTATACTAGCAGGCCCGGCGGACGTTGTCCTGCCCTGATAATAAAAATATATATACTTATGTGCATGAAACGCTTAAGGCGGCTTGACTTTTTGCGATTCTTTCAACAATTATCATTATATTTCAACTAGTTTACAAATAAACCTTGACAAATTATATAACTAAACCCCGTGAATTACTAGATCTATTGATGAAGACAGCAATACAATCCGTTCAGTAGTTATTGAGTTTATCTCGAACATCCAGACAGACAGACGCTGCGGACGACTTTGTTTTATAATATGTAGTGACGAAAAAACTTTGACTAATCATACACCTAAATCATCCCCGTGAATTACTCTATCTATTAGTGAAGATCGGATTACAATCCGTTCAGGAGTTTTTTTTGTCTATCGCGAACATCCAGACAGGCGGACAGACGCGGCGGACGACTTTGAATTTGAATAAAGAAAAAACCATGCATTGAAAAAAGAAGTATTAAAACGTTAACCGTTATGATGTACATCAAGATAATGTAATAGAGAATTAAGTATTTTAAAAAACGTCCACAGAATTTACCGGGATGGTATATGATTTTCATCTTAGACGTGACATTCAATTTCAAAACTATTTTAACCAATATAATTTATCCCATGAAATTGTTTTTTTTTTTCGAACTGTCTACACTGTTGACCTGGTTAAGCCTTTACAGTTTCACCGGCCTACTAAGGGGAGCGCTTAAGGCACTCACCCGATTTAAGCCCCATGAAATATTTTACTTGCGATAAACATTTTTAAAAAATTGCTCATACCAAAATTATAATTTTAGTGTTATTTATGTAACAGAACACGTTAAAATTTATCTGAGGAAAAATAAGTCGTCTATGTGACGGATATTATGGAACTTTGAACTTGAATTTTGAAAGTAAGAGCGCTAAAAGATGATCTAGATAGGGCATGAGGCATAAGTCAATAGACACCTCTACAAAGCCAGGGTGGGATCACGACTGTCGTTAATAATGCATAAGAGTAAATAATAAAACTACTGTGTTTCGTTTTTCGAGTAGTAACATAACTTGTCGTACCTCTATAACTTGACCTTTGATAATGAATGAACAAAGACGAGCAAGCGATACGTTGAAAGGTTCGCGACGTGCTTAAATTATCCGCGGAGACTTTAAAGTGACGTCTTTTAACTTGGCTTGCGGAAGTGAAATATTTTGTCAAGTTATAAATAAAGATGACGCATTTTTGTTCAATTTCGTATTTATAATCATATAGTTTTCAACAAATACGTGAAGGTAATTCTACACGTGGATATTTAATTCCAAACTGAGCATAGTTTGTCTATACATGTTGAACGCACGCACACACGGTACTGACAATTATATGTCCACAATAATGCACAAAAATTAGTATTATTCTCATTTTTTTTATACTTTATAGGTTAGCGTTTGACCACAATCTCATCTGATGTTAAATGATGATGTGGTCTAAGATGGTAGTCACGCTAGACCTAGAGGGAGACTGGCTCTCTGAAGTGCAGCTGCCGGAACACACCAACAGGTGTTTGGCGACAGATTTTCAACTTGACGGTGATAGATAGCCAGGCGAAGTTAGAAAAAGGCCACCAAAAAGGCAATAATTTCATCATTATGTTTTCCTACACCGAAAGCTCCTACCTGCGACGCTGTGTCCGAACACACTACCAACTGAGCCATCATCGCTTATTACTTTCATATACAATATTTTTATAGTAAGTAAATCTATAATATAAAAATGAATCGCTAAATGTGTTGCTAAGCGCAAATCTCGAGAACAGCTGAACCGATTTCGATAATTCTTTTTTTAGAATATTCCTTGAAGTACGAGGATGGATCTTACTGAGAGAAAAAATAAAAAAATATCCTGAAAAAGTCTAAAAACAACACTTTTCCATACTCCCATACAAACGATTCGTATTAATACTTAAAACTCAATTGGAACTTTAATACTATAGCATAAAGTTTAAGTGTTAGTGGAGAGGTTCCGGGATGACAAAACAATTGAGTGACGTTAGTATCGTATAAATATTAATGTCAATATTTATACGATGGTCCCGAATAGCAGAATTGGTATTAAAAAAAATATTTAAAGAATAGACTGTTAGGCGGTACGAAGTTCGCCGGGGTCAGCTAGTACTGTCATAAAAATGAATCGTAACATCCTCCTTACACATTAATAAAAAACAATGTATCTGACTGTCCTATAGTAAGTTTATAACTCGATAATCATTGAACCAATTTTCACGATTCTTTCTTTATATCATACATTTCTCGCCAAGTTGTATTATATTTTATTTTTATTAGATAGGTTATAACGTTAAAAGTAAATATAGTCGATACAAAATAACTAAAGTAAACTATTAAATATTAAGCAATATAGAAGACAATTATAGGAATTACAAAAATTAAAAAAATCATGGTGTCATATATAGGAATGTTTGTTTGTTACGCTTTCACGCCTTAACTTCTGGACCGATCATTTTTTTGTTTCGCTGTAGACCCTAAGGCCTCTACAGATTCACCGGACTACTAAGGGGAGCGCTTAAGGGACTCACCCGATAACATACTGCACATACTTTATCAGGAGTACAGAAAGGACATAGGGTATCTTTCGTCCATACAAAAATCATTATTCCCGAGGGATAGGCCAATTGTATGTTAACCTGAAAGAAAACGCGAAACTAAAACTAACGATTGCAGATATAATATAGAAAATACTGATTCAATAAATAAATAAAAAATTGATGCAAATCAGTACAACCATTCTAGGCTGATTAGGTATAGACTTCACAAAACATAGATAAAGTTCTGAGTTTTTGTCTAACATGAATCTTTAAATTTACTACGGCCGTCTTATACGACAGACATTTTTGAAACTTAAGGGGAAGGTGTATAAGTCTATAATCAGACCAGTCGTCTTATATGGATACGAGTGTTGGGCTACGAAAGAGACGGATGAGAAAAAATTACATGTGGCAGAAATGCGAATGTATAGATGGATATGTGGTGTAACAAGAATGGATAAGATTAAGAATGAGTATATCAGAGGAAGTTTGAAAATAGCACCAGTGACAGAGAACTTGTGGATTAATAGGTTAGCATGGTACGGGCATATTATGAGAAGAGATGAAAGTCATATAACAAGAAAAGTTTTAAGTTTGAAAGTGGACGGATATAGAGGTAGAGGAAGACCGAAAAAGGTGTGGATGGATAGTGTGGAAAATGATATGTGTATAAAAGGTATGAATACTGAGATGACTTTTGACAAGAGAGAGTGGAAAACATGTTGTGCCGACCCTACTTCGGTGGGATAAGGGTAAGATGATGATGATGATGATGATAATTTTTGACAAATATGGCACTCAGCTGTTATAACAGGAGTATACTCCTGCCACTAATCTAACGGTCACCGATATGGTGAAGTCAAACTATTTACGTAGACACAAAATAGATAATTATTTATTATGCGAACAAACATTTTTTATTATTTATATTCACTATATCTACAATTTTATTAATGCACCAAAGTCTTTTAAGATATTACACTCTCGCTTCAGATGACAATTCTAAAATATAAACATAAACAAGACTTGATATTTTTTCGAACTGGCTACACTGTTGACCTGACAGGGCCTCTACAGTTTCACCGGACTACAAACAAGATTATGTTAAATTTTGCACCGTACTTATTAAATACGATTTATCGTATTATCTCTGAACAAAATGTAATAACCAATCAATGATATGAGCTAAAATCGCATTTTGGAATAAATATCGCACTATACTGAATAAATGCGATTTACCACATTTAGCAGCTAAACGAAATATAGTGGTGACCAAGCTAAAATGTACGAGTATTTCGCAGTAATCGCTGAAATCCAAGAACGTTATTAGAAAAAACAATTTTTCAACAAATTAATTACATTCGATGTAGTTCGTTTTCATTTACGAATTTGTCAAATGATTATTTTGAACGAATCACAATACCACATTTGTTTCCAATTACAAAACAGTGAAATATTATTTAATTTACAAACTTTAGAAATGATATCTATTACAAGTAGCTTATGTTCATTTAGGTATGTTTGTCACATAGATGACATTTATTTGGACTATTTATTCCTGTGAAATCAATATTTTTACAACTTTATTTTCAACACGTTATAATTATAGCAACTTTATCGTTTATAAAGTTATAACGATTAAAATTATTTTTAAAATTCGAAAAAAGTTGATAAATAAATTAATCACAGCACCCAGGTGAAAGCAATCACCTTAAAAGAGAATGACCCTGAACTTCATAACGCTCATGTACGAAAGCGGAATTCAAAAGTCTTAAATACCAAACTCATGAGGTGCGGCGTATATCAATAAATAAAAATAATGGTACTTTTACAGACTTGTATAGTTGTTCTTTTTTGTTGTAATCGCAATTTATATGTTGACAAGCAAGCCCGGCAGACATTGTGCATGAAATGCTTAAGGTAACTAATGTATTTCATTTGATAAGGATTAATACTGTATCCGTCTAAATAGCCTTCCATTGTATGTGCACCATTTTTTTAGAATATAGATGAGTATAGTAAGATATCCTAAAAGAATGGGTATATGCTATGCCTTGTCTTGCCTGACTTTTTTGTAGATCTATAAAGAGGAATATCTCACTATGCATTGTTTTGTTATATCGCAACAGAACTAGGCAGCGTTTTCGATGAAAGCTCGCAGGCGGTTTGACTTTTTCAACACTTCTAACAATTATCGTCATATTTCAATCAATTTAGACAAGATCTTGACATATTATATACATAAACCTTTTCCGTGTATTAGTTAATCTATCTATTGGTTAAGACCGCATTACAATCCGTTCAGTAGTTTTTGAGTTTATCGCGAACAGACAAACAGGACAGATGCGATGGACGACTTTGTTTATAATATGTTGTAATAGTGATATATAGTACTTATAAATAACTAGACAAGTTGTACAAATAGTGTTCTTAATTCAAATGAACAATACTGGTGACAAAGAGGTACAATTCAATAAAGCATTCTTCTTTGTTTACAATATTAGTGTTTAGTACAGGTAGTATGGGACTGCTCGTGGAATTGACTCTGGAAAAGACCACATAAAATCAAGTTTTTCCATAGAAACTTCGTTACTCCTTTCCCTCCACCTCCTTTAACATTGTCAGGGGTTGAATTTTGAAAAACATTGGAATACGTGCTCTTTAAATTTGGCAATAATTATTCGTTCATTTCCCATACAAATTTTATTCCATTAGGGCTTGAATTTTGAGATATCCCTACCTAATAATGCCCACAATGTAAAGTGAATATGTTATCCAAATTTCAAATTTTTATATTTTTATAGGACCTCTCAGATTTTGAGTATTGAGCTGACAACTAGTAACAGTCAGCCAAGGATTGGGACAAGTGGCATGCTTCTTTGCCTTCGGCATGAAGTTGCATTTTATATATGTGAAAATGGTTTGGCTCTATTATTCCTCAATTGATAAGGGACAAAATTGACAACAGCATTTTTAGAAATCTAAAAAAAATATTTATTTAAAGAAATTTTATGCACGGTATGCGCCATTAAAAATTGACATACTATAAAAATTACCAATTATCAAAAAAAAAATTCTATTTATTAACAATTTATATATTATTTCATCGTCAATTAATTTAATACTACCGACTTTACACAGAAAGTATGCGTTAATTCGAAATTAATATACTGTAAAAATAAACAACAGTAACTTTAGATTTTGCGAAAAACAAATATGAAACAACAGAAAATTAAAAAGCGTATCTAATTCTCAATTATTTTTGATTAAATTTTGTACACGGAGAGTATATATGTATAGTATAGTCATAAACTGACGGCCTATTATAATTGTCAGTAATTATTTTACATGTTTTTCATGAAAAATACATATATTTTAATAAACAACGAGTGCAAAACCAAATGTAGTTGTTAGTGTATTTATAAATAAAATGTATATTCATAGTTTAAACATATCAAGGAATCATTATAGGTATCAAAATACCTTCAAGGACCAAAAAGACACTGGATAAAGAATATAATTATCGAACATGTGTATTTTTAATAGTAGCACACTGTCGTTATGGCAGTAGCGAAGCCGACTAACCCCAGAATTCTCATTACACTAATTACACTTATATAATATCGTTTTATTCCCTTTTATTATTATTTATGTGTCTTAGTGTTATTATTTATGTTTAAGTAAAATCTATGTGTAGATTTTATTATTTTAAATGTAGATATATCATTAAATTTCATTTTTAAGTATAACAGCATATAAACGTAATAATACAAATGTTTTTATCACAATATATGTAAAGAACTGTCATGTCGATGATTCGTTATAAATAAATAACCAAATACTTCACTTGGCCACTAAATAATGGTGTATAATTATTTACCAGAATTTAGGTCAGAATAGACAAAATTGTAACTTTTTTTCTTATTTTTTCTTTCAGATATTAGCAGCTATTGTGGCTGTAGCTAGCGGTGATGTTGGACTCGGTTACCACTACAAGGTCCCTCAGACATCGTATGGAGTACCGTCGTACCAATTCGGAGAGAGCTCAAGCGGCCATGGCAGTTCCAGTGGTTTCAACTACAAAGGACATTCTTCTCAAAGTGGATACATAGGATCCACCGTGAGCCCGACATCTAGCACTGGCTTCATAAGTCACACTACTCTAAATGGGGCTGGACATCATGCCGGGCATTCTCAACTAAGTGGCAGTGGAGTAAGTGGCCTGTATTACCCACCGGCAGTTGTGAACACTGAATCAAAGAGTAACTTCTTCTATCCATCAAGTATAAATATCGGCTCTGGGGCAACAAACTTGGCTCATCCAACATACTCCACTTTTACTGCAGACTCTTCCCACAGTGTATCTCCAACTTACAATGAATATCAGAACCAGCACCTGACGAGCGCCGCTCATAAATACCAACAGTATTATATACAGCAACAAGCTCCTCAAGTTTACAAACATTATTTCGTGCATACAGCTCCAGAAGAGCCCGAACTACCAAAACCCAGGAAATCGATCGTACTGCCGCCCCCACAGAAACACTATAAAATTATTTTCGTAAAGACACCTTCCGAAACCCGTACACCACAAGTTATCCCTGTACCTCAGCAACACGAAGAGAAAACTATAGTCTACGTTCTATCTAAGAAACAGGATCAACCTGAAGATATTCTCGTGCCTAAAATCGAAAACAAACCACCGACAAAACCCGAAGTTTATTTCGTCAAATACAAGAATAAGGAAGACTCACAGGCAGTTATTGACGGCATAGTTAGTGATTACAACAAAGGGCAGGCACATAGCGTTACATTCTCTGGTCTTGACAATGCACATTCAGATGCATTTGGCTCTAGTGGATCGCAATCTTTCGGTTCCGGTTCATCAGGGTCATTCGGCTCCGGTTCCTCAGGATCTTTCGGTTCCGGTTCCTCAGGATCTTTCGGCTCCGGTTCCTCAGGATCTTTCGGTTCCGGTTCATCGGGATCTTTGGTTCTAGTTCATCAGGATCTTTCTCGAATTCCGGTTCTCACGACGCTCTCGCTACTTACCCTATTTACAGTACCGGTTCTCATAGTTTGCCTTCATTTTCTCAAGGACAGTATACTGAAAAAATCTCTTACTCGCCTCTAAACATCCATGGGACAGTCGACGATTTCGTCACAGAAACATACGATTTAAACAAGGTATCAGTCTGTTCCTGAGAGTTTCACTGTTGGACCGTCCGATTCAAGTAATGTTGCTGGTTTATTAGAGAGCAGTACTGCTTTTGGTGGACTACTATCCGGTAACAACATCGTTAGCACGACAGCCTCTAGTTTAGCTCACGACGATTCTCACTTTATTTCTACTAGTCAAGGTTTACCCCATGAAACTTACGGCCCACCGAAGTTCAGAACAGTTTAAATTCATAAATTATAATAAATCCATCAAATCGATGTATAGCATTATTTCGTTTGAATTTTTTATACTATGTTAACAAAGAATACAAACGATTTGTATAAATTCGAATAAATACTTATGAAAGTACTTAAATCGTTTATTATTATGAGCTTTTGTACGCACGTAAACGAAAAAATATACCTAAACAAGACAACCGCTGTCTATCAACAATAAAACAAAGTGATATGTGAGAAACATATTATTATCTATCTTCTTCTTATATATATGCTTTTTTAAACGACTATTTTTTTTTCGATCTGATTTTTTTTTTTGGTAGTAATTAAAAAATATTGCCTGAAAATTTGAGTCATCCACATTAACAGTTAAGTATTATTCTCCTAGAACCCGAGAAGATTTCTCATATAAATAAAATACACGTAATCTTTGATTATAATATTTTGTTAATTTTTGCAACTCGACGGTGCTTTATGATATGATATCGTTCTCGTGTCCTCAGTAATTACTCAGGATCGAACGCTCTAGAATAGTGTCTATTACGCATTAGCTACAACTCACACCGATGAGACAATACTGGCCACTAAGATCAACTTTTATTTGTATTTATTTTATTTTATGTCATGTCATTTGTAATTAGTTTATCTATAAAAGAAATTTCAACCAAATCCCTAAGATCGATAGTTCTCGAAATATTGAGATTTTGCTTTTTTATAGCATATAATTTAAATAGATTAATGAGCCAATTCAAAAATATATATTTTGTTATTTAACCTGTGTGGATATCGATTGGTTCCAATAGTCGTTTAACCATGAAAACTGTGACACCTAAGTATTGTTTATGGAGAAAGATTTTTATATCATCAATTGTCATCAGATGACGCTACTACCATCAACTTTGTACCACTACAGCCGATCGCCATGGAAATTGACATGTGTAGGTATTAAGGCATAGATAATATTGTACACAATATCCATTTTACTATAACTTAACTATATGTTGCAAAAAAATAATAATAGCAATAAATAATAACATATATACAGTTAGTTAAATACAATCTTCGTTTGCAGCAACTTATTTATTGACACAATATCCATTTTACTATAACTTAACTATATGTTGCAAAAAAATAATAATAGCAATAAATAATAACATATGTACAGTTAGTTAAATACAATCTTCGTTTACAGCAACTTATTTAGGTAGGGCTTTTTCTAAGCTTCTATCTATCTGTAAGCTGAAAATCAGTCGCTAATCACCTCTAGGTGTGTGCTAACAGTTGCTGTTAGCAGATGCTGTAAGTTGTTGAGAGCCAGTCTCCTCCTAGATTTGACGTATTTATAATTTTAAACCACATTATGATGTACATAAATGTGATTTAAATAAATATTCTGCACAGTTTTTTAAATTATGATTGGAAAAAAAAATCACTTGCATCGTGATTTAACATCATATGATATCGTAATCTAAGGTTAAAGCCTATAAAGTATAAATAAAGTTACTGTAAATATTTTAAAGTGTCTGTACTGTAAATAGTTTACATCGCCTCATTTTTTTTTCGCCCATCTATCGCATGTCGCATTACAGCCTGCCACTGATTAGGGGTAAAGTGAAATGCGCTCGACAGAGCAACCAAGGCCAATATGGTGGGTACCTATTTCACAATTCAAAATGATTCAATGATTTAAATAAATATTCTGATCAGATTTTAAAATTACGATTGGAAAAGATAATCACTTGCATCGTGATTTCATAAAACTAAACAAATATTTTATTGTATTACATAAAAACATCTCATTATCTGGAGCGCTGTAATTAAATTCACTTATAAGGCCGAACCAGGGACTATTACACATTATTTAGAAAAAATGATTCAACGTACCCTTACAGAGATAGTATTGACTGAGGGTTCAGAGTGTTTTATATTCAGAGCACCTCTGCGCCGCCTGACTACGTCACTGATTAAAATATCAGTCATATACCAATAGCGATCGTGAGGTGCTAGTTCCGATACTAAATAATAATTAAATAGAGTTGTTTGTGCCTATAAACTACGAGAAATGCTTTTACAATCAACCTTGTACAGTATGAAAAACAAAAACATAATAAAATCTTTATATAGTTATATCTGCTTTTCTTGTGAAACAGTTCATGTGAATTGAATTACAAAAATATTAGTAATGATAAGGTATTTTTTAAAGTATACTGATTACGGAGCATGCGGACGCTTTTCTAGAACAATGGCTGTTATTTCGACATGTAAAGGAAGAAAAAATTATATGTGACAATCATTACATTTGGACATCGTAAATCATGATTACATGGAAACGCTCTCTGTTGAAAACCGCTATAATATATATACATATATATTAATTCCTGTACCGCTTGTATTGATATCAACGCCGCTATCGCTCTTCTTGAGAGTGAGATTCCTGAGACGCTGCTGCTCCGTACGAGGTGCTAAGTTTTCAGGTTAGTTCACGCCTTCTTATTTGAGGACTTTGTGATTATATTTATTTATAGGTAAGACCACCTACCGCTCCACGCTCTCTCTTTCTTTTACGCATTTTTTTTTATACATTTTTATTTTCACCGCGGCCATCCTGATGGGACCTATTTACACGGTCCCACCAGCCGCTTCAGTACCTGCTATTTTAGTTGTCAGAGGAATGACAAAAGTTATATGTTAAAAAAAAAAAAATATATATATACTACAATATAGTAATTGTAGAGGGCCCCAGAGCCCATATTCACCATGCCAGTTTCGGTTTAGCCGCAAGATGGGTCCCTGAGTTTAATGGCAATCCCATCCGCATAACTCCATAATGTTATCTTGATTTATTTACGTGCTTTACTCTCATTCACCGAGCGGTTATTTTCGTTTTGTAAATGCGTTGCGAGCCGATAGTATTTCATTCACGATGTCCATTGCTTATGAATACTATGCCTCTATATCGGGGCAGCAGCGCGTGATACCTTAATAACGACCATTACGAACAGAGTCGCACTCAGATATATTGGATAACTTCATCACTATTTCTGCGCATATCTTATTCGAATCTCAATTAAACATTATTTTTATAGAGACGAGTAGAGGCACTGCCTTCCAAGTGTGACTACCGAAGAACACTCAAAAGTGCCTGAAGACAGATTTTCATCCAACGCGATTAGAAAGATCTTTCGACTTTAAAATCTCATTTTAGAAAAAACCTCTGCACTATTTCGCAGAGGGAAATGAGGATGGAGGGCATAAACCACGTATATCCACCTGAATACGGTACAGATTACGAGATCCCGTTAATTGAAAGAGTATTCGCGTATGCATTTTCTTAGTGAGCGCGTGGAATGCTACTAAATAGACGTCAGGCGCCGGCGCCACATTAATCAAAACGGAACGATCTTTTATCTGGAATACTTCATCATCACCCGGCACGTCGGACGCTCGCATCACTATCGACTTGTTTCTTCTTATCAAAACCGTTACAGTCCATATCTATTTATGTGAATATTGTTTTTAACATCGACCGACCTTGTTGTTTAAATAAAACACTTGAAATGTAACATATACTTTAGCAAAGAAAAGTGTCGAACCAATATATTTGAACATAAAACATTAGTAAAAGTTGGAGGAGAATTTTTAATTACGGGAATCTATAAAAAAAAATACCTGGGTAGCTCCCGTGTATCTCCAGGGTAGCGGGATATACGTGGATTACACTGAAACGGCAACGAGTAATCATTTGATTTGATATAGATTGTGAGTGGACTATCTACTCCACTCTATAGGGATCTTCCTAACTGTATGGAAGGCAGAAAAGGCAAACGAAGTGTGAAGATCGGTGACAATTTTTTATCAACTTCAAAGAAAGCACTTGAGTAAAACTGGTGCCGAAAGGATGAGACAGATGAAAAAGTTGAGTGGGCAATCAAGTGCAGCTGCTCGACCAATACTAGTATACGTCGACTAATACGACGTCTAAAGGCAATACCACTAAACCACCATAGCTTCGACTTCACGTCAACGTATTGTGTGATACAGAATATATAAAATTAATGACAATCGACAAGAAATATACATTTTAAAGATCCATAGAGTCACTTAGATATATTAATAGAAACGGCATAACAATGTCACGATACGACGAATATGTCTATCTGTCTGTTTATCTGCGGGTTTGTCTGTATTATGTTATCTTATGGGAAGCATATGTTTCACCAGACTACTAAGGAGAACACTTAAGGTACTCAACCAATGGTAACAGGATCAAGGGTACCAAAGTGGCCGAACCTAGGCTTGGGCATTTACCTTGCATAGAATATTAATACTAAGCTAACTATTGATACATATAAAAGTTTGTGAAACACACATATGTACCAGTATGTGTGCCTCACCAATTTAAACATGTATTTTGTGTTTGACAAGTAAGTTAAACTATATTAACTCAGTTGGAGTCAGGGCAAAAAAAATAAAACACTTCACCACATGTTTACCTACTTATATGAGTGTATGCACGTATGTGACGGTGGCCTGTGTTATACTATTGAACTTGTGATCGAAATTTTTCAACGTCATTATACGCAGCATCTAGCAACATGCTCGATGGCTCCACTCTGGGGGATCGAACATAGGGCTTGAACCGCTACCGAGGAAGCGTTGCTTTGGAATGTTTGGAAGCGAAATTTACCGCTAAACCACGTTGACATAACCCGTGGTTACGTGGGCGTAGGCGTGCACACGCCGTGTTTATAGAAACGGAAGGGTACTCATCGTTTCTTCTATCTTCTTTTCGTTTTCTATTGTTATTTCTAAGGGAAGATCGGTAAAGTGGTACGGTGTTTCGGTATGGTCTAGTAGTTAGCGACGGATACCAATAACGGAATGGGATGAATCACGGCTTTGTTAAAGTAACTGGTGGTAAGGGACTTTATGTATGCTCAGACAAGCCGGGATGCTCCAGGTTCCTGTGGAGGTTGACTTTTCTTTTTTTTATATTATAGGGGGCAAGCGAACAGGCGGGTCACCTGATGATAAGTGATCACCGCTGTCCAAAGACACTAGCAACACCAGGGGAGTCGCAAGTGCATTGCCGGCCTTTTAAATATGTGGGCCTCCGGCGCTCTCACTGACCGAACGAAACGCAACAGTGCAACCACTATTACTTCACGTCGGTTTTCTGTGAGAGGGTGGGTGGTACTACCCCGGGCGAGTCGACCCATTGATGCTGAAACCAGTAATAGCTTCAGCGTAGCTCTACCACCAACAAAGCATAGGGAAATACATAGGGATATAGAGACAGAGAAAGCGACTTTGTTTTATACTATGTAGTGATTTAACGTGGACGAAGTCACAGGCAGTTGCTAGTTATTACTAAATGAGTAATATTTTTAACATTGAATATTGAGGAAAAACCTCTATTGATTTATTGAACTATTTTACAATAAATCATAAAACTGCAATAGTAATAAAAACTTGTAACAAATTGATTGATTTTACAGTTATTTTTATACTGCCTATGTTGGTTGTAATGGTATTAAAATTATGTGTGTATTTGTTAGTCTTAGAAAAAAGCATTGTGATTAATATTCCAGTCGAAGCTATCGTGCGCTTGAAGTGCAACCACTGTCAAAGATGGACAAACTGAATGTTGCTTAGGAACACTAATTTTACCCAACGTTGCTTTAACAACTCCACTTTGTGCATATTCTTGCCAAAGCTTAGATAGAAACAGGACAATAATTAAATCAACAATACATCCGAACTATAAGCGTATTCCAGGGCAAACGTATCTCAGTAATATGATATTGCATTACGTTTACTTCATTGATGATCAGATAAGAAGAAAATATGTGAAATTAAGTTCCGTCGATTACCACTCAACCATTGGACTTAGAGCTTTAATACCTATCTTGGATTATAAACCTCGATTAAGAGTGACCGTAATACAACGCTGCAGTGACTACATAAAAGGATCTTATCTCTGTACAGATAATATAAATAACAATGATATTATGAAGCATCGTCAAACAATAGAAGGCTTACCAATATTTTTAGAAGGCCGTCTGCTTGGGATCGCAGCTAGAAATTAATAATAATATTTGCCGATATCCCCAAGTAGTTTTTACAGCAGTAACTCCGGCACTCGATTGGATTAATCTAATGGTATATAAGCACCATATGTCTATGATAGCGAAAACTGTAAGTGCGTTAAGGAATAAAGATAAATCTACTTCGGTAGCACACCAAGTAAATTATTTAAACGTCGTGACAATAAAATCCATTGCCAAAAGCTTTAAAGGAAAAGGATAATATTTTAAAAGTTAAAACAAAAATGACGTTCAAAAAAAGGAAAAGAACATCCACAGTCACGTTTATAAATTCTACGAATCCATCTAAACTGGTTGAAAAATATTTTGTAGATATAATGAATACAACTGAATCGCCTCTGATAGAAAACTCAACGAAACCAAACAACGGCAAAACTATAAACTATATTAATAATATAGAATATTCTGACAAAATTGTATCTCCGGTTACTGTTGGATCAGGATCGTATAGTAGTACCATGTTGAATTCGGTAAATTTTAACTCTTCAACAAGTGTAATGGATTGGTTTAATTCATATTACAAATCTAAAATTATGAAAAGCTCGCCGGTATTACCTAGTTTTGACTACATCAACAAGAACCTTATGAAGATAATACTGAATTTGTTGATTTGACGTAAATGCTGATACCGGTAATGGTTTACGGGTATAAAAAAAATTACAAAGTATTATTATATCAGCTATCGTACGCTTCTTGGAACAAAAATATAAGGTAAAACTTATATCAATACTGTTATTAAAATTAGAAAACCTACCTTAAAAATGCATCTTAAAAAGCAGTTCAATCCTAAATAAAGTACATTTTCTATTCTATCTTTCAAATAAAAAAAAAAGTCAAATGACTCAAGCAATATTCACCAAATTATTAAAAATGATACATGACACACGTGACATACATGACAAAATAAACATATGTTGGTCCAGTGTCATGAAAACATTCGTGTAGAAAAACGTGGTTCCCTTACGACGCGACGGAGAGACGCACGGCGCACATTCCGCCAACGGATGTACGTACGGTGCGTGTGCAAATATCCATTGTATAATAAAACGCACTGAGCGCTAGAGACAATGGACCGTAATTTGTAAGCTTTTATAACGACACTGTTGCTCCACGATATCTTCACACGGTCTTGTTAAATGTTGAGAGGAGTAAAAAGTATACACGTTCCGACTGTAGAAGTACAATCACCGCATCTACTTCTACTCACGCTACCGTGCTTCAATTTTTTTATGCTTCATAGTCTTTAGCATTCAACCACAACTTTCATAAATGTTCAAAGACGATGTGGTCTAAGATACTAAACACGCTAAACCTAGAGGGGGACCGGTTCTCATGTGCAGCTGCTGGTACACACACACCGGTGCTTGGCGACAGATTTACAACTCGAATGTGGTAGCTAACTAAGCCTACTTAAAAAATGCTCTACCACCATGCTCTAGCTTCATCACGATGTTTTCCTTCACTTAAAGCTTGGACTCAGTTGCGAGACTTCGTTGTCCGAAAACGCTCATCATTATCAAGCCATCATAGCTTATCTGCATCGATTATCTGAACTCTTAACTTGCATGGGCACACGAACCCTTCGAACTGAGCCATAAGAAGGAGATCGTTACATGAGAGGTTAGAGTAACAGATTCTCATCAAGCGGACTATGCATATAATATAAGAAAGCCCTTATTAGATTCAAATAAGTTAATTATTATATATTACATACATATTGTATACATGCACATACTTACGCTATATATTTATGTTTATTTTCTTTATACGATTTCCTTACGGTATACTAAGCCTGAAAATAAGAAAAATAATGCATTCAAAAAGAATTTTATGAAATTCCGATTATTTGGTCGATTTGATACACTTAAGATTGACTATCTTCTACTATAGTATAGAAGTTTATATATAACATAAAACGTAACCTCAGGATTACAGGAGTAGGAAAATCATGATGATGAATTAGAAATACACAGATTATCCGTTACCCGAAGGATCTCGTTAATTTTCGATATAACCTTCGTCAAAATCGATCGACGAGTGATTTCCACAACATATTTAACTGGAATGCTGATGTGCGACAATTTTTCGTGATCGACCAGCTATATATACGATCTATATAAACATAAATAAAGTATGGCTGTGTCTAGAATATTGTTTGTATTTCCGCGACTGTCCTACTTGGTTGATACCTCCGACCTCGTAATAAAGGACTGTTCGAATTGCGAATCATACGAATATCACCAAATATAGATGTCATGTAAAAATATTTGTCATTTGTTTCATGAAAAATATTCCAAAGAGTAATTCGATTCTATCTCGTTAGTCCCTTCCACTATACTTATGCTCTTTAAACCTTTTCGGAAAATTTTGGTCTCTTAGCGAAGTCATGATAAGCAATGAAATGTCTATCAAGGAAATAAGAAAAAAATTACAATACACTTCCATATCCACTACCATATCTAACCTATGGATGCCAAACGTGGGTACTAACAAAATAATTGTACGTCAGAATAATATTGAACGAAGTGTCGTGGGAGTTAAAAGAAGAGACAGAGTAAAATAATATAAAATTAACAACATAACAAAATTAAAAATACATATTTCAACAGTATAAAAACAATTAAAATGGAGATGGTCAGGACATATTATGATAAGACACGAAAAAGAGAAATGGACTAAACTCATAATAGAACGGTAACCCAGCGAGAATAAAAGGATCAGAGGTAGACAGAGCAAAAAATGGGAGGACGATATAAAAGAAGTAGCTAGACCAGCATGGATCCAAATAGGAAGGAATAAGGAAATATGGAAATCTTTAGAGGAGGCTTTGTCATAGGACAGGATGTAACCGAAAAAACCGGATGCCGATAACCTTAAATACGCACACACACACGCACACACGCACACACGCAAGTACACACGCACGCACGCACATAATACACAATATTACAATCAACTTCATACTTAATTTTTCGTTAAGCGAAATGTAAAACGCATTACTTCATAATTGTCACTATGTATTTATATAATATGTTTTTAAAATACCATAATTGTGCTATCAAGTTGTTATAAAAATAATAATAATAAAAAAATATATATTTTAATTTAGTTTGTAAGCAATAAGGGCTTGCTTATTTTATGTACTAACTTGTTTCAAAAGTCCTATAAAACTGAGCGTTTGAAATGAGGCGTGAAGAATAATTTTAGCATGATTTCGTCATTGCCGATAAGATATGTTATCGACAGTCGCCAATATTTTAACTTACTAATATGGGTTGTACACTTATTTTGTTAAATAAGGTATGAATTTAAAAAAAAACTATGCATGTTAGGTTTCTTTTTTAGTTTAAATTTTTTCCCTGCAAACCCTTGGTCCACATCTTTTTTCTGAAATAGTGTTGAATACAAATCGTTTTAAAATCTAATAAAAAATAGTGCAGGTTGAATATATATCCAACAAGATATTATTTTTAAAACTTACACAATATTTTTCATTTTCGCCTTCCCTTTTCCTTCTCTTCTCCCCCCTTCCTTTTTTTTCCTTCTTCTTTTTTAACGCATGGTAGGTGGCGTAATGGTTTTATACTTCTAAATTATCCTATTTAGATGGCGTATTGGTTATAGACTTCTAAATTATTTTCGAGTGTGTTGAATATCGTTATGTCTCTCGACGGCTAAACAAATCCTTAAATACTTTCATTTAATAAAGCACGCGATAGCTTACTGGCATTTGCCCGCGTCTTCCATGGCATCAGTGTAAATTTGACTTATCCCTTTGGAACATTCTTTATTTTCTGGATGAGAGTTAAATCATAGTGTTCAATTGAATAGTTAACGTGTTAAAACAGTAGCAAACTAACGTATATTACAATAAATTGCATATTACACTCATTTAAAAAATATAATATTCCTAAATCGATCAACAGATATACAAAAAATTCTTCGAATTTACAAATCCTCTACCTCTATGTATATTATTGAAACCATACACCTAGAAATAACGATTTAAATATATATAATTTACCCTGAGTAAATGAAAAGTCCGTGAAACCGTTCAATTCCTAATTCGCATTGTTCATAGGGAAAATCATTGAATTTTTTTGATAAAACAAAATATTCCGTTCAGGCGCTGTTAGCTCTCACACATTTCCGTAACTGGGGCTTCTTTACTTATACTAATAAATGTTTGTTACGAGCATATTTTATATTAATATAAACTATGGGACTATTATTATTTTCTTATAATTGTATTTACATTTATTTAACATGTAAATTATGAGGTATCTACCCACTTAGAGTAACTGTACCGATTATCCCGTATCTCTAAAGATATATATATACGAGTATAGTATCTTAAAGAAACCTATTCGGCCTTTAAATTTAATAACGACAAAGTGCGTTACATACAGATTTGCCTTGAGGCGTCGTTAATACTCTGGGTACGCAGTGACCCCCCGGTCCCGCGTGAGGAAATTGCATAAGTGCCCGACCGCACGCATTTATAGGGCTGCATACAGGGTTATTGGTAATGCGACGTACTCCCGTTAGAAGGCCACAGGGGTGACTATTTACGATAATGTTAACCCCCATACACATTACGCAAAAGTGAACCACTTTCGAGTTATCATGTTATTTAGCTTTTTTCAAAATAAGTCAAAAGTGCAACATCAAAAAACAATTTTTTTTTAATATCAATTTAATCTCATTTTTTCTTCTGATTTATAAAAACTATTAAACATGATCGGTCCAAATTTAAAAATTCGAAACGAAAAGCGATATTATTTCAAAACCTTTTTGAAGGGTTTTTTTTTCAAATTAAATGCCTTAAAAAGAAATATAAATCTTACGAAACTTGGCTTGCAGCTTATTTTAAAAACAACCTTTTTATTAGCTCTCCAACAATGCATAACAAATAGGAATTTATTTCAAAGAAACTGAAAAAATAAGAAACACAAAGGAAACGGGCGGAAATTCGTATTCTAACTAAACTTAAAATCGCTGTTTGAATATCCTGCAAATAGATTTAATATGGACCAACGAATCTAAACTCAATCAAGATTACAAACTAGCACAGTTAACATTATTGGAGTGAGAGAGTGCACAAAAATCCTAATAAAAAAAGACCAAAAGAGTCGAAACGCCGATTTTCGCCTGCTTCCTCTGTGATCGTTTCTTTTTTTCACTTTCTTTGAAATTAGTTCCTAGTTGTTATGCATTGTGAGAGAGCTAAGACGCTAAGCTAACGGTTGTTTTTAAAATAATCTGCTAGCAAAGTTTCGTAACTTTTTTTTTGTTTGTTATTAAGGCATTTTAGTGGAAAAGAATCTAAAAACAATATTGAAACAATATCGTTTTTCATTTCGCATTTTTAAATTTAGACAGATAATTGTTTTTATATTGTAAAATTGCCACTGTTTAATTGTTTAACAGAAGAAAACATGAGATTTAAATTGATACTTTTTAAAATCAAAAATTGATGTGTTGCATTCGTAACAGATTTTGAATAAAAACTAAAACACATGATCACTCAAAATTTTTTCACTTTTCCATAATGCATACGAGAGTTAAAATTATCACAAATAGTTACCCTTATCACCTTCAAATGGGAAATCGTTGTATTACCAATAACCCTCTATATTCAAGAAGTACATTTGGTAAATAGAAATGAATCTACAAAATGTACGTACGGCTCCCCATATATTTTTTATTTATACTCTTATTTTACTCTTACCAAAATTATTAATTTTAGGTATTAATTTCAAAATGCCATATCATATTTATGTACAATATGTTAACAAAAAAAAAATGAGAGGAATTCATTTTATATTTTATCTTTCTGGTACTTATATTTAAAGATGTTAATTATTACGTAGCACGTTAAATGCATAATGCTAGTTTTATTTCGCGCGCGATTAATGTCGCTACAATTAAGACGGCCTAAAAAATCGTTTAACATGACGACGTGAAATAATTAAAGGGCGCGAAGTACGTACAACGAAAACTTATGATTGGTGATATAACATAATATACAGAGTAAAATGATTGATTGAAAAAAAAATTGAACAATCATTGCGAAGTATTCTTTTATATATATATATTATAGGGGGCAAACGAACAGGTGAGTCACCTGATGGTAAGTGATCACCACAGTCCATAGACACTAGCAACACCAGGGGAATCGCAAGTGCGTTGCCGGCCTTTTAATATATGTGTGCCTCCGGCGCTCTCACTGACCGAACGAAACGTAAGAGTGCAACCACTGTTACTTCACGTCGGTTTTTTGTAAGAGGGTGGTTCTACCCCGGGCGAGCCGACCCATTCATGCTGAAACCAGTAGTACCAGTAGCTCTACGACCTACAAAATCTAGGCTGATTAGGTATAGACTTCATAAAACTTAGATAAACTTCTGAGTTTTTCGCTTAAGATGATTCTCTAAGCTTTATCACGATCGTCATTTCTATAAAGTTGGCACTCGGTAGTTTTATTCCCGTCATGTGATCTCCCAAAACCGATCTAAATCGCGTTATTGGTAACCTTTGTAATTTTTCAAACCGAATTACCACATTCACCTAAAAGCTAAGGTCAAACTATTTACGCCAACACACACGAAAGAGATAATCACTTATTATACAAATAAACTACTAATATGTACGATATCTACAATTTAATTAGTGTACTGCATACATTTATACTATTTTCACAAAATCTTCACAGATTAAATACACACTGTCGCTTCAGGTAAAAACTAAAAAACAAGAGTATGGCTAATTTCATACGCGTACCGAATAAATGCGATTTATCGTATTGTCGATAAACAAAGTATAATGACCAATGGATCTAATTAAAATCACACTGTTTAATAAATATAGCACCGTGTATTCAAATGCAATAAATCGTTTATAGGCAGCTAAACGAAATATAATTACCAATCATTGCTATACCAGAAGAAGTACGGGAGATAAATTATATTGATTTCACGGGGCCTTTTGGCTTACTTACTTGCTTACTGGCAAATTTTATACGAATGTCCAGAGTGGATAGAAGTACGACCTATGAAAAACATAACATCTAGGAGATTTTTAATTTACCTTTTAGGCAAAATATTTTGCACTTTTATATTACCTCGAATAATCGTCTCAGATAATGGCCCTGTAAGAGTCAAGGTATATTACATTTAACATGGTCTCCGTATCATTCGCGTACTAATGGTTTAGCGGAAAGGATAGTAAGAACTTTCAAGCGAAGAATGACTACGAAGGTACTGTAGGTGGTAGAGCTACGCTGAAGCTATTACTGGTTTGAGCATGAATGGGTCGGCTCGCCCGGGGTAGTACCACCCTCTCACAGAAAACCGACGTGAAGTAACAGTGCAAGCACTGTTGCGTTTCGTTCGGTCAGTGAGAGCGCCGGAGGCCTACATATTTAAAAGGCCGGCAACGCACTTGCGACTCCCCTGGTGTTGTTAGTGTTTGTGGACGGCGGTGATCACTTACCATCAGGTGACTCACCTGTTCGTTTGACCCCTATATTATAAAAAAAAAACGAGAACAACGGAACAATTAAAATGACCTTAAAGAATATTTATTATAATTTTTAGTTACGTACAGGATCACTCCACGCATAACGACGGGCATTTCTCATGTCCAAAATATATTTGTTCGATATCCAGAATATCTATTATTAAATATATAGCCGGATAAAAGAAGACAACAGCAATATCAAGAGGTGAAGACAAATATTATAAACTCTGACCTAACTTACCATCCAGGTGAAGAGTTTCACATATAAAACACAACAATAACAACAAAACATGGCTACCTGTGACTTGAGATCCTGTAAACATATATATTCATATAACGTCTCTACACCTGCTGGGGAGGAAAAGCAAAGGCATACTGATCATATTCGAACACGAACCACGTCTATAACAATATCTCAGAACCGTGCAGAGCCTCTCGAATACATTGCAAATTCTCCTGTTCATCCACCTCTATCGAGTTCATCTGCAAATATACCGACGGCAACATCCTCGTCGTCAGTCTGCACATCCTCATCGCCAGTATCTGTATATCCGTCACCATCATCCACATCCTCAACGCAGATTGAGATTTGAAGATTTCAATGCATCTCAACCACGGCGCAGTCAACGTCAAACACGAGTACCACATCGACTGATTGAGAAGTTGTAATTTAAATGCGGAGGAATGTTACGAATTAAAACCTTCTTATACATTTTAAAAATAGAATTAGAAATATTTTGTATTACTTCATCAGTTGTCATTCCAACTAAAATGTATTTTATCGCAGAAACTGTATATTTATTTACACTAGAAATAGAAAAATAATTTTATTTTCCAAAAAAACAAACCGACTTCAGTATAAAAGCAAAAAATTATATAAAATTCAATAAAAAATACTGGTATATGTGCTACCCGATGATATATTTGAAGTCGGTGCCAACCCGAATTCATTGCATCTATACGTACAAAGTGTTGGTCCACTGTCGCGTCCTGCGTGTAATTTAGTACATACCTATATATATATTATTTATTTTACCTACTACAAATTTGGGTTGGCGCCGACTTCAAATATATTATTAGGTAGCGCATATACTGATACTAGTTGCTGCCGCGTCATCACACGCGCTTTTGAAATTGTAATTAAAGAAATGTAAAATCGTAAGGAAATCTAGAATTTTCAAAAAAGGTATTTCAAATATATTTATACGTACGACACGCACAACACCTATTGTAAACTAATTGTACTATGCCTATAATATTCACGCAAGTGAATCCAATAAGTTAACAAAGGTCTATAGTCAGACGAACGGCATGGCAGCTCATAAACCACGCACAAACCAACATTGAGTTTTATATATTTAATATATAAATACTACCAATATGCCGGATGGGGTTTACCGTCAGTAGCATATTTGAGAATTTACCCACTATATAACGCCCTCGGCGCTCGTGTTCACTATATAAGAATCTCTTAATAATTGCAAATTTTATTATCTGTCATTATGTCTTAAAAATATATAATAATCTATAATATAAAAATGAATCGCTGAATGTGTTGCTAAGCGCAAATCTCGAGAACAGCTGAACCCATTTCGCAAATTCTTTTTTTACAATATTCCTTGACGTACGAGGATGGATCTTACAGAGAGAACAATTTAAAAAATTGCCTGAAAAAGTCTGAAAACAACACTTTCCTATACTCCCATATAAACGATTCGTAATAATACTTAAAACTCAATTTGAACTTTAATACCATCCCATAAAGTTTAAGTGTTAGTGGAGAGGTTCCGGGAAGGCAAAACAATTGAGTGACGTTAGTATCGTATAAATATTAATGTCAATATTTATACGACGGGTCCGAATAAAAGAACAAGTATTTAAAAAAAAAATTAAGAATCGACTGTTAGGCGTTACGAAGTTTGCCGGGTCAGCTAGTGTAAATATAATAATATGCCCATATTGTCAATGTAACTCAGTTTTTGCTCCATTATAAATAGTAATCTCTTGCTTTCTATTTCAAGCTTTTTAATTGTTTACAGTCTACAATATGTCGCAAATGCTTAACGTTGAATTTATCTTAGTTTATATTTGCCTGTTATATTGCATTATCATAGTCTAAATCTTGTTGATATCACTACATATTATAGAACAAAGTCGTTCGCCGCGTCCGTCTGTCTGTCTGTAGGTTCGCGATAAACTCGAAAATTACTGGACGGATTGTAATGCGGTCTTCACCAATAGACAAAGTAATACATGAGGAAGGTTTAGGTAACTTGTCAAGGTTTTGTGTAAATTGGTTGAAATATAACGATAATTGTTGGCAGTGTTGGAAAAAGTACAGCCGCTTGGGAGCTTTCATCGAAACCGCTGCCTAATTCTTTTGAGATATATCAAACAATGCATAGTGAGATATTTCTCTTTTGTAGATCCACAACAAAGCCTGCGATGGCATATACCTATATTTTAAGGATAGCATACTATACCCATCTATCGTCTAAAGAAATGGTCACACGCAATGAAGTAATTAGAAGGCTATTTAGACGGATACAGTATTAATCCCTATCAAATTGAATACATTAGTTACGTTAAGCATTTCATGCACTTAAGTATATATTTTTTATTACCGGGGCAGGACAACGTCCGCAGGGCCTGCTAGTCTGAAATAAATAAACAACTTTAAATATTTTTATTCCATCATAGAATGTACATTAAGATGCAATATGTGCGATAAGTAGGAATGTAGTTGCGTACATTATCTTTGTTCATTCCTTGACCGTTCCCGCGATCATTCCCTAAATAAGCGAGCTGCGTAGTTCTCATTCATAACACTATCACTAAATAGTATAAAACAAAGTCGCTTTCTAGTGGAGAAATACTGTTATTTTTGAGGTTACTCCAAGTTTAACGCGTGCGGAACACAGGCAGTAATGAATAAATCAAAACTACTGGATCGATTTAAATCATTTTTTCAGCGAATGACATAGGCTATATATTTTATACCCGTGCGAAGCCGGAACGGGCCACTAGTAGTATATATAGGATTATAAAGTAAGGTGACGTGTATATTAAAATTAACTTATTGTCTGTTCAGAGAGAAATAGTTGAAAATTTTAAATTTTTGCATTAATTTAAATCAAGACACTATATCTATGTGTAAGCAGTTTTTAATGTTTAACAGTTGAAATAACACTCATTGAAATCTTTGCTATATTCTCATACCATGCTATTGTTAACGAATTATATAGGTGCGGTACGTAAAACAAAATGGCCGCCAAATTAACTGAAAAGATATTTAAAATTCAAATTACATACATCCAATATATATATTTCAATGATCCATAGATGCTATTATAATAAATACGACCAAGGTTATTTTTTGTCTGTTACGCTTTCTCGCCTAAAGTACTGAGCATCATCGTAAAATTTAGTATACACGGTATCAGGTGTACAAAATAGGGCATCCTTTTTTTTTCGAACTTACCTACACTGTTGGCTGAAAATCCCTTCTTAGTAAGCGTCTAAAAAAAGAAGAATAACTTGGTGAATTTCAAGTCAATCTGACATATAAATACGGAGATATCGTGATGAGTCAGTCAGTGGTACTTCGCTAATAATAAAAAATAATCCATATATATATATTTATATTATAGGGGGCAAACGAACAGGTGGGTCACCTGATGGTAAGTGATCACCGCCGTCCATACACACTAGCAACACCAGGGGAGTCGCGAGTGCGTTGCCGGCCTTTTAATATATGTGGGTCTCCGACGCTCTCACTGACCGAACGAAACGCAACAGTGCAAGCACTGTTACTTCACGTCGGCTTTCTGTGAGAGGGTGGTACTACCCCGGGCGAGCCGACCCATTCACTCTGAAACCAGTAATAGTTTCAGCGTAGCTCTACCACCTAGAAAATATATATAGAACAAAGTAGGGTTTGTTCAAACACTTATAACTCAAGAACGACTGTACACAAACTTTTTGAATTCGTCTTCACCCTAATAGCAGAATAAATATGAAAATATCGAAAATTCGTATAAGAAAAAACTTAAAAATTATAATCTTTTCTATATCTATATATATAAAACAAAGTCGGCTTAGTTCTATAATAGCAGAATAACTATGAAAATGTCATAGGTATATCACAAGGTGATTCACTGATGACAATAAACCAAAAAGAGACCCATGCAGCAAAATATACAGCATACGAGTATTATGTTTTGCTGATAAGACATTGAAATACTTGGTTTTGTAATTTTATAAAATGTTTGTTTACTTTATATATATTATAGTAATAAATTAGTTAATTTGGCAAACTTTTAATAGTCGTTTTATTACTTCAATTAAATCATATACTAAGTTTTGCTAAAAATTAACATGACATTCACTAAATGTTAGGCGGTACGAAGTAGGCCGGGACAGCTAGTATATCATATACAGATAATATAACGTATTTAGGTTTTTTTTTTATTTTAACAGTTTAGCTCGTTTTTGCTTATTTAGTGCCTTATTGTATCTTTAGTAGTTTTAATACTGAAGCTGATTTATTTTTTGTATAATTTTACTTTTTGATACATTATAATTATATTAGACTTATCGTTTTTTATTAGTTATTGTATTCAATCTATTAACCGTAACTACTTATATTGCCAACACTGGTTAACCTTATATCAAAATAACGAGTTAGCGTCCATGCTGCCGACACCGGACTACATTCCGTTTTTTACAACGGAATGTTGTCCGTCGCGCATTGTGCAATAGATAACTATGAATAGAGTTACTTATGCATGTATTGATTGCTTATTTGCGTTATCGGGTGAGTGCCTTAAGCGCTCCTCTTAGTAGTCCAGCGGAACTGTAGAGACCTGCCGAAGCCAATATTGTAGGTCAGTTCGAAAAAAAAAAAAATTATTCGTGTACATAGTAGGTAGTCCGATGAAGCCGTGAAGGTCCGTCAAAGCAATAACGTTGTTAATTCAGAAAAAAATATATATGTGTGTACACTTATATGATGACACCACCAGAGCGGGTCACTAGTCACTACATAGTATAAAACAAAGTCGCTTTCTCTGTCCCTATATCCCTATGTATACTTAAATCTTTAAAATTACGTAACGGATTTTGATGCGGTTTTTTTAATAGATAGAGTGATTGAAGAGGAAGGTTTATATGTATTATAAAATAAATTAAATAGTGGAGATATACTATTATTTTTGAGGTTACTCCAAATTGAACGCGTGCGGGCCACGGGCAGTAATGAATAAATCAAAACTACTGGATCGATTTTAATCATTTTTTTCAGTGAATGGCATAGGCTATATGTTTTATACCCGTGCGAAGCCGGAGCGGGCCGCTAGTATTTTATATAATGCATTTATAAATTTTTATATAATGCATTTATTGCCTGTAACGAAATTGTTTTGTTTGAGGTACTTCTACATTTGAACAATATTCCAGATCACCCTCGTAAGCTTGAATCTATGTATCCGAAATTTAATAACCTATTAAGAGATGCAAGATGATCAAGAATTAACTAAATTCTTTAAACCTTCACATAATGTACATAAAAATAATACTTCTTTTTACAGAATAAATTAATTGTATTTTGATACATTTACGTATTTTTCGATACATTTATCCTATTCCTCACGTCTTGTCTACGCCACTGTTATTTTGTATCAATGAACCGAGGTACCGAAAATTGGAATATCCTGGTAAGGTCATATACACCATTTCAGGCTACATGATAAAACTGGATGAACCACCGAATTCGCAGAGCATATGTTCAGTTTTTGTTTCACTAATCTTCAAAACAACATTCTCCAGTTTTTACCGCCATCTTCCCAGCTTATTCTGGATCTCAGGTCGAATCTCCAACAAGGTCAATATCATCGACAAACAGCAAACACATAGTTGCCTCCTCCTCTATGTCTTGTGTCAATGCATCCATAACAAGAAGGAATAAATAAGAGCCTAAAGCTAATCCCTGGTACAAACCTACAATCACATTTAAATAATCGGTAACTCCAGCCTCGGACCTAACGTGTATTTTAGCTTGACTGTAAATACAACGAACAAGTTGTAGGTACTTTCCAAGCATTGTACACTACAGACCATTTCGGGGAACTCGATCATATACATCATATATTCCAAATCGAATACCAAACGCTAACCTACAAAGTATTAAAAAAAATTACATGTTTAATCACTGTCCTGTATATCACTTATTCTTAAACTGCCTACTATTATTAGTACCATCGAACTATTCATTTGGAATCGCATCTTTATGTAATATTTTAATTAAAAACTAAAAATAGCAACATCCGTCCATCTACTTTTAAAAATGTTAATACAAGACCTATGATTTTTGCAGTTTGTCAGAATCTTTCAATTTTCTTTATAATTTCCTTTTTTTCCTGCAAACTAATCTAAGAAAAAAGGTAGACTTTGTATTCACATTTGTTTCTTTTTGTTACAGTCATCCGTTATTAATTTTCAATTATATTGTAATTTTTTCCATTACTTCATCGCAATCGTGTTAAAATTGAATTAAGTTTCGTCGATTTTATCCGAAATAAATTTATCTTAGAAATTTGTGTTTTGAAGTGGGAAACAACAAAATAAGTAGGTAATTAGTCTATTGAATGTTATAATATTAATGAATTATTATAGACAAATATTGTGTTGAACACTCTTCAAGCTTCACTCCTGTTGAAACATGACAACTAATTACAGTTCTGATCAACTATTACTATTGAATCGAACAACGTTGTAAAGCATTGAAATACAGAAAGATATAGACGTAGATATAAAGTATGGCTGGGTACGGTTGAACATTTGACAAAATCAAATCAACACAATGAGCTTGTTTCACCAACCTCACAGATTTCTGGAATAGGAACTGATTCCACACATTTCCTGACACAAATAAAATAGAACAGTTGCTTCCGAATGACTTCAATTGGCGAAAGAAATGTGGCTTCTTAAAACATTTTCTAAAATAAAAGTAAGTTTCTATTAAAGTACAATGAATAAACTTAAATAATAGCCGAGAAGAAAAAAAGGCTGAAAAGATAGTAATATGTTCAATTACATATTGAATTCACGACAATTAAAAGGCATTGAGACGGTGGTAAAGTGGACATTTCTCTATATCACAGCTCGCCAAAAAGAACAGAACAAATTTCTTTCTAACCTTCGAGAGCCTTAGTGTCTCTGGTTCTGTTGGCTGCATAGTTTAAATAGCTTTGCCTATTCCTTAGGATCGAAGGAATAGAACACAAAAAGAAAATGTCTATGGTTCTAGTCAGCTGCTGCGCTGACATTTTCGACAGTGTCAAAATAAATTTGATAAACGTTTATACGTACGATTAATCATCAATACTGCTTAGTGTACAATTGGAAACAAATACAGAAATGTGATATGCCCTTTATTTAAAAAAAAACTTATCAATGATATCAGCATACTGATATGTCTCTAAAACGATATATATTTACGCGTTACATTTTAATGACAAACGTGTAAATCTTGCTAGAAAACTAGACAAAGGTGTTGTAAATTTCGTAACATCTAAATACTATAGGCACTTGTGTGTAACCATGAGTACTGCAGCAGGCGGAAGTAACAATTTCAAAGTAGTTCTATTGGGTGAAGGGTGTGTTGGAAAAACTTCATTACTTTTACGCTACATTGAAGATAAGTTCCATGACAAGCATTTAACTACGCTTCAGGTATGTGTGACGCAAAAACATTTCTACTTAATCAGGGAGCTGACAGATTAATATTTTTATTCAAGAAATGTGAACAGGTTTTTATAAACTATGAATGTATTCTAGGCAACATTTTTGAACAAGAGATTAAACCTAAACGGTAAACGAATTAATCTTTCCATTTGGGATACTGCTGGTCAAGAAAAATTTCATGCACTGGGTCCAATATATTACAGGAATTCAAATGGAGCAATCCTTGTATATGATATAACAGATGAGGATTCTTTTGGCAAGGTTTGTAATTTAAATAATGCTTTCTTTATTTGATTTATCAAAAATGAGTCCCAAGTATTCGAACTTCACAAACAAAGCTATAATGATTTTGTGTGCTCGCCTATGAGTTTCAACACAGTTATTTATATCCTACAAAATCTTAGTATAGACAGAGAGCAATGGTTCAACTGAAATATCTGATTAACTACCACAATAAAGTCAAGACTTATGTAAAATACATAGAATTATCAAATAGTTAATATGTAATATAATAAAAAGGTAATATGAATGTATATACAGAACATAATGCTTATTAAGTGAAACATTTTCTACAAAGATTAGAACAATATTTCATTAAACAACTACCAGATTCAAAACAAAAGTTGGTCATTTAGGTAAAAAATTGGGTGAAAGAATTGAAGAAAATGCTTGGGTCGGACATTATTCTCATAATTGCTGGAAATAAAATAGACTTGGAACATGAAAGAACAGTACCTCTTGAAGAAGCTGAAAGGTAATGTTAAAATAACTTAAACCTGTGACTAAAGCTAGGGGTGGTGATCTTCACTTCTTATATCACCAAAGATATTTGTAGTGAAAAAATCAAACTCTAAACCAATGATTTCCAAAGTGATCCAGGTGAACCCCCAGGGGTCCACGAGAGACTCGATGAGGGTGTACATTGACGTGACAAAGAAATGGGGGTGCACAATTAGTAAGCGGGGTCTATGAAAATTGGTCTATTTTGGATAGTGTGAATAACTAACAATGTTGGCTTGACTTCATATGATAGTATGAAACCTGCAAGGGGTCCACCGGAACCAGTAAAATTTTAAAAGGGGTCTATGAGAAAAAAATGTTTAGGAACCTCTGCTCTAAACAATCACCAGAAAACATAGTAAATGTAAATACAAAATAAAACAATACTACAAACTACATAATTTACCTTTGCTACCTCTAGTGCCACCTATGCGGGCTGGCTATGTCTCACCTAGAAAGTAAAATTTTAATCTTGACTCTTCTCTAGAAACAGCATAAAATGCAATACATTTATCACCATTTTGAAATTTCGAGTCGAATGTTTCCTGATGATGGGACAACTTAAGTTATTATATTGTGATAATGGGTAGTTTTTCCTGTTTTACTAAAAAAATCCTTACAACGAATAAAGGGCCATTCAAGTATTACATAAGCAGAAATTTTGAAATTTCTGACCGCCCTCTCCCTTAGCCAGCAAAAGTAAGCAGTGCTCTTATCCCCTCCCATGCTTTAGTAGTCGATGGAACTGTAGCGGCCTTAACAAGCCAACAGTGTAGACAGCTAGAACCTCGCATGCTTATGTAAACATTTATATAAGTATTTCTTAATCTATTCTAGTTTCCTTACTGATTCATGGGCGGCAGTTAACAACTCTTGAAATAATATCTCTATATAGAAATAAACTTACAGTGGTACGCTATTAAGGTGATGGTAGCCCTGTTGGTAAGACCGCGCATCTCACAAGTCAGATCTACACAAACAGATCCTTCCCTCCCTTATGTTATTAAAAATAAGCAAATTGTAGACCCCCACCCCCCTTTAATACTTACGTAATATTTGATGGGACCATAACCCATCACAAGATGAAGACAACCTTCATTGTCATGAAAAGGTAGTCAAGGATTTTTTTTAACTTATCAAGATCAATCCTATTTTAAAAAGTAAAGTAATAAACAACTAATTACTTCGACAGTCTGAAATATTAAATTATATTGCTTACAAAGTAAGGTGAAGTTATGTACTTTTTTCAGTTATGCAAACATTGTTGGAGCTAAACACTATTATACATCAGCAAAACTTAATCAAGGTGTGGAAGAGTTGTTCCTCGATTTAACAAGAGAAATGTTAGAAAAACACGAAAAGAACATTAAGACAGAAGTTGTGAGGACATCGCAAATTTTAGTTGTTGATGATGAAGCACCGGCGCATACTTCATGCTGTTCTGGAAACAAAAGTAATTAAGTAGGTAGTAGTTGTGATTTTACAGAAAAAAAATATTAAATGACTTTACTAAACCTTTTTCGATATAATACAAATATTTTATAATATTATGGATTAATTAAAGAAAAAAAAAACAATTTAACAATTATTATTGTTATTATTATGATTAGGTAGATGTTCTTATAATCTTGGTTTATAGAATATGGTGCACGTATAGAGTGTGTAAAAATTGGAATATACAAAAGTATATTTAATAGTAATAGTAGTTCTAGTTGACTGTCATTATCTTATCTCATGTCTTAACCATAGAGACAAGGCAGTCTTATCATATGCGAGTACAAACAAAATACCATCAGGAAATTTAAAAGATTAAACTGCCAAAATATTTTGAACACCTGAACAATATTAATGTTTACATACTTTTGGAAGTCATATTGGACAAATAACTTTTTAATATATATGAATAATAATTAAGAATAGTAGAGACCTTAGATTGTTTAGAGGCACGAATATTATATGAATATTATTTGAAAATATGCTATAAATATAAAATTTGAATTAAATTATTAATTCCAATGTATATAAACGCGGATATTTACTCTATTATAGCTTTGTATTCTTACGTAATTTCATCGGCCAATCTGTTAACACTAATAGGTCTCAATAAAGTTTTTTCTATGCAATATTGCAAAAATAAATGTCTGTGTGTGTAATAGACTAGATTTTTCAGGACTTCCAAATGGGATAAATTTAGTTGTACCCAATAATTTCAAACACAGATACACTATTATTTAATTATTTGCTATAACATGAACTGTGAATTGTTCTACAAATTTTAATATTATTTAGATTAATAATTAATTATTCTCTTGTTCATATTACAAAATGTTCTATTATGTATAAGAACAAATCTATTTTCATTTTATAGATATTTGACTGCAGTTTACAATGTATTTTCATATTAAATTTAAATCAATTGTACATTATAAATAATGTAATAATTTTCCAATAACTTTTTTTATATAATTGACTTGAGCATATGACCATTTTATATAGGTCATAATAATATTAATGCTTTAATGGACTTTATATTATAATGTATTATATTATTTATATAATTTTGTCAAATAAAATACTTAATTCGGCATTTATAGTAGTTTTATTTCTAAAAATGAATTCTCTCCGTTTCTTTAATATGTGGATATTTTTTATGGAAAATTATATGTGGCCTATTTTTAAGATTAATTTACTGACGTAACACGCATCTATTTGTAGACAATTTAATATATTACCTTTGCCCTTCTCGTACATTCTTAATCATTTAAAGTATGTTCTCAAGTACTAGGTCTAAACACCAGGCATAATTTTAATATATAAAAATATTCACAAATGAGTCATACCTTGTTTTGTACTCAGTAAATGTAAAGATTTTTTAGGTAATAATAATTACGTTAGGTTAGTTAAATTTTTGCTACCTCATATCGTTTGTTATTTAACTAGGTTAGCATAACCACGGAAATGAAACAACTTTTCTATGCTAATTTTAATAACATTTCACTACGACAACTACAAAACTGTAACTAATAATAGTGAAAATTTATTTTAACTTTATATTACCCAATAACAATTTATTACTTATTGATAACATACATACTTATGCAGTATAAAGTCATCGGTGACCAAAAGATTAGACCAGTGGAATATGCAAAATGTCCACGAGCTCTATTTCTTTAGTACCACAACAATGTGAGGGAAAAGAGTTATAACTATGCCCTAATGGTATTATTATAGAATTACAATTATGCGGACTTATTTCACAAAAATTATTTACAATGAATCTTATAAATTGAAAACACCGTATGTATAAATTTTATTGCTATACTTTGTTAAAATTACATACAATTACTATAAGTGATTGTAATAAGCTACTATATTGATTAAAACTATCCATTGCAAATTTTATATAACAGGTAAATTATACAAACTCATGTATAACTCTAGCTTTCACACTGACATCCTTATATATTAAAACAGAATTCCTCCAAATGCAATAAGGTAAAATAGGTTTTTACCTTACACTAGACAGTATTTGTAAGTGTAAGAAATTAATTGTACTTACGTACAGTATATCAAATATCTATTTATTTTATCGCCAGATATAAAACATACCTTTCGTTAGGAGAAATTTTTTATACATACAATTGATTAAACCAGCGGTTCTCAACCACCGCGTCTCGCAACATAATTGTGTGTCGAAGGACCTCTCCAGTGCGTCGCGTAATTTACAAACTCTCACTTTCGTTCACTTTGTACTAGCAAATTTTTACATATATGTAATAGGTGTCGCGAATTTGCAAAAAGACTTGCTGAGTAAAAAGGTTAAGAACTGCTGGGTTAAACTATGACAATTGAAACCCACTGGCCATTTTTAATACTTCTATTTGAAATATCTATTTGTTTTAAAACATTATAACTTTAATCATTTACAAATATAAATGGGAGATATTTAAAATTTTGTGAAACCAGGTAAAAAAAAAGTGTTCATACAAAAAAATCGCAATAATATGCATATAACTTGCAATTCTATGTTTAGTGAAAGATACCAGTTATCAGTAATCAAATTTCCATTGAAATTTGTTGGATTATAATTTAATTATTCAACTATTTTTTATGAGCATTGTTATCTTTTAATCATTGTCACAATCGACAAATATATGCGCTTTTTATACATTACAAAGATAACCCATTTAAGGTCATTATTTTTGACCATGACTCGCTAAAGGTAACAAGATTTGTTTATATAGAATCTCAAGATAATTTATGTCCCAAACCAGTACTAGGAGCTACAGGAAATTAAACCATAGAAATTAACAACTCACTCACTTCATATAGTGTTTCTAAAAAAAAAAGAAATAACACGATGTATCAGTTATTTCAGTATCTCCTAAGGAAACAACGACTTGTTCATACTGTAAGGAAATCATTAATCGGAATCAGGTACAAAATGGAAGACATTTTCGTCCAAAGCACATATCATAAGACCTGTTTTTACTTAATTTTTGGAAATAATAATTTTTCAATAACCATAACCTTCTCTATTCCTTTCTTACTGTCCTTTACCATGAAGATTTCTATAAAACCAAACTTGTAATCATATATTTGTACAGTTCACAAAAAGTACTCGAGTAATTTTCACTACATTTTACATCAATTCCTTTTGAGCTTGTATTTTTTTTTATTGACATTGTAACTATAAAAAGTACCTAGTTACTAGTACATTTTATTGCAAATATATATATATTTTTTTTTCGAACTGACCTACAGTGTTAGCCTGGCAGGACCTTTACAGTTTTACTGGACTATTTTAACTTGTATAATAAATAATGTAACTTCAAATAGATCAGTAATTATTTTGAACAAAACTTTCAAAAATCAATCTCTGAAAATATGTATATGTCTTATTGTCAATTTCAATATTTTTTTTTAATAAACTGACTTAAGTTCGACGGTTATATGCTACATTTTGTATTTGTATCTACGCGAAAACAAGCAAAAAGCGAGCATTGTACATTACTATATTCATGCATATCCTTATTGAATCTCAACTATTCAACATTCATATACAATTCAGACCATATTCTATTTGACATGATATTTTTTTTTTTTTCTTAATCCACAATGACAAATTTATATTTAGGAATGCGATCACTAAAGGCAATGTACCAAATCGATGTTTATGTTTAGTTTAGTTCCTAAAACAGTCTAAATGATTATTAAACTAAAATATAGCATGTGATTTGTGCTTTCTTGATTTAGTGTCCATGTGCATAACCGAACTGATATCAAGTTTATTGACAACGAATAAATCGTTTCAATTAATGGCAATTATGGATAATCACGGGATTATCCATGCGTTCGACTATTTTCTAATTGATCTCAATGTATGTGATAAATTACGCAAAATCTTAACATCATCACTGGTTAAATCAATATAACAATTATCCATATCGGATTTAAGAAAATCATATACATGCTGATGTTTTATTGTGTAGATATTATTATTATTATTATTAGGACACGAACATAGTATGTTTGGTTCAGCTACTATAATGTTTATTCCATTCACCATGAGAGTGTGTCACTTCTTCGATTCAGTTTCTTTCACAGGAAACTTTGTATTATTGATTGATCTTGCTTTGGTCGGAGTTCCGTCACTAGGATCCGATGTACCCTTATCCGTTTGCTTCATCAGGAATATCGTCAGGGGCATCCAGTGGTGGCAAATCCAAAAGATACGGCATCATGCTGCTCGTTTTCTCTTCAGCGGACAACCATTCCATCTGTGATAAAGAAAATAGTCTCAAACCCCTTCATTGGCAACTAATTAATCTTTCTTAAAATACATATTATTAGGTAATTAATTAGTAATGGTAGAAAAATTCAAGTATAATTTTACAATATTTTTTTTTACATAATTCAACCTAGAATTCTTTATTTTATCATTGGATATTTTCGCCCTTTAATTCTTATATTTTACTAATACACTTATTTTAATAAAACAGAATAAGATATTTTTATTTTTCTACTAATTATCACAATTTTACATTCAAAGCGGTTCTATTTTGTAATCATGTCTTTGTAGATGCGAGTGTATTCTATTTAATATACGAAATAAGAATGGAAAAAAATATACCTTCTGTCGATGATCTCTAACAGCATCATCACAAATGTCGATGCACATTTGTTCGGTGAGACGACCGTCGTCCGAAGCATAAGCCGCTGCCTGCCACGCGACTCCCAATTTGGACAGAGCTCGTCCCGACATGCCTGCTGTCCTCGTAGCGAGCCTCGAACATAACGCACCAGTAGTCGAACTGATCGACACTCAAACGCCTAAAAGTGGAGATTCAATATATATATGAGACACACTAAATCTACCATACACCAACATCAATTAATTGCCGCATCACTTTGTGTTTATAAATTGTCATGACAGGGTGGGTTTGTGTGAAGGAAAATGTTTGAAAAATCGTACGGGAAAATGAAAAAAAAAAAAACATGGGTTATAAACAATCTTCGTATAAAAGAGTGTGTGAAACCGACATCAGGAAAATAAATAATTAAAAAAAAAAAATTATTGACAGATTGAAATTTTATTTCATATTTCATGGTCTTACTGTAAAAGTAAGGTCTTTTTTATACGCTTGGAATTTAGTGAGACTTGGTCATTTTCATCGTTAGTACAAGTTAAGTACGGCAGTTAATATTAAAGTAGTGTTTGGAAAGATATTTAAAATAAATTATATTTTTAACTAGCTTTTACCTGCAAACTGTAATAAATCACACGCCACCTATACTGGCAACGGTGGCACTAAATCAGAAGCCTTCAAGGAGATGTGATCGTTGAGATGCAGCACATTCGCTTATCGAGCAACGTTCGAAAACTAAAATAAACCCGAGCTTTCAGTGTAGGAAAACATCGAAATAAATCTATAGTACAGTCGTGGAGATTGCCTAACGCCCGTCTGATTAACTGATTAGTCTGATTAAAATCATCAAGCACCTATAAATGCCTTATGTCAGCTTCACTAGCCATCCAGTAGTCGAAGTTAACAATATTACCTAAAGCTCCATTACCACTTAACATCTGATAAATCTATAGTACCAACACCATCCATAGTAGAACAAACAACAAAGCTTAAAGGCTGTTAAATTTTTTTTTTTTTTTACTAATTTAAAACTAAATCATTCATCTGTCATTACATACCTTTTCCCTTCTGAAGCTGGTTGAAGAACAAACGTATCAAAGTATAGTCGAATCAAACGTTCCCGTTCATCAGTACCAGGTAGACCGAACTCGATCATTTTATCAAGCCGATCGTTAATAGCCGAGTCGAACTGTTGCGGAGTGTTCGAAGCCAACACCAACATAATCCTATTACTTTGATCTGAAGTCCTGTACAAGAAGGCATTTAAGGCCGCTCTCAAATCTTCACTTATCCTCTCTGAGGAACGCTTTCTCAGGAATGCATCAGCCTCATCGATAAATAGTAAAACTCCTAAAATTATACCATATTAGTCAGAGTATTACAGGATTACTTTTTTAAATTCCTAACATAATATTTATAATGTACTATACCATAACAAAATTAAAAAAACCGAGAAATTAACAATTCTACGCAAGTTATCTAAGCCTCTCGCCAGATGGATATACACTAGCTCATTCCGAATCTTAGCAGATCAAAAGAGTTACTGTGACTGGGTTTATTTCTATGCGCATGATGGTTACAACACCCTTGGGGTATGAATCTCTACAATCCCACTAGATACTAAGTATACACCAACCGAGATAAGCGACATATGGTGGCTGTTAAACCTAATATGGCGATTTGAATAAACTTGGAGATATTGTCCAATATCTCTAGTATAAGTACTAAGATGATGTAACTTTAAAGAATTTTTTTTTCGTATTGACCTGTTGACCTGGCAAGGCCTCTACAGCTTCACCGGACTTCTAAGGGGAGTGTTTAAGGCCCATTGTATATAGGCTCGCAAATGGTGTACATGCACCTCTAAGAATGTATTATGTCTAGTAGATGATTTTAAGATACAAGGCAAAAAAAAAAAATGCAGCATAGTAATAATAGTATGAACTGTTAATACTCTAACAGATTGAATATCAATCTCATAACTATATATAGTCTGCGGTATTGGTTTGGTGAATATTTTTACCTTTCCTGCTTGTATTTGCCCAGTCGAACACCTTGTGAATAGCAGCCACTGCATCCTTGCCCATTGGTGCGACATCACCACCAGTCAATATAGCATAATCCATTCCAGAATGCTTAGCTAATTTCTACAATAATACTTTCTTATAATATATGTATAAACACATTGAAAAAAAAAGCACAGCTTTCAAAATATGTAGTTTTAAATATATACCTTTGAGAAAAGAGTCTTTCCAGTACCAGGCGGTCCATACATCAGCAAGTTTCTATAAAAGCCTTTGTTAATCCTAGTGTTCTTTGTGGCGATTGCAATGTCCCTGAGCCTATTCTCCAAGTTCGGAGCCAAAATTACTCCTGCTAATGCATCAGATGGCTTTCTAAAACTGGCCACCGCCTTTGAAACTGTTAGTATGGGATGTTTTACAGCTTCTAGTATTGAAAATCTTGATGTTTCATTTACAAGTGTGGGTTTACCTTTAAATAATGTATATAAATTAGTAAATAATGTATGTTAGCATAAAAAGAATTTAAACTGATAATATTTTACCAATTCGAGCTTCAATGAATCGTGCTGTCACTGACGTAGCACCCTTAGCTGTATATACTCCAAGTGCTAAAAGCGATAGACCACCAGCGGCAGCTAAAGTTTTATCCCAGTCTGTGACAAGAGCATTAAGTCCAGAACCTATTACACTACCCGCAGTCCTAAAAGAAATACACAGATGCAAATTCCAGTTTTATTTTAACTACATTTGTAATAAATACCTGAGTTATAGGTAAACGGATATGAAATTAGTGTTGCCCAAAATCGGTCTTGGTCTTGTTCTTGCATTTTCACAAGACCAAGACCGCTAAATTTTTGTGGGACCAAGAGCAAGACCAACCCTTACAAGACTAGAGCAAGACAAGACTGAACCTGCAAGACTTGAGCAAGACAAGACTGAACCTGCAAGACTTGAGCAAGACAAGACTGAGCCTGCTAGACTCTTATAGTCTTGCACTTAAGTCAGGCTGGGTTTTGAAGATTATTGAGTATTTGATTCAAATACTAATACTGATAGACGTTCTCTAATATCAGTATAAAAATCACAGCACTCTTCATCTAATAACAAACAATTTAAACTAATAAATGTATACAAATAACGAAGATTCAAATAGTTCTAATCTAAGTAATAGTGATAGTTGTAGAACTCGATTTCAACACACAAAAAAATCTAAAAGTAAATTCGATGAGGTTTTCGAAATAATTTCTATGTCCCGAATTATTATCGATAAATTGTGCCAAAATAAAAAAGATGAAATAAAAATAGAAACGATACATGCTTAAGGAAGCATCTACTATCTTTCCGTGAGAAGGAATCACAAATATTTATTCCTGTAAACATCCCTTTAAATTCCTGTCCATGATGAAGTTTAATTAATTTGATTGCACTTTATTATGTCCATGTAAATATAACCTCAAAATATAACAATCTGTTGTATTGTTCTAAGATGTAACCTAATGAGTTTAATAAATAGCAATAGGGTAATAAGTATTTGCAAGACTCTTGCTGCTAGACCAAGACCATGTGTACTTTTTTTTTTTTTCATGTTATAGGGGCCAAACGAACAGGTGGGTCACCTGATGGTAAGTGATCACCGCCGTCCATAGACACTAGCAACACCAGGGGAGTCGCAAGTGCGTTGCCGGCCTTTTAAATATGTGGGCCTCTGGCGCTCTCACTGACCGAACGAAACGCAACAGTGCAACCACTGTTAATTCACGTCGGTTTTCTGTGAGAGGGTGGTACTACCCCGAGCGAGCCGACCCATTCATGCTGAAACCAGTAATAGCTTCAGCGTAGCTCTACCACCTAATGACACAAGACCAATACCAAGACTAAACCAAGTCTCGTCTTGATCTTGCATTTGGGCAACACTATTAATCAAATATTCTCAATACCCAAATATCTACGTATACAGTTATATGTCAATTTGTTAAAACATGCAGTTAATGTGACGCAGCACCTCCCAGTGTGGAGGTATAAAAAAATTGATAGCTTAAAACCTTCTACATAGTTAATACTTTAGTGTACCAACTCATGATGATCAGTTAAACAGTGTTAGAACTAACTTGTATTTCTATATATATGTTCTATTTAAAATGACAGATAAAATATTATCTATTACACAAGATACAAGAGATTTTTATAATAAACATTGCAAGGTTAACTTTCTGTAACAATATTGTACAAGCGAATGATAATTCATTAAATAGTATATTCTTATGTTTTTATGTGCCAAACAATATTGTTTTTTCTTGTACAATGAATATTAAAAAAACAAAGTCATTTTCGTATCTGTTTATACCTTTACATTTTATAAAGTATGTAACAGGTCTTGATACTTTTCACTATCCCTTGGAGAATTCCATTAGTAAGATTTATATGTATATTATATTTATACACTGTAAAGTCAGTGTATTCTAATGAAGGTGTATGGAGGAGTTTACAGCTTGCTTACATTGGTAATGCTAAATAAACATTATGGCATACAACAAATTAATATGCTGCAGAATTGTACACCTCAAAAATACCTACAAAAGAGATCAGGAGGGTATGTATATATCTGTTAGGAATGATCGCCTGTAGTCATTTTTATCTTTAAGATATTATGACAAAATAATAAGCTATTAGGTGACATTATTTAGATCAGGGCTGTCCAAACCACGGCCCGCGGCATGAATTATTGCGGCCCGCAGAATCTTTTTTATCTTCTTTGTTTAAATACATTAAATGAGTAAATTATTTTTCTTGTGACGAAATTCAGATGTTTTGGATATGTATTCGATTATGCTGCACACAACACTATTGATTGATGTTGACAGAATTGTAAAAGACAAATTAATGAAAAAGTAGATAATAAAATAATGATACTTATTATACTTGTATTTTATTTTATAAATATTTTGCGGCCCCCCAATGTATTGAGTCATTTTTGTTGGCCCTGGGTCCCATGTAGTTTGGACAGCCCTGATTTAGATCATAATAGTATCAATCCTTAGCCAAATAAATATTATAGTTAAGTTAACCATTTAATGTAGATCAATATTGCAATTTACAGTACAAGGACTAAATACCTTATAATATTTCACAAATTTAATAAAAAATTAGTTGCTTGTATGATGATTCTTACGTAGCTTTTATGAGTTTAACCCCTTGGATGTTTTTTTTTAAGATTCAGATCTCTAAATGGATGATCATGTATTTCTTTTTTTTTTTAATCCACATCATACATGGTGAGTCTCATGGTTTAGTACAAAAGTTCGTACAAATGAAAAATAATGTAAAAATACATTTTTATATAAAAATTATAATTTACAATACATATTATATTATTTTTGAAAGTTTTGTAATAAATCAGATATTTTTAATGCTTATGCTGCCAACAGTCTGTTAACCTGCGCCTTATGAGGTCTACATTTGTTTGTATGCAACTTAAACCTCTATGGTTTTAGGACAGTTCATGGGTTAAAGAACTGTTTATATTAAAGTGTAATATTGATTAAATATTTATGACACCTAGCACATAGCACCCAAACAAAATAAAGACTGGTCCCTAGTCTAAAATATGCAGCAAAAAATGATTTAATAGACAATAAACTCACTCACTTTATACTTTCAAGAATTGTAACTCTATTTTCTGCCGCCTTTAACCTAATTTGTTCAAGGGTTATATCACGGTTTTCACGGTCTGCTTTGGCCTTAGCTCTGGCTTCTGCCTCAATTGCCTTAAGCTTGTTTTTCTCTCTTAGTTCCATCTCATGTTCAATAGTAGCACGACGTAATGCCTCTTGCTTTGCAACACTTTCTTCTTGTCTTAAAAATGAGATTATTTTAATAAGGACACACATCAAAACACGCCAAGTACATTACATTAGTTCTATGAGTCAGCTTCAGAAATTTACATTGTAATCATATATATTGTAGGTTTTTTTTTAGATAATAATGTGTAACAGTAATACAATAATTTATAATTAACATCACAAAGTTTGATTTGGTTTTAATATAAAATGCTTGGTGCAATTTTGAGAGGAATTATTATTCTTTAACAAATATTCAGATTAAAATTCAATAGTTATTGAAAAAAAGTATTGTGATATATATAATTTATATTTCAAAATGTAATAAAAAATTTACTACCGTTAAAAAAAATGTTACTATATTTTACCAGTCAATATTTATTTAATTTCCAGTAAAATACTTAAATATTCACTATAATGCTTTCAATATCCAATTTTGGTCCTTTTTATGTCACTTTAGGATATAGAATTGGAAGTTTAGATACTCTAAGCACTTTTTTCTAATAAATTCTTAAACATATTGATTATCACATGAAAAAAAAATCACGCAACTGATTTTTGCAGAACATTTTACATGGAATATATAGGATACAAAGAACAATGAAATTTTCTGCTTAGCAAAACTGTTTCTTACTCACTTTCGTAAAATTTCTTCTTGCGACCTTTGTTGTTGTAACAGTTGTTCTTCATATCTCTTCTTAGCTAATTGATCTTGGTATTGAGCGCGCGATTGATGTTGTTTCGTTTCCTCCTAAATAAATTGTTAAGTAAAATATTAATACTGATTGGAGATAAAAATAAGGCTTGTCACAGTATCTCAGAGGAATCTCGCCCGCACGCATTCCTCCTCCCTACTGCATCAACACCAACACGTATTTTAGTGTGAGTACTACATCTGTACCCTAACTACATGTCCAATAATTTCTTACAGTACAGTCACATTCAGAATAATTTTACTGGTGCCAATTCCATGTTTTTGCTATTTTCAATCTTTTCTTTTATTGTTAATATTGTTATTTTCTCCTTATTGTTACTTGTTGATATTTTTTATTATTAGAAGACCCATACACTCAGAAAAACAAAGTTTCTATGGTAGGTGCATAATATATTACACTATAAATAAACATTTATCAGGAATTATTTGTTCACTATGAATGTATTACATTCACAATAACATTATTGTAGAGAGACACATTTAATACCCATAAAACATTTGCTACAACAAGATACAAATACATGCAGAATGTATAAGGCGTTCAATTAAAGTATGGAATGAGCTAAAACTCACAACGAGGTGGTAATTGAAAGTTATGTGGAGCTAATTACAACTGTGCAGATCATAATGTGCAGAAATAACGAATTTTCATACATTTCCTGCAAAAATGATTACAAGACTACATGACCATAGTCAGTCACATCTTCATTTCATCTACAAAATCTTCTGACTGCAGTAATGTGGTGGTTATACTACCACATGCTTATTACTTAATACAATAGGCAAATATCTACTTGAATCATAATTTATTAAAAAGTTTTTATAATGTAAGTATTTATCAAGACAATTCAAGGATTAATAAATGCCAAATTTTAATTCTCATAATAAAATGTTAAATTTGTTTTGCATTATCCTCTTAACTATACTATAAACAAGGCTGAACTAAAAGTCATATTGGCATGACATATTTTTAGCACTTTCTTCAAGATGATGTCTTTGAAGAAAAAACCATGTTATCTTAAAGTGTTGATGGATTTTTTTTGTAAGCTAGAGAAGATTCCAATAAATATAATGTTACTATAAAACTAACATATATTACAAAGGTTGTGTTCTCCTAAATAACAGTACATTTTAGTAATGTTCTATCTACCTTACAAAATCTACCAGAAAGTAGTATTCAATTCAAGTATATTCTCTTGAAGACAATGACCTCAATATGTTATAATTATACATATAATCAAACCTGCAATGTTTTCCTTCTCTCTTCATAATCAACTTTTTTCTGTTCAACTTTAGAATGTTCTATAGCTGCTTCATATTCCTTAATTTTCGCCATATGCTCCTGCTGCCTTGTAACTTCTTGCAGTTTACTAAGTTCCAGAGCCTCTTTAGAGTGCCCTATGTAAACAATATAAAATATGCATATACATTTAAGCTACAGAGGAGATAGGATTTTGTGGGGAAAAAGTGTAAAACAACAGTACAAATAATATTAATGTGGATACTGTGAATATTCGTTAGAATTCACACATGAAAATTAAACATTTTTTTGTAAAAACATTTAACAAGTCATAGTAAACATGTTCAAATATTTCTTCACCCATAGTATTCTTCCTGGAGTAGGTGATAAGAATAGAATATATTTGTGACTTTGATTGCAAAACATTTTTATTCCTCCATATTTACGAATCACTTCAGACATTCGCGCTGGTCTCTTTGTCAATACCTTTAATGTTATCCAAGATTTCACTCAGAACAATTTGAATCCGGAGCCGTTTTAAGGTTATGCGGTCACATTATGCAATAGGACACTATATGACTGAACATATTATTTTCAATACCACTCACTTGATCTTTCTAGTTCCTTAGCAGCCTGTGCCGCTCTTTCAAGTGCACTGGAGTCAAATCTATAAGCTTCCATGGCCTTTCTTTCAGAACTAGTTAAATTAGGAGCAGGTGCACCGGCCCCACCGCCGTCTGCAGGTGAATCATCAGAAGGTGGCTGTGGAGGTTTTGTGCTATACCCAAATAGCCACGACATGGTTAATCAAAAAATAGCGTTCAACGTTAAATTAAAAAGAATATTTGGCCTACGATTATCAACCTATATATGTCAACCTCATGAGTTGAACTGATCGGCAATGTTGCCAGTAATGCAACAACAAATTATTTAAAATTTTCATCTTCATTGAATCTTTCGTTTTAAATCCTAGCAACCTAGTGCTATTTAAGGACTGCTTACTACCATTTTCTACTACAACCATAGATTACTTTTGGCTGCGGAACTAAGTTCTTCGGTTTCATCTCACTTTATTACCCTCGATACCTATATAGAAGCGCCATCGGTCGAAGCGTTTGGTTTGTGACGCTTTTCTTATGGCGTTATCACGTAAAATTATGGTCCGTATACCGACTTTACAGACAACCATTTTGAAGTGAAAATTCTTTAGAATCGTTGTGATTTCAAACCAGATGCCAAAGGAAAAAACGACAGGTAAGAGACACAAATACAAAAATGTGTAGGGTGAAGGCGGCAAATAATGAGAAAGAAATATACATACTATTTTATATTATCGGTCTCTCCTCTTTGTGCCATGCTTTGTAGCATCCCCACTCCCGTCTTTTAAGCATAGTCGCCTCTAATTAGTGAGCCAGAGCGAGAGAGCAAAAGTCGGTGTGTATGTATATTGCACACTGTTTAATACTTTCTTATATTTGAGCATTTAACGTGTGTTAGTATATGTGAAAAGTACGTGTATTACTGCGGCTGCGTATTACAGCTTTTTAGTAAGAAGTCAGCGTGGTGTGTTATTATTTAACAGTGGTTGTGAGTATTTTTATATCTTGTTTGTTGAAACTGAAAATATGAAACTTGAACAATAAATTATGTAACATATGTTACATAAAATATAAAAAATACTTTCATTTTTAAACAAATAAACTTTGTATTTATCCTATGTATCGTATGTGAATCGCAGACACAATTTTCTATTATTTTTTAAGTGATAACGTCTTATAAATCGTTGAACGCTGGCTGCACGCACGAAAAAGCATCTCATTGTCATGTTCTGCCTGCCACGGCCGATGTGTCCGAGTAGAAGACATAGAGCGGCAGCACACAACCTACAGGTAAACTGTTTTATCAAATGTTTATAAAGTGAAGTGAAAAGTTAATGTGGTTTCTATTATTTATTACAGCAACACATCCAGCAAAACGTATGCAATTTTTCATCAGTGTTTTGTTATGACGTTTTCTCGTAAAATTATCGTTTGTAAACCGACTTTACTGACAACCAATTTCTTTTTTTAGTTCTACTACTATAAACTAAATAGGAAATACATTTTCAAACACCTACAATTATTATCAGTTTCGATTAGATTGTCAAGGTAAATAATCCTTTTTCATCAAGATAATGGTCTTGAAATTATAGAGATTTTTATAGATGACAATCCAATAAAAACTACCTTTCAATGTTCGGATAAAGTGGTGCATCTACGTATTATATTTGTAGATTATTAGTGGAGTTATTTTCATAGGTCTAATGACAAGTGGATTATTAGATTGAATAAAGTTATGTTTTACAATTTTTTACTAGTACGCCAAGCATCTGTTAAAATTATGTTAGAGCAAATTGAGTGCAAATGTCGGATGACATACCGTGCATTCCAAGTGTTTTCTTGTAGTTAAATTATTAAAATTCTGTGATATGCCGATACATGATTTTTAAAAGTCAGAACCAGAAGAATATGAAATAAAGTCTGAAATATTAGACACCTTGTAAATAAAAAATATTACAAAATGTAAATTATTATTGTTAATTGAATTTTTACTAAAATTAGCAAACATCTAACAATTTTTGGAAATCAAATTTAAATATATTTAACAGTACATAGTTTATTAAAAAAAACGAAACTATTCTAGATGTGTGTCAAACTGTCACAATTATCTATTCTTTTCGATTTTAAAGGGATTTACAAGTAACTGTGGCAATTCTTTTTGACTTTGCTTAGAGATAAATATATTTTGAGAGTAGTTGGTAACACTGTTTGCCATTACATAAATAGACTATGGATAACGCTTCTTCGAAAAAAAAAATGTTTTCTAAATCAATTCAAATTATGTCTATGGAATCGTTTTATGAAAAAATAGAGAGCTAGAAAGTGATTATTCAAACACCATTTTTTTTAGTATATTTCTCACTTTTATTTGTATAAAAAATACAACAATAATCAATGTTTGATCATCTTCAATTTTAATATAGTCATAAAGAGTTAATAATGTAATATTGCAAAACAAAACAAACGTGAAAGGATACTATAAATTTAACATTTTTTTTTGGCTAAAAACATTTATAAAGTTGTATGTTACCTAGTTCTTTTTTTTCGAACTGACTACACTGTTGGCTTGTTAAAGCCGCTAAAGTTTCACGTTATCTATTTTATAAATAGTTCTCTGTACTAATCATAAAAAAGTAGTGTGTACTTATGTACACGCGTTAGACATTATATTTCTTTGGCGTAATAAGATAAAAATCTTTTAAAAAATTTTGTTCATCGCCTTATTCTACGTTTGTTGAAAAAACGACACTAACAACAGAAAAAAGTATTTAATACATGCGTACTTTTTTTGAATTATATGTTGACTGTGGCTAACTTCAGGGAGTCTGTTTTTCGTGACGGTGTGCGCGCGCATCGTAAAAATTTACTCTCATAATTTTTCACTAACGCGCCAAAAGAAGTATAACTTCAAAAAATGTAGATTTGGAGGACTAAAGTGTAAGCTTTGAAAAATAAAAAAAATATATCGATCTACATTTAAAATTGTAACATTCGCTATCATGTAACAAACAAACCATTTATTTGTATAAGATAGACGAAGGAAATTGTGATCATACAGCCATTTATCGTGTTTATTTTTAATTATGTTAAAAATTGTCCTATGTTTGAATACAATTAACTAATCGTAAATTATTTTATGAGTTAATTTTTATTTAAACAGAATACATTGAATCACAATTTTATAGTGTCAGAAATCATCTACTGCATCGATTTATTATTTAATATTGATAAAAACAATGCATTTTTCTATACCTTAATATCAATATTTCAATAAATCGATTTCAAATCACTAAAATATGCTTTGCCCCAGAGTGCATTATTAAAAGGCTTCACAGTGAAATGTAATCAAATTCTATAATTATAAGTACCAGTTACTATTTACTAGTTTTTGCTATAAATCGGTAATACAGAAATTAAGCAGGAAGCTGAAGTAGGTTGCAAATAATTATTGCAAGTTATTATTACCTCATGAGTTTTATATCTTCCCATTAAAAAAAGAAAGGGATATAGAGTTTAGAAAAATATCTAAAATACTGTCCTGTAATATAAAAACAAGGCATCATTTAGACATATCAATTCAAGTCCTTTAGGCAGCAGACTGACAAGTTAAATACAGAAATAGAAGTAATAAGTATCTTTATATGGGATATAAATACCAAGAAATTATCAATACTAGCAGCGACTAATCCATATTTGAAGAAATTATAATGTATAACTGCTATTACTGTTGTAGCTGTGTAAAAAGCTATTTAAATCAGTAGTATTATCATTAAAACTTTTCACGTATTAATTGCAGGAAGAATTTTAAATGACTATATGGTTTTACATCATGCAATGTGTGGATAAAAGCACGGATAAAAGAGTGTATGTTTTGTTTCAATAAAATAATTATTTTATATGAACTAGTATTTGCTTGACAATTATTCACCAACACGCTAACTTATGACTTTTCATTTTTAAAGATAGATATTAAAACCACAAAAAATAATTCCTAGTAGGTTGGAATTTTTCTTAGCCTACTGAAATGAAGCTATGCCTTGATATGTTATGCTTATCCTTATGTCATACAAACTCGAAAAGATTTAACTGTTGCTATATGAAATCTTGAATAATTATTAATACACTGACAGTAAGCATCTACATTACACTAAACATATTCTTTGCATTTATAGCATTGGGTATAGCATTTATAAAACGGCTGCAATCATTACACAATGGAATAAGTATTTTGTTCAATTGATAGATATGAATAAAAACAAAATACTCAAGAAGAGTTCGACCATCCATAATTTTGATTTAAAACTTTTGATTTGTATAGGAATTGAAGGAGAAGCCTTCATATTACAGATTTTTCTACTGAGTCTATGTAGATATATTAAGGGTATCCAAAATTATCAGGAGTCCTCTAGTTATTTGGGATGTCATTATGTGTCCATTCTATAGGAATGCTATGAAATATTTCCAGCATGTTTATGTTATATGACGGAATCACACAATATTGACTATTTTTAAATTAGATTAGTAACTAATGTAGTGTCTAAAATTGTTGTGGAACAAAGTTTTGCCAAGTTCTTTAATGACATCTCAAACGTCCATCATTTTATTGTTCTGGAGGTAACCAAATTTGAGAGGACACATAGCTGTTCCTGCTTTTGAATAACTAATTGGGAGATCCACTGTAATTTGAGTTTTGATTGAGTTGTGATTTCATAGTTTAAAATATAAATATTATGTGAAAAGATACATAAAGAGCATGTGATTTAGTAAATCCCACGAATATAACTACTTTTTTGTATAGTGTAGAGAGAGTTCCCGTTTTCGAAAAATGCCGACGAAGTTTAGTTATATTAGGTACTGTAGTAATGACGTGAAATAAAATAAAAAGACACTTTCCAATTTTATTAGCAATATTAAAAAAAAAGAAAATAAACGGGATTAATTCTTTGAAAAAGAGTTACAATATACTCGTACATATAAAAAAAAAAATTATCAAACAATGTGTGGTTACATCTTTGTTTGTTTCTCTGCGAATAGAACAATATAGGTAAGTGTAATAAATACTGTATTTTTCATTAAAAAATAAAACATTTACAATAATAATAATCTTGAATAAGAGTAAAAATAAAACATTAAAAACCATTGACTTGTATAAGTTTCTTGCCTTCGACTTTCATATCTAATCATGTGATTAAAAATTATTTAATTAAATGATCTAATCCTACTGTTCACAGAACTACGTGAACTTCTTATAATTATTTAAAAAGTAATGATAAAACACTGTACACGTAAAATTATTTCATAAACACCATATAAATCCATCTTACTTATGGCACCTCTCCATTATCAATTACCATCCTATACTTTGCGATTGTTGTGAGCTAGCGATGTCTTGTCTCCTATACCATATGATCGACATTGCTAATCGATGTTCAACCATCCACTTTCCGACATTAAGATGGTTCTTTGTATATAAGTCGATCCATAAATTGTTGCCGAATGGTATTCGAACATATATGTAGACCGTAGGTTCGCCGATAAGAATTTTCATAATTTCGGTCACATTTGATGGCCATATTGTAGTGTCTTGAACTGGAAAGCAGTTTGATAAACGACATGAAGTCGCCAGTGGCCCGATGGTTTGATCACCTCCTTGATAGAATATATCCAAAAATGGAACCGAAATGTCGTAGAAACCATAATCAATGGCATAAATCGCACATTGGTCTGTACCGTTAGCATGTATTATCTTGTATAATTTACCTCTGATAACTTTATTTAATGTCCCAGAATAGTATACGACGATTTTACCTTCGGTTATTTCTTCTTGCGGCATTCGATCCCCAGCCACTTCTAATGTTTCCAAATCTGCCTGTGTAATAATTGCAGGGCGTACAAAAATGTTTGATGGATGATGAATCCACGTAATAATTACTTCGTAATATTTCATCATTTGGTAATTGAATCGACCATTACTTGCTACTATATTATATAGTACCATTTTAAATATCGGAACAGAATTTAAAACTGATAAACGATCTACGAAGTTACTAATAGTTTTATTATCCTTATTTAGAATGAGCACGTTGTTAACTTATTAAGAAATGAATAATAAAAAACATGTCGGTAATTTTGTTTGGACTCTTGTCAATAAATAGTAAATGTTGAGGGTAGACCGTTTTTTTTTTACTTTTTAATCATGTAGCTTCTGTATATGTAGTCAATTATGCCAATATCAAGTGTGAGAAATAGACGAAGATACAATAACACAAGAACTAGGTATTTAGCTGTTTCGTACCAAAATAATTTTTGCCGCCATTTACAACGATACCTTCTAAGTTATGAACATGTTATTCCAAAAACAGGGTGTGAACACACGAACGAGGCATTTAACTGTTTCGTACCAGAATAATATTTGCCGCCATTTACAACTATACCTTATAAGTTATGAAGATGTTATTCTAAAAACAGGGTTTTGCAATTTTTAAGTTTTGTAAAAGGAGGCTTGCAATTATGAGGCGCCGACACCTGCCGGGGACGCAGAAGTAGTGCCTTTGGCAGTTCCTGCTCCCCGGCCAAATAGGTGTGTGAGGCACCATGGGGTTTTTAGTCCGTGAGAATCGGACATCACTCACCCCCCGCTGCCCGACGGGGTGAGTATCCGTTACGGATTATCCCCATGTAAAAAATAAAAAAAGGGCTTGCAATTATACCATTATATATGTATTTTTTTAATTGTATAATATTCATATATGAAGTCTGCCTAAGCCTCTGAACGAGTGTACCAAATTTCGTGTTTAAGTGTATGTTTGTCCAACAATTTCTCTGCAGCTGGTGACTGGATTAAAATAATTCCTTTTTAATTAACTTATGTATCTTTCAAATTAAGAAGCATTGAACATTTGTAATTATAATAAAATTTTATTGAAACAAAATTAAACCGACTTCAATATCAAAACACAGTAAAGAAACAACAAGGCACTAACAAGCGAAAAATAACTAAATCATTAAATTAAATAATATTAGAATATGCGATACCTAATAATCACTTTTAACTGCTTTTCCATTTTCGAAGTCAGTTAAAAATCGATTGAAGAACGTAAATGACATAGATCGAAAATATTATATCGAGTCTGTTTATATTTATGCAACATTTGTCATATCGACTTGTTAGTACCTAATAGACATGTTTTCACTGCGGTTTAGATGAATGAAAAACAAATATAACAAATAATATTTTGTCAAATTTCATGAAAATCATATTACCAATATAGAGTCTCGAATCGAATTACTTATTCTTAAAAGAAAGAACAATTTCATGTAACAAAAACGGAAAATATTTCATTTTTGTTCTGCAAAATCTAATAATGTAAGATACATTTCGCACATTTTATATTCTATTGAAATCATAGGTAATACAGATAAACTTTGTTGTGCCATGGTGGATGCCAGATATTTTTTAATTATTTTTAGTTTATAAAACCCCTTTTCACTACTGGCAGTGATAAAATCGGAATCATTCTCAAAGAAATATTCATATTTGGATCAAATATTAAATCTGTTTTAAATCTTAAGGAGAAAAATTATCATCTTACATCATACAAAGTTTTTAAAATATTCTACTTTAAGTCATTTGTCTTCAGGCATATATATACTATACAAATATAGTAAAATGTTTACTATGCCCAGTAAAGTGAGAGAACCTTAACTTGATATTTTCCTTATATCATTTTATAATGATATTCTATCTGTACTTTATCCATAAATAACATAATAACACAATTTATTTTATCTTGTAAAATTTTACATCAACGATTCTTTTTCTATGTTTACCGTATGCAGCCGCTCTAATTTTTATTTTTGATTTACTATTTGAGTTTCTTGAATCCGTGCGACCACCCTAATTCTGCCGCTCTAGTCATTTGCCCGGCTCGCCATCACTTAGATCACGCTCTGGTGGTAACATACGGAAACGAGAAAGACTGCCGTAGAGTCCTCGGATCAAAATAAAAAAATACTTTATTCATTTTAGGCCCAAAGAAGTTGCTTATGAACGTCAAATTACCATCGGTTCGGAAAACAATCGAGTCATCAAGTAGAACTGGCAAGAGCCTCGATCGGATTTGTCTTTTTAACGTACATATTTTATAACGCATTGAAGTTACAATCGTTTGTACGGAGAGAGGTGTCAATTCCAGGCAACAACATTCACATATTGAAACCTACAAATTGGTAATGTGCTCTAGGACTTTGTTGTAAAACTTAACACTATTACCTAAACTGAAACGGATGACCAGTTCGGGAGTCTCGTTCGAGCAGCGGTCGAGTGCACACGTGCGCTCGCTCGCAGCTCTGACGGTCCGTTCGTTTCGCCGCGCTCGGCTATCTCCGGTCATTTCCGGCTCGCCGCGCTCGCCTACCTGCGCACCAGATGTTGGCATTCCAACGATTTCGTCGCTGCCCGACCCGCATTGTTGCCGAGTGAGTCATCGCCGGTGCTATTGTACTCGAGCTTGTGAAATTCGAAGAAAGAAAACATCTGCTGCGAAGCCGCACTTTAGTGTGTTTACTCGGCTATTGTCAATCAACACGCTCTTTTCAGAGCGACGGTGCACCTCCTTTAGTGTACCATTTAAACCGCACTTTTCGGTGCGAAGCCGTACACACTGTGCAGTGCGTCGTTTCGCCGTGCTACGCGTCGTGCTTCGTGCTGCGCTTCGAGAGTCGTGCAGCGCGTCGTGTGCCGTGCAGAGCGTCGTTCTTCGCGCCGCGCCGTGTGCAGATACGAAGAGAGAAGATTTCGCGTCGCGTCTCCCTTTGGCCCGGACACGGATTGTCCGTTAGAATTGAATTAGGCGCACCCCCCTGCCCCTCAGGCAGGGAGGTTAGTCATGTCTACCCCCGCGACCCCGCGTGCCCATCCGGCCCTTCCGGCCGTTGATGATACCGTCCACCTCGAAGAACTGTTACGCTTCCACATGTTCGTCGAAAAGGAAGACCCGCAACTCGTCTCGGAATACAACAGACTCCGGAAAGTCTACGCGCGCAACCCTCCCGGTAAGATACCGCGTTGTTTCTCCGCGAACCCTTTCGCGAATCTCCCGGACGACCCGTTCACGAGGCTCTCGGAATTCGACTCCGATGACGACTCTGATATGGACTACGATACTGTCCCCGCGACCGCGCCCGCGACGGAAACCACGGCCGCGACCGTGCCTGCGCCCGCAACCGTGCCTGCGCCCGCGACCACGCCCGCCGATGACGACGGTTTCACAACCGTCACGCGCCGCGGTAAACGCCCACGCGCCGCGAATCAGACCGATAGCGACTCTGCTGCGGGACGTCCAACCCCAAAGCAGTCCAATATAGGTGGCGCTCGGGTGCCCCGAGCCTCTCCCACGCCCTCTGCCGCGAATTCGGCTAAAGCCTCGGCTGCGGAACCCGCGGTCGCGGCTAAGAAGCCACGCCTACCGCCTCCCGTCACCTTCCGTGACAAAGCCCGTTAGGTAGAGATTTCTGAAGACCTTAAGTCGAAGGAAATCGTCTACAAGTCCGCCGTCAACACTGTTGCCGGCATTTCTATTCGCGTGTCGACCCCCGATGAGCATCGCAAGCTCACGAGATATTTCAGGGAGCGTCAGCTCCCTTTCTTCACTCACGCGCTCGAGGAAGAGCGCCGCCTCCGTGTCGTCATTCGGGGAGTTCCCTCTGAGCTCACCGAATACGACATCTGCGATTGCCTGAACGGTCAGGACTTCCCAGTCCGGAGCGTGCAGCGCATGCGCCACCCCCGCACGAAGGCCCCCTTCAACCTGGTGTTGGTCACTCTGGACCGCACCTTGGAAGGCAAGGCAATTTTCAGCCTCAACTCAGTTTGCGGCCTGTCCCCTGTCTACGTCGAGCTTCCTCGCAAGTCCCAGGTACCCTCGCAGTGTCACAACTGCCAGGTGTACGGTCATTCCGCCCGACACTGCCACCTGCGTCCCAGGTGTGTCAAGTGTCTCGGGGATCATTCCACTAAGGAGTGCCCCCGCACTCCCGAATCCGTCGAGCCTCCGAGCTGCGTCCTCTGCGAGCAAACGGGTCATACCGCGAATTATCGCGGGTGTCCCCGTGCGCCTCGCTCGACCTATCACCGTCGCGGCGGTCGTGCGACCCGTTCCAGGGCGCACGGCCCGTCGACTCGGACGAATCGGCCTCCGCCCCCGCCCATACAAAGCCAGAAGGCTTTCCCCGTTCTGCCGGGCACCTCCAGTGCGCCGACAGCATCCGCTCCTGCGCCGAGCGCGCTCTCTTGGCGCGTAAGGCCTTCCCCGCCAGCTCCCTCGGCTCCTAAAGCCAAGCCCCAGCCCCCAAAGGCTCTGTCCACTCCTGCGCCACCTATCGCGGTTTCAGCATCGACCTCCGGTATAGACTGGATAGCTCGCTTACTTTTGGTACACGATGTACAAGAGATAATCGCATTTAACGCGTTAGTTAATAGTACGTCTGAGCTCGGGCTCTTAAACGCTATCTCCGCTTTCCCGGCCGTCGCGACCACGGTACAGCAATTAACCCGCGCCGCGCATAAATAAATTCGCGTAAATCAAAATATCAGATCGAACCCGCGTGTTCATACATAATAGACCGATACATTAGGATTTGTTACGTAATTATTTAGTTAAATCGGCACCGTGCCGTTGTACTTTATTTTTTTAGCTCGATTCCCTCTCAAAAGATGCGTGTTTGCGCCCACGCCCGCGACTCTCTCTGCTCACGCCTCCGTGAGCGGGGGGTGAAGATTCGATCCCGCACACTCGTCGCGATTTTTCTTGTAACAGCTCGAGCCTGGGTAGTCCCTCGGTGTGGAGCCCTCGAGTATGTTACTCGCGCGAATACAGTGATTTACACATGTTCTACACTTACACGATCACCCCACACTCTTGCACACCTAGGCACTCAGTGGTGGGCTGTTTTTTTTTTTTTTTTGCCCTTTTCGGACTGAAATAGGTCACGTAACACAGTAGTCAGATACCAAATACACATATACATTCGTGAAACATGCATGGTCACACATGCATTTTTCACGAATTCATATATGAGTATTGTATGGATAGATAGCTTAGCTAGCTTAGTTAGTTCGGGAATCCGGCGACAGCTCAAGCCGAGGTGCACCGAGTGCCCTTGAGATGTTTCGCCTAAAAACAATCGGGTGAGTGCCCTAAGCGCTCCCCTTAGTAGTCCGGTGGAACTGTGAAGGCCTAATAAGCCGGCAGTGTAGGTCAGTTCGAAAAAAAAAAAAAAAAAAAAAAAAAAAAGAATGACCAGTTTGTCACTGTTTCTATAGTCAACGCATTTTAAACTGAATCGTCGGGCAATAAATGTCACTGACAGTAGGAATGTGCACACAATGCAACCCGTTATCGATACTTAGCTACCTGCACACCCGAGGTCGATGCGTCATTGTCACATTCATTAGCACTCTGTCTCCTGATTGGGCGTTACGAGTAAGGGTTGTTGTTTTTCTATAAATATAAGATTTTTGGTTATGACACTTATTACATTATTTACGCTTTGTTACGCAATACCCACAACAGAAGAATTTATTTATTAACGTGGTTTTGAAGAAATTAAATGGTGGCATCAACGCTCATGCTCGGGCTGCAATTCACAACGTGTTCCTGTTTTAAAAAGAATTGAAAACTGACCCCCAGAGAAAAGCTTGCTTCAATTTCAATAATACACGAAAGCTTGCAGCACTGATTTGTGGAGTTAGTAGAGCGACCGTGGATCGAATAAAAACCTAAGTATCACAGGCAGGCAACCCGAATATACCAAGAGCAAATGTTAAGAAGACAGCGACTGTCACAGATCTTTTATTACAATTATTATAACTATTACAATACTACAATTATATACAAACTTTCAGATAGCGAAAAATTATTCCTAGTAATACTTAATATATTAGCATATCGATCGTACCTATCCCGTTATCAATATACAACCTCTACAATTCTTACGCACATCACTACACCTCTCCATAAGACATGTACGTGCGAGCGAGACAGACAGATAAATATGATTTATGACCCGAAGCCTCAGTTCATAGTTTTTTTTTCGAACTGACATACCCTGTTGGTACTTTGGCCTCTACAAATTCACCGGACTGCTAGTTCATAATGCGTCGACTATAGTCTAGTCTTTTACGAAATCCACGTTACGATTACACTACCGTATAGAATGATCACACAGAAAGAGCCTTATTAACTTTCGCTTGAGTAAAACGTCGTGATGAATCCGTAGCATGGTGGTAGAAGTTTTCTAAACCCACCTTCAAATTGAAAATCTTGCCTATTTTAGATCAAACCGTCATTTAACTATAGACAAGATCGAGCACCGATCCACCGTTGTGGGCACGATGGACATGCTCACAACGCTAATAGACTTGTGACGTCACACTTTCACGGTCTATTGAAATCGATAGGGTGATTATATTATATACAATACCTTAATAAAAAAAACCTTAGGAAAAAAAAAACGTAAGCTTAAATTTGTAATTTAGTTACTCAAGCAGCTAAATAAAATTATTTTGTGTAAAATGTATACCAATTCATTTAATTTCATATCCTTTGACGTCTTAAAAATTTCATCAAAATCGGTTCAATAGTTTTTAAAACCTAAATGTGAAATTGTGATACAATTCATATTTGTAAGTTTTGTGAGCAAACAAATTAACATTTTACACGTTTACTAACGCGATACTACTATATACTGCACAAAATCTTGGTCAGGGAGTCATATACTTTAAAAACATTTCCTTTGTAGGAATGCGCTCTATCAATCATGTACAAGTTAATACACAGACTCGCATCTTGGCCGATTTTCGGGGGGGCTGTGACCACAATCCCTTTTGAGGACTAGATCCGCGCTTAGTCAAGATGATGGATGGTCAGAAGCTATTATTTACAATTAAAAAAAAAAGTAAAAATAAAAGTGTTATGTAGAGAAACAGTTTTTATGAGAATAAACTACTACTTAATGTAAACTGATATTCATGTTTAAATTCTACTGTGTGTGTGTGTTTTAATGATTCTGCTATATAATAAACGTGCCCAAAGCAGCGGCCACAGTTACTTACCATATATTATCACAAATACTTAACTTCGAGGAGAGGTATGCATAGTTAAAGGTCATACTATCAGATCACATATTTTATTATACTTAATCAATAAGCAAACATATTTAAATCATATACAATTAGAACATCAAATTAATCAATATTATTATCAATATGGAAAGAAAATCAACACAGGCGGATTGCAGAACTTAAAGCTCTGTCAATGCATTTTCTTAACAAAACCATTGAAAATTTACATTAAAATCAATGAATAAAACCTTCAATGGGTTTGAACACGTCTTTAAAATTACAAAAAAATAATAATAATTAAAACAATATAAATCATATGTTTTATGTCAAAGATAATACATACTGTCATTATTCTCAATAGTCCATTTGCACTCAATATGTTATCAATTTGAAAAGTTAACAAACAAAAGAAGCAGCAATAGTAATAAAAAGCATATTAACTTAGCACACGTACATAATTATACATATAGTACATGCATTCCATTGTAAAATAATTATAATTTAAAGCATAAATAAAAATTACAACCAAGTGATTATTAAAACTAGATAAGATTGTAAAATTTCATTAACAGTCGACTTACTACCAAGTATGCCTGTCAAAAAGCTTTGCTTTTGAAAGTAGCTGCTCGTTACAATTGCCAAATGGTATAAATGACGATGTTGTTGGGATTACTTTACATATTAGTAGAACAGTTTTGTAAAAAAAAAAAAAACAATCGACGTGGAAAAGTTCGCTTTTCATTGAGAATGAAACATATATATATACATATAGTATATCTGATATAGAAAAAAAGACAATACCGAATATGTTGGCACACAAGCATTTTTACATGGAGAAAATAACTTTTAAATTATAACTTAACAGGAAAAAAATCGTATAAAAACAAAAACAACAAAAGTCTGGCCCATAATTTAATAGTCAAAAAGAAAACTGTTAAAATTATGAAGTGAAACTTTTTACATCGCCTCAAATTTTTTCGTCCATCTATCGCATGTCGCATTACATCTTGCCGCGGAGTAGGGGTAAAGTGAAAGGCGCTCGGCAGAGCAGCCACGGCCAATATGGCGGCGCCCGTGGCTCAATTCAAAATGATTCAATGATTTACACAAATATTGTGCTCAGCTATTTAAAAAAATGCGATTTTAATACCCCAAAACGAATAATTTTACGAAAATTGTCAGTTAAATGCCTACGATCCGAAAAAAGTTTCACTTGCATCGTGGTTTCATAAAACCACATAATTTTATTCTATCCATAAATAATAATGGTGAATATTATACTATAATCTTTTGATGAATTTACCACTCGACTACCTCAGTTTCGATTTTATGTAACTTATATGATATGGATATTATTTGATATAGTAAAAAATCTGATTTACATTTAATTGATTTATTAAATGCATATAGTAAGATCTATTTAATTTACTAAGGAATAATATCCATCGTTTGACAAATATGTTGTCGTTTGATTTGTATGAAAGTAGTATAGGCCATATAAAATTGTTTATATAAGGGATGTCGGAGACCAATTGGTGAATTTAATGTGTATCTAGGATTACCAAATGTCCTTTACTATGAACTTCGTTTTCAGGCCTATAACAGATCTAGTCTCGTATATTGAAATCTAGAATAAAAGACAACAATTGATCCCTTGTTACAGGTATAAAAATTAGGTCATGTATACTGCAAACAAATAAGTTTATTACTTATTATAGCTTTTAATTCATAACTACAATATAATGCATATTAAAATAATTGTTAGTCAATGTTATTATTGACACCATTATAAACTGAATTGTTGAAAACAATATGATGACCCCTTTCCTTTGTGTTTATCTTATTACAAGAAATCCTGTAAAACACAAAGAGGGACCTAGGAACCCTATACATGGGTGCACGTACAATTTTATATCCTTATGTACAAACCCATTTAACCACCCTAACTATACTTTTTAATGGACTTCAAAAAGGAGGTGGTTCTAAATTCGTTACTATTTTTTATAATGTCTGTTACCTTAGAATTTCATAATTTGAGAGTTTTTGGTGGGATCTTAGTCTATCATGTAATGGCTTTTATATTTTATTAATAATATTGTGTTATTTGACAGTATTTTCAATGGCATTTTACATAATATAGTTTGGTTGTTGTGCACAAATTAAGTGGATGGGAAATAATACCATGGAGCTAACAAGGTGGCCGCCTTGGTGGGGCCCCACCAGCCTGGTTATTTGCATTGATTAAAAACTGACCCATCATCATTTCAAAATTTCAATATCAGTGTATCTAATGGCAAATATACCTATTTTTTAAATTTCTATAACAAATAAATTCATTTAACAAAAAAGAATCATAAAAACGACTATTATTATTATTAACAAATGAAAGTAATCTAGAATTAAAATAAATACTTATAGAAAAATATTTGTACAACGGAAATGTGACAAATAGATGCCGTATTTTTGTTTGCCTTCATATACTTTACACGCTTAAAATAAAAAATAACATAAGAATAGAAGATCCTGAAGAAGAGGATACTAAAGATTACAAGAACATTTATGCAAGAAAATTTTAATCGATTCTTGGCAAAGCAACGAATATGTATTCTAGATACAAGCTTTTTTATTTATTAATAATATTTTAATTCATTATAATGTAAGATTGCAGCACTTATGTATAAGTGTGATTTAAACTATAAAGTTTAAGACTTACATTGAAATTGGAGAGTTCTTATTTCAGATCTTGGTAAGTTACAATTATTGTTTAAACCTCCATACCAGCTCTTATATTTATATAAAAAAAACTTGAAGTCTATCGTTGGTATCGTCCAAGGTATGCTCCACAATTGGGGCATTTATGATGCACATCCATACAACTGTCTATACAACACGGGATCAGGCAGCAACCCCATACAAATCTGTAATTATTTAAAATAAAATTTCGATTAAAAAAAAAACTCCTACTGTAGTTACACTATCTTCAGGAGCCATATTAAGTAAAACATCGGGAGTAACCAAACACACTAAATTAGAAAAACGAACTAAATAGCAACTCAATTTTTTAATAATTGTGTTTGTCAGATTTCAACTTCGGTTTATATCATACATAACCTTGAGTCTACAATCTAATAATACATTGACCTAAATCTTATAGTTAGCAACCACAATTATAAAGTTACTAATCAGTGGTTTTTGGACCTTGAACCATGTAATTATAGATTAATTGAAATAGGAGAAACAATAAATTCATTCTAGATTAATCATTTAGTATTCATATAGTGTTTTATTATGTATTTAAGATTTTGACACCTAGTTATAAGTAAGAGTGAAGAAATTAGGTCAAGGCATTCAAAACAACATGCTAAATTATTAATATGCGTTTTTTAACATGTTCCTATCAACAAGTGATATATAATAAATTTATTTTGTAAACACAATATTGAAGTTAACAGAAGCAATGCACAGGCAACAAATGACTTAGTTTACAGAATATAAACAGTGGCTACATGAAATAACACCTACTCTTGCCTTTCCGTGAAATATCTTGAGTGTCAAATTTTTTATACTAAAATAATAAACTATTGAATAGTTACTGCTATAAATTTTAAGGAGAAAATAATGGCATTTTTTTTATAACAACCATATGTATGTAAACTAGTCGTTGTGTCCTTCAGTGGTCAAAACTCCAATGTAATTTTTAAGTTTCAATAATATTGAATTTTTTTGACAAAAACTGTACAAACATTTTAGATTAGTTGCTATATATATGCTTATATACATGTAACGATCGTGAATAGAATTTACACTACTTACCTATACCAATAGAGACTTCTAAATAAAGGATTGAACTTGAAAATAACAGTATAGAAAAGAAGGACACTTTCCAAAAGGTATTTATTCATGACACTTAATCTTATAAAAACAGAATAACCAAAACATGAATAATGAAAATCCATTAACAAGCAGAGCAGAAAAAGGCACGGAACTGGTTTGTTTTACCTGCTTCTATAGCAGCTTTAGTATTATTTATGTAAATAACAGTCAAATGTCAACATATTCATTTTAATTGTAAAAACTTACCCAAGAAGAAATATGGTAGCTCCTGATATGTAAGCAATCAAACCGGGTTTTGTTTTCGTAACTGTATCAATCTCAGCATGGCAGCTGGGGCATATCATATGAGTTGGGTGTGGTCCCACAGGCACAACTGTGGTAACAATCTGCGGACCAGCTGCTGTAAGTTTATGACAAATAACAATTAATGGGAAGCAAGGGAATAATAGGATTCCTAACAATTTTTTAGTATCATTGGGCAATCACATAAAACACACAATTTCTCTTTTTTGAAGCTATACATCTTTTGGCGCCTTAGGGAAAAATGATGCGATTAAATTTTTAAGATGCGCGCGCAGAGCGTCACGAAAAACCGACACCCTGATTAAATACCGTTTTTCTATTGTTAGTGTCTTTTTTTCTACAAACTAGAATAAGGCGAAAGAAGATTTTTATCTTGTTACACCAAAGAAGTATAACTTCTAAAGTACATAAGTACACACACACTTTTTTTATCGCAAATAGGCAATTTATATAAATAGTTTGGTATATTTTGATATTCGGTATTATTAGAATTCCCAACCAGTTTGAAAAATAATATTTCTAGGGAAGCCTTTGCGCATTGTAAATTAGTCCGATGGAACTGTAGAGGCCTTGCCAGGCTAGCAGTGTATGTCAGTTCGAAAAAAAAAAAAACACTCATTGTAAATAAAAAAAAAATTAAGAATTATTTATTTACTACTACTATTTAAAAAATTGGCAAGAATATTAAGTTTTCCTGCATTTGCAGTTCCAAAGATTCACCAACTAACTGATATTGCCACTGCTAGGTTGGTCTACTTTGCTTACTACCATAGCTTAATGTCTTAAGGTATTTTGCTGTGGGGGACAGCAGCTGAGGTAGACACCATATCTTTACTACAATAACAGGCAGTTTGAGTAATTTATGATATGGGGCCTCGCAAATTATTAAAGGACAAGTTCCAGGAGTTCCGTATCCTAAGTCTACCCTCACAATACATACTTGAAAATCTAATCTACGTCCACAAAAACTTAGATAAGCTAGATTTCGAAAAAGGAGAACAATCTAAATACGAGAAATAATAACAAATTGTTCATTCCATGTTTTAGGCTCACTAGGACCGGTAACAGTTTTTTTGGGTAATAGTAATTAGGTTTTATAACAAAATTCCAATGCGTATTACCTATTTACCGGATACTATGTTCAAGCACCATGTTAAGCAGGTTTTAATGTCTAAGGCTATTATAGGGTGGAAACAATATGTGCATGATGGCGACATCTGGAAATGACGCCCTCTCTGTGCATCCACTAAAACCCAATGTAATTATATGTACCTAAGTTTATCACTATGTTTTAAAAATATGAGTTATTGAAAAGTTAATGAAATGATAAACCAGATCGAGTTTCTTGTCAGTTCTATTGATGATTGGGTTGTTTCCCGAACTAGTGGTAACTTTGACATTCATAAGCACCACCTCAGGGCCTAAATTGAATAAAGTAATTTTGATTTTCGTTTTATAATAAAAAAATAATATATAAAATAATAAAAAATATTTCACTGTTAATAACACTAAAATAGCGACATACATAATACCTACACAATATATGCTACTAGATGTAATTAAAAGAAAAATTTGAAACTATACTTATGTTTATTATAATGGCTCTAATGTTAATAGAAAGCATTTGAAATATAGGTGATAGTACGAACTGTAAACATACTCCAAATGAAAATTGTGCCTAATCAAGATATCTTTTACATGTCTAATTTATTGATTGCATCTGTTTCTCTGGATTCTTCAAGAGAACAATTATTCAACATTTGAAAGAAAATGCAGAGCTCTTTAGGTATCACGCCTGCAAGTGAGATTGAGGTCAGTTGGTAATAAAATCTTTTTCCTAGTTGCTGTAGACAAATGTTTGTCTCCTAGTAAAACTATATAATAAATATATACTCACAGGCTGCATATTGCGGAGTATACGGGCTGGAAGGCGCTACTCCTCCTACAGCTTGAGAGTAACTCGGCGGAGCAACAGGTGGAGGTTGTAACGTATGACCATTATTCCAACCATATGGAGGAGGATTACTACCACCTTTTTCCATTGTTATTATTACAACAAAACTGCCAAGTAAACAGAGAAACTACAATAAAAAAAAATTGCTCGATCGTCTTTCAGTGACGCAACACAATCTGCTATTTTTAGGTATGACAGCATCCAATGGTCTAAGCGTATCGTTAGTCACATTATTTGTTTACAATTCCATGATTAATTATTACAAGTGTATTATGATAGACGTGTCTCAAAAACTGTGAACCACAGGTAATAATCTACAATGAAATAATACTTTAGTGAACTAATTTTCCACTATTTCAAAATATAGGTACAAATATAATAGTAAAAAACATCACGAATGAATCCCTTTTACGAAATAGTAAAGCCGTTCAATATACGTCGACGAAAATATCGATGTAAATATTTGATATATCGATTAATCCTATCTATCGACTCAACAATATCGATACAAAACATCGATTCCTTTTATCCGATATATCGAACATTGGACGATTACACGACAACGCGATATCACCCTAGACTTACTGTTTTATTTATAGAACCAAATCAAAGTTATAAATTATGCTTACATACCGTACCATTACCTGGTTTCTCATTCAGATTAGACTAGGTAACACAAGTTGTTTCGGTGAGGTAACAATCATAACTTGTCCTGATTCTGGCAATTACGTCGCCCCGCAAAAAGAAATAAATTTGCCGTACCTTTAGTATACATATTTTAAATAATAGTCTATGTTGTTTATACTGTAATCTCAAATAAATGTGAATATGACTACTCTCATCATTTGTTCCTAACGCGCCAAAAGAAGTATAACTTCAAAAACATTTGTACTTAGAGACAAATTGTTGTCAACATAACTTTTTACGGTATGACAGCTAAAATAAAAATAGCTCGACCTATCATTGTAATGATGTAACGATAACATTGAAACAAGGTTGGTAACAATCCAACGATATTAAGGTGTATATGCTCGAAATTGTGAGATTTTTTAAAACGACGAAATTGTGCTTGATGTATGACGTTGTATCCTTGATTTTTGACAAGCAATGGACTATGACTTCACCAGATTTTTGATATCGATATTCATAGTTGGCCCAAAATATTTACTTTGAATTAGCTTCCTAGTAGTTATTATTCCAGGATGGCTAAGCTGGTGAACGATATCAAAAACAGTAATACAATTTTTTTCCGGTAAGTATGGATGAATGCTTGCTATTAATGTTTCACAGTATATTTAATTCGTACTTGTAGGTAAATTTACTTACTGCAATTGAATATTTGTTTGGAGTAATAATTCAGGTACATGACCATCCTTTTCTTGTGCTATTGTGAGCTCTACGTAGTTAATTGGGAGTGTACAGGAAATTGTTTCAATACAAGGTAAGCAATCATCAACAATGTTGTCGCATCCACTAACGTTTCGAATGTCACCGGTGAATTCCCTTATAAAAATTAATTGCTGAGTGCGTCTTGGCGCTTAAGTGTTTGATAATATTTTGTGCAGCGCATACGTTAAAGGCTTATGGTCAAGTATTTGACTGCTTAATAAATCGCTAATAGCTTTTGGTCAAACGTGAAGTATCTTTGTTGCGCAGTAGTGAACTTTTTCCAATAATCCAAGTGACTGCCATTTCCGATCAATCAGCAGTCGTAGTGCACAACCAGTACTTTTATTTTAACCGTCACACATGAGAGGGAGTGAAACGTCACATCGTAGGTGAGAAATAAACGTTAACTGAGAATTTTTCATATTAACAATAAGCTGTCGGCTTTTAAGATCCACGATCAACTGATAATATCGAAAAACTCAACTTCAAGCATTAGTATAGTGATGTCAGCAATAATACATTTCCATTTGTATGAGCGATTAAGGTTGAGAACGAGTTTCATCAATTTCTCACCGTAAGTGGGCATAACAGTATTATTTGCTCCATATAAATTGAACCATGTTGGTTTGCTTCTTGAACACTTTTATTTTGGTACCAACGATGAGTTAGTGCCAATGTTCACCAAGAGTGTACAAGAGAGTAATTTAGTTTTGTTGTCGGTAACTAATAAGTTGTAGTTACGTTCCTCAATGCTGGATTCGTCGTTTTCTGATTTCTGATGACTACTAAAAGAGCAAGGTGTAGTGCATCGCCTTGCATTCACCAAATACTATGCTTCCACTCTCACTCACAACTCTACCATATATCAAAATATCAATTTTTATTTTATTTATATTTGAACATAGATGTAACATTTCGATATATCGTAGCAATAACAACATTGATGTTTTTTTCACATGGGCATCCTTATGAAATAAACTAAACTCTGTATCTAGAGTTACCAACTCACAAAGAAAATTACCCCTTTAACTAAAGCCAAAACCCCTAAATTTGAAATAATTACTTGAAAATTCCCTTAAAATAAACACTTATTGCTTCTTAAATTTCTACATGCGCAATTTCTTAAATATTTTTTAACTATTTATTCATTACAACGATTCCAAAAAAAGTGTTTTATTTGGTTTATGTTAGGGTATATACTTATAAATAAAAAAGTCTGCACTCTGCTATAGTCACAGCAGGGTTCCCAATTTAGGTGTTTCCTCCCAAATTTAGAAAGTAACTAAGCGAGTGTTTTTTTAAGATATATATATTTTAGGGGTTTTTATAATATTTTTTATTTACAAGTACATACCCTGACATAACGCAATCCAGACAATTTTCTGAAATAATTTTTAATGCACAAGTTATTGTGAATAAATATTTAATAGTTTCAAATGTAGACATTAAACAAGTAATAAATGCATGTTTAAATATTAGTAGCGACACACATACCTACAGCAAACGTGGTATGTGTGTACTACATGAATTCACACGAGTAAACAGAAGCGGAACTACAAAAGTCTGAGATTAGTCGACTTAAGAAAGCGACTATTAAAGACTCGCCGCCCAGGTGACAACCATATGCTATTTGAGTATAATTCTGTACTCACTGACAAACCGCTCACACAATGCGACGATTCTTTATGAACTTATAATCTTTATTATTTTATTGCCCAGATGTATATTGTTAATCCTTAGATTTTACTTTTGCTTTATGACTGCAATACTGATTGTATTTTGAATGCTTGTATATTTCTATTTGTAATGTTTGCACGTGCTCTATTTTGTATCGTATAAATATGCCGCACAACACAACTAGGGGATTCGTAAACTAACTGCCAAAGCATTTACAAGTCGACACTAACGGAGTCAGACATTTCATTTATATCCTGTAACCTTCTGAAAGTAGCACCGTGGTAGTCACGATGCCACGTCCTGCTAAAGTATTGACACGATAACGCTCCCGCATCCAACATATTTTTGAGATAATTTATTGAAAAAAAATACATATATATTTTTGGACATCTATTAACCTTAGGATCATAATTATTATTTTATTGTAGTAAGTATTTCAAGTACACACCTATTTATTTCAATTTTAGGGCGCGGCCCTTTTGGCTTTAGTTGTAGTTGTATATATTTTTGAGAACTGGTAACTCTGATTATTATTGATTTCTGTTATGTAGGTAGTTGGGCCAAAGAGAGTTGGGCGAAGCTCAGTGAGAAAAGCGCTCTTTGTTATTTCGAAGTCGTTTATGAGTCTAGTCTCTTATCCCAAATTAAATTATCGAATCCCTTGTGTTAAATGCAAATATATAATTATATATAAAAGTGTTACCAAGTCGCCGCTACATAAGACCAGTGTAGCAATTAATTAACAAGCTACAAAATGGATTCTACAACAGGAAGACTTATACAAATGTTAGAGAAAACTATATCTCCGGGTAAGTTACTATATTTCAGCTAATAAGAACTTATATTATTGACTTGTATTTAAATAAAAAATAAGTTAGATGCAATGATAGTTCATTGGTAATATTTACGGATTCTGCGTCTATACAAGTAAATTCGAACCGCTCAATGAAAATTTTGACTGTTGAACATAATAAAATTTTTAAAATGAAATATTAACTTCGCAACGAATACTTTATTATATCAAAAGAACGGGCGGCGTCTCTGAAAAAAAATTGTGACATTGTAAGTCTTTCTTTTTCAAGTGGCCAGTGTACATAGAATTCGATTTGCGGTATTAAAATCACCTTTTTAATCGTAACTTAATAATTGAAAAATGGCAATAATTATGGAAATTCAATAGTATACAAGATATCCAACTATACATTTTAATTTCAATCTGCGTATTAGAGCAGGGAGCCATTTTGAATTGAGCCACGGGCGCCGCCATTTTCGCGTTGGCTACGCCCTTCACTTTACCCGTACTCGGCAGGCCGGCTGTAATGCAATATGCGACAGATGGACGAAAAAATTTGAGGGATGTAAAAAAAATCTCTTGAATAATAATAATACAATCTAGTACATACAAGTTCATTAGAGGTTTAGCGTTGGATTCAAATCAATACCACGCCTAGACTGAGTAACGTATAGTGAAGACAATGAAGGTTGTTTAAAAATAAGGGGAACGGATGTAACTCGTCAAGATAGTAAAGGAGGATTATTTTCCGAAAATAAAGCTGGTTTTAGGCGGTTGACACTGACTACCATCCTACCCTTAATATCTAACGTAAATGTTTTGCTGTTACTTAACCGTCAAGAACCTGGTAAGGACTAGTACAAGGTGGCTGAAGAAGGCGTCGAACAGCGTTATCATGCAAGTATACGTGTGTTATGTGGCGTGATATGTCCTTGAATAGGGACGACTTTTGGTTACCATATCGAGATGCCGGTACCGGTCGAATGGTTGACATATGTTTACGCATCTTAACAACCAAATCAACTAGATCTTCACAGATACCGGAGTCCTACGGTACAACAAGTAGCTCTCCGGGGAGTCGCAATGTTTCACCGTACATGAGCTTGGCGATAGTAGACTTGAGGTCCTCTTTAAAAGCGGAAAGCATCCTTAGGTATACAAATGGTAGACCGTTTGACTCATGTCACATTAAAAAGCTCTTAAGTTGCCTATGTTTGCGTTCTATCATACCATTTGTTTGTGGGTAGTATGCAGTTGTCGTTCGTCGAATAGTGGCAAAAGTGGCGAGGAGTCTTCAAAATAAGTCATATTTAAATAGAGTACCCTGGTTGGTCGTGATAAACGAGTGGTATGCCAAATCAAAGGATCCACTTTCTAGTAAAAGTTTCTAGCACTTCGGCGGTTATGGATCGCATCGACCATACTTCTGGACACTTCTTTACTCTGTCTATTGGCAATAACGATAACCAATGCACGGACGGCCAAACGGACAATGGTCCAATGTTATCCATATGGACATGAAGGAATCATCTAGATAAGGTTTTGAAGTTACTGATGGGAGCGGTATTATGTTTGAAGACTTTACTGAGTTGATACGCAAGACACGCTTGGACCACTCGCGATATTCCTTATTTACCAATGATTAAACATACCGCTCGGTAATAAGACGTGTGGTAGCCCGTGCGCTGGGATGGCCCAATTTATGAAAGTTATTAAAAAAATCTGCTGTAATTCAGGAGTCACATATGGGCATGGCCTAACTGTGGACATATCGAAGAAAAGAGAAACGCTAACATCAGGAATATTTATCTTAATTAGTTTAAGGCTTTAACCGCGTTTTAACCATTTTTGAAGTTCCTCGTTACTTTCTTGAGAATGTGTCAAGGCTTCATATTCTTGTTCTAATGTAATTGCATCGTATTGTAACATGGCATCAGCAATAAGGTTGTCAGAAACTTTTATGTACTTAATTTACTGAGGAAAAACAGTTAATTCAAATGTGTTCTGTTCTCACGCCTTTGTACGAGAGCATATAGGGGTCTGTGGTCTGTGAAAATTTACGTTACTGACTTGTAAAATGTAAAGAAAATGCATACTTTCGTATTTTCCTAAAAGGTCTTGGTTATACGTAGGCCACTGTGATCATTTTGAAGTCAGTTCTACTGTAATAGACCTAGAGATCCATAAAAGTAGCTTAGTACCTTTACTGTTGGTGGCAACTACAGCGTCAATCGATGAAGACTGAAACTGGGCAACATGAAGTATGAAGCGGCGATAATAATTCAACATATCGAGAAAACGACGGACTCCCTGGATAGTTTTAGGCGGCAAATAATCCAGTAGAGCTATCACTGTGTATACACGATCCTGAGGAGGGCGAGCCCCTTCGGAGTTAATGGTGAAACCAAGAAAAAACACTTCTTTAGGCGTCAAATACACACTTTGATGCGTTCACTATGACACCGTAATCTTGTAGGCGTTTGAACAAGATTCTAAGATGGTCTTTGTGGAGATATTCATTTTCAAGATGAGGATATCGGTCAAGTAAGGAGAAACGAAATCCAGCGCCTGTGTGACCTCATCAATAAATATTTGGACCGTTTGTTCAGCATTCCGTAAACCGAAAATCATGTAGGGCCACACGAACACGAAGAGGCCAAATGGTGTAACATTAGCGGTCTTCGGCATATCCTAGTGGTATACCGGTATTTGATGGTACGCCTTTATCAGGTTGATGGTACTGAAGATCTTGGCGTGTTCAAAATTGTGGATAAAACTGTTAATATGTCGAACTGCATAACAGTCAGGTATGGTTCGGCGTTCAGGGCGCGATAATTGCTGCAAGGACGCCATGATAGGTTTTTCTTAACCGTCATATGAAGTGGAGAGGTCCAAGTACTTTGAGACGGGTGGGCAATGCCGTTCTGTACCATGATTTCAAACTGGTTTTTGGCAGCAGAAATTTACTGAGGAGCTAACCGACGAGAGCGACATGACACGGGAGGCCCATCTCTAGTTCGCATATGGTAGACGGTGTTATGTTTATTAAAGCGAGGCTGATCGGAACGTCGCAGAATGTCTGGGAATTCGCAAGAACTTGTGCAAATGCAGAATCCGTGGGGCCTAGGGCCTTAACGCGTGATGGTTGTGGAAGCGTTTACTGATAGACCAGTTTTACCATCCTCTAACCTCTTGTTACAATTTGGCAAAAGGTAAAGGTAGTGTACCAAGAAGTCTGTACCAATAATGTCAGTACTGATATCTGCGATTACGAATTGCCAATTCATGCCACGGCGTAGTCGCAAGTCGGGGGAAGACTGACAGTACCAAAAGTTTGATGGAGCAGCCATAAGCTGCACCAAGCTCCCAATTACAGAAGCATCTCTTTTTTTGAAACCGGCTATAAGAGAAACAGCATAAATCAGAACCCCATGTCGACAAGGAAGCGGTACTTCGTAATCCTATCATTTACAAATAAACTACGGTCATTATATTCTAAACAGTACCCGCTGTTATTGATTGCTTGATTGTTCGCCTTCTTACCAATTTCACCGGTGTTGGTATCAACCAACACCGATTTTTTCTCAGCGCAGGTGTGTAGCTTCGTTTTATGTTGGTTGATATTGAGCGGCTACGGTATAGGCGGGTATTCTCTCCCCCGGGAGAATGGGTATCCATAAGGGATTTCCCCACGTTAATAAAAAAAAAAAAAAAAAAAGGGGCTGTTGATTTTCCAATAACGCCACTTCATGACTAAGTAACTGCACCAGCTCTTTGATCCAAGCTATTTCTACTGCAGTTAAGTCCATGCTGTACACTTTGGACGGTCCAGGTGTTATTTCGTCGTTGTGCTTTACTAGGCTCTAGGTGTTATGGTTCATTATAATGTGTCATGTGGTTACTAGGCTGAGGTTCTATTATCTGCGTGGTTGACCGATGTTGTGAAAGTTGTTGTTGCAATACAAAAGCCCCCGTTGTCTTGGCCCTCGATGTTTGGTTGCGAATACTGTGAATGCTTAATAATGTTACATCGTCGATCACAGTAGTTAATAGTCACAAATTTTTGTATCACGTCGGGGCACTATTTTTGGGTATTCAACATAATATAAATGTTGAAATAAAATATTAGTTTCTCAACATACACTTTACTGTACTGTCGTTTGAGAAAAAATTGTGACATTCAAGTAACCAGTGTGTATAAAAAGCCTTAATGGGCAGTAAGCTTCAAAAGTAAGCTTTCTGTGATGAATCTATGGCAAGGTGGTGGCCATCCCCAAGATGAAAATGTCCAATTAATCAGAACCCTACCACAATGGCCTGAAATAAGTATATTGTTATTACTTGTTTAAAGGGCACCGATAGTTCAGATTGTAACTCTCAATATTTCTCCTTCATTTCTATTAATGTTTTTGTGTGTATGATTAAAAACAGATTTAAAGATGAATGGACAAGATCTTATTTACTTTCAAAGTTCCAATTTGACTTTAAAAACTATAGATTTAGTTTATCAATAGTTGATGTTAGCTTTCCTAATAAAATAGGGGAGTTTTTACTAAGAAGTTTTTATGCACTATGCTCATAAGAAAATGTTAACACTTCGGTATTTCTGAGTTTGTTAGATATGGAGTAAATATGTAAAGAAATACACTTTTATTAAATTGCAAGGATTTATTCTGAAAATGTGGAATAATCTCTCCAATTAATCAATTAATTTCAGATGGCTATGAATTACAAGCTACAGAGATATACCTTAAGCATTCTGCACAAAATGACTTTACAACATTCATTAAAATCTTGTCCGATATTCTTGTACAAGCAACCAATAGCAATGTGGCCAGAATGGCCGCTGGATTGCAATTAAAAAACCATCTCACATCCAATGATCCGATATTAAAACAACAGTATCAACAAAGATGGCTTGCCATGCCAGAAGATGTTAAACGTTACATAAAGAGAAATGTAAGTTTTATTTTAATAATAAAAACTATTCTGAATTACATTATTATAATATATAAACTGTGCTATCTCTAGTGATCCAGACTGCTATTACTACGAACTAGGGGTGTGCAAAGAATGCTCACATCAAATAATAATGTTCAATGATTTAAATGCTCTTAAAAAAGAACTTCAATTTACTATGTAATTAAATTCCACAATAATAAATTCCCATTAGTGAAAATATTTGCAAAAATATGCTTTAACAAAATTTTTATACAAATAGCTAAACTATTTTATTTCAAAGAAATTTCAATATATTTTTATGATTTAATATTTCAGTAGATTTCTAGTACTTTGTGCTTTTAATTTTTGTCACATACATTAAAAAAAACGGTTTCGGTGCTCAAAATTCGGTAATACTATTAAATTACTCTCTAATTTTTTTGTTATATCAATATGTAAATTTAAATATGTAATTTTTTTTCAGATATTATCTGCTTTAGGAACTGAGAATAATAGACCGACTTCCGCAGCTCAATGTGTTGCTTATCTAGCAGTTATTGAGCTACCACTTGGAGAATGGGTTGACCTCATATCAATTCTTATTGGAAAACTTGGCGTCAATGCTACAGAGTTGACAAAGGAAGCAGTTTTGGAAGCCATGGGTATGTACACAATTCAAAACAATATAAAATAACATAAGGTATATAGTGAACTGATTTATTATTAATTATACAGGATATATCTGTAAAGATGTAGATGCCGAAGTGGTAAGAGAAAATAGTGATCAGATTCTCACAGCCATCATCCATGGCATGGCACCCACTGAACCCAGTAATCATGTTCGTCTTGCTGCAACAAAAGCGTTGCTCAATATACTTGAACTTACTAACACTAACTTTGAAAATCAAAATGAAAGAAATTTCATAATGGATGTAGTTTGCCAAGCCACACAATCTACTGATGTAGGCATTATTGTGGCTGCACTGCAATGCTTAGTGAGTACAAACATTTCTTTCTGTAATGTGTGTACCTCTAGGTAGTTTTAAGTAAATTAATATTGTTAGTGTAACTTCAAAAGTTTTCACTTATCCTCCTCTGCTTGAATAGCCTATTTTCTGTACAGTTGAGTTTTATTGCGCTCCTCGGTAAAGTATTTTCTTGAGAAATTTACTTCAGTTGATTGAGATTAGTTATTATGTGTATAGATGTTGTAGCCTTATTTGGAAGTAGAGTGCACATGAATTAGATTTTAAGCATGTGGTGCAATTCTTATTCAGTGACTGGTGAAATGGTTAAGAATATTGGAATATTGATCGGGTGTCTGTCAGTTTCACTGTTGGCATATACTAACAAAGAACTCGAATTCATATATTTTGTAAAAAAATATCTGTTAGCGTTAAAAAAAAAACATTCTCAGTTAATCCTAATGCTTGTTAAATATTTTTGTAATACGACATTGGTGCAGTGACAAATGGGTATTAATACATTTCTGGGGGTTTGAAGTAGTCAACATAGTATGGGCTTACGGTGTGATTATAATCGAGCAATCTTATAAAATTAATTGTGAAATCTATTGAGTAGTACAAAGGCAAACGTGAAGAGTACACGAATATGTAATCAATCGACCCAAAAACCAATGTCACTCTTAACTCAGGAATTCACTTGCATGCGGTATTGTTGATGTATTTTCATGAAATATTAACAATGGTTTTTATTTACGCTATGTTTCTGTGTTTTTTTTTCTTACTTTTTTATTATGTAAAGTATTATTTAGTTAGTAATACCTCGAAAAAGTATTAAAAGGACAACCTAAAATATATAACAAATTCTATTTAAGCCAGATAAAAATAAATGAAAATAGACAAAGGACTGCTGATGCAACAAACGTTTCGTTTGATACTGGTGCGACAATCATTCGACTTGTATTAATAATATTCATACTTCTTAATATTAGATAAATGTAAATATGTAATATTGTCAACACTGCATGAATTATCTTGTTGCAAATATACATAGACTGTATTGATTTACCTTTATTTTGATAATAATTTTAGAATAAAAGATCCATTGATTATTGGACTTCTAGTAGGTTTGATGGTGAATGAAGGTTTTTTTTTTCGATCGTATTTATTTGTCAAATTATGGGCTTCTAAAGAACAGTGTTTTTTTTGTATTGAATTAATAACATTAAAATATTAAACATAATAATTTATATAGAAAATTATTTGCTCTTTTTAAAAATAAAATGAAATTTGAAAAAAATATTTTTTTTATGTACAAAACCGGAAGTAAAATGTCCATCAAATAAACATGATAGAAACAAAGATTTGTATTCACTTTCATACCCATTAGAAGTCCAATTGGGCTGAATATTAACGTATTTCAGAACCTCATATTTTATTCGTTGTCCGCTTCACGTCAAATGCCTCTACTTTGAAAATGACAACAAATGAGGTAACAAGGTGGGTTGAAAATAATAATTTCTCAAGTTCATCAAACGTATTTCATAGATTTATTTTTTTATTATTTATTATTGCGAAGTATGAATTTAGTTGTAGCAATATTGGTAATTTTATTCTTTTATCTGCTAAATTATAGGATAAATCGCGCTTATACAGTACTTCTTTATGTTTTTAATTATTACCTAAAACGATTGTAAGTAATGTCTATGAAGATTTTGCGTATACAATATAAATATTGGATTCAGTACATTCATTAAACTGTGAATAGAGTAAATATAGATAGGAAAAATGTTGTTTATTTAAACAATAAGTGAGATTTTTTTGTGTATGTGGGAAAATAGTTTGAATTCACCATTTCGGTGAACGTTATACGTAAATTTGATTAAACGATGATGGTTTAAAACGTCGAAGGCTACAAGCAATGCCGTTTAGAACCATTTTAACGAGTATAAAACAGCTGAGTGCGCCGACATGTTGAGAAAAAATTTCATCTTAGTCAAAAACTATGAAGTTTATCTAAGTTTTGTGAACTCTCTGTACTGAATCCATTTAGAATCGTTCGCACTGACTGTTCGATATTTGTTTATTGAATCATGTTATATTTTATATTATCGTATCACGAATCGTTTTACGTGTCTCGACGTTTATTATTTCCCGTCATTCCTGATAAAATGAAATTCATGATTTTTTTACATCGTTATTAGTGACAGTTATCGCGCGCGAAATAAACAGCAATTCGCATTTAGCATGCCAAATAAAAAATTGTATAATTTTAAAACTATGAAATTTAAAAAGGTATAATTTAATGTAATGGTATTTGAGCCAGTCAATAAACGAAATTAATAATTTTAGGTAAAAATATCATATCTCTACTATGAGCATATGGACTCTCATATGAAACGAGCACTCTTTCCAATCTCAATAAGTGCTATACAATCTGATGTAGAGGAAATCGCTCTTCAAGGTATCGATTTTTGGATACGCATTGTTCGGAAAGAATTAGATTTGGGAGCTGCAGAAGATGCAGCTATTGAAGCAGGTAAGTATTCAGAACCTTTGTCTTTAACGCAATGGTGTTTATTTCGGTATCTTAAAAAGGTATGTGTCTTTTGGTTTTTTTAATTTTTTTTTTATTAGTTTATTAATTCTTTCTGTAGACCTTGGTCCGTACCTTTTTTCTGAAATAGTTTTAAATATAAATCGTTTTAAAAGAATAGTTTAACTATGCAATGATATTAGATTAATGTTAACTAACAAACTAGCTTCGACGGAAATCGTAACCTAAAATAAAACTTATCTATTTATGCGAAACTTTGTAATGTTGCTTTATCCATATATCGGATTCTTCGGTTGGATTAACTTATTGACTGTAAGTACAGGGTGAGCGGATGTATCGCAACCCTTAGTAAAGTAAAGGCTTAACTTAGAAAAGTAGTTTTTTGGGAAACAACAAAATACAAATCAAAGATCACATTTTTTTTACAAAATTAGCCCTAACTCCCTCATATACAACGTCATTGCCATGAAAATTTACTCTTTCTGTGAGATACACCCTGTAGAACTATATGTAATGAGCCCTTCTATTGCAAAAACTAAAATACCTAAAATTCGGTGTGTACCCTTACTTTTTAAGGTGCCGTATGTTGGATATACATTTTCATGTACATATCGGAGGTCACGTTCTAATAAACATTAGTGGTATAATGTTATAATAATTGTTTTACTGTTCATCATCAAACTATTTATAAGCTTTAAATAGATTAATTATTGCTAAAATCCCCCCATTTTTCTCTGTTATTGCCAATGCCCACTGAACACCTAGTCAAGTAATCCTTAGTAATTTGTATAAACACTTATAAACTAACAATACTGGAGTAACACGATAAGTAGTATATGCGATTATCGAGCGTGTAAATACACGCACGCAAATGATGCTAATTTCTACTAAAATAAAAATTCAGCCAATTTTTGGTCGAAACCACAATAATTAATTTTGATGTATAATTTCTATTTCATTTTATTAATGGGCATATAATTAAATAAACTGAAAATTTTAACGTATTCTGGATATATGCCTCATCGGATTGGAGTATAATAATAATATTTTATTTTGTGTCCAGGTCGTCCACATATTGAACTTTCAAAATATTACGCTAGAAGTGCATTACCCCACTTAGCGCCTGCGTTGATCGAGAAATTGGATTTAGACTATGACAGCGATTTTGAGTTAGAATGGAGTCCAGCGAAGGCTGTATGTCTATGCTTGATGCTTCTATTTACATCCTACAAGGAAGAGATTGTATCTTATATGTTTCCATTTATTGAGTATAAGGTACAAAATAGTAACTGGCGGTTCAGGGATGTCGTTGTCGAGTCCTTTGAAGCCGTCTACGGTAGAATTCCACCTTAAATGCTTGAATTACTTATGTGTAAAACTTTTATCTATCACTCTTATAATCAATAAACATATTTAATCATCGTACTTTACAAGATTTGAAATTAAAGTCCCAAATTTGTAACCTATATTATATATTCCTTATATCGTATTTTGTAAACTTAATCACTAGTCCTTTGAAGCCGTTTAAGGTAGAATTCCATCTTAAATGTTTGAATTACTTATGTGTAAAACTATTATGTATCACTCTTATAATAAATAAACGTATTTAATCATCGTACTTTACAAGATGTTTAATTAAAATCCCAAATGTTATCCTATGTTGTATATCCCTTATATCGTCTTTTTTAAACTTAATCACTTTTTCGATAGTAGTTTACCTTTAATAAAGCACGACAAAGTGCCAGTCATTTTACCTAATGATAAGCGTATTGTGCAAACTTCTTGTACAAACTTAATATTTTAAGGTCATTCGCCACTGTCAAGACAGCTAGCTTCTGGGCATCTAGATATACACTGCCTAATTCCGAAACCTAGTCGTAACGTCGACCATGGGCTTCATAGCAGCAATCTAGTCGGGTAAACGTACCCATCGTTTTGTATAATGAATAACAGAAATATTTATCCAAAGTAGTTATCACTTTATTATATCCATATGTATGCAATCAAACAGACGAACGCACAATTAAATAGTTTATTGGTGTTGCTGAGGTCGTAATGAAGATGTTATATTGAGAACAGAGAAAATAGGAAAGAAACTAGTATACAAAAAAAAACATGTATCCATTTGACACGCGGTAGAAGTGAAACCTTCAAAAAATAATATAATATTCCTATAAACGACACATACGACATTTCGCAAGGCTTCGTAATATGCAGGTGCACACGTACAACGCTCGGACCAGAGTAAGTATTAGGTAGTACAACAATATATCATGAGGAGATCGGTAATATAAGAAACACTTTATAATATATTCTATCTCATTCTCTTCCACGTTAAATCTTGTAGGTGCATAGAGTAGCAAAGCTGCGAGCGGTCTAAGCCGTTTCATAATTTTATGTGTAGGTTTATATGTTTGTCTCTTTTTAATATCACTTATTCATTTAATCGAGTCTGAAATCACGACGGGGTTAATAACTTTTAACTTCAAAAACATTCAAATATGAAGAATCCACTCACTGATTACGTATTTCGCAAGGGTTATATGATAGTAGAAATCGTTGAATATCGGCTTAAAGTTGACAAATACATGTTGTCTCCAATTCATAATCGAGTCTTGGCAAAGTAACAAAAGCGTTGCCTATATATATACAAATATATATATAATAGTGGGCTCGGCGGACGTTGTTCTGCGCTGATAATAAAATTCCTAAAATCATACGCGTCCAATCAGCGCTACCTACCGGGTCCAACTATGAATCTAAACCATTCTTGAACACACCAAATTTCATAAAAAACTGTCCAACCGTTTAGGAGGAGTTCAGTCACATACACACGCACTGAAGACTTTTATATATATAAAGATGTGTATATATATATAACACAGAAATCTTCAAACGAGTAGAAAAATGTAGATATTTAGATTTAGGCTGGCGTTTAATTAATCTAAACTTGTCGTCGAAGCCGATGAAGCCGTTCTATATCGACAGTCATAATTTTATGCATTTATGTACATACTAGCTACAGATCCACGTGTAATTTCAAGTATAAACAGTAATGATTAATAAAATCATAGGTAAATAATAATATTAAAACACAATATAGCAGGACGTGGCAGCGTGACTACCACGTAGCTATTTTCAGAAGGTTGTAGAGAAATAATAAATCTGACTCCGGTTGTGCTGACTTTTAACCGTTTTGGCAGCTGGTTTATGAATCGTTCATTTGAGACGACTAGGTATATTTAAAAGGAACAAAAACAGTATACGTGTATAGGATTACAGTTAGTAAAAATACAAGTATATAATATGAAAAGAGTATATATAATATAATATATATATGAAAAGAGTAATTATATTCCAATATGTAATTTCTGTTGCCACATTGGTAAATCTCTTTTCAAAGCTAAACAACTAATTAGATCTTCTTGATAATAATCTTCAGCACCTTACAAAATATCCTCTAGATCAGGGCTTTCCAAACCACGGCATGAATTGTTGCGGCCCGCAAAATCTTTTTTATCTTCTTTGTTTAAATACATTAAACGAGTAAATTATTTTTCTTGCGACGAAATTCAAATGTTTTGGATATGTATTCCATTATGCCGCAACAACACTATTCACTCGAGAACTCGGGGAATTCCCCGAACGTATAATAGGTACACCCAACACCGCGCGTTGTTCATTTATTGGGTTTTAAAAGACAAATTAATGAAAAATTAGATAATAAAATAATGATACTTATTATACTTGTATTTTATTTTTATAAATATTTTGCGGCCCCCCAATGTATTGAGTCATTTTTGTTGGCCCTGGGTCCCATGTAGTTTGGACAGCCCTGCTCTAGATCATCACAAATCTAATAGGACAGCAACTTTTGTAGTTTTCTATACTTAGGGTATTTTGTGATTTGTTAATTTGGATAGTACCAAAAGGGAACTGTATAATCGGTATTATTCTCTCTGGTTCCTTTATTCGTAGGTATAAACTATCCTCACGTGCTCGAATCGATCCTCTATGATGTTATAATTATTTAATTCGATTTCATGTCACACTTAAAATGTTTACTTTATTTTGACATTTCGTGTATGTCATTTATGTAAAAACTAAACAGTAACGTAAAAAAAGTAAAAGACAATTTTTTTTTTTCGAACTGTCTAGACTGTTGACCTGGCAAAGCCTCTACAGTTTCATCGGATTATTACGACAAAACATAAAATTAGAAAATATCACTATCCCTACATATTATAAAACAAAGTAGTCCGCCGCGTCCGTCTGTTTGTTCGCGATAAACTCAAAAAATACTCAACGGATTGTAATGCGGTCTTCACAAATAGATACGAGTAATACATGAGGAAGGTTTAGGTATATTATTTGTCAAGGTTTTGTGTAAAGTGGTTGAAATGTAAAGATAATGGTTGGAAAAAGTCAAGTCAAGCCGCCTTAAGCGTTTCATGCGATGGGCATATATATTTCATTATTATCAGGGCAGGACAACGTCCTCCGGACCTGCTAGTATAGTAATAATTATCACTGAAATTCGAAATTTAGGTCATCGACTATTTTTGTCAAAAGAATAATCATGAATTACGAATTTGTACAGTTTACACTAGTATTTACTCCTATTATTGTAAATTTCAGCATTTTTTTCTGGACGAAAAGTACACCATGTGCCTTTTCTGTATCTTTGACATTGTATTTACAAAAAATCATGATCGGTTGGGTAAGCGTGAAAGCGTAGCCAACAAATTCACTTTCGCGTTTATATTAGTAAAGACTCTATACTCTTAAAAAATATTTTGAATGGCTTTAAATCAGTACTTAATATATCTCTCAGAGACTGTACGCTTGAACACTTTTAACTTATAGACTGTAAAAGTACTCGCCTGATTCAATTCAAAGATAATATAGAGTGCCTATTCAGAAGAACAAAGCAAGTGTTTCCGCCAAGATGTGATGGATTTTGAACGATGTTGTTATCAGAGGCGATATAGTGAGATTATGTTGCGATATTCTCTTTGTGATTTGATACGGAAAGTCCATTCAAACCGAGAAAAAGTACTAAAATGTTCATTTTGTATATATTTTTTCTCAAATTCTTTACATTAATTATTCGCTAGCTACTCGCTCCGGCTTCGCACAGTTCTAGTACCGAATAAAATGAGGACCATATCTTCCCTTTATAGTATGACCATTAAATTAAATAAAATTTTAACCCAACGTTAATCACTCAATATTTAAAAAAAAATCTTTCCAAATCGATTCTTCACTACTATTATGCTCCTAAAGGCCATTTATTATTGATATATGTTCTATAAGGGTATAATGAAATAAAAAAGAGGATTGTTACATAGAATTAGATATATTTATTGAAGAATATTGAGATCACATAGGAGATAATAAACAGGTAGTGAGATATAGCTTTACATTTGGTGGAGGTGGTAGTTCAGAAGCGTTATGCGGATGTAACGCAGCGCTTCTTGCGAGGCGGCAGCGCGGTCCGCATCCAGATCCGCGAAGTCGAGCAGCGGCGACACGCATTTCAACTCCACCATGCAGAGCACAGCTTCCGGGCTTTGCAATTCGTCCAGCTCGACCCTCGCTCCTAGTATGAGGGCAACTTCGAATAGAACGTCCTCGGCATCCTCCAGGGCTACGTCTCTATCTAGAATGCGCTCCGCTGCGGTGCGTGTCTCTTCATCTGTAAACGAACGAAGGCAAATCATAATAATCCTTGTATTTATATATAGCCGTGCTACACGTGAGAACCTACCCATTTGCTCGAACAGCTGAAGATTGTAATCGGGGTCCATTTGGCAAAGGTTCCAATGCCTGAAGCGGTCGAAGATAGTCTCCATTGGAGGCTTAACTGGGATCTCGCATGCAGCCACTCTCTGTAATCATTTTATATTTTTATATTTGAGAAAAACCCGAGCCATCAGTATGGACATTACTACTATTTTATGTTATTATTGAGAACTAGCACGCTCCGTATGTATTTTCTATGTAATAATTGTTTCCACGCGATAATTTTCTTTGTCTTATTCAAATATGAATATCTATAACTTGAGAATTCTAAAATTATTACTAACCATATTTCTATGCTACAATTATGGAGTGAAATACTTCCCGTGTACAAAATTACGCAAAATCGGTTGGAAATAAAAACACAACGATTTATATAAGTATAATTGACAGTTCTTGTACCCTATCAATTAAGCTTGCCATGTACAACATTTTTATACAAAATCTATAGAGCTTTTTTTGTTTTTAAATCTGGGCATACAAACACATATTTCACTTCACGGATCAGTGTTCTTTTATAATGTATATCTATGGCAAAATTGTGTAAAAATAATAATAGAATAGAACTACAGATCTCTTGGTAATTTACAGATATAACTAATATTTCAATTGAAAATAACAATTCGAAAATAATTACTGCATAAAAAAACACGTGCGGAACCGATGACAGTTGCTAGTATAGATATAATTCTGATATGCAAACCTATTACAGACGGTACTTCTTTTGTCTTCTTCTTCCTCTTCTTTATAATATGGCAACGTGTGTGCATACACAATTCCACCAATGTCACGTAGACAGAAACATGAGCAAAGGAGATTGTATCAAAAAGCGATTGTATATTGATGCAAACTGTATTCAGTCAGAGCTATCTATAAACAAACACAAAAAGGAACAACACATATTAACTAAATGATACAATATATTGACACCTATAGTCCATGTAAGCTAACAGATAAAACAATATTACAAACATGCATAAAAAAGTGACATTATAATTTATAATATAATTTTATTCAATATTACAGCGCTCTATAATTATAGGATTATCAGAGATAAAAATTATATTTCATAAACGGAGAACCTCTCCCTACCATACATAAAAATAAGTGATCAGATACGGGTGTCCATCCTACTGAAGTTTCATTTATTAAGAGAATTCTAATCCTATCTTAGATATCAATGGAGTGTAGGGATGACCAAGGCAAAGATGACAAATGACGGGGGTAATATATTTTACTAATATCTCGAATTTTTATAAAAACATTGCATATACATGAAGTCTCCAAAGGATCAGTGTTTAGAGGCCATAATTCAGACTATCAGAGCAGTAAGGCAATGTTAAATTATAACATTTATACACGGTTTTTATAATTTATAATATCACGGAATGGCTACATATGGAATGGTACTGGTTGCAGGTAGCTACTTTTATCATTCAAAATTATAAGACTTATATAAGGTGTGAAAATTCATAAATAAAACAGTTTGGAGGATGGCAACGGCCTTCCCATTAACATTATGATGAGAGAAAGAAATGTATAACTTAATACATTTGTGTATTTAGCCACACAAAAAGCAGCACCAACTGTCAAGATTCAGCTAATTTCAAAGTGTGTAAAATAGGATCCATCTCTACACATTCAGCTAGTTTTTTTTCTTATTTATTGCTAGCCTTGTTTTTTAATATAAATAGCAAAATCCATTACTAAAAACAATATAAAATATAATAATCAGGCATCACAAAATTATAAGGTAATAATAATAATACAATAAGTAGTCAACACATCTATGGAATATAGAGAATACAGAAGGAAAAGGGCTACATTTTGTAATTTGAATACAACCTTGCAATAATAAAGTTAGCAAAAACTAAATCAAATCTAAAACCTCTACAGCCAATGCATGTAGAATGAGAGGTAGTCGTACTTCTAATTTCATTGTTTGAGGATTGTTGTTACCTTTGTAGAGAAGTTGGGTGGGAGGCCAAAAGGAGAAGGCACAAAATACCCTCTATGAGCGAGCTTGAGCAGCATAAGGCGTGCAGCATTCTGTTCAGCTTCTATTCTGGAGTGCGCAGAGGCAGTAACTACCACACCACACGCCATGCACTGGAACTCGAAGTTCGGCTGGCGTTTTGGCCCTAACTAGCATAATAACCGAGATATCTACTTATATCTCAATATTAAAAAAACAACTTATATGTAGGTTAAGGAATTCGAGTTTTTATACTGGTTACTCTAAGAACTGACTTTTACACCAGAACTAGCAAAATTATGGTTTTTTGTAACAACAAAAGCTAGTAATTCAATATATACAAAGACAATGTGCAAAACTTTATTTATATAAAGGACAAAAAACTATTTTATACCTCAAAAATGCATTTAACCTCTATTGTCTCTCTCAGCCTCATCATCATCTCATCCAACACTGTAATAGCAGTATCCATTGTAATTCTCAGTTATGTGTTGAAACAGTGCTAAAACATAACAATATATATATATTATTTTATATTATAGGGGGCAAACGAACTGGTGGTCACCTGATGGTAAGTGATCACCGCCGTCCATAGACACTAGCAACACCAGGGGAGTCGCAAGTGCGTTGTCGGCCTTTTAATATAAGTGGGCCTCCGGCGCTCTCACTGACCGAACGAAACGCAACAGTGCAAGCACTGTTACTTCACGTCGGTTTTCTGTGAGAGGGTGGTACTACCCCGGGCGAGCCAACCCATTCATGCTGAAACCAGGAATAGCTTCAGCGTAGCTCTACCACCTACAAAAATATAATACATATATCTTTATGTGTTGAAACGGTGCTAAAATATCACAATATTAAATGACTATAGTTGTTATATATATATATATCTAACAGCTATCAAATTTTACAAAAAACTATAAAATATATGTTTACTAGCTACCTACTCTGGCTTCAACAGGTGTACTAACCCAAATCTTCCCTTAATAGTATGACCTGTAATTGAATAACAGAAACTGAATATCAATCTGTTGATTCAGTAAATATTTTCGAACTTTTGAAATTTTTACTGTTTCAATTTTTAAAAGGGGATTTTCTTACCCAAATTTTTCACTTTTCTGTATGATTTTTTGAACATTTTCTTTCTTATAAACGTTGTCCTGACAATTACAAACACAACAAAAAATAATTAGCCAAATACAAGCATCCATTCTGAAGTATATACACTCGGCAATTGATTTTTGTATATAAAGATTATAAAATTCCAATAGTACTAATCATAAAGTAATTATTTCATCTGTTGTTATGAATTATTTGAATTGTGAATTAAGTGAATAAATACTTTTATTGCATCACCGTCAAATTAAACTGTTACATTTTAAATAATATTTTGATTATAGTCATTTTAAAAACCAACAATTACATTTAAAATTAGAAATCTGTATAGATATCATAGCGTACAATTTGATTTTTATTATCATATAAATATATACTCTTACCATATTTAATATAATATAGTATTTCGGTATCCATATATCGAAAATAACAATACATCGATGTCTAATAAAAGTGAATGTATTATGGAACACAAAATATACAAATCGGATAAAGAAATAGAAAATCTCAAATGTATTGAACAATATGAGAGCGTTCTAAGTTTTTATTATAATTAAACGTTTTCTCCTGATTATACAAGAATATACTATTTTAGGTGAAGTGTATATATACTTACAAATGAATTGTGTTATAAACGTTTATAGAAACGATAATCTAAATTATGATTTCTATCAGGGTTGTCAAGGTCAATTAATCAAATTACCCAGAAATCAGGATAATATTCCCAAAATTAGGGGAAAACAAAGCCCTGATTCCCTCATAAATATTTCAAGGAAACTACTATTCATATCGATGTTATTATTGACATAGTAATAAAACAATATTATTTAGATAAGTGAAACCCCGCAGCTGTTTTTTTAGACTTTTAAAAAAACAATTAAAAAATACACTTTGCAATCCATAATTTGTTATTTTTCGAGGTTTTGTAATAAATCAGGCATTTTTTAAGCCTATGCTACAAAGAGTTTATTGACCTGTGCCTCATGAGGTCTACATAGACTTGTATCAAACTTTTATGGTTTTGAAATCCAGAGATTTAGTGTAACCGAGGTGTACTTACATACATTAGATAATAATGTTAAAGTGATAAAAACGTAACAATTATGCAGTTTTCGATTTGATATTTACACATTAGAAAACAGCAATCCTTCATAAAAATGTTATAATTAAATTAGAATATCATACATATTCTGTAAGACATTACAATGTAGCCTACCATGATGCTACGAGTTTATCACCTTGTTATCCTTTGCCAAAAGAAGACAGAGATTTTTAAAATAAATGGAATATTTTGTTCTATATGTGTTTTTATACATAAATGTTACCCCAGAAAATTTTGTATTTAATATCTACATTGGTTTTATGACGAGTAAAATACCTTTAATATGAGTGTTTTTATGTTATGACAAATTCTTAAAATTGTTATTATTTCGCAAATAAGTATATTAAATATAAAAAGATAGAATTGTTACAAATACCAACGAATAAATGTTGGCACGTAACTCCTAACGACAATCTGATGTCTAATATCCGATTTCAATCTTAAACCTTAACAAATATGGTTATTTTTGACAAAAACTAGAAATATGATTTCAATAATTATAAGTAAGCTTATAAATTCCTATGCGTCAAAATATCGAGATCTTGAATATAAATGATGAATAAACGATAAAACGTTAGAATCCCCGACATTTCCTCACATATAGCCATTCCCTACAAAATCCGTGATTGGGTAAAAGTCCCTGTTATTTGAGGAATTTCTCATATGTTGTTAACCCTGATTTTAATTTTCAAGTTTTTTATAGAACTACTTGATACTATTCCTTTAAGCATAACTTATTGATACTACTTTTCATAATATTCCTACAATCTTCATAAAAAATATATGAAGGTTTAACAAGATTTTGATAAGTAATCTAGAAGTTAGTTAATATTTCGCCACTATTAAAATACTTTCAAGTTTTGTCACTAAGACGTTTTATAGTAAATTTTCACAGCTTGTTTTTCACAGCTTTTTAAAATCACAATTAATGTGTTGATATACAGATATACTAGCTGTGCCCGCGACTACGTCCGTGTGGAATTTTAGACCTAAACACAGAGATTATTGAAGTCATAGATAAAAAGGTGTATCAAAACTCGACATCGACCCTTTGTGTATAATTTTGTTCTACGAGGCATGGCGTGGCTTCTGACTTTCAATACACGGGGTGTGGCACTCAAAACAACATTCAGCAATGCCAAGCTCTGTTCAGCAGCTATTGCGTAAATCGCTTATCTTTTGTATTTTCTTATAGGTAAGATAAACATAAGTACGAAGTCCTATATATTATACCGGTGTATAATCTATCAGCATACCAAATTTCGTCAAAATCCGTCTTGTAGTTTTTGCGAGATACGCGCACAAACGACAGACAGACGGACAAAAATTCTAAAAACAATAGAAATGCGTTCTGTCATTGATTCTCAGAAAGAGTATTTTTTTAGAAAGAATAAATTCAATGTACAGATTTCGTCTCGTTAGCCGTTTATTATATGTATAAATATATATTGTCTATGTATTTTTTTATGGCATAACAATGTAGAAGCAATGTACCGGATTGTAAACATAGTGCAAACTAAGAAGAACGGTGACCATCGAGAAATATAAAATCCACTTTCAGTCGCCGGTGCCATGCCAGACTGCAAGCTTCTCAACAGTTGGGTATTATACACTAACAGATATTGAAACGTGTCAAACCAAAAGTACAGTAACTGATACGAGTATGTAATGATGTGCAGCGTCATAATGATCTTGTCGGGTATTAACACACTACCAATCTGATTGATTACTGCATACATATCCTCTGATCGCGACTATAACGTGTCACTTTGGCGGTTATTACACGTATTATATGGTGGTTGCTATCCTTTTTCACACGTATATTTGGCCTACTAAAGTGTTTGCCGATTATTTCGAAATAAATGCCTTTCCCTGAATTAATATGATTATTTCGTATACTTCACATAAAAACCACAGACATATATTAGAATCATATATGTATGTGTGTACATGTGTAATAATTTCTAAGAGAAATATTTTCTGTGTATGTTTCGTAAAATCCGCAATATGAGACTTCGTAAGCAAATATAAAAGTAGAAGTATATATCTAACAGTGAAATGAAACTGCCTGCTCACAATTTATTATTTAATTCGAGAAACAGTAACAAGAAAGGAGAACTAGATAGGTAGTTACAAGCCTAAACTTTTTCTGAAATATTGACTATTTCAGTAGTTAAGTTACAGTAATTAATTAGATTAACGATTTTTAAGCAGTCAAGTAAATTAATACGTGTACGTAGTAAGTCAATTCAAAATATAGTAGCAAAATGTTGTTATACAATCTGTTGAAATATTGTAGGCTGCTTACAGTTTTAAAGAAACTAAATAGTACCTACACCATAAAAATATAATTCTGCTATTCTATATTTATAACAACTTACCTAATCACTACTTAATTACATGATAACTTATTATCAAAATATACTTTATTTAATTTAGACCCTAAGAAGGCGCTTATGAACGTCCAAATTACCATCGGTTCGGAAAATAACCCTGTCATCGAGAAGAACCGGCAAGAAACTCGATCGGGTTTATCATCTTTTAACATAAATAGATGCATATTTGAAATAAATTACACGTTGTAATCGTTATTAGTGGATCCACAGAGAAGAGTCAATTACAGACATCACCATCGTTCAGATATTGGTCCACTCTATAATAGCCCTTTGACTCCAAAACCCGCTTGACATAGCTCTTAAATTTATAGTCCAGCAAATCTGTAACATGCTTTGGGACTTTGTTATAAAATCTGACACTATTATCTAAGACAAAAAATTTTTGGTTTTACTGAGTTGGAAACATGGAACAATCACTTTGTCACCGTTTCTAGTATTTAGATAATGCCGGTCTTTTACGAACTCAAGCTTGTCAAAGTTTTTGCGAACATACATTAAATTATCAAGAATGTATTGGTAAAGTAGAGTCAAAATACCGAATTCTTGAAACTTAGTCTTTAATGATTCGCGAGGTCCCATATTGTATATTGCTCGAACTGTCTGTTTTTGTAATAAAAGTATGGTGTCCACTTGAGCTGCTGCACGATAACGAGCACATATGTCGTTCGATGCGTTGGCCTTCATCCGAGATATATATGTAACCCGGCCATTATACAAATGGGTAGTGCGTGTGCTTAGGCTAATCGATCCCATACTAATCAAGAGAGGAGTGCAACAAGCTGATATATCACCCAAACTTTATATAGTTGCCATAGAAGTCGTTATAAAGACGCTTACATGGGACACAGTTGGGATTAATATAAATGGTGTATTTTTGTCGCACTTAACGAGACACCGATGATTTAATACTACTTGGCGTACTTTAAGGCGTTATTGGAAATCTACATCATGCTTCACTTCGAATAGGACTCAAATGAATGTATCCAAGTAAAAGTTATAGAGAATGTCTCTTGGAAATTGCGTTCAAACATAACTGTTAAGAACGTGAAACTAGAGACGATTTACCAGTACATTTATCTCGGGCCCATTTTGTCTTTTGACAAAGAACTCCAGTAGAAGGACCTCTTTAGAGGAATTCAGCTGGGCTAAGCGTTCTTCAATAATCTAAACGATATCCTCTGATCCGTTGATGTTCCAGAAAGGAGGTTGAAGGCTCGTTTATACAATAACTGTGTTCCGCCTATAATGACATATGGTACAAATACATAATCGCTGTTGAAGCTTAGTTTAATTTGACAAGAATTGTCATTGATAACGGCATCACTGTCTTGAGGATTAGGGATGTAACTTATACAGGGTAATAATGAATTATTTTTAAAGTTTTATATTTAAGACAATTAATCGGTATTTTCATTAAAAACAACCAATGAAAGGAAATATAATAACCTTATAATTTAATCAAAGTCAGTAAGTTTCTCGTTTCGGACATCTGCAGGATCTATTATACAAAAAAAAAAACATTCTATTATACAATCAAATATTTTAGGTTAGAACTCTAAAAGTTCAATAACATACAAAATAAAATAAAAACATTAGCTTGACTAGATATAAAATATATAAAAGTAGAGGAATATTATATAATCAATACAACAAAATATTCCGACATTGGAATTAAGTGCCAAATAATAATAGTATCGTAGTAGACTCTAAAGTTTAAATCCGAGCTAGTTTACGGAAAAGTTTCTTTTTTGATACGATTTTATGCTACCTATTTTTTTTTCTAGCTTTCTCAAGGTCGATATTATCAATCTATTTTCACTTTGAATAAAAAAAAAAATGAATTTAAATTGCAGAAGCATATCCGATTCGACGACTAACCAAAACGAATGGCCGCCATCATGACGGAACGCTTGATTTGATCAGTTGAGTTGGATGTATGCGATTTTTATATAAATGTCTAAAAGGACTTGATATAAGAAACTCATTTTTTTGTTGTACATGATAGACTTACTGGCGTTTCATATTTATCAACACGATTTAAATCGAATACTTATAAATAAATTAGTGGATCTGTCTATGAATTCGAAATGAAGCTATCCTAGCTCATGTTTTCTGAATTAGCAAGATCGTAATAAGAGTTATTAAAATGTCTATCTGTTTGTTGGTTTTTTTTTCGTGCAAATCACCAGAACTACATGACTGATTTCGATGGAACTTTTGTAATAGGTAGAGTATTATTCAGACGAGTTATATTCATTATTAATGTTCTCGAAGGACACATTAATGCGCGCGAAGCTGCAAATAAAATCTAGTTCATTATAAAGGTTAAATATTGATAAATATAGAAAAAAAAAGCAATTAAACAAAGGTTCCGATAGAAGAAATGAAGGTACAATTTTTTTAAAGCAGCTACACATTACATTTAACATATATGTCGGGGCCATGATAAAGTGGCGTCCTTACAAAAGTATGATGTCATCGGTACAAGATGTCATGGTTATGATTCCATCGATCGAGTCATTAAGACCAATCAAATATGAATAATAAAACATTAGCCGGTACAGAAATCCAATTCTGAATATAGTTACAAATTATCCGCGATATGAAAAGTCTAGTGATCTGAGCGATAATGCCCAGTGTCTAGTCGTCGATTGCCTTTTAAGGCATTCAGTGAAAGCAGACAGCTAATTCTGGACTCAAGGAGTTGTGGTGAGATTTCTGTTCTCGTAGTGAAGAGAACCGTACACCAGTCCTCGCAGTGGAGAGAACCGTACACCAGTCCTCATAGTGGAGAGAACGGTACACCGGCCCTCGCATTGGAGTGAACTACACTCCAGTCCTTACAATGGATTGAACTGCCCAAAATTTCCTATTCTCGATTGATATCTGAAAAGATCAGCTTAAAACGTTCTAAAAAGCATTATTAATGTTAGGGTTCTAAAAAAAAGTACCAGAGATTATTGGTATCATTATGTTGAGGTTCTAAAAAAGAACAAGAAATTATTATTTCATGATGCACTACTATGGTGTTAAATGAAGTCAATAGAAGAACAAGAAATTATTATTATCTTGAGGTTCTAAAAAAGAACACGAGATTATTATGTTGTGATAGTAGGGACTATGGTACTATTATGTTGTAATGCACTATAACATTGCCCATTATTTGTGGTGTACGCCGGCGCTGCTCATTATTATCTGTATGAGCGTTGCGCTCCTGTGGTGTTTATTATTTGTGATACAATCCTGCGGTGCTCATTATTTGTCATGTACTTCTGCGGTGTTCGTTATTATTGATTTAGTCATGCGGTGTCTTTTAATTCACATTCCTGTAGTACTGATTCGCATTGTTTTTGTGCCAAATAGCAATGTTGAGCACTGCTATTGTGTTCATTTGCGTTTTTTAAATGAACCATTATTTGTCAACTTGCAGCGTGTGTGGATCGTTGCCAGGGTCACATTGTTTCCACTGGGTGGCTTGGTTATTTTAAGAGTCGAGTCTTAGAGACTGGGGCGAGTGTTATGGTAACGAACCTTTAGGTACTCGAGGAGTTTTTATAGATTACAGAAGATCTTGTTGTCTCCGAGGTTATTCCATGTTTCCGCAGTGTTTCTTAGATATATCGAAAGTCTTATGCACTCTATGTATTTGAAGAACCTTGTAGTGCTATAAAGACTCGAGTGTCCTAGGTTTTAATTAAGTCTCCTTGATTTGGGAATCCTTCAGCCATTAACGTTTACCTAAGTGTCAATCGTCTTCTGGGTATTGATCTTCGTTAGGTCTAAGGCTTGGGAACAGGTAAAGTTAAATATTGTAGTATATCGGAGGAAAATGTGGTCACGTACCTGCGTTCACGATATCGGCTTTCGTCGTTGGTCCGGCCAGGGCACGATCAACTGCTGGCTTAGGCGTCGATCCGTAATCCTCGATAGAAACTTCCACAGGTGCTGGCTGCTTGCTCGTGTTTATTATAGTCACACACGATAGGGTTTTTTCGCGATAACTAATTTTTTGTCGGACTTCGTTAAACCGTCGAGATTCTAGTCGAGTATTTCGCTTAGAACTACAGCCATTGCCCGGTTTTACGCCAATAGCAGCACCACATGGCGAGGGCTCGTGCGTGGGAGCCAATAATCGCGAGGCAAGGCCCGTAACCATATGTTCATTTAAACCCAAGAAGAGATAATACTCCGGTATTGTGACAGTACATACCGGATGCAAGAGACAAAAAAAATAAATAAATAAAACAATTTATGTCTGTTACGACGGATGTGTAGCATGCAGGATTTTGTAACCTTTTTCTTCCGTGCTTTATTTCTGACGATCGGCATGATTTTCATGTTTGTAATCTTTTTTACTTTAATATTTGATGAGAGGCCAAGCAGATCTTCTTACGTCTTACGTCCTGTGAATCCAAAAACGTTGCAGTTTTTAATAACCCCGAATGTCTGTGCACTTTTGACAACCATGAATATCTGCAGTGTTTGACAACCCTCAATGTCTTTGGCATCCCTGAATTGCAAGCCCGGTGTTGTAAAGCTGCCATGCTCGGCCGTACCTGACCTATATAAATAACGTTATGTACGCTTGTATGGTATTTGTCTGGTCGTGTTTGAAACGTTTTCTTTTTTATGCTGGTCGTTTGACTGGCAGTCTTTTTTATATTACTCCTTGTGATAACCTTCGGTTTATTTACCCTTATAGTGATATTTCTCTCTTTTGTGGTGCCATCGATACTCATCGATATCGAAAAGTCGATACTTTTCCCATTCACTTAAGATGGGATTTTGTCACTTTTTAGAAAATAATTTTTATCTTGCTTGTTTTGTTTTAAAACTTACCAAATATTCTTAATTTGCCATCTACTATGATCCTTTAGGATGGAAAAATTTTGATATGAGTATATTTTCATAAGGTCACAATTTATTATTACCGTTTTTATTCAAATAAAATAAATGAACACTTGAATTTAAATAAATATATAAATAATATTTTTGACACCCATATCAAAATTTCACAAAGCAGAGAAAGCAGACAACCAATAGTAATTAAGTAGTCTATGAACAGCTGAGATATGATATATGAGATATGAACAGTAATTTCCCCGACATATATGTCATTATGTTTATTAAATATCAAAAGACAAATAAATATTATATCCATATTATAAGATTAAAGTTTAATGATCAACTGATGTTCGTTAGTATTTCACGTAAAAACTGCTGAAAAATCTGATGAAACTTATATATTTTAACTTATACATTCTTATGTATCTTATTACTCTGTAACACATAGTCTATTAATGTAAATATATTATTTAAATTGACCATACTATAATGACATGTCTCGTTGTGCTCTACGCTTAATTACACAACGATAAATTTGGGTTTAAGTATCAAATTATATCTACCAAAGAACATTGACTATGTGTATTGAGTATGTATGATAATATGTATATTTATGTATATGTAAAGTTCTATTTTTGATGTAATAAATATAATATAATATAATATAATATAATATAATATAATATAATATAATATAATATAATATAATATAATATAATATAATATAATATAATATAATATAATATAATATAATATAATATAATATAATATAATATAATATAATATAATATAATATAATATAATATAATATAATATAATATAATATAATATAATATAATATAATATAATATAATATAATATAACATAATATAATATAATATATAATATAAAACTATACGAGCTTTGCCGTTGTGCGCGTATCACGCAAAACCTACTGGATGTATTTCAATGAATTGTTTTAGTTTTGCTTCTTACACACTTGGTCCTTATCTAAATACATTATCACGGTGTCATCACTGAATATAGGACTATTCAAGTGTTAAGTACCTAGGAATTCTGTAAACATTACAATAAACTAAAGAAATTTCCTAAGAAAAATATATTTTTGCTTTCAATTTTTTTATATATTTTTTTCTTCTGTGCATAACATAATAAACAACGCGGAGGAAATTGCGTGGATTAGCTAGTCTTAAAAATGTTTTCCTTCTAAACATGACGAGTATCTTTCATCGTTTGTGCATATATTATTTACTTGAAAATCATAAAAAATAAGACAACACAACAACTCACTCAAAGTAATAGAAATAATAATTTATAATTTTATATTCCTTATCAATTTCTGGTTTATAAAACAATTCCATTATTTACTTCTTCATCGACAATTTATAGTATAATTCTTTAATTATCGGATGGTATGGTTATGCCACTAAAATTATCTCCGTTCATAATTCAAAGATCCTATCTTTAGCATGTCTTATGATATATGTGTACTAGTTTATTATAATCTAGTAGTCTGTCTTTGTATAGTCCGGTGAAGCTGTCAAGTCAACAGTGTATAGTTAGCTGGAAAAAAAACTATGTTTGAAGCGCAAGCCGAGATAGCTCTCACATAACACGATTATGTCCAATCCTATAGTCCTTATATGTTGAGCAATTTGATCTTATAAGGTGTTAAAACCTTAAAAATGACCGTTCACCAAATCTAACTGTTTTATCAAAATCTGTTTAGTAGTTTTTGCTTGTAAGACTAATAAACATGCAACCATCCTCACAAACTGTCCCGTTAATAGGAATAGGGTACATTAAGTAGTCATCTTTCGCCGGGCTGACCGCTGGGGCGACATGGTGATAGCACTGCACGATCCCTTGTCGCCCCAACCATTGCGGCGGTCGGTACACTGTGGGGTTTTAGTGAGTAAGAGTCTCACACTACCCACTCTCCATCCCGGATTTCCCCACGCTAATAAAAAAAAAGTAGTCAAGGCAAATGTAGAATTACTGAAATGGTCGTGATAATATTCAACAGAGCTGACATAAAATCAGTACAATAGAACTTGTAGTTTAATTGCCATGTTATTATTATAATACGGACAAAATTGCGAGAATTAAATAAATATTAACGATACATGGTAAAAAACGTTATGGAGAAAAAACCGAAGGAATCAATTGATTGCAATTTAACCGCATATTTGTTAATAATAACCAGTGTTCTATATTTTTTGATAAATTTGGATATTCACATCCTATTTTCACAATTTCACAGTCCCGTAACTTTGTGTCAATGTTGGATTAACTTAATTATTAAAAAATACGTTACCTTTTCGTACGCTGGACGTGATACTCCCTTTCACAAACTGGATCTTGAGAAACTAGGTAGGACTATAGTTTAAAAAAAATCGATGTAATAATTTCGTGCAGTAGAGATGACAAATCAACGACCAGTCGCTCTATAAGTTATTGAAATGTCGAAAAGCGCATGTCACACATGCGCACTAATATTCCGACAACTTTAATTTCCGATGCCGCTATCTTTTAAATGCAGTTTTAAATACACGCCCGCCTAACGGTAAGCGGTCACTTATGTACGCTTACAACGTCAAAGCATCATTTCCACTTTGCTGACTCTTTAGCAACCTCTTCAATCACATCTTGACGAACTCCAGAAAATAATTAACCTCATAATAAGAAATTAATATTCATTGTTTGTTTCGTGACGTTGAATGTGGGCAAAGTGAAGTGTTCTCCCTTTCGCACCTGTTTGTAGTCGCATAATGCGTACTTGTTCCTTTGTTACGATATTACTAACCGACCATTGTCAATAAGAATAACTGGCAAAGCATAATCTTCAGGAGAATAATGATATATTCAGTAATTTCTTATCCATTGAGCGAGAATAATGGGGTACATTATTATTATAATAATAATAAACCTCTAATTGAGATTATAAATTTATTCGACCTGGATATCCACTGTTGGCCTGACGCGCCTTCACAGCTTCACCGGACTATTAAGGCATTTGGTCGGTTGGCAACTAGCACCAGAGCCTATGGGAGTCTCGGCTTAGGGCTGTTGCCTTGATTGCAACAAACTCGCATCGAGTTAATCTAACCGAGCTAACTCGCTAAACTAAGCAAACATGTACACATGTGTCTCACCAACGCATACACGTATTTCGTATCTGGAAATTTTACTATTACTAACTAAGCCAAACGACAAGAAAATTATGTAGTAAACATTTACGTTTGCGGCTCGCGAGAAAAAGGGCAATTTAATTTTATAGATTACTAGAAGGTTCGACGGACGTTGTACCTAGCCTGATAATAAAAAAGTATATACTTATGTGCATGAGACGCTTAAGGCGGCCTGACTTATTCCGCTTCTTTCAACAATTATCATTATATTTCAACCAATTTACAAAAAAAAAACGTTGTCAAATTATATATCTAAGCTTTCCCCGTGAATTTGAGTAATTCTCGCATTACAATCCGCTCAGTAGTTTTTGAGTTTATCACGAACATCCAGACAGACAGACAGACGAGGCGGACGATTTCGTTTTATAATATGTAGTGATTATGGAATTATTATACCGTTAATAAAAACGAATTTATTTATTTTCAGTAATAATAACGATATTAATAAATCGGGTAGCATCAACATACTACGAGAATTATGTTTTTGAATTCCAAATTATTTACAAGAATAATACTGTCTTGTTATTTTAGTTATAAATGCCATTTGCAAGATATAATCTGCGACGTTGATTGTCAAATTATATTTAACACAAAAATACGGATAAGCGATTAACGGCATATACGATAAAATAAAACAACGGTTCTCAAACTTCGTATACGTATACGAAAGTATGTTAATTTTTAGAAAATTAAGTATTTCTCGAATTGTTAGAAAATTAAGTATTATCAGGCAATGATAGCAAATTAATAAAGTAATTTTACTGTTAAGTTCAAATACATATATTTTTCTTAACGATTTGTAAAATAATACCATATATCAGTTCACGGTATAACTATTAAAATAAAAACTACACTTTTCCATATTAGTTTGATCTAGTGTTAGTTGACTTATGGTTATAATACCGATACCAATATACCTTGATTTAAACTATTATATATAAAAATATCTACGTTTTAAATATGTCTTATCTGTTATAAAATAAGCGGAATACTAAATCGTTGACAATATATATTTTTTTTTATATATATGTCATCATTAATTTTTTTATAAATCTTTACAAAGTATCGTTAATTTATTCATGGTATATTTAGAATAATCAGTTACTGACATAATTGTTTTTTAATGTAATTCCAAATACGTAGTGAATTATTTTTTATTAAAATAGATCACTGATTTTTCGAACACTATTGTTTTTTATTTATGATATATGTTTTATGGTTAACTGTATTATATAACATCATTATATTGCAGAGTATCATTGCAACGTTCCCGAAAATAACATTACATTTACTTCATATGAATATATTACTACAGAAATGCGAAATTTAATAGGCGTGTCAGCATCTATCAGATAAACGTTATGGATACGTAATTGATATATGTATATAATTGATATATGTAAATACCAGACGGTAGAGCTACGCTGAAGCTATTACTGGTTTCAGCATGAATGGGTCGGGTCGCCCGACGCGCGGGGTAGTACCACCCGACACACAGAAAATCGACGTGAAATAACAGTGCGCCCGCACTGTTGCGTTTCGTTCGGTCAGTGAGAGCGCCGGAGGCCCACATATATTAAAAGGCCGGCAACGCACTTGCGACTCCCCTGCTGTTCAATAATAATAAAATACCATCGTTTTACCGACAGGTATACTTTTCTATGTATCTTTTTCGGATATTTAATGGGCGGGAAACACAAAAAATGTTGAGAAACGATGCAACAGAATATACGAATATTTTCACAAACTACGTCTATATATAAAAAGGCGAATATAAAACAGTTCTGCACCTTTCCTCCTCTATTTGTCAACCGATTATACTTTTCTTTGTGTAATAATTATTGGCGAACTTTATTCAGTGTTAACAACAATAAAAAAAATAAAAATAGCTTTCTCCATACCATTGACGTTTCAAAGCCTTTATTTATAACTCTGTATTCATCATTCTTCACGTCTACAATCTACAATATTTATACAACACTCAAGACAATTTTTGCTATGCATAAAAAAAATACAGATAATAATACCTGTATATATTGAGAAATGAAGGTTTTTTTTATTTAATACGCCTTATTTTGGTTAGATTTCGACCATTGGACGACTACTAGTTAGAACAAATCTACTAGTTAAAATATAATACCATTTTGGCCTACACGTTTCGTTAAAGAGCACGTCTCTTACCTCAGAAGTTATATAAGCCTCAAAGACATTAAAAAATGCAGGTTCTTACTTATTTTAGAGTTAAATAGTATCGTAGTAATGTAATATTAATAAGAATATAATAAATGTACTAGCTTTTAACTAATTGAAAGATAGAAAACTTTAATTATTTTAAGAAATCCAATTTTTTTTTTAATTTGCCCTCACGTCATAAGCTAACTCTAGCGCCCGACCGGAATTGATCGAAACTCAGGGGTGTTCGACTAACCTCGGCATATGCACACACTGATACTAACTTTTCATTCGACAATATACAAACACTTACCCGTTTTAGGCCTGTTTCAGAGTGCAGGCGGCTGAGCTAGCTTGCGCAGGCGCGTGTATTTCAAATGTTCGTAGACGTCGCTACGACGTAGCATCATTGTGAATACTAGCGGTGTCTACGTACATTTGACATACACGCGCCTGCGCAAGCACCCGACACCGAATGCACTCAGAAGCAGGCCTCAGGCGGTTTACCCGCTTTAGGGTACACTCCCCTACCTATCAGTGGTACCTGGTGGTTGATGACTAACGGACACTACATTCACACCTTGACTTCAAAATGATATGAATATAATTATTGCAGAATGTTGCTAGGCACTTGGCAGGATAAATGATTAATGTAATCGAAGTTTAATTTAGAAATATTATTTTTATTACCTATCAAATTTAATAAAAAGATATATTTGTAGATAAAAACATCTATAGAACTTTAACGACTAATTTATAATTTAAGTTTTAAGTACGGAACTAAGATTGATAGTAAAATGTCAAATTGTAACTGCATATTCAATATTAGTTTATATACGCCCGATGCCAGTTGTGACCTGTAGCTGCGTAACCAACACCTTAAGGGGTCGCAATGACTTCCACATAACACTAGACACGCTGTGCTCTAGTCATTAAGTCATCACAAGCCCGCAGACAATTGTTGAAAATCCGGACACTCGGGAACTCAACGCGTGACTATAGAGATTATTTGTGTCACGTTATCACAATATCAACATAGTAATCTAGTCAATACAACATAGCTTCTTTAATTTTAACTATACCCATCCACCTTATTTCAATATACGTGTTCTTTACTTTACGTGAACTTGGTTTCAAGTTACTAATCAGTTTGATTCATATTTTTAACAAAATAATATATATCGTAAACTACACCGCATCTCAGATATCCTTCTCGTCTATTATTAAATACAATTGTATTCTTAGGATGAGTAGTGAATTCAGCTATTCTAAATCATTATGACATTCGCGTAGAGTGAACACTTCACCCAAGCCCTAAGATTATAATAAGGAATTGTAATTGAAAAAAGAAATTAGCCTGAACTGATACGGCTTGCCCAGAGAATAGATAGACGTCACAAATAGATCGTAATTCAATTAATCGTCGTTATCCATTCCGATAAGCTCCGCTTGCAAACGCCCTTTCGTACGGCAACAGGCCGTTAAACAAAGTATCCTAAGGGCGAGCCGAAACTGCGGACTGAACGTTATCAATATAATAAATTTCCAGAAAGAATTCATGATGCCCAACCAGACGACGCCGAAATGGAGCATCGGTATCTTCAACTCCTGGTTCGTGCAGTATTCGTAAAGTCTAACGCCAGCGTATGGAGCCCAGCTCAACCAAAAAACACTAACTAATATAAAACTCATCCAGTGACTCGGGTTCGATAGGTTCTCCGCCAGTGCAGTCGCGTATTCCTTATCGTGGATCGGTGCGCCGCTATTCAATTTCCGTTTCATAGAGAAAATATAAAAATAATTATACACAATTGATATAACGCTCGGCCCGAGGACGAGTATGCCGAGGGTGGCGGTGTAAGCGTAAGTTGTACCCCAATCGAGCATGCAAATGAAAGTTTCCTTGTCAAAATTAGCTTCTTTCTTGTAACCAAGCAAGGGCGGACAACAAAGCATGGCTGCGGATATCCATGTGAACACCATCCAACATTGACTTCGCGTTCGTGTTTGTACCTGACAGATGTAATAAAATATACAACGGTTAAGTTAATCGGTGTCAAACGCCATATTATCCTACTCTAAATCAAATTACCATATATTTAATAGTAAGTACTTATACAACGAATTTTGTAATCCAATTGGAGTTAAAATTTGAACTATAAAAATTTAGAATTTTGTAAAATCTTAAATTGTCACTACTATTAATTTGATAAAGGAATGACGACCATAATAAATAATATTACAATGGAATTATTATGCATGTAATAAACGTTCAGAGAAATGAATGAACATTCCTGAGGAGAAAAAAAATTGAAATGAAAATATATGCATATGCATACAAACTGAAAATGTTTATATAATATTTACTGATGGTAATTACTTTTAAACTATGGTCAAGTTCACGTTAAGATGGACAGAGTTATTTGTCCATCGGATCGGTAAATTATTAAAATAATCATTAATTAATAAATTTTATGATTAGAGTTTTCGCGATTAAACGGCAGAAGGATCTGTCCGACGCAACGTGAACTTGTTCTACTCTATGTATGTAAAAATGATGAAAAGGGATAGCTACCGTCGCACTAACCGTCTCATATCGGAGAGGCTTTCTGACGGCAAGGTATCTGTCGACTGAGATCCACATGAACGTGTACACGGACACCGACCATAGTGTCACTTCGATATAGCCGGCGAGTCGACACATCAGGTCACCGAACATCCAGCGACCCGTTATGGCGGGGTACACGGATAGAGGCACAACAAATAACCCACATAATAAATCAGCTACAGCTAATGATAGGAGGTAGTAATTGATTACTTCATTGGATAAACCTGAAATAGGAAAATAATATAATGCAGTTAAAAATATTAGTAAAAATTGGTGGGCACTCTACAGTGTCTTATGGGCAATTCATTTTATGATATGGAATTCAACCACACTTATTAAACATATATACTATACTCGTATATGTAATTTTATAACCCTACCCCATATTTTATTGCCATTACATTTTATTATTAGTTACAATAACTGGCTGATTCCCGTCCTCTTCCTTAGGTAATAAAAAAACTTTAAAAGTGTCAATCAAACCCTAATAAGTAGCCTAGAACCATCTATGACAAATTCTACATCGAATGATCAAAATTGTATTCTAATACGTTCGTGTTCATGTGATTGAGCCCTAAAATAACTGTATTTTCTTTATGTATATGCATATATATATTTAACCAGAACGAAATCACGGGCGAATGCCAATTTTTATAAAAAAATATTCAGATATTTAATACTATTACATAGTCGCACTTAGTTTTTCTTTAATAAGCCTACGTTATTTAGTTTTAAAAATATTAAGAGTGAAATTTTTATATGCTGTTTCAGTTTTGTGCTTAAATACGCATAAGATCTGTTTCAGAGTGCTGGCGGGTAGCGGGTGCTTGCGCGGGCGAGTGCGCGGGCGCGTGTAGTTGAAATATACGTAGACTCCGCGCCGCTAGCATCACTGTGAGTACTAGCGGCGCAGCGCGACGTCTACGTACATTTGAACTACACGCACCCGAGCAAGCACCCGCTACCCGCCTGCACTCTGAAACAGGCCTAATAATGATTTTGTACTACATTAGTACTCAATCCTCTTGCGATTTCGTGTGCGTTATAATATAAAGCAAAATAACAAAAAAAAGAAAAAGCCAAAAACACGCTTTCAGAGATAATCAAACTAAAAAGTAAACAATATTTCTTAGCATAAGAATAAAATTACTGATAAGAAAAATAATGTCACTATTATAACAGCGTGGGCGTAATTTGTATGACATTTTTAAACTAACCACCATGATCTATTGGTTACGAAACGCAGAGTTTTTTGTAATTTTTTTTAACTATAATTTATTTTTCGCTTTTCAGTTGGATCTGATTGACATGAGTGTCAAGTTTCATTAAAATGTGATCGCTCAGAGTAGAGCAACATCGATGCTAAAGAGTCAGGTTACAAACATACAGATGAAACTAATAAAAGTGTGTTAAAAAACACAACTTATCTTACTCAGGGGGAACGTAGGTAGGTTTTTATCAGTGAAAAAAATTTCAAAATTAGATTATTCATTTTCGATATTATCTTCAATAAATTAATACATAAAAACATTACTTCTTTATAATTTTTGTTTACTTTAAGTACATAGGAATAACTCTAAAGTAAAGTAAAGTAAAGAATAAATAACTACATCGCTCACATTAATAGAATTATTTATCAGTACATTTTCATTTTTGACAAGTTTAACGAAATGAAATTGTTTTTTTTCATAATAATTAAATATTTTGCACATAGGCACCTATTCCAATGGCATTCCTGTTTTTTTTTTATATATATATTACAAGGGGGCAAACGAACAGGTGGGTCACCTGATGGTAAGTGATCACCGCCGTCCATAGACACTAGCAACACCAGGGGAGTCGCAAGTGCGTTGCCGGCCTTTTAATATATGTGGGCCTCCGGCGCTCTCACTGACCGACCGAAGCGCATCAATGCAACCACTCTTACTTCACGTCGGTTTCTGTAAGAGGGTGGTACCAACCCGAGCGTCGGGCAAGCCGACCCATTACATGCTGAAACCAGTAATAGTTTCAGCGTAGCTCTACCAAACTCTTAAATCAAACTATACCACATTAAAACCTATCAATGTAATATTTAAATTTGTGTTATAAATAAATACACATTATATGTAAATAATATAATTGAAATCATTTATTTACCTCTAAAATTAAGAAATGAAGCTATTATGAGCAAATTGGAGACGACGATTGCAATACCAATAATGGCAATTACAGCTGCTTGGGTTAGGGCTTCAAATGTAGCCAATGGTGTATCTGCGACACTCACTTCCCCAGCGGTGCCCGCAGCCACGCCCGCACTACCTCGCGCCGACATCATTCCCAACGGCATCACTGGTGATTGAAAATAATAATTACATTCTAATTCGACTTTATACAATTATAAAAAACCTAATATATCGTATGCGTAGACTGTACATATATGACTGTACATATGACTGTACATATACGTCGCGTCGTCGCGTCACCGTTGTGCTTACAAAAGCCGGCAAATAAATATACCCAGCATTGCGGGAACAAATACAAAACGACTTTATATACATACCAACGTGCTTAAATACAAATATGGCAACATTTCTTGTAGTAGTAGTCTCGCAAAATATTTGTTGCACGTAATTGCTTCTTTTAACTATAGTTTAACTTCTTTCTGCATCAAATTATAACTTATTTTAGTACAAAAGCGTAGAGAAGATATTTAAAACATTAATATATTATCTAAAAATAACTATTTTTTTAAATTATTATACTTTAATAGAAATTTACTTCATAAGTGTAAATGTAGGTATATATGGAATATTCTGGATATTTAAACTATATGTAATCGATGTCATCCCACTCGCCGCAAAAATAAAAACAATCTTATAATCAAAGTCGCTGTTTGAAACTACCTATGTGTGACCTAATTAAACTTATTTGAGAGTGCAGACGTGTGCGGGTGCTTGCGCCGTTGCGTGGATTTCACGTAGACGCCGCTAGTATCAATGTGACTGTGACATAACCCCACACGAAATTTAGACATAGACTATCATCACACACATACATGTGAATATAAATGTTGTTGCGTTTGAATATAGACACAATATATTTTGAATACTTGATCAAGATAAACATTAACACGTCGCCACGTCGTTGACTAATAACTTAAAAGGCACAGACAGCATGTTAGAGGATTAGTTGTAGAAAATATATAAAAAAAAAACGTAGGTATGTCATGGTATCTATAGATTTTAATTTATACATAACAAAAAAGGTCTTTGATCAACCACGTTGATGCTGATACTGCCAAAGCAGTAATCAGATAGTACATTTATCTATGGTATGAATACATTTGACGCCATATTAGTATATTGTACAAATGCGAAATCATATCCTTTCCTATTCTCACAAAGCCTGCATTTAAACCGCGTATCCCTATGACGATTGGTTTTTATTCTTCATACGTCTAGCTCTTTCCCACAATATCATATAACTTGAAGTTATTAAAGTAACGATTTAGCCTAAAATCGGTGACGTAACAATAGGGTGGTAGGACGGGCAAAATGCCAAAGACACTCGGCCTGAGAGGATTCCGGCTCGAGAATACCGCAAAAACATTTGTATACGCAGCATTGTATCAATATATCTTAACATTAAGTTATCTGATGAATTTGCCACGAGCCACATACGGCACTGCTTCAGATATTAAGTATACACGCTTAACTTAAAGAGACTGGCTGCGCTGTTAAGTGTAGTTACCGGGACACACCTATCAGTTCTTAGTGATCAATTTTCAAGTTTTGAGTGTTGCCTTTCCAAGTAGTAATCAGCAGTTGATCAGGATTTTTTATTTGTCCTGAAACTCGATCTCATTGTAGGATTCAAATTCACTTAATTCGACACGAGGTCAGAGTACACGACGAGCCAACATGATTTCGATAATTTGCAGATTCGCTTTGCTATAAATTATTCGCATAAACAACAATCAACGACTGGCCTGATGCTTTTAATTCATTTATTATTACACTTATTAAATTCACGGTCACACCAGCGTTAGGTTAAACTTTATACAAGTATACATTTTGGATCAATAATGCTGGAGTGTGCGTAGTTCGTTGGCGCTGTTTAAGAAGCGCCTCAATATAAGCACAGAATAAGCGTTAACAAGTTATAGATATAACTGCGAAACTCCACCTATCTAACTTATTAGATAAACAAAAAAATAATAACGGTCCGCCGTAGTGCGCGCAGCACGCAAAATAGCGATAGATTTCCATAACTCTTATTTACGATACACTTCTTAGACATTCGTTCCTTAGCTAAAGAAGACCGTATCTTAATTTGATAACAAGAAACAAGGAATCGATAAAGCCGTTTTAACAAAACCATCGAACAGCAATTCGTTTATATCATATATAAACGAGATTAAAATTCAATGGGACTATTACCATTTTTGACCCAACCTAATATGTATTATATCGCTCAAGGTCGCAGTGGAATTATAAATATATAAATAATAATAATAATTCCAAAACACATATTACAGGCTTCACTAGACGTAACATTCTATTTTACACACGATTAAATATATTGTGATATTTCATCAAAATAATAATATTACAAAAGCGATTATAACACTATCTAAAGTATTAAATAAATCACATGAATAACTCACCGTATTGTTGTTTGAACTGTAACCATATATAGGATAGAACCTAATCCGGTGAGAACACGTATCACTTCGAAGCGTGGAGACGGTGTGCACCCCTGGATATTGGCGCAATAGATACGGGGACGCACAGCGAAGGCCGCTCGGTGTTATTGTTCGGGGGAGAGGCGCGCCCCGCCGCCCTGCTGTTCCAGCGCACTGTAAAGTCAAGGTCAATTTGCGAGAACTTTCCTGCTAGCCGGGTACTACAAGGTTATCGGACCTCGATTCACAGCTTTCTCTCTCACACTCCGCGCAAACGATATCACATTATAAAGGAAATTCACACCTGGCAGTGTCATAGCTTTTACTTTCACCAATATTGTGTTGATTGATTTGATAGTTATAAGTCCGTCGATTTCCCCGGGAAGAAAAATAATTATTATTTGACGTCACAATTACAAAAACTTTTTATTTTTCACTTAGTGTAGAAAATAGCGATGGGCGATCGGAACACTTGTTCGGGTGCCAAAATTTGTAGGCGGGGTTTTTCGATTGGAAGAGTTGCATGATTAACAATTCATGGCTAAGTACATATAGTTATTTCTTCATTTTGTTGTTCTATTATTTGTTTTGCTTACCATCCCTTGATAATCCTATATTGTATAATTATGAATGCTTACTGAAGAAATTCTCGCGGAATTGGCTAATACATAAATGAAGAAAGATACTGTACGGAAGTGTACATTCCTAAATAAAACACATATTTCGTATTCATAAAAAAATGTGGTTGAATAAAAGTCATTTTACAAAGTTGTTTATTTATTTTAGTTGCAAACGAGATTAAAACTATGATAATGAAATATTTCTTTTAAATATAAGCCAAGATAAACTCCCGTTTATCTTGGCTACTTAATATCCCTATTAAGTATAAGATTTACGACATATTGCAAACTATAAAAAATTAAAAAACTTAGAATAGAAAACAAGCGATTACTTTTTGTCTGGTCGCAAAAACTTAATTATGTTGACAATCTGAGCATACAATATCTACATAAGAACATCTTGAAAGATATTTTGTCAGAATTATATCAAATTTGTACACTATACTATATATTCATCAGTGTAGTTTGAAATTTTCATTAGTCTCTTATGTAGTGAAAGTGAAGGGGTTATATAGTAGATTAAAGTTCCAAATTTGCTGTTAATGGTAAATTCCATACGTCACACTATTAGCATTTACATATTCTATGTATACGTTACTAGTTACAAGTAGGTGGCGTGCGTCTCGTGCCTACAAACGTTTGTGAATGAATGAGCATTTCTGTAATTCTACATCTTCTCACCGTTTTACATTTATTTAGTACAAATTAAATAAAGCCGGGGACATCACCCAGAATTTCAATAGAATTATTCAATTTTTATTGGAAGTATAACATGTAAGCTCTTCTTCTTCTTTATTTTTTGGCTCCGTCACGGTTTGTGCACTAGCCAGCGTCAAGTAACAAGATTTTGCCAAGTAAGTGTCTTGTGATAATTATAATGTTCTAACAAGATGGTGGTTTCCTTGTTAGAACTTTCCATGGAGTTTTGGTGGCATCTCAGAATGCATGCTCCGTGGTATTATTTCCCATCCACTTCATTTGTGCATAATAACCGAACTATATTACGTAAAACACCACCAATATTACAAAATATAGAGTCGAATAACACAAGATTATGAATAAAATATAAAAACCACTACATGACAGACTAAGATCCCGCCAAAAACTCCCACAATTTCTTTTATCAACAAGTAAGCTCAATTTAATATTAAGAGGCGGCAATTCCCCTTTGATCAAGACGACGCGACGTAAACACTACACCGGGCGTTGGTCTCCTGGTAGTGGTTTAGTCTATAGCCACTTAATTAATATAACATAGGTTACGGACAATCCCGCGATCCCCAGTATAAAATAAAATCTTTGGATAAAGTCACATGACTACTAAAATAAGGTGTTTTATTTTACTAACGCCATTCCACTAGTTCTTCTGATTTATTTTGAATCGATGATAGATACGCCTGTAGATGTTTTGGGGTCTGTCTACATTGGACAATATTTAATCATTGTTAAAGGAATTATTATCGAGTGACTTTAGAAGTTATACTTCTTTTGGCGCGTTAGGGAAAAATGATGAGAGTAAATTTTTACGATGCGCGCGCACACCATCACGAAAAACCGACACCCTGAAGATAGCTATAGTCAACATATTATTCAAAACAAAGTATGCATGTATTAAATACCTTTTTTCTATTGTTAGTGTCGTTTTTTCTACAGACGTAACATAAGGCGAAAGATAAAATATTTGACAAGATTTTGAATCTTATTACACCATAGAAGTATAACTTCTAACGCGTGTACATAAGTACACACTACTTTTTTTAATTTCTCACGTTTCGGTGTCAGCCCGCAGGCGAGAGACTTCAGTCCGTTATGCCACTGATATCATCATCCATTTGAGGCGCTACTATAGCAAGGACATGCTCAACAAACCAGACTGGAGCGATTTATTACTTGCGTATAATCTATATCAATAAAAAAGAATGTACGCACTTATGTATGCACGTGACAGTATATATTTCATTGGCATTCATTTAAAAAGTGTAGTATTTTAACACAATTTAACTGCTTTGGAATGCGATGAAATTAAATACTATAATACTATAAATAAAAGTCTGAATAAATAACATAGATAAATTATACAAAATGATAAAAAAATGTTTATAAAAAAAAGTCATTTTTGTTTCAACCATTATGGTGTGTTACAGAGGAGCAAGAATGGAGCTTTTTTTGAAAATTAACAAATTAACAACATTCTCATTTACATAATTAACAGCATGTTTTTTTTTTATTATAGAGCGATGACTTTTATATAGTTATCGTTAAAATGTATCAAGAAGTCAATGGTTTTATAAAATCTTTTTCCTATAACCTCCTTCTCTTAATATTGATCTTGAAAACAATGAAAACTTTTGTGTAAGTAAAGCAAACACCGTTACCGTTGTGAATCTCGGCCGTCGAACAACACGTAGCGAAAAATCCTATACGGGCTCGCTGCGACATTGCAGAGCATTAAGTTAAGCTCAAAAGCTTTTATCTGCAGCATTAGTATGTCGTTCCAAGCTAGAATAAAGGCATTTGCTGCTTGTTACTTTATTTAATGACAATATTATATCGTATTTTTATATTCATTCATACTTGTTATAAAATATTAACCGTTCGCGACTACGTTCGATTTCAAATCTAATATATATATATTTATATTATAGGGGGCAAACGAACAGGTGGGTCACCTGATGGTAAGTGATCACCACCGTCCATAGACACTAGCACCACCAGGGAAGTCGCAAGTGCGTTGCCGGCCTTTTAAATATATGGGCCTCCGGCGCTCTCACTTTTTTTTTTTTTTTTTTATTTACGTGGGGAAATCCATTATGGATACCCATCCTCCCGTGGGAGAGAATGGGTTATGTTCGACTCGCACGGATTAAAACCCCATGGTGTACCGGCCACCGCTTTAAGTTGGGGTGGCATGGGACCGTGCTGAGCTATCACCATGCCTTCCCCAGCAGTCAGCCCAGCGAAAGATGGCCGCCGGGCTCCGTCCTTATAGGGAGGTACACTGGGTATACGACCAGCTACCTCCCCTCGTCCGCCGAACCTGTGCAATAAGGAGATGGGCCCCCCGGCCCATCCCCTCAGGTCCGGCTACGGAGGTGAAAGGAGGCGGACAAATCGCCGCCTCCTTCCACCGGCGCTCCTTTGGGGGAAACGGCCGCTGAGAGGGTCCGCGAGATTACATCCTCGCAGAAAGAGGCCATCGCCGTCCAGGCGTCTTCGCTGCCGAGCGTGGTTGCGGCCACAGATTTCCTCCTACCGCCGCAGCCAGAGTGTGGCGCTGCACCTCCCACGCAGCACACTCAGACAGTGTGTGCTGCGCGGTGTCCTCCTCAGCGCCGCACTCATGACATGCGGCGGTCGGCTCCCTGCGAGCGATCTGGTGCAGGTACCAACCAAAACAGCCATGGCCGGTCAGCACCTGCACCAGTCGGAACGTCAGGGAGCCCCACTCCCTTTCAAGCCACTACGGAAGGACCGGGCGGATGGCGTCCACCGTATACCGCCCGTACCGCGCGTCCACCAGATCCTGCCGCCACCGCTCCATAGCGATCTCCCTTCCCTCTCACCTCTTTTCCTCTATCTCCCTGGGAGCCGGAAGCTCCCCCAAACGTTTCCTTGCCGCCGTGAACTTGTACACGGCGACAAGAACCACCGCCTCCAGCTCCCAGGGCAGGGAGCCGACGAGCGTGAAGGTCGCCGCCGAGGACACGGTGCGGTATCCTCTGATAGCCTGAGGGCCACTGAGGTGCCACAATGCGCTGCGCAGCACGCAGAACCCGCACATTATCGACACTGAGGGCATCGGGCCACACCGGGGCCCCGTAAACGGCCATCGCTCGCACGACTCCCATATAGAGTCGGCGGCATCCGGCACTTGGCCCCCCGATATTGGGGAGCAATCAGCCGAACGCCGCCACCGCTCCTGCTATACGCGGTCCGAGCCCCTCGAAATGGGGCTCGAACCGCCAGCGCCCGTCCAGGGTGAGGCCCAGATACTTCCCGAGGGAGAACTCAAATCTACAATAACGCGAGCGAAGCCACGGACACGAGCTTGTACGTTAACATATATTTTGTACAGTACGGCCAGGTTGTTGGAGCTGTCCTCCTGTTCTGTTTCCCGTTTATAATATGAATATATTGATATTCGTTGATTGGTAAAGACGCTACTGAACTTCAACTGACATCAGTAACTCGTCGTATCAAGTTTGCGTCCTTCAACTGTTAAGTTAATTAGTAAAACACTGTAACTGCTGAGACGCGAAGCTATAAACTGTAATTATAAAACGAAATCCTTTATATATATAGTATGCTATACTAATGGTAATGGTAATAAATACAAATCTCTTTTTGAAGTTTTTTCTAAATTATATAAATTGTATTGTTCAGACGTTGTAGACGTAAGGTAAGGTGGCAGAGTACAGCAGCAGCAGAGGCAGTGGACTATATATTTAAATTGGTTAGACGTAGATACCTCATAAAATGAATGCCAAATGTAGGACTCGATAATCGTAAGGATATCTCAATTTCCTTATAGTTTTCACGGTCGCCAAGCATCAGCTTCTGAAATAATGCACACCACAAATATGGAAACACCGATTATTGCGACGCACCGGTGAAGGGGCTGATGGGACCGTGTAAATAGGTCCCACCAGGAAGGATGCGGTGAAAATAAAAAGGTATAAAAAGATGCATGAAAAGGAAGAGCGAGAGCGTAGAGCGGTAGGTGGTCTTACCTATAAATAATTATAATAACAAAGACCCCAAATAAAAAGCGTGCACTGACCTGCAAAATCAGCACCTCGTATGGAGCAGCGGCGTCTCAGGATCTCACTCTCAGGATGAGCAATAGCGGCGTCGATGTCAGTACGAACGGTATAAAGATAATAGCGGTTTTTTTGAGAGCGTTTCGAATATCCAATGCGATGTCACATATACTGGTGTTGCGGTTCTTTGGCGTATAATTATCTCCGTTAAATATGCGATGTACAGCGAAGAATATATAAGCGGTATATATATATATATATATGAGCGGTGTCAATAATTTTTAGTAATTCTAATAGTGACAATTTTTTTTTCTTCTTTCCTCGTCTAAATGACAGCGTTACTAAAACGTCTGCATACTCCGTATTCGATCAATGAGATGCAGGCCAGAAACACATCTCATTATCTGGAGCGTAGTCATTATATTTATTTAAGGGCGATCCAACCGGTATAAGTACAATGCAAAAGAGGGAATCTGAATCAAAGTGCGAATAACGGACAAGTTATTTTTAAATTTATAATATGTCAGTAATTACATCGCCTACCTTGCAATCATTTTATTCTACATATAATAAAGGTTTCGACTCGTCGATGGTTTGGAGGAAAAACCAATTAATTTAAGCTATTGAATAAAGACTAAACAAAAATAAAGAAAATCGGTTAAGAAACGAAGCAGAAAAATGTTGTGAACTGATTTATCTTAGCTTATTTATATACACATACGTTGTTTAATATACATATTATTAAAAAAGTAGTGTGTACTTATGTACACGCGTTAGAAGTTATACTTCTTTGGAGTAACAAGATTAAATAATCTTTTCAAAAATTTTATCTTTCGCCTTATTCTACGTTTGTAGAAAAAACGACACTAACAATAGAAAGAAAGGTATTTAATACATACGTACTTTTTAAAATAAAATGTTGATTGACTATAGCTAATTTCAGGGTGTCGGTTTTTCGTGACGGTGTGCGCGCGCATCGTAAAAATTTACTCCCATCCTTTTTCCCTAACGCGCCAAAAGAAGTATAACTTCAATAATATATCTCTGTCTTTCCGTTAGTATGCTTATAACTCGAAAATCACTGGCAATAAATGCCATGTGTCTTACCAAGTTAAATGAAAATTAAGTCGAAACAAAACGTTATTCCAAACAGTAATAAGACATTCAGCTGCAATATAAGAGTATATATAATAATAATAATGGCCGCTGTGTCTACAAAACATGATTTAAACAGCGTTATGACATTTTTATTTTTCATGGATATTTATATAACCCAATTCGGGAGCGACAGTCTCAGGGCAAGTTAATATCGAGTCTGGGGCCGATTGGTCATTACGTGTTGACAAGTGACGTTTTGCACGTTTATTTTGAACTACGTTTTATCTTGCGTCGCGATGCCTTCATGAATGCCCCGCTTCCACTTGTTTCTGTCCTGAGCGAGCTCCTGCCAGCATTTCCATTCAATGCCAGAAGAGGGCATATCTCGCTAGGTGCAATCTTAAAAACGTAGCAATGGACTTCCAACACTCCATTTTTGCATATGCTATAACACCCAGTAAGATACGCCTTGACATACGGAACGTATCCATACGGTATACATGGCCTAGTGAGCAAAGACGCCTCTGTTTCAGACCAGCAACTATGCTGGGCAATTGAGCAATCTCCAAAACTTGCTCGCTTGTGATCTTGTCCGCCCAGGTTATTCCCGGAATTTTACGAATACATCGCACGTGAATAGCATTTAGCTGGCGTTCTTCTTTTGCACGTGTTGTCCAGCTAACTCCTCCGTACAAGAGTATGCTTAAGACGCCTGTTTGGTAAACAATAATTATAATATTAACTTACCACTTACTACAAAATATTTTGTGTAGAAAAAAGCCCGTAGTAAATATTTAATTATAATGTAAACCTTAAAAAGCTATATTAAAACCACTGTAGCGATAGTTTTGTATTTCACGCGAGCAGAGTCGCAGGCATTGTATTAACTAATACCGTGTTGATTCCCATTCGAACGTATTCGAGTTTCATTCATTCGTATAAAGGCCCTTTAAAACTTTGTGCGACAGACTTCTTTCAAAGTGACGTGCAGAAGTGAATCAATTTTTAATGAACGAGCGCTTGCAGTCTCTGATCTTTTGTTTTTTCTCCTTTACGTGTGATTAAAGTCAAGCACATACCATTATATTGTAGACTAGCTGTTGCCCGTGACTTCGATGCTATGAAAAAGGTTTTATTTTGAACAATATTACATAACCCCTGGCACATAATTATTTTTAGTTACCTATATGTTACATTTTATCATTACTGCTTAGTCTATATGCAAAAGGCGTAGTAGTTATATGTACTTTATTTAATATTGTGAAAACTCTCGACTGTCAGTGCAGTTTTTTCGAAGATTTTCTTGTCGAAATAACATACACTTTTAATTTATATATATGTATAAGTAATATTAAAAAGTAATCGTGACACGTTTGGATGACGTCACGTAACGTGTAACCCAAATATGTGGTTATATCCCCTTAACATTTACCACCAATACACGAAGTGATATAACCATTTACACACTAGCCAGGGGATTTTTATTGTATTTAATTCATTTTAATATTCACCATTTTAAGATATAAAATCCGTATTATAAATATTTACTTAAAGGCCAGATGAATGCAAATCATATCAAAAGTCGGTACATCAATAGTTTATTCGTGTAATTTATACACTTCATAAATTATTTTTTAGAACAGGTCCCATAGTGATGATCATGTCATATATATATTTTTAATAGTATTTTTATTTAGAAAATACATTATATACGATAAGTATGGCGTCTGCTGTGTAAAGTTTGCCTTAGAGAACTCCGCAATTAGGTTGGGACCGCAGCCTTATTTGAGTTTCGAATAACCAAACTACGCCAGTTAGACTGCATGCTTGTTTGCTATTTTATATTTAAATTAACGGGTTCATTAGATTGCCCTGTCACAAACTTTAGAATGTCAGAGAGTGAATATATCGAATTAAAAAAAAAACATTAGATATGCTGAGAGACTGAAATTTGGGAGCCCTTTATGTCAGAAATCCAAAACAGTATAGAAAACTATTGGACAGAAAATGTAAATAAAAAATTCTAGTTCTCGACCGGAGACAGCTATAACCAGAAACAATGAAGGCGATGCCATTAATACAAGAAGAAATCACCTACATTAAAGGAAGAAAAGGAGTGAACAAGAATTATAAATTCAAGCACATCGGGATCTATATGAAAAAAATATACAACATTTAATGAAAATACAGTTTTTTTATACTTAATTACTTAAAAACTATTGAACTTATAATAATAATATAATCTTCTTCTTCTTCAATCTCAATCTGCTTCTTCAATCGTCTGCTATATACATTAGTAAAATACAAGCGACTGACTCATCACGATATCTCCGAAACTATATGTTCGATTAATTTGAAATTCACCATAGTTACTCCCTTTACGTTTTTTAATTAAAACCTATGTATAAATACATTTTTCAGCTAACAACACATATTCTCCCACAGACACCTATAGTCATTGACATTAAGCCACCGTTGTTACAGTAATCATAAACCCGTTGCCATGGTTACAAGTTTATTTTATGTTCATTGAAATGGTAAGTTTTTTTTTTAATTCTTTTATGTCAGTTTTGTTTCAAATTTTTTATTTGTAATTTATACATATAACAAAAATGAAGTATGTAATATCAAAATAACAACTTTTTACTAACTTACTAACTGGATATAAAAATGTATAACGCTACTTATAGCAAAAATCCAAATTTAAAATTTTCGTCGGTCTGTCTGTCTGTTTGTTCCGGGTAATCTCAGAAATGGCTGGTCCGATTTTGACGGGCAGATAGCTGAAATTACAGGGAGTGACACAGGCTTTGTTATTTTAGACTAGCTGTTAATCGCACTTTACCCGGCATGGAATCGAAACGGCTGAACCGATTTTTACGGAGCTTTCACTGGCATATAGCTGACCCCATAAAAAGTAACTTTTTGCAATTTTATTTTAGACGAGCAGTTACTCGTGCCTTCGTTCACAGTGGTATCTCCAAAATAGTTGAATCGATTCCCACGGGACTTTTACTGGCATATAATTGATTTTATTAGGACTTATTTTATGCTAGCTGTTACCAGAAAGTTTGTTCGCAATGGAATATCCAAGACAGATAGATCGATTTAGCTGGTATTTTAAGGAGTAACTTAGGCTAGTATATATTAGACTAACTGTTACCCGCTACTTTTTCCTCTCCAACGTGGAATTTCCAAAAGGATTCGACCAATTTTGACGAGAAGTGTACTGGCATATAACTAAAGTAATGAGAACTAACTTGAGCTATTTTATTTTCAAGTAACAATTACTCACAATTTCATCCGTGTGGAATATCCGAAACAATTGAACAGATTTTCACATGACTTTCACAAACAGATAACTGAAGTTATGAGAACTAACGAAGGCTATTTTATTTTAGACTAGCTGTCACCCACAACTAATTCCATGTGAAATTTAACAAAAATATATTGTTCACTGTGAACGTCGTGCGCTTTACTTGAGTCCAAGGTGAATATAATTGAAATTGATATATTTGTATTTAATTTGATTTATTTGTCTTTTTATCGATTTGGCGACCAGTTTATTTTATTTGCCACGCTCGCGGCTAAATAACTCAGTAAACATAGATACGTACAAAAATATTGCGTTGAGTACAATGAGCACTATTTTAATTGTTATATATTAAAAACTACTTACAGATAGTTGTAGATTTTTAAATCTTTATTTATATTAATGCAAAATTTTAACACTTTAACTTTTTCATTAGAAAAATAGTTATCAATTCAGTGTTTACAACTCAATATTATAATTAATAGGAATTTATAAGATACAAAAGGTATTTTTAATATTATACCAGATGCCTATTGCCTTAAGAGTTCCATAATACAATTTCTTGAGGAACACACAAGCGATTAATTTTTGTACGATCGCAAAAACTTAACTATATTGACAATATCTATATAATAACATTTTAAAGAGTTACTGTGTAGATTGAAATTTTCATTACTTAGTTTGTTATATAGTGTAAGTGAACATTGAAAGAGTTACATAATGTATTAAAGTTCCAAATGTGCTGTTGATGCAAAATCCCATCCGGCACAGTGTACGTATTTACATATTTAATGTAAACGTTACATATTACAGTGGGCGGCGGGCGTGTCGTACCTATAAATGTTTTTGGAAAGAGCATTTCTGTAATGATATATTTTTCACTATTTTATGTTACTTTAATACAATATAAAAAAAAACGTGTGCGGAACTGCGGGCGTCAGCTAGTAACGTCATATAATTATGACCAATCGATGTGGAATTTTTCGTATATGCTTCTAGGCTTGTTTTTTGTTGAATTTAGTTTTACCGTTTGCCATTTTGTGTGCCCAACGATGCGAGCGGGAAGCAGCTAGTTTTATATATAAAGTTAAATAATACTTAAAATAACATAAACTTTCTTAACTTAACAACTTTTTGTTTGAAAATCTCGTCAATCACCTATTTATTACTTTATGAATACAGATGTACTTAAGAGCTAACCCGTATTATTTTAAGTTAGTTTGTCACTCGACATCAGATAATATCGTGTTCAAATGTTAAATAAAACCTATAAATTTATTATCACTTACTTTATTAACATTTTGGTGATAGGAGTGGTGTTTTTGTGCCGTGGTGAGGTTACTCGACACGCTGGACGTCTCAAGAAGGTTCAAGGCGGCACGCGACCTAGTACTTTTACAGACGCGTTCTGCGACCGGCGAACACTTTGTTAGATTTTGTGACAGTACAAAACCACTACTAACGTATAGCATAATGGCTGTGGACAGCCGGCGCGGCGCGCGCATGTTGCATCGGTACTCGCTAGCGCTAGCTCCCTCGCACGACAACTTCACCATCGATTCATCGTTTCGCTACACAAATATTATTACTTAAATCTTAGTCAATGAATTGGGTCACTATAATAGTACGCGAAACTGTAAAGTGCGCAATCGAGAATCATCACCAACGATCAATCAAAGCACGTCGAATGTACGTACGTACGTACGATAAGCAAACCACATCCGAATCTATTAAAATGTTTATATAATCTTTAAGTCTGTTGACAAATATCTAGATCACGATAAAGTATAAGAAATACTAGCAATCGTCCGCGACTTTGTACCCCTCGACCACAGTATAAAAATCAATAGTAATAAAATATAGCTTCAGCGTTAATTTCATTTTTAGAATTGAACCAATCAACAATCCAGTGATAATATACCTTTTACAAACACATTCAGAATCTTTACATCTTAATGAAATAACCCAATGTAATAAAAATTAATTTTGTTTCTGTTGCCAATTGTCAATAATTCGTTCATTTTGCGTTGAAAGGAAAAACTCTAGTGGCTTGTTTAAGTATCAAAACTTAGCAGAATATCCTGAGTTGTCCTGAGATAATATCAGAACAATCTCGTATAGGTAATTTGTTTTTGCTGTAAATCTATTCTCTTTTTGTTACTTACTACAAATTTCAGCGAAAATGTATTGACATTCAGTTTATTTTTAAACCTCTTGGAACTTCGTTAAATATATGAACGGTATATAGCAATTACGATTTATGATTATGCGCCAAAAAACGTCCTATTTTTTTACGTGGGGAAATCCATCATGGACACGCCACCCTCCCGGGAAAGAGGGTGGGTAGTGTGAAACTTCTACTCATTAAAACCCCACAGTGTACATCCGCCGCTTTTGTTAGGGCGACACGAGATCTCTTCAGCATTCATCGTGTCCCCCGGCGGTTGGCCTGGCATCAAACAGTGCTACCGGGTCCAGTCTTTGTCAGGAGACGACCGTGTACACACCGGCCGTATCCTCCGTCCGATAGACCTCTGCAATAAGTAGATGGATCCGCCGACCCACCTTCGCAGGCCCGGACCAAAAAAAACACGTCCTAACTGAAGAAATCATTATCGGTTACGACCTACAGTCATCATCAAACTTTTTCGCCACTCTGAATGTAGGCGCAAGTTCGCACTTGCACGTAATATACCTATAATACAAAGCAAAAATGAAATATTATTATAGGAATCTAAATTGGTATTGACATATCTTTAACTTGTCTCGATGTTATTCTTATATAGTGATACCTCGACTTGCGCTACTCCGACTTACGTGAATCTCGAGTTACGCGGCTTGAAAATCTTGTCGATTCGTCTTTTGTTTCAAAGGAATCGGTGCTAGAGCTTGATGAAATTGTAAATATCATTGAAAGAGTTGTCGATCTTGCCAGGCAAATAAATATAGAAGTGAACGTTCAAGAACTGTAGGATTCCCTCAGTTAGGAGTTGAAAATCGAAGACTACATGGAAATGTATGAACAAGAGCAAGAACTTGAGTCTCTACGCCCAGTTCAACCAGAAAATCGAATGACGGTTGGGAATTTGACAGAAGAACTCAGTTTAATTGAAAAAGGGTTACAAATTATAGAAAACACACTTCAGCGTAACGCGACTTTTTCAACAAAACAAGGAATAAAAAATATTAGCGTCCCACGAGAAAATTTTGTGAGACAAAAAAAATTTTTGAGCCAGGAGACGTAAGTTATTCGATTTTAAGAAACCTACCTACCTAAATAACTTCAGTTTGTGATTGCGAGCCGACCCATTCATGCTGAAACCAGTAATAGCTAAACTAATATGAGGAATTAAATCCCAAATTATGCGAATTCGAATTATGCGATCACCGCTCGGTACCACCTATGGCATGAGTTCGAGATATCACTGTAATATGTATTTACTCCTAAATTTGTGTTCTGGTAACTATATTCAAAGCAGGCAAAAGGTTTGGTGAGGACTGTAAGTCCCATTCAGTGAACAAGTGAACATATAATACTCACAGAACACATATGATATTGATAAATTTGAATACAGTCTGACGGATCACCATTGAAGTTGCTACACCAAAGTTATTTTTCATGGAAAACTATTTTATGCTATCCGTCTTCACTAATATTGTAAAGGTGTTTTGCAAAAAGTATTTTGCATACTCGTTGTCAGGGCTACAGAAAAGGACATAGGTTACCTTTCATTTAGAAAAAAAAAGTGCTTTGATGCGAGAGAAGTCGCGAGCAAAAGCTACATAAGCAGAGGTAGTCGAGGGCGTTCGCTAATTTTACTGTAACTCGCAACTGAGTGGCACCGTGGCGGTAGCTTATTATTTATTTTTTTTAATTGATTCACAAACCAGACATCGCACTAATAATAATATATTACACAAACATTCAATATACACGTCAGTGTGTGTCTTAAAATAGTGAACACGACATGCTATTTTTATAATACATAACAAATTTTATTTATACATCGAAATAGGTTTCTACTTTTAATTTAAACAATCGTAAGGAAGAAGTAAATATATCAACTAATTGGTCTATGCAGTTATATCCAGAAAACATACGATACAGAGGAGCGTGTTGACCAACATTGATTCTGCAGTATGGTGTCATGAAAGTTTTCCTATTAACTACACGAGTCCCAGTACGTGGTATTACATAGCTTATGTTTTATTGTTATTATGTTTTCTATTGTAATATTAACTGGTCACCCGCGACTTGGTCTAAGTTGTCCTGCGTATGCACACCACACTGCTTGCCCCACTTCTCCACGCTAAGAAAATACATATCGCTGAAAAAAAATTGTTATTTCTTAAAAATTTAATAATTTCACCCGTACAATATTCATTCATACATACCGTTCAAACATACAATGACTGATCAAAAATGAATTTATTGTTTCTCAAAATATTCACCCTTACCGTCGTCAATGCACTTTTTTTTATACAAATAGACCAATTTTTGAAAACTTTTATGCTACCCTCCCGCGGTGACCTGTAAAACATGCTATTTATATCCTTCTACAGTCTTTTCTACGCAAACCGTGTAAATAATCGTTGATTTTTGAAAACAGGAAGAGATCACATTGTGTTAGTTCGGGATTGTATGCAGAATGACCCATAATATCTATGATTTTTCCGTTCAAAAATCGTTTATCTATTTCGCCTTGTAAGAGCTGCTACTGTCATGGAGCAAGATGATACGGCGTTTTTGAATATTTTTATGGAGTTCGTTAATAACTTCTAACAAAGAAATAGTCGTGTATCAATCGCTATGCACTCAACAACGATCCTTCAAAGCGACAGTAGCCACGTATCCAGTTTTCCATAAAAAAAGCAGCAATCATCCGTTTAGCGGCAAACCGTATACTTGCCACTTTAATTGGTTTTGGCTGATCAGAAAAGACCTAAACCGTCGATTACCACTTTCTTTTGGAATCGTGGCTGTATAGCCATGTCTCCACCAACAAATTTGACGTACCTTCATTAGATCCGATAAGCATGTCATTGCACAAAGTAACGCGGTCTGTTTTTTGAGCCCCAATTAAATTTTGAGGCATACATCGGGAGCACACTTTTTTCAAGTTCAAATTTTTTTATAGCATTACTTGTATCTGACTCATGCCTATGCCTAAAGATGCCCATATCTCATGAGATTTGATTCATCACATGCCCATCTGTTCGAGTCATACGGTGTACAGCATTGATATTTTCGTTGTTCACAGCAATAGAAAAGCGACCATCACGAAATTCGTCACTGCGAATAACACGACCTAGTTGAAGTTCTCCAAAACAGATATAATTAAACAATTTGAATGGTGCTTCATTACCAAAAACAATTTGAAAGCTGGCGACACTCTACGGTGGCGTCAAATTGCACGTAAAAATGTAGTAAATCATACTACAAAAATTTTCGCGAATTAAATTACGTCGACACGTTATTTTTAAAATTACGCTATATTGTAAAAACAAATGACAACTATATGAAATGAATTGCATTTGAAACCCAAAGAACTCCATTTTTTATATGGTAATTAGTTTTTAGATGCATATTATTAGTATAAGTGGCCAGTGCCCGATAACTTTTAGTACACCCTAGTACTAGTAGGACGTGGTATAAATGAAGATATATTTAAATGATAAGAAGATACATTTACTCTTTATTTAAAAAAAAATGTTGATATTTTTACGTGTCTGTAAAATAGTGTAGTTTTATGATCGTAAAATACACCTGACAACGACAAAACCATTTTCAAGAGATTAAAGTCGCGGTCACCGGCTAGTTGTTCCATTAAAAGGTAATAATGCTTTCGCTAGGCTATTTGCTCAAATTGTACTCAAAATCGCCGAACAAATTTTTCGATGTCGAAAGGTAAAATTACTTTACCTTCAAATTTAGCTGCTGTAGTTATCTTCCTAACAGAGTTAATGGTTCGATATATATTCTGATACCAGAAGTAAAAAGAAGAACCCATTAATTGGTTATGAAAGCTAGCTATTTTAATCCCAAGAAAGAGTACCAGTAATTAATAAATATTTATAAAAGCATTTATAGAACGAGCCGTGGAATACAGGTCATTTCATTCTATGATTCAAATAGACGAACGCTGCCCGCTGCTACTCAGAATTGTTTAATAGTCTGAATGCTTTTAGTTTGGCATCACATAAACTGACACTTAAAATTGGATCACCTGTAATGGCACTAGATTACAAATGAAAGCGCTCCACAAAACGTCATAGAAGTCACAGTAATTACCGGGAATGCTTGCTTTATTTCACGAATTCAGATAATTCCATCAGAATATTCCTTCGAATTTAAAGAATACAGTTTCCTCTTAAAGTGTGCTTTGGCACGATAATTAGTAAGTACCAAGGTCAATCAATGAAAACGAACGATATCGATTTAAGTTAGGACCGTTTCTCACATGGACAGTTATATGTTGCATGCTCCAGAGTGAGCTCGACGAATAACTTCAAAAGAGCACACTGCAAACGTTGTTTACAAAGAAGCGGTGTTCGGTAAGTGTGTCGATGTATGCATGTTTGGAGGAATTTGACCTACATCGTTGTAGATCAGAGGGCAAGTGTAAAACAAGTTGTATGACAGAATTCACTTCAAATTGCTTGTATAAAATATTAATACATTTTCTAGCATGAAGTTATACAACTTAGGATCCTAGCTAATATTATAAATGCCAATGTGAGTTTTTTGTTTATTTCTTACGATTTCACTACTAAACTTAACTACTACTGCTTACGTAACTACTAAACAGGATCATTATGCAATTTTGCAAACACGATGTCAGGAGCCTAACTTTAATCTAAAACATGGTACTGTTTCCAAGACATAGGTCGATTCTGAATTAATGCGAGCGAAGCAAAAGTCTATATTTATATAGGTACATATAATAAAATACTGAAAAGACGAAATCTGTATATCATCTTAGAATAAATAATAGAACGCACTTCCAGGGTTTTTAGAATCTTTAGTTTTTAGTTCGTTTGTACGGGTATCACGCCAAAAGTAGTCGACAGATTTTGATGAAATTTCGATTTAATAATAGCTTAGTCACAGTCATAACATATGGACTTTACATATATAGGTATATTTATATACATATGCATATATTATTTATAACAAAACTGTAAAGAAAAGAAATTCTCGCAATAACAACGGAATGGATTTTGATGAAATTCGGTAGATACGGTAATATGTTCTAGACCGAAATAACATATATTTTACATATATATGTACATTCATACACATGTATTTCTGACATTAAAGAGATGGAATCAAGACGTTAAAGGCATTAGAGCAAAAATAATCTGAGTAGCTTTATTTAGCATTGACGGTTGACCACATTTCCATAGTCTTAGAAATTTTTGTTTATCTGTCGGCGGTTCGTTTGCCCCACATATCACATCGAAACTACCGAAGCCGAATTCAATGAGCTTTGGTAAAGTAATAGTTTATACACAGTTGTAACATACAGAAAAACACATAATATGTATTGTATATAAAAAAGATCTGTATATATATACACATAATGATGTATATATTGTAGGTATATTGTGGACTGAATCGAAATTAATTAGATTCTTTATGTTTTCAGGTTAATTTAACTACAGATAATAATCTAAATATGAGATTTTTACAACCACTCATAGATGGCATTAAATTCAAATTTATCATTTTATTGGTTTAATGACCGAAATTTTTCGTACTTATAACTGTCTCTTTTATTTTTTTTATTTAGTGTGTTTTCTTTTTAATATATAACGATATAACTGATTCATTAATTAGTTCACAACTTTTCTATTATTTCTTTTTTGTAACCGTACTTTATCTGTTAAGTAAAATGTTACTTTTAATTGTTTTTATTGTATACTTTCCAACAGACGCGCCATGTATGTTTATGTATCTTGTTTTCTTGTTTTTTTTTTCTCTAATTTATTGCATGTACAACAAAGTAGGCTGTGTTTACGTGAAAAAGGTTTTAATTTTAAGTATAATTATAGAATAAATAGTATCGCATTGTAAAAATCAAATTCAGTAACGTAGACCAAATAAAAAAAAGACATTACAAGGGAATACATAAATAATAATAAACTCAAATATTTGTTTCGAATTCTAATTTTTATGAATTTAAGATGATTTTAATATGTCAGTTACGTTTTGTGCTAGTGATGAATGAATAAATACGTTAGTTTTATTTTTTAGTTCGTGCACAGGGGAGCTTAGCGCCACAATACATTTTCTTCTAGCTAAAGTCGGTTTACGGACGATAAATTTACGTAATAACGTCATAAGAGAACCTTTATGAAAAATTGCATACTTTAATAACGCTTAGACCGATCGCGCCTCTTTATCGCTTGTACCGCGCTCTCGCTTGCACACTCGGCTCAGGCGGAACGTGACAATGAGTCATGCTTTTTCGTGCGTGCAGCCCGCGCGTTTATCGATTTATAAGACGTTATCAGGTCAAAAGTGCTGTGTGCTTATGACCACACGATAGAAGTGAACACTTTTATATAAAAATTACAACAAAAAGCAAACATCGCCCGATGTATCCAGGCTATTACCCATCTATATACTGACCGTGCGCGACATTGCTCAAATTCAGTGCTTGGACGAGAACTGGTGTTTTCAACACTCTACCCGACACAATGTTTACCCTCAACACTTTTGGTCACACAAAAAGGTTGCGGATCAGAATTTCAAAGGCCACCCATAAAAAGTTTCTCTTCCAAAACGAATAAGATAAACTTATAATGTTGATATAAATACAAAAATAAATAAATACAAAAATACAGCTTAAACACAACGTAGTCATTATATGACTTTCAATATTCTTTTATACAGTTGTTAAATTAGTAAATATTAAAATAAAATATACACTTTCATTGATCATTCATAGATGGCGCTACAGTTATATAGTTTTAGTACTTTTAAATATCCTGAAGTATTAATAGACGAACATAGATAATAAATTAATACTACATGCTCAAATTATATTTATTTGGATTACCTTGGATTTAAACCTTTCACGAATTTGACCACGGTACGGTTTCTGTTTGTCTGTGTCACGTGTAAAATAAATTAAGGTAAATAGCATTTTTATAATGCAGTTTTTATCTACAATGTATCTGAAAGTTACCATAAAATTACTATATCCAATAAACATGACTGCTGTCAATTAGTTTTCCATTTATTGCGTCACGGATTGCATGAAACTTGAAATTCGCTATTGAATAACTAGACCTTTTGTAAAATTTTCAATTAAGCGTACATTCACAGTGTTAGCAACGACAAGATACTCTCGCGCTACGTTGCGTCTCGAAGAACAGAATCGAAAGGGTGAGGCGGCTAAATCGTCGATGTCGAGTTTTAATAAACTTATTTACCCCTGACATTATTAACAACTATGTTTATACTTGAAATTCCACGCGAACGTAGTCGCGGACACTGCCATTATTATAATAAAACTGATTTTTTTTTTCGAACTGACTACACTGTTAGCCTGGCAAGGATTCTACAGTTTCACAGGAGGGAGCGCTTAAGGCACTCACCCGATTTTGTAGGGAACCAGCCACAAGGACGCACGGTGCGCCTCGGTTTGAACTGGCGTCGAATATCCCGATCTAACTAATAAAGTAAGCTATCTATCTCATACATATATGAATACGTGAAACATACCTACATGTGTACGAAATATATATGTTTCACGAACTCATACATGTATCTAGAATCTGACTACTAAGTTAATTTAAACTAACGAACAGTTCGAAAAATGTGAAAGAATAACCCAACCACTATGTGTTCCTACCTACTGTGTGCACGTGTGATCTGTGTATGTGAAACTAGTGTGAGTCACTGTATACGCGCGAATAACATACTGGAGGGCTCCACTCCGAGGGACAGGCCTAGGCTCGAGATGCTACCAGAGAGAACGCGACGTGTGTGCGGTATCGTATCATCACCTTCCGCTCACGGCGGCGTGAGCAGAGAGAGTCGCGGGCGTGGGCGCAAATACGCATCTTTTAAGAGGAGATCGGAACGAATAGTAAAACGGCGACGGTGCTGGGAATTAACCATACAATTAACCGGATAGCGTATGACTCCTAATAATTCGGAATATTAGACATGAACACGCGGGTTCAAGCTGTTCATAATTATCGCGAATTTATTGATGCGCGGCGCGGGTTAGACGTTGTAACGTAGTCCGCAACAGCTGAGATCGCGTTTAAGAGTCCGAGCTCAGACGTACTATTAACGAGCGTGTTGAACATGAGTATTTTTTGAATGTCGTGAACGAGAAGTAGTTGAGCTATCGAGTCTAAACCGGCGGGCGATACGAAAGTCGCGGTAGGTGGCGTAGGAATGACTGAGCCTTCTGAGCATGGGGCTTGGCTTTAGGAGCCAAGGGAGCTAACGAAGCCAGAAGAGCGCGCTCGATTCGGGTGCGGGCGCTACCGGTGCACTGGAGGTGACCGGCAGGTTAGGGAAAGCCTTTTGGCTTAATAGGGGCGGGGGCGGCTGCGTCCGGGAGGCTGAGACATGCGCCCTGGACGGGATTGCACGTCTGGCATGACGGTGACAGGTCGTACAGGGCGCGCAGGGGGTACCCGCGATAGTTCGCGCGGTTAAACGGGAATAAAACTATAGAATCCTCGTTTTTATATATTACACTTATTTTTGTCATAAACTCAACGCGGATGCAATAAGGAGAGTCACAGTTAACAGATTACAATAAATATTAGTTTTAATAACTGTATGTTTGTTTGAGAACGCTAATTACCAAAATTGTTAGTGGAATTTTCATAGGGTTTTCACAAATAATTTGGGATAACTTGGGGCAACATGCAAACTTTGTCTCATTAAAATCGGCTCAAGGAGAGAAAAAATATTCGTTTATTTCTAGACACTGTCTTTAGAACATAGACCTTAGTTGTTTTTTGTACTTTATATATTTTAGCGCCCGACAAAAATCTCACCTGTTTTAAATGAAAATGTGCTCCAAGATGATAAACACGCAAAACTCTCAAGGGCAACAACCGAAACACACCTATAGGTGCTTGACAACACATTTTGAGCCTGAGTGTGGTAGCCAGCCAAGAAAACTTTAGAAAAACCATAGCACCATGCTATGGTTCCATCACGTTTTCCTTCACTAAAAGCTTCTGTTCATTCACAAAACTAATGAGTCATCATCGCTTCAAATATAAGTTGCTTTTTATATGTCCACCTCTACGTTGCATTCTTCCGTGTTAATCAACATGTTAAACTCTATCTTCATGTCCTTAATTACAATATTACAAACGTTTTAAACAAATAATCGTACGAAGTCGCGGTAATAGCTTTAAAGTATGTAAACAAAACTTATTTTTATGAATATCTTTATAAACTACTGTTGTTCTTTTAACTCTGCTAAAAAACAATTTTGATAACAAAAAGCGTATTTTTTATTGCAAGTTCTTTGCCGCTACAATATAATTTCATCGCCACGCGTCTATTTATTATTACTATTAATGAATAATATAAAAAAAAAAACATAATGTCACATTTGCAATATACTGAACCATGCTGGCCTAGTAAAGATACAATGTACTTATTAATGTGGCATGATTGTATCAAAACTTCATAAACGTCCAAGCGATCCGTTTTGGATGTGAAACATCTATTGGTGCATGTAGGCAGTACACTCAACCCGTATGCTGTCACAGTACTCACAGTAAACGGCTCGACTTCCTTCTGAGTGCACGTGTATACTATTCACTTCGTTGCTCCTTTGTGTGAGCTACATACTATTTCTAACCAACTATAGTATACTTGGCACCTTTTTAATTACTATACATTCTAACATCAACTGAAATGTTTCACATCTGCCGGCTGGTCGTCACTTTTTTTGATACTTTAACTTTTACAGTTAATCAAAGTCAAAGAAGCTTCGTGAGTCTCTTCATATCCCTATCTCTTTCTAGTATACGACTGACTTTATTTGATAAAAAAAAAATCTGTGCTGAGAGATGGCATTACTAATCATTATAATTTTTATTTCTACTTCCAGTCTAGTATAGCACGCCTCACGCACGTGTTTACAGTAAACGACATATATTTGCAAAATTCCTAAGTGGACGAAGTCGCAGGTGACAGCTAGTAAAAAATAAAAAACCTAAATTAGTTATTATAACATCAGTTATCTGCACGTGAAAGTTCTGTGAAAATTGGTTTTATCGTTTTGAATATTCCATACAGATGAAGTCACGAGTAACAGCTAGTCGAAAATAAAATAGCTCGAGCTAGTTCCCATTACTTTAGTTATATGCCAGTGAATGTCCCGTCCAAAATTGGGCTAATTGTTTTGGAGATTACACGATAGACGAAGTTGCGGGTAAAATCTAGCTTAAAATAAGTAGCTTAAGTAGTTCTTACAACTCTAGTTATCTGGCAATAGAAGTCTCGTGAAAGTCAGTCTAAGTTTCGGATAGTCCACTGAAGACCAAGTCACGGATAACAGCTAATTTCCTTATAAGGTCAGCTATTTACCCACTGGTACCCATGAAAATCTACGTAACCGTTTTAGAGATTGCTCTGCAGATGAAGTCGTGGGTAACAGCTAGTCCAAAATAAAATAGCCTAAATTCTTCTTATGTCATACATCTGCCAGTGAAAATCGGTCCTACCGTTCTGGAGATAGTACTGCGGACGAAGCCCTAACTTAAAATAAAAGAGCCTAAGCTAATTCTTATAATGCCAATCATCTGCCAGTGAAAGTCGAGTGGAAAACGACCCAACTGTTTCAGAGATAGTACTGCGGACGAAACTGCAGATAACAGCTATACTAAAATAAAATAGCCTATGTCATACGCTATAATTTCAGCTATCCAGCCAGTGAATTTTTTGTCAAAATCGGTCCTGCCGTTTCGGAAATTACGCGGATAAAACAGAAAGACAGACCGACAAACATTAAAAAAATCGAATTTCTATAATAAGTAGCGTATATACACTTTCATATCCAATCGGTAAAAAGTTGTTATTTTGATATTACATACATTTTATTTTATGTATAGTATATGAAACCAGAAGGTATGAATAGCCTGATGAAGGGAGTAAAATAAAACAAGTGAAATTGTTTTATATACGTATTTTAATGAACACGAGAGCATATAATACCATAAAGTATTAAAATTGCATAGCGGAAGAGAGGTATAACATATATTTTTCAAGGCCTTAAAAAATATTTATACGGTTACAGAGTTCATTCAGTAAGCAGTAAAACACTATAACTGATGGCAAGTAATTTTTAGTTTATAACATATCACATTTCAATTTGTTAATAAAGGTAAATGATTAGCAGAATACAAAAACACATATGATCGTATCTTCTTCACCAGAGCGAATCATTTACGAGTTCACATTGTACAAAGCTTTATTATTAATTGAATCCGCATACACGAGATTACGAATACCCTTAATCGTCGGTGGATACAAAACGTAAGCTTATCTATAACTAATTTAAAGCGAATAATAATAGTCCGCAAATGTTTATATCTAAGTAATGTAACGTTTATAATTAAAGTATTGGCATTGAACAATACTTAAGACGATATAAAAATTAAAGTACTTATTAGTTTTCATTCGTTGCATTATTTGCGATCGATTACAAATGAACAACATCAGTCGAATATTATAACCTTAAACTATACAATTACTCACAAACAATATCAACTAGTACTATACAAAAAAATAAAAATAAAAAAACAAAAATGCAATGTAAATCAAAACTTTGGTGTGTTTGTATAGCTAAATTAAACAAACAACAAAAAAAAAAAAAAAACGCCACACTATGACGTTGAGTATTTTATTACCTTTGTGTACGATGGAAAGAGTAGTTGAGAAAGCGCGTGGAACAAATTAAAACCTAAACTTTGAACGTGATGCATCGGAATGAGTGCAGAGCACCCAAATTAAAGCAATTATAAGCGATAATATAACATAAGAGTAAGCTTTAGCTAAACTAAATGGTGCTTAAAAAATTAGTCTTTTATTTTATAATAATATAATATATAGTTCGTTAGCATATATTTTATTGCTTTGATTTCATATTTTAAGTGAAGTCGCGTTCGATACATTTATGATATCATTGTTCTTATATTGACGTATCTCAATGGACGCTTCGCTTCTACTACATGTATTTAAAGATAACCTACGTATCTTATAAAAATAGATTTTCCTTTGTAACATTATTAATGGCAATCAAATGATTAAAATGCAATTGAAATAGTGTTCTAATCGTATCAGAGAACAGCGACACCTGTTTGAAACGCTATGTGGCATTGTAATGGCTTTCGTTACACTCACATATGAAACTATTGTACTGGATACCGGGCCACATGATTGGTCTCCGCAGCGACTATTTGCAAACAAATAGACTGTAAGTACCTAAAGCATACCCCAGACATAACACTCTCACACAATCGTAATACTTCTAACAAGTATTCCTTTATTCGATTGTTCAAACTGACAATACTTGTATTTCATAAAATACATACGGTAGAATAAAATTTATTCATTTTTTAATGTCAGGAAGAACAGGCAAATTGTGAATATAGGAAATATTCAAATTTATATGTATATATATATATATGTTTCTTATATGCGTATATTAAACTTTGTAAATGATAACGTGCAATTTAAATAAACTGTAGTACAATCTACAACTGATTAACTGACTATAGTAAAATGATTAGAAAATAATTTCCCGTTTGTACTTCTTTCATTTTTAATATATGTATTATAATCTACCTTAATTTGTCGTATTCAGTTCAAGTATATTTTTCTACCCATATTCATAATTCTTTAGTACATCTAAACTTGGACATTTGAATATATAAATGGCTGTATTTAAATACATCTCTCTGATTCAAATATGATTTAACAACAACCCCAATATATATACATACATTGAGAAGCATCTAGTGTACAAACTATGCAAAGAAACATTAGAACGAATACGCCGACTATTCTATATAGATTTTGGTAGGAACTATTATTGATTTGAAATCACTTTAGTAATTTTTTATGTATTTACAAACCGATCAATGTTATTACACATATTCCAACTTCATTTGATACTTTATATCGTTGAATACATTTAGTACTAGCTATTGCCCGCAGCTCCGCATGCGTTTTTTTTTTATAATTGTAAATTACTTCTTATAAGATCAGCTATCTATCAGTGTAAGTCCCATGAAAATAGGCCCAATCGTTTTGGAGATAGTACTACAGACGAAGCCACGGATGACAGCTAGTCTAAAACAAAGTAGCCTATGTCACCCGCTATAATTTTAACTATCCGTCAGTGAAGTTTCTGTCAAAATCGGTCCAGCCGTTTCGGAGATTACCCGGAACATACAGACAGACAGACAGACATACAAAAAAAATTAAAAATTGTATTTTTGTTATCAGTATCGCGTATACGAACATATCCAATCAGTAAAAAGTCATGATTTTGATATTACATACAGACACTTCATTTTTATTATATGTACAGATTCCAATATATGTGATAGGTTACGTTTCAGTCAACATAACATACAATACAGCATTGAAGAGAAGACAACCTGAAATGTCATAGTCACAATTCCGAAAAATGTTCATTTACATTTCAAAATGGCGTGGTACCTACTGAAATTAAATTTATTTATCCCACACCGAACAAAATAATATATTCGATGAAAATGTTCTTATCTGAAAGAATCATTCTCAGCAAAATGACTAATAATTCAGTTATAAAGAGTGGCCGTGTTACGTATCTGTCGTAACAGACATTGTTTGTTTTCTTTTATTTTTATCTTTTTCTTTTTTTGTCTCTTGGCCCCGGTATGTACTGTGACAACACCGGCGCATTATATGTTCTTGGATTTAAACGAATATGTGGTTGGCGGGACTTGCCTCACGATGATTGGCTCCCACGCACGTGCCCCCGCCATGTCGTGCTGCTATTGGCGTAAAACCGGCAACGGCCATAGCAGTATGCGAAACACTCAACTAGAACCCGGCGGTTTAACGAACTTCGACATAAAATTAGTTTTCGCGAATAAACCATATTGTGTGCTACTATAAAAACCACAAGCACGCATTACGCAAGCATTATGCAATCGAGGATTACGGATCGACGCCTCAGCCAGCGGTATATCGTGCCCAGGCCGGACCAGCATCGAAAGCTGTGATCGTGAAAGCTGGTACGTCACCACATTTCCCTCCGATACAGGCCGTGATCAAAATTTCTTTCAAACTCTCTTTGATAATACCAGTGATCGTTCAGTGGACGAAATTCGATCACAATGACGTGTACAAAGATTTTTCTTCACCTATTAATAATACACAACCATGTCCTCTTGATTTTTTTTTTCTAATTAGTGCAGACTGTATTGAGTATTTTACAAATATTGTAAACGCAAGGAGCGAGAAGTAAGACGAATATAGACTTCATAAATAAACTTCGTCTACGGTATGAGAAATAAACTAATTCCATTTTTTTCTACTGACAACACTAAAGGCTTAATAGTTTCCAAAAATAAAAAATAAAACGAAAGCCGGTTGACAAACAGAGTAAAAAAAAGTACTAAACTGTTCTACCTCCGCCTATTTCTATGTAGATTAGATATATGTAATTTTATAATTAATATCACGATATCGTATTACTGACTAATTAGTATTACATTGTAATGTAGCACCACGCTTGAGATATTATTTTAGATTTGTGTCATAAGTTACAGGTCCATGCAATCTATACAAGCTTTATTGCAAGTTATTTTATCTATCACTACTAACAATAATTCCAGTGGTACAGAATAAGTGTTCTCTCTTATGTTTTAAATTACTCTGAGTTTTTTTTTTTACTATACAGTGCATAAAGGATTTTCAATGTTCATTTATCACAGAAGCCGACTACGTGTTAATCCATATCATGTCTAGTTGGAGTTTTGCAAGAAAATAACAATCACACACATTCTAATAAGCTACGCGCAATTACAATACAGTTTTATTTTTTGTGAATTTAATCTCTAAATTGTGACAGTTCTACGAGTTATTATCCATTACTGAACTTACAATTTAATCAGACGAAAAACTCTTAAGGAGTTTGTAGTAATACATTTATAAATAGTATAAACCAATTAAATCTAAATTATTCTCAACTCTCATGTTTCAAATAATCATAGAGCAAGTAAGTACGAGGCGTGTATCTTTACAACTTGACTTACTCACCTCATTTGAAGATTGAATCTATGTATTTAGGAACTAAAAAAAATATTCGTATTTTAAAAACGAAATATTTCGGGGTGAAAGCAGGTTTACAGACTTCGTAGGTAGGGTTGCCACATTCTATTCAAAAAGGTGGGTTATCAAGCATCAAATTAATTTTATACAGGTTCTTTCTTTGTTGCACTTTTATTTATTCCTAAATAATATTAATATCGAATTAATAATGCCTTTATTTAATTAAACTTTTATAGACATTTATTCATAGGTCAAATCGTATCACCGGTTCGGATCAATCAACGAACCGAACTGTACGAAAAATTATTATTACTTAGTTTCTTTGTCCTTGAAACGATTTACATAAAACCTACCATAAATCAAATCATACTACATGGAATAAACAAATAGTATTATTTTCCAAAATAATATACAGTACTTTATTATAAAGCATATGTGGCAACCCACAAAACCTATCTATCATGCGTATCTTTGAGTATTCTATATCTATTACAATCTAAACAACTTTTAAACGAATATTATAAATAATTTAAGTGATGTGATATGAACTACTTTTTTATCCTATAGAGTAAATTAACAATCATTCATTGAAACTCGAAAATAATGTTGCCAGAATTTTTCTAGTGTTGTCTTATCGGTTATTTTAGTTTCCGAGTATTCGAACCATAAAATGTTAAGTATCCTTTCCCGAGACGTATATCGTTATATCTACTGATGGCCACTAACAATTCGAGACCGCGACAACAAGGCTTTTATTTATTTACTAATATATTATCCAATTTACTTAATTATTAGCTATTATTATTATATAATTGAAGTGATTTGTACAAGTATCAAACTACATACAAAAACAAGGAAACTCTTTTAAAGTTAGCACTCGATAATCGAGATTTTGTTTACTATATTCGACTTGCACCTACAGAATGTTAGGTGTTTTTTCAGGAGGCCTTCTTGTAGGAATAATATCTTGTCCGGTTTTACAATTAGTTCTGATTGGTGATTATGACAGTTTTCAAAATTCAATTAAGTGGCAACACATGAAATGTCATTTTACTCGACGGGATTAAAAAACTGTGTACGGCTACACGTACGTAGCCTGTTCATTAATTTTTCATTATTCAATCCCTAAAATGTATTATTAATGTATAATACATGCAACGATATTGTTTAAGGATTTTTACTGTAGTTAATTAATTGAACCCCTCAGCTGGTTTTTTAAGATTCAGATCTAAAAATGGCAGGTTATGTTTTTAATTTATTTCCTTTTAATTTCACGTCATCGCACAATTATAAATTTCATGGTTTATTAGAAACAAGTTTGTACATATGAAAGAAAATATTTGAAAAATACCTTTAACATAAAATTTATAAATAATTAACAGTGCCAGAAAATTTCAGAGTTTTGTTATAAATCAGGTGTATTTTTAAGATCATGCATACTGCCAACAGTCTGTTGACCTGTGCCTCATGAGGTGTACATTCGTTTGTAAGGAACTTGCAATCTTTATGGTTTTGGACAGTCCAAGGGTTAACGTTTACCCATGGGATCTATAGAACCCGGTGTGATTTGTTTTTTTTTTTTTTTTAATTGTTAATAAGTAAATCAGTTTTGGTAATAATAGGATTAAAAAACATATAATAATAAAGAGATTAACTTGTAATATAGTTAAAGCTGTACGAGCATCGAACAAGCTATTTCTCGGCTAAATAGTAGCGAGTTACTATTACTACTAGGCCAAGGTGATTTATATTCTTTCACTATATCCTAAACAATGATTTAAGGCAAGAATCGAACACGCGCTGATTAGCTGTTTTTTTTTTTTTATTACGAAATATATCTAATATTAAGTGTGCTTGTTAAAATAAATGAATGTGTGACACTTGAACGAATACTATGAAATATCGACATGAATTACGACATCGAAATAAAGCACCGATTACACAATCCGAGTATTATTAACCGAGTAATAATAATTTTATTACAAAAATAAATTATATAAAGACCCTTTCGTACTTGTATGAAATCGCAAACTATATTCAATAAGATCTTAAATAACTCGAGACGAGAACGAGATTAATTAAAAAAAAAAAAAAACAAAAAAAAAAAGTATGAAAACTGTTCTTTTTTAAACTTACTCCGGCGGTACAGTTCAGTTACACGGAACTATAGACGAATGACGAGATTACGATTAAACAGATTCGTTTCATATCGTACATAATAATAAATCGTATTTTAAATACAAACACTTCTTAGAAACAATCATACGGTGAAAATCATAAAATCAATTCGTCAGATCCACGAAATATACGTACGTACGTAACGTTTAATTTACGTTCGCTGTGTCAATCATTCGAACGACATGAGATTCGCGGGCAGCGGTTTCACCGTTTTATTTGTCACTTCCTCGATCTTCGCGACCCATTGCTTCGCTGCGGATTTCGGAACCAGTCCTGGAACATTATTATTATTATTTATCATCATCATCATCATCATCATCATCATCCTTTAAGCGAACTCAAACTGCAGAGCGGCCTATTCACGAAGGAAGGTATGGGCCATAATCACCTCGCCAGCCGACGACGTATAGTTGATTTCAAACTATATCTCAAAGACGTACAAGAAAATTTCTCAGATTCGATAGTGTTACGAATTTAAATGATTAAAGATAAGTGAATTCCGTAAAATTCGTTGCTGCATGCCGGTATTCGAACCTGCGGACATCGGGTTGATATTCCACACACAGACCTAACCTACCCCGGCATGCATTCGACATTTTACACGGGAAGTGCTATTTGAATTGAAGGTAGCACATTTTAGTTTTGCATATTGTAATATTATCGTAACTGCCTCAGATCCTAAGGGAAATCGTAATGATAGTTTACAAGTTAAAGATACGTCCATCGTAGATATTTAATATCAAATGAGATTGTGTTCAAACGTATATAGTATGAGAAAATGTTATAGTACTCTTCAGAAAAATATCTTAAACCTGCCAATGAAATTCCCGCCAAAATCGGTTAAGCAGATACTTCACTTTAATTCAATGAATGAGTCGTATAAAATAAAAGAAACCAAAGTTAACATGTGGTAGGAATTGAGATTAACATGTGAAATCACAAAAGGCTTTTGTTCATATCGCCTACATGATGGATTGCTATAAATTCACCCACAGATAAAATAATCACCATGAGTATCTATGGAATTATCTCTGTCTATGTATCTGTGGGATCAATTCAAACTTACAAGTTTTATTTTTTAAAGTGATTTTTTTTTACATAGCCTCAATTTTGCTCGTCCATCTATCGCATGTCGCATTAGAGCCGGCCAAGAAGTAAAGTGAGTCAGCAGAGCAATCAAGGTCAATATGGTGGTGCCCATGGCTCAATTTAAAATAATTCAATGGTTTGAATAAACATTCTGCTCAGTTTTTAAAATGAATTTTCCGAAAATGTTCAGTTAAATGCCTACGATCCGAAAAAAGTTTCACTTGCATCGTGATTTCATAAAACCACACAATTAATTTATTTTAATAAGTGTTAATACCTGTGAACACGATAAAGCTAATTAGTAATAACTATAATTACTTTAGTTTATAAACTGTGGCGGTGTGATTATTTATCAGCTGGAACGCATCAGATAGCTCGCCCTCCAGCCAGTGAGCAAGCCATCCATCCAAAGCAAGTACCTTGCATCTTTCGGAACGGAAATCACTTCGACTTGTACTGTAAAAAAAAAATAATTAAATATCATATATATATACATAGACAGAGGCAAAACAGTAAAGCACATCTTCCTCCTTTGTTCTCAACCGATTCAGCTGTTTGTAAATAATAACGAGCTTTAACAACCAAGAAAAATTATTTAACTTTTTTCCTTAATTTTTTTATACTTTATACTTTACAATCTACAATTTGTACAATACACATAATAATATGATTAAATGAAAACGAGAAGAAAAGTGTGTACCCCTTATTATCGTCGATTTTCGACAACTGGACGACCACTTTCCCTTTAAGGTCCTTATATATGTAATTAGCGGTTTGTCGAACTGGCCACTTTGGTCAAATATTTGGTATTTGGTTAGGAATTCCAAATTCAAATTTAGCCTTGTGTTTCGAATTTAATGTGATATTTATTCGACACCCTTCTTTTTACAAAATGAAAAACAATAACGGCTCGAAGGATTAATTACGTGTATGGGGAAGCTATTGTAAAACAAACGACGGTACGTTTTCGTTCTGAAAATTTGACCTACGCAACGGCTCTGTCCCGAAATGATAATAAAAAATTAAAGGTGATCGTGGAAACGGATCCATGGCTTACAACGTCAGAGTTAGCAGCAGGCTTCTGTGTAAGTGATACAACAGTTTTAGGTCACTTGAAACCAAAAAAGAGTGAAAAACCTCGAGAAATTGGCACCGCATGAAATAATTGAAGCACTCCAACAAATGCGCTTTGACTGCGACGTTACATTATCCAAATCGGCTAAGTCCTGTCCCAAGCAAAAGTCGATACAGAAAAAGTACTAGTAAATACTTGGTGGACCAATGCTAGTGTCATACACTACAGCTTCCTAAGATATAACCAGACGTTTACAGCAGATCTTTATTGTCAACAATTGTAAACCATGATGGAAAAAGTTAGCCGTTAAACAACCGAAACTAATCAATCTCTGCACTAGGCTACTGCTGTTTCAGGCCAACGCTAGACCCAATACTTCACGACAGACAGTCGCTAAATTAGGGGATCTACGGTAGCCCCCATGCTCCCCGGACCTCCCACCGACAGGTTTGCACGTTTTTTTTTTCAGAATTTAGACAATTTCTTACAAAGAAAAGAATTCAATTCCTGTAAGGTATAGTCCAAACTGCCTTTAAAGATTTTATTGTTTCTCGTTCCCAGAATTTTTCCAGCAACGGAATCAATGAACTACCTATAAAATGGCGAAAGTGCGGAGATAATAATGGAACACACTTCGATTGATTAAATATATATTTTCATAATGTTATGTTCGATTTCTTTTTTCAAATAAAACGCTAATTTCATAACTACTAGCTTCGCGCGCGCTGCGTGCCGCACAACGCATCGTGGCACTGAGGGTGATACGGGGATACCACACTGTGTCCTCGTCGGCGGCCTTCGCACTCGCCGGCTCCCTGCCCTGGGAGCTGGAGGCGGGGGTGCTTGCCGCCGTGTATGATATCACGACGGCAAGAAAATGTTTGGTTGAGCCTCCGGCTCTCAGGGAGATTGAAGTTAGGAGGAAAGATAGCAGGGAGGTGGCGATAGAGAGGTGGAGGCAGGACCTGGCGGACGCGCGATATGGGAAATATACCGTTGACGCCGTCCGTCCGGTCCTGCGCGAATGGCTAAATAGGGAGTGGGGCTCCCTGACGTTCCATCTGATGCAGGTACTCACCGGCCATGGTTGCTTTGGCTGGTACCTGCACCAGATCGCTCGCAGGGAGGCCACCGCCGCATGTCACGAGTGCGGCGTGGAGGAAGATACCGAGAGAGTGTACCGCGACAGACGAGATAAACGCACACCTCAGGGCTTTACCGTTGTGGAGTAAGGTGAAGCGGTTACAGCTGAAGACCAACGTGAGGGTCCAGCTCTTCAATGATCAGGAGTATGGACTTTTCTCGCAAACACTCCTCGACGTCGGCGATGGTCGCGTGCTAATTGACGCTAACGGCCAAATAACTTTAGAGAGCCGATTTAGCAATGTTGTAACCGAAAAATAACCTTATTAATGAAGTATTTCTGAGATTACAATAAATCCTAGTTAACGAGCAGTGCTTGCGCGAAAGAGCTGTTATGGCGCCCAAAAACGAATCGGTGGAAAATATTAATAAAAATATAATAGATCAAGTTTCAGGTGAGGTGAGGACCTATAAATCAATAAACACGGTGATGTCTGGGGCGACCTCCCATAAGTTGGTACTCAAGGTTGAAGTGCCTGTCATACTGATGAGTAACCTGGACGCACCCTGATTGTGTAACGGCACCAGGTTAAGCGTCACAAAGTTGAGACAATACATCGTGTAGGCCACCATCGTCACCAGAGGGGCCAAAGGAGAGACGGTATTGATACCCAGAATCTCCATAATATCCACTAACTTGCTATTCCAGTTCAAGCGCTTGCAATTTCCTCTGAAGGTGGCTTTCTGCATTATGATAAATAAAAGTCAGGGTCAATCTGTAAAAGTAGCCGGCATTCATCTGGGCACCCCCTGGTTCTCCCACGGGCAGCTCTACGTGGGTTGCCGGCGTGTATCAAGAGCCGGAAATATTTTTATTTATGCAGAAAACAATAAGTTCTGAGATATAACAACGAAAAAACGTCAACTTCTCTACATCTTATCAATTTACAGATTTTTTGCCAAACGAATGTCGGTTGATACATACCGCGAATAGAGACCGGATTCCGGCAGCGTACATTCCGGAACGAGCGCACCCCACGATATACCGCTCTCGTCCCGACCGTAATGTTCACGTCACTAACAATTATCATTATTATACGAGTACACAAAAAAGAAACGAACGTGTCAATACTTATTACGATAATAAACAGTGTATAATATTGTAAGTTATCTGGTCATGAAATTAATAATTGATACCAATTTAACCATTCATCTCGGGACGGACGGAAGAACTGGAAGCGAAGTATTTATTTGTGTTTCAAGTGTTTTGGTAGACATTCGCCCACTTCGTGCAAAATCAATGTATGTACAATGTACATTGCGCGTGCAACGTCGCTCACTGGGAACAAGCCGCCTAATTAGCATGCCCACGTTATCGCCTCGAGCAACAAAGCGGCTAATGATCGTCGGTCGCCTAATACGCCGCGACGACGCCGCTCAGTGCAAGTCCATCGTCACCGATTCGTAGTTTGCGTTATCAACGTGGCACAAATGATTGTTGTCATTATAACAATTCGAAAAATACAAATTAATGTCACAGTAATGCCAGGGTTACTAGATCATTGAGTACCGCTGGATGTAAGAAGATCACATGAATAGCAATTACAGAAATGATTGTAATATCGCTTCACAACCGACAACATTATCAACACATTATTATTACAATAACATTATCTTGTCCACTGCACTCGTTGAAGTAAAGCATGCCAACGGGGAATTTATTCGAGTACGGGCATTGTTAGATCTTGGTGCTCAGATATCGATAGTTAGACCACACTTAGTATCACATTTACAGTTGAAGCGATATTACTCACATATTCGTTTTTCCGGTGTCGGAGAGAAATATACTAGCGGAAAACAATTTTCTGTTAGACCTGAGAGAACCATGCGAATTCATCGTGGGAAAGTCCCACGACAACCGTCAGTAGCGACCAGCGACTGTGATTAAACCTCCGGCCGCCTCTTCGCAACAGATCGGAGAACAAACGTGCTGTTTCTCGTGGATACGGTTTCAGATCTTTGTGTCTTTTCGCGCTGAGCAGCCAAAAGTAAATGCCGCATACGACCTCTTTGCAGCTAACGGGTCAGTAATACCTACATATGGTTTAGCTTATTTGTCTCTTGACTCCGGCCTCCGTATATAATTTTCATGGAGGTTTGTAATTGCTGACGTAACTAAGGCTATTATAGGTACTGATTTTTATTTCACTTTAATATAGTTGTCGACTGTGCAAACCACCGCTTGATAGATAACACCACATCTTTAGTCACCGACGCATATCTTGTAAAACCTAAGGAGAAGGTATTCTCTATTAAAACTAGCAGTCATTGTGATAATCAATATCTGTCAATTCTTAAGCAGTATCCCGATATCACTAGGCCGGCTGGTAAACCAAGTACTTCTAAATATAATACAGTACATTATATCAAAACTACCCCAGAACCTCCTGTCACAAGCCGACCACGTCGTTTACCACCTGATAAATTACAGATCGCTAAAAATTAGTTCTAAGAGATGATCAAGAACGGAACAACACGCCCATCAGAAAGCCCTTGGTCTTCGCTTCCACACCTAGCACCCAAGAAGGACAACGGATGGCGGATGACGGAAGAACTCAATAAAGCACATACACTTTTTTTAATCTGGATTTAATTGGATGCAATGTATTCTCAAAAATAGACTTAGTAAAAGCGTACAACCAAATATAAGTTCACACACTTGATATATGTAAGACAGTCATCGTCACACCATTTGGATTGTACGAGTTCCCTAATATGACATTCGGACGCAGAAACGCAGGACAAACTTTCGCAGGAAAAATGAATCCTGTCCCGGCATCACACCATACACTGAAAACAATCTTCATATTCGAAAACCTACATATAGCAGACCAAGTATTTTCACGGCAAGATAGCTTACGACCAGCCTTGCAACCCGCACACACAGGACCGTACAAGGTTTTAGACAGAGGAGAAAAAAACATTTACAATATTAGTCAAAAACAAAAGCATGACTGTACCTATTGATCGACTAAAACCAGCCTACACATTATGCGCAGACGACTGTAAGAATAAAACTGCATACGGTAATGTTCAAAGGGATGGGCAGAGAACCACGCGTTAAGAAAGGAGAGTGCATTTCCCTGATTACTATCGCCCCGTAGTTTCGGTCTCAGCGGGGGAGTGATGTGGTATATGCGCCACGATCAGAGCGGCAACGTGAACATGCGATGCACGCAGACGAGGCGTTAAAACGGCACCGTCTCCACGATCGCCTCGCCAGTGTGAAACTGATTTCTACGCCGAGTGCACGGCCAATCGCGCAATAAAATATACTCCGCAAATACTCCACAAACAATATATCGAGCTCGCTCGCATGTTGATTTCTAATTTTTACACAGATTCTGATAATGAAAATTATTTTCTCGCGCATCTTGGTGTTTTTAAGAAATCTGGAAACACTAACAAAATACGGCTTGTGTTCGACTGTAGCGTACATACGAGCAGTGGTGTCTCTCTTAACGATTGTTTATATTCTGAAGAACCATTACAAAACGATATAACAAATATAATTTTCAACTTTCGTGCGGATTGCGGAAGTCAAAACACAGCATGGTCTTCTCTTAAAACCTATATAAAATTATGTCGTTCACCTATTACTTCATAATCAAGTCTGGCCTTGGTTAAGCAGTGGGATGTCCGGGCATTTTCATATTTTCCTTATTGGGTAAATAGTTATACCGGGCTCTCGAGTTTTACAACAATCAATATGCTCCTTAACGTACAACGGACTAAGCACTAACGGATAATTTTATTTTGTGTGTGTGGTTTTTGGATCAACAGAACACTAATATTTCTGTGATTACTGTGAGTACGTGTATGTGCCGATGCACCGTAAGAACGAGCTACAACAGCCCAGGATAGTGGTTTGCCTTGTGTGGGGGTGTATGAAAATACCGGATTGAGGGTTGAACCTGGCCATCCCGGATCTGTTTAGGATATTCGCCATAACAGTAATATTCCTTTATTTTTGTTTAACAGTAAGACGTCTCCTAGGGACTCAATGCCTGTTCTATATATTTCGATTTCAGATTTAATAATTTACCTAGATTATTAACAACTTACCCTTTGAATGATTTCGCTGCATAGAAGAATAACACATTCCCCGAGATCTGTACCCAGTACCTCTGCCAAGACGAGAGTGAAATCTTCTTGCCGTCTTTTAGTATCGTTTTTCTTCTTACACAGCCTTCATATTCGCAATGGATTGCTTCGGCTTTTGATGGATCACTGTAAGATTCATATGAATACCAATAATTTCGCAATAACCGTAATTTATTATTTCCACATTAAAAGAAAAAAATTGACAGAATCATATTGATTAATACATATCTTAGTAGTTTCTGGTAAATATATTAGTTAGGAAGTCTTACATCGAAACCGAATTAATGAATAACACCACTACGAGATAGTTGTTTGGAAAACTCAATCTTATTACTCTTGGATTACGTTTTAAAATGTAATAAAATATGAAATTTCCTTTCTATAAATATTACTTCTACGTATTTATATGTATAATACATGTACACTATATTTATACAAAATAAAAGAAAGTCAAGGTATTTTAATGAAATTAAAAGCGCTGGGGCTAAGCCTTATGAGATACATCGAAGTAATGTACAACGGTATTGTACACCTTAAACTGCCTAATGAGAAGTCTGTGATGGCATATGTATATTTTCTAAGAATAACCCACAGTAATAGTATTTATATTTTATAAATTAAGGAAAAGTAAAGGGTCATTATATCAATATGGTCTTAATCCTTGATAACAATTACACATTTAAGTTACGTTGTTCAATTAACATCTTAGAAGACTGTATAGATTTCAATAAAAAAAAAAAACAAATTATCACGACTCCTTTATGTAAAATAACATTTAAAAAAATGAGATTTTTATAAGCGCTATACATTAAGCAATGTGGTTTTTCTTGGAGAAGTGAGACAAGCGGTGTGATGTGCATGCATATTTTCCTTAATAGAATATTAACTTCCAAATTAAGCACCCTAATAAGTCGATGTAAGTGTATGTCCGTTTGTATGGGAAAATAATTGTATAGAGTGTATGTGTATCAAAATAAATATAGATTACAAACCTGTGCGGCAATATTTTTGCTATCATTTTATTTCCAGCTACAGATATAGGAGATTCCAACAGCGTATCATCCAGAAGGTTCACGGAACCCGCAGGTGTTTTTTCGCCTATTTTTTCGTCTGCATGACCCTTACCAAAAATACTGCAAAACGAAATTCGAACTTGGCGTTACAAACTGTTGTTTTGTTTTCGTAAATGTGTCAATTTATAAACATATTTCAAGTCGTAACACATTTTTTACCTTCTCTATATTTAATACTAAATTAATATATAATTACGAATATAATCAACCAGACTTCTTATACAAATTCACAAATAACAGTATTTAATCACAATAACATTATACAATACGTTACGTTATGTACGTACGTTACATTATAAATGCGTTTAACGTTCCACGAGAACTATGTATCTAATAAAAATGTATCTAAATTTCTAAATGTCTAATTTATTTTTATTGTTAATATATTAATCTACAAGTTAACCTTTATAGAAAGACGTATGGCGTATACATAATGGTATGAATATTAGATTCTTATCGGATACGAAATCTAAATTCAAATCTGTTCAGTAGATTTCAAGCGCTATGCGTTCATAAGGTTTTAATAAATCTTGTTGCATGTTCTTAATCTCTGTGGTCCTCTTTTTTAATATAATATCCAGTTTCAATACACTGAGAATTCACGATTTTATTACATATAAGCAGGTGCCCACATTTAGTCATAAAAATGGTTACATTGTATCTTGAGAGTTGATTGTTTCTTGTTATGTACTTTCTAGATTAATTACTCTGATTACTTTTATTCTTCTAATTGTAATGTTATCATTAATACTCTGTATATAACATTTTTTACAGACTTCAAGTCACCTCTGTCAAGCTTACTGCTTAACCCTCGTGGAGAAGGATAACAATGTAAGAAGTCCTCTATCTATCAGACTCGTCGAAGTTGATTCAGTCGTTTTAGAGATTAGCTAGGATAAACTTTAATTTTATTAATGTATGTAGACAACAAAATAGGTTAAACGAGCCGAATTGTCAACAAAATTAAGTGCAAAACTAAGTGATATACAAACATAATATGTTTTATGTTATGTGCCACATATACGATTTAGTGCATAATATTGTCTCTCATGAAGCTCCATCATGCATGCTCTGATACGCAACGTTAACTATTTTTATCTTAAGTACAACGCACAAATGTATCGTAAACGCATAATCAATAATAATGATGATTTAATATTTTTCATTCATAATATTCATTTCCTACATCAATATTCAATATAACTTATGTTCAAATAAATCCAGAGACACTTCTTATTATGATATACTGTTAAGAATAATAAGTTCTATATTCATTAAACTAAACACTGTTATCGATTATTTAGTATTTCCATTCGATTGTGCTATTTCCTAATATTGAAATATACAACTATTATATAGATTCCTCTTATAATTTTTATTTACCAAATTTCCACTATACATAAGCAATAATCGCCAACATTAAAACCACTCTATGCTTTATAAATACATGTATATATATATATAATTATCTCAAGTTTCTATATACAAAAAGAGGCAATTTCTTTCCTCGTTACTCTATCAAATTGAAGCGCAAAACAAAAATATTTACTACCATATTTATTGGTACTAGTTATTAAGTACCAGCACATTGTATATCATAAATATGGAATGTTGAGATATTTTTAGGCCTTATTAAATTATATTAGAAAACCTGGCATGTTAACATGCAGCATACACGAGTCACCCATAAAAACGGCGCCAATTCAAAATGCCTTCACGTAAATGTATTAAAATAAATAACATGCTTATTTATAACACTATCTCAATGTCTAGTATTTAACTTAGGCTCTTGTTATTGAGTAATATTAATTACAAAGTATACTTTATTTGTTCTTAGTCTACACCATACAATAGCAAGCTGTTGTGAAAAACTCACCCAACACCAAAATTGACCTTGTGAAAATTTCTTGGTAAGCTCGCACTACGAAACCTTTGTAACGACCGCAGGAAGAAAAAAAAACAAAACGCACATCGTATACAATTGAATGGTGACATAGATACATTACAAAAAAAAAAAAGATGCTGTCTTTGCATCTTCATATCATATGAATAATGAAGTTGTATAGAGCTCAGACTTCAAATTACACATACCTCTCGAAGAGTGGTTTTCGATTATAATATCAGACACTTAACAGACACAAATTGTAAATATGTTTATTTTTTTAAGTGTTTCAGTGCCCGCACAAGATTCGCCTGTGGAAGCAACACCATCACATTTATATACATTTATTTCGGATGCAAACCAGACTTGCACACGAAGCATTCCAATCATTCATCAGGAGTTACAAAATTTTAAAAGAGGCCTGTGAACTGCACTTCCTTTTGTAGTCAGTTACACGTAGCTACAGACTGCAGTGACTACTTAACATCAGATGGACTGCATGCTTCCTTGCTACTTCATATAACACAAAATAAGATTATTTTTTTATGCACTCTGCACTCTTCGTCTGAGGAAAATTTAAAACTTATTAAAACAATGCTACCTCGTATTATTACATATTATACTTTTATTTGTACATAATTAATTCTGTACAATCACTATTTTCTTGACGTATTCAGGTGTAAATAATATATATATAGGATGTTTACAAAACGTTCAAAAATGTATTAACATTCTGGTTATGTGAATTTCGGATCACTTGTAAAAACACAAAAACTATACTATAACTACCTAATGTAAAAACTATAAACAAATTTAAAATGCAGTACAAAATTGACAGCGGTCATAGTGTTGCCTTCATTAAAAAAAAGTTGAATACCATTAGTCCTTAAACATAATTAAGAAACTATGAATCTGAAACTTTCGACCGCTTTATCGAGTAACTGAGGCGTTACAAATGTTAACTTCGAAGTTTTCCAACGTTTATGATATATTGATCAATTTCTAATGGATGGAAAAGACGAAAATACTGTCGCATTTAATTCACTCTCGATACAGAAATTCATATCATTGACGTATCGATTCAAGTAAAAACAATCTTCGACGCAAAACAAAATCTTACGTAGGAAAATAACCGAGCGTAATATTGTTATCGGCCAATTCACCGCACACTGAACGCACACAATGGCCTTGCATAATCCAAGATCTTTTTACAAAAAGTTTCATAAAGTTGGACTTCACTCTCTACTTCTACTCTACCTACAAAAAAAGTACAGCACATAGTGGCAACAATTTCGGTACGTACTTTAAGCTTTCTGTGTATATGCTTAGTTGACTTTACTTAAACTTAGTCGAGTCTAGAGTGTGTATTTTGAATAATTAAGTCAAATCGACTATTGTGTTAAACGTATATTTGTGTGGTAACTATGATTACTGAAATAAATATGAGAGGGTATGCACATGCATTTTTTAATTTAAAAAAAAGTTGATATGAATAATTAACTAAAACATAAAATTATTTAAAAAAAAATCAACATTAGAAATGAATATTTTCATCAGGAAAATTACTACAATTATTCAAGGACATTTTTAAACATTGCGCGTGTTTATTGCATTCCTTTATTTAATGTGAATAAAGATTACAAATAAAAGATATAAAAATATTGAACAAAAAATATAATCGATTTTAAACAAATCTGCTTGCATAAATGCACATGAACCTCTTTGATTACAATTAGGTACCTACATAGTCTTGTATTATCATAAATCTACCAATACCTAAATCACTATATGTTTTCTATTCGATTTTGAGGAGTTTCCCGACGTATCATCGAATTCCAAGGCCCTATGCTAATGAAATCAAAATGTGATTCGCTTGAAAATATCCATTTATAAATGAAAAAATAAAATTTATCAAAATGGTTTATAAATGACAAAGAACTGAGGTGTCAAACAATAAAAATACAAACGAATCGATAAACTCCTCGTTTTTGAAATCAGTTAGAAATAATATTTGGACCAAATATAAGTTACATGCGCATACCCCAAAAATTTGCAAGTATTGTTATAGTAAAACTCTTAAACAAAAATAATGTTAGTAATTAAAAAAAAATTGGTTGTCTGTAAAGTCGGTTTACGGACGACAATTTTACGTGATAACGTCATAAGAAAATATTGATGAAAAATTGCATACTTTTTGTCGCAATTGTTGTTGTAATAAACTATGGAAATCATATTAACTATTCACTTCACTTTATAAACAGTTGACAAATGAGTTCACATGTAGGTTGTGAAACGTCACAAGCCGAACGCGCGTCTCTGTCTCTTGTTCCACGCTCTCGCTTGCACACTCAGCTCAGGCGGAACGTGACAATGAGTCATGCCGTTTCGTGTGTGCAGCCGGCGTTCATCGATTTATAAGACTTTATCACGTCAAAATGAAACCTTCGTCATTATATTGTAAAATCGACGTGGTCATCGATACCCTTGTTCTTCTATTCTAAATTAGTAAATCGCTCGCGTATGCAACGGTTTCTTTATAAATGTATGAAGATGACACAGTATAAATCATTTCACTTATGTCACTCTAATCGTAAATTTGGTAACCTCTAAACTTTTATGAAATATATTCGATAATAAATAGTGGTATGATTTCGTGAACGCCTTTTTAAAAAACTTATGAATATTATACTATACATAAGTATAAAATTGGACTTAAAAATTAATTACATTACAATTGTGAAAATAATTGGTATGTTAAACGATTTGTATAATTAAAACATCTATATTAGATTAGATTAGATAAAAAAAAACGTGTTGTTACATTTTTATGTGAATATAATTTTTTTCCCAAAAGATATTATTAAAAATAAACGACTTGTTAGTATATAAAATGGTAGAGTTATATCATCAGGTACTTACTTGGATCCTAATGAGCGGCATTTCCGATGCGTCGGGATAAATTTGCCTTGGTGGCAGGAACCCTGAAGGCGTAACGAGCCGGAGCATAATTTATGAGATGGCGATGTCGTGAAGGCTGTAGATACACTATGGGGCACAATATCTTTGACCGATTCTTTAGAACCAGAGCAACTACCGACCGGCGATGGTGGCTCCAGCTTTAATGATAACCTGAAATAAATCGCATCCACATGATGGAGATCAGGAGGTCTTCCGTTGTACGTGCATCACGCAGAAACGAATAGATACGACTTTGATCTAATTTGTTTAGTTTTAAGACACTTTTGGTCCTCATCTAAAAAACTATCACTATATCTTAATTTAAATGATATTATGAAAATTTAAAAAAATCACGATTTCTAAAAGTGCTACGCGGAAGAGAGAAGAGTGGAAGTAAGCGGAAAACATTTTTGAGTAAATTAAAAAAGAAGTTCACTTGAGAATTACATCAACAAGGAAGAATATTCTAAAATATTATTATATTAAAGGAAAACGTGAGGAATTTAAGCTTCTCTTGGATAAAGTATGTTTTAATTAAAAAAAGACACAGTCATAAGGACTACCGAGAGAAGTGAAAACTCAAAACAATGGAATAATTGTATTCTTTTTTTAATCTTAAAATCAATTGAGGCCATGAGAACCATAGTGATCTTACTTTTCTATTGCGCGTAAGGTGCATTAATTTTGAAAAAGAATGACACAAATTACGAAACGTCTTCTAATAAAAACCTGTTCGAAATTTTCCTACACGTATACATGTATATAATGGTGAACAATGATCAATTGCATTTTGCTGTTTGCAAGAAGATCTTTAATACAAAATTTAGCTTCACAGGTCAAATACATGCTCATAAACGAAAACAGAAAGGTTTTCCATTAAATAGCACCTCAAGTAGGATGATTATCACACTTACATGATCATATCATGTTTACCATCAGGTACTATGCAACCGTTTACTGTGATAACATTTAAAAAATGCATCTTACATTTTTTTATAAAACTGTTAAATATTAAACATATATCTATAGGTGGGAAAGCTACGCTGAAGGTATTACTGGTTTCAGCATGAATGGGTCGGCTCGCCCGACGCGCGGGGTACTACCACCCGACACACAGACGTGAGTCGACGTGAAGTAACAGTAGTTGCACTGTTGCGTTTCGTTCGGCCAGTGAGAGCGCCGGAGGCCCTCATATATTAAAAGGCCGGCAACGCACTTGCGACTCCCCTGGTGTTGCTAGTGTCTATGGACGGCGGTGATCACTTACCATCAGGTGAACCATATAAAAAAAAAAAAAGTATAATGTAATAGTCTTCTTACTTGTATTGGTCGTCTTCTAGAAATTTCTGAAGCTCTTCAATGTACCTCACACTGTTCAGAAAGTTAGCGACATGCGGCAGAGGTGCAATTTCGTATTCTGAAGTTTGATATCGTTCTAGAGCCTTCAAAACAACATTCATCTTTGTTATTCTGTGCGGAGAACCAGCCGGGTGAGCTATGTCAATATAAACCAAATCTGTTAGGAATATACCTGTGAAACGAAATAAGATAAAAATTAAATACCTGTAACTATTATAGTAAAATAATTGAAAAGTAATTACCAAAATACATACGAACTAATAACATCTGGAGTTGTAATGAAATTTCAATGTAAATTCCAGAGAGTAACAAAAAAAAACTATAAGTTGTCATAAAGTAAATTTTGAAAAGTTCTGGCTCTTATTATTTAGTGGTAATATTTCATGATCTTTAGATTATTGGGAATAAATAGTAATTAAAAAATTATTTGACTTTTTGTAGATACTAAATGAAATAACTTCACTTACCAAGATAAGGTATGCACGGTAGCGCTACTGATCTCAAATATTCTCTAAGAGCGGTCCAGTTGTCTCTCTCTCCAAACAGCTCGGCAAGCTTATCAAACTGTTGTTTATCTTTTTTCGGTAAACACGCCCACGTTTTTGTTAACCTGTAGAATACAAACAATAGAAAAAATACACCTTTCTGAAAAACAATATTTTAATCACTGAATATGATGAAAATACCCTCTTACTATAAAAATACCTTTTTTCTTCAAAACTCATTTACTTAACACCTTTTACTGAATTATCCAATTCAAAGGTTAGCACCACTACATATCTGTTATCGACCTTTTCCTTCGTTGGTTGATAAAGAACTGACTATCCCACCTTTGTCACTGATGATATTAAAATGCATTTCCGGTGACCGGCAAAATTGAGAGACTAAACAAATACTAAAAGTGACAACAGGAAGCTCATTAAAGTCCTTTTAAATCATTTGACTATCAAAATTTTTTATTAAGGCATATTAAATCATTAAAATCAATTACCATAAATAGAAATCATGACAAGAACTCTGATAATATATAAAATAACGTGATCACAAACTAACAGATATTACTGGTGCTTAGATGACAATGAAAGTTTTTCCACATTTGAACTTCATTTAACATTTTGAAAATGTTACTTAAATGGTTTTTGGTTGATGTTCGGTCTAATACAACCGAATAACGACTTCAGGTAAACTCATACATACTATACAGTAAAGAGCTCTACCAGGCTGCCAGAACCAAAATAAATATTCTACATAATATGACAAACAACAATATTAAAAATAATAACCATAATGCTTATAAGTGACAAATTAAACACATGAAACAAAATAAATATATAATCAAACATTCAAAGGTATGACCCTAATTTAAATTATATCTAATTTTCTGATATATATGCATCATTCAGTCACAAACTACAATATGAAGTACTGGTCTGCTTTAATTGCATTAAGAAAAAGACAGAATGTGAAATATTATACTTAGTCTGGCCATAAATACTGTCACAATTAAAAATAAACAAAATATTACATTTAAATTTGGAATCTGTCATTTTGATATGATTGTTCAATGAATTTTCTCATTTTGGCGCCAATACATTGTACAATATTTTGCGATATTGAAAATGTTTTTTTTTTATGTTATAGGGGGCAAACGAACAGGTGGGTCACCTGATGGTAAGTGATCACCGCCGTCCATTGACACTAGCAACACCAGGGGAGTCGCAAGTGCCTTGCCGGCCTTTTAAATAAGTGTACGCTCGTTTCTTAAAGGTTTGTAACTCGTAATGGTTTGGAAACACCGCCGCTGGTAGTCGATTCCACAAGGTCGAAGTTCGAGGCAGAAATGATCTTGAGAACCTCACCGTAGAAGACCTCCACTCATCAAAGTGATGTGAATGAAATTTCAGTTTCAGGCGGGTTGTACGATAGTGGAATGTAGCGGCGGGTATCAGTCTAAACAACTCCTCGGAACACTCACCATGGTAGATGCGATAAAGGACGCAAAGAGACGCGATGTCCCGACGCAATGTGAATGTGTCGAGCCAATGGGATATCACTTCGTCGCCGACGATTCGAACCGCTTTTACGCTGGATGCGGTCAAAAGGAAGCGGCTGTTATTGAGGCGCTCCAGGCCAAAGGTGAGAACAGTATTCCATGTGTGGGCGGACTTGCGCTTTACAAAGTAACAAACGATGTTCTGGTGTGAAATACTGTCTTGCCCTATTAAGGACACCTAGTTTTTTTGAGGCTAGTTTCGCTTTGCTTACCAAATGGCCGCTGAATGAACGTCATTCGATATATCAACGCCGAGGATACCAATACTGGACTTGGCGACTAAGGGGACGCCTTAAAAGCTAGACATTGCGTCAAATTTTGTGTTTTTTGCGGTAAAGGCGCAAGCTTGTTGCCCGGTTTCTGAAGCCGTCAGTTAAACTATCAATAGCTATTGATTCAATAACGTTATCCATAAGACAAGCGGCGTTTAACTGTCAATGTTTCTGAATACAGAATGAGACGTAAACTGACATTTCTCGTGTCATTTTGTATTCAGAAACCCAATTTGACAAGTTATCGAACCGATAGCGCTATTAAACAGATAAACTACAGTTAAAAATGCTTCAGAAACCGGGCATTATGTGTCTTAGTGGGATTAAAAAGGACCACGTTCTGTCTACCCCAATGCGAGACGAGCTCGAGTGAGGTCTCCACTTCAGACGCAAGTTGGTTCCGGCAAACAACGACGCGTTCCCGGGAAATATTAGCCCGACCAGTGTATAGAGCATCCCCAATACTATCGTCCGCATAGCAATTAATGTTGCTCACTTGCAACATATCATTGATATGCAGAAGAAAGAGAGTAGGGGATAGTACACAGCCTTGTGGGACGCCAGCATTCACGGGCTTCAAATCAGAGCATACACCGTCGACTAAGACTTTTATGCTTCGTATAAGTTGCATAAGTTTTCGGGAAGTCCAAAGGCTTCGGGAAGTACAAAGGCTTCGAAAGAAGCGCCTTATGCCAAACCCGATCAAAAGCCTTCGCTACGTCTAAACTTACGGCTATGGCCTCGCCCTTGCTTTCGACTGCCTCCGCCCATCGATGTGTCAGGAAGGCTAGAAGGTCACCAGCTGAACGACATTGGCGAAAGCCATATTGGCGGTCGCTAATAAGCTGGTGCTCCTCTAGGTACTTCAAGAGTTAGCAGTTAATAATGGACTCCATTATTGGAGCATGGAGTAGGGTAATAAAGAGAACCAAATCTCTGTGATTGCATTACACAAAGTACGTATAGAGCCAATGCAATTTTTAAAACTCTCCATAGGCTTGGTATTAGTAAAATGTTTGTGTACCGGGCTATTAATAGGTACAATGAGACCTCCTTTGTTTGTGACAGAAAAAGATCTGGCCGTCCACCTAGTGTTCGTACGAAAAAGGTGGTCAAAGAAGTAAGGGAAAGAATTCGAAGAAATCTTATCCGAAAGAAAAAGATTTTATCTCGGGTGATGAAGATAGCACCTAGAACCATGTTGCGTATTTTAAAAGATGACTAAGGACTTGCAGCCTGTAAGAGACGAACTAGTCATTTCTTAACTGATAATTTAAAAAAGAATAGGGTGGTACAATCGAAACAACTACTGAAGCGGTATGCAAAGGGAGGTCACAGGAAAATGTTGTTTAAGGATGAGAATTTTTTACAATTGCGCAACATTTTAACAAACAATATGACCGTATTTATACTCAAAGCTCTAAGGAAGCTTCCCAATTAGTCAACACAGTGCAACGTGGTCATTGATACGACTTCAGTGATGGTTTGGTGGGGTATTAGGGCTATGAAGGAGTGACTGACCCATATATTTGTGAAAAGGGTATCAAAAGATAGACACAAGTGAATCAAGACACCATTCTTGAGATGCTAGTGGAGCCCCTTAACAACACCATGTTCAATAACCAAGAATGATCCTTCCAGCAAGACTCGGCGCCAGGTCATAAAGCTCAGTCTACATAGTCTTGGTTGGAAACGAACGTTTCGGACTTCATCAGAGCTGAAGACTGGCCTTCGTCTAGGCCCGATTTTAATCCGTTGGATTATGATTTATGGTCAGTTTTAGAGAGTACGGCTTGCTCTAAACGCCATGATAATTTGGAGTCCCGAAAACAATCCGTACGATTGGCAGTGAAGAATTTTCCCATGGGAAGAGTGCATGCTTCTATTCATAACTGGCCTCAGCGTTTAAAGAACTGTATTGCAGCCAATAGAGACCACTATGAATAACCTTTTTATTTTGTTTTATATCTATCTATTAAACTAACACACTGTAAAAGTAATAAATGTTATTTGCAATAGAAAATTTTGTTTTTTCTTTGTTTCAGTATTTATGGCAAGACAATGTATAGTGATAAACTATAAATAAGTATAAGTAAAAATATTAATAATTATGTACACATTTCTTAAATTATTCTTCTTTGAAAAGATTGTAACATTTATGTTATCATATAGCATTATTTACTTATCACATACACTTAACTTATGTTCTAAATAAGATTTTTTTTTATACTTTATAGGTTAGCCTTTCACTACAATCTCATCTGATGTTAAATAATAATGTGGTCTAAGATGGTAGTCACACTAAACCTAGAGAGAGACTGGCTCTCAAGTGCAGCTGCCAGAATACACCAACAGGTGCTTGATAGATTTTCAACATGCGGGTGGTGGCTAGCCAGGCGGACTTATACAAATCCTATCACTATGCTATGGTTTCATCACGCCATTATTCCTTCACCGAAAGCTCCGACTCAGTTGCTAGAATTCTAACCTATGTCCTTCGACGGTGTATCTGAATGCGTTATCCACTAAGCCATCATTGCATCAACAACCAAATTGAATATTGAAGGAGGTAATAACATCCTTATATTAAATGTATAAATATTAATATTCACTCACCTATAAATACTGGCACTATTTAAAGCTGATATAACAGCAAATAAAGAGTGTAAATTGTTTAGGTCATGTAGCTTTTTTGCTACTTTAATGAAATGTGCCAATATTTCTGCCCTTGCTTTTGTTGACTGTCCATTGAGAATTTCTTGTACTGTCCAGAAACTGACCTATAACATATTTTTTGCATGCTAAATATATATATATCTGTCTATAGTTACAATAGTTCCTTTTCAAAACATATAGCTATACAATCACACACACACTGTATACAAAAATATGACTACATTTTATTTATATAAATGGGGTGAAGTTCTGTTAAGAACTGACAACAAATTAGTTCTATTCAAATCTAACCAAAAAGATTATTTACTTGAACTATTGCATTTATTTTCTCTACATTGCATCAGTATGTATAATAGTAATATCTTGAGCAACAATAGACGACATCCACTATGCTTGTCTAGACTATACACATAACATAAAGTCATGAAAAAAGATATGAAACATTGCATTTCCATTTTTTAAATAAATAATAAATTAAAAAAACCACTAAATAAAAAAACTTCACAAAAGAGGATAAAATTGAATACCAACTAACCCTATTGAATCTCTTTGTAAATGCAACAACATTTGGAGCAATTGTCAACTTATTTAATTTGGTCCAGCCACATGTTGTTAGCTCCTCTGGCTTGATAGATTTGAAACATGGCAAATCCAGCAATGTCAATTGGTTTCCAATGTCTTCTGGAGTTAGCCTCAAAGCCGAGCAGACTATATCGTCCCAGGTTTGATTTATCGATGAAGCAGCTGGCAAACTGCTAGTTTTGTATTGATATATTGGATCATGTTGCCTGTTACCTCCATTTTCTCCATGACTACAATTTTTTTAGAATGATATTGACAGTAAAAAGGCCTAATTGACTGACAGCAAATACACTTGTTAAGAAATTAGACTTTTAAACTTCAATATGTAAATTGTCTTCAATACAATTATTAAGTGGCATAATTTTTAATGGTTGTGACATAGAAATTTGAAAAAATCTTTTCATAATTATGATGCTAAAAATTCAAATTACATGAAATTGTTAAATTAATAAAGTTATTGGTGTTACATAGTGGTGTGGTAGATTTATAACTAGTTATTTGATTATAACACTTTCAGATATTCTATTTCATATCCTAGAATAGAACTATATAACAAATTCAAATACTATAGTTATCAATTTAGTTGAAAGATTTAATTCAAGAAATTATAATAATTGTTTAGTACTTATTTGTTATCAAACTTACCCATAGTTATAATAACAAGCACAATCATCTTTTGTTAAGCTTTGTTGACTGTTTAATGGTATATTTGACAATTTTCTACTATTAGGTTTACATGGCTTATCTTCCAGAGGCCAATTCTCTTCATCATCATGCTATAATCACAAAAAAATATTTACTATACACATTAGCTTTAAAAATTATAACTTTTAACATCAATATAATGTGATTACATTACTTATCATATATACTTTATATAATTATTTTATAAAAAAAAATATTATTATTAAAAATAGAAAAGTATTATATACCTCAACAATCCTTAAAACAGCCAAACTATCATTTAGAATGTCTCGTGGCATGGTCACCTTTAAAAATATAATAAATATAAATTAACATGTAATAAATCACAGATATGCACCCTAAAATTTCTTCAATCAATTCAACAAAAACTTCCTAAATTTATAGCTCCTGAAGATATGCAGTTCAAAGACAAATTCTCTCATAACAAACAAATTAATTAGATAAATTGCTTCATTAGAAGATGTGTGATTTCAAAACAAATTTAGTAATTACATTTATTGTTAAATATGTACAACCTAAATTTTGTTATATTGTTTTTAATATCTATAATGTGATGAATGGTTAGATCTTCATTTATGAAATATAGAAGACTTTTACTGTTTCCAAATAAACAACTATAAAGAATAATATCAATTCTCAATGAATTAAATTAATGCTTGGATATATCATTATCACTGTTGGAAGATGAAATTAATCATTTGTCTAATAAACACATTAGTATCTACGTAAAAAATATTCACTTACCATGGCACTCGTCTTGGATATTTATTTTAAGGATAATCACCACTAAATTTCAAAAGCATAACATAATTTTAATAAAATATTCACATATTTATTATTCTTCTTCTTCTTTTAAAATGGCAACATGTGTGCGCACACAATTTCGCCAATGTCACGTGGATAGAACCATAAACGAAGGAGATTGTATCAAACAATATTCTTTTTCTTCGTTTTTTACTTTATCCAGACTGGATTATCTACAAACAGACGACAAATACAAAGTACACATAAAACATATTATTGTTAAGTTACAAATATAGACAAAAGAATTGCAATAAAATGTAAAGTAAATTTTGTTACTTTAAAAAAAATTTAGACATGTATTCTACAATTAAGTCCATATCTGTAACATGAGTTACAAGATATGTTAATAGGACCGGGAATAGAAGAAGGTAAACATCAAAGAGACAAAAATTATCCCCAACGTAATTTAAAAAATATGTGATCAGAGGATGTTACATTACTAATTATAAATAGAGAACCTGTTTGATTTAAATTGTAATTACGTCAATAATTTTAAAATTCTTACGATATAAAAATATAATAATTTTAGGATGACATGCTCAACAAGTTATTTCAAGACCTAAATTAAACAGAGACAATGTATTTTCTATTTTTATCACTTTATCTATGGTATCGGTAAAAAAAAACACAACTTCCGTTAAGTTGCGATCTTTTTATTTCTCATAAAATTTTAGTAAAGGATAAAGGAAAAATTAACAAATCAATAGAACGTTATTAATATGCAATATAAACAAATATAACCATATAGTGAATGTACATCAGTAGTGTGCTGTGAATAATCAATTTTGGTTTATATGTGAATCACATCTTGTAGGTGTAGTGAACTGTTATGGCGTTTGTGTAGTGGTACACAACGCATATAGGTATCTTTTCCATACAACATAAAAGACACCCTTTTCATCTAGGAAAACAGTGAAAAAAATCTAATATCACTATGAAAATGAGTTTAAATCAATGATACAAAGGCGGATGGTGAATACCTAAGCGTTTTAGGTTATGTTTCCATCTTTTATTGGTATTTTAGGTGGGTTCTGATGAGAATAGGTATCAGATGAGTGTTTTTCGGAAACAAAATCTCTAAGGTGATGTCTGAATGAATTTCTCACGGTTGTATATGCAGTCATGGTGGGAAGTACCCAGTATCGCGTATTTTTGTTCTCTGTTCAGAACTGCATTCGATCTATTGGATTTTGACATAGAAGTGAGTATAACATATTTTCTTTATCTATTCATGTTTATACTTAACAGATAAGACGTATAAATGTGAATTATATTGTAGGAATTAGAGGAGGCATTGTTAACAGATGGCTCAGAAGATACGGCCAGCTCACTCTTGACCGAATTGATTGTACGCCTGCTGAACGGTTGTTTGGGCAACAATGACATCTCAGCATTCAATTATCAGGTAATATCAAAATAGTTGTAAATGTAAATATATATACATGTATATACAAAGATAAACATCATACATTCTACACCTAAATTGAATGAAGTTTACTAAACAGAAAGCATACTATGTGTAATACTTGTCAGATTAAGTTATTGATTGTAAGAGAACCTACATGTCTTTTAAAAACTAACTTACATATTTGAAACATATAAGAGATTTATGATATATACATAGAGTACTTAGTAAAACAATATCTGACAGTTTAGTTTGAGTATATGCTTTTTTTTTGCATAAAATGCTTTCATAATCTGTTGCTACAATGTTACAGACAATACTTAATACTGTAAACATGAATCTACTTTATGAAATTCATAAGATTGACTGATATAGATAATACCTAACATTAAATAATTGTTTTGATGTTACTTTGCTACCCCTGTATGGAATTGATAAGCTGTTTCTGGTTTACTAAAATTGTAGTTTCACTGTTCCTGATGCTAGGGAATCTAATGAATGAGTGTGAATGTGCATTAGCATTTTGCAGGACATTATTTATACTTTCGAGTTCTCTGTTGGGTAGTGAGAATTATGAGGTATTTTTAATGTAGGCCAAGATGCACTCACATCCTAAATTTGAAGGGTCAACATTGATCTGAAGATGAATCATGCATAGGTTGATCATGCCGCACTGTGGAGCATGTATCCACCATAATTTTATAGTGGATATGTTATTAGTAAAATAATAATTAAATTAACTATTTATAATGGATTTCTGTGAAGTAAGGCCTACACCGATTAAATAATACTTTATCCTTTTTTTTATTAATTTACAGATGTATTTGAGGAGGTTGTTCAGAAGAAAATGTCAAGATACAGGCAGATACAATCCATTTAATACAGATATTGATTTTCAGTTTCTACCATTAAGAACAAAAGTAGAAATTCTATATGCTTTATGTGATTTTCGTTTAGATGCAGAGGATGTTTTTGATTTGTTTAAAAATCTTGAAGCTGAAAGCCTGAGAGTTGAGCCTCTTGGGTAAGTATCACTAAACTAAATGAATTACTATTTCATAATATGCTTATTTACTTTAAAAAATCCTATCTGCTACACCAATCTGGGACCTATTGGATTTCCTTTCTGCATTAGGTTTCTTTTCATTATCATCTTGTATTGGTCCATAGATTGAATTTGTAAACATTTATTCACTAGCTGTTAACTCTACAGCCCCATTGAACACGATAACTAATGTTATGATTGTTAGAAAACCACAAGATAATTTCAAGAGCAATCCTTTTCAGGAATGAACATAAATTCTGTGCTTTAGTAGTATTATTGCATGTAATAAACAATTTTAGCATTTAAAAATATCTATATATAAATATGTCTTTACATTTGCCTTATTTGCAATATTCTATACTAAAATATTTATGTATTCCAGTTGGGATGATAACGATTCAGCTTATTGGTACTTTTATGGTACGAGATTATACCGAGAGGACATTATAAGAAAACCGAAAGGAAAAACTAAGAAGAAAAAAAGCAAAGACAGTAGGAGGAGAGGTTGGTTTTTTGGTCATGAAGCAATTACTGACGAAGGGACTGAAAGAGTATGGCAAGTGGTGTGCTTTACTGAAGAGGATTGGACCCACCTGACAGAAAAGTTCAGTAAGGCCACAAGTAAAGTTGAGAAAGAATTACATCGTTCCCTCTCTCAAAACTTTTTACCAGAAATACCAAGGCTTTTTCAAGAGAAAGAAAGATTACAGCGTAAACGGTAAGTAACTACTTTCAAAAACTCATTCCATAGATTATGTATAACTTAAAATATTGTCCTTTGCAGTTTGGTCGTAACTTTTTGTATTGTTTTCGACCTGACCTACACTGTTAGCCTGGTAAGGCTATTACAGTTCCATCGGACTACAGTTTAGTCGTAACTCAAACTATTGTGTTGATACAGGATACAATTTTTTATATATAAAACCAGCTGTTATGCTCTAACTTCTCTGGGCGATAAGTCAATATGTCATAAGTGCTATGTATAGTCTTTTAAGTTTTATTGATAGAAAAAAAACATTCAAACAAATATATGTTCACATTTATAATTACTAGCTATGGATTGCCCTCTTCATTTGGATTGCTTCTACCCTATTAAATGGTATAATTGACTTCTATGCTAGATTCCATTAGAATCTGTCTGGCCATCATTGAAACAATTATTCAGTATTTTTCAACATAGTGAACTTATATGCAAAATTCATTAAAACATTCCAGCCTCTTGAGTAAGAATAATTATAAACATTAAAGCACTCAATAATATATTCAAATACTTTCATATTTATAATTAGCAACTGCTCACCTCCTTTACAACTTGAAGTATAAAGATGTGATCTTATTCTATGGTGTAATTGAAGTTTATACTTGAATTTGAACATGTTTGATGGACAAGTCAAATATACATTTGCATTTTCAAATATTATATTAGTTTTATGTTTTTTTTAACTTGATTTATAGTTTATTAAACATAATGAAATGTATACCTTTTTACTTTTACTGTAAATAAAATAGGGAATATTTTAATTATCCAGTAGCTAAAAGGTTTTTATTATTAAAATAGAATATTTCCTATAGTTACCTATACATTTCTAAATTAAAAGAGATACAGCTCTCTCTATAATTATTAATCTTAGAGATTACACTTAAATAAATCTTATAACGAAAATTAAAAAAGTATTTGATTTACATTATGTGTTACTATATATTTTGTCATTGGAGTTAGGAAGTTGAAGTGATACTACAAAATAATCCCAAGGAAGGTTGATGTCAGGCACGCATGGCCGATCATAAAAATAAAGCCAAATTATACATCATAATATGTGATGAACATGTTGTGCTGACACTCCTTAGGTGGGATAAGGGTAACAAGATGATGATATGTGTTTCTATATAATGGGCATAACAATAATTGTAGTATTAATAATAATATGCCATAGTAAAAAATTGTCATTGATATAAATCAATGCTAACATTGGGTCATCAGGAGAAAAGATTACTTTGTTTCATCATATTTCTAATTAAGCAATTGCGAATTATCAACGTTATCTATTTTGATTTATATCATTTGTATTTTTACATGCAGGAGGGTAATTTTTTACAACATAAATTCAAAATATGAAGATAAATATGTACAGTCAGTAATATGTTTCAATTAAATTACATTAAGAATTTTCATGGTGTTATAGTCTCATTCACATTTTGCCTGTAACTGCGGGTCTGTGATCAATAGAAATTTCATAATTGATTGATTGAAATCCCATATACAGTACAAGACAAAATCTTTACTCTGATCATAAAGATCAAGATAGTGCCCATGACTTGTGATTTGAATAAACAAAGCAGAAATGCAAATAAAAATGATTTGTTGAAAAATGTCAGTTGAGTTTCCTCTAGGCTTTGGTAATTGTGATTTAAGGGCGGAATATAATGTATATATACCGAATCAGATGTTGTTGTATGTCTAGTAGATGAGTATTCACATAAACTCACTTTATATTAGGTAATGCTAAAGCTGTTGCTTAACTTAAAAGTATTATTTTACTAATGATTGATTTTGAAGCTTAGTTACATTGAAATGCTGGGCGTAGTTAATTAATAATGTAATATCACTTTATTTTACTGTTATAATAATAATAAATTAGCTTATTGTTTAGAGCAGGGCTGTCCAAACCACGGCCCGCAAAATCTTTTTTATCTTCTTTGTTTAAATACATTAAATGAGTAAATTATTTTTCTTGCGACGAAATTCAAATGTTTTGGATATGTATTCGATTATGCCGCACACAGCACTATTCACTCGAGAACTCGGGGAATTCCCCGAACGTATAATAGGTACAACCGACACCGCGCGTTGCTCATTTATTGGGCTTTAAAACACAAATTAATGAAAAAGTAGATAATAAAATAATGATACTTATTATACTTGTATTTTATTTTTATAAATATTTTGCGGCCCCCCAATGTATTGAGTCATTTTTGTTGGCCTTGGGTCCCATGTAGTTTCGACAGCCCTGGTTTAGAGTATAAAGTGACAGTATTTTGTTCATTATTTCACTTCTACATAAATACCTCACAGATTTTGTTTGTGATATTATCGAAATGAACATGGAGTATGTGAAGCGTCACTATTTAATTGAGTGGAAGAATAAGTTTTCTTATATATTTAAGAAGACGAAATACATTAATAACTAACTTTTATTAGCTATGCAGCTGATCTGTGAATGTATTTGTCTATAGCTACAGCGGAATCACAAAGGGCAGTCGCGACATATTTTCGATTTAATTAATGAATAAATTGTTGATAATAACATGTGATTATAATATTATAGTCTATGATGACTAGTGCATCACAATGTATGATAAACTCTAAATTATTATAATGTACATATATATAAGTTATGTTTAGGAGATTGACATATCATGATGCTATTGCGGTTTTTGTTTAGGGATTTTTAGATGTACAATTTTGTAATACATTATGTTTAAGGCTTAGCCTAAAAAATCCTTACGACTTCATTTAGAAAACGTCAACATTTCTCTACTTTATGTTAAAGCGTTGTAAGCGATGATGGCTCAGGTTGGTAGTATGTGCGGACAGAGCGTCGAAGGAAGTAGGTTCGAATCCTAGCAACTGACTCGGAGTTTTTGGTGAAGGAAAATATCAGTAGTGAAACCATAGCATTTTGTAAGTCTGCCTGGCTAGCTACCACACTCACGTTGAAAATCTGTCACCAAGCACGTGTTGGTATGTTCTGGCAGTTGCACTCGAGAGACTCAGCGGTCTAGGTTTAGCGTGACTACCATCTAGGACTACATCATCATTTAACATCAGATGTGATTGTGGTCAAACGCTAACTTATAAAGTATATATTTAAAAAATGTTACTTATATATATTAATTATGTGTACTATACATATAAACTTTTCTGAAAAAATCGTTAAACAATAGTAAAAACCCTATCAAAATCTATGGCGTAGATTAGAAGAATTAAGGGAACTGCCAGACAGACTCAACAACTTTGTTTCATAATATTTATAGATATAGATGATTAATTTTGTACCAATACAAATAACGAGTGGCATGTAAAAATCAAACTTTTATTAAAACATTTTGGCTGAGCGTAGCTGGCGCAATTACTTTGTAAATAAAATTTAGATTGGATTAAACAATTCTAAATTAAATTTTTTAATTATATCAAAAAAATTATAAGTAAAGGACAATAAATAAATTGTGAACTTTTCAAATATGTTTATAAGGCTGAATTTACTCCAGAATCTACATCATAAAAAATACTTCACTTCTTTCATTCCATTTAAAAATGAAATTAATATTTACAATCGACCTATTATAAGCTATAAGCCTTTGTTTACATTTAAATACTATATATGGTTTGACCATAGTCACATCTGATTTTAAGTGGCGATATGTGAACTAAGATATTAAACCAAGAAAAGCTGGCTTACAAGTATAGCTGCTTACAGGTGCTTTGCCATAGATTTTCGACTTGCCTCATTACAATGTTTTCTTTTATTGAAAGTTTAAGCTCATCGTCAGGTTCGAACCACTACTGTTGAGCTTTTATCGCTTTAATAATGGCTTTAGTTAAATGGAAAATCCAAACTGATCCATGCATTTGTTCGGACCATACCTAATCATATAAATAATCATTTCAAAATCCGTTTCATACAGACTGTATGGCGATGGCTTTTGAGCAATTAGTAAGAACTCTAAACTGGTCCTTTGTATAAACTAAACTGCCAAAAGACTGCTATAGCGAAAAGATATAATTGTTGTGCTTATGTCGGTGTATTAGTACCTAACTATGTTGGTAGGACAAGATTCTGATTTCGCTTTTAGGCTCTGCACATTTTGAAATTAACTGCTTATTTTAATTTTTATAATTATTTAGCGAAATAACGGAAAAACACGAATTTATCGGCTCGCAAAATTTTGTATTGTTGTATCGTACCTAGACTGCAAGCGACATTTTTTTTTTCTGTATAGGCCATATAGCTATATAACATTCAAAATTAGTTCCTTGCTCTATATTTTATATTGAATAAGTGTGAATAGTCAAGAATACATTTTAGTTCAGGTCTCCTATTGATGCAAAAAAATGCTGGTGAAAAACTCTTACTAGCTCTAATACTCTTAGTGCTTGTGCGATTGTAGAATACTTGCTGTTGATTGGCTATTTTGTACTAACTAGTTACTACTTGTTGTCTTTCCTGTGTTTCATAAATGCGAAATAGGAATATTTTTGGTAGATTTTTAAAACTCATTTCTTACATTTGATTACTTTCGGTGTGAAAAGCTGCAGCGAGAAACTATTTTATCGGTTATAAAATATAATGCTTAAGAGTCAATTATGAGTGAAAATCATGTTCAATAGTTTTAGCGTAATACGGAATTTATTAAACATATATAAAGACAAACAAACATTATAAAATAAATCCTACATTATTACACATATAATTACATTTATAGTACATGTTACATACACTTATAACTACTATAAAACATTATAAACAGTAACTGTTTTTTTTTCATAACTCCTTTGAACTTCACGATTTCTATAGAAGGGTTATTCCTATCAGTTACTATTAATGAGTACAACTTTAATTAAATAATGGCATAATGAAAAGATGTGCGTGAGTTATATTCATATAAATTGGAATTAACATAAATGCAGTACATATTTATCTTCAAAATGGAATATCTAAAATGTCATTACTTTTGAATAAAACAAACAAAGAAACTTGATGGTCGTTATTACCAAAAATAATTACGTTTAAGATTGCTCGAGTTACCTCGCCGTACGTCTAACCGTGTTCTGCAAAAGATTAAACAAAAAGAGGAGGAAACAAAATCAAGTGTGCACGACGTTAAAGAAGACGACGAACGGAAGGAGGATACACAAGACCTAGCACGAGAAAACAGAGCCTAAAAGGAGAAACTTGCTTAGGTCTGTATTTAAATCCAAATTTCATGTTAATTAATTTTGCTAATGTTCTTTTGCCCCGAAATAAAATCGTAAGTAAGTTAATAATAAATTTACACCACATACATTTTAGATCCAAATCGGTATCATCAATTTCATCTAAAAGTGCGAAAGAAGAGATGCCTCAAAAACTTTCGAAACGTTCAAAGAGTCAAGACAAGAAGTCAAAAAAATCATCAGCATCTCACAAAGGAGTACCACCAGAGGATCCACCTATAAAAGCAGGAAGGAAAACAAATAACTCTTTGGCTTCAGCCACAGGGCAGATCTTGATTCCAGACAGTGATGAACCCATCAGTAGTACGAGAAAAAAACTTAAAACGTCACAAATGTAAATATTATTGATCTTAACCCTTAATAAACTAGAGTTTCAATTTTGATACCAATCTTTTAAACCGAATGTTCACATTACTATTAGTTTTTTTTATAGGTTGGCTGTACGTATTTTACTGTTGTATAATATACTTTCCAACGAAATTAAAAAATATATTGTGATTTTTTTAGCTATTTTTCCCTTCATCTAGACCCTCAAGCAAACACAGTAATATTAAAAATAAATCACTTTCGTAAATCAGGCTACTAAGGGTTAAATAATCAATTATTTCACGATTAAATCATAGTATTCGTTGTTACTAGGAACAGGTTAAGGTGTCTTATACTCTATAACGCAACTGTAATTAACTTGATTATATCTAGCGTTATTTGAGTGAAGAATATACATTTAATAAGAAATATACTTTAATAGATACAATATTGGTCATTATCACATGATTATATTATTATAATTTAATAATTACATTGCTATATTTCAGATTTAGCCAGTCAGATGAGGATGTTCAGACAGACATGTACAAAGTTCTTGAACAATTAACTGCACATGATGATGCTTGGCCGTTTATGGACCCTGTAGAAGAGGAGTATGCGCCAAACTATTATGCTGTCATAAGACGGCCTATGGATTTGCGCAAAATGGAAAAAAGACTTGACAGTGGCTACTACACCGATTTCTCAATATTTAAGGCTGATTTTAAACTGATTGTTAATAATTGTCGCCTATATAATGGTCAAGACAATGGTAAAATCGCATTAATATGCAGTTGATAACAGTTATTACTTATCTGTAAAACATAATAAAACAACATTGAACTTTATTCTTGTTACAGAGTATACCACAATGGTTGATAATTTACAGGCAGCATTTGATCGCTTAACTGAAAAATATATACACAAGCCATCATCCTCTGATGAAGAGATTGCTGTAGAATTTCAAATACCCACTCCATCTAGAAAGCATAAGTTGAAATCGAGTGAATCTCAAAGCCATCATAAAAAAAAGAAACGAAAATCTCATTCTGAAACAGGTATTATGTTTACTTATTCAATTTTAATTATTCAATTCAATAATGAGAATACAACTTGAGCATTGTAAATAATTTGTAATTTATTGTTGTAGGTGAACCAAAATCAAGTTCATCAGATCTCCTTCAAGATACTAATCAAGAACTACCAGATAAAGAAGTGAAAAAATCTAAAGAATCTCATAAAAGTAAAGAGGGAAAAGTTAAGAAAAAGCATAAAGGTCACCATCGCCATGGTAAACATTCCAAAAATCATAAGAAAAATTCCCACAAGTCTCATGGTGATTCATCAAAAAGTAAACATAGTAAAAAGCAAAAACATGATAAGAATAAAGATAAAAGCGGCAAAAAATCAAAGAAGAAGAAAAATAAACACCGCGAAGTGGAAGCAACAGAAGTTATTAAAAGAAGTGCATCTCAAGAATCTATAGAGAGTACAAGTAGAAGTAGAAGTGCTAGTCCATTACCATCTATTCACACACCGTCACCATCTCCTACAGAGTTAGATCAATCTAAGCAATCTGACCAGTCTGAACAGCCTGATCGACTTCCTGATTCAGATTTCTTTAAAGATAAATACGATAAAATTAAAGAAAGAAGACGAAATGCCACAAAAGATGCATGGGAGTCATTATTTGACTTTAAACAAAAAGGTAATGATAAACAGAAAAATAACTTAACCTGCCAAGAAAAAGACAAAAATAAAAACTTAACAGAAACTATTGAAAAGTTGAAAGCAAAAAATGAAAAATTTAAAGATGCTTCACTTTTTAATGATCTTTTTAATCCTACCAGTAGTAATTTAGAGAAAGCATCAGATATTAATAAGAAATCTGCAAACAAAGAAGATTGTGATGACAACGAAGATAATCAAAAAAATAGCCCTAAGAAGGGACAGAAGAAAAATACAGCCAAAAACGAATCAGCGTCAGAAGCATTAGAGGAAGCAGTAAAAGATATTAGCAAATGGCTGGATGATGCACCTAAAGGTTCAACTGTTAGTTCTCCCTGTGACAGCCCTACTCAAACTATTTCGACAGAAGACCATGAAAATAGTCGTCTAGATGACGAACTTTCACAGAGCGAAAAGTCGATACATGCCCGAAAAGAAATATCCCGTAAAAGACGTTCATCTCGAGAACCAAAATTACTCAAAAGAAGAGAAATTCAAAGAACTATAGATAGACTGCAGCCTGGAAAAAGCAAAGGTAATTTGCTTACTAATATCACAAATAAAGTGGAAAAGCCAGAAGAAGTAGTAGCAGTCGGCCCATTAAATAAAATGCGCGAAGCTAAAGGTGAAGAATGTAGCCCAAAATTAACTTTAGGTTCAGTTTTACCAACTGTGCAATTTACTCTAGGCAGTGATCATAATTTTGGTAATAATGAGGATACCAAACTTGACAACCAGAAGTCTGAAACCAAAGAACCTGATGGTAAAAATACACAAACAGAAGAACAGATGTGTACCGAGAAGAAAATTGAGAGTGTTTCTGTCCAGACAAACAAAAGAGATGCAGAAGTAGAAACAGAGCCTACCATTACAGTCAAGCCCAGTCAAGAAAAAGCCACACCTAATCTCAGTGCATGGTTTAAAGCCTTTGGAGCACCTAAAAGTACACCTCCAACAAATACTTTAAGAAAAAAAGTCGAGGAAACTGATACTGATGAAAAACCAGCTGAAACAGTTACCAGAGATTCTAAACCGATTACTCCTAAAAATGTCACAAAATGTGATTCTACACACGGATCAGATACACCCAATCCTGAAGGAGGAGAAAGTCCTATTCCCAATGTTACAACAACACCAAGGCAAAGAAGGACAAGTACGGGCAGTTCAATGTCTGAAAGATCATCATTCAGTCAAGATCTCGATTCACCCAGACATCAAATCTCTCATACTTCACCTTTAATTCAATCGCCAGCATCACCAAGAACTGAAGATTTTCAAAAAATTACATATCCCATTATCAATGGTACTGTTAGAGCTGGATTTTATCAAGATACTACTTCAATCAAGAGCAGCCCAGAGAAGAGTTGTAGTCCACGTGAAGGGCCGCAATCTCCTTTTTCTCCCTATTCTCAACATGTTTATGCATCCAATAACGCTACAGGTTCTACTACACCGCACTACTTTGTTGACCAAAACAAAAGTCCACTACCAACATACACTCAAAATCCACCACCATATTATGATACATCTAAAGCTCCAGTGGCAAGTAAACCTCGTGTGCATGTTGACTACACTGCTCTAGGTCCAGATTCTTACCCACGAAATCAATACGCTGAGCACATTTTCTCCTGGATACACTGTATTACCACAAATGTCAACTTTGAACTACTCTCAAGCACAACAAACACCACAGCCGCCAACTAATATTCCTTCAACTATATTAACGAACAGTGCACCAATAACAACAGAATCAAAGTCAAACCTATTCCCTGTCAAAAAGAGGACCTACAATGAGCCAGATCATGTGAGTCCCATACCTGCAAAATTACCAGACACTAAAGAGCTTGCAGAAACCACACAGATTAAGAATGACTATCAAAAACATCCACAACCGATACACACTATGTCTTCATTACCCTCTACATCGGTAGACGACATAGCTTTAGCTTTGAGCGAAAAATCGGAGTTGGCTAAATTGAACAATTTACGCGATAAACCGACTCCTGAATATGTGGATCGAAACATAAGCGAAAACAAAGAACTTGATAAATTTGATAATAATGAAGTTATACAAGATAAAAAGAAAGATTCAATCACTGATTTAAACAAAGCAGTGAACAGTTTACAACAAGATAACATTGATATGGTAAATATGGGCTACATGAATCCTGATGATCGTAAAACAAATGGTGAAATACACGATGATAACACAATGGCTGCGAGAAATATAGCAAAACACGGTCTTAACGTCCAACAAAAAGGATATGATATTGAAGCGACAGCTATTAATCTTGGCATAAATAATCAAACGTTTCCTTCTAAAGCGAGCTCAAAAGCAATTATAAACTCTAACAACATACCTCCGGCACATATACAAGAACGATCGCACAGCGACATCAATATAAACCAGATAATGGCACATACGAATCATAAGCAGTATGATACATTATCCAGTGGTCAAACCATAAGCAACTTCTCTATAAATGATATAGAGCAGGCTAATAAAAAATTATATGCCTGTAATGTAGCGCCTTCATCAGTCGCAATCGACTTTGGAAATTGGAAGATGTCTAATCAAATTCGAAAACAAGATGTCGTCATGGCTTCTGATTACTCTACATCTTATACTGCAAATCACTCTGAAAAAACAAAGTCGGATTCTAACAATATCACTCCCAATGCTGTTAACTATAATAAAAATGTACATCAACAGCAATACAATTCTTATGTACCACGAAATAGTGCACAGAGAACTCAAGATTTCCAACAGAATATAATATCTGAATTACGTATACCAAACCCTCGTGGTCTTCTCAAAGTCTGTGATCATGTGAACCTATGTTCTTCCGCTGTAAATACTGACTTAGTCTCGAAAAGTATTGACACTCAAGCAAAAACGCAAAAACAAGAGAAGCTTGTACAAAATCACCCGTTGGTCAGGTCGAATTCATATAAAACACCCTACAGCAATCATTCATCTCTCATTCCCCAAATGTTAGAACGATACACAAATGATGAAAGATACTCATTAACCTTTACTGGAAGTGGCTCATCTATTTACCATGATAAGCAATTTCAGATGTCGCAGATGTTTAACAAAAGTATGCCATCAGAGGTACATGTACCTACTGCACCAGTCAGCGTATCGTATTCGCAACCTACTATGTCGTTAACTAAAGATAATAACACATACAAGAGCACGATTTCCGTTGTGCAATCTGATACGAAAAAAACAAACAAAAGGAAGAGATCAGAAAGTAAATCATCTATTGTAGGAAGTCAGACTTACCATGATCCATCGTGCGGTAGTGATGTTTTGTCTTCAGTGAAAACGAGCATGATGCCGGCCAGTGCTTTTAATTTTAGCACACCGACGAATATGGCCCTCGGCACTGGTCTTTACAGTGACAATACTGGTTTTTCAATAGACGCTAATCAAATCATGGCAGCCAATTACATGGTCGCAGCATGTGGCTCATCAGCAACGGAATAACACCGAAGTTTCCGCAGAGAAAATAGCAAAACCGGCGCACCAAAACTCGAGTCATACAACTGGAACATTTCCCTTTATCGGACATTCACAAGTACCAACAGGTTATTCATTCGTGGGCACGGAAACATCTTCACCTCTTTATCAACAGTATTTGCAACGTCACCAAGAGGAATTATTAAGGCAAACGGGTGCACAGATAATGAGCTTGTATCCGTCTGGGTATCCGCCCCCACCTAGCCTGAGCGTACGGCAACCTTATGACTCAATAAATCGACCTTCGTGGCTCTAAATATTATGATAATGTAATAGTTACATTACCTTGTATAATGTTCAGTAGATAACTAATACAAAATTATTTATGGATTCAGTGCTAAGATAACGAGCCTGTATCCGCCCCCACCTAGCCTGAGCGGCCGGCAATCTTACGTCTCAATAGATTGGTCTTCATGACTTTTAATATTACACTTATTAATAGTTACAATACCCTTGTATAATGTTCAATGGACAGTTCTTATAGAGAATGTTTGTAGGTTAAATGCACATAATATAGCCTGTATCCATTTGGGTATCTTCCCTCACGTAACCAGAGCCTCCAGCAACCTCACCACTTGTAAGTCGATATTCATGGTTATAAATATTATGCCAATGTATAACAGTTACTCTGTCTTTTGTAATATGTAGTGAACAACTCTTATAGGAAATTGTTTATGGGTCCGATGCACACATAAGTCTGTATCCATCTGGGTATCTTCCCTCACCTAACCAGAGCCTCCAGCAACCTTAACACTTGTAAGTCGACTTCCATGGCAATAAATATTATGGCGATGTATAACAGTTTATCTGTCTTTTGTAATATGTAGTGAACAACTCTTATAGGAAATTGTTTATGGGTCCGATGCACACATAAGTCTGTATCCATCTGGGTATCTTCCCTCACCTAACCAGAGCCTCCAGCAATCTTACCACTTGTAAGTCAACTTTAATGGCTATCAATATTATGCCGATGTATAAGTTTCTTTCTCTTTTGTAATATGCAGTAGACAACTCTTATAGAAAATTGTTTATGGATGCGGTTCACACATAATTGATTCTGTATCCATCTGGGTATCTTCCTTCATCTAACCCGAGCCTCCAGCAACCCCCGCACTTGTAGGTCGATCTTCATGGCTATAAATATTATACCCCGATATATTAGAATTTCACTCTTTTATGTAATATATAGTAGTCAAGTCTAATAGAAAATTGTTAATGAATCCGGTGAGCAGTTAATAACTCTGCCACCTTACGACTAAGTAAATTAACTTTCATGGTTCTCAATATTATGCCGATGTAATAGTTTCACTACCTTATGTAATGTTCGATGGACAATTCGTATAGAAAGTAGTCGATTTAATGCACAGCTTGTATTCGCCCCACCTAGTCTGAGCGTCGGGTAACCGTTTTTTTTTTTTAAATCGACCTTCATGGCTCTAAATACTATGTAATGTTCAGTAGACAAATCGTTATAGTAAATTGTAATTTATATTATTTGTAGATTCCGTGTAAAAATATCTCTTATTTACATCATGACAAGTGTATATTTAGAATGCAACATATAATATCTTGATTATAATTGTGATTGTTTTCACCGGAGCCTGTGATTATTTACGTGAGTCTTCTTCTCCAAAATCTGATATTATTATGTGACTAGTAAACAGAGTTAGCTAAATTAAGGTCAATGAAATCAGAATTTTTCATTTTTTGTTTGTTAGTTGTATTAACAATATGTATTATAATATATATCATTACCGTAGGTAAATGCACAGTGTCTGTCGCAACGTGTTGTAGTTTTGCTGGAATATTAGATTAAATTTATCCACCGAACACGAATGTATTTGTCAGCAGATGGCGCTACAACACTAGTACGTCATCGAATTAGAGCGCTATGATCGGAACAATACAGAACTATACAATATACTATCGCAGACGCTGCTCTTTATCTCTATTCAATAATGCAAGATATATATTTTTATGTTAAAGTTGCATAATAACGATGTTGAATGTTTTTGGCTGATATATTTCGTTTTATTGTTTTATATATATATATTTTTTAATAAGCTTATAGTACGCAAAACGATGTGCCTAAATTCGAACACTGATAATCTTTTTTTTTATATTTTGTACTATCTAATGTAACCTCGAATATGTTTTAGGATGTCATTAAGTGTTACTGATAATTTTTGAAAGGCTTTTAATTTTGGAATGGGATACCATAAAAAAAAATCCATAAAAATCGCTGACACTGTTTTCGTTTCAAATCCGGATATACAAGTAGACAGACATTTTTTTTTTTAAGATTTATTAAGTACGTGATTATTGGCCGTTAATAGTCATTTATTGGTACCCTAAACTTTGGAATAAAATTAAGTATACAGAAATTCAAATGTAATATATACATATGTAATGTAATTAATATTATTAATGAAGTTGTAGGCGATGGTCAGATAAATGTATTTATGTATGTATACGTCATGGTATGACGCATTTTGCATTCATATAAATGTTGTAGCGACTCTTGTTACAGATTAAATGTTACACTACTGGTTTCTCTATGTAGAACGTGTCAGATTTGAAGAAAGCCTCATGAAAAGTCTTGTAGTTCTGTGTAGGTTAACAATAAACACAATTGTAAGTCTGGTAAAGACTTTAAAAAACTCGTTATTATATCTTAATGTGACATCGGTGTATAGAGAAACATTGTATGTAAATTGAGTTAAGGTAAATGTCTATTTTCATTATTTTATTTTAGTCGCGAGCATAATAATATTATTATGGTTACGCTCAAGATTTAATTGAAAGCGCGCCATCATTCTTATGTAGTTGGTACCAATCAAAAAAATTTAGACCCCGTATCATTGATGTGTTGGTAGGTAGGCAGGTAGGTATTAGCGACTTCTTCTGCGACTGTGGATTTCGTTATAATTTATATTAGAAAAGAGAAAAAAAGGTAATTGTTATTTTCGAAACGCTTTTAAGCTTGTTAGCTTTAATTTACAGTTACGTGTTAAAATTTATTTCAAGGTCACATAATAGTTGTTATTTCATAGTTTTCATATTTTATATTACTTACTCTACTTAACTTTATTTTGTTGTGTAAATATTTGAACTACGTTATTTACAGTTTATATTTTCGGCATTTTCATATAAGTATATCGTTTATATATAAGATTTAGTTGAGATAATATAGTTTAACAAATCATATAAGAGATATTAAAAGTTCTTGTGTAAAAAAAGAAAATAAAGATTTTCGGAATAAGACGCTTTGCTAAAATCTTATTAAGTACCTAGTCCTAACAAACCCATTACCGTCGGTAGTCCAGGTGAAACTGTAGCGGCCTTAACAAGCCAACAGTGTAGTCAGTTCTAAAAGGAAAAAAAAACCATTACCGTCGCTCGTATACCCGAAACTAGCGATTCTAATGCTACTCCCATTTCTGCGTGACGAAGCTTCGACTACATGTCGCGTTAACATTAACGTTAAAAATCATCCCGATAAAGGCAGAATTTCCTTTCCAACACCTGTGTTTTTCCAATAACTTGAAATTAGCGTTCGATAAATTCCTTTGATATGCGCAAAAACCCGCCGGCCTAGTTATCGTTGCATCGTCACGCAGTCCGATAGTTCGTAACGCATAACGATAATGTTTTCCCACATCTGTATTTAGTCTGACCATAGACAAAACTTCGTGCCGATACACGCGGGTATGAGAGTAGCATAAGAGAGTATAGGAAGAAACCATGGAACTTTAGAAATAGAAGCTCCACAAACAATAATACCAGTAACATAAACATTTAATTAATTAATTATGGTAATTGAGTAGATACTTGATTGTAACAGATACGTTGATTAATTTAAAATGCGCGTCCAAACTATTTATAACGACACTCAAGGGACTGACGATTCTTTTTTGTTGTATAGAGTTTGGAACATCACTTTTTTCTCTCCCTTTTGTGTTAGATGTATCAATCAAACTTTTTTGTCAACACAAAACGCATTTCTTCTATTAAAGCAAGGCGGCTGTTTTCATCTTCTATCTATACGTATAATAAAAATAAAGTGTATGTATGTAGTATCAAAATAACAGTTTTTTACTAATTGGATATGAAATTACTAGCTATAACAAAAATCCAATTGAAAATAAAAATTTGTCGGTCATTTTGTTTGTTTGGTCATGTAATTTCCGATACGGCTGGACCGATTTGACTGGTAGATAACTGAAATCATAGGGAGTGAAATAGGCTATGATATTTTAGACTAACTGTTACCCGTGACTTCATTTATAGTGAAATATCGAAATTCATATACATATATATATGAATTATATAATTTGAATTATATTGTCCATTTCGCGGCCATTTCGTTTTATTCATCGCACTCATGTCCACATAACTCAGTAACCATAGTAACGTATAAGAATATTGCATCGAGTTGAACAAGCACTATTTTAGTGGTGGAATATTAAAAATTCCTTACAGATACCTATAGGGCTTTATATCTCGATTGTATATTAATGCAAAACTTTAATACTGTAACTCTTTCTTTTTTTTTATTAGTAAAATAAATATCAAATCTTTGTACACAATTCAAACATTAAAATTAATAGTAATCTAGATGATAAGTAAGATAGAAGAGGTCTTTCTAATAAGACCATAACCGTATTACCTTAATAGATCCCTAATACAATTTCTTGTGGAACAATTACTTTTTGTATGATTGCAAAAGTTTAATTATATTGACAATATGAACATATTATATCTGTATAATAACATTTTAAAGACATATTATTAGATAATGTGTAAGAAGAACGAGTGCAGAGCCGCAGGCAAGAGCTTGTTGTATATAGTTTCATTATGAACATACTGTTTCGTAATAACGTAAGGCCATTACGCTCCCAAGAATATGAACTATAAAATGAATCAACTAAGTTGGACTAATTTCTGCGTTACAGATACTTTTTCGTTATAACGATGGACGTTAATTTACATTGTACCTTATATATATGGAATAAAAGATGCATTTTGCACAATTCTGTAATCCTGTTCGAATTGTTTTATGTCTTTTCATAGGCTAAATAGTACTTATAATGCGGACATTGAAATGTGCATTGCCGTAAAATCATTGTTTTTACACATGATAACATGAGTTTGTACGACAGCAGTCTACTAAAATCGCTCTATACACTTGACTCCAATACTTTCGTATATCACTTCGTTGGGGTTCTTATTTGCTTCGATATTTCAACTAGAACTGAACTATGTGGTTCATTTAACACCGAAAAATCTGTGCATATTTTCCATGATGGGTCATAAAATTTTGCAGGTATTCGTATTGCTATTAAATGCAGTAATTTTATTTTTGTACATGCATTTCATAGTAACAATCTGTATTAGAGATATAAAACATATAGTGGTCAAAATCTACTTACTTTCCATTGTTTCGCTTATATTTATCACGGTTATATTTAGTATTCCATAACTGTGAATAAACTTAATCACCGAGAAACCAATGCGTCTGTACTACAACAGACACTTGCTGATCGCGGTACCTTCACCGTCAAAGTAACGTGAGTGTTTGCTATTGATGTATTGTTTTCAAGTTATTTCTTACTTTGTCTTACTTACTATGTTGTTAATGTCTTTTTCTACCTTGTATGCCATTTTACAGGCTGTGCCGCGTGCAAGTAGGTACGAAAGACACGGTATAAATGTTTCAAGTCCCCGTCAAACTTTTGGGCCGCTCTGTACTTAACCTTAAATTTGCCGAATATAATAAAATATATCCATAAATATAAGGCTATATTAATAAAAATATAGCCAAATTTGCATTATTTATCATAAAGTTATCTCAATGTTGTACGTATAATATAATACTTATACAGTCAATTGTGATTTAAGTAAATACTTGCCAATTACATTAGGTAAAAGGAATAGGGCAGTAAAACTATGTTATTTGCTATTTTCAAAGCGACGGTAACCACGTGTCTAGTTTCATTTAAAAAAGTAGCAATCATCCACTCTAGCAGCAAAACGTAAACTAACCACTTAGGTTGTTCTCGGCTCAACTGGAAAGACCCAAACAGCCGATTGTTGCTTTGCTTTGGGATCGTAGCTGTAAATTCATATTTCGTCACCTATCACTATGTCCCATACTAGACTTGACGTCTCTTGTTGAATCTGGTAATCATGGCATTGCACTAAGGCCCGCGGTTTGTTTTCTGAGCTTCAGTTATATTTTGAAGGATCTATCGGGAACATAGTTTTTTTCAGACTCAAATGGTTTTGTAGGACGAACTGTATCTGACTCATGCCTATGCCTAAGTATGCCCGATTCTCATGATAGGCCACATGCCCATCTGTTTCGATCATATGGTATACAGCATCGATGTTGTCCATATACAGGGTCGACGGACGACCATCATGAAAATCGTCACTAAGATTAATACAACCGCGTTGGAATTCTGTAAAGTAGCTATAAACAGTCGACATGCACGGTGCTTCATTACTAAAAGTTTGAAGACGAGAGACGCCGCTGAGGCGCAAAACTACAATTAAAATTGTAGTCAATAGTACCAAGAACGCTGCTGAGGCGTAAACCTACAATTAAAATTGTAGTCAATAGTACCAAGAACGCTGCTGAGGCGCAAAACTACAATTAAAATTGTAGTCGACAGTACCAAGAACGCTGCTGAGGCGCAAAACTACAATTAAAATTGTAGTCAACAGTACCAAGAACGATGTTGAGGCGCAAAACTACAATTAAAATTGTAGTCAATAGTACCAAGAAAGCAAATAAAGTCTAAACGTTTATTGTCGAGTGTGACTCCCTCTTGCTACAATGACGGTCTGCATTTTTCTCAGCATGCTTCCGGTGATATTGTTAACGATTTTTTATAGAATATGTTCTTACTCCGTGGCAATTACCTATATTCCTACGTGTCTTTACGGAAAAAGTAAAGAATTGAGTTAATAGAAAATTTACATTATATTTCGTGGTTAGTGGTCAAATAATAAATTTTAAATTAATTTTTATTCTATAATCAGTCGTTGTATTACGGTTAAAAAATCTCATTACTAATCATTAACTAGTATAACTGAAATTTATCAAAAGATAATTCAATTTGTAACGTATCAAAAAACAATTCCAAACATTCTGTACGTACTCCCGCAACGTTAATAACCGCCTGAAATTATAACGCCACAATCAAATACTGGCCTATCGTGTTAACACTTATATACACAATTATTAATTTACACGTGACGGACAATATGTCTAAAAAAAATAAACTGATATCAAATAAAAACATAATATTGCATTTTCGACCACTTTATTCATTCATTACAACACCAATTCTATTAACTAAACAATTTCACTTAAGATATATAATTTCGCTGAAATACATCAATAATCAATCATATAACACTTTCGTTTTCTTTTTAAATATAACAACAGCTATGAACAACACTATGCTAATTTAGGAGTGAACATATTAACGGTGTGATTTTATAATTCACATCAACTATTCATAGTATATATATATATATAGTTTTTAAATAATTAATGTTTATAACCTTTAACATCTATAATATGCCATCATCTAATAGGCATATTTTAATTTCATGTAACTGTTAAATCCTTACTATAAGCGAAATAATGAATATAGAATGTAAACAGTTCTATTATGTTCACATGTGAAAGTAATTTACAATTACTGTGATAAATGACGATGCATTATACATGAGGACTTCAAAACTACCTTATAATAAGTACAGAAACGTTCCGGAAACAAATAATTGTGTTCATATTTTAAGTACTAGTTTAATTTATTATTTGGCAAAAACATCTTTTAATTGCACACCTACGTACCTACATTTTATTTTAAATTATGCTATCTTTCACAATCATTTGCTACAATATAACCACTTACGCGCTATGGTTCGTAGACCAAATAAGGAATAATAAATACAATTAATAATTAACCATAATTATATATAACTGTTAATTATATAAATAAATATATAACTGTTAATTATTCAAATTAAATATTTCGTTCCTACGTCGGTTTACATTCACAGCCATCTCTTCACCTTTTCGTTCGTTATTACCAATCTTTTATGATGTTAATATGAGACAAGATGATCGACTTGTACCTATATCGAACAATCATGCTCTATTTTATATCCACATAAAAAGAAAAACCTATCACCGAATAATCATACTTTCAAACAATAACGGGATCTTAACGTAGGTGCATTTTAATTAATCATAATCGAAGGGCACCGAAATGACACTTTAGATGTATGCTTACTTCAAAGAATTTTCATACACCGGTATTCGGTAAAAAAAAATTATTCCGTGAGCCGGTTAGTTTGGTGGATCACGTGGAATTCTTCGTGTTGTAAACTTAGAACATTTCCGTTAAAGATTACAGTAATAATTCGTATTTTGACCTAATGTTCAAACTCATTATAAAGTATTATTGTATAAACTTGACTAGGAATTACAAATTGTATAATGTATATTTAAATACTATGCGGATATACAAGAATACACTAGATAAAGAATATAAGAAATATCTCAATATTTTATTTAGAAGAGTATCAAAATATGAAGTCTAATATATGAGTTTAATTTAATAAATAATTTACTAATATCAAAATAATAACATTAAATATAAAAAAATAATACGTTAGAAAATTAAATGGTAATAGAAAATTATTATCCAGTTTATAGAAAATATATTTTTAACGGGAACTGAAATTACATGTAAGGAAGAATGTAAAGGAAAACAATGTGAAGGTATCACTAATATATAAGTTCAATTTAATTAATAAGTTACTAATATCAAACAACAACATTAAATGAAAAGAAATAACACGTTAGACAATTAAATGGTAATAGAAAATTAATATCCATTTTATAGAAAATGTAAATTTACTGGGAACTGAAATTACATGTAAAAAGAAAGGAAAACAATGTGAAGGTATCACTAATATATGTTACAGTAAATATTTAAAAAATATATATTTAAGAGGGGTTTGAAATTATAATAACAAACAGAACACAATGTGAAAATATCGTCGTTGACTGCTACAACAAATTAATTACATTTATGCCATTTTTGTGTATTTTTTTTATTAATATTATACAGTGGAATCTCTATGATTCGAACCTCGATAACTCGTGATACAGAATAAGTGGAAAAAAGAGCCCATTCCCATCCGTTGAACCCCTAAATATGCGGTAACTCGAATTATTTACACTTTGTAGCTCGAATATTACGTTATTACACTTATATTCTATATCCCGAATTTCAAAAAGTAGACTCCGTAAGCCGTAGTTAGTCTTACTTGGAATTCCCTGGTGTCATAGTATTATAATAGAATCTAAAAGGAATATTTGTGGCTCCTAATGTATTGTTTGTGCCTTGTACCACGTGCAATGAATGACTACATTAATTAAAAGCCAGAGCAGCGAGCAACACACTTTCATTGTTTGAATTTGGAAAAGTAATTGATAAAAAAATTACAAATTTGCTAAATATAAAAGAAGATAACAGATTCTTTACTTCACTAAACAAGAAATCGCGCCTTTTGTCAATCGAAATTTTAGTAGTTTTTATCCTTCGTATATCAAAATTATTGTTAAATCAAAGACTCGCTAACTCTAGCAGTTAAATGCTTCGTATCTCAAAATTATTGTTAAATCAAAGACTCGCTAACTCTAGCAGTTAAATCCTTCGTATCTCAAAATTATTGTTAAATCAAAGACTCGCTAACTCTAGCAGTTAAATCCTTCGTATCGCAAAATTATTGTTAAATCAAAGACTCGCTAACTCTAGCAGTTAAATCCGTCGTATCTCAAAATTATTGTTAAATCAAAGACTCACTAACTCTAGCAGTTAAATCCTTCGTATCTCAAAATTATTGTTAAATCAAAGACTCGCTAACTCTAGCAGTTAAATCCTTCGTATCTCAAAATTATTGTTAAATCAAAGACTCGCTAACTCTAGCAGTTAAATCTTTCGTATCTCAAAATTATTGTTAAATCAAAGACTCGCTAACGCTAGCAGTTAAATTCTTCGTATCTCAAAATTATTGTTAAATCAAAGACTCGCTAACTCGATATTTCATTGCATTTACCTCGACATTCGAGTTATAGAGATTCCATTGTATTCCGATTTTTCATAATAAATATGTGAATAACACAACAAATTCTTATTTTTGTTATTTATTAAGGCATTGTGTCTCGTTTAGTTCGTTTAATATAAATTCAAATCTTGAAAGGTAATTAATTATTTACACATACCTAACAAAATGTGGCATATATGATTTTGACAGTTAACTAACGATACTTCAACACTAGTTAGACGAATGGGACTAGACGAAAGTAAATTGATATGAACTGTAATTTTGCTAACTTGATAATTAGCTACCTACGCATAATATGGATAATAATAATAAAGCTCGACCGTTACCTATAATATCACACTTTCTTTTACAATGTACTTATATATAAAAGCCCATTGTATAATTTCCATCTACCGCGACGCTCTGACTGATAAGAAACTAAAGATAAACTCTATATTGACTATATTCATAATATTTAAATTATATAAATGCATACATTCTTGAGATCTAATTTTGTAAATATTCAAAACTTTACTTAAAAATAAGCTATACTTGAAATTAATAATATAAGGAATTAATTAATTAATTAATTAATCATGAAAATTAATGTTCTGTTTTTTTTTTTTTTGTTAAACATTTGAACGTATAAGTAGGAACCAATTATAATTAGAATAATAATAAATGCATTAGGGAGATCACAATATTCATAATGCTTATTCTTTTCTTACACGGAGAGTGAAACCCTTTCGGCGAGTACATCGAGAGATACCATATCCCTATCTGAAATCTTGAAATTCAGTGGGATATTATCAATTTCTGTATTATCAGCACTAATAGACCTCGGTATGACAGCTATGTCCCGTTGCAGTGACCAAAGAACGATCACGTCTGAAGGTTTTATCTCGAGCTTCTGTGCTATTTTCACAATAAGAGGATCTTTTAGCATTTTATTGGCGGTGGGACTTCCCAGTGCAGAATCCGCCAGTATCAATATGTCATTTTCTTTACAGAAATTGTATAAGTCCTTCTCAATGTGGTACGGGTGCCACTCGAGCTAAAACAGATAATTTTTTGTATCAATGACGTAAAAATGTTTACATCTGACGAGCTGTCCCTCCCGGTGGTTTCACATGGTTTTCTTACGGAAGTGAATATAAATCTTCCCTAAAGTATCGGACGTATCGTATCAAACGGATCGGAGTATTCTTTGTATAGGAAGTGATAGTTATACAAATGCTTCTTCTGATCCGCACGCATCGAACGGATCGCTCAGATGTACCCGTCGGCAATGCCAATACCGATCGATTACTCCGAGGGGCAACTATTTGCAAAGCGTAGCGATATCAGTGGACGGACTTCCCGCGCGTCGTTCGCTCGCTGTTCCTCCACTATCATGCAAATTCCACCCAACACTACACACTACCTATCACTACGAAAATCCGAATGAAAGTGGCGTCAGTAATCCGATTGATAGTAGTTCCGTCGGCAAATCCGATCGATGCTGATACTGTGGACGCATTGTAAAAAAAATAAAAGTAATCCGTCTGATGCGATGCGTCCTATACTTGTACACGAGTACCTTTGCAGTACGAACATGTAATGAAATAAAATGGCACCTGTACAACTGAACGTCATACTATCAATAATATTAACTGTCTTCTGTCTCATTCAATATTTTTAACACAAGTGTTTAATTTGCAGTATGATTTCGCCAACATCCATTAAATTAAAAAAAAAAACCGTAAAAACCTTATACTGACAATTACAAAGAAAATAATTAGTCAAATAGGTTGACGCCGCGCCATTTTGAAATGATGCGCTTACACGTACATTCAATAATTGATAATTATTGAAATAGAAGAGATATTTTGTAAATCATGCTAGTTATGTTTAGGTCGTAACTTCTAGATAAGTTTACGGTCTTACTTCAATATTAATAAACAATATTTCTAACATTCAAAGTTAAAGTTCTAATAAAAGGTTAAGAATAATATCAAAAATGCATTTAAAAAATATTCGTTGCCACCATTTTTTACGTTGTCCTATACAAACGTGAATACTGAGACTGGTACACTACGAAATGTATAACACTAAAACGATCTCATATATATATATCTATATATATATGTATAGATCTCATATAACTGTAGTGTGTTTGGTGTAGAAAGGTAAGATAGGCTTGAGAATCGATTCAACTATTCAATATTTTGATATCACATCAGATATCGTAATTGCCGACACGAATTAACTTCAGTTAATTTTATATTGTACAGATTCCACTACGGATCTCGTTAAGTTAAAATATTGTGGAATATACGAAGATATCCAATTTCAGGATATACACTAATTTTAATAGTTACACCTCCATCCTCCAGGCAGAAGTGAGAATTAGAAAAAACAAAACTACGTCAAGTTTTGATTTATTCATTACTGCCCGTGGCCCGCACGCGTTACATTTGGAGTAACCTCAAAAATAACAGTACATATAAACCTTCCTCTTCAATCACTCTATCAATAAAAAAAAACCGCATCAAGATCCGTTGCGTAGTTTTAAAGATTTAAGCATACATAGGGATATAGGGACAGAGAAAGCGACTTTGTTTTATACTATGTAGTGATGCCAGAAAGAACTTTCAACTAGAAGTAGGTCTGTGACTAAAGTAGCTATAGAAGTGAAACCAATTTTCATAAAATATGATAATGATTTAGACTGAAAGCTTACAAAATTATATATATATATATAGTAAATTTTACTAATCACTACATATTATTAAGTAAAGTCGTCCGTCTGTCTGGATGTTCGCGATAAACTCAAAAAGTACTAAACGGATTACAATACGCTCTTCACTATTAGATAGAATAGTTCACGGGAAAGGTTTAAGTATATAATTTATCAAGATTTTTTTGTAAATTGGTTGAAATATAATGATAATAGTTGAAAGAATCGGAAAGAATCGGAAAAATCGGAAAAGTCAAGCCGCCTGGGAGCTTTCGTCGCAAGCGCTACCTAATCTCTGTCAAATATAACAAAACAATGCATACTGAGATATCACTCTTCTATATATATACAAAAATGTCTACGATGACCATATACTTATCTTTTTAGGAGAGCTTACTATAATCATCTATCTTCTAAAAATATTCACAAATAATGAGGTAATCCGAAGGCTATTTAGACGGGTACAGTATTAATCTTTATCAAATTAAATACATTAGTTACGTTAAGCATTTCATGCACACGAGTATAGATTTTTTATTATCAAGTCAGGACAACGTCCGCCAGGCCTGCTAGTTTACATATAAACTGTGAAATTAACTTACCCTGTTCACCACAGGTAAAACACCATGGTTATATATCAGCAGATTTTCAAGCATATCCACAGAAAAGTTTGAAACTCCAAGAGCATTAACTTTCCCATCATCATACATTTCAACTAATTTTGACCATGTTGTATCAATCATTTCGTTGTTGTTTGCATTATTTTGCAAGAGTCTGTTCGATCCCGGGTTTTCGACTAAATACAAATCAATATAGTCTGATCCGAGATTACTGAATGACTTAAAGAATGCATTTTCTGTGCGTGCACTGTTTCCAAAATCACCAGGTGCTAAAAGTTCAATATCGACATCATATTATAATAAGGCGAGTACTATTAGTATACTTGAAGCGATGATGGCTCAATTGGTACTGTGTTCGGATATAGCGTCGAAGGACGTAAGTTCGAATCCTAGCATCTGAATGGGAGCTTTCGGTGACGGAAAACATAGTAATGAAACCATAGCACCAACCATGGTAGGACTTTTCTAAGTCTTCCATCCGCTAGCTACCACCCACAAGTTGAAAATCTGTCACCAAGCGCCTATTGGTGTGTTGCCGGTAGCTGCACTCGAGAGCCAGTCTCCCTCTAGGTCTAGTGTGACTACTATCTTAGACCACATCATCATTTAACATCAGACGACATTATGATCAAACACTAACCTATAAAGTATTAAAAAAAAAACTAACTTGCATACTTGTTTCTACTTACTAAGTTTAGTTGTTATGAACACGTCACCACGTTGCAAATTATGTCTTGGCAAGATTTCTTTCATGGCAATCTGTAGCTTGATGCTCATTACCGAAATGGGGAGAAGTATCTGAAAATGAAATTGCATATATCCATTACAAAATGTCCCTTGGTATACTCAAATTAAGTAATTGATATCACTTACCGAACAGACGATAACCAGCTTTTAATGCTTTATCAACTATCTCCTTTAACATTTCATCAGATAAGAACCGAGTAATGCCCACTGGAAAAAATGGATCAAATAAATATAAATTAAATTGAACTCTCACAAATCCAAGACTCTCAATATACTGGACAATATTAAAAATACTGTACAGTTTTTTTACATGCTAGTAATAAACAAAAATCACACCTTAATTTTTAAAGTCTTCGCATAAATACAATAAAATAGCATTAGTCAGTATTTTAATCACACATTATGTTTATATGCACTATACATCCCTTTGATACAATTAGATGTAATTTTACCCTGTGACTTCATACTTCCTATACTTCATATTAACAATTCTTAACTTAAAAATGGTTCTTTTTGTACAACCATCGAAGTAATATGGTTGAGAAAGAGCCTGTCAACTTCATTACTATCACAAAGTCACAAAGAACTAGCTGTGCGAAAGGCAACTAACATTAAAATCCATGCCCAAAACACGCAGTATCAGTGTAACAAACGATAACTTATAGCTTTACCTTTTCTTCAAAAATTGTATTAAAACTTGGGTGATTAAAAGTTATGTGTCATTTTTCCTAGGCCGGTGCAGAAGAAGCAATGCTTATTTATTAGTTAACAGTAAAATAGTAGTTTATTAATCCTGAGCTTTTGTAACATTTGAACATGATGACAATATGACACTTACCTCCGACGGAAGGTATTTTGATGTTGTTGCTTAAATTAAATTCAGATGGTTGCATTTGCATTTCTTCTTGATTGGACGTAGAAGTTTTGCGTTTATGACTATTTCGACGCTGACTATGTCTGTAAAATTTACATATATAAGGTACCACAATTTAGATGGATTGAATCCCTCAGTCCTTTAAAAATAGTTAACAGTTCCTGGTAATAACCTAGTTAATCTTACAAAAAGCAGCAAAATTAAACCACAAATGTAAAAAAACTACATTACCAATATTTTCTACGAAAATTCAAATCAGAATAGAATAGAAAACACCATCCAAAAAAAAAAAAATAGAATACAAAATAAGAGACTGAATTTATCGATTAATACCAGAATCTGATTAAATCCAAACATTTTTTTTAGTTTAGTCAAACTACTATGGCCAACAATAAAACAAGAACAAAATTACACTAAATGACGCATTTAGCCTGAATTATAAAAATAAAATAAAACAATAAATATTTACAAAATAAAAATTGTTAAACAAACAATTCTTCAAATTATCGAGGTAATAAATATATGTATACAGGAGTATTAGTAGGTGTCCAGTTCCTCAGTGTTAGTTTTATCCCATAAACATTATTTAGACTAGACTTCCTATAACAAGATATATAAATAGAAACTAACTGTATTATCATAATTACAATGTAACAATAGTAAAGCACCAAGAAGTTGTTCATTATGAATGGGAAATTTAAAAACACTGCTTTATTCCTAAGATTTAGGTAAATTTACTTACAAGGTGTTATGACAAAATAATTACTGGTCTAATTGTAATAAGAATTTTGCTATGTACTAGGCCCTAATGCCAGGTTTTTGGTTGTCAACTATTAAAGATAAATCAGTATGTGTGCTATTATATAACTACACAATTAATACACATGCTATTTTTAAAAGCACATCTTTATTACTGATGTACTGTAATTTAACAATTCCATATTAAATACTTCACATAACAAATAGTATCTAATTTATTACCAAAATTAAACCTAGGTTCAAATCTGTGCATGGAATTTTTCCTAAAATTTAATTTATGTAAGCCCACATTTCAATGCTGCTGATGAATCATTTTATTCGCTTTTACAAATATCTTTATTTCTCATTATTTTTTATAATATGTTAGCGTTAACTATATTGCCCCAAACTCGGCAATGAAGGAAGCCTAATATCTGATGGACTTAGTTGATGGTGGTTCCTTTTACTTTAGAATGAATATATAAGTTGAGTAACTGTATTTATATTTTATGTACATAAAAGCCATTGAATAGATTTTCAATTGTATACGCAAGGTTCATTTGATAACCAAATGAATTTAAACAATATAAATTATAGCTAGTATTATTGATTTCCATGAATTGAAGTTGGAATGTTGATTACCATTATTTATAGTGAAAATTTTCATAAGAAAATATTCAATTCAAGTCTTTTTTAATATCTTATAAGGGTGTGGTCCAGAATGGTAAGTGTACTAAACTTAAAAAGGCTGGTTCTCTAGTGCAGCTGCCGGAACACACGCGTATATACTCGTTAGCAGATTTCCAATGTAACTTAGCTATCCAGGCCGGTTTAGAAATATTCCTACCAACACGCTATGGTCTCAACATTGACTCTTTATCAAACATTGAAACCTACATTGGTCAATGCGATATCCAAACACGCTAACCATTGAGATATGATTACTTCAAAAGCCGAACCGTTTTTTAATTATAGCACGACTAATAAACATCAATTCATTTTCTTATATATAGATAGATAAATTGTATGTAATAGGAAATCCAGAGATATCCAAATTTGAATGAAACACAGGCATGATTTAAAAACTAGAAACTGTGACAAACTGGTCGTTCCATGTTTTAGACTCAGTAAAATCAGTAACAGTTTTTTAGGTAATAGTGTTAGGTTTTATAACAAAGTCCCAAAGCATATTACTGATTTGCCAGACTATAAGTTTAAGTGCCATGTTAAGCGGGTTTTGGTGTCAAAGGGCTATTATAGAGTGGATCAATATGTGAACGATGGTGATGTCTGGAATTGACTCCTCTCTGTGCATCCACTAAAATCGATTGTAATGTATAATGAATTTTAATTATATAAGTATATGTTAAAAAGATAAACCCGATCGAGTTTCTTGCCGGTTCTTCTCGATGACTGGGATGTATTCCGAACCGGTGGTAGTTTTGACGTTCATAAGCGCCTTTTTAGGGCCTAAATTGAATAAAGTATTTTTGATTTGATTTGATTTGAATAAATACTTTTAAATATAAAAATTAAGGAAGTTAAAATCCGATTTGTCGTTTTTTATAAATTTAATGCAAGATAAATCATTCTGCCCATTGATATTTCATTACTTTTATTGTTTAATTTTCACACAATAAAGATTTATAATTAGGACCAGTCTGGACCTCCAAAATAAATGAACCAGCATTTATGCAGTCAAAAGATATTACAAAATACAAATAATATAACGTAGAAAACACAAAGTACTCAAAATCTATAAAAAGCTTTAGCTGCCAGTTGCTCAGTAAAAATACTAATCTAAATTCAAAACTATAATGAAATTTCAACCATTCAATAACAAATGGGAATAAATGTCGTGTTTTAAAATGTATTAGGAGCTTCAATTTAAACCACATATTATTTAACGAATACCCACTTTAGAAAAAAAAAAAGAAACTACCGAGTATTGATTAGTTATAAATAAATTTGAATTTGTTATTACCTGGTACGCCGGTCAGACATAGCAGTCGTAAACCTATTGTTTTACCAAAATATGTGGAATTTACTTGTTCTTTATTATTTTTAATGTATTTTCTGAACTGTTATACCAAATCCAGTAACAACCATAAACAACAGTTTAGTCGGAAAGTACGAGTTGGAATGAAAAAATTGCGCGGGAAGACAATGCAAAAATTAGAGATAGGTATACTACTATCAAGTTCGTTAGCGATTCAATTATTTCAACTCGTCTTATATATAAAGATAATTTGTACTTACAAAGATGAAATTGTAAATGTAACTGGTATTCATTTGCTTGTGAGAATTTTGATAGTATAGGTTAATATGATATGCTCGTAGGAAATTTTATTTATATAATAATATTATGTTTTAATGTTTACGACGTTTTTTTTAAACACATTACTATTAATTATTTTAAAGAATCTCTACAATGTGGTTTGAATTTATACAGAAGGTTTGTTTATATTATATGTAAAGTCAGTACATACCTATAATTTAGAACATTTTACCAATTACATTGAAATTGTTATCATACTTATAACATTTCTAATAATTATGTGCGTATTAAGGTTAATAATGATAAATCACATTACAAAATATTTATTTCATTGAACTAAAAGATTGACTCATCTAGCATCGGGTCACATTTGCTCATCTCTAAAGAATATTTGATCTATAGCAACTGTAGAAGACTGATCAATACAGTGATGCCAGCTAGAATAAAACAAAAATTACTAGACAAACTGTTAGGGATGCTGCTAGTTGTCGTTAAAAAATATAAATACTTATTAATATACGATTTTCCATATTCAAATATTAAATTAATAACATCTTTTATACAATAAAAAAACAATCTACCAATCATCGTCATTGCTGGAGTTATCAATTACATTGCCGCAATTGTAGTTTAAGGTTCAGGATAGATAATAATTATGTTTAATCTCAAATGAGTCTAATCTGTGGTCCTACAATTTCTTTTGCAAATTACACACAACTCATAGTTTCCCACTAAACATAATAAAAATATAATCGCTCACCGTAGCAATATGGTACCAAAGATGAAAACCACAGACATTAAATTAATCGTAAAGGTAGAAAACGGTCTCTATCTACGTACATTATTTATAGTTGTTGATAGGTATCTGTTTCTAATAGTCTTGCAACGTTAAAAACAAATGTGTAAAGAGGACTTTTTGGGAAATGTTATATTTAAAAGGAGCTTAGTTATAGGTCTTTTCAGAAATTATAGGTAAAAATGATTGATGATGATGAATTATTCGTTTTTTTTTTTTAATCCTTCATGGATACGCCATCCTTCCGGGGGAGAGAGTGGGTAGTGTGAGACTCCTACCCACTAAAACTCCACGGTGTACATCCGCCGCTATAAGATTGAGGCGGCACGAGATCTCTAAAGCATTCGTCGTGCCGCCCCAGCGGTTGGCCCGGTGTCATAGAGCGCCACCGGACCCCGACCTTGTCAGGAGACGACCATGTACATACCGGTCGTCTCCTCCGTCCGCCGGACCTGTGCAATGGGAAGATGGGGCCCCCGGCCCACCCTCACAGGTCCGGCTAAGACGGTGGAAGCACGCGAGCAAAACGCCACCTCCTCCCACCGGTCTTCCGTTGGTGGAGACGGCCGCTCGGAGAATCCAGCTCGCGGACCCTCCCCGCCGCCTCATTCTGCGAGACGACTTCTTCGCAGAAGGAGGCTACTGCGTTCCACATACGCTCTCTGCCAAGCATGGCTTTTACCACGCTCGGCAGCGAGAAATCCACACCTACCGCCGCAGCCAGAATGCGACGTTGCTCCTCCCATGCAGCACACTCAGACAGAGTATGCTGCGCGGTGTCCAGCTCCACGCCACACTCATGGTATACGCCGGTTGGCTCCCTGCGTGCGACCCGGTGCAGGTACCAACCGAAGCACCCGTGCCTGGTTAGCACCTGTACCACACGAAAGAACAGGGAGCCCCATCGCCTCTAACACTATTCTGGCAGGACCGGGCGGACAGCGTCGATAGATACCGTTAAGTACATAAAATGGACATTATTTCATTTTATGATATACGATATATTTTACAAAACTTTATGAAAACCTTACAAATAAATCGATTGCGTTGTTTATAAAAATTGACAGATCTCTACAACTTCACGGGACTACAAAGGGGAGCGCTTAAGGCACTTACCCGATTTTATTAGCAACTAGCTCAAGGGACCATGGCACGCCTCGACTTGAACTATTGTCTCAGATCGCGAATCTGATTCAACTAAACTGTGCTATTATATTAGCTTGTACAAATAACTGAGCTCTTCATATATATAAGAATTCGTAAGAACTAAAATAAGTTAACTCAGTTCGAATAAGAGAATCGCTGGCAAGCGTGGTGCGAGCCATGCTCGTCAGCGAAGCCGCATGAAGGACATTGGCCTCTTTCTGCAAGGACCCGTGAGGTAGACCATGTAAGCGGTCCCCTCCGTCAACAGAGAGCTGGCAGAACACCTTTCGCCGGCCTGACTGCTGGGGCGACATGGTGATAGCACTGCCCGATACCTTGTCGCCCCAACCATTGTGGTCGGTACACTCAGAGATTTTAGTGAATAAGAGTCTCACATTATCCGCTCTCTCCCCCGAGATGGCGACGTGTCCATATTAGATTTCCTCACGCTAATAAAAAAAAGTGCGAATAAGGGAAAAAGTAAAACTCATTTATCATTTACCTAGTTTTGTGTGTGTACACGTATGTGGGGGTGATCTGGGCTCTTGTTTTTAAACTAGTGATTGACAGTTTTAGTGATACTGTATCACGCTGGTAACGTGCTCGAAGCCTCCAATACGGGGGATCGGATTTAAAATCGAGTGTAGGTTTCCCAGTCTTCTTAATTAACTATGAAGGAAACTGTATCTATTTTAAAATGACTACTGAAATACTTTTAACAAAAATATGTTTGACACAATTTTTTATATGTTTTACATCAATTCTAACTAAAAACGCCAACTACTGGACATAGGACTCTTCAAAATGGTTGTAGCGATACACATAACTACATAAATATATGTGTGTAATATAATAATTTCCATAGTAAAGAAGGAGTGGTACTCTAAAAGTTCAAGATCAAGCAGATTAAGAGCGCAATTTATAGCTCAGGTGTCAGCCACATGCTACCTGAGTGTAATTACAATCTCGCCGAGCTAAAGCTTTATTTCATATTTAAATACTTATTTACATTATCCATGCTTTATTGTTGCTCAGAGGTATTGTTTATTCCTAATTTTCACTTTTATTTTATGGCTATAATATTGTTTGTATTTTGATGGATTAATGGTTTTGTCCCTTTTAAATATGCTTGCTCGTCTTCAATACAGAAGGGTTCGTGCCTGGTTACACACGCTGCGGAGAGCGATAAAAACTTGCATTTCCTAGATCCGTCGTGAAAAACGTGATAGGCTCTTAGAAGACATCCAACCGTCTCATTTGGTGTACTGGCAGCTATCGACGATCCCTAAAATCGGACAACACCACATCGATGCCTCCACTCGATAGAAGCCCAAGTATGCCCCCTAAGTTCGATAGTACAGAGAAAGCGCAATGCATCGGCGCTGGTTTAGAAAAACAATGTTCTCCAAATACAGCGAACACTGACCCAGTCCATATCCGATCGACTGAATCCTAGGGAAAGAATGCAATCCCGTTCCCGTCCGCGAATACTCTAAAGCAGGTAACCCGCGATGAGGTCTGTGCTGCTATAAAACTTCTGAAGCCAAGAAAATCTCCTGGACCGGATAGTATCAAGAATGAAATTCTTTAACTACTTCTCGATCCCCTAATAGCCCTTTTGGTCTGTATCTTCAAAGCGGCCATGGGCCAGGGTTATTTTCCAGCTGTCTGGAAAAAGGCTATATTGATAGGTATTCACTAACCTGGCAGTAAGCTACAGTTCCCGATAGCTACCGTCTGATTAGTCTCCTTGACACACTCGGTAAAGACTATGAGCGGCTCCTTCTGAACCGTCTGAACCATGATATCCAATTTCGATCAGCTACCACTTGAACAGTTCCGCTTTCGAGCTGGACACTCTGGTACACAACAAGTTCATCGCTTCACAGAGCTCATCCTGCACAACTTTACCGGACCTAGAATATCTTATCGTACTCTAGCGATCACCTTCGATGTAGCTAAAGCTTTCGATAAGGTTTGGCACGCCGGACTCGTTTATAAGCTTCTTTAGTTTTGCGCCCCCGATAGGTTAGTTCATATCATTTGCGATTACCTCTCGAACAGACCTTTCCACTTCAGAGTGGAAGGTGAACTGTCCCGACCACACCCAATACGTTCAGGTGTTCCCCAAGGATCTATTCTTTTTTTTTTTTTTTTTTTTTTTTTTATAGAGGTGAAAATCCTGCATTGGATACCCTCACGTTGCCGGGGGACAACGTGAGGGTTATGTTGGACTCTTACCAACTAAAAACCCCTCTGCCGCTCAGCGCGTATGTGGACCTGAGTCGAGGGTTCGCGATCAGCATTCTCCTCTAGACTCAAACCACGCGCTCGGGTCTCCCGTGGATGTTGTAACGGGGACCCCCATCTCGAGAAAGGTTATAGAGCCTCTCTCCTGCTTCATGTCGAAGCTTGCGGCAAGCCGTGCTTCGACCACACGGGTAAGGATCTATTCTTGGACCATCCCTGTTCAACTTGTACATCAGCGACCTACCACGATACCAGGGGGTCGAAGTAGCTTGTTTTGCTGATTATACAGTCATATTTGCTTCAAGCAGGCAGAGAGTACACCTCAGATCACGCATCCAGTATGCCGTTCGTAATCTCGGCAAATATTATCGTAGATGGCGTATAGAAGTTAATCCAGATAAGAGTTCCACAATACTCTTTGATTCCTCTAACAAACCGAACACACTAAAACCTCTCAGGATATTGACATCCCTTGGGCTATCGAGATCAAATATCTCGATGTTACATTAGATAACAAACTTACCTTCAAAGCTCACAACCAGAGAGTGCGGAACAAGGGATGGTATGGTTTTGAACCGATTACATATGCTACTATGCTCACAGAAAAAAATTCGCTCAGACATAAGCTCACTCTCTGTAAGACGTGTGTCCAGCGTTTATTTTTTTGAAGTGAAACTTCTTTAGAATTGTTGTGATTCCAAACCGGATGCAACGGAAAAAAGGGCAGGTAAGAGACACAAATACAAAAATGTGTAGGATGAAGCCTGCAAAGAATGAGACAGAAATAGACATACTATTTTATATTATCGGTCTCTCCTCTTTGTGCCATGCTTCTCCCGTCTTCTAAGCATAGTCGCCTGTGATTAGTGAGCCAGAGCGAGAGAGCAAATGTCGGTGTGTATGTATGTTGCACACTGATCAATACTTGCTTGTATTTGGGCATTTAACGTGTGTTAGTATATGTGAACAGTACGTGTACACTGTATGCGGCTGCGTATTACAACTTTTTAGTAAGAGTCAGCGTGATGTGTTATTATTTAACAGTGTTTGTGAGTATTTTTATATCTTGTTTGTTGTAACTGAAAATATGGAACTTGAGCAATAAATTATGTAACATATGTTAAATAAAATATCTTTTGAAGTTAATCAAAATACTTTCATTTAAAAAAAAATAAACTTTGTAATTGTCCTACCCTTGTTATATATATTCATCTCATTCTTTTGTCGATTTACTGAAGATTTCACTTCTATCGTGTGTGAATCGCATACACGTCTTTTTTATCTGGGGATAGAGTAGGTTATGTTCGACTAGCATGAACTAAAACCCCATGGTATATCCTCTACTGCCATAGCACGACGACAAGGGGTGACGGTAGTACTCCGCATATCGCTCCGGAAACCGGCACAGCCTGATCCTAGGTCTACCACGCTAAAGAGATACAACCTGATACACCCCGACTGTCTCCCAGACGGCCGAACCAGGGCAATGGAGAGACGGGCACCCGATTCATCTCCCCTTGGTTCAGCTTAAGGGCAGATGCGGGGAAGCAAACAAACCGCCTCTCCTCTTCCACCTAATATCCAAGCAGATCTGTATGGAGGTATTGTCACTGATGGTGACAGCAATTTCCCTTTGATAGGAGGCGATTTGCAGCTGGCACCCCCCATGAAATGCTCTGCATTCTTCCCAGTGGCGGCACACAGAGCGCAGTGCAGTTTGGCGGCTACACAGTCCACAGCCCTGTGACCTAGCTACCCACACCGGAAGCAAAGCTTACATCTGTCCGCATCCGACAGGCACAATGCACGGGTGTTTACGCTTGAAATTAAGGTTATTTTTTTAGTGAGGTTTTCTTCCTTGTGGTCCGGGTGGTCAAGCCGAGACCCTCGATCCTATCTGGAGCCGCAACACATGACTACGTCACTCTAGATGGAATTACGAGATTAGCGGTGGTAAATGTGGCAACCGTGTGACCAATCTATTTTTACGTATAGTTTTACTCCGTGTTTGCGCATACTTCAAAACATAATTTTATAAGTTGCAGGTTATACAAAATCGCTTCTTAAGAAAATGTGTGGGTGCCCCTTACTATGTTCGGAACGATGATCTTCATAAGGATTTGGAGATTACTTTGATTCAAGCGTACATGAAGTCCGACACAACTAATTATTTCTACAAGGCCATAAATCTTCCCAACCCGTTAGTGGTATCCGCTGCGAACTACACCCCCTAACCCGCAGCGAAGTATCCCAAAAGACGACCGCGATATATTCTCACCGATCCCCCGAATAACATAACGGCTGCGAATGTTTTACACACCGACGACTCTTTAAATAGAGCGTGCTCGCGCTCATACTCCCGAAACCAGCAATTACAGCCACCACAGGGCGGGCGGTCAACTTCGCTCGTTCTCCCTCAGCAGCATCTTAAGCCTAGGATTGATCCTTCAGACGGGAGCCCTCAAGCATGCTGCTGATGCAATAGTGACACCTCATTCACTAGCTTTTTGCACACACGACAGCGCACTCCACACAGGTGCACACTCACACTGTACGCACACTGGATCTGAAAGGGACCGTTTTTCCTTTTTTAGTTAGTTAACCTTAGTCAAAACTGCCAGACATTATGTACATATACGCCTTAGTGTGACATATATGAAGGTATCACTAAAATATACATTTATGGCCAGCTTAGCTTACAAGTTTAGTATAGTTCGATCCGCGTTCTACCCAAGGCAACTATCCAAGCCGAGGTTCCGCCACTCTGGCACCTTTGTGCTTGTTGCCTTTCGGCTGAGTGCTCTAAGCGCTCGCTCTAAAGCTTGATGAAGCTGTAAAGGCCGGCTAGGGCCAACTGCGGTTAAACAGTTCGAAAAAAAAAACAATAAAGAGGATTCGTAAACTAGCTGCCAAAGCGTTTAGTAATCTGCACAAACGAAGTCAAATCTTTTATTTATCTACAACCTTCCGATAGTAGCTACGTGGTAGTCACGCTGCCACTATCACTAAAGTAGTGACGCGATAACGCTCCCATGTCCTAAAAGGTGTATTTAAATTTATTTTAATTTATATATTAGCATTTAAATCCTTTTTGGAAGTTCCCAATACATGACCGGAATAGCTATATAAGAGAAGCAGCATACTCTACCGATATATTCGCACCTAGAACATAAAAATAATATATGTATGGCGATTCAAGATGAGCGATACTATTTATAATTGACTTCTAAGGATACACTGATGATTTCATACACATTATACTGAAGTAAAGTCACTGTAATGCGTTCTTCGCTATAATATAGTGGTTGCAACCCTGTTAAGCACGGAATCCTATCACTCTGCTTGATTAATGAATATATTTGTACACTAGCTGATCCTGGAACGTGATACAAATAAAGTTGCCAGTATTGTCGCTAATACATTTAGCATAGGGTTGTCATAATCTACGCGGACATGATTACCATGTTCTGTCATCCGGCAAGTACATTCTCTGTACAAATTGCATTAAAATGATAATAAACAACAATATATATTTTAAACCGAATTCAATTGTAACATCTTTTTAATTATTTTTCTGCTTTCATGACTAATGAACAATTTACTCGCAATGCGAAGTGACCAAATTGTACTTACTTTCACTCTCTACCATTTTGAGGACGGTCGCGCTTCGGGTGTGCGAAATATGGCATATCAATAAAGCCATGAGAAGGCGCGTGACGTGGTGTGGCGAGTCTTATGCGAGACAAACGGAAAAGTATGCTGCGAATTATCTGCCTCGCCTTGTGGTCGCTAGGTACCCCGCTGTTTTTCCGAGAATCCGTTCGAGATTTTATCCGACTGCGACTCCGACGACTGACGATTCCGAAAGGTCCAATATGGACCTCAACTCTGTTTCCACGGCCCCTTCCGACGATAACGACAGGCGTTCAAACCGTTACGCGCCGCGATTAAACGCTCACGCGTCACGAACCCGTCAGATAGCGACTACGCAGCATGACTTTCCGTACCCAAACAGTCGAATGTAGGTGGCGCTCGGGTGCCTCGATTTTCTGCCACTACCCTCTGTCCCGACTTCGGCTAAAGCTCCGGCTGCAGAACCCACAGTCGTGGGTAAGAAGGTTCGTTGGATCGAGATCTCTATGGACATTACGTGTCGAAAGATCTACTACACGTCCGCCGTCAATACCGTTATCGGTATTTCTATTAGAGTGCTCACCTCCGATGAGCATCGTCAACTCACTAAATACCTCTGGGAGCAAACACTCCCCTTCTTCACACACGCACTCGAGGAAGAGCGCGTCCTCCGTGCCGTCATTCGCGGTGTTTCTTTAGAACTCCCCACCGACGAGATCTTAGTCTACCTGGAGAAGCAGGATCTCCCAGTCAGAAGTGTACATCGAATGTACCACCCCCAAACGAAGGCCCCCTTCAACTTAGTACTGGCCACACTGGGCCGCAATAAGGAAGGTAAAGCCATTCTCAACCTCACCTTTGTGTGCGATCTCTCCCGTATATCTGTAGAGCCCCTTCGTAAGTCATATGTCTTATTCGTGTTTTCTGTATCGGCCACCGGTATAGACTGGATAGCTCATTTCTTATTATTACACAATGTTCAAGAAATACTTGCGTTTAACGCGCTCGTTAATAGTACGTTTGAGCTCGGGCTCTTAAATGCGATCTCAGCTTTCCCGGCCGTTGCGACTGCGTTACGTCTAACCCGCGCCGTGCATAGATAAATTCGCGATAATCACAATCAGTTTGAACCCGCGTGTTCACGTACATTAGACCGAATCTTTGGGAACTCATACATAATTGTATAGTTAGCCCATTGTTTTCTATTTTTCGTTCGATGTCCTTTTAAAAGATGCGTGTTTGCGCCCACACCCGCGACTCTCTGTGCTCACGCCGCAGTGTGCGGGGGGTGAAGAAATGATCCCGCACACACGTCGCATTGTCTCTAGTAGCAACTCGAGCCTAGTTTTGTCCCTCTTGGACTGAAATAGGTCACAACTTAGTAATCAGATACAAAATACACGTATGCATTCGTGAAACACACATGGTTCCACGTGTATTTTTCACGAATTCATATATGTATGAGATACATTTTTCTTTAAGTGGAGAAAATCCTGCATCGGATACCCTCACACTGCCAGGGGACAGCGTGAGGGTTATGCCGAACTCTTACCGGCTAAAAACTCCACTGCCGCTCAGCTTAGCTTAGTTAGATCGGGAAACTCGGAGACAGTTCAAGCCAAGGCGCACCGTGTGCCCTTGCGCTAATCGCCTAAATAAATCGGATGAGTGCCATAAACGCTCCATTTAGTAGTCCGGTGAATCTGTAAAGGCTTCAGGGTGAACAGGGTATATCAGTTCGAAAAAAAAACCTTGCTGCCACAATTATAGCACCACAGTTGTGGCAGCCTATGAATTTCGTAATTCTGTTCATTATGTGTATACAAAATGTTATTGTTGTAAATAACAATTGAATTTAACTAATCATTTTTTCTTTTTCGAAAAGTAAACCTATACACAATTTTTGTATCATATCATTTTGAGGAATTACATAAATTTACCTACGTCCCCTATATAAAAAATTATACGCAGTCGAGCCGTTTTTTATCTATAATATAAAAATGAATCGCTAAATGTGTTGCTAAGCGCAAATCTCGAGAACAGCTGAACCGATTTCGCTAATTCTTTTTTTAAATATTCTTTGAAGTACGAGGATGGATCTTACGGAGAGAAAAATTAAAAAAATTACCTGAGAAAGTCTTAAAACGACACTTTTCTATACTCCGATACAAATGATTCGTAATAATACTTAAAAGTCAATTTTAACTTCAATATCATATCATAAAGTTTAAGTGTTAGTGGAGAGGTTCCGGGGAGGGAGTGACGTTAGTATCGTAAAAATATGAATGTCAATATTTATACGATGGTCCCGAATAGCAGAATAAGTATTAAAAAATCGACTGTTAGGCGTTACGAAGTTCGCCGGGTCAGCTAGTTATTAATATTATTTATCCTATCCTCGTATAGATTTTTAAACACATACAGATTTGAAGATTTCCGATTATCAATTTTTATTTGTTAGCTTTAAGCGTGTTTTAAGCTTTAAAGCATAAACAACGAAACTCCTCTGAATACGAGTTCTTATACAGCACTTTTCGGGATACTACAGTTTTGAAATTTATCATACCGTGTCCAATCAGTAGAGGATAGTCCATATTTTAAAACATGAGATGAATTAAAATCAAACTATTTGTGGAAAGGAAACTAAAACAGGAAAATGGTCTCTGCCAAATTAATTGTTAAGAAATTTCCAGGATAGAAGGGATAGAGAGCATATCGTTAGGTCAACTGCACATTTTGAGTATGGTAAACGAAGTTCTCGACACGTGAGCGATAGTGAATGATCTATACATAAATTCGCACCATCAAAATTCTCTAGGAGGGAATAAGCGAATAAATATCAATGATTTGGACCTCCTGAGTTATGAGTTGCATTCAAATTAAAATCTCCCATGATGATCAACTGGAGGGGGAAGGGAAGTAATGATAAATGATCTGGGATTAGATACGAATGTGTATGGGGAATGTACAAGGACACGAAATTCATACTGTTACCTCTCAAGATAACAACATTTACTTCCAGTCATTGTGTATTAAAAATAATTGATTGTTTGTAATGCTATTTTGACAAATATAGTATTAAACCTTATCCACTTCAATATTTAGCTACTCTGAGAGTTTAATGTAAATTAGAAACGGCCTTTACAACATATGATTTAAATGAATATTTTAAAAGACATCACAGACTTCTAATTAATCGCAACAAAAACAAGTTGTTTGTGTAAAGAATCTGACATATCTTTATGGCGTCGATGAACTGTAAATATCAAAGTACCAATAAAATGGATCCAAATCGACCCTTATTTACCACATTAGTATACTGCACCCAAGTGAAGTTGGAGTAGGTTTGTAGCATAATATAAATACAATATTATATTTGTTTTAATGTTTCTCTATCCGAACTCAAACAGCTGAGTCCATACTTGTAAGTGGTTAAGTATAACATATGATAATTCTTTGTTAATTTTTTTTCAACCAATAAATTGGGTGGAGAGTGTCTACTTTTTCAAGTGAAAACTTATTAGCAACGTTGAGCCATTTTTGGTAGGAGAAAACTCATGAGTGTGCATCGCCTATCAGCTTGACATGCCCCTGAGATATTGTGTATATGCCATATATTGATATTCTGTATTGAGCTTGTGACGCTCATGTGTTCGATACATTGATAAACTGCATAAAAATGCTTATAATTATTTTTCCGAGTGCCAGTAAAATTGAAAACTATACTAATCTAATTCATTTAAATTTATGAATTATGAAATGTAAATAATTCAGACTATAATCTATTTAAAAATTCAAAACAGAACAGTTATTCCATTGTTTTGAATGGTTTATTTCTGTCCGTAGTACTTATAACTGCATCGACTTTTTTATTTCTTTAACTTCATTTCATAACTGCCATTACTTCTATAAAAATTACATTCTTTGTTTTGTTCACTTCAAATTATTAAGAAAATCTCACTACAAGAATGTTATGTTACAAAAAAAAACTTGTTTGTTTAGACATATTTAATTCTTATTAAATCTTATCAATAGTGAAGCATGCAAGCTACGGCAAGTTAATTAGTAACATTACTATTGAGGTCAAAAAACCTTTTATTATAAGTTTGCAAGTACATAAGAAAACAGCATGGCATTTGTAAAGCCAAATAATTATATGGAAGAGTACACTTTATATATATGTATGTATTATATATACTTTATATACTATTTTTTTTTTTAATATAGATATAATAAGTTTTAAAATAGTTATCAAGTGTAGTATCTTGAAATTTAACGTTTTTATATTGCTAACTTTTACCTGCAAGATTAATCAAATAAAGTAATTATTTATTTTACAGTATAATTAATTTACATTCCAAAAAATTAAATCAAAGTCTTTTGAAACAAGTTTTTGGGCAAATATTTTAACAGTTGGTGAATATTCAAAATGGCTGACAATTTTAAATATTAACAATAAAAGAGTTTTATAAAAAATGATTTATATAAACCTGACTTTAATTAATTACAATACAATTCTCATAGCTATTTCAAAACATTACATGTTGAATTAAAATTGAAACACAAATTCAAGAGTGCTAAGTATATAATTCCTTAACTGAATCTGTAGTAAATTTTGATTGCATGTTGAATCTTTTGCTTTAGGTTAAAACTGAGATGACTATAAATGAACCTAGCAGGTCGCAGCTGACACTGCTGAGTGTCAAAAACAAATTAGCCATAGAAAGTTCATATTATGCAGTGATTAGTGTTATAGCTGTAAGCATAAAATGGTACAATATTCCATTGATGTCCTTCGAATTGAGAGTGAGGAGGGGTTGGGAGATAAATGGAGATCTGTACTAACCCCCCTTATAATAGAAAGTTGCAGAGCCCAGCCCCTTTTCGAGTTTTTTTAATTCTAAAGATTTTTCCGGATTATTATCTATTTTGACATTACAATGTCGCCAGTGCTGCGAAAACAGCAACTTCTATGTTCATAGGTACTAAATCCCAAGCATCCATGCTGGCCTCTGCAGCTTCGTCTTGTTCTTCGCCTTAGGTGACCAGCCTCAGCTGCTCCGGCTCGTCCAATACCTACGATTTGTTACAGCAGGCGTAGGCTGCTCTCCCTATGTGCCTCCAGCTCTATAGAAACACTCTAGGGATGGGGCAAACTCATCCCAGGTTGAGTCGGAGTCAACGAAACCGGTTCTTTGACATAATTTGAACTTAACCTATTTTTTTTGTTATATCAGTAAAAACAAAAATGGAGTCAGTTTTCAGTTTCATTTCACAAGCCGGTAAAAGACAGTAAGCTCTATACATTTTAATTTTAATAGCTCCTAATGAAAATAAATCTGTAATTTAATATACATAAACTATTAAATATATGTGTGCATGAAAACTATTGAAATGAATACAAAACATAGTTAGAATATTTATATAGTTAGAATGCTACTTAAAGTATTGCAACATAACTGTAGGTAAAACAAAATGTTCAATGGTAATAATTCTATATAATCTGTGGTAGGATTGCAAAAATATTGATTTAATATATTTTTTTCTCAAAAACTACATGTTTCCGCATGTTGAAACTTTGTGTGTGCTTATAACAATGTAACTGCTCTAAAAATATCCAACCAAACAAACCAATCCAACCAAATATCCAACCTCCAACTTGACAGACATCAATGGAAAGCTAAGCTCTTAAAATAAGGTTTCTCTAAAACTAATTACTTCTTACGTCACAAGAGATTCATATTTAACCCGCCCTTCACATAATTAAAATCAATGGTATATAATTTAAAATGTAATCTATTTACCAAGTTACATAAATATGACATGAATTTAATGGTAATTTCATTGAATGACTTAGTTTGTTTTGGTATCACTTTGCTCTTTTCTCTGCTGCACCATTTCTCTAATATTGTTTTCACTCTCCTTCAAATTTCTTACCAAATATTTTTTATTATTTTCCAGTTCCGTTGAAAACGTTTTCAATTTTAATTCCCTGTCTTTAAGATTACGCTTCATATTGCTCAAGTCGGTACATAAGAACATTCTACCGATCGATTCATAGGTTCTCATTTCAGGAGTTAATTTTCCGATCTCATTCTGTGTCTTATCAGAATGCTCCAAAAGATGTTTTATTACATTGATTTGTTTATCTATAGTTTGTATCTTCTTGCTCGTTTCTACCATTTTCACTTGGAGTTCGACAAACGCTTTCTTTAATTCCAGATCAACTGGTTTTGCCATGATTTATAATTCTCCTCCTGATACTCGAAAGCAAGCAAAATCAATAGGTAATAGCACTGTTCAGATTCTAGGTTGGGTTTTCAGCTATAGACAAATCATTCTCTACGGCGATTTCTCTATAATATAAAAAACTCTATGACAGTGTTGCTATCGCCAGGGTTGATCACGATACATCGATTTTTAAAAAGATATAGTAACGTATTTTAAATCTTAAATTTAAACGCCTAATATTGACTACATATCTCTTTAAATAAACGATGTATTTATCTTGTATAGTGCTGTGTGTTTTATTCTTTACCCACTCGGTTCCTCTGTCACACATACGAATGTAAACGACACATTGTTGTTGGAACTGCCGCCATACACAATACATTGCTCTTTATAAGCAAAATTTTAGTCATGTATATTGTATTCTTTGCCCACTCGATATATCAGTTGTGCGTGTACAATTTTTTAGCTAGTATCTTGCTCTTAGTCTCAATTGAACGACATTTATTGACGACCATTGTTAGTTAGACAGATTTATATTAAGCCGCCTAAAGAAGTTAGTGAAACAACAGATAATAATAATACATACACCTATACAAGCAGATGCTTTAGGAATGTAAGATGGCGGGAAAAGTTTATTTTCGGAGCATTATAAATTGGAGATAATATATTTGCTTATCGTAATCACGGTATAACGCAGAAATTTTCTTTACTGATGCTTCAAAGCTTTATCTGTAGATATTACAGATTCATTTGAAAACGTTTCTACTGTTCATGTTTATAAGACGCAATGCGTGGGTGCTGCATTTTATCAGGTTTCATGCAGATATTTTAAGCTTTTTAAATACTCTTTTCTTGTTTCTAGTTTTTCTGGAAAATGTTTCGCTATTCTTGAATGTATTCAATATATAATAATGAATAAAATACCTAGAGCTGTATTTTTCCCTGATACGCTAAGTTGCCTTGTCTTTCTTATATATTCCTTTTAAAAAAAGCAAAATTTTCAACAATCTCTCTTATAATAAAAAGTAAACTTAAACATAGCTCCCAACTAGGTTTATAAGTTTCCTTGATATGAATTGCTGGTCATTCAGGTATTCAAGGTAATAAGAATGCAGATAGATTAGCAAAAATGGCTGCTTTTCAGGGTGTTTTCGTTAATACTTTGTATGGTAATGATGTAGTAGCTCTATTACCTCGTGAAGACTTGGTTGTAAAGTGAAGTACTGAATGGAATAATTCAAATAAAGGTTAGTTTTATAAAGCGTTTCACCCTAAAATTTCGATGAAACCGTGCTTTTCCAAATTAAGATTGAATAAGAAAACAACGCCTGCTATTTCAAGCCTAAAGTTTGGTCACTGCTCTTTCCCAGTTCATTTGAACTAGTTAAGAATTAGAGACTCGTCTATTTGCCAGTGTGGCCTTGAAGATGGTAGGATTATGCATATTCTTTTCAACTGTTCCTTATACAACTTTTTTTTTTTTTTTTTGTTTTTCGAACTGACCACACTGTCAACCCGGCAAGGCATCCACAGTTTCACCGGACCACCAAGGGGAGCGCCTAAGGCACTCACCCGATTTTATGTAGGCAACCAGCACAAGGGCGCACGGCGCGCCTCGGCTTGGACTGTTACCGATTATCCCGAGTCTAACTAAGCTTAGGCTAACTATTATTTCATACATATATAAATTCGTGAAACATACACGTGTACCAAGCATGTATGTTTCAGGAACTCATACATGTATCTTGAATCTGACTACTAAGTTAGTATAAGCTAACTCCGTCCGAGAAAGGGGTTCAAAATAAAAATAAAAAAACAACCCAACCACTATGTGTACCTACATGTGTGTACGAGTATGTGCACGTGTGTGGGGTGATCGGTGTTGTGTGTCAAAAACTAGTGTTTGAAAATTAATTCAGTGTCACTGTTGTCGCGCAAGCAACGTGCTCGAGGGCTCCATTCCGGAGGATCGGACCTCGGCTTAAGCCGCTGCCGAGGGGGGCCTAGACGAGTGTGCTGGAGCAAAATTCACAGTCAAGCCGCGGCGGCGTGATCTGTGATTACGCGGACGTGGGCGCGCACACGCTCTGTTTCGAGGGACGGAAGGGTACTGGAAGTTAGCTGCCGTTATTTTGTCGGGAGGATCTGTAAAAACATATCGCGGACGTCTTTTGTAACGCGGCGCATCGGGTACGGTGTTGTAACTCGCGGCGGATACCACTAACGGACTGGGATGATTCGCGGCTTTCTCAAAATAGCTACTAGTGAGTGTCCTAACGTACTCCCAGATAGACGGCATCTCCAGGTCCCTGTGGAGGTCGACTCTCCGGATATACCAAGGGGCACCTACTGCCCTACGAAGAAAACGATTCTGTAGTTTTTGCAACTTTTCGAAGTTATAACTTGACATATGCGCGAAAACGGGACAACTATATGTCAGAATAGGACGAATACACGTCTTATACAAAGTAAGCTTATGTCTGAAGGACATTTTACTTTTAGGACAAACTAATGGGTGCAAGCGACCCAAGACCATAGCGGCCTTGTTTCGAACTCTATCAGTATGCGCTTTGAAAGTGAGGCGCCTATCTAATGTAACTCCTAGGTATTTGACCTCACGTACCCAAGGAATCTCGGTTTCGTACAGCCTGAGGGGCTTTAGATACTTGGGTTGCGGACGATTTACGGGGTCGAAAAATATCGCAGCGCTTTTTTCGGGATTAACCTCTATTCGCCATTGACGATACCATTCACCGAGTGTGACGATGGCTCGATTGATGCGATTTCTAAGAAAGTCCGGCCGCCAACCGGAAGCGTAGATAACTGTATCGTCAGCATAGCAACCTACCTCGATCCCCGGGGACCGAGGTAGGTCACTGATGAACAGGTTGAAGAGAGAGGGCGCAAGAATAGACCCTTGGGGCACACCTGAGCGTATCGGGTGGGGCGGGGATAGCTCACCTTCCACTCTATAGCGGAAAGTCCTATCAGTGAGATAATCGCGGATTATATGTACTAAGGTATCGGGTATGCGAGACTGAAAAAGTTTATAAACGAGCCCGGCATGCCAGACCTTATCGAAGGCCTTGGCAACATCGAAAAAGACTGCTATCGTGCGTTTCGGTTTAGGTTTGTCCGGGTTGACCTTCTTTTGGGGATCTTCGTTAAATTTAGAAAAAATGTACTCCGTGAGGCGGTGTACTTGATTCGTACATGAGTGTTTACCTCGAAATCCAAACTGCTCAGGTGGTAACAAATCTAACCCTGAAATAGAGGTCTGGAGACGGTTCAAAAGGAGCCGCTCGTATAGTTTGCCTAATGTATCGAGGAGACTGATAGGGCGATAACTTGTGGGAAGCGTAGCTTTTTTGCCCGGTTTGTGAATTCCTATCACTACGGCCTTTTTCCAGGCGGCTGGAAAGTGACCCTGGGACATGGCCGCATTGAAGATGCAGACCAGGAGAGCTATAATGTGGTCAGGAAGGAGCTTCAGTACCTCGTTCCTGATCCCATCGGGACCTGGAGACTTTCTAAGCTTGAGACGCTTGATGGCGGCCGATACTTCATCGAAACTAACCGGGGTTAAGGTATCTGCGCGAGGAGATGCGAGAGAACGCTCTACCGAGGATTCGATGGATCCAATATGGATAGGGTCAGTGTTGGCAGTGTTCGGAGAGCATTGCTCCTCTAAATTCGCGGCGAGACATTCCGCTTTGTCTATACTATCGAACGCGGGAGGCAACCCAGGACCTCTGTCTAATGGGGGCATCGGTGTACTGAGATCTGATTTGAACTTTCGCGCGAGTGTCCAATACGCCACGTGGGATGGCTGGATCTCCTCCAAAAGCTTGTCCCACCTGGCGCCTCGGATTTCCGAAATACGTTTTTTAACTAATTTACGTAACAAACGTAACCGATTGCGATTATCTACGGACGGGTAAGTGTCGTAGGCTCGAGTCGCGGCGTTCTTTTCCGTGATCAACGCTCTCACGTCGTTGGGGAGTATAAAGCGGCGATCATTCACCGCTTGTACTTCTTTCGAGGTCTCCCTAACGGCGGTCCGAAGAAAGTCGACCAGGGAATCGATAGCCTGATCCGCGTCGGTTTTAGACACCAACACGTCCGGGATTCTATTTAAACTAACCGAGGAAGGATTATCTTTAAAATATTTACTAAGCTTCGTGTAGTCAGCTACGCGCGCGGGCTGAAAATCGATGTCGAAACTAGAACCTAACTGTAATACCACAGGACGGTGATCAGAGTCGAGTTCGTGTACGACTTGTATGAGTCGTACCTCAAGCGCGACGTTCTTTAACAGAGCTACATCTAACACTGTCGGCCGACAGTGATCCTGATAGTGAGTGGGTTCCGGTGGGGCTATGACATCAAAAGCGAGATCATTACCTAGCTTGTCGAGAATCACCCCGTTACGAGAAGTACTCGAACTATTCCATATAACGTTCCCGCTGTTGAGGTCCCCGGCTATAATGACCGAATTCCCTAAAGCGAACAACGCCTCTAAGTCGGACTTGAGAAGCTTTTTATTCGGTGAAAGGTACGCAGATACTATTGTAATCGTCTGATGACCGGTCATGCCTAACCTGCACACTGACACTTCCATATTGGAAAGAACGGGCGGCTCTACCGGCATCCTTATACAACTCCTTACCACTGTATGATATTTTATGTAAATATAAAGATATCCTTCCCTGCAATCTTTCATTTATCCTATTTCTTAAGAATAAAACTTATATTGTGTCATTGATAAAGTTCCTTCATTATCATAATATTTTTTTGTAGAACTCTGATCTTAATTATATGTATATACTGCCCACGATTTCTTTTATCCACCTTCCCCGTCTATTTACCCAAATCCTTCATTGTATATTAATCTTCAATATCAGTCATTGTCAAATGTCTGGAACATACTCTCATAAGGAGAAAAACCGCATAAAGTAAAAGATATTAATTTAATACATGAAAATGGCAGTAATAATCCTTGAAGAGGACTGAGTTGCCAGTAATATACAAGAAAGAAAGAAGTTTTCAACATCATTGTATTTCTTTGACAACATTGATATTGTAATATCTATGTATTTTATGAGCTATAATGCATCTCTAGCTATCACAGAGTTCGGTGTTTATAACAAACTAGATGTTGCCCGCAGCTCTGCATGCGTTTTTTATCATTTTAAACTATTTCTTATAAGATCAGCTATCTGTTAGTGAAAGTTCCGTCAAAATGGTTCAAACGTTTTGGAGATAGTACTACAGAAGAAGCCACGGATGGCAGCTAGTTTAAAATATAGTAGCATATGTCACCCGCTGTAATTTTAACTATCCGTCAGTGAAATTGCTGTCAAAATCGATACAGCCGTTTCGGAGATTACCCGGAACAAACAGACAGACAAAAAAATTAAGAATTGTGTTTTTGTTATCCGTATCGTGTATACGTTCATATCCAATCAGTAAAAAGTCATTATTTTTATATTACATACAGACACTTAATTTTTTATTATATATATAAGTTAATTAGAGAAAATGATCTAGAAACAAACAAAAATTATACTATTGTACTGGCTTTCAATGTGTATACCTATGTATTATCCACGGAATAAACGTGGTATTATCTATGGTACAGACTAATCAGCTTTATACTATAGTATACGCCATAGGTTAGAATAGTATACTGGAGAAGTATACGCCTGTATACGCCACACTCCGCTAGGAGTAATATTATTCTGTGGTATACGCAAATAATCACTGGCAAACATGATATGCATAGTATAATTAAACATGCTTTTGGGTTTTCTTCGGAATCAGAACTGATTGACGATTGATTTTATTTACACCTATATACTGAATTATAGTACTGTAGCAATAGGTATATGTCATAGCAGTGTAATAATGAATACCTTAAATTACCTAACCTAATAACCTGCCAAATATATTATCTATCCAAACAGCATTAAATTCCTCGTGAATAAATAAAAACACATTTGTTTTTTGTACTGTTTTATATTTTTATGGTTTACAGTGTATAATTTACTTGCAGTATTTAGTGACGAAGTTGCACCCTCTTTCACTCAATAACATGAGATCACATTATAGTCGTTATCTGGGTGTAACAATAAAAAAAATGAATTTATAAAGAAGCTAAGATAAAACTAATAAATTGCAAACATTTTGCTTGTATAATTTCAAAAAATATGTTTTAGTTATCATATGATACCATATAGAAATAAGCGTTTATATTAAAAATCCTGCTCACGGACCGATTATCAATACTTATAGGGTAATTTTCGACATCTATAGGATCAATACGATGGATTTTGAAGTTTGGCATAAGTTATAGGATATATTTGAGAATAATGTATTTATTATAATTGTCCAGCCGAAATGAGCATTTGGCATAGTTATATTTACTGTACATAAACAATACTTATTTATACCACATAATAGCACTTTTGGTAATATAAAATTTTTGTTAGCTATTTACAAATTTAATGTAATGTCACATCACTTCTATATTTTGTTTGAAAACTGTTCAGACACTTATGACACCAAATTAGTACATTGCAGCCAACTAAAGGCGGGGCAGGTTGCTGGTTATTAAATTACAAAATAAAGTCACTCATGGTGCCTGTCTATGTGTTCCATGAATTCTTCAAACTGCGCAATGGATTTTGATATATTTTTTATTAACATTTAGAGATGAAATGTCGAGCGCTTACATTGGAAACTCTCGTGAAACTGCTGAAAATAAAATGCAATAAAGGGGGATTGCAGAGAGAATACTCTGTTAAAAAAGTATGTTTAAAAATGTGAATACCAAGATGACAGCTAATAGAGTTGAAGAAACTGTGTTGTGCCTTTTTTTTTTCATTAGTGTTATAAAAAAGTTAATAGTTAATTTGCCTCTCATCTCCACCCATTGCAAAGAAGAAATAAGAAAAAAAAAACAGTTCTAATAATTAGGATTTATTGAATTTATTTTAATCATTAATGTGACATATAATCTTAAAATTACTAGTCAATATGAATTAAACAATTATGTTAAGAATCATTCGTTACAAAGGTTTGCTATTTTATTCTATTTATTATTATTATTATGTAGACAATTTTTAAATCACTAAATTTATATTAACTTAATAGGGTTAATATTTATGTATTTGTATGGTTAAGCTATATCTAATTATGTAGTGAATCTGATTGCATAATGAATATCTTGCATTAGGTTAAAACTGCAATCATGATGAACATGCTGAGCGGACTCGTAGCAGCTGCCTGCCGAGTGTCAAAAATAAATATTCATAGAAAGTTCACATTTTGTATTGCTTGGAATAAATAACCATATGCTCACAACGTTATTTCTCTAAAATGAATTACTTCTATGTTTTTCCTTGACAGAAGATTAACCTCTCATATTTACTTATTAACCTGCATTTGATGTCATCAAAATCAACAGTATATTATTCAAAATCTAACATTTGGTTACATGAATATGATTTGAGCTTAATGATGATTTTAACTGAATGCCTTAGTTAGTTTTGGTATCAATTTGCTCTTTTCTTTGCTGCACCATTTCTCTAATGTTATTTTCATTGTCCTTCAAGTTACTTTCCAAATATTTTTTATTGTTTTCTAATTCCGCTGCAAACATATTCAATGTTGATTCTCTTTTTTTGAGATTATTCTTCACGTTATCCATTTCGGTAAATACGAAGGATCGGCCGACGGATTCGTACGTTTTCGTTTTCGGAGGTAACATTCTGATCTCAGTCTGTGTTATATTAACATGATGCAAAAGACGTTTGAATACATTTATTTGATTATCTATAGCTTCTATCTTCTGGCTCGTTTCTGCCATTTTCAGTTGGAGTTCAACAAATGCTTTCTTTAATTCCAGATCGATTGGTCTCGCCATGATTTATAATTCTCCTCCTGACGCGAAAATGACCAAAAATCAATACTTGTAGTACAGTGTATTGGCTATGGCTATGAGTACTACGGTAAAGTTCTAGGTTAGAATAAGCCACAGACTGTAATATTTTAGGGATAGGGCACTTGGATGTTGCAGCTATAGACAAATTAGTTTTATCTATAGTGAGGGTATAACAGAATATGGTTATAATCATTTAACAGGGATAAATTAAAAATTATAACTTCTTTAATTTATGGCGCCATATGTGATTAAAATACACAATTCCGTCAAGGTCACGTAGAAACAGAGTATGCGCTGTCTTTGGTAGATAATATGATAAACGAAAGAAAGCGGTTAAAAATGTAATTCGATAAAGATTAATAATTTATTCATATAATTTGTATTCAAACCAAGTTGTTGTATCGTTTATACAAAAATCAATTTAACCAAAATTAGATTCATATCGATCTAGATATATACAATCTGCTTAAAGTTTGACTTTGTTAATTTTAATAAATAAAGACAAGGCATGTAAAATGTTCACTAAAGTTAAGCGACATAAGATGACCAATATAAGAAGGGGGTACATCATAAAGAGAGAATCTGTTTCTCTAACAATTAAAAAATATTGGACTACTGTCCTCTAGCTCTAACTCTGTGCTTACCATAGACTATTGTCCGTAGTATTGCATCCTATATTATCCAAAAACATATATAAATGTTACTACTGTAATGTATGGTATAGTACTATGGATTTATAACACATAAAAAAGCCACAGTAAGCCACAAATAAGTACATAATACCTATGTATAACCATCATCATCAGCCTTTACCCAATGCAGAGCCATTGGACTGTTCCGAAAGAAACTATGGGCATATTCACCACGCTAGCCCATGACGTATTGGTAATTTCAAATTGTGAGAAATTCACAGTTCTATATATTCCTACATACGGTGGTACTAGTAGGACATTTCTCAGGTTTAGGTTTCCTCACGACGTCTTTCTTCACCGTCAGCCGATAGTGTTACCAATTAAAATTAGTAAATGTTCTTGAATTCCGGACATGGGATTGATATTTCATGGGTCAAAGCAGTCTGCCACGACGACTTATTATAACACCCATGTAATAAATAATACGTATTATTAATGCAATAAGCTTTTTCTTCATTTGTATTATTTACGTCCTAATATATTCTTAATCTGCCAATAAGTACTTTATCTCAATAATGTTGTCATACACTTGGCATGTGCGCTTGTATGACGGGTTCAAATGTTTATTACTTAGAATTCCTTTAATTAGTACAGTAATAGGTTAATAAAATCCTTAATGAAACACTAGGTGATTTTTTACGTTTTTGACATTATATTGGCATATTTCGTGTATATAATCACTAAATTTAATTATTGTGTATGTGGGTACATGTGAGTATATAAGATATATAAGATAATTAACTTCAGTTATAAACAACTATATCGCGAAAATATGAAATATTACTTGTTTTATGTTCTTTATAAATTATACGATATGTTTTGTGTTTGTGTTACGAATTTCATATATTTTTATATAGAGCTAGTTTAATAAAAAAAATAGTTACTTTTATGTTACATTGGTGTTATTATAACTCAAAAAGTTGCTATTTCATATTTGTATTAAAAGTGGGAATATTGGCGGCCTTACTCACATGGGCAAAGTCAAGATATTTTAATGGAGATTTTTACTCCAAACTCAAAAAGTTGCTATTTCATATTTGTATTAAAAGTGGGAATATTGGCGGCCTTACTCACATGGGCAAAGTCAAGATATCTTAATGGAGATTTTTACTCCAAATTATATACAAATTTTGATAACGTCTTCTTCTAACGCGTCAGTAAACATTTTCTTAGTTAAAGTAATTTTCTGTCGCACTCCTCGTCTTTGTTGAAAAGGCGTTGTCCACTGATGTTTTACTTTGATGGTACAACATTAGAAGTGTCGTGACAGAAGCATCTTCTCGCCTCGACACACAAGTCCGCAACGAGTTGAATAGTACCTATTTCAAAAGAGTCACAAGCCTTCTATTAGATCATAAATGCAGGGCATAATATCTGACTATACTTTTCAGTATTTTGTACAATCTATAGTACTGTATACTTGTGGTTTATAGCGCTCAACCTATTTCGGTACCTAACTTGTTTAATGGCGGGAAGGTTTCAAGTCTTTGTGTGAGAAGATTTTTATTTAATTACTGAAAAGCATTTCTAAATGTATCTCAAGAGTGAGGTCAGTCGGTAATTTTTCAAGTCACTTGTTTTGCAGAATTGTCACCACCCCATCATTTTCGGTAAAGAAGTCAGCGTACTCAAGAATCGAAACATCGCATATGAACACCGAAGACAAAAATAAGAAAAAAATACAAATACAATGCGCAAAAAGCTATTTTTGAATTAGGTAACATGTTTTAACAACATTTCATTATCATCATGTTCATCAAAATAATGTTCTTTAAAAAGTTCTGTATAAGTAGCTATTTATTAAAACTTTAAAATTAGATATATTGTTTTATTCAAACTAGTGGTTGCAGATTGCTTAAACGACCATAATCTTATATTATATAAGTTTCTAAATAGTTGAGGTTTATTGACTAATAGGTTACAAATATTATAGATTAGTGATTGTAAGTATCCTATAATGTGACCTATATTTATTTTTAAGTGAAGGCTTCGACCCATAGATTGTATGGAACAAAAACGAACTGTTTCCAAATTTATTTTATTGATAACAGTAAAGCTTGTAAATAGTGACTAATTTTTTTTTTTGAATGTCGCTTATCAAATATAGAAGAAAAACATACTGAACTGTTTTGTCTTCGGTGATATATTTACAGTAAGTTATACATGTGATAACGTAGATATAACAAAAAAAAAACTACTTTGCTTTTTGATTGAGTCTGACCATAGATTACAATTTTTTTTTAAATATTTTAAATGCATTTTCTATCTCTTTCGCGTCTCTATTGAATCCTTTTTGAGTGTCTTGGATGTGACATGGCGTCCAACAAGATATATTACGGCCTTGTCTAAAAACTGTTTTTAATGAAAGCGGTCTCGTATTGCATTTTATCACTGAGGCCGTAATAAATCGTACTTTTGCATTGATGGTAATGCATGCAAGGAAACCTCAGCGGATAAGCGATGGGTATGATACGACTTTCGATGCTTCGGCATTACATTCTATAGATGGCGGTCGCCGACAGAGCGCTGTAATTTCTATGAATGTTGTTAACGTATTAATCTGTTTACAGGTACTTCGAGAAACATCAGACCCATCCATATCAGGTAAACGTAAACTAAAAGTTATATAAGATGAAAACCTAATTTAATACGATTTTTGTTGAAAGGGTTAAATGTAATTTGTAATATTTCTCTACGTAATTACTACACCCATGTATTCTTTTCCTGTTTTTATCAGTATATTGTAATACTACTATTATGATGCTGGGTAAACTAGTTTTTTATTTTTCTTTTTGTGAACTGTGTTTATCTATTGTTTATTCTTTTAATGGTAGTATTTATTTAGTTACTGCATGTAAGTAAATCACATCTTGAGGTAATTCCTAAGAATTTTGCAATAGTATTAAAATATTATTGGAAAATATAAATATAAATGTTTGAATGGAACAGTAAAAATCAGTTAAATGTCATCCATCTTAATGGATATTTGTTTTGTTTATTATTTTTAAACTCATGTTAATTAATTTTGTGAACAGAAATACAATTCAAAGAGTGAAAGGAGAGCTGCAAACGATTATGTCTCTTCAGACAACAGATACACACCCCTTCGTTCACCCAACGGCAATGTTTCCATACACGGACATCATGCACACTCGAGCCAGTCAAGCCACAGCCATCATCACTACAGTCACATGGCAGATGATAGAGGATATACAACATCAAGGAATTCGTACCTGCAAAAAGGTCCTGAAAAGGAGAGAGATAGAGACTTCAAATCCTCTAGGAATAAATATGCAGGTAATATTATGTCACTGATTAAATTTCAATCGTAAAATCATTTAACAACTAATCAATTGGCTCTCTTTTTTAATATAGCGAATTTTTTGTAAAATTATATTGGCCTGTTTTGAAGGACTGAAATTTTTCTCATTATGATCTTATCTAGGTATGCATTAGGTAGGCAGGTATTATCTGGTATAATTTTATTAAAATTACAGAATAGTATTTCTTATTGGTGTTTATTAAAAATTTAATGATGAATGAATGCACTACTTGGAAGTTAAAATTCTTGTTCTTGAAATAGACCTGTTGACTCTTGTATATATTGCATGCAGTAAGTGGTTCGAGTTTCAGCATTTTGTAATAAAATTATAAGCTTATTTTAAAGGATCAAATTCACAGCATAGTATATTGATATTGGATAATTCATATATTCATAATATATTAACATTATCAGAAATTAAATAATAATTTTCAATTTACTTAATTTATACTTGATGTACTTTGTGTAAACGGTCTCCCTCTGTGATCGGTTATATTTGCTGTAGCAATTTTAATTATTGTAACTTATGCGACAGTTATTTTAATTTATAAATGGCTACTACATTTATGTGCTATATTAAAAATACTTTCAGACAGTGTCAAATCTCCGAAGGACCGTAGTAAAAATAGTGAAAGAGAAAGGAGTAATCATGAAAGGAGTGAGACGGAGAAAAAGAGTAGGACTAGTGGCATGAACATTAGTGTTAGAAGTAATAAATATGATAAAAGATGTGCACCATCAACAAGTGTTTCTTCTGGAAGTGAATGGTCAGAACATATTAGTTCATCAGGGAAGAGGTACTATTTCAACTGTGTCAGTGAAGTGTCACAGTGGGAGAAACCTAGGGAATGGGACTCTCGAAGAATTTTATCCAAAGATTCATCATATTCATCCAGAAGTAGTAAGTTTTGAATTATATTATTATTTTATAATTTGCATTACTTATGTGTGTTATTTCATGACAAAACTAGAACACATGACATTATTATGACAGAGCAATATTATATGTTACAATATGCTTATAATTAATAATCAAAAATGATTTTAATTGCATAATTCTACATTATGATAATTACTGATGTAGTGTTAATTTTATAGTCATAATTATACTTCATTAATTACCAGTAAGATATTATATACTCTTAGTTAGATAGTATATACAGGCTTGCTTTAAACCAACACTACTCCAAGGTTCTCTCTTTGGTCAGTTGTGAATTATACACCATATTATTCTATATTTGGAAATAAATTAATCATAAATTTTTAAATAATAAAATACGAATGCTTATACAATCAGTTTCAACTCCAGTAGTGCCATTAGATATGTGTAGTCCGGTGGAACTGTAGCGGCCTTGCCAGGCTAACAGTGTAGGTTAGTTCGAAAAAAATAAAAAACATTAGATATGTCACCATAAAAACCTGTCTACTTCTTTCTTGTCTTTAGTGTTTGTTCACATACTAATTTAATCATGAGTATCGTATGATCATTGGCATGTGTATTTATTTATCATCCATGTATGGTGATAAGTCGGGTATTCTAATGGTTGGCATATGATTTCAATTTAAAACTTTTGGTAAACACATATTGATGTGTTCCATTCCTATTAAAGTTAATAAATCATTGTGTGTATATTTTGTCATTTTAATATATATATAGAGAAAGGATTACATGTGGCAGAAATGTGAATGTTAAGATGGATGTGTTATGTCACAAGAATGAACAAGATTAAGAATGAGTATATCAGAGGAAGTTTGAAAATAGCACCAGTGACAGAGAAGTTGAGGAGTAATAGGTTAGCATGGTACGGGCATATTATGAGAAGAGATGAAAGTAACAAGAAAATGTTTGAGCTTGAAAGTGGACGGATGTAGGAGTAGAGGAAGACCGAAAAAGTTGTGGATTGATTGTGTGAAAAATGATATGTGTATAAAAAGTGTGAATACTGAGACGACATCTGATAGGGAACAGTGGAAAAGGAAAACATTTTGTGCCGACCCTACTTAGGTGGGATAAGGGTAAGATGATGATGATATATCTGACAGTCTTACATGTTTCTGATTAAATTCTTTTTTTATCTATTTCTATAGCTAAGGTTTAACATTTAATTAAAAGTGTAAATACATTACAACTAGAAAATATAAACTGATTCTCAAGTACAGATACTGAACTGGTTGGTTCTTGATAACTGATTTCCAACATGATTTCCACTAACCATAATATGGTTTCATCACCACATATATTTGCTTTATCAATAATCCAATGGTAAAGATTGGGCAAGATGATGTATGTCCATTTATGGATTGAGAAAGGCTGATATTACTGTTCACTTATTTCATTGCATCATTTGAAGGCACATACCACTGAGTTAAAGAAATAAATCCAATCATTTATACATATAAATTAAATAACATTGTCTGTTGTTTGTCCCAGCTAATCATCAAAATGCTTGTACCGATTTCCGTGAGAATTTGAGGTAAATAGAGGACTTTTCTATTATCTGACTATCTAATTACGCTTTTCTATAGGGTGTGAGCAGTAGCAATAAAATTTAACGTAGATATCTTAAAATCAGTAAAAAAGGGCTATAGGGGTTAACTAGTAATGAAAACATTATCTTAAAATATTAAATACTATCCACAATTAATGCAGAAAAACTATTTTTGGGAACATGAAGTAGCTGGTTCCAGATACTTACATGATAAATACTTTTTTTTTAAATTGAGTTCAGTTACAAACTCATTCATGTAGAAAGTAATTAAGCAACATTATTTTGATCTTTATAACAAAATGTTTAATGTTATTTCAGTACATTTATATCGTATACATCAGTTACATTTCTTTATTCAGTAAAAAACTCTTTTAAATTATATGCTTATACTAAAATGCACTATTAAATACAAGTGACCAGTTTGCTATTACTATTCCTATATCTGAAGTTATATTTAATTTAGGTTTCTAAATATGTATATGAATCACAGATGATTTTAATTTCTATACAAGCCATTATTCTATTTATTGGTATGTTAAATTTGTTTATCAATAATTCAGAAAAATATTAATCTGACTGCAAAAGCACTAGATCTTTTTGTTATATTAGTGAAGGATGTTCAGTTGAGTATTTCTTATTTAAAAAGTCATTTTAGTTCCTCCCTTATCACAAATATCATATACTTAAATTGTTATTTAGTCTATGTTACTCTCACAATGTATCAATACTTCATATGTCAAAACCGATCAAGCCATTTGATTACAGTACAATTTTAAAGAAATAAATATATACCTGTGAAAGATTACTTTACTATTGTGGCAGTGAGGTAAAAATGAGTTAAAAACATTTTAATACCATAACATAGATTCTGTTTCTACCTGTAGGTGTTGATTTGCATATTGTTCAACTTTAAAATCAATGCATTATAGGTTCTATTATAATTATTTCCTCCTCTTCGATTTTCATACATTTTATTTATTGGTTATCATGTTTAATTTATCATTTATATTCTAAATCATAGGTCTCCAAACATTTTTGTCTCCTAGATCTTTTCCCATGGTTTTCGCGATCTGTAGACCCCCCATGCTTACCTGAGATTATTTTTTTGCACATTTCTCATCTTTAAGTATATGTTTTGATATATATGTAGATATGTCTTTATATTAGAAGAAAGTATTATTTATGTATATAGTATGTGTATACAGAATTGCTCCATTAATGAAAAGCGAAAATTAAACTCACAACCCCCTTAAAAGTGATCCCACTATTGTCGACTTGCAATTACTTCTAGTAAGTACCCAAATTTTTATGTACCCTGTTAGGAATTGTGAACCCCCATTTTTTTTTGTCACGCCTTCTTAGCCGCCGACAAGTCTCTCTGGACCCCTGGGTGTCCACCTGGCCCACTTTGGGAACTATGGTCCTAAATTAACAATGACCATATTCTTAACATTATTACAATCCTGGCTAAAATTGAAATATGAAACATTTTCATTAATTTCTAGTATGTTAAATAGGAATTTTTACTACTGTAACAACATTGAAGTTTTAAATATCTCTGACAGTTTCGTGTTTTTAACAGCTTCACTATTGTGTTTTTTCATTATAGTGATTATAGAATTAGTCTCTTAAGGCTAGGGTGTAATTAATGTACATGTTTATGTTTCTCAATGCAGAAATGTAAAAAGTATATATTCTACAAGTTTTTCTTGCTACTTCATTTGTGTTTGTCATATTAATAATTCAATTTACATTTTTACATAAATAATAATAGTGTATCATAAATATTCAGTATGAACAGTACTGTATGCCCTTTTCCACATTCCAGGCTACTTCTATGCCAACTTTCATATCATTGCGACTGGTTCTGAAGTTTAGTTAATGGAAAGATAATATTGGTAGGGATTTCATTTTGTCATATTTTAATTTTCAAAAACGATGACCAAATGACAAGGAGATGACCTTTTTCATGATGTGAAAGATGAGCTTTTAACATTTGTTATTAATTTTTGTAATGTAACATACATCATTGTAACTTATAATTTATCCTTGTTGTTGCTTAATTTTTAAACATTTTGAAAATATTGTTTTTCAGGATATTACTTCATTAAAGTTTTCTAATGTAGTGTTACATTTCTAGTACTTGATGCAAGGATGACTCACCAGTAGAGTATTGGGATACTTCATTGAGGTATATCGGTTAAAATCCGATTCCTCCAATGTACAGGCAGAGATTAACCTCATATTATTGGCAAATATAACATATAATGAATAATGGAATTGTGGTGTTGTTGAGCTCCTTCCATCATGTAAACAATATTGTCATTTGACCGTCAAGAAATGTTATTATCTTATACCCTTACTATTATCTATTACTCTGTAGAGGAAAAATACGTAATTGTATATATATATGACAGATAATCTGTGTGTTATATCAAATTGTGGTTGTGTTTACTGATTGATGTAGATATTAAAGTTTTTACCTCAATTCATCAATTTTGCTAACCTTATATTTTAATCTATGTATGCATTTCATTGTCCAAATACTGTTCACATGAGAAAAAATGGACTTAATTATGACGCTGACACCTGACGTGTTGGCGATTTCATATACTGGTTATATACAATTCTGTACTTTTCAGTACTGGATGAACTTATAAGAATAATTTTCAGGTCATTCAGGTTTCCTTTCATCAACCGATACCTAATTGAGTTGTAAGTTAATTATACATGATTGATTAGAAACTGATTGGTATATGTCACTATTCGAATATATGGATATCATATTGATAACTACGACGTCTATTAATACATAAATTGTTCTCGAATATATTCATTTATTCATAATGGGTCATCAATATGACAGTACATTTGTAAATATGCTAGTAATAACAACATAGTAATTAAATTTAAATGTAGTCACATTTGTAGACAACCACGGCAGATACTTTCAGATTTCTACAACCATTTTCTTCTTCATTTTCATTTTTACAATCATAGAATCTATACAAAATGCCATAGTGGTATTATGTTTACACCTATTTATACAACAAATTAATAGAATTCGAGCTATTATATTCCCCAGGTCGTTTTGTGCAACATTGGGTGGAGTTCCTGATACACAAGTTGTTTTAACTTGGTCCTTGCAATCTTTAACTGATTAATTTCACTTAAGATAAATATCCTATTCAAGCTCGTGTCTATAGATAGTTCAAGGCTGCTGCTGCTAACGCTTAATGTTTTGAAGTATGCCTTATGATTGTATGTTGTTCCATAAAGCTTCTGTACTACCTACTGCAGAAGTTATGGTACGGTTTTTGAATGTGTCCAAGATTTGCCATGTTTTATGATAATAAATTTGTTGTTTATTTTATTCCATGAAATGTTTTCATGCATCTTACAGTTCAATTTACTAACTAATTAACGTTACACAATAGAAACTGATAATTATATTTTTTAAATTTATGTTTTTATGTAAATGCTCCGTCGTTGAAAGCGTTCTTACTTCGTAATAAAAAACATTATTTGTCTGAAGATTTTTTACCCGCATACAGTTTTATATTTTCTGTTGAATAAGGTTTTAATTTCGAACTTGTCGGTTAACGCAAATGAAATGAATCTTGCAAAAATCAAAAACTCTTCCAACATGTTTCTGATAAAATAGGTACCAATAAAATTCGTTAAACTATATTCATTTAATACTAAGCAATTTAATCATAATTTATTTTGTCAAGATTAATAAAGGTTTAAATTATTCTCTGGGGAATTTTTAGTCCCGCGCCTCGCCGATCATAGCACACGATATTATCAAATGTTTTCTTGTCTAAACTGGTAATTATGCGGGATAACCGTCAGGCCATTTTTTATAAATAAAGTTTACCTACGCTCTCTTTGAAAATGATATCAAAATATCTTCACATACAATTTTTTTGCACTCTTGCTTATATTCTTTAGTTGTTGAATTTTCTAAAACACCGAAATTTATCTCTCACGGAATGTGTGTTAGAGTAATTTTTAGTAAGATTTAAATAATTTTCCAAGAAAAAATTACCAAGTATAGTATTCATGTTGTGATTAATTGTATTTATTTTACAAGATTTCTTACCTCCTTTCAAAACCCTACATGTTGAATTTTAAAATACATAATTTAATACACAAATTATGTTGCATTCCTTGTATTGAAACTTTGAAAAAAGAATCCGGAGACCTGGATTGCCTATATCAAATCCGTCATCCCATTTCTCATCCTGGGAGTTCGATTAAAAAAAACACCAAAATACGTGTTCAAAGTATGTTAATACTAAAATATTAAATTTCAATTACATATGGATAATAATCTATGTACATTTTGATATCCCTTTCACCGTCTTACTCTATTTGCTTTCGTGAAATCGCTGGATAAACGATACTTGCAAGTATGAAATCAACGCTCCAAATTATTTTACTTCATTTTTTTTTCCTTACCCATTTTGGCTGGGCGTTTATATATAATCCAATATATTTATAGTTAACCTGACAAAACTGTACATAATATAGTGATACAAGAAAGAAGCTATTGCCAGGGAGAACATATTGCAGAAACTAAGAGAATAATGAATGACAAAAAACATGTGAAATAATTTTTATGAATATTTATGAAATTATAATGATAGTTTACTGAATTTGATTAATAACCTTACCTTAACCTTTGCCACATCTGCAAAGCGATAAATTCCTAACACTTACAACATGTTTAATTAAGTTTTAACCAATTATTCGTAGTCGAAGTAAAACAATCATTTTTAGACATGCATATGTCTAGGTATGAGAAACTGCTAATGTTGATTTTTATAATTTCATTTAAAAAACTTTTGATTTTATTTGCTGGGCGTTTACTTCAAAATGTTAATTCTGTAACTAGTAATAGAAAAAGCGAAATATTTGTAAATGAAACAAAAAAAAAAAAGTCATTAAAATGCATTCTTGCTTGACGGTTGAACTCGACGTTGGCAGATGGTTGACACTGTTGGTATGTAACTGTAAAAGATTACAATTACAATTCATTAAAATATGTTATACATGAATGTGTAATGATCACAACAAGACTCGCTCGCTCGCATCAGAAGTGTCAATATCGATTTGAAGCTGCTTCGAAGATTACACTAAGCATCTTTAGGTCGATATTGACTCTTCCGATGCGAGCGGGCGAGTTCCTTTCCTGTCCGACGACTGGCTTAATCATCCAGTGACGCGTTTTAATTATTTTTTGTTGTTTCATTTACTAATATTTCGTTCTTTCTATGATTAGTTTCAGATTTGTTTTTTTCAGGTACAGGTCGCGCAAATACAATCAAACGTTTTTTTTTTGATGTAGTGAGACGTAACAGCGGACATACAATTCCAAGCGGAATTGCAAAATAACGTCAACTATTATATTTAAATGCATTTCCGCAAAAGTAATAATGCCTTTATCAATCGAATTTTATTTACATTATAATCTCAGTTAAAGTTTTATTTATTTATATTTCACCGGCTCTTAATCGTTAATATTGTTTCAATTAGTTATTACATATAAAACATAGCAAAACCAAGTAATAATAAAACATAACCCGACAACACCTATTAGTAAACCATAGTCAAATGGATAGTATAAAAATCTATAATCTTCTTTCGTTATTGGCGTTGCTACGTTGATAGTTGTTTAGGCGGTTCGTTGAGCGCACTATATAGCGTTATTACTCTCGTATTTGTTACATGCGCACCGGTCATCTGTTCTTTACGTGACATTTGGATATCTGTTTATTTGTGTCCACTAGTGTGTTGTGTTTTTGATTATCCAAAATTGCAATATTGATCGATTGTAAATCGATAATTTTTATTCTATATATAAATAGGCAGATAATATAATAAGACCAGTCGTGTTATGTTATATGGATCCGAGTGCTGGGCTACGAAAAAGAGGGATGAGACAAAATTACATGTGACAGAGATGTGAATGTTATAATAGATGTGTGGTCTAATTAGAACGGATAAGGTTAAGAATGAGTATATCAGACGAAGTTTGAAAATAGCAACAGTGACAGAGAAGTTGAGGAGTAATAGGTTAGTTAGTAATATTATCGGTATATTTTGAGTAGAGACGAAAATTATATAACTAGAAAATTTTTGAGTATGAAGCTGGACGGATATAGGAGAAGAGGAAGACCGAAAGAAAAAGTTTGTACCCTTATTATTGTTGTATTTCGACCACCGGATGATCTCTAGCTATTATTACGATGCATATCGATGAATTGATTATGTTATAGAAAAACTTATTTTCACTCGTATTCCCTTTTCTATATCCATATTAACAAATAGCAATTGCTCAGTCGTAGTAATTTTTTTTCCATAAAATGTAAGTCTCAGCTGCTGCATATCAAATGGTGAAAAGTGTCTGATGCGTTTGTGACGCACCGATGCTCTTGAAATTCAAATGAGAAATCTATAGACTATTATATGATATATTAAGCTGTGTATATCTGAGTGGTGGACTACGAAATATACCGATATGAGGTGCGAATGTTAAGATGGATATGTGGAGTAACTAGAATGGACAAGTTGAAGATAAAGGACAAGAATGCGTATATCGGAGGAAGTTAAAAAGTAAAAGCCTAGCTTGGCATGAACAAGTTTGATGGTGGTCGTATACCTATATCCGCCTTTACTCCTGAGTAGAGGATGACCGAATAAGGGATGTGGGTGAATTGTGCGAAAAATGACATGAACAATTGACACTTGCTTCTTTTTGAGCGTTTGTCAGATTATGCGGGATCCAACCTGACATTTTTTGTTCATGCTATATCTTATTGATGCTTGTCATAGTAATGTCTCTAGATACTTCGATCTCATGATATAACACATAATGATTTTGTTTTTTAAGTTTACGTACAAAATCGAAGTTTTATTGCACAACAACCGATTTTGGACGTCTTTCACAGAAGTCGTCTTGAAGCGAACATCAGCCACGATTAAATTCGCTATACACACTTTTAGCAGTGCTGTTGTGTGATGCTTTCTCACCCTATCAATAATACATTTATTGGATGCATTTTCATCTTGATAAAATATGTCGACAGTTACGAAAAATAATCGCACGAAAATGTGCATGAGTTGTTAATTCCAATTTAAGTCGAGATTAATTTTTTGAATGACTGTATATAGTACAAGTCGTGCTCAAATGATAAAATGTTTTCAACGAGATAATATTTAGCAGTGACAAGTTTCCATGGAAAGGTTTATTGGCACCTGGCAATATACCCAATATAAATAACAACCCTCATAAAAGGTTTTACAAAAATATGTCGAGTCATACTGGTATTTGGCATTTGTCGCATAGACTACAGTATGTTTTCATCTGACAGTTACATTTTTCGAGAATTTATACCAATGTTTAAAATATACAATTTGATCGACTCAGGTGTGGAAGTATTAATTTCGTTACATATTTACCACGAAAATTTATTCTTATAATGTGAAGTTTACAATTAAAAAATAAATTGACAGGCTAAATATACACAGAGATAAAGAAATATATTATACTAAATAATGTTATTAATATTTATACAAGTACCCTAATCTCTCGCACTTCGCCAACTGTGCGAACAATATAGACGTGTACATAAAAACTGCATATGGTGTTTGTTGATATGGAAAATACATATGATCTAGTACCTGGAAAAGTGTGCCTGGGAAATTAAATTTATCCGTTGTATGTATAGTCAAGCGAAAACACATGTTAGGTGCGAGACTGGAGTTATTGATAATCTCCTTGTGTGTCCTTATTTATTCCTTTTTGTCATGGATGCAATAACACCAGACATACAGGAGGAGACACGTTGGTGTATGCTGTTTGGTTATGAGATTGTTCTTGATGGAGAAAATGCTGCCGAGGTCCAAAGTAGGCTGGAGAAATTGCGAGAAAAACTGGAGAATGTTGGTTTAAATATTAGTAGAATAAAAACTAAACGTTTGTTCTGCGACTTTGGGGGTTCATTCAGATTTAGTCATATTACCTTAAACAGTGTTAAACAGCAATAAACAGTTAAACAGCCTGTTCCAATTTTCGGTACCTCGGTTCATCGATCCAATACGACGGTGGCATAGTTATGGACGTGAGGAATATGATATATGCAGGGTGGATGAATTGGCGAAAGGTGTTTGGGGTAGTTTTTCCACGAATACCGTTGAAACTCAAGGGGAAGGTGCATGAAACTATAATAAGACCAGTCGTGTTATATGGATCCGAGTGCTGGGTTAAGAAAAAGAGGAATGAGAAAAGATTACATATGGCGGAGATGCGAATGTTAAGATGGATGTTTGCTGTAGCTACAATGGATAAGGTTAAGAATGAGTGTATCAGAGGAAGTTTGAAAATCGCACTAGTGACAGAGAAGTTGAGGAGTAATAGGTTAGTATGGTACGGGCATATTATGAGAAGAGATGAAAGTCATGTAACAAGATATGTTTAGAAGTGGACGGATGTAGGGGTAGAGGAAGACTGAAAAAGGTGTGTGGATGGATTGGGTGCAAAATGATATGGTTATAAAAGGTGTGAATACTGAAATGATATCTGACAGGGGAGAATGGAAAAGGAAAACATGTTGTGCCAACCCAATAAGGGTAAGATGATGAAGTACACCAATCTGTGTAGGTGAATATGTGTATGGTTCTTGTTCTTAATAACCTTCTTTAATATAATGAACTCATTTTTTTACATATATAATAACATTTACAACCAAAATATAAAAAATATGGCTTCTTGAATTTGTTAGAAATGTTTTATTTTTTGCCTTTATTCCGCATATAATAATAATAACGATACATAACAAAACAAATGATGGACAGTTTGGATATTTTTATACTAGTGGCAATACGCTTTCTTTGCTGGGCGAAAAAAAAACCCTAGGTCATATCTACTTATTAATTTATATATTTTATTAGAATCTATTTAGGCATTTGACCGTGATTAAGGAGCAAATCTTCAAAGAAATGTTTATAACAAACGGTATCGTCGGTAAATTTAGTGAAACTTAGAAAGGGATGAAATATATATTATTTTGTAACATTGCTAGCTAGTTTTTATTTCAGATTGTAATTACTGCAAATTCAAAAAACAACTGAATGTCACCTTTATGCGATTGTTTTAATTTTATCTCAAATTATAATATTTCGAGCGAATTTTCTTTACTTATTTATTTATCATCATATTCTTATGAATATACGATTTTTTTTTATTTTATAGCATTTAAAGTTACGCCCTGCAGGGTTAAACAAGGGAATTTACGTTATTTTGATTATTCAGGTATGCAAAATAAAGAATGGACCCCGAGACATTTTCGCCTTTCGTGCTATGTTTTATTTAATGATTGGTTTAATGGAATAGAAACGGTCTATATACCCTTTTGTTGTACTAATGATTTGGCGGAGTCAAGCAAATCGTCACGATGATGGCTGCTTATGCTTGACAAGTACAAGAGGAATACAAATGTCAAGAATAAAATAGAAAATCCAAATTTGGCATCAATTTCTTACAATGAGAAATACTCAGATTCTGTAGTAACAGACAACGCACATGAACTGAACGAACTGATATTTTAAGCAGTAATGAAGAAGGTTCTGAGCTAAATAACAAATACCAGAGTATATACCGTCCAATAACTTACCTACAGGGACCTTATTCAATGGAACAACACGAGTTGAACGATTTGCTTCAGGGCTTTGGATTTGCCTATTAAAAGATGGAAAATTGGGATGTAGATTGAAATAATTGCATTTGTTACTTTCTAATACGAAAATAAGTGTGCCGAAGAAAAGCACCAGACATTTATCCAATTTTTCCAAACACTGATCAACTTTACTAATACAACAATACTTTTCATTAATGGAGCAACTCTGAATACCTTATTACGACAAACACCATTGTAGGCTTTTTATTGGTTTTGTAAGCCATATTACTTCTTAACGGCATTCAATTTTCTTCCAAATCTATTGCATACTTAGTTATTTTAAACTAAACGCATGAAAACATGCGATTAGTCTTAGACTTAAAATAAAATAAAAATAAAACATTTGGAAAGTTGTTGTTGTATTGCTTGGACTGTAGATAGGGTTTTCAAAATATTGTTGTATTCTTTGTAAGAGAAAGACCTCTACCTAAGTTAATGGTTAGTCAAAAAAACTGATCTTGTTTGTGATAAACTGAATGTCAAATATGAACCTCATATTCCACTAACAAATGAGATTCTAAATTCTAAACTTTGTTTGAATAAAAATATTGTCAAGGCTATGAAGTAGAATAAGGTAAGGTATTTTGCATTTCATGTTGATAAATTAAAAGAAGGCATATTTTTTAGCCTAGAAACTAGAAAACTTATGTAAAACAATGAATTTGATGACAATTTCACCGAGAGAAAACTGCCAGCTTGGTTGCCTTTAAAGGAAGTAATTTGAGGATCTTTAGTCATTCATAAAGCTAAAAATGTTGGGATTCTAGCGAAAAATTTGTTGTAAAAATATTAAACGATGGCAACGAAAGAAATGATGCAGAGCGTTTATAAAATATATTTCTGGTAGTCTCACTTCGAGTTTCTCCTTTTAATCTTAGAATGGCAAGTGATGTACAAGGTGAATGCTTTCATCAGACTATTAAGCGAATAGAAGAACGTTACCAATGAAGATGATATGCCAAAATGTTAGCGGATTACTGTTGGTTTGTAATTTAAGAGGATTTTACAATTCACAAAAGTGTTCCTTTTTTGTCATTTTCTTTTAAACATGCCGCTCTATTTCTTTACTCGAAACTTTAATATTTCGCTCTTTTTGTTTATAATATACATAAGTATTTAATATTACCATTATTGATATTAAAAATGTAGGTAAATAAGCATGTATAGATTTCATTTGAAATTTTTACACAGTTTTTATTTTACAAGAGTTCATTTTATATATTACCTATTTCAGTGTTATAAAGCAAAAAGTAATTTATCAGACAGTATAAATTAGTTATTAACTATTGGTCTAGTGGTCAAAATTTGTTCATGATTCATATTTTTTTGTGTTCAATATTACTGAAGTATTTGTATTTGTAAAATGTATAAATATTGTAGACTGCCGAAGGTAGAGAAGACAAATAAACGTTTTCCAAATCTTTTTCATTGTCAAAACTACACGTCAATACCTAACCAAATAAAAAAATAAAGAAAATCGGATAATAGGAGAGGAGAATAAAGTATTTAACTATTTTGCCTACGCATATTTCAATAGATATACAGAACCTCATTAAAATCCTTCCAATAGCTTCGAATGCTATTCATAGACAAGCATATGAATCAAAATGATTAAAATCGGTTAGATTTATTATTTGCATTTAGTACCTACATAACGTTTTTAGTTTGTTTTGTCACGTAAAAGTAATCATCGTGATATCAATTTATAAGGTACATTTACGTTGGTGTTGATTTTTTATTCATTTCTTTTCTAAAAAATATACTGCATTATATATATAGTTTACATAGAAGTATATATATATATATATATAAGTATACGTTACATAGAAGGTTCAACCTTATAACTTCTTCAATATATTGCCAAAGCTAATATATACTAAAAATTACCCGTTAATCCTTACTAATATTATAAACGATAATGTGAGTTTGTTTGTTTGTTACGCCGTCACGCCATAACTACTCAACTGATTATCAAGAGATTTATCACACACGTTGTCAAGGGTACACAAAAGAACATAGGGTACTGTTCATACAGAAAAAAAATTGGTTCTCTGTAAATTCGGTTTACGGAAGATAATTTTACGTGATAACGTCATAAGAAAACATTGATGAAAAATTGTATACTTTTTGAATTGAATTATTATCACTGAATTACCGATGGAGTGGAAGAGAGGTAGATGTGTCACAAGCCGAACGCTTAAGCAGATCGCGCCTCTCTATCGCTTGTTCCGCGCTTTCGCTTGCACGCTCGGCTCAGACGCAACGTGACAATAAGTCACGTTTTTTCGTGCGTGCAGCCGGCGTTCATCGATTTATAAGACGTTATCACGTTAAAAGTAATGTTTCCGAGGGATAAGAAAATCTATATTAAAAAAAGCTAAGTCGCCAGTAAAAGCGAATCGTCTATAAAATAATTTTTAACACGAGTGTCTGAAGAACTTTTATTTTTATTTATTATTATTTCAAATCCAGTTTTTATTAATTTGCAAATGTATTTCTTTAGTTTGGTAAAAGGTGTCCATCCCTATTTTTTAATTTTAACTTAATCTAGTAGAAGTCTAGCTATTGCCCGTAGCTTCGCTCGCGGTAATATAGCTATCATTTGACCCTCAGTAACAAGTTCATTTTGTCTGGACGAGAGGTATCCTATGTCCTTTTCAATTATCTCGTGAGAACGTGTATGTAACATTTAATAGTTATCATTAAAATAGTTGAGACGTGAAAAGGCAACAAACAAAGTCAGATTCACATTCATAATATTAGTGAGGGTGTAAAATAATTGTATATTTCTATACGCGCAACCAATTAGTTAAGATGAAAGTAATTTAATGTTCGCGAATCTAATTTTTAGATCGTGAGAAGAGATCAAGATCGAGATCGGGACGAAGGGATTCTGAGAAACCTAGTAAAAGAACCAATAGCACCTCAGACAGGTACTGGAATAACAGTAATCGGGATGATGAAACTCATGAAAGAACAAGACCGAAACATTCGGGGCCCATACAAGACGGTAAAGGTATGTTTAAATGGGTGAACGATTCTTGCTACACGTGCTGGGCATAGATAGAGTGTTATATGGACTATACTTTCTCAACGTGTGTCGAGGGATATAGTGGGATGCCGAAAAAGTACAGAAAACGGTCTTTGATGAATTGTTTGAACATAAAACAATTCATAAACCACAACTATCAACACTAATAAAAGGTCAATTTGACTCTGGATTAACGGCCAATGCAAAACTTTGAGAAACATCAATGGCAATATTATATCGGGGGGGATTACTATTGACCTGCCTCCATACTATTGGCTACTATTGACTCGTACTAATGATTGGCTACTATTGACTCGTACTAATGATTGGCTACTATTTACCCCGTTTTGAAACACCATTGGTTGGAGGTATTGGCTGTTCATGCATGTTGATTATTATTGGCCGTCAGCTTTGCCTGAATGCCTTAAAAGGCGACCGACGACTAGACATTACTAGTCCTATTTAGCTCGATGTGCATATTTTGCAATATACAGCAACAGCTCAAGCCGTGGTACCACTGGCTTTTGTGCTCGTTGCTCAATCGGGTGAGTGTCTTATCTGCTCCCCTTAGTAGTTCGGTGAAGTTGTAAATGTCACATATGGCTATCAGGGTAGGTCAGTTAGAAAAAAAAAGGATTTCTGTATCGGCTAACGTTTAGTCAATTGGTCTTGGTGGTCTAATCACACCAATAACTTCAGTATGGATGACGTCATTCATACTTTTACATGGACTGCCATTTTATCTTCGCTCCTACAAATATGTATATATTACAATTTTAGTTTAGCCTCTCTTCTCTCTTAAAGTTTTGAACAGTCCTATATAAATTATTCATATCAGCATAGCATTTCGACTGCACGGTTGGCGCAGTGGCTGTAGCGGTCGCCAGGCCACTGCCGCCGTGCTAAATATTTTGAGTTCGAATCCTACAAAGAACAATCATTGTATACTTTGCGCCCGTTACATATATGTTTCCAAAGTCTCCCTCAGCACAAAGCTTGATTCCTATCGCGGAGGTTATCTTTGTAAAAAAGATTCAATCAAGATGAATCTTACTGTTAAACATGTAATCTATCTCCTAATTATGTATTTCGCAAGAGCGCATCATTACCAGGAATGGCTAATAAGTAACAATAAATCTGCTGTAATTATAACGTATTAAAAACCAAGTACTAAGAGCATTGATTTTTAAGATAAAAATAGAAACAAAATGAGTCACTGTGATTGGTCGAATGTAATCACGTGTCAGTTTCTCAAACGAAAACGTGGTACATTAAAATGTACCTCATTGGTTTAAACACCTTTATTCATGATTGGTTAACACTTGGTTTCTATAATTCGATTCGTAGATTTCACCGACTATTACGTAATGCTATTTTCGCTATAAAAATCATTGGTCCGTTATATTTCGTAGCTATTTCGTTTAACGGTAAATATGATAAATCGCAATTTATTCTGAACAGTGCGCGTTTCATAGCACGTTATAATAATAGAAACATTTATCACACTTGAAATAATAGCATTTCGCACTTAGCGTGCCAAGTAAAAAGGGCAAGAATTCTCATCGTTACTAATAATTGGAAATAAAGAAAGGAGCTTCCTTAGATTAAGTCAATACAGAAAAGAAAAAATGTTGCATAAAATTTATTTACCATTTCAAAGTCAATGTTATATGTATGTTATTTATTTTATCGCGTTGCTCTTGCGAAATACGTATATATATGCGGCTGTATTCGATAGATAATATTTCGTTTTATTGTTATAATAACTGTTTATCGGTCAACAGATGGACAGACTCTGCAAGATATGGATATATCTCCGGACAGGAGCACGCCACTCTCTGAAAATTCATACGGAGCCCGAGATACGAACTCTAAAGTACGAAATAATTCAGAGAATAATGCGGTGCCTCCCGTTATCGTACTCGATAATTCAAATCAGCAGGTAAGTCCATCACATTATGTATATATAAAAAAAAAATATATATATATATATATATATATCCGTGTAGTTATTTCGCCTATTTCATCAGTGTTAGGTTCAGTTATAAGAAAAATGTGTTTTCTCCCCAAAAAAAAATAAGTATGTTAATCAGATCTGTGAAGCAAATTGCGAAGTTTTTTATGTTTGCATTTATTTGACAATGTATGTATCTCAAAATATTCTTGGGTTATATATAATTACTGTAATAAGGTACAAGTTTTCGACTAAGTTTGTACATTAAGTATTTTCTGTAGTTTTCAATTCGATTCTGAAAATTATTTTATAGAGAGAGCTACGTTATGTCTGATTGATAGGCTATATGTTATTCTACTTTGATTTTATACTTCAATTAAGGTGTAAAATACCGCGATTGGTTGTTAATATCACTACATATTATAAAACAAAGTCGTCCGCCGCGTCTGTTTGTCTGTCTGGATGTTCTCGATAAACTCAAATACTACTGAACGAATTGTAATGCGGTCTTCTTCACCAATAGATAGAATAATTCACGGGGAAGGTTTAGGTATATAATTTGTTAAGGTTTTTTGTAAATAGGTTGAAATATAATGATAATTATTAAAAGAATCGGAAAAAATCAAGCCGTCTTGGAGCTTTCATTGAAAACGTTGCCTAATCTCTTTGAGATATGAGAACATTATGCATACTGAGATATTCCTATTTTATAGATCTACGAAAATGTCTACGATGGCATATACCTATCTTTTTAGGATAGCTTACTATACCCTGCTAAATATCTTCTAAAAATGTTCACAGATATTGAGGTAATTGGAAGGCTCTATTAGACAGATACAATATTAATCTTTGTGAAATAAAATACATTAAGTTACTTTAAGCATTTCATGCACATAAGCATATTTTTTTTATATCAAGGCAGGACAACGTCCGTGGGGCCTGCTATAGTTCTAATATAATTTAAAAAATGAAACCAGTTTTGTGTAATATTTTGAAAAATGAGAGGATTCTACGATATGCTTTAATCTAATTCGCATAATAATTACTATTATTTAAGTCATATAGTAACAATACCGGCGATATTCAATAATTCACCTTGTAAATTTCATTACTTTCATTTTATCAACGTCAGATTTTTTTTAAGGAAATGTATTTTATGATATTTGGTAATAAATAAATACACTTTTTTTAGTAAAAGTCTATATTTCCGATTTCTGTTTGATATGTTTTATTACTTGTCTGCGGCGGCTTCGAACGATGATGTGATAATGTAAGGAAATAAAATGGCAACTAAACGTCAGTTTCCTAGTGTCTTATGTCTCACTTACTTACTCATGTTTTATATGGATGTATGTTAATCAAAATTTTTAACTTCATCGTACGATTTTTCATATATTTTCTTTATACCAACCTTGTTCTGACTATTAAAAACACAACAAAAATAATAATTTGCCAAATGAATGCAGCCCTTCTTTATTTATATAGATTATATTTCGTTTATAGACTGGGTCATTGTTGGCCGCGGCGTTGCCTCGTATTGTTGGGGGACCGCCACCAGTAACGGTGGCGCCGGTTAATAACGTCGGCGCCACCACCAGCCCGCCTGCCGGGGACACGTGCTGTCTGCCGACCGACATGTCTCATCGGGACCAAGGACCGCCTACACCAACTCACTCCGAGAACACGGATCCTCATGCGCCCCCGTTGCATCTTGATCAAGCATTGCCCAGAAAAAGTAAGCGGAATTAAAATTATATTAAAAAAAAAAAAAATTATATTTCAGATTTTATATACAGACTAACTGCTAACTCGGTATGTGCAGATGTTACGAAATAGGCTTTAAAAAAACATTCGATCAAAAATATTGGAAAGACACTGTATGGCTGAAAATATAGGATTATTTATTTTGTCTTTCTATGTAGAAAATCCAATAAAGAATTGTGTATCTTCACAAACAACACCACCTTCCGGGTCCAACAATAAATAACTGTTGTTTGGATGTCACATTCGCTATAATAATGATTGTAAACAATATAATCTGTATGTCTGGTAGTGTTTCAACGTTCATAAATGTCTTTGAAATGCCTTATTTATTCCATTTTAAAATATGGGAAAGGATACGATAACAGTAGATTAAACGTTGGTAGATTTGTTGGTAGATTGGTTGATACAATGTATAGCGAAGCGTTAGGTTAAAACAAATACTTTAATTGCAGTGGAATGCTTGGGCAGTTACTCGTCGGTAGTCGGAGGCAATTTACAGCACGCGCCTCCGATGATGACGCCATCTCTAGTTAATTATGTGCGACCAGACTTGACAGCTCATGTCAACGGTTGGCCGGCTGACATACTCGAGAAACAGGTGAGAACCTCCTCTATACATACTAGCTGATTAGGATAGATGTACTTCTGTACTTTCCAAAAATTAATAATACCTCGGTTACAGAGCCACTTCACAGATCCCTGTAGTATGAGTATAAATTGTCAAAAATATATATGTCCCCATTTACTCCCAAGTACTTAAGCATTATGTGATCAAAAGGAAACGTATGAATATACAAAGGTATGTGAGGTGTTTAAAGTCCAATGTTATTGTCGTTCATAATTATATACATCGAAGGCATGAAATATTTATTATGACGTTTTCGTAACAGATAAATTATAAGTGTTTACTTGCCAGATCATTTGGGCACTTCAAAGATTATAATATTGAAAGAAATCATTTGATATCGTAATAATTTAGTAATATTCATTAATAAAAGATTGCATATTTTTTTCTAAAATAGACTGCAATGTGTTTTTTTTGTATACCCTTTATACATGAGGTGTACTAGTTGTTAACCGGCCGTATCACTGGGCTTCAATTACATTTTAGTAATCCTAACTAATATTATACTTACGAAAATAAGTTCGTTTATTTGTTACACCTTGACTACTCGACCGATTACCGATGAATACATGCTGTCAGTAGTACAGAATAGGACATATGGTACATTTCATCCAAATAAAATGCACTGTTCCCGAGGCATCAATCAGGTTTACATTAATGCGAGCGAAGCCGCGTGCAAAAGCTAATGAATGATAAAAATAACCTTATGTCTATTCCACAACATAATCCAACTCCGTAGTCTGGTGAAGCTGTACAGGCCTTGCCAGGTCAACAGTGTAGTCAGTTCGATAAACAAAAAATAAAAATAACTTTATGCAAAGTATTCTTCCATCTGTTCAAGTGTGACTGGAGAAATAATATACTATCTCATTTATATTAGATAGTACGAGTATATAATATATACTAGCTTTCCTTATACCGCCATCTGTTAGAATATTATCGAACTAACAGAGATAATCATAACTCTTTGTTGATAAACAAATAATTCGCAATAAAATAATATTGCTATTATAAATTGAGATATAACCTGTCCTATAGTTCAAGTTGCATGAATCTGCACACAGTGTACAAAATTTTATCAAAATCGATTCAGTAGTTTAGCGAGTCCACTGCGAACAAATAGCGTGATATGTCATTTATATATATGTATATTAGTTATTACGTTTGCTTGCAGAATCCACGAAATTACTCATAATGGAATTAAAACTATCCATTGAAATCATATGTAGACATATGAAGAATAAAAAAAAAATGATATTATAAAATCAAAAATGTCAAAGTTTAACCGAACTGTAATTTGGCAGTTGAATTAAAAATTGATAAATTCTAATTATAACCATAGATAACGATGGTAATAATTGACTATCTTTCATTAGATTTATACTAACGGAAGTTGACAAGATTAACACAATACATTTTTTTTTTTCATACATTTATCATATTTTAACCTCTTCCTCCTACTTTGCGTCATTTCTTTTTCTATCACTTATGTGTATGTATGTATTATTAGCTAGGTATTGCTATGTTAAAAGACATAATACTTAAATATTCATTCATTCATACTAGTCAAATCTAATGACACGTCATATATTAACGTTTATTAATTCGTTTACACTACCAAAAATTGCCAAATAAATGCACGTAAATTAGGCACGTGCATTAGGTGGTAGAGCTACGCTGAAACTGCTACTGGTTTCAGCATGAATGTGTCGGCTCGCCCGACACACAGAAACCCGACGTGAAGTAACAGTGCGCCCGCACTGTTGCGTTTCGTTCGGTCAGTGAGAGCGCCGGAGGCCCACATATTTAAAAGGCCGGCAACGCACTAGCGACTCCCCTGGTGTTGCTAGTGTCTATGGACGGCGGTGATCACTTACCATCAGGTGATCCACCTGTTCGTTTGCCCCCTATAATATATATATAAAAAAAAAAATTGATCCTGATCGGGTAATAAGTGCTTTCCACCTCTTCTGAAAAGTATGATTTTTATATAATATATTTTGCAGGCTTAATTGTAATATACTCTTTTGTATGTGGCTCTGACTGTGACTGGAACAGGCCGGTGTTCAACCTTATCACTTTATGTGACTGTTTCATTATGTTCTGATTATGGAAAAACATAACGGGAATTAACCTAATTAGTTTTGTCCTTTTCTGTCCCATGGCCAGATGACACATGTTAAAGAAGGACGTTTACTTCTATCCATGTAGTACAGATTGAGCTTAGATGCTCATTAGTGGTTAAGGTAAAATACCTAGTGAGCTGTTGTACTGCCTCTTGGGGGCACTTTGGGAGGTATTATATATGTAAATGTGGATTTTATTTTTGTTTAGGCGAACAAATTCACAGAGGACGCGTATCAGTTGGGCTGTTTACAATGCACTCGGGTGTCCGCTGAACTCAAATGTTCCCGTTCCCTAGTTCGTCACACAGAGATACAGGCGACTTTACAGGAACAGAAGTCAGTATTCTTCACGATTATGTCATAACTGATATTAAAAATTATTATTTTCTACTTTATAGCTTAGCGTTTGACCACAATCGCATTTGATGTTAAACAATGATGGGGCCTGAGATAGTAGTCACGCTAAAACCTGAAGGGAGACTGGCTCTCAAGTGCAGCTGCCGGAACACACCAACAGATGCTCGGCGATAGATTTTCAACTTGAGGGTGGTAGCTAATCAGGCGGCCTTGGAAAAAGCCCTACCGCCATGCTATGGTTTCATCGCGATGTTTTCCTTCACCGGAAACTCCGATTCAGTTGCTGGGATTCGAACGTACGTCCTTCAACGCTGTGTCCTAACACACTAGCATCTGAGCCATCATCGCTTCATCGCTAATAATAAATTTAATATAAGATTATGAAAATTTAGTTTCTTCATGAAATTATTATCTTTAACGATATAAGCTAATTTTTAAGTATGATTTAGTAGTCATATCGTTTTTACTTGTATATTTGTTTTACAAAATAAATATATTAATATATCATATATTACTTAGGTATTATTATTTTCAGCTTAACAAATTTGTAGAGCAGTGTTAGAGCGACATTTTGTATGGTAACTTCTTAGCAGTAGATGAAAAGTAAACTTTTATATAAATCTAAATTTAAATTGTTCTAATTTAATTTGCTTTAATTTAAATTAATTTTATTTAAATTTAATGTAACTTGTAAATAATTCAAGTGTAAACAAATTGTTACATTTTATTAAATTATTCTGAGAACTTGATATACAGAAATGGGCAAAATGCTTATACAATTATATACATTTACTTACATCAAATTCAATGGGAATATTTAAAAATCAATATTCATTATAACATTTATCAATTAATTTTTTATAGTTTTTATAGTGTTCAACAGTAGGGTCTTGTCTATTCTATTTCGATATCGTATATCGCATATTATCGCTGTAAAGTGAATATAATAATCGAAAGTCGATGGAATTTTATAGGGTAACACCTATGACACACGTGTCATAGGGTTCGTCGTAACTGGGTTTCGGTTAATTATTTATTGATTAATAAATTATGCATACAGGATAATGTACCTGCGTCAGCAGATCTCAAGGCTGGAGGAGCTCAAGTCGCAGAATTCTTTCATGTCGGACGACTAGGGGCTGCAGTGGGGGTCGGTCGCCCCCAAGAATTAATCCCGCACCGTTCGTGCGATGCATTTCCCACACTCGCGAAAGATACTTCACGAATCGCGATATAATTCACGCCATGACTCGTGTGTCTCGAACACCTGCCAACCGCGTAACACTCGGTGTGCCCAATGGAGTATCCTACTCCGTTTTTTTTTTTATCCCGTAGAGTAAATTGACAATCACTAACGTCAAATTTGAAGGTAACGTTGCCACAATAATTTTTCTAGTGTTGTCCTACCGTTTATGTTACGTTTCGATTATTTGATTCGTCAGATTTTAAATATTCAATTGAGAGTTTTATCAGAGTTGTTCATCGTATTAAATAATTAATTATTTCACATGTTATGGCAAATTAATTACAAGAACCGTTTCCATTGGTTCACCACAATCGCAATTCTGTCTTATTGCACTTTTCCACCTTTGGATGCGTTTTTTTTTTTTTTTGCACATTAACTTAACAACGCTGATAATATTTCGCACGGTTTTAAATTCATCTGCGGTTGATAGACATCACTATTTATAAAATCCGTTGAATTGGTAACGCTTGAAATGTCATTTTAATCTATGGAATTAAAAAACGGAGTATATATATAGTCGAGGCGTGGTCGGCGGCGCCACGCGTGCTTGCGTGCGTGCGGGCGTGCGTGCGTGCGTGCGTGCGTGCGTGCGTGCGTGCGTGCGTGCGAGCATACACGTGCGCGTATTAACACTGCACAGCGCTCACGACTCGTGGCGGGAACTTATACTAAACATTGTTCATTCCGTACTTTTTTTTTCTATGTAATTTAGATGAAATGGTTACTGTTGTGTTGTGTGATTTAATGTTAATTAAGCAATATTGAGATTTCGCCAGTATCTCTGTCAATTTGAATTTCGTTATTATCATATATGGATAATACTAGAATCGATGATTGTTTGCGGTAAGTGAGTATTTCTTTTTTTTTTATAAATAATGAAATTAAATTAAACAAGGACCTAACTTGATGCATAATTTGTGGGAATTATCGGTTTTAAGTAGTTTATAAGTAGATACAAGTGGGAGGGAAGCGACGCCCTCCGAACGGCCCCCACCCTTCGTTTATTATGTTTTTTTTTTTCTCTCGTTTATCATTGGAGTGTAAAATAAAATAACATAACTATCACAATCCCTCTGTGTTACTACACTAATATCCGCAAACGTTTACTTTTTTTTTGTTTTTTTTTTTTTTTTGTTTGTAATTATAACGAGAACTTTTCACCGTTTCATCTGTCGAGTCACTGTATTGTTATTATATTAAGGGTAAAGTAATTTTTTTTTAATGTGTTTATTTGTAAAGTTGTAATTTATTTAAATGTCACATCCCAATCGTATATCTTTTATAATGTTGTGCCGTTTTGTCATCAAACAAACGAAATGTTATGTGTCACGGAAGACGAATTTAGTGAACTGTAAAATACAACTGAAGGGTCAAATAACAAAGGCGGCTAAATAATAATGCCTCGGATCGTTTGGAATTTTGCTTTTTACGTTTTTGTCATAATATCTATTATCCTTGTAATCAATCCATATCAATAATTTCGAACGCATTTAAAAAATTTGAACGCAATCTTGTAAAAGAGAAGTGTTGCTACAGTAAAAATAAATAAAAAAAAAAATCGTTTTGAAACCGGATACTGTTGTGCGATACTTTACCGGCTTTATTATTAAACCCTTCAGTTCAATGTTATATAGTAATTTAAAACAATCAAGCGGTCCTACTTCACAAACTACATATTCACCGGCGCCGTCAATGCATGTGTGACGCGATTTCGATGGTGAATTAGTATTCTAAAGAGTTAAGTAGAGTTGATGACTGTTATTTTAATCATTTGACAATGCATTGAATATAAATAATAAATCGGTAGGTGTATTGTTTTCGCCCCGTAGTCGGTTCTGTTTAAGAGCGGGTAATACGGCCTTTGCGGCGTATTAAATCGAATGGTTACATACTGATATCCGATCTGGAAACTATGTATTTGGCGAAACTATGTATTGAATGACGTGCATCGATATTCTCGAATCTCGTTATTAGAGACGGATACGTTGATTATACCTGGATAACGTCCCTTTTTGTATTTTCGATAATATGAAACAAAATTTTAAAATTCACCTCAGAGAATATGTAAGAATATAGTTTCTAAACCTTACCGAAATAAAGCAAAGCACCGTTCTTTCTTATTTCTATGCAACTATAATGTATAGAAAATATAAAGCTACCTATAAATATTTACCAAACATCTGTAAATGTATAGCCTACTTGCTCTAAATCCAGTTACTCGGAAAATAACCATTATTAAGTTAAGAAGATTGACGGTTGAAACCATTTTTGTGATTCCAAAATTCATAATACTTTAATTCAACATCCTACCAAAACGTTAGGTAATAAATTAGATCGAAAAATGGGGGTGGAGATATGCTTGATTCATACATACATCACGCACTCGTCTGATGATCGTGCGTTTCACTCGCTCGAATCGATTTGGTAACGAACATAACAGAGTTAGAGGTATAACGCTGTTGGCTCGGCGTTATATCAAATACCGATGCGGGTGTTTCGCCTGTTATCGCGATAAACGGTTTTCGATATTGTACCAATACATAGTTTCAATAAATATATACGTTTCATGTCGTCCACTTCTGTCGTTCAGTTCGATTTTGATTAAGAACATTTTCGGTCAATGTAACAGTAGATGTTCGAAAGTTTGTATGATTTTATTAAAAAGAATAACATTAAGGGATCATCACTTGTTCCCTCGAAGTGTTGTGAAAAAGTCTACAATCAAATAAAGCATATTTGTACATATATTTTTTATCTTTTACCTAGCAATACCGTTGGGCTATTTACTAACAAACAATTATAGGCAAAATTCAGGCCATAATTTTAACACGATTCATTAATTTTTTTTTTCTTTTTTTTTAACTTAAGTAGCAGAATATAGATGTTAGTTGTGACATTACAAAAAACGATGTGTCTAAAGATAATTCATAATTATTACCAACTATCAAACTACCAAAAAATAAATTAGATTTTTAAATAATGAAAGAATTTTAATTAAATACATAGAAAACTGAGATTCCGACCTTATTATTATTATTAATATTTATTTTTAAACAAAAATAAAGGGACATGTTTTTTTTTTTTTTAATAAAAAATAACAGCTCTGGTATTAAATACATAAACTTTATAATCCACATGCGATTAATTGATAAATGATTAATTTATATTATTTTAACTAACTAATTCAATGATTCATGATGGTTTTCGTTATCGAATTCGTTGATCTGTGATAAAGTAGGAAAGTTTAAAACAGCGTATTTATTGTGCACGCACACTCGTTTCAAATTAATACAAATAGAAGGATAATAGAATTATGGAAATAATTATTATATCGTTTGTAATGTGAAATAATTCGAGTCTTAAGTATGTAGCATTAGTTCAAACGATCAATTACATTACTATATATATAATTATATTGAAAATCTTCGCAAAATTCTGTTTTTATAGTTTTTAAACTGGGTATATCATATTTGACGGTGGGATGTTGTGCACGATCCTATCACCTACATATTATGTGTCCATAGTGTAGTATTGTTTTTATTTTTTTCTTAAGCTATTATACATGTGACCTCAATTTTTTGTTTTTGTTTAATATAAATATAGTAAATGTCAAAACGTATCGGATGAGAATTTGTAAAGAGTAAATTTAATAATTGAGAAATTACATAGGTTAAGTTTGCCGCCGTTTTTTTTTTAACACTGTTTTTAAATGGCAACAATATTTTCGGGACGTAATGTCTAAGGCGCCGTTAATATTTTAACGTAGTTTATTTAGAGCGTACTGACGACTAGGTATTGTCTATCGGTAAAATTCACGTTTAATAATATTTAAATTTTATCTTTAGAGAGAATTTTAAAACGTTGTGGCATATTATATCCTAAATTATTATAGTTCGTTATTATCGAGTCACTGCAGGTAGTAAATATTCCAGATTACTAGAAGAAATACTTATACGTACGTGTTTATTATTTATTACTCGTATAGAATAGCGCATCTTTAGAGTACTATTAGAAGTATAGGCAAAGTTGCGTGTATGAGGGAGGACGTATATTCCCCCCTTCCCTCCCCCAGCACCTCCCACTCCCCACCGCCTCCCCCTCACCCGCCCCTCCCCCAAAACCGCCCCTCCAACTCCCCTTCCCCCCTCCCCTCCCCCAAAATGTAAAAATAGATAACTTTCATAACCAGAGACAAAATAGAATAAATTTTATTTTCGAGCATCAAAGCCGCACCTGTACTACGTTCGTTGAACGCCTTCATAGGCTCTTAGGTATGTTATTGACATTTTATTCCAGAACTCGGGGAGGTCAGACGTTGTGTGTCGACTAGTAATACGTAAGGTGATACAAAGGTGAATAACACATTCGTTATGCTGACGGGTATATTACCGATATTGCGTGCTTTTTGAATTCGGTCTCGTTACGTGGAAGCGTTTGTGGGTTTTCATTGTAATCTTAGGCTGCAGGACTTTGTTAAATTTCTAATGCAGCGACAGTACCGCAGTGTAGCGCTGGAATTGATTTCCCGGCTTTTTCAAATCTGCCCTCGACCTACTCTAGAGTATTATTTACTTCTCGCTTATCAAATAGGGACACGGCAGTTATGTCTGAGGATGTTAATACTTTTCTAAGGGCTTAACGTGTCGCTCTAACATTGAGTGGACTACGTATTACTTTTTACAAATCAATATATATATATAGTACGTATATATAATCCAGTTTTTTTTAAAGTCGAAATAACTGTAGTTAATGTTCAGTTAACGAACACCGTTCTTCGTCGTCCAGTTGATTTTGTTCTAATGATGAAATTGTAAACGGTATGTAACATTTTATTGTAATTGATGTAGTTTTGTGAATTAGAGACCGTCTCTTAACAGATATATTTTACTAGTAGTAGTGTTGTTTCAATCACGTGCAGTTGTAACTGATTGTATATACATTCGTGACACTATTATCCGTATACACCGTCAGTTGATTTTTGGAATAAAAAAGAATATTAAAAAAAATTGTCTGCTGATTGATGATACATATAATATAAACATGTCTGAAACGACGTAAGTATTTTACCTGTATATTTGATTTTAAGAAACGACGTTCTCGTGGTATATGTTTATGTACACATGAGGATAAATATATTGTGCGCCGCGACAAAAAAGTACCCATAATCTAGGTTATGCATAGTAAAGTTCCAGTCTAGACCTTTTGTGTTTTATAAAGTAATCATCAAATTGGTAGTCGACATTTTAAACAGTTGGCTGGCGTCATTGTTATATTATTATTATTATTATATACATGAGAAGTACTGTGATAATCATTCGCTTTCACCTTTAGCAGTAAATTAGTAAATATTGTCGGCTAAATACAAAACTTTGGCGTTCTGTTACCGAATCCTATTTTAGAAGGGTTATTTTTGTGAAGAGATGATGTTCTAATCGGTTTATCCGGCAAATGCGATCAACTTTGCGTTTGAATTATTTATATTACAGTATTTTATATCGCGAGTTTCTCAGTGATAAATAAAAACTATACCCATAATAATAAAAAAAATGTATCAAAAAACAAATCTAGATTTGGCCAGCCGTTCATGCTTTAAGAATCGGGATCGCCTGCCAGACAAGTTGATTCGAACTCTACTACACAAAAGGATCTGTACGAAATCGGATTCAAGAAGTCTTTTTTTTTATGTAGTCTCACCTTTCAGTCTTATACGCTATATTCGCGCGTGTATCTGTATGTGGTGGAGTCATAGATATAACTACTACATAACATGTTTATATATACATATAACGTCACTTAGGGGCCTTGAAATAATTCGCTGGAGCTTTATGACGCTAGTAGTTTCTTAATATCTGTCGCTTTATGTTGATTGTAGTCGGTAAGCAATTCATTGGCTGCATCTTAAGACACGTGTAATATTTTGGAAGGGGTTGGCTATTCTTAAAAAAAAATTCTATTGTTTTTATCCTAGCATTTCATATTTTATCGTCAGATATTTCGTCGTGATTTTGTAAACTGAACCATAGCGTAACCAAAAATCGACAAGTTTTATTGGAGTTTGATGCACGGAGACGGCACGTATCCATGGGCCAGCGAATTGCGTACGGACTATATCTAGCCTATGTACCTATTTCATAAATAGAAGTGTGCGAATACCCGCCGTAAGCTACATTAGTTTCATTTGGTGTGAGATTTTGTTTTATAGCGATATTAGACTCCACGCACTGCACGCCTAATTCGATTGTTTTTTTTTTTCTTATTCCTTGTTTCAAATAGAGCAGTTTTAAAAAGGTTTTAATAAACTAATTTAAAAACAAACTATTAGTATTAATTGTTACATAATTTAATGTTGCCACAATTATAAACACATTGGAAGAACTTAAAATAATAATTTTTGTTTTGGACAAAATATGCTTGTAACATATTAATTACAACAGGTGGGTACTATACGAATCTTGGTTCTTTTTAATCGAATTATACAGTTTCGAAACTTGGTGTATAAGGTGGATTTGAAAAAAAAAAGTTTTCTGTTTGTCACGTACTCGGAACTTTTATTAGGAGAACAAAAAAAAAACTTTCAAAGTTTCAAACAACGTGATATGTTAACCTCTAAATGCTAGATACCAGGACTTATTAAGTTTTGATTGGAACTAATTTATATAAATGTAAACCATTTCCTAGTATTAGTACCTACTTCGAATGAACTTTGTCGAAATTCTATTCATTCTACTGCTGCTGGTTCTCATAGCTCACTAAAATATAAATGACTAAATCTGGACCTTTTACACATTTACCAAAATAGTTTATATAAGCATATGTTACAGGTATATAAAAGTAGACGGACATTTTTTTTTTGTAATAAATATGTGGAAACAATATTTAAGGTAGGACCATCAACATGTAAAAGAAATATCTCAGATATCCATAGCAGTAATTTTTATAGTGGCGTTCCTCATAAAGTGATTTAAAATGTACAAAGATAAAAGTATATATATAAATATAAAATTCGTGTTATAAATGTTGCAATTGTATTTGAATATTATAGTATGTTATAGTATTATATATCAAATTAAAAGAAATATTAATATTCAATAGGAATTCGCATTCGGTACCTATTTGCTTTAATAACGACTGTTTAAAAAATATTTTCAGTTTCTGATTGACGCCATCTTTTGGCATTCACTACACATTATACGATACGATCATGCATTATAGACGAATAGGTAGCGTGTGAAGAAAATATTTATGTTGTACGCATATTACTATAGTATATATTTTTTAACAGAATTTGTAGTTAAAAATACATTAGATTAGTTTTCTTCTACATTATATATATATATATTAGAATGAATTTCACACTCATATAACTAACAATAAGGCCTTATTAGTCGAGCGCAAATTCATAGAATCTTAACACTGTTCACTACTAAAAATATTAATTAAAATATTTTGTTTAAATATTTATAGATGTGAATTACTATAATGCATTAAATAGTATAATATAGTGTATATATATTATAATGGTATAACATATGATACTTTGTAACATTTAAGACCACGATTACAAGAGAATACTGCAGTGTTAAAAAAGTATACAGAAGCGTTATATTATTGTTGTCTACTCCAGTAGGGACACGGCGTGTTAAGAATATGTATATTGTGAGATCACCTGGCAAAATTATACCATGTAATGTAACAAACTCTAGTTAATTATATTGCTCTGTTAATATGGCTACCGCATACATAAATATAATGTCTTTACAATACAAAGTTTAATCTGTTATTTGAGTGAGGAGTGCTGTACCGCGTATTATCCAGAAGTCGGAGGGCATGCCGCTAGGTAATAGTACCGATAACACGAAGTTAGTGCTGTGACCTGTCGTCGATAGAACCCCCGCTCTCTCCGAAGTCTTGTATAATGGTGCTTGATAGCGGGGATCCGGTTTCGGCAACGCCAGAACGGGATAAAACCATATGACAGGCAGCGGCGGATTCATTTGACCTTTGTTTTGAAATAGTAGTGTCAAAGAGTTGAGTATTTACTAGTAAAATATCTCATTCATGTCAATAGGAATATAGGTAATTAGGTGTGGGGATCTGTTCCAATCAATCAATTTCTATAATATTACATCTAAGTGAATATATAGTATAAAACAAGAACTTGAGTATTTTCAGAACTTTAGTATTAGTAACGATACCGTGTCTTTGTAAATTGAAATACTTTAACTCAAAATTGAAAAGCAGAACTATGATTATTTCACTTCCCATTGGTGAACCTAGAGTTACAAGTTTTCGCTTAGTTTTAAATGCTTCTCATTTAGTATTCCAGACAAGAGCGAAAACCTAAATTTCTGCACTGTCTATATATGCATATAGTTTTTTTCTTTTTTGTACTCCAGTCTAAAATTGAGTTTTGGTTTGCATCTTTTTGCCCTTTCCCATATTCGGGAAAATAATCTTAAATATGCCAATAAGTACGGGATTGAATATACCTAGCTGTTCATTTCGACTATCACAACTAAATACGGTATATTGATATCATTCTTACAAAGGCATGCAAAAACTAGGCCACAATTTCTTATTAAGAGATGAAATGACAGAAGATGGTACCATGCTGGGTTTCAAAAGGGGAGGCTAGTAGCTCGTAAGTGTGGCTGCCGGAACGCATTGACACGATACATGCTTTATTGTTTATCAAAGTATAAAATGTTCAAATGAAAACCTAAGGCTAAAAGTGTTGAAAATGATTAATCGATATTACAAACCAGGCAGAGCATCTACAAGACAATTCCGTTCAATGTCCCATCGCCCGGCGTCAATGAATAGACCGTGAATGTTGACGCCGTTTTCCGGTACTTCCAATGTACCATATACATTATGGTCATCATCCTTTTAAAAGATAAAAAAGAAATCATGCAACAAAAGTATAAGGATGTAAGTAGTATGGAATAAAAACTTAAACACCCGAATCAGAAGAATTATATGAAAGATAATGATACCGTCAAGGCAGGGTGAATGTTCTTGACTGCATCACACAAGTTTTGTCACTCTACATCACCCTTAGAAAAGATTTGTACATATATGAGCATACAATATTTTTCTCTTCTTTTTCTACATTAGCAACCAATCCTTAATATTGTGGATCTTCGCTGCCATTATTAATTTGGCTAAAAAGTTTGGTGGTGACTTCAAATTTTCTGACAAGATGGTGCCCCTGTTAGAACTTTCCAGGGAGTTTTTGTACCATTTTAGAATTCTTATTCAGTGCTTTTATTTCTAATCAATTATGTACATGACGAAACTGTTTTACGCAAGATTAGGAATTAGAAAAGCTAACATATGAAAATCTACGAATCTGCATAAAACCGAAATAGATACGGCTTATAGCGTGCTACTTATTAACACACTAAAAATACATAAATATGTATAAAACTTGCCAAATAATTTTCACCTGTGTCTTTCTTTTATTCTGCTTGTATACGTCATCTTGGGACAGGAAGAATGGGACCGGTTGAAAATCGAACTGGAGCGCGTCAATTGGCACTCGGTAACGTCTAGCGTACGATTGCAAGGATCCTGTAAGAAGTCCCTGCGGGAAAAACAACCCCGACACCCAGCTACTAGGTTGTATACCATCAAGTAGCCATTTCTGTAAAAAAAAAAACTCATTTTACTCCTCTATTTGCACAATGGTATTTCTTGCTATTAAGGTGATTCCACGAAAATTTTACTTACATCAATAGTTTCGTTAAATTACACAGGTTAAAAATACATGTATAAATAATTATCGTTTATGAGTATTTTATATTAAATTAAATCGATAAATGTTAGTGAAGTTGTTATATACCTTAAATGTAAATATATATATACCGATTGAATGTGTTTTAAATTACTTTATAAATAAAATAAATAGTATTAATAAAATGTAAAATATTTTAAAATTTGTCTTTCACTGTATGACGTAACACTTGCGTTATACAAAATCGTGGTTTTTAGTTCGAAATCAAATATCCAAGTGGTGTGCATCAGTCAGTAATATTTTATACCTGAACGAAATCGATCCTAAGTATGAGATCGTGAATCCAACTGCCGAGTGATTTCAAAGAATTGTATGCCTTTTTATGCCACATCGCAGGAACTCTATTGTTTAAAAATGAATTAAAAAATTCTTCGAACGCTTCCGACATTACTACTATACCCTGAAATTACAAATATTTATTTAACGACATCAAATAAAGTTGTTAGATTTGTGCCCTAAAAAGACGTTTGAAGAAATGAAAACTGTCGACAAGAAATTCAACTAGACGTCAATTAATAACTTTAAGTTTAAATATAGATAGTTGTTTTTTTTCTATTATAGTATTGCCATGTTTTGGGTTTTTATTCAAATATTCCTTCTGTGTAATAAAAACTTTCTATTAAAAGTTGTACAAATGCTATACTTAAGAATACCCGATCCAATCTTATTTAATGAAATCTATTTAATTTGTTAATGTCCGACTACGACAGTGACTGCACTATATCTAATGCTACTCACGTTGTAATTTAAAAACGGCAACTACAAGTAAATAATAGTGTGTTAGGGATAAGTTTTTATATCAAATTATCCATTTTGAGAAGTACGCATAAATTTATCACGTGTTAGGGATAAGAAATGAATGTAATAAAAATACGGTCTGCGCCTACAGCGGGCTGGCGTCTACACAAAGACATACAGGACCATGGGGTTATTTGAGCCGTTTGGTTAAATATATTCTGATAAACACGTCCCAAAGGGGTCCCGATACAACTGATGCAGATATACGTGCGGACATACACGCAGAGCGCGCTCATTTATGGATCGCAACGACGAGGTGTGTTAATAAGGAGGACGAACGTACTCCTAGAAATAGACACACGATAGAGTCCGATCAGGACAGTTAATTAGAGAGATCGAGATAGGAGATATGCTGCGATTAGTATACAACAAGCTACGAGGAAAATCTACGGGTAACGACTTTACGAGCGACGAGTCATCGAGCCACAACGATAAATTGTACTATAATAAACAGTATTGTATAATTACAACTAATTATAAAAATTGCGGATAGAGCTGACTTACAACTACATCATGTAGTTTTACAACAGTAGCTTTGAGAAACGCCAGTTAACGTGCGTCGTTGTTCATGTATAAAATAAAGCCAGATTATGCGGCCGTGCTTGTTAAAGTGTTAGTTACTAAGACAAGTTTATAAAAAAAAAAAACGAAATATTTAATGAGCCAAAAAAAAACACAAAAATTACTCCAAATGAAAGTACAAATACAAAATAAAGATCAGAGTATTAAAAGTCAACTTTAACACCAATGAAAATGTGTATACATGCGAGTGGAAAAAAAAGATATTGGAAAGCATACGCATTGAACAAAGTGCAATAAAATCATATTGTATCGGTTTCGTCACTCATACCTACATATATATACATGCTATGTAGGTACGTACATGTATATTAAATGTTTACTTATTACAGTTCCAGCTATTCGTACTTAGGAATTAAATGTTTTCTTTAAATATAATAATGTATGTTACATTGTTAATGAGGGGTGCTACGCGATACACGAATTCAACTGGTGACTTGTCTGTCATAGTGATTTGTGTCGACGTGGCTTAAGATAAATCCAGTACATTGAATTTGAACGCAGCGTTACGAATGTCTGTAATCCTTACAACTTCACTGAATCCTGACTCTGTTAAATATAAGATATATTTTGGCTCAGTTTGGAAAAAATAAATAAAGCATACCTTGATAGCTTTTTGCAGTTCGTTCAATGAAGAATGAATAAGCTTGAGAAGCGTGTTGAACCGATCGGTTTCATGCAAAAGTACCGTGGTTAGGGAATTCAATTGGCCCATATCGTCGAGAACCAATAAGTCGGTGTTGATAAGGCTTTTGTCTATTTTAGTAATGATAGAAGCTCGCGTTTGATCACAAATACGCCAGACGATTTGATCTGGTGTATCACCGCCTGTACCGCCAGCTGCACGCGGCTGTACATCTACTATAGTCTGTATTAAAGTGTTGGTTTCTTTGTTCTGTAAAAGATGAATACATTTATAAAACGTTGTAATATCATAATTCGTAACGAAACGACTAGTTTACTCCTATGTACGTATAAAGTAATAACGGTGGAGAAATCGTATTGTTACCTACAATGATTACTAACAGCAAGCAAAAAAAAAAAAATCTGGAAAGCAACGTTAAAACTACTTTCTATAACTTCTTTAAAAATATCTGTGCTGATTAGCAAAACTGAGAGAAGAGAATACGAGGGATATTATTATACATGTGAAGTACATCAAAATATGTCATAGAAATGATTTTGACGAATGATGATGTAATAAAAGTCTTTGGAAGGGATATTTTGAAAGACTGATGAATGAAGAATATGACCGCAACAGAGCAGTTAGAGACTGTACCATCAAATTTAGGCGTCATTAATTAAAACCGCGTTGCATATGTGCTTATGCCTCACTATATTGTACCTCGAAAGCAATGTTTGCATTCTCGTGCATCCCAAAGACCTCGGGATTCTCGATCACTGGTAAAGTTTCGATATATTCACGAAATAATTCCAATTTTTCAGCCGTCGGACAGTAATATGTCCCAGATCTAGAGTAAGTGTACCCCTCCTCCAAAATGGGCGGAGAAAAGAATATCTTCAAGATCGTTGTCAAGCATCTCTGATCCCACATGTCCGTGACACGACCTCCGTATGTTATTTGACCTGTACAGTGTTAAAATTGTAGTCAGAGTCTGCTATTAGTGTATAAAACGGTAATTATTGCATTCCTGAACTAAAGCCAGCGTTATGAGATTATAACCATCCCCGAAAAAATCTAGACTAGAATAACAACTTACTACTAGCTTAATTAGTCAACAAAATTGTCTTACTAGTGATGTATTCCAAAGCGTCCCAGGGTATGTGCCCACTTTCACAGAACATTTGTAGATTGAGCAGGGCACATTCTCGATCACTATTGTTGAATTCGTAAGTTATATTCCACCCTAGAGGACCGAACTTCTTACGCTCTTGTATAATGGCATGGAACATACATATTCCGAATAACATACAACGCCAATCTTGACCGAGAACTGGAATTTGAAAAAAAATCACGTGTGCGTCTCGGGACGCCCGACAGAAGTGATAACTTAAACGAATCTAAGTTAAACTATTTAACTTTGAAATTGTTTAACTTGAGAAATAAAATTTTATATATATTTATGTGATAATCTAAGGAAAGGTTATTGATTATAAAATATATTTTATTATAAGTTACAATTCTTGAATATGTACACCTACAGCTGCCGTATGCGTAAGATAAAGGGAAGCCAGACGAACTAACGCGTTACGTAACGATGCAGTTTACCCTCCTATAAGAAGTTATCACTTAAAAAAATGTAACTTTCATTTATCCTTTAATTACACTACTCGACACGTCATAATAGGAAGGACCTAACAGCGACAACTGAGATATGACAAAACGTTTCGTCCTCATTCGGGCCAATTCAACCAATAAAATGATTTTTCGCTATGTCGCTCACCATACCCTTATAATGCTTTTATATAAGCATACGCCTAAATATTACGCCTAAACGACCCTTAACAACATGTCTTAAAATGCAATGTAGCCCTTGCAAAAGTTCTTGTTGCCTAGCCTTCTCAGCGATACTAACGAAACTAAGGACATGAGAAATCATTATAATACCGCTAGTTATGTAGGGTTGTGAAATCTGGCCACTAACATAGAAAGAAGAAAATCAGCTCCTGGTGTCGAAAACCAAAGTGCTTCGAAATAGCTTTGAACCTGTCAAGGTGGACTATGAAACATGCAGGATCCGAAAGAAATATCATGATTGAGAAGTTGGTGGCTTAGCTTAAACTACCTTGCAGACTACTTAAACCTTGCAGACTCCGTTTCCTATAAAGAATAGGTAAAATAAATGAACAGTATGAGAATGTAGCAAGATCGAGAAAAAAGCATATTTGAAGTGGCCAACCGGTCATTGTCATCGTGATGGACTCAGATATTGTTGATATGAGCGGAGAAGCGGATCCACGTCACCTTCAGTTGCACAAATGGCAACAAACTGCATGATCGAAACATGTGACGTGGTGAATAGCATCGCTAGGGGGAGGAGGTGTTGGTTGGTCCTGGATATCACTGGTTCGAGAGTAATATTCGATTGTATGAAGAAGGTATAAAGATGTACACAAACCATTGCGTTTAAATGTAGAAAATACCTAAAATAATAGTTCATCCAGCTTAAAGGTAATATTATATCGGTATACTGTACCTTTGTCGCCACGGGTGCTGCCTATGCTAAAAACGCCACGGGGCGTCCTCTCGTTTCGGAGACCAAGATGTTTTTTACTTCGCTAAGTCAATGTAGTGAGTTAATATTACTCGTGAACGATCTAATTAAAGTGTTTTTTATGAATTTTTCAAATACATAAAAGGTACAAATGCTATAATCCACCTTTAATACGCGCATAATATAATGAAACTAGACGTGACAATTCTGTAAACTAATGACATATATAAAATAAGCATAATAATTGTTGATAATAGGTTCTGTTATATACTAGTAAAAAAAATAACGATTAATATGAAACTGTAAATTTCGGTGTTCCGTAAGAAAACTATAGTTCATATATTGTTTCATGGGTATAAGCGGTAAGTAAATGTTCTTATTTACAACTAGCAGCCATCAGCAACTTCGTTTGCGTTATCATTTTTATAAGTACTAGATGTCCCGGTGAACTTCGTATCACTTACATACATCTGTGTAAAATGTGGTCAAAACATAATTAAAAAAATATATTTACATTATAAATACAACACAGCTACTGCACTTAATTTAAAGCTTTCTCATGTACTATTTTTATTTCTGAAACAGAACTGAGAGATCGCAGATCTCATACTACAGCTATGAAACAGACAAATTTCTGAACGCACCTATAGTTATTTGACAAAACGAATGTCAATTTTTTTTCTAAACTGATAAAAGATATCAAATATTTCATAGGTAGGAACATTTTGTATATGAAAAATAAATTGTCTTTTTTAGTGTTTTCCTTTACTTATTATTTATATTTCTTACCGTATAAACATTCCTTGATCTACCACCAATATTTCAAGATCAAAATTAGCCAAATCGGTACAGCTGTTCTCGGGTTTTAGTGAGACAAACGAACAGCAATTAATTTTTATATATATAGATTGTATTTGCACGGAACCCGATTTTTCTTTAAAATAAAAGTAGCCTAAGTTACTCCTTATAATATAACGTATCTGCCAGTGAGACTCCTGTCAAAATTGGTCCTAGACGTACGGCACCTCATAGCAAGCGTAAAGTTAAAATCGATATTCCACTTATAAATACCTGAAATAATCGAATGTATTGACTTAAAAATGTATATGCAATATAGATAACACAAGTAGATACCGTGATTTTCAAAAAAGTCCTCATCCATTTCTATTAGAGCTCTTTTTATGTTGGCTTTAAGACCTTTTGGCGGTTCGTTGGTGACTTTGACAGAGTTTTGCAGGACGGAAACGGGGAACTTTGGCGTTGGCATCGAACTTAAGTAGAGCCGAAAGTCTGCATGTGGAGCGTTCTGCTCACTACCCAAATTAGCCACGATTAGCTCGAGGCTCAACATCCAGGACGCGGCCAAATGACAGTTCTGCAAACGGTATTTTTCTCATTAAATTTTGTAACAAAATTGATACAAATCTAATTTTATATTTTTAATGTAAATTGTATTCTAAAATAGTCCGTTCCTGAATTTTGATTATCACTTGTTTGAACCTAGTAAGAAGTCTAAGAATAACTGGCAAGCATCTCCATAACTTAACGTCGCTTCGTATGCATTTCCCACAATCATAGGGACTCTGTAATCACCTTGGATTTGGTTTTTTTCTACAAGATATCTGACTCGCATCTTCAACAGTTATATTCAAGCTCGTATTACTATTAGTGTTGTTTCAATCATTGTTGACAGATGCCATTGTTTGGCCATGATTTTGTTTTATTGCAAAGAAAACAATTAAGCAGTCTAGTAAATATAGTATTTATAAATTATACTTCTATGATATATTTCGTAAATCCATCGAGCAGAATATGCAGGTCATATGCACTAATTGTTAAGCTTGGTAAAATGAGTGGGGAATATTCATATCACGGTGAATTGAGGACGTGCACTAGTGCCGACCTCGTTCATTATGTCAGGCTTGTATCTTTTAATGTCAGTTGCGCCAGCAGCTTAAACTGCACAGGCCTATATGGTGGAGGCGCATTATGCCGATTCGACTCCCACAATTCATCAAGAGGGATCTAATACCCATCCCCTCTTCGAGGGTAGACACCATCTTGACTTCTAAGACTGCAGTCGGGGGCCCTTAGGAGGGGCTAACACCTATCGAGGGGGTAGACGTAGTACCTGTAAGGCAGTTTCTGCTCCCCCGGTCAAAAGATGGGAAAAGAAACCATGGGACTTTAGTTTGTGCGAATCGGACATAACCCACCCTCGGTTGTTCGGCGAGTAGGGAATCGTTAGAGAGTTCCCCATGTCAAAAAAGGGTTAGTACTTTTAAGGTATTTTATAGCATACCGTTATTTGCAAAGATTAATTATTTGAAGCATACTTTTGTTTAAAATTCCTACCACAAAGTATAACATACCTGTAGAAAGACCCAATCCCCTTTCGGCTTAGCAATATTGATCATTTTTTCAGCGACAGGACCTTGTCCTTGGCCCAAGGATATGGAACGCACACGATCTCGCATGCCCATCTCAGTGGCAAATTTCTGAAAGGCGCCAAACGGATCCGAACCCGTGCTTAAGACGAAAATAAGCGGAATTGTGTTCGTCGTGTCGGCATATCTAAAAATTACGACTTAAATTATTATGCGGCTTAATTTTTGTAGCACGTACTTCATGTGGAACGAGAACAGCCAAATGTCCCAGGCGTTAATTATAATTTAATTGGGGCATGTAACCCATTACCTGCTTTTCTTACCTTTAGTCCAGATATTGGTGTTAAAGAAACGTTGATTTAATCGTTAATGAAATAGCGCAAGATTAATCATAACAATCTTTGGAGAGGCTTACCTTAATGGACACCTTTAGCTGAATGGATAGATTAATAGCATTTATAGATATACAATATTGATAATTAAGTAAAGAATGAGAAAGCTTGTAGAAGACTCAATTGCGGTTGCAACGTTCTATTATTTCTGGTTCAAACTAGCAATTCCAGATTTTTGGTCAGCGGGTTGTGGTGGAACACTTTCTATCTCAGCGCACTCAGGAGAGGCAACCTTTATGAGTGACCTCAGGACTAGAGTTTTTTAGGGTTGATTGTATATATGTATATAATTTTGGGTTTGTATGCATTGAAAATATTATAAATATAATTACAATGTATTCAACTGCACCGTGGGACTTTCTATGAATACAGATCCGAGGTTAATGCTGACGTATTGAGCTATCACGAAGACCAGTTTCTCCTCTTTCAAACATTTAATTATCATTAATTTCTCAAATGAAGTCAATACCTCGTTCCAGTTGACTTTTGCTGGTGTTTTATTTTTTAAATTAACATGGATGTCCTGGGGAATATACCATACAATTAAACATTTAATGAATCAAGCGTTCTACAGAACATGTAGACAATACTACCGCCTACAAAAAAGTTCAAAGTCTGATATCAATGTGGAACATAATTCAATAACGTATTTGGTATCAGGTCATCAGGATCGATCCATTACATTTGGCCTTATAAATGTCTCATACGTTGGAACTTGTAATATTACATTGTAATTAATGTATCCGATCTATTCGTATGAATAAAAAATTAATCTCATTTCTTTATTTTCATTCGTTCTTTGTCCGAGTTTATCTCCGAAACGATTGAACCGACTTTGACGACATTTTTAGTGATACATATATGGTGGATTTTCGCTGTATTGTCTGAGCTATATTGTTACTACGCTATTCTATCAGTGCTAAACATTAGTGAAAAAATTTACCACGGTTAGTCTTGTAGGAGTTACAATAAGAATAAAATCGTAAACACCAGTTGGTATAGTAGTACCCTGATTATGATTTGGCACGTCGGGAAAAAGATCCAGATGTTCGGTTAAGTTCGGTTTCGTATAGCGTTATCTTTGTCTATCGCAATCAATACTCTGTCTGATAGAGAGAACGCTTTACTAAAACTGATCTTAGTCGGATCTCACTCTTCTTCCCGGCATGACAAATCAAATGCCAGGTACTGTAACATATATTTACGTTATATATAAATAAAAGTGAATGTTTGTTTGTCTTCCCGTATACATTTCTATTCTCTTCATCCGGTTGCGATATTTTCGTGAGTTAGCTGTGTTTACCTGCAGGAAGATCTATAAAATAGTACAACTTAAATAGAACAGATGACGGGCGAATATTTTCCTTTCCAAAATTGTTATAAACTGTGACAAAATGCATAACATGTACATTGTATAAATTAACAATGTACTAGGTTGTTTTGATTCCACATACGTTTGGCGATGTTCTATGTTTTCATACGTGAAGCATAAAATGAGACTGAGCTTTCTCAAGTAAAAAAAAAATTGTGCGTCTTGGGACGCCCGACAGAAGTGGTAACTTAAACTAATCTGAGTTGAACTATTTAATACGGGATTATTTGACTTGAGAAAAATGTATGTCATTACTTAAATTTTATATATATCAATATGACAATGTAAGGAAAGGTTATTTATTAATAAAATCTTTTATTGATTATAAAATATATTTTATTCTTAGTTACAATTCTTGAATATGTACAACTACATTTTGTAACATGAATGAGTCGGCTCGCCCGACGCGCGGGGTAGTACCACCCTCTCACAGAAAGCCGACGTGAAGTAACAGTGCGCCCGCACTGTTGCGTTTCGTTCGGCCAGTGAGAGCGCCGGAGCCCTACATATATTAAAAGGCCGGCAACGCACTCGCGACTCCCCTGGTGTTGCTAGTGTCTATGGACGGCGGTGATCACTTACCATCAGGTCACCCACCTGTTTCGTTTGCCCCCTATAATATGAAAAAAAAACTACCGCTGCCGTATGCGAAAGAGAAAGGGAAGACAGACAAACTGGCGTCGTAACGCGTTACGTAGCAAAGCGGTTTAAAGTCCTATAAGAACTTATCACTTCAAAAATTATTCACCAAATGTCTATAGGTGTAGTCCGGTAATTTTCTTGCTTTTTCTGATATCATTTTTGACTAAGACATATATAAAGTAATATTAAGCAAAGATTATGTAATAACGAACCACATTGAAAGAGCCGACGGTGATTGACATCTTGCATAGGCAGTCATCCACGAGACCAGCAAACCTTGGATCTGTCTCTTGCAAATGGTTAACAGTCAACCACATTTGATCCGTAAGTGTTTCAACTAATGGTTTTTTAGGTGGTACCTGTATAGATACAATTTTTTAAAACAAGGCATAAATTATATTTAGTTGATAACTAATTTAAGGCTTTTAAAATTTGTTTAGCTATATATAGATATATGTCTAACAACATCTTAATTATATGAGATTGTGCTTCACCATTATACTACACTTTGAGAAACGATTACTACACAATAGCTTTTTTTGAATACATTATAGTATTTCGCGTTTAACCACAATCTCACCTGATATTAATTAACAATTTAGTTTAAAATGCCTAAACACGCAAAAATTTTTTTTAACGTGCGGAAATCGATCATGGACACGCCACCCTCCCGGGGGAGAGGGTGGGTAGTGCGAGACTCCTTCTCACTAAAACCCCACAGTGTACATCCGCCGCTTTTGTTGGGGCTACACGAGATCTCTTCAACATTCGTCGTGCCGCCCCAGCAGCGTTTGACCCGGCATCAAATAGTTCCACCGGGCCCTGTCCTTATTAAGAGACAACCATGTGCACACCGGCCGTCTTCTCCGTCCGCCAGACCTGTGCAATGAGAAAATGGGTCCCCCGACCCACATTCCTAAGCCCGGCTATGGTGGCGGAAGGAGGCGAGCGAGACGACTTCCTCGCAGAAGGAGGCAACATTGTTCCACACAGACTCGCTGCCGAGAAACATGCTCAACCTAGCGGGAGACTGTCTCTCAAGCGCAGCTGCCGGAACACACCAAAAGGCGCTTGGCGACAGATATTCAACTTGAGGGTGGTAGCTAGCGGGCGGTGGACTTAGAAAAAACCCTATGCTATGGTTTCACCACGATGTTTTGCTTCATCGAAAACTCCGACTCAGTTGCTAGGATTCGAACATACGTTCTTCGACGTCATGTCCGAACACGCTATCAACTAAGTCATCATCGCTTCAAATCTAAATATCAATAGACGAAGATAAAACAGTTTAGTACCTTTTTCTGTTCTGTTTCTCAAGCAATTTACTTTATTATTTTCTATTTAATAGCTATTTACGAGCTTTATTGTTAGCAACAAAAAAGAAAAACAAATTGGAATGAGTTTTTTTATTGGCATCGGCGAGTCCAAGTTTTATTTATAATTGACAATTCACGAGTCCTACGTCTATTTGTACACTCTTGGTAGGAGAAAGTCTAAATAAAATCGAAACTAATTAATTTGCCCTAATGGACGACCATTGGGTTTAGTAGTTGACCTTGTTAAATTATACGATAACATTTCATCTAGGGTTCTGATATTTACGATTAGGAATGTAATTTTTTACGACGTCATTCTCTCAATCAAATACATGATCGCACTTACAACTTTAGTACCGGCTGCTCCTCGTAAAATAAAGTTCCACTGATCCGCGGTGACCTTGCCGGCGTTCAGATATATACTCATATTTAGTAAGAAACTGAACACCAGCTTATGCCTCTCGAAGAGACCTCGAGATATATTGCGGTAAACGTTCAAAGTGATCTCGCGTAGTAATATATCTAATCTTGTCTCTAGGACGTCGCATTTTTCACTTTTCTCTGTAACTATATTGAAGATCTGCAACAAGTACGTAATTAGGAGTCCCTTGGAAATGTACACAGGCATGGTATTTTATGCACAGTTTAAATAAAGTATGTGATATTTATATAATAATAATCAATTGTCCATATTTAACGGTTGCATTTGTATGATTTTATTTTTGTTGTGTTTATAATTGTCAGGACAAGGTTCGTGTTAAAGAAAAGAAAGAAAAAATTTGGGTGAATAAGTGACACAGAAAACTATAATAAAATATAAACAGGATTGACAGATTGACGTCCCGTTTGCTCAGTTGTCATTTTTTTTTAATATCACGATGGGGGCAAACAGTTAATAGTCTGGTATCAATGAAGTATATAACAATAGGGTAAGTAGAGACATTTGGTGTGGTCGGATGAATTCAGACTGAATTACACTGAATCAGAATGGATTAATTTAGTGACTCTTCGTGGATTATTTGAATCATTGTTTTTAATGAGAGGAAGTAGTACTCAAGCTTTCAGTTCACTCGATGTTGAATTGTCACTGTCACAAGTGTTATTATAGTGAATGAACGGCTTATACACAACTGGAGTGTTACCAACCACGGATCTCAGAGCAGGAATACAGAAGTGCGAGTGTTAGGTATAGATTGAGTGAATTTGAGTGAATTTTAAATAAACTCGCCTGGTTAAAATACTTCAAGGAAAATTGATACATTGGATCAATGTCTGCTAGTTGTGCTACCGCGAAGTACAGAACTGCGCCCCGCGTAGCAACACTACGATACTTCTCTCGGGCGGCTGATATGTTAATCTCTGTCGCCTCAGTTTCTTCCAATCTCGCATTAATTATTTCTGATGTTTCCTATAAATATATTATATCGGTGTATTATATACAATAAAATATTTACATTGTCGATTTACAAGCAAGATAAGCATATATGCATCTTCCATTTCCTTATATGTCTCAGTTATGCCATTTCTTTTGTGAGTCATTTATGCTTCACACCGCTATTGCTTATTTCGGTTAGTTGACAGAAATATTCTGTTATCATCATCATCATCAACATCAGCCTGTAAGAGAGCCATTGCATGTCCATAGGACTCTTCTCGTAGGAAGGTATGGACATAATCACCACACCAACACCGTATTGGCGATTTCAAACTTGGAGAAATTCACAATTCTATATTTTTCCCACATACGGTGGGTACTACAAGAATATTTCTCAGGTTCAGGTTTCCTCACGCTGACTCCCTTCATCGTCAATTGTTAGTGATACTAATTAAATTAGTAAATGTAAACGAATTCCAAAAAATTGTTGGTATATGCGAGGGTTTGAGAACCTGCGGACATTGTATTGAAATTCCTCAAGTCAAATAACTAGAACATCACGACTTATTCTAGTAGAGTTTTTGTGTATTTTAATGCGTTTATATAATTACTAGCTTTTGCTCGTGACTTCACTCAACTCAATGTACATTTCATTTATCCCTTGTGGAATTACTTTTTTATCACAACGGCGTAGTTAATACATACGAGTATACAGTGATAAACACACATACATTCGCAATTAAAATATTAGGTAGAACTATCTAGGTACGGTATACGAGCAGATATGAACGCTGAAATGCGGTGCCAACAAGCATATTATTACTATTACAGTTTTTTTTAAAACATGCTTCGGTCAATCACATGTCCGGATACCGTATTTATAGGCATCCTATCTGCTGCCAACATCAAGTGTAAGCACTAATAGATGTGTTGCAGCGGTTGTATGTAGCTCCTACTCTCCGTTGTAGATTTACAGTATTACCATCAACCCACCCCGTTTGATTATGACAATACACAAGTCCATCAACACAATAAAATATGTTATACATTACTGTAAATTCCACATGGTTTAACTTATTATATAATACAATTGACTATTTCCATCGGTACTAATTCATTACCTTACTTTCGTTCAACGTTTCGATGAGTTCCTCATCGTCTAGAATGTTACCAGAAGATGCGTACAACAGACGCAATATTTTATCCTCAATTTCAAGCAAGGAAGCCTTGTCTGCATTAATACGAACTATAAGTTCTGTACGTGAAATCTCTAAGTCCGGCCGTTCCAACCTAACAACGTCGCTGTAAAATCGCAATATTAAATCAATTCTATATATAGAATAATTATACACTAATTAGACAAATTTAGCACGTTGTTAAAAAAAAATGACAGTGAACCTCCTGAATCGGATCTGTCGACCCTACTTAGATGGGACAAGGGTAAGAAGATGGTCAATTAGATATATTATTATTCATTATGATACATTTAAGAAATAATATAAACAATATATTATGTAGTATTAGCAGGTTCGGCGGACGTTGTCCTGCCCCAATAATAAAAAAATATATACTCATGTGCATGAAATACTTAAGGTAACTAATGTATTCAATTTGATAAGGATTTATATTGTATCCGTCTAAATAGCCGTCCAATTATTTAATTGTATGTGACCATGTTTTTAGAAGATAGATGGGTATAGTAAGCTATTCTTAAAAGATAGGTGTATGCCATCACAGACTTTTTTGTAAATCTATAAAAGAGGAATATATCTCTATGCATTGTTTTGTTATATCTCAAAAGAATTAGGCAGCGTTTTCGATGAAAGCTCCCAAGCGGTTTGATTTTTTCCAACACTTCCAACATTCCAACATTATGTTTTAACTAATTTACTCAAAACCTTGACAAATTATATATCTAAACCTTCCTCATGTAATACTCTATCTATTGATGAAGACTGCATTACAATCCGTTCAGTAGTTTTCGAGTTTATCGCGAACGTACACACAGACAGATGCGGCGGACGACTTTGTTTTATAATATGTAGTGATATTAAACGTGACAGGAATTCACACAGGAATAGTGAAAAATAATGTAACTTACGACAACAACTGATCTTCCAGACCCGAAAGCGACACAGTGAAGTTGACTAGTGTAACTTGAATACAAATCTCCGGAAGGTAATGAGGGTTCGCCAATTTAGTCGTCAAGTACAAGCGAAAATTGGGGTCGTATTCGATGTCGCTGTCGCCTAAATGTATGAGCAGACGACCAGCCTGACAATGTTATTACTATTATGTTACTGTGAATAATAATAGTTTTCACTACGTTTTGTATAATAAAAAAATACTGTACCTATATACTTCAAACAAGCTCTCGTGAATTATGACTATACACATTATTATGCATTTTCAGATGTGACATATGAATGAAATGTATACAGTTTCAATGTAACATTATTTTTGACGTGATAACGTCTTATAAATCGATGAACGCTGGCTGCAAGCACGAAACAGCATGACTCATTGTCACGTTCTGCGTGAGCCGAGCGTGCAAGCGAGAGCGCGGAACAAGTGATAGAGAGGCGCGATCGGCCTAAGCGTTCGGCATGTGACGCATCACAACCCACACGTGAAAAGTTTGGTTAACTGTTATAAAGTGAAGTGAAAAGTTTAATGTGGTTTCCATTGTTTATTACAACAACAATTGCGGCAAAAAGTATGCAATTTTCATCAATGTTTTCTTATGACATTATCACGTAAAATTATCGTCCGTAAACCGATTTTACAGACAACCATTTTTTTTCCAATTTCATTATTATTTATGATATTACTTACATATTATTTGGTACTTTCGTAAATCTTGTGTAGCATTTGACAGAACTTAAATCGACATAAATGAAAAGTTTATGTTACTAGATTTGAAATATTAAATATAAGTATAGTTTCAAATTATATAGATATAAGTATACTGTTTATTATATACCTAAAAATACATAATTAAATGTTATTTATTACATTGACCTGATTGTTATAATGCACAATTATAGATAAGAAATGTAGAATTTTTACAATTATTTATCAACGTAAACTGAAATGCTAAATAAATAATATAGCCTATCTCATTAGTTAATCTGTGAGAAATCAAATAATTTGCTGCCCACGCGTATCGTAAGTAATTCGACCTTTGTTTTAAATAGAGACTCCATACTTTAGTAAATAAATTGCAATATAGATGTAAAATATTTTGAAAAACATACCTAAAATTATTGACAAAGACAAATATTGCATACCTGAAGAAATGTTTGTTTCAGCAAAACTGGTGCGAGTGTCGCCTCTAGAGTTTCTCCCAGATCTTCGATAAGCATCGGCCAGCCGAGTCGTATACAGTTCTCAAGAATGCGTAAATAAGAAATGTCATTCAATTTTGTTATTTGTAGACCATTCTCCCGTTCCATGTTTATTATCCATCTGTTAGCCTGATATCAAGCGATACATATATAGGATATATTGTTTTGTATACAAAGCAATAATAATTTATGCCCTCTCAAATATAAAAGGCATATTACACATAATTATCTATACTTCTAATCGAGTTGTACAGTTTTTCCTAAAATGTTATTATCGATCTATAGTTAAGTGATAAAGGAATTGAAAACTATACTCCGCTAGATCAGAAAAGGCCTAGTTCTCTGCTGCCGGAACACATCGATTGGTTGCAAGCGATAAATTTTCAAAAAACCTATCGCACTTCGCAATAGCTTTATTACCATGTTTTCCTTTATTGAAAGCTCAAAATCATTGCATGGGTGCGTTGCCACTGAACCATTGTTCCTTGAAATAAAGCTTTTTAATATAAAGTAGTCTAATGGCCATACACAATTGTCTATCAGTAAAATTTTGGTGTTATTTGTACCAAAATTTTTGGTATAATGTATTTCAGATCTAAATATATAAACGCCAATATTGGTGTTTAAAGTCGAGGTGAGTTAATGTAGCAATTCCGAGATAAAGACCTGCACAGTATTCGCCGTCCTTACTACATTCTACATTGGTTTTTAAACATATGGTAGTTCGACTTATGCAAATGATTTTACCTGTTCTTGCGGATCGATAGTCAGCGGCCATCGTCCAGCTCTAGTTACTAAAATACCGTTCTCAGTCGAAATTGCATCTCGAGGCAGCCCTTGGGCGTTCCAAGTGCGGACTGTATATGAGTCCGCCATTATTGTTATTAAACTAAAAAAAAAAACAAGTGGTAATTTGGATGATTTATTTCAGGTAAAATGCATCGGCGTTTTGCTTTCGAGGTTTTCAAATATGAAGCAGCTTCATGGAGCTGTATTTATGACCAGTTTCAAAAAGAACCACAATTTTAACTAAGACCTAAGGTCAACCACTACTGGATTGCTATTCCTAAGGTTCAATTTGGTACGGTTCATATGCTGGTGCGTGTTGTTATCCACACTCTTGGGCTTAGAACAACGTAGTGCTCGCGTTGCTAGCTTGGGTTAAAAGTAAGTGTGACGAGCATGCCATCGAAGTCGGACCTAGCACTGGTGCTACCATTAAGTTTTATATATTTTTTCTGTTTTATGGCGGATTTAGAGTAATAAACGTCCAAATAGAATAGAGGTACAATATGACGAGAAACTTATAAGGCTACTCACTCAAAAGTGACTGACGAAGGGATTTCCAATAGTGAGCATTCTTCAATCCATTTCATTTCGAGCTCCCGTCTATAGTGCGAAGGAAACGCTCCGAAGTAAGCAATACATCCGGATGCAATAATTATGTCACCGGTCGTGCAGCGCAGTTTCTCGGTTGCTGACTGTATTGCGTTAAAAATTTTGTAAGTTGAATTTCTGTTTCCAGAATCAAAGACAGAATTTCAAAAATATAGTGGATGGACTAGAGACAATAATAATTTATTAAGTAAATATATGTGTAGAAAGATACGCGAGCGCATGAATTTCACAAATGAGCCACTTCAATTCGATGACCATCTTGCTAACTATTTTGATACCCATCTCACCTCCATTTACTCTTTAACAATAACTCTCGTACACGCAGCTACACGGTTGTTGTCACATAGGAAAATTAAAATATAATTTAAGAACCTGTAGAGCTTTAATGATGTCCTGTTATGTCCTATTAATCTTATAAGTAGTAGTGATTTTCTATCAAAATTAAAATGAAAAAAATAAAAACTTCAGTGACGTAATATGCTCAAATATTGTATAGGAATAGTCATGATATGTTGTTATTTAAAAAAAAAAAATCGTTTTATAAAGAGGCCACAGGTGCAAACTGATTAATTATGCTCATCTCTCAAAAATAGTCTCTCAAAAGTATGGATGAGGAGATCCAACCCGCTATCTCTTTTTTTTACGTTAACGCTCATTATTTTTATTATTCCCCATATCATCGATACTATGTACAGTAACAGAAGTACTAATTTTCAGGAATCGCCTTTATTAACATAACCGACCAGTAGAGGTAAAGTATCAAACTTCCTATTTTTGGTTAAGGAGGGCTTTAAAACCTTATGACACTCAAAACTAAAATATGAATGATTCAATATCGACTGGTCAGTATTAATATCAGTTACATGTATTCTATTTTGTCCAGCTAAACCTTACCTTGACGCCTTCTTCCCACCGCGTTTTCTCATCAGCTAAAGCTTGTGTCAGTTTACCGGCACGAGACAAACGCGCAGCAGCTAAATCAACGTCCGCCTGTAGTTTTACGCGTTCCTCTTCAACTGTCTAAACAAGGTTCTCAAATATCTTTCGATTCTATGGTTATAATTATATTGTTATTATGAACAATCATTCCCAGTACACATAATCTAGCGCAATGTAAATGGCAATACCATATTTGAACACATAATTACTATAGTAAACCAATTGTCAATACGCCTTTTGTAATGCTGACACCCATTTTTAAGCAAATATACCAACTGGATTTGCCGCTAATACAATATTATTTGCAAAGTTATTAAAATCGAAATTTTAAAGTGACATAATAAAAAATGAATACGATAATACAATGATATGCAGTGCAATATTATGCGAAGACTAACGGATGCATTTCAATTAAAAGATTAAGTAAATTATCGGAATACACTCCCATCCTTACCTTCAGTTCATCAAGCATCTTAGCCAGTTGTGCTTCAATAGCCTCAACTTCTCTCTGTTTAGCTCTTAGTACTGCCATGACACTCTTTAACACAGCGGCCGCTTCTTTATGTCTGAAATAATAATCTATTTAGAATCATGCCATTATTACACTTTGGTTTTACCAAGACAATAAAAGGACTTACTTGAGTATTTTCGGTTCAACGACTCTGAATACTTTTGCATACATATCGATGGCCTGAACCCATAAAACCATTGAACGGCATACCTGATTTAACGGAGTCTTATTTATAAAAGTTTAAACAAGTAGAGATAATGTTTTAAAACATTAGTTAGAGTATAGAAATAGTAGTCCGGTGGAACTGTAAAGGCCTTATTGGCTAGCAGTGTAGGTCAGTTCGAAAAAAAAAAAAGTATAGAAATATCCGTTAATTGGGAAGTTATGATAAAAAAAAGAATACTTGACCTTCGATACTTTGATGACTGTATCGGGGTTGAAATCTTTATGTGTGAGGTATACTTTGATCTTCTTAAGTATTGCGTCTGGTATGTGATCTTTATCGTAGTCTTGTAATTTTCCAATAAAGTTTACGTCAGCCAATAGCTTCTTCGTCGAATCCCAATCTGGTCTGGCCAGGATATGACAATATAATGTTAAAATTCCAAAATCCTAAAATGCTTTTCTTAATTTGATATTGTGTTTATATATTTTTTTGGTGTTAGCTTCAGCTAAATTTTCATTTTTCTCTATCACATTTTGATACTTTTAGTGGAGACTAAATAGTAACTGAATACTGATAATTGCTACAAATAAGGGTATTCGAGGAAAATAGGTATAATTTATTTTACTTAGATAAACTATCATGTGCTTATAGTATTTACTGGGATAGTTAATAAGTTAAAATATGCTAACTAACTTGGATCCCAACAAAATGCACACAGGTTCCATAACAAAACGCACTAGAGTCGGAGGTTTTTGAAACGCTTTCAGTTCATTGATGTCTGCTTTGTTTAGTGCTTTCAAAGCGTTCTGAGCTGCTTCCATCGCAGGCATTGCCAGTGCTAGGTCCGCTTTAGCTTCATCAGCTATTGCTTTCACTTCTTCGGCTTTGATCTTCACAAGTAAACAAAATACATTGGGCTGAATAAATTTTATTTGGATTGGAAATAATTCTATTTTTGAGTCGTTTACCATATATAAGATATTGTTACTCCTAGAGCAAAAACAAATATGGCAGTTTATTAATTTGAATATTTTATACCTTTGCTTCAGCTTCGTCCTTCATTACGGCATGTTTAACTTCATCAGCAGCTTTCTGTTCTACTTTGAGTTTACTGACTAAAGCTACACTTTCGTCTGCTTTTCGAGCTAGAATTGGTTCCATTTCTCGAACTTGTTGTTCCATTACTCCTACTACATCGTATGTTTCGTATAGTTTCTGAATAGCAGTAATAATACAATTCATATATTATTCGTGACAACAATTTTAAAATTTATAAACAAATAATTACCATTGGTAAAACGTTTTAACTTAATATTATATAAGTATAAAGGCGAAGCGTCTCACCTGGAGACCACAAGATATTCTGTCTCTCCCGCGTATAATTTGCTGCTGTTTTCTATCTAATAAATCGAGGTACAGCTTCAATAAATCCAGATAGCTACTCGGAGTCGTGTAAAAATACCTCCTCATTTCTTGAAATAATCGCTCAGTCATAATATCGACATCCTACATTAACATTTATTTAATAATTATTATGAATTCATAAATGAACTAAAAAATATTAATAATACCTAAGGTAATGATGTAAGGCTGATATTAAGACATGGCAGTGTTCTGTCTGGCTGAGTCACGACTATCATATACCAGGTATAACATCCGCTATAGTGACATCCGACTTGTATTCCTCTGGGTAGCGACCATAATGTACTTGTTGATATACCTACTGAAATGACTCTTCTGTAGGTAGTCGCATTTCAAGATCGGCCAATGTTATGAAATGTTATACCTGTAACTTATTGTACTTAATTACGTAATATCGAACGCAAGCACAAAGGAAATATATTGTAAATTTGTTTTTTTTTTTTATTTAGTCTAGCGGTGGTGAATCATTTTATACGGGACTTATTGCGCATAGCGCGAGTATCATGTAAACCGAGAAATATGTAGTTTCCGGAAAAATTATTTGTTAAAACGTTTGATTGCATAAAATGTATACAACATTTTGGCTGTTATTAATATTTTTTTTATTTTGCTATTTATTTCTATAACTACTTTTTATATTTAATAATGAATTTTTTTTTCTATATGCTCTACTTTTATTTAAATGTACAATAGAAGAATAATGTGCGATTCCTTCTAATCCATTGGTTAAATCGAGAATTTTTCATTTTGAAATGTATTTCTAGACTAGAGAAATTAGTAGGTGATCAAAAAAACCACAATATCAATTAATTAACACGGTAAAGTATACGTCCCCCCCCCCGTCCCCCCACCCCCTTAAAGAAAGGTGAAAGAGAATGTAACTGATGTTCACAATAAAAATATTGCCGTTACCTCATGCATCGTGACGCACAATGTAGAAACTTTTTCAATAGTTTCTTGGTTACCCATTGGCTGGAGACATTGCTGCGCGACCGACAACAACGCTTCAGGTGGCCACTTCGTAAACCAGTCTATTGTGCAACAATTCACGAGCGATGGGAACATACGACACCGTCGCCTAAAAACAGTGCATCAAGAGATACTCGTTGTAGTTCATCGTAACTGGCACCTTTAAAACTTCATTGAAATGATGTGCTTTCTTATGTCAATTTTATATTTATTATACGGTACGGCCGTACGAGTATCAGTTAGGACAAGATAAATTAGTACTACGATACCTGAACGCTTCCCCGACGGGACTCATACAAATACACAAGTGTAGTTTCCCTCGCACGCGATTTATGAAGAAATAGTAGACGGCGTCACGATCAGCCGGATTGATACCAGTTTTGCTGGCTTCTTCACGGCAACCTGTTTGCACTTGTTCATACGAATCACCTTCGAAGAGATTCGGTACTTCACCTACAGTCAAATTTTGGTTATTTTGGTAACTTTGTGAAAAAATACACGTTATCTGCATGCTTGAAATGATACGATGTGATAGAAACATAGAAATCATGAATAAAACTATACAAAATTCTTATTGTTAGAGTTCACGGACCCATGCGAATCGAACATCCTCAGATACTACATAGCAAAAATAAATATTACGATTTTACAGACGAATTAGCCAGATATGGCAATGTGATCAATTTGTATGCTGCAGAGATCAGAGTGAGGATATATCAGCAATATACCGAAATATACTACTAAGATATCTTGGTCATTTAAATGGAATCTTAATCGCCTTACTGGATATAATACCTAAAACGGTCTAAGTAAGTTATCATCAAATTTAGTAAGGCAGGGAGAGAAATGGTATCACCCGTGTGTGCTCTTTAAAGATATAGTTAGGTATCATGTTTTAACCACTGCTCTGATTTCCCTGCCCTGCAACACGATGAATCTGGTACATGCATAGTAAATTCATGCAATACCAAGAATTCTTTTCATTACATCTGATCGTAATTAAAGCAAAACTAAAACAGAATATAATGTCCAAGGTCATTGTTGTCAAGCCACGTCATGCACTAGTACCTTAGGGTAGTACTTGTGTGTCATCTCGTGACATCATCTCACACACATACCAATATATCAGTAGATATCAAATGCAGCCGAGACTTGAGTGCCTGAGATGTTAATAGGCAATTTCAACATAAACTCGAAATAAATGTTATTGAGTTTGGACATAATAGCCAGATGAAATTTTACCTGAAACAATTATGTGCGTAATATACTTTTATGAATTATCCCATCATCATCATAATCTTCTTACCCTTATCCCACCTAAGTAGGGTCGGCACAATATGTTTTCCTTTTCCACTCTCCCCTGTTAGATGTCACCTCAGTACTTACACCTTTTGCACACATATCATTTTTCACACGATTTATTGGTTCGGTTTTCCTCTACTCCTACATCCATCCATCTCCATACTTATAATTTTTCTAGTCACATGGCTTTCACATCTCCTCATAACATGCCCATGCCATGCCAACCTATTATTCCTCAACTTCCCTGTCAGTGGTGCAATTTTCAAACTTCCTTTTGTATACTCATTCTCAATCAACTTTTAACAATTATCTGAATTGCTTAAATCTAGCTTATGAAATTTACAATAAATAAGATCCGACTATTCGACACTGGAATAATTAAAAAAATGTAATGTAATGAAAGTCCACTTACCCGAGTTTAACATGTTATTAATGTCTTCCAAAAATTCTTCTTTAGCAATCTGCGTGTCCGTAAAGAGGAACACAGTGTCTTCGTTGTTCAGACCAGCTCGCATATACATCAGACGTAGGTCATCATGAAACTCGGGCGTATCGTAGTTGCGTTTCAGTTCCATTCCGACACACCTAACACATCGAATTATAATCACATAAAATATTGTTTGCTTACACAACCGATCTTGAATAGTCCTGAATAGTTTACTACCTAAGTTAGAACACTTGGTGTTACGATGAGTTTCGGTAAACACAAACTGGAGTGCGAGTGCTATAAAATTGCAATCATTTTTCTTATGGGATCCGTCTACATTTTAAATTAAATAGTAATAATAATGCTGTGTTACTGACTTGCATTCGTTGACATGCCCAGCAAGTGTCGCGACACTTCTTCTTCCAGACCCGCCAGGTCCGACCATAAGGCAGTGGCCTCGTTCAGCACGAAATACCCTTGCGGCTCTCACTACATGTTCTATCGCGTCTTGGAATAGAACTAGATGCATCTCCGCTCGTGCCGTCGAGTTGTACTCGTCTAGGTATTCCTTTTAAACATTTCCTTGTTATATTATCATTCTGTTAAGGATCCGGGATGTCCCGGATTCGGAGTTAAATTAGTTCTGTAAATCTGGGATTTAAATGTATTTGGTTCCAATTAATGGAAGGTATATATGTACTTTGCATACAATTTTATTAATACAATGTAATCGATCTATACAAAATAATGAAGAATGCTGATATTTACGATGTTTTATTTTTTTAGCTTTGTACATTTATAGGCCAGTAATAAGTATTATAATATGTTATTATAATGGGTTTACTATGAACAATTTAATTGCGGAGACTTAAATAAACACTTTTAAGACTGACCTTCAGGACCACCGTAAGTTTCTGCATGTCTGGTATTTCTTGATAATTTCTGTTTTCCTTTGGCACTGCAGAGTTCAAAAAATCACCCCATAGCAACAGCGGCGGCTGTTCAATGACAGGATCTTCGGGTATGTCTAATATTGGATGCTGGAAATGCTTCTGACATACATTCGACATTAACTGATAGAAATAGCTTTTATCTTGAATGTTTATCAAACGGTCATGGAACACTCGAAGGCATTCGTGGTAGAATAATCTGGAACGAAAATGATCAACGTAACATTTATTTCAATTTACAAAATAAAATAGTATAAGATACATAACATTTATCTATACATATAATAAAAATGAAGTGTCTGTATGTAATATCAAAATAACGACTTCTTACTGATTGGATATGAACGTATACACGGTACTGATAACCGAAATATAATTTTTAAAATTTTTGTCTGTCTGTCTGTATGTTCCGGGTAATCTCCGAATCGGTTAGACCGATTTTGACAGAAATTTCAGTGACGGATAGTTAAAATTACAGCGGGTGATTTAGGCTACTTTAATTTAGACAAGCTGTCATCCGTGGCTTCGTCTGTAGTCATCATCATCTTACCCTTATCCCACCTAAGTAGGGTCGGCACAACATGTTTTCCTTTTCCACTCTCCTCTGTCAGATGTCATCTCAGTATTCACACTTTTTATACACATATCGGTTTTCACACAATCCATCCATACCTTTTTCGGTCTTCCTCTACTCCTATATCCGTCCACTTTCAAACTCAAAACTTTTCTTGTTACATGACTTTCATCTCTTCTCATAATATGCCCGTACCATGCTAACCTACTACTCCTCAACTTCTCTGTCACTGGTGCTATTTTCAAACTTCCTCTGATATACTCATTCTTAATCTTATCCATCCTTGTTACACCACACATCCATCTTAACATTCGCATTTCTGCCACATGTAATCTTTTCTCATCCGTCTCTTTTGTAGCCCAGCACTCGGATCCATATAACACGGCTGGTCTTATTATAGTTTTATACACCTTCCCCTTGAGTTTCAACGGCATTCGTGGGTCACAAACTACCCCAGACACCTTTCGCCGATTCATCCACCCTGCATTTATCCTATTCCTCACGTCCTTGTCTATTCCACCGTCATTTTGGATTAATGAGCCGAGGTACCGAAAATTGGAGCAGGCTGGTAAGAATACACCGTTTAAGGTAATATGACAAAAACTGGATGGACCTCCGAAGTCACAGAACAAATGTTCAGTTTTCATCCCACTAATCTTTAAACCAAAATTCTCCAGTTTCTGTTGCCATTTCTCCAGCCTACTCTGGACCTCGGCAGCATTTTCACCAACAAGAACAATATCATCAGCGAATAGCATACACCAAGGTGCTTCCTCCTGTATGTCTGATGTTATTGCATCCATGACAAGAAGGAATAGATAAGGACTTAAAGCTGATCCCTGATGCAAACCTACAGCCACATGGAAATCGTCGGTAATTCCAGCCTCGGACCTAACATGTGTTTGAGCTTGACTATACATACAACGGACAAGTTGTAAGTACTTCCCAGGCACTCTTTTCTCTTTCAGCGCCCACCACAGAACATCCCGAGGTACTCGATCATATGCCTTTTCCAGATCAACAAACACCATATGCAAGTTTTTATGTACACGTCTGTATTTTTCGCACAGCTGGCGAAGTGCGAAAATGGCATCTGTTGTCGAACGCCCAGGCATAAACCCGAATTGATTCTCAGTAACTTCAGTTTCATCTCTTATTCGTCTCGCTATCACTCTTTCCCAGACTTTCATACTATGTGACATAAGCTTTATCCCTCGATAGTTATTACAGTCCTGTACATCACCCTTATTCTTAAAGATAGGCACATACTATTGTACCATTCATTTGGGATCTCCTTCTCTTGTAATATCTTATTAAAAAATAAAGTCAGCCACATCCATCCATCTATCTTTAGAAACTTCCATACTTCAATAGGTATACCATCTGGCCCTACTGCTTTTCCGTTCTTCATACCATTCACAGCTTCTCTTACTTCTTCCTCTTTTATCTCCTGTACAACACCTAAATTTAACGGTACAGCCTCTAGCTCTCTGGGCCAATCATTTTCTTCATTCATCAGTTTTTCAAAATATCCCTTCCAACGACTCTGTACGGCTTCGTCTGTAGTACTATCTCCAAAACGATTGGACCTATTATCATGGGACTTTCACTGACAGATAGCTAACATTATTAAAAGTAATTAAAACTTTTTTATTTTGGACTAGTTTTTACCTATGGCTTTGTTTGCAGTACTATCTCCAAAACGTTTGAACCATTTTTCACGGAACTTTCACTAACAGATAGGTGATCTTATAAGAAGTAATTTGCAATTATAAAAAAATGCATGCGGAGCTGCGTGCAACAGCTAGTTCTTGATACATTTGTTTACACGTTAACTTGAAGTGTAGCTACCGCAAAGCATATTTACAAATTGAGAAGAGGAACTAACTAAGCAAAACATTGTCTTACTATGTATACAAACCGCATTAATTGACTTAGTTTTGAATCTGCAATTTGGCTGGTGCCATGTCAGCACATCTAAGGTTACCGTGTTACGATAAATCCTTATCACTATATATTATAAAACAAAGTCGTCCGCCGCGACTGTCTGTCTGTCAATATATTTGCAATAAATTCGAAAACTACTGAATGGATTATGATGCGGGTTTCACCTTTAGATAAAGTACTACTTGAGGAAGGTTTAGGCATATAATTTAGTAGGACAACGTCCGCCGGTCCTGGTAGTGTAACATAAGGTGAAATTGTGATTATACGTCACATATAGAACATATAAAAAATACTTTTCTTGGCAGGTCATTAGGAACCTTTGCTTTGAATTCATCCAGTGTAGCGTTCTAACGAAGTACCATACAATAATAATTATTAATTTCTTTGCTTTGTATTGATATGTTGCCAACACTGAATGTGCACCTGAGCATTGCTTGTGGTGATCGCATGTACGCCGCATCTGCCTGCAGAACACCTTGCATAGATTTGGACAAATCTCTCAGGTTGAAAACGTAATGTGATTTCGCAGGAGTCGGCAACAGTTCATTGCAGATCTTTATATAAACTTCCACAGCGGCGTTCACTATTGGCTCACCGAGGGATGACACTTCGGGAACGAAATCTTCCATATGACCTTTTAGAATTGCCTGGTGATATAAAGTTTTTTTTAAACATAGTATTAATAGCTTAAGAAGTTCGTAAATTTTTTTTTTTATGTAGAAAAATAAATAAAAAAATAACTTTCTGTTACATTACTTATCAGTTCCATCTGACTATGGTCCCCCATAGTCTCTGAATAATGGCATCGGAAACCTATTTAAAATTGAAGTCACTATAGTCAGAGTGTCGCTAAAAGATGATCTGGATTTGTATACTGCTGAATTTAGATACATAACAATAGCAAGATAATGCATGTTACCAGCTTATTTACCGACCTTACTATAAACGTGTTGATTTACGTAAAATAAAAATTTCTGTTGTTATAAATAATAATTCAAGCATCGTTCGCTCAATTGTAGTGTATTCGGACACCTCTCGATCGAACTAGGTTATACTTGCTTCACTTGTTCTAATTATCTCCATAAAGTAGTTTTTATCGTCTATGGTTGCAAACAAGGTACCTATTTGGGTGTGGAATAAATATAAATAGAAGCAAATATAGTATAAACGAAAATCCACCTTGAATATTTTATTCATAGCTTGAGCGCTTGGAGCGGACATATGAAACATTGCGAAATGTCTGACAAATCGTGCTGTGAGAGGATTCCTACCGCCTCCGGGCGGTGCGCATGCGCACGATAATACCACATCCAATATATCTTTCCAGTAGAGCTTATCACGATCGTAAACACCGCCGAAATCTAGGAATTGTCTGTCATCATGACAATAAAAAATCATCAATATACGATAGTTTATTATTTATTTCATAAATTAATTAATTAAGCGTTGACTGTTATTAAGGATTTAATTCGATTTATGTAGGCAACTGATTTGTTGCGAGCTACATCCTTGAAATTGCTGTAACGGTCATTTGACGTAATGGATGAATGAAATCCGAAAAACAAAAAAATGCAATATAAACTCTTATTTAACGCCACTCGATTTAACGACAAGCTTCCTGAAACGTCGAAATTGCTTAGTTTGGTTTACTGTCCATTTAATAAAGTTACGCTATATAGTATAAAAACCACTCTAAATAACGACACCGACACGCCATTACTGAGCAATATATATATATACATAAATCATGAAAAATGATATTGAGTGATATAAAAGTAATATAACATTTTTGTATTTGATTTTTAAAATAATCACCTTAACAGCTCTATGGTGGGTTGGGCTCCGTACACATCCAAGCGAGGCATGTTAACATCGTCAATAAAAATAATCACTTTCTTACCGAAAGGTGCACCTATAGCTTTCCTGGGTCTCTTATCCAAACGTAACTCTATCACTTCCTAAAATATATAACACAGGGAACGTTACGAATCTTTAACTCAAACGAAATCTCTAATCTAGTTTATAGGACAAAATAACTTAATCGAAATCAAAAATATGTACTTTGATCATTGGAAGTATTGAGAAGGTGCTCATACAGTTTGGAAACTATTCTATCATTGAGAATAGTCGGAAACAAGCATGATAGAGTTTTAGGTCGTTATTTTTAGAGATGTTCAAAGGCGGAGTCTCTTCTCGACGTGTCTATTATTCGTAAATTAATTGAATATACTATATACCTTCCAACAATAAAACATACTTAAGTTGATCTTCAAGTTACTATCTCATAAATCGGTATTGTACTTAAGTGATGTTATGAATATCTACTATTCGTATATTTTTTGACACTCGGTATTTATAATTCGCAAAAAAAATTATTTGCAATAATTTGGGTATATGGCTCTTAAATATATTCGATATTTAATTGATAAGAATTATAAAATGAATATTTAATAGAATTTAACATATTAAAACGGCAATACAAGAGATATACTGTGTAAGTACTATAAATTGAATTATACTATATGTATTGGATTATAATTTGGTTTTGAAACAAATTGCCGGTAGAAAACGAAGGACTGCTACTTAGAATTCTATTATTCAAAAAAGGATGAGAGTCGTTTTTTTTTAAATAACTCTGTTGGTTTGTCAGAGCTGCTTCAGTTTCACCGGACTACAAAGGGGAGCGCTTAGGGCACTCACCAGATTGTACATAGACAACCAGCACGCAGGCGCACGGCGCGCCTCCGCTTGAACTGTCGTCGAATATTCCGAGCCTAACTACACATGTATGTTTCACGAATGCATACATGTACGAGTATATTGTATCTGACTTAGTAAGTTGTGTGTGTAACGGATGAGAGTCGTCTATTCTCGTAGTTCTATTTGTATAGATATAAGATGAGATAACTTTTAAATTACCTACTTGTATGGTAATAATTTTTATAATATGTACAAATCATTATGTTAAGATTTTAATTCGTACATCAATTATAGAACAAAGTCGTCCGCCGCGTCTGTCTGTCTGTCTGTATGTACGCGATGAATTCAAAAACTACTTAACGGATTGTAATGCGGTCTTCACCAATAGATAGAGTAATTCACGGGGAAGGCTTAGGTATATAATTTGTCAAGGTTATTGAATGATAATTTTTGAATGAATCGGAAAAAGTCAAGCCGCCTTGAGTGTTTCATGCACATAAGTATATATTTTTTTATTCTCCGGGCAGGACAACGTCCTTCGGGCCTGCTAGTATATTATAAATGAATTATGTTTATAGAGTTAAATAAATAGTAAAATTGATTCAATTCAACGTAATGGCGTAATAGTGTGATCGTGTAAGAAGCCCATTCGACGGTTTACTAGTTTTTAACGAATTCACAGAGTATATTATACGTAAAAATTGTTTTCTTTTTCTCCTTAGCATCCTTTGTAAAAGCCTCAATAAAATTGGTAATTTTTATTTACCTGCGTGCGAGTGCTGCTTGTTTGTGCGGAGAAATTAAGTATCACCGGTATGTAGTTACCAGTACTTGACATTTTATTAAGCATTTCCACTGCTATACAAGTTTTACCCACACCTGAAACGAATATAGTATTGAAAGCGTGAAGTGGCAACAATAAAATAAATCATTTTCCCTCTTGAGTCGATCGGGATTATACGAACCAGAGGATTTATCGTAATTTGAGTAGAATCAGTGACGGAGCATGAATCTAGCAAGTAATAAATTATAATAGCCGGCAATTAAATTTGTTGAGAAGGTAGTTTCTTACTATTATGTCTTATAAGCGACAACAATAATTTCAAAGGTCTTGCGACGCTGCCATTGGAAGGAAAGAAATATAGTACTATCTCGTCTAAAGAACAATATTATATGATATAGAAAAGTGTTTTGAAAATATTTTTCAGTTTTTTATTTAGTAACATTGTGGGAGCTCTATTTTCTTTTTATAAGCACTATTAGCCTTTTTACTGCAACACCCACGGCACTTTACGAAAACTATAAAAACAAGATAAAAAAGAATAGATTCGAGCTTGCAACACCATGAGCTAGAAATCGGACAGCCGTAATATATATTTATAGTATATAATTAATTGTTTGATGATGTTTTTCTAAAATACTATCAGTTATCGGTAAAAGAAAACATCGTAAGAAACGTCTAATATTTCGAGAATAATTATCGGTGTGTGTGCGTGCATTCGAGCGTGTGTGTATGTGTGTTTGGGGTGTGCGAGCTCGCGCGTGCGTGTACGTATGCGCGTATGTTTGTGTGATTGTGTGCGTGTGTGTGTAGGCACGCACGTGAGCTTGTGTGTGTATGTGTGCATGTGTATGTGTGCGAGTGTGAGTGTGCGCGCGCATGTATGTGAATGTGCGCGCTCATGTGCGTGTGTGTGTGTCTTTATTGTGAGACTTTATAATAAACTTAACCTACTTGAATTGAGCTCATATTTACACAATATGGTATTTCTTTTGTTAATAACATGATTGATAATTATATTAAGATCCGATAGGAAGCGGTGTAATCATTCTTTTGTAATAAATGTATGAACCGCGATGAGTTATATTCGTGTTATAAATTATCCAACTATTCAAAAAAAAGAATTGTAAAATCGCAACCTGACAGATAACAGTCTTAACTTCTACCGAGCCAATTAGTAAGCTTAGTACATACCTGTATTTCCGGTAAACATAACCGGTTTTCCGACTCCTAGAAGTTTCTCAAACAGGTAACCGTAACGAACAGTATCTATAGTTGGGACGAGAGTTTCAAAAAATGGTTTGTTACAGTCATAAATAAACTCTGGAATGATCTCGGCCCATACTTTAAGCTTTCGTTGACTCGTGTCCATATACATGTCGAAGAAGTTAAATCCTTGCGGGAAACTGGAAAGCAATGGTTTTGGAAACGTTTCTAAAACACGCTGCGTCACCATCGACAGCTTCTATGATTACACTATCTCTTTTATGCCGATTCAATCTTGTTTCGTGCCAATTTGATGTCTAGATATACAAACCTTTCTTGAAATGTGATCTCAGTCTTCTATGATTAGCCTAGCTAAATTATAATGTAATTTACAAAAGAATCCATAAAGCTGCTTAAGGAATTAATTTTACCAAGAAGATTCTTTTCCATTAAATATTATCAAAATAACACAACAACAAAAGTATTATTTAATTTATAATAGAAATATTTGGATTTGTCACAAAATCACTTACTATTCCGCTTCTTCGTACACCTCAAATTGTCGTTTAATGACTTCCTCGAAAGTTTTCCTGTTCGTTTCAAGTATGTTCCCACCAATGCACCATACATAGCAGAATATGAAGCAGTGTGCTATATACACTTTAATAGCGGACTTATCCTGGAAACGGTCTCCGGGCTCGGCGAGCAGTGCACCCAATAGCGAACACAAAGCTGACACTTTGCTAATGCTTACCTAAATTGGAGAAAATGCAAATAAAATGTTACTGACATTCTACATTTTAACTAGTTCAGTTCTAAAACTAACAGATTACCTGTATCTGCAAATTTGTCTACTTATAAATAGCCTATGTTCATTTGAAAAATCAGCCTATCGGTATGCCAAATTCAATTTTGAATCGGATTTAGTGGTTAATCGTAAATAGGTAACAAACAGAATTATTTGCATTAATAAATAAGGTTCTTCTTTCCAATGCCCTGTTTTCGAATATTTAAAATATGATATTATTATACAAAACGAAATTAAAAACAGGGTGTGTCGCAAAAACACACGACAGAAGTGAAACTTTTGTATTACAGGGATACATTTTAATTAAAAAAATAATACTCCAAAAAAAGCCGACGTGACACTGTATACCCACGCGGTCACCCGTCCAAGTAGTAACCGCGCCCGACGTGATCGGACGAGGCACGAGAACCGGCATTTTCAACACACTATGGGACATAGTGTTTACCCTCACCATTTTTCATCACATAAAAAAGTTGCCGATCATAATAATAATAACAAGTTTCGCATCAAAGGAAATTAACTCGATTATAAATACAAATAAACATTAATTATGTCAAAAATAGTTAAAAAGAAATAATATATTCACAATGTAACATCAGTACATAGTATAAAACAAAGTCGCTTTCTCTGTCCCTATATCCCTATGTATGCTTAAATGTTTAAAACTACGCAACGGGTTTTGATGCGGTTTTTTTTAATAGATAGAGTGATTGAAGAGGAAGGTTTATTTGTATAATAACATAAATGAAATAGTGGAGAAATACTGTTATTTTTGAGGTTACTCGAAATTTAACGCATGCGGGCCACGGGCAGTAATGAATAAATCAAAACTACTGGATGGGTTTTAATCATTTTTTCAGTGAATGATATAGGCAATATATTTTATACCCGTGCGAAGCCGAAGCGGGCCGCTAGTTGTGTATAAACCAGAGATAATTCGATCAACAATTCCGCTTTACCTGGTCGATACCGATGGAGCATTTCGTAGTCACGTGTGTTATTCCAATATTTAGCATTGTGAACAAATCATAAACCAGTTCAGAATTCTCCTGGGTAAATAGATGTTTTTCCACTCCTTCCTCGATCCACGAACGTACATACGGCAAGTACCCCATTTCATTCGGATCGATGTATACCATACCGCAACGTGACACGGTAGCGGGCGAGGCTTGAGCTAAATCTGCCACCTGATATGATAAAATTAATAACTGACAGTCGGTTCTTATAGATATTTAAGAAAACATCCTAATCGACTTATATAAATAACTAGCTGACCCCGCGAACTTCGTACCGCCTAACAGTCGATTTTTTTTTATACTTAATCTGCTTTTCGAAACGCTATATAATGTTAAATGTTACCATCGTATAAATATTGACGAATATTGATATTAATATTTATACGATACTAATGTTACTCAATTGTTTTGCCTTCCCGGAACGTCTCCACTAACACTTAAACTTTATGATATGGTATTAAAGTTAAAATTGACTTTTAAGTATTATTACGAATCGTTTGTATGAGAATATAGAAAAGTGTTGTTTTTAACCTTTTTCAGACAATTTTTTACATTATTCTCTATGTAAAAACCATCCTCGTATTTCAAGGAATATTCTAAACAAAGAATTAGTGAAATCGGTTCAGCTGCTCTCGAGATTTGCACTTAGCAACGCATTTAGCGATTCATTTTTATATTATAGGAGATATATGAGACATTTTAATTTATCAGATAGTTTTTATAAAGTGTTTCGGAAATAAAAATGATAGAATTCCATTTGCCTACATATATAAAATTAATATTATAGATGTAACTGTTTATCACAATCTTCTAAAATAAATTATATAGGAAGCTTCTTTATTTCTTTTTTATTTTAGTTAATGCTTCTTAATTGTAAGAAATGTATGAAAGTGTATGATTCACTTTTATTTTAGTTAATGCTTCTTAATTGTAAGAAATGTATGAAAGTGTATGAAAGTGTATGAAAGTGTATGTAAGTGTATGTAAGTGTATGTAAGTGGATGTAAGTGTATGTAAGTGTATGTAAGTGTATGTAAGTGTATGTAAGTGTATGAAAGTGTTTGAAAGTGTTTGAAAGTGTATGAAAGGGAATGAAGTGTATGAAATTGTATGAAAGTGTATGTAAGTGTATGTAAGTGTATGTAAGTGTATGTAAGTGTATGTAAGTGTATGTAAGTGTATGTAAGTGTATGTAAGTGTATGAAAGTGTATGAAATTGTAAGAAATTTATGATGGAAATGGAATATTTTGACCCCTATATAAAATGAAAAATAAAGAAACAATATGAATCTAGCTTGTAAAAATCGAAGCGTATATAATGTCCTTAAAATTAAATGTATCGGGTAATAGATTTAATCGGGTAAGAATGTGGGTGGATGTGGTGATGATGATGAGATAATATATAATGATAAAAGAGAATAGCGTAGCTTTGGTCGTTGATAGACCATATGGTTTTATGTAACGTTTCTCTGGGTCTGTATAAAATAATGGTCTTATCACATTTGCTGGTATTAGGCAGTTTATAGTTACATACCTCAAAAAGCATATGTACATAAGGTGTTAATTTTATACGTTCAGAGTTGGATAGACAAAGCATTTTGTTATCGTCAAGGACTGTATTCATATTTTCTATCCACACCGCATCCACTGGCCCGTCGCATATCAGCCATTGATGGTCCGGTCTCTCGCACTGTATACCCACATTACAATATATCACTTTACAAAAGAAATTACTCAGTACTAAAAACACCACCAACAAGAAACAATATTTGCGCTTGTTATACATTGATAGCTTATTTTTTTAACACTTACAAAAAGGCTACCTGTGTGCAATAATAGTGTATGTTGAATATTTTTCAAATTTATACAAAAGCACTCAAATTAAATGCACCCTAAAATAGTACGGTTTTAAAAATTGATTATTTTGTAAAATTATACAGGTTTTATAATGGTTTTATTATTTATAATTTTTGTAGGTGGTAGAGCTACGCTGAAACTATTACTGGTTTCAGCATGAATGGGTCGGCTCGCCCGACGCGCGGGGTAGTACCACCCGACACACAGAAAGCCGACGTGAAGTAACAGTGCGCCCGCACTGTTGCGTTTCGTTTGGTCAGTGAGAGCGCCGGAGGACCACATATATTAAAAGGCCGGCAACGCACTTGCGACTCCCCTGGTGTTGCTAGTGTCTGTGGACGGCGGTGATCACTTACCATCAGGTGACCCACCTGTTCGTTTGCCCCCTTTAATATATATAAAAAAAAATGTATTTTAGTCACACAGTGTAGCGTAGTGTAGGTATGTATATTCTAATGTTATGCTAGCTATTGTGATGTCTTAAGAAATCTGTATATAAAAATAACAAGTACCTACGACAGAAAATTCGGTTAATAAAACTTATCAGCGTTATCCATCTTTGACGGTAAGCACGACTATATGTTACAGTCGTGTTTCACAACCTTCATTTCAAACAAGATTTCCTGAGATACGGACTAATAGGAGATTCATCTCGATAGTGATGTTGTACCTAACGTGCTCATATACTAAGTTTTAACGCTTTTGTCACAAGTAACAAAGCTCCAATCAGAGATTAGATTTGTGCTACTAAAGCGAAGCGGAAAGGTGACATCATATAAGACGAACAAACATGTCTACAATAACAGGCAACCAGGTTCAAGAAAACATGCAGGGGACCCGGAAAATGCTCAGCGATTGTCGTGTATTCATCTTAATTTAGGATTATTTTTATTAATTTCCCGCAGTTCTCCGCGATGCCACTCCAACAACCTTACCTTACAACCATATCGGTTTTAAGTCACCTGTCTAAAAATGTAACATTACAGTTTAGCTCCTGTAGAAAAAAACGTAATCATGTGTAACTTATATAATACTTTCAAAATCCCCTCTGTTTAGTAGCAAAAGTCTTGTCAAAATCAGTTCAGCCATTTCAGACCCTTTAATCGTTCATTAATTTTGGAGTCTAATTTATAATTCCTGATAAAAACACACCTGTACTGCTGTCCTTAGACTGAGTGGCAGTATGCCATCATGCCATTCCAATGTCTGTAAATTTACTTCACCATAAAGTTCACCAATCGTAAGACTTTTCGGATTCATTATGTATTTGTGTACAATTTGGTTTTCTGCGCCTTCTATTCCGTTCTCATATAACCTTGTATATGTATCCCCTAGAATCTGTCAACATATACAATTATAATACAGTTTTCGCAAATTGTAACTTAACATTGTTTCATGTCAATGTTATGAAGAGATAATGTTGGGAAAAGGAGAGGGAAGGAGATCCAAATTGAATTATGTACATTATCTATCTATCTATATATAGCTTTTGTTAGTCTGATACGGTGTCTAAGCTATCCCCAGTCACATCGACTCTGGTTTTTTTTTATATTATAGGGGGCAAACGAACAGGTTGGTCACCTGATGGTAAGTGATCACCGCTGTCCATAGACACTAGCAACACCAGGGGAGTCGCATGTGCGTTGCCGGCCTTTTAATATACGAGTATGTGGGCCTCCGGCGCTCTCACTGGCCGAACGAAACGCAACAGTGCGGGCGCACTGTTACTTCACGTCTGGTTTCTGTGTGTCGGGTGGTACTACCCCGCGCGTCGGGCGAGCCGACACATTCATGCTGAAACCAGTAATAGCTTCAGCGTAGCTCTACCACCTTGGAAAACCTTGGATCTGGTATTCAGGTCTTAAACATGCAATAGTTCCCTACTATAGTTAATAGATCTTGGCACCATCTAATAAAGGGTTCTATACTACTTACTATATTTGTAGTGTATGTATCTGTAAAAATAGTTTCCAAACAAGGATTTTTACGCAAATAACCGTTAAGTTTACTCGGATTTCACTCACTTTCACTGAATTAATTGAAATTAAAATATGTATTTTTTAAACTCTTAGGCGACTCAGAACATAGAATCCACTATGGAGTGCCAATATAGTAAATATAGGATATAAAATAGATTATTACCTTCCTTATCATTAGAAGATTTCTGAAGTAAAAAAAATTAAGTATGAACTCACGTTTAAGATGGCTGTTTTACCACCACCGGTGGGCCCAACTAACATTACACCCCAACGCACAATCATAGTCTCGTGCAGTTGAATTACTTTGCGTATCTGACACTCTTCGATTTGCAATTTTCTCTCCAGAATAACAATTCCTAAAAGAAAGGTGAAATATTTGAAGCAATAAAGATCCTACAGTAGATATTCTAAGTGTCGATCGAAATCCTATAATTAGCTCGAATTTTCAGCGAAATAAAACATTCTACAGCTAAATTTAATATAGTCTAAGGTGTCTTGGGACGTATACTTCCCAGACGTAAAATCTATCTATCGATGTGTTCTAACGAAAACACAATTGATTTAATGCCATTTCTAAGCTCAGCGTGTTATCGTGAAATAAAGTCACGACGTTTGTGGCCTAACATCTAGAGTATAGTAACATTCAACTTACTGATAACTTCTTCCATCGTTCCATAATCCCTAACAGGTAAACTTACGCCGGGGAATAAATCTGACAGTATACCAGCGAAGAGGACAGCATCCGCCGCTAAGAACTTTGGTAAATTACTATCGTTCAATGCACATAACAAGGTCATTTCTTCGGGCTGGTCCGGATTGGCGCGCTTTAACGCTCCTGCCATCACCTGGAGATACATGCATATAGTATATATGTGGAGATATGTGTATACTGTACAGCTATTGCTCATACGAGGTTTTCTCCTGGTAATGTTCTTAAAACGTTACTTGCGGTTATTTATAAAAATTTACAGTTTTTAAAAAGCGGTTTATAAAGGCATCAATCCACTACACAGAACCATACGCAACCGTATCGAACATTTTTTTTTTAAACAGATGACGCCCATATTAGATCGTTCTATCAACACTGTAGCATGGTATGGCCGGTCCGATATCAAATTCTTGGTAATATCTACGATTATTGATTATTGACGTACATTGATATGTTCCAGTGGATATGGCCGTCTGTCGTGTTTTTGTTTCGTACTTTTTCATAGTATAAACCGATGTAGTGGACTGAAGCCGTAAGAATGGGAGAGTTTGTGCAAGGCTCGTCTGCAGGAACATCAATCAACCCAGGCCTATTTTCAGCGTAAAGCAACTATACTCGCTCTGCTATGTTCTGATTTAAAGGTTGTGTTTTGCAATATACGTTTACACATGAGGCGTGTCAATTTTGCTTTAAGCAGCTTAAACCTATAATAATTAGTCATGGGGCCGCGATTCTATTGAAATTTGTTAAACATAGCATATAGAATACAGTAACATAAAAAGATATGATATAGTGAATAGTACAAAGTGTGTGTATATAATTGAAAATATTTAATGTACCAGTACACTCTTCACCGCCCTCATGCCGAAATCGTAATGGTCCTGTTTCGAAAGCTGTTCGCTCGACAATTTATACATTTGCACCATCTTTTTGGCCAAACCTTTTGACGACTCAAAACCCTCAGAGTACAAAATAACTTCAGCGATGAGTGCTGTTTCAATAAATTTATATTATACTATTAAAAATAATGTAAATTCACACAGCGTTTACTGTTACGCTACTTCCATACTTGCGTGTATCGACACGGAGTTTTGTCTATGGTCGTAATAAATACAGGTGTGGGAACACATTATCGCTATGCGTTACAAACTATCGAGCCGCTTCACGATAGACGCAACTCGATAACTGTGCCCGCCGTTTACCACATATCAAAGGAACTTGAAAATGCTGATTTCGAGCTATAAACACATACGAAGATTTTTTTGCATTTATCGGAATTATTTTTGAGATTACTTTTCAGCGCGACAAGTAGCCGAAGCTTCGTCACGCAAGTATACGAGTAAAATTAGTATATTATTAAAAACTACAGTACATGTTTCGTTATGAAGGGTGCGGTTGTCATAGAAGGTTTTAAAAACTTAATTCTTAGATTTAGCCATATTATGAGCTTTCATATTACCATAATCGGGTACCATCATTGATATAGGGCGAAATAATGCCTTCAGATTATCAGGCAGTTCCGTTCTACCGGCATATCCAGGGTTCATAGTTATAAATGCGGCACATGACCGAACTAATTTTATTTCTCTACCTTCAAACATAAATCTGAAAAAAGAATCGATGTTTTGAGGACCACCTTTATTTTTTGGACATTCGAGGATAATTAAGAACATATATATATATATTAAATCTGTTCCTAACCAGGTAGATGAAAAAGGATAGTTGCATTACGGTGTTCGGATAATGCATCAAACGGCGTATGGTACCTACCATACCATACCATACGGATGAGCCGGAGTTTTCAGAGAAGGACAAAAATCATGATAAACCATGACAGGTAGAGCTTTTGCTATACCCTGTCTAGTTACCATCCTCAAGTTGAAAATCTGTCACCATACATGTGTGTTCTGGCAACTGCACTTGAGAATTAATACCCTCTTCGTTTAGCCTGTTCATCATGTTAGACCACATCGTCATTTATCATCAGGTGATATTGTGGTTAAATGCTAAAATATATACACCATATCTTTATATCAATGATTGTAAAACATTGGCTTTCAATTCACAGGCGTCCGTGTTATATACTAATTTCCAAAGTGAAACAAATCTCGGTACTATTAATTATATCGTACCTTGTTTGTTTGGCGACTTTAGCATTTCTAATAGTTATAAGCTGTTGAGCGATAACTGACAATACTTCAATATCTATTCGGTTAAATTCATCGAAGCAACACCACGCTCCTGAAGTTGCAAGACCGGAAAAAAATCTGCCCATCATCTTATAATCAAGTCCTGTGAATTTAAGTAATACATTTAACTACTATTTAAATAAAACATATATTAATTCAGCATAACATATAGTTCAACTAAAATAAGTTAGTTTAAAAAAATCGAGATATAGTAAAATTTGAATAAAAGCAACGTGGATATAAAATTTCAAGTCAGTTACAGGATTAGCCAAACCCATAATTAACTCTGAAGTTCGTCCTAACTTCATCGACGTCTAGCTAATGGCATCAACTTCAGAGCAAATTAGAAATTTGGTGAGACATCCATATTTGGGTCGGTGACTGGACCGTTAACAGTTAAATTGATGTTGATTTCAAAATCGTTCCATTGTCATGTTGGTTTGTGCACACTACGACGAAACTCATAGTAATAACATATTTAAGTTCTGATCACCTTCCGAACAATTGAACACGACGCACTGTATAGCCAGTGATTTGGCTAAATCCTTTGTGGTTTCCGTTTTACCAGTTCCAGCAGGTCCAGCCGGTGCTCCACCAAGATCTAACTGCAAGCTCCCATCAGACATAGATAGCATCTATCTGTCAATGGTGTTATAACTAGCACTCCTATTACGAGAAAGGCATAAGTTAATATTTGATTATCTTTGATTAATTTCTCTCTTCATACATCTGCATCGGATAGATCAATCTTGGTTGTTAGAGCGTCATAACTTATTTGAACATATATTTAGATGAATATTACAATATCTTTCAAATAATATGTCCAAACCTTTCTCGGTCTTCCTCTATTCCTATTTCAATCCACTTTCATACTCAAAACTCTTCTTGTTACATGACCTTCATCTTCTGATAACATGCCCGTATCATGCTAACCTATTAGTCCTCAACTTCCCTGTCATTGGTGCTATTATCAAACTCATTCCTTAATCTTATCTAGTCTGGTTTCACCAAACATCTATCTTAATATTCGTATCTCTGTCTCGTGTAATCTTTATTCATCCATCTCTTTCGTAGCCCAGTACTAGGATCCATGTAACGTAACAGGTCTTAGTATAGTTTTATACACTTTGCCCTTCAGTTTCAATGGCAGTTCTGGGTCACAAACTACCCCAGACACCTTGCGTCATTTCATCCACATTACATTTATGCTAGTTCTCACATCCTCCTCTAGGCCACCGTCGTTTTGGATCAATGATACGAGGTAAAAGATGACAAAACACAAAGAACTAGATTGTGCATATCATTTTCACCAGTGATTTGCCACTGAACGAACGAGCTACTGATAAATAAATACTCTTTAAGAATTACCTCCAGCACCCAAATACTCATGCCCATAAATGTACAATGCGCTTGCCATACGAGCCACACAATTGTCAATATCCTCTTCCCAATAATATCGGATCATTTTTAACCATTCAAAATCGGTTCTAAAAAATAAGAGAGTTGAAATGTAAGCAGTAGTATTTTAATATATGGATTCCAAAGGACATCTGAATTGTGAAATATAATAGAGTTTATACATAGAACAACACTTACAACGGGCGTGTGTATAAGCTAATAAAAAAACGTAATGTTTTATTTACGTTTACAGTCCGCGTCAAACTTTTTGACCGCTCAAAATGTAAATGCGCAGGACACAAATTTAGGTATAAATACGTATGCCATCGAGACAACTTTAGGATATATAAATGCCAAATTTAAATCCCCTATGATTACGACTATATTCAGAGCGGTCAAAAAGATTGATGAGGTGTGTAGGTGTAGCCAAGATCTACCCACGTCTCTATATACAACTATATTAAAAAAAATGACAAAAAAGTCGACAGAATCCCAAAAATAAGTAGCTTAGTACCATTTCAGACAAATCCGCATGGAGTGGTCATAATTCTATGCCATTACACTTATTAGTTTTGTCGTGATTGAGTCTCAAAGGAATAATAAAGTATTTTCATTACATAGGCCCCTATGCCTATTGCAATATAATTTTACAGTACACTTTGGATTGGATGCAAATCTAGTATTTTCTTCTTCTTCTTCCTAGGGCTTTTTTGGCTTGGTGCCAGGGTCCGCTTCCGGTTTTAGCGGCTTCAACTTTGCCCGATCTTGGGCATCCTTTTCTACGAGGTTGTTCTGCTTCATAACGACCAGTGAGCGTTTTTTGGGCCTGTCGCGAGATCTTGGCCCTTGTACGATTGTACCAGTATTTTACATAGGTTTAATGTTTTATGGTTATAAGTTATATACCATAAACCAAAGGACGACGAATATTTATTTATAATAATTGACTAACTAACGTAAAATACTAATTATAAAACTGAGATAATTTAAAATTATTTACTATTCTGTTTCAGGTCTGCTATAAAGGAATTTACTTATAGAATAAATAAACCATACTAACGGTTTTTGGACATGCTTCTCCACCATTTGTCCTATTGTGTCTCTAGCATGCACGTCTATAGTTATCAAAGCACACAAAACTTTTCTGAAGAGTGAAGTGAGATCTTTGCGAGTCAAAGCAGCGAGATCATTCAAATCGATGTTACATTTCTTTTCATATTCCAATAAAGCCGTATCGATACGTAAGGGTATTTCTAAATCGAGCACTTCATGGACGCCTTTCGCCCACATGATTTGTGATACCGTTAAAACTACCTTGAATTGACAATACATTTTTGTATTATTGCAACAATACAGTACTTCTATTTATAATAAGTATGATATGTTGTGGAATGACCATTTTATAAATGATAAAAAAAATCAGATTATTCTTAATTATATTATTATAAATTAGAACTTAGAAGTTAGGTGTCTGTTACCTGATTCGGATGCAACTCCACCCAATGAACGCGAGACCGCGTCATGTAGTCTTTTAGGGCATTTTTCATGGACCTTTTAACTGATGCGAACATTGCCTCTTCGACTTTTCCTAGCCAATCTTCTACATTGCCGCGAGCTTTTAACCCCTGTTACATAGGAGGTATATGATTAAATTTGCATTCTCCCGCGCTTTTGCAGGCGTTTTCTATGCATTAATTAGTTCCGAGTCTTTATTTTATATCTATATATAAAAGAATAACTGACTGGCGCAAAAGTCACGGATTTTCATACAGACTTTAATTCCCTTTTTCACCACCTTAGGAGTTGGATTTCGAAAAACCCTTTCTTAGTGCTCATTACAGTGTAAAAATAATCCGCTATGTAAACTTTTACGGCTTGAGCCCAAGGAGTTTAGTCTGTGCATTGTTATATGAAACAATTTTTTTTTTTATATATATAATGTCCTATGAACATGTCCTATGACATATGAATTTTGCGTTTTATATGGGAAAAGTAAACTAAAAAAAATATATATATTTAATTAATCGAAGTATAACACCATTATTGGAGAGAGTATCTGGAGAATGCTGGTTTAAAGATCAGTAGGTTAAAAACTGAACATTTGTTGTGTTACTTTAGAGGTGAATCCAATTATTGTCATATAACTAAATGGTGTATCTTTTCGAGTCTCCTCCAATTTTCAGTATCTCGGTTCACTGGTCCATATCGATTGAAATACAGGGTGAATAAATTGGCGGAAGGAGTCTGGAGTAGTTTGTGACCCACGAATGCCATTGAAACTCAAGGGCAAGGTGTATAAAACTATAATAAGATCAGACGTGTTATATGGATTCAAGTGCTGGGCTATTAGGAGATTGAAGGATATGAGGCAGAGATGCGGATGTTAAGATAGATATGTGGTGTAACCAGAAAGAATAAGATTAAGAATGACTATAACCAAGGAAGTTTGCAAATAGCACGAGTGACAGAAAAAATTGAGGAGTAATAGTAATTAGCGTGGTACAGGGCATATTATGAGAAGTGACGAAAGTCATGTAACTAGAAAAGTTTTTAGTATGAAAGTGGACGAACATAGGAGTGGAAAAAGACCAAAAAGGTATGGATGGATTGTATGAAAAATGATATATGTCTAAAAGGTGTGAATACTGAGTTGACATCTGACAGGAGAGAGTGGAAAAAGAAAATATATTGTGCCCACCCTACTTAGAGAGGATAAGGGTAAGAAGATGATGATATGTACCATTATTATCTACGAACTTTAAAGACTAAAAGTCAGTTTAACAGATTATCGACATCTTGAGCAGAGAACTTTAGTTAAAATGAGATCAAACCTTGCCAAGGATTGACTCTTTCTCCTTCAGGTGACAGCATAGCAATAATATCCGTCGTGAGATCTTCTTGTTTAGCTGATTTAGCAAGTTTTGCTTGCAACATATCTCTGGTAAGAAAAGACATTTCCTTCTCCACTAATGTTCCATCTTCTGTTATTTCCATTTCACTTTCAGGTAGCTTGACTCCGAATTCAAGTTTTGCAATGGCGTCGAAACATTTACGTAAATGTGGTTGGACTGCGTGCGGGTTGCGAGTCTGTCAATTTCGTTTAAGAAAAATAATCAAATGGTACATTACATTTATTAAAGCAGTTTCATATGTATGGTATATACATGATATCAAATAATTTAGTGGAATAATACAGAATTATAAATATATCGGTTTAGGACAGTGTAAAACTTTGATATTCAAAATAAAATGTAACCTGAGCCAAAATCTCCAGTAACTCGTCGTTGGACAAGAAAAAGAATCTGGGAAATGCAACACGTTTTGTCTCCAAGTATGCCTCGAGACATTTCATTATTTGATCAAGCATCTCGTTGTTTCTTACAAATTCTTCATAAAGTTTCGGTTGTGTTGCAGCTGGCATGGCCAAAGGTACCTGTAACATTAGATAAAATACCGTTGGCTGATGTCGATTATAATCAGTGCTCTTCCTATTGCTTTTACAGAGTATATTACATTTTTAACTCATAGTTATATTCTCTCGCGGGGATTTATTATTTATTTTGTTTAGATAACTTTAAGCAATTACGGCGATAATGAAGTAATTTGGATTAATATTTACTTCTTCAGTTCTAGAATTGTTAATGACATAACACGTGATTTTCTACCAGTCTGGTTGCTAGTACGGTTCGTATAATATAATTGATTTATATATCCACACCCTAGTGGTGGATTAGCATTACAAATTAACTACTCAGAAAACTCGTCCTCCTATCCTATAATATGATAAAATAAACATTAAATTGACTTGCATTATTTTGCATGAATATGGCTCCTCAATTGGTCCTAATGATCTCGAATAACTGTAATACTTTCATAAATTAAGGGACAAAACATTATATAAACGTATTAAATATTTACCTTTGCTAATTTACGCATAATATCTTTCCATGATTTGTCAACAATAGTAAACAGTCGAGTCTCGTTCGGCAACTGCCTTTGTATGTCAGGAGCGGAAAAAATAACTTCCAAGTAAATCCATGTCTGTTGGCAAGTGTACCATTCTTCCTGTAAACATCACATCTCATTATAACACCAGCTTGTTACCTATGTTACCTACATAAATATAACAATATAATACATAACGCAAACCAAACCGCTACTTCAGCTATTATGAACGTTCCCGTGTGAATAATTGTGTAAAGTGCTGACCATAGAATATAATGTATCGTGGGACAATCAAATGTAAAACAAGCATTCATATTCCTTGCTCGATCGCCGGAGCATATAGGCTAAGCATTAAGGTTTAATTAAAATATTATGTAATAAATTAATCATTTTAAGTAAATATTCTTAAGGACAAAATTGCCTTTTTTTAAAAACCTCCTACTGACGGCCAACTACGTAATTAGCTTGTAAACAAGCTTTTACGTTATTCTGTCATACATTCTTCCGCATGTCCTATGGAACCCTTGATAAACTTTAAAAATAATAGTTATTGCCTTAATATATGAATATAGTCTGTGCGTCGAAACAAATTTGAACAGCCTAAGTTTCTGTCATCGAACATGCTCCTGTTTTAGGATATTCTTTCAATTCTCCTTCGCCATAAGTGGAATCATCATAAATTTAATGCAGAAACTGAAGTTGATTTAAAAATGAATTTTAATGAGCGTATATTATTGATGTCTTGTTCCCGATGAACTTCACAGGATCAATGTTAAATTGTGGTCCAATATACCGGAACACGAGTTAAGTAAGAGTTAATTCTACTACTCTTACTTCGTTACGTGAATCTTTTATAAGTGTTCTAGTCTCCTCAGAGTGTTGCAAAAATTAGATCATACCTACCGAGGCGCATACCTGATGACATTGGAGATACTACTATATTGTATAAAAAAAAAATCCGTTCACTTCATTTAGAACAAAAAAAAAACATTTTAAGTAACTATTCTTTTTTGAGGACTACGTATTCAGAAATGTGCGTTTTCTTGCCGTCGAAAAGTGAGACAAGCTGTGTCGTGCTCATGTATTGTTTTTCAACATAAAATATATTGTTAAGATAATAAACAACAGCAGACGAAGTCGTGCGTATTTGGTAGTTAGACATATATCGTTGCAAATCCTTACCAAAGTTCGAGCGAACAGCTCTAAATTCTTAGCCCATTCTTCGACCCTACTCTTAATTGGGCCGCAGTTTCTAGAACTAAGTATGGTACTGATATGGATATTGCTTTCATCTAGACTTGCTTGAACCTCGTCCAAACCACCTAATATAAAAACATCTCGAGCATCCTTGTGCAAAACAACTGGGAATTCAAGTGCACCCCATATTTCCTCCACCTTTTGAAAGACAAATTAACTTTACATTTGTTATCCAACACAAGTGTACTAACCGACTGCCTGTATTAATTGGTAGAAGCAATTACAAAATAATGGTATTCAATTGGTGTAAGTAAAACTGAAAGAAGTCGGATTAATCATATTATAAATTAAAAGACTAAACAAGATGCCACTAGTAGAAACCTAAAATAACATTACATCTTGTAAACTCTCATTACGGATGAAGATAGTGACAAAGAGAAGATAATATTTCTTGCAAGGAAAATTATGTAGTTCAAACGAAGTTTACTTCGAAACCCTAAACATCTTTATAAGACGTATACAAGTGTTCATGCGCTGTTACCATATATTGCGAATGAAAATATTGCTCAACAATTTCTGGATATTGCATTTACCTTTTTCAATAATGCTTCGAGTCCGGCTTCTGAACTAGCTTGTCCGGCTACTTCCATCAACTTCTCGGCATATTGGAAAGCGTTTAAGTCTTCAAACACTTGAAGGTTTAGTGCCATATCGGGTGTAAATCGCGTGTGGAGAATTTCCTCAATCTTAACCCAGTGGCGCGGTTTCAAAGCTGGACTACGGAGATACGATAGAACTGGTATCTATCGAAATAGTTATTTCTTAATTTCGTCCATGACTCTTTAAAAACTAATATCTCTCTAGTCGGTGTTAAATTTTAAATATATTGTTTATATAATGTGTTATTTGTCAAAAAATAAGTTGAAGAGCAACGACTAAAAAATTAACTTTGAACGCTTTGTACATCGACGCGTATTATGATGACGCATTCTTCTAATTGCACAGTGGATTTACAGTTATTTAACGATAAAGAAACTTACAATAATTCGCTTTGACTTTTAAAATAATATAAACCCTAACTTTAGTTCAGGTAATGTGACCACTTGCCTTTTCTTTCTATAACGTCAATTGTTTCTTTACACTTCGGAACTATTTTGTTTGCGGGCAATCCTTTGTCTAATTGATTGAAGACTTTACCATAGTTGATCGTTAATGTCTGTATCTCATCGACTTCTAAAGTATTGAATGATGCTTCGTACCTAGTAACAAAAGATATACGTATCAAGACTCAGTATCAATAAATTCTATGAAACACTAGAGGTTAGTGTTTTGCACTGTGTAAGTACGAGTATATCACTGCCTAAAATGTCTAAATTTTGCTCCAGAGATTCATTTGATCTAATTATGTATTACCATGACTTAAACAAATCTTTCCATTCCTTAGAGGATTTCCAAAGTAGTTGTCTAAGTTTGACATCGTTTATGGCTTCATCGAGCTGTTCCAACCGTGCAGGAGGGATCTGTAATGGAGAAATATTTGTTAGAGACGTTACATTTTTTACTTTCAATAACGTTTCACTAGTAAATTGTTATCTGTCACAGTGATATTTGATATCACGATCGTAACTTGTATATATTGATTTTATAACTAGCTGACCCCGGCGAACTTCGTACCGCCTAACAGTCCATTCTTTAAATAATTTTTTTAATACTTATTCTGCTATTCGGGACCATCGTATAAATATTGACATTCATATTTATACGATACTAACGTCACTCAATTGTTTTGCCTTCCCGGAACCTCTCCACTAACACTTAAGCTTTATGCTATAGTATTAAAGTTCGAATTTAGTTTTAAGTATTATTACGAATCGTTTGTATGGGAGTATAGAAAATTGTTGTGTTTAGACTTTTTCAGGCAATTTTTTTAATTTTTCTCTCCGTAAGATTCAACCTCGTACTTCAAGGAATATTCTAAAAAAAGAATTAGCGAAATCGGTTCAGCTGTTCTCGAGATTTGCGCTTAGCAACACATTTAACGATTCATTTTTATATTATAGATATCGATAAAATTAGAAAGTCAAGACAGGACAGCCTGTATAATCTAGGGTTTGTGTATTGTTTCCAGTACTAGTTAGGTAATTATTATATATGGTGTGTGGCGGAAGCTATTTACAATGGCTCGGCAAATTTAGTACATTGCACTTGACGACGATGGTATTGTCAATAATAACGATTATTATGGATGATCTGCTGATTGACAAATTCCAACAGCATCATAATTCTTAAATGCGCACTAGTTGGCCCCGAAACATAATACACCGAACTTTAATCGTTAGCCAAATAGTAGATAAATTATATAGCAAGTAGTGAACCTTGAATATTTTCTGCCACTCTCTGATCTGTTTCTCTCTCGCGAGACATTCCATCAATTTTTCTAGTAGATCGTTCAACGTTTCCATCACTTTATCCATGTCAGATTTTTCATCGTAGAACCACGGTTGCTAAATAAATTAAATTCTTGTTAGGCTTCCAAATATCATATAGACATATACAAAAATACGTATCTGACGTAGAAGATGCCTTATGTGGTCCGAAGAATAAATTTGTTAAAAATTTTCATTAACAAAACAAAAACAGAAATAACACTACCTATGCATTAGCTACGTCAAAAACACAAATTAATTATAATATATCGAAATGCAGACACTTTAGACGTAAACACAAATATTTGAAAGTAAATCAGTAGGATAGTTACATTAAATGTATATGTATATATATGTGTCTATTTAAATGCCACTGGCATGAGCCAATACTAGCTAGTGGTGTGTGACGAATGATATTCTGCAATTAACTGTAAGTACATCTGGCCCTATTAGTAGTTAATAGAAAACTATGTTGAATGATTTAAACAAATTTATAATTATATTCTACGTACAAGAACTTCGTCTCTTAACTTGTTGATGTCTAACATGAGCTCCATAATATCTTTGCCGATTTGAGTCGCAAACAATCCAGCCAATTTACTGCGGGTCTCTATCTGAGAGTCCACGTTGGTTCGTAAGGTGCCAAGAGCAATACTTAAACCTGATAATATACATGAGCATGTTAGTATTGCAATGGATGGCAAATGTTTTTATTCATTTGCCATGCGAGTGATGTCAGAAATGTCAACTGAGCAATATACTTTTGTTGATTATTTATTAGTTTAGTTCTATAAATAACTTATCAGTTGACTTTCTCTTAAATTAATTATTTTTATAGCTTAAAATTATTATTATGGGTCCATAAATATAAAATCCATCATTTTTATTGAACGCTGAAGCTGATTAAAAAAACATTAAAACACATTCTTTATTTATTAACGTACTTTTCTGTTTCCTAAAAACGAAGAGCGAAGGAAAATACGAGAATTTAATCATAAACATAAATGATTCTTCATTCAATGGAATAAACTTCTTTAAAATCAAATCTAATTACCTAAATACTCAGTCATATCATCAGGTGGTATTGGAATATTATACTCTCCCATTAGGTCATAAAGCTCTCGAAGATATTCCAAACGTTCTTCAAGAAAAGCAACACGAGATTCCAGGCCATCGAGCATAAAATTGAAAGTTACCAATTCACCAGCCGACTCTGGCTCTTTACTTATATCTCCTGTGATATCATTGACACCAGCTAATATCTCGTCAATACAACTGCGACCGATGCTGCAAATTAAGAAATAGTTTTAACTTGCGATTTCTTCTATTTTACGACTTTCATTTTAATAAGTGTATTCAAACTACTTACTCAGGTGTTGTAGTAAGAATTACGTCGAAGAGCCTCCTTGGTTGAGGCCTAAATAGCTCCTGGAAAGGACACAGACATAGGAACAGTAGGCCTAACGGCTGATAGCTCACAACGTCTTCTATCACTTCCATCTGCTTTACTAGTTTATTACAAAGTTTTCTAAATTCATTTACATCTCTTTCGTTTTTAATCAATTCAATATCCATTTCATGGGATTCTTTGAAACTATCCATGAAACTTTTCATTCGTCCAAGAAACAACCACACACTATCGAATCCATTTTTGATTGCAAACGGTATGAAATTAATATCTTCCAACATTTTCTTATCCTGATTCATGAGAAATATAAGTTGGGCGATGCTCCAGCCGACCATTCCACCTGTTTTCCCATGATCGTTGGTTGGACAAATATTTGTAAAGTATCATCGTTAAGAAAATTATGAAATGTTCGAATATATTCATCCCAGTAACTTGTTATCCTTTCCATGTACGTAGATACTATTTGCTCACTAGGATTGAGTTCGACATATCCATCAGGTCTTACATATGCATCTATTTGAAATAACGCCCACTGTAATAAATAAGTAAGTAATGCAATAAAGCTTTACGCATACTTCTACAAATGCGCTTTAGAGTTGGCTAGAGCAGAAAAGAAAATATATATGTTGGCCTACGAAGTGAATAACATTTTGTTTTGTTTTCTGTACTATGGCTCTGCCTCAGAAAAGTATAAGATGTGGGGGCTCCTCAGAGGTCTGACCTTTTTTCAATATTTGGTCCCCATTTTCTGACTTGTTTTATTAACTGTATGGTATGCAAGGTGCTAATCTTTACCGTCAATTAATTCAGTATCATTAAAAAAGTCGAATACACGTCTAACGACTCGGCCTCAGTCTACTATCTTTACTGTATAGTAGGTAGGTTAATATATATTGGTACTACAATCTAAAGCCACTATTGTTACAAAACGCGCCAAACACTTTGACCGTTCTGAAGTACATGAGCAGAACATAAATATAGGTGTCACAGAGGCGCGGAGGAAGTGAAGGCGGAGTAGGCTCGCCCGCGCTCGCTCCTCGTCTTACTTGTACCCATACCGACACGTGTGCTAGTGCAGTAGAGTCGCATTCTGAATGGTTTTGTTGTTGTCAATGATATGTTATTGCTATTTTCATTCAGTTTCTTTTTCTGATTTGATATTTGTTATTATTAGAAGGTCCACCCATTTCGAAAATGTGATGTTTATATGGAAGGTGTTGCCCTATATAAATACTACATTACGAATTATTTGTTTCCTACGAGTTTATTCCACCTACTATAACACTATTGTAGCTACACATATAATACCTACACAGTATATGCTACAAGATATACCTTACAAATAGACATAAAAACTGTATAAAGGCAGATCATTTAATTAAAATACACCAGTAACTTAAAAATTTACCAAAATGGAGCTATTTAAAATTACTATAATAATATTTTGACTTTGTTTTGCATTCATTTCTCAACTGTACTATACGTAAGGCTGAACTTAAAGAGCTATATTCAAAGCGGCCAAAAAATTTTACGTGGACTGTATATTGGATACACTAAAGTACTAAGTAGATGGTACCTTGCAAGTTTCAGTAGGTCTTGGTAAAACTTCAAGTATCTCATCAACTTCCTTTCCTTCTAATAACTCTTTGTCAGGTGTAAAGCTAACATGAATACGGAACATATCCGCCAACATACTATTGGACCGCTTAGTCAAACGATACAGCATATAATTAGTCATATAATCGGTTAGTTTTATGAAACTGGAAAAAGAAAATATTCAGAATCACCCTTACGCTAATTAATCGCTTACGAGATATGTCACCATAATGTCAAACATCATCTAGTCCTTAGTAATGATAACCCTAAAATTTGGGAGGCTACACCATTGTATGTTCAATCTTTGTTCTTTTTTTTTATTATTATAGAGGGCAAACGAACAGGTTGGTCACCTGATGGTAAGTGATCACCGCCGTCCATAGACACTAGCAACACCAGGGGAGTCGCAAGTACGTTGCCGGCCTTTTAATATATGTGGGCCTCTGGCGCTCTCACTGACCGAACGAAACGCAACAGTGCGGACGCACTGTTACTTCACGTCGGGTTTCTGTGTGTCGGGTGGTACTACCCCGCGCGTCGGGCGAGCCGACACATTCATGCTGAAACCAGTAATGGCTTCAGCGTAGCTCTACCGCCTACAAAAAGCCCAGCCCAAGATTCCGATATGCTTAAATCAGTTTTAAACGCACATGTTAAACATTGGCCTACATATCAAAATGTTTTTCTAGCATTCCCGATATGTTTAGACTGTACTTTACTTACCACCAGTTGAGGTAAAAGGATTTTGACGAAGACAACATAAAAAAAAAATCTTCTCGTAAATAATGATGTAGAAATATTACCAGGCTAGCCTTTCACAATACTTCCTCTTATTTGCCTTTTCTGTATAGGACATCCCTCCAATGGGCTTCCCTCTGATAATTTGAAATGGAGGTATATTCCGGTCGTCGAATACGAAACCTTTCTGGTACAGTGCAGTGTGACAGGCCTGAGTTATAATTTCAAGAACTACTGCCCGGAATTCCCACAGCTTATCCCTTATGTATTCAACACGTGTCATCTGTAATTCCGTTACTACTTTATTTACTACAAAAGCAATGTACAAAAGCAAAATCTCTTTTTCTATACTCCTATATTTTACATTCTTTTGGATAATCAAGAAACGATCATCTTATTCTTTATTTTTTTTCTTTTATTCATAAATATATTTTTCTCATCATCTCGTAATGTGTAATACTATTTATATGGATAATATATAAAGAAGGTGCAAAATTGCAATGGAAGGTGATAATTTTCATTGGTTCTTTCCATGAATGTTTCTTCTAACTTACACCAATATTAACATTGAAAAAGAATTATGCTTCAATAGAAAATTAGGAATAACCCATTAACATTGGTAAACATTTATGCGGCATCAACAGAATAAAAAGTCGGTTTTTTAAATATAGCTGGTTACCCGTTATTATATTCTTATTAAGATGCCTTTGTTGTTTCATGACAATTAAGCGTTTTATCAGGCGATTAAATGTGAACGGTCTCTTATTTATTTGTATTTTTACTATTACTACTTAACGTCTACTTAACCTTTTCAGCATTTTAAAGATATATTTATTGTTTACAATAACTGTAATAATACTCTTATAAGTTCTCTATCTGCATGTAAAACTCTTATCGGTATACAGAGGGGTACTGGCTTAGACAAACAACAGACATTTCCGACTTTGTTTATATATGTAGATGTATAGACAAGGTCGTTTTGTGAGTTTTTTAAAACGTAAACTAAAGGCCCATTGAAGATATTATAAAAAGACAAGAGAAATATGTATTAATGTTCGATGTGAACGAAATATCACGAAAGTGTTTATATATTTTGATTTTTGTAATAACCCTTAAATAAAAAATTAAAGAAGTGTCGAGTAGAGTACACGCTTTGCGGATTTCTTATTATAGCACCCTGAAGTTGAAAATCTGTCGCCAAGCACCTGTTGGTATTTTCCGGCAGCTGCATTCGAGATTCAGTTTCCCTATAGATTTAGTGTGACTACCATCTTAGACCACACCATCATTTAACATCAGATGAGATTATGGTCAAACGCTAAGTTATAGAGCATAAAAAAACATATATCACATAGATATCGATTTATCTATCTTTCAAATACCCCAATGTTTCCGAAGCATAATGGAGCACATCTAATGGGATCAAATAACCGAGATTCCGAAATGCGTATAAGTAATTTAGACGGGGAATCTTTGCCGCGAGGATGTAAAAAGTTACATGGTTCACAAATTGTGGCTAATTACAGGTAGTCGCTGGCGATTATGTTTATATTATAAAGAAGTATAACTTATGCTCGGTTTCTGAAGCCGTCAGTTAAACTATCAATAGCTATTGATTCAATAACGTTAACATAAGACAAGCGGCGTTTAACTGTCAATGCGTTTCTGAATACAGAATGAGACGTAGACTGACATTTCTCGTGTCATTGTGTGTTCAGAAACCCAATTTGACAAGTTATCGAACCGATAGCGCTATTAAACAGATAAACTACAGTTAAAATGCTTCAGAAACCGGGCATAAACAGATAAACTACAGTTAGAAATGCTTCAGAAAACGGGCATTAGTGAGTATGTGTACAGTTGGTAATCTCCAGAACTATTGATGCGTTTCTGAAAATGCTTGAATTAATTGTAAGCTCCTTTATCCCCGAGTACTATGTGAATTTGTTTCACGCCAGAAGCACTCAGCATAAAATTTTGCATAAATTATATCAGAAGTACAGAAAAGTACAAAGAGTACCTTTCCCCCAAAAAAATAGTCTGAGGGATAGGTGAAATCTACATTGACACGAGTGAAGCCGCTAGCAGAAACTAGGAGGTTATATTTTATTGTTTTTTTTTTTACCTTTTTATAACGCATAAACTCCTGGCCAGTTGCTAGTATATACCAAATACGTAGAAACAGTATAGCTAAATAGAATACTCTCACCAAAACTTCTATGAAATAGAAGAACGCCGTGTCCATATCCCTGGATAAGTCAGCGAACGTCTTCATGTACATTTCACAACACATCGCTTGGACATTGAGCAACGCTTTGCCCAGCGTCGGTGTAAGTGTGAATAAGTTTTTACTCAGTTTCGTTCGAATCTTGCTATACTTTCTGAACAAAATTGACTTTCTCCACACGTAAAACGCTTTCCAATATCTATACACTTTGAAAAACTTTATCTGAAATGTATATGTTTATATATAATATATAAATTATTAATTTAAATTATTATCAAGTGATTAATTTTACTAATAACATTTCGATAAAAAGGTTCCTTTATTTTAACAGCCTTAATATAAATTTGATGAGATAATTAGCCTCTTTCGGCGGTACCTACAAAGTCAGTTTTAGCATCAATATTGGTGCCTAAGCAAAGTATAGTTACATAATTAAAGTCACTTGGATTTAAAGATACGTATAAAAATGCCATTTTTTTTAAATTGACCAGATTATTTCAACTCTGCCTCAATTGTTATAGTTGATAATTATTTTTTGAAGTGATACTTCTTATGGGAGGTCTTTGAAATTCTGATTCGCAACCTTTTTGTGTGACGAAACGTGGTTGGCGTAAACACTGTGTCGGGTAGAGTGTTAAATACACTCGCAACGTCGTGCGCGGTCAGTACTTGGATGGGCGTCCGCGTGTGAACATCGCGTGGAGTTCGTGGCTCATTGTTCTACTTTGTATAAAGAAGTTTTTATTTCTTTCGTGCGGTCACAAGCACACACACTCACCCTTATTTATTATATATGATATTTGATGATATAATTACTTAGATATAACGCTTTATGACACGAATTAACTTTTTTAAAAACTTATCTTATATACATTCTAAATCTACAAGGACTGGACTTGTTAAAATGTGAGTGTGGAAGTGTTAATGATGTTCCAGAAAATCGTTTTAAAGAATTTGAGTTGAATTTTAGAGATGATAATAATAATAAATTAAATCTTACATCAGTTAACTTGACGAATATTGTATATTCCTGTTCCCATTCAGGAAGCCTCGTGAAGACCATTTCATTTGTGTAGTGGGTAACACCGCAAGGACTTATCGTTAAGTAATTCTTCCGATCGATTTCTTCGTATGGTACAACTCTGGACAACATTACAGGGTAAAGTTTATATAAATTCGTTCGTTGTAAGATCTTCCTATAATGTAGAAATTAGTTTCGTTAGCTTTATATACCTACTTTAAAACCTATGAATCGACACGCTCTTTACAACGACCATTCTCTGTTACGGAAGGATTATTAAAACCGACTACGCTATTGGCCTGACGGGCCTTCACCGGACTACTAAGGCGAGTGCTTAAGGCCCTTCGCCGCTTAGCAATAAGCTCAATGGTGCCAAAATGGCCGAACCTCGGCTTGGGTAGTTTCCTTGGATGCAACGGCGCGGATCTGTCTAACCTAGCATATATTCATACACATAAGAATGCGTGCGACACACATGTGTACCAATATGCGTGCATCACGAATTCAAACATGTATGTCGTATCTGACAACTAAAAAGGAATTCATTAATCTTCAGTACAGAACTATATATAGTAAGGATTTTTTTTGTATGTTATAAGTTTACAGAAGGCTCTACCTAGAGCTTTGCAGTGTCGAAATATCTCAGAAAGACAACCAAGATCGTAAACCTCGGCCTTATTATTGTTAATTACAAGAAACCTCAGTTACTTACTAAACATAACAGGCAGAGCTACCTTATCAGCTGTAAATCAACTTCATAACTGTTGATTGTTTGGCCGTTAAAGGAAAAGCGTTATGTGTTGTTGACAAAGTTTGTTTGGCACGTGCAATAGAAAAAGGGAGATGAAAAAAGTGACGTAAGTATATTATTAGTATTATAAGATGCCATAAATTGCTATCAATTTTACTATAACCCGCTACTAGATGGTGCTGTATTAAATTCCGAACAACCGATTACAATTCATGATAATTGATATAATAGATATCTGATCTCAGGAAATATTAACATATAATCGAATTCACTATAATTCAATCATTTATTACAGCAAATAATGAAACAGGCGTGCGGAGGCGCAGACCCAAAAGACCAATGCGAAGAAAATAATAAAATGCATTTAAATAAAGTTGCTACAGGCGGAATGCATACTCATACTATGTGTATAGAAAATAAGTACACACGCACAGTAACACAACTTCGACTTCGCTCGCGTTAACGAAATTTTGACGATTCCCTTAGGAACAGTATTTTTTTCCAGATAAAACGTAGGTATCCTATGTCGTTTGTTTGTATCCCTGGCAACGTGCATGCATAATGTCATGATAATTGGCTGAACAATTAATAAAAATATTAGAGTGGGCGTTATTTGGAAGGCCGTTCCAGTCGGAAGTGCAAAGCAACGACCACTCTATTTTTTAAGGATGGATTTCAACGTAAAGTAACGTATCATGAATTATCAATCAAATATCCGAATAAATAATGCAGCTTATCAAAAAAAAAAAAACAAGCAAGCATACTCACATTCGAGTGAATAATATTAGTATAGATTATTAAATATTTAGCAAAAGTGGTAGGATGGATACCACTTTGCTATTATCAGAAGGTTGTAGATGTAAATGAAAGATCTGACTCCGTTTGTGCAGACTAGTAATCGCTTTGGCAGCTGGATTACGAATCCCCTTTATAGAAGGCGAGCAGGCATATTGAAATGGGTTAGAAAGGGAACATGTGTAAAGGATTATAGTCGGTGAAAATACAAGCATAAAAATAGATACAATATTAGAGCGATAAAATTAAAGTAAAACTAGTAATGGACAATAGTATTTAGGTAATAAAATAATATAAACAATAAGCTAAGATAATCCGCCGCATTGTGTGAGCGGTCTGTCGTGAGAATACAATTACATCCAGGTAGCATATGGTCGCCACCTGGGTGGCGAGTCTTTAATAATTTCGATGTTAATCCGACTAATTTTAGACTTTCGCAGTGCCGCTTCTGGGCCTTAGTCTGAATTCTTGTAGTACACACATACCACGCTTAATGTAGGTATGTGTGTCGCTACAAATAACTTACTTGAGATAGTATGGAGTAAAGTAAACATTCTGCGGATGCACAGCATATATCATGTAGAGAAATCCACATGACGGGTTGCTTCTCACGTAATCTATCACTTCCTTCTGCGATGCGACGACCGGCTTCACTTTCAACGGGTCGAATGTAGACTCTTCTTTGTTCTGTTCTAAACTGCTTCTCGATTCACGAATTTGAATCTTCTTCTTCTTTTCTTCTTTACCGTCACCTACAATTATAATGTAAATATTTCGTGGTAATATTTATATATATATACAATTCCTTGATCGACATATACCGCGACTTTATAGTAACAAAATTGATATAACAAAAAACTTGCATGGCTTATTTAAATAAGTAATTTTTTTATTACATGGCCTCTTTTATTTATCAAGACAACTGGGTACAATCTGGATGATTTTTTTTTGTGCGAACTGACACTCCCTGTTGGCTCTTTTGGCCTCTACAGATTCACCTGGACTAAGGTCCAAACGGGATGTGATAATGGTGTAACATACTTAATTTTTCATTTTGCAACAGAACGTGTTAACGTCATTTTTTTCCTTTTCAATTAGAATTATTCTTATAACTTTTTCGCTATACATAAAAGTAAAATTAATGTGGCTTTTGTTTGTCCGACATAATCTACGTAACGACTGAACTAACTTTGACGATTCTTTTACAAACAGTTAGAAGAATTTTCACATTATAGTCTAATCTATATGTATATAATTATGCTTTTCCTTAGAATATTGTGGTATTACGTATACAGAGCCAGTAATGTCGTTGCTAAGCCCTGTTTATTATAGTTTTATGACTGGTATACAATCTCAAATTGCCAGTCCGAAGTCATTTTGCAATTTTTTTGTCGTATACGCTTTCGCAAAATACGCAATTATGGGATGGAACGCATCTAACGCTGCGTCTATTAAGTATTACAGTATGATATATACTTCACCCTTAATATAGACGAGTTCGTGGTATAAGCCGACATTTGAAAAAGGGAACAACTTAAATAAGAGAAAATTAATATATATATATATATATATATATATATATATATATATATATATATATATATATATTACAGTAGTTTACACGAACAGATTTATATGTATAGTTACCTAGACTGTCTTCTAAGTTAATAGGATCAAGCTTGGGAGTTTGTTTGCTTTCTTTCTTACGTCGTCCCTCCTGAGCTGCTCCGAATCCAGTCTGAACAAGATATTAAAAAACACCAAATTAGTTTAAAAGTAAGTACCCTTTATTAAGTAACAATTTTTGAAACCCATAGAATCAGTGGCGGATTTGCAGTCTTGGCCACCCTAGGCCCCAGGCCATGTAGTAAGTACCAGCCACCCCTTTTCTTTCCTTTTCCATTTCTTGTTATCAGCAGTAAACTTTTTGTCACGATTGGCCGCCCTAGGCACGGGACTCCTCGGCCTTAGAGCAAATCCGCCACTGCATAGACTATACCCTATTCGCTATCTGTGTTGTGAAATAATAATTCTATATAGTCTACTAATATATATGGGTTGCAGCGAACACCAAAGTCACCAAAACCTTGTAGGAAAAATGCGAGAAACGTGACGCGTGGATATCAGCCTCTGTGGTGGGTATTGATAGCGCCCTTCCAGACTGATACGAGTGCCAAGTTAGTCCATTCTCAGCGTTTGTAGGTCACAGTGACGTCCATGATCACGGTAAAGTACTAAATAGTTAGTACCTGATGTAAATGTTTTCCGGTGAAACTGTAGCGGCCCTAACAAGCTAAGAGTGTTAGTCTGTTCGAAAAAAAAAAAATGATGTACACACACAAAAACTTACCAGTGGTTCAGCTGGCGTTTTGTTGAACTCTATTTTTTCTAATAATTTCTTGTGTGGTAAATGAAAAGGGATGTCTCTTGATTTTCTGTAAGAATAGTATAAATAAATATACTTTGAAATACATTTATATCTTAGTCGTTTTCTTAAATTATGAAGTGGCTGTCCGTTTAGAATAGTCTTCGTGCAATTTATCTCCTTCTTAGAATAAAAGATGGCTGCTAAAGATAGACATGTAAAAGCCTGAAGTCGCTAGGACTATAGTAGGTTAGATATGTAGTCTGTGAGATCTAAGACAGAATCTTACCTAACATAATATGAAGGTACTTTTTTTACATTACGCTGCAGAGTTTCGGATTGCTGGTAACGTTACAGGAGTATTTTTGCGTTTCACGTAATCATTCATTATTTTTCAAGAAATAAATTATCTCATTACAATAATACTGACAGTTTACGCTTCTAACAAACCGTGATCAAAACTCGTTTCCAAGGAAACAGATAATATCGATTATGAAATATTTATATGCCCGCCCCAATGCATTAGCCTTTTTCCTCGTAAGATTAAAAATATCCACTAGAGGCAGCACTATCGGGTTCATAGTTTTAATTTCCCTATTATCAGTAACATTCATTCAACTAAATGAAGTTAACAGAAAGCGAATTTTTTTTTTAAACGTTACAAGTTAACATTTGACCGCGATCTCATCTGATGTTAAATGATGATGTGGTCTAAGATGGTAGTCACACTAAACCTAAAAGGAAATTGGCTCTCAAGTGCAGCTGCCGGAACACACCAACACGGGCTTGGCGACAGATTTTCAACTTGAGGGTGGTAGCTAGTCAGGCGGACTTAGAAAAATCCCCACACCACCATGATACGATTTCATCACGAAAGGTCTCGAGGTTCTCCTTCACCGAAAGGTCCGACTAAGTTGCTAGGATTCGAACCTATGTCCTTCGGCGCTGTGTCCAAATACGCTATCAATTAAGCCAACATCGATTCAATAAATATATAATAATGTATTTGCATTATAAATAAATCCACTATAGTCGCTTTTTATAGTTAATATGCCATTTTATAAAAGGTAAAAATTTCACACCATCCTGCGAATTCTTATTGTTTAAAGGGCTAAATATAAAAAACCTTTAAGGCACATTATTTATTTATATTAATAAAGATAATAATACGTTTGACGTTGTGGGTAATAGGAAAATCAAGATACTTATATGCACCCCACTCACTGGGGTTGTCTCTGGCAGATATTATTTAAATCTTCCGAAGAAAAGGCTACGCTCAGTTTTAACGAAAACGGTTCGACGTTTTGATTACCTTTATAATATTATATTTTTTTATAAAATTCAATTAGGTATGTAATAATAAGGCGACAATAATATATTTAATAATTTATGTGTTTGTACATTAATTTTTATCCGACACTTTGTGATAGATAGCTATTATGACGGCCACTAATAATTAATACGTTATTTTATTATCTGTATGTCCGGATTTAGCTCAAAAACGGTTTGATCGCTTTCTATTAAATTCTACATACGGGACCCTATTCCACAATTTATAGTGTACTAAGAATGGTCATAAATACTTTGGGAATAAAAAAAAAAACTAAAATCATTTTTTTTTTTTTTTTTTTGTTATATTTTCAACAAATTGTGATGAAATGTTGTTAAATGGGAAATATGTATTATTTTAAAATTATTACGGTATATGTATCAATATTATAGTATTGAAAATAGGAAATTTATTTAATCGACAAACAGTTTTAATACAACTCTTTTTGATGGAATTTTGTACACAGGAAATATAAGTCGTTGTGAAACTGATAGGCAATAGAAATTAACAATAATACTTTTATATCTCGTAAAAAAAATTACCGAATATTATTTATTTTTTAAATTCCAAACAATCTTAATAGCATTGAAAAGTATTATAGTCCATTCTAAATTTGATAGGCTATAAAAATTAGCAATAATTATTAATTATAGAATATAAAAATAAAAAATCTTAACTGTTTTTCATGAAATTTTGTACATGGGAAGTGTTACATTCTAAATATGATAGACTACAAAAAATATCAGTAACCATTACTAATATTATAAGTGACAATGTGATATTGTTTGTTCATTTTGTTGCGATTTCACGTCATTAATTATTGATTCGACATCTTGAAATTTTCCATAAAGGACATAGGATACTTTTCATTAAGAAAAAATGTATAGTTCCCGAAGCATAGTTAAAATCTATAATAACGCGAGTGAAGCAACAAGCAAACATTAGTAGTGTTATCAATTATAAAATAAACTCATAACTTAATAACGTGAAGTAAAATAATAAGTCGACAATAATTACAGCTTTAAAACGTATGCAGAGCCGAGTGTAAATGCGTATAATGTCTATAAAGTCCTATTTCACTCGAGAGTTGAAGTACTATAGCTGCAAGAGGGCTATTTGTATGCTTATTGTCTTGTAAGGTGTGTGTGGTGTGAGTAAACGCCATGGAGTTTTTATTCAGTAGAAACCTACCACACCCGCCTTCGCTGCCTTTATATAACATTTCCCCCATGTAAAAGAAATTTAACACATTACTAAAGCGAAATGTGTTCAATTAAAGACATTAGCCTAATATTATGTAAGTAAGAAAATCGTGAAGGACCAGGAAACGACGGAATTGTTATATCAGATAATTTAAAAGCCGGTGGCAAAATAACAGAGTCGTCAAACATGAACAGGGTTTTGTTCCACCGAAACTAAGTAATTTTTCCGAAGAACCAGAGATATCGACACAATTCTTAAAAGTGTAGGCTGTGATGTTAATGGTCCGGCAATATTTCTCAAAGAATCGATCACCGTTGAAATATACAAGTTCTCTAGTGGTGATGACATTTAAGCAAATTAAGCAAAAGCTAAGAGTATACTAGCCCAACCTAGGTGAGACTATGGACTAACATTGGTTTATATAATATGTAAAAAAAATATACATATTTAGTTGAAAAAATATTATAAATATAAAATGTTAAGTTTCGCATACGCGGCGCGACAACACTATACCAATCAAATAAACCACGGCATCGTGTCACCACCGCTGATTTTGTGAACGACGCTCGTATCTAATTTTAATAAGTTGCAAATACTATTACTACTTGCCGCGAGATGTCATGATAAAACATGCAATACTATAACATTATACATCTCCATTTTTTGTTATGCTTGTTATTTTCAATAAATATCGAATACAATAAACATTAAGTAAAGGTTCTTAAGGCACACGTTATTTCAAGTATGCCTTCTACACCTCATTTTAAAATGAAAACCGAATCAAGGTATCATGGTAGATAAATCATACTTATCAGTATAATATGAATTCCAATATTAAAATGAGTACCTATATTAAATAATAAAAGTCTGTAGATTTCCAATAGTTAAGTTACCATAATATTTTTTCCAGTTCCGGCAACCCAGTCATCTTAACACCGTACCGTATGGTACCTACCTATTTTATAATGTAAATATTTGAACTGATTTGAACTATGAGAAGAAATCAATAATGCATGTTACTATGGAAACCGTCGAAATGCGCATGTCGCGCATCCGCACTGGCGTTCCTACGCGCTTTCTACGGCACTAGCATCCCTTTGTATTTTAAAGGGCAACCGTATCTCTGTCAATAAAAATCATACGACATGTATTCTTCACTCGTTTTATGTTAGGTTTTATATATTTGGTAGTATACGAATATGATACAAAAATATATTAGGTTGACACAAAATGATAATTATGTCCCATACACATGAACTTACTAAACTTCATTTTTACTTGAAGGATAAACCATTGGTCAAATCTATATGTATGACTATTTCTCAATAACAGTTAGTTAATAATATTTCTGGAATGAGCAACAGTCAATAATTTGAATTGTCCTATATGCTTCTCGTTTGATGCGTTTAGAAGAAATATGCATTAACTCCAGGTGAAGGGGATCACAACAGATTGTTCAGGATTAGTAATCATGCTGATTTCTTGATGTCTCAAACGCTTTTAGATAGCCACACCATTAAGTAATTATATACAGAACCTGGCTTTAAATTTGATATATTCAAGATTAGCAGGCCAGGCCGACATTGCCTTCCCCTGACAATAAAAAAATATATTCTTATGTGCATAAGTTAACTAATGTATTCAATTGCATAAGAAATAATACTGTATCTGTCTAAATAACCTTTCCATTACCTCTTGTATGTAACCATGTTTTTAGAAGATAGATGGATATAATTAGCCGTCCTTAAAAGATAGGTATATGTCATCGCAGACTTTTTTGTAGATATATAAAAGAGGAATATCTCAATATGCATTATTTTGTTATATCTCAAAAGAATTAGGCAGCTGTTAAGCCAATTAAGCTGCTCGACTTTTTCCAACACTTACCATTATATTTCAATCAATGTACACAAAACATTGACAAATTATATACCTAAATCTTCCTCATGTATTACTCTATCTATTGGTGAAGACCGCATTACAATCCATTCAGTAATTTTCGAGTTTATTGCGAACATATAACACAACACATGCAACTTTGTTTTATATTATGTTGTAATAGTGATAAAACAGAAATAGTCAGCCAATTGTAGTTTTGTATAGAAGATACATACAAACTTTCTTTGCAAATTGAAAGAAAGAAACATATTATTTACCTCACACAATTCAATTATTACTACAATGATTACATAGCTATAAACTAAACAAATAAATATGAAAAAAAAACTTACAAAAATTTTAAATGATGTACATTGTGTGTGGCAAATAGGAAAATTGAATGGATTCGTCTATTTTATTTTCAAACAAGTACAGCAAATAATCAATGGAATATTTCAATATGTCATAATAGCTGGTATATTAATAATAATAACATAATAATTGAAAATTTTATTACTGAACACTTATATGTCATAGGTTAACATAAACAGTTTATGAAATGTTACATAGATATTAACATAAATTAAACATTTTATAAATTATACAAAGAAGCTTACAGCCAACATATTAATAACAGAAACTAAAAACAGACAAATAAAATCTCTACTACCGAAATAACATACGGTGGATTTCAATTATAACAACATTAGAGGAGCCCCTTTAATGTTGTTGTTATATCCAAAATAGCAAAAATTCATGTATGTTTTCTCTTTATCTTTATGACAAAATGTATGTCTAGAAGCAATATTCACAAGTTTACGAAACATTGTTCATACATTGGAAATGGCTATATAACTGATCCATTAGTTTTACTTTGTACAAGTACTAAGTAGTCGTACCTACAAACAAAGCAAGCATATCTTGCTATCTGTAAATGTAAGTAAGAGATGAGAAAGCTTCATAGTTTTATGAATGAGTCTTTGTACCTTTACGACTCAGTTGCAAATATGCGCATGGATTTCCTAAGTATCTATCACAAATGGTTCATAACAATATGTCGCTAAACTCGAACATGACACTATATCCGAAGTTGCTATTGCTGATAGAATTTCCTACAAAGGGTGCTTTAATTGAAGGGCGACGTAAAGTTTGATGTCATTATAACCAAAATGTCATTACAACCAAGGTTGCTATTAATGAAATCCACTGTATATCAATAATCAAAACATTTTGTTAAATCTTACCTAATGCCTAAACTACACATTTTATAAATTACAGTTACATATAGATTACATAAGATAGATTACAATAAGTTACAGTACATATATGTAACTAAATAACAAAAAGAATTATTCTTAGTTATGATTTGGCCTTAAATTTTTAATTGGTGACTTTGGAAGAGTCAACGGAATTTGAGATTTTTGTGGTATAAAATAATTAATGTTCGGTGCAGGTATTACATAATGTATGATTACATATATGGTTATAGTTATTATGCATATGCATATAATTATGATGCACACAGTGCAATCATTTTCTTCTTTCATTCTTGTATTACTTTTACTGATATTTTCAATTCCTCTTCTTTCTCTTTAACCAAAGATTATTATTTTTTATTTCAACCACCCATTCTCCACAGTTAGATTGAACAAATTGGAATTATTTATATGTTTATGATGAACAGGTTTAAGCAGTGGTTTATACAGGACCTTCTATATTCTCTATCTTTTGGGTTTTCAAGACCAGAAATTGTTCATTGTCTTTCTTTTCACAAAACTCTAGGAATTGTGCCTCTGAAAATGGAACCTTAGAAAATTGCGTTTGAGATAGTTGCGCCAGTGAAAATTAAGCCAATGAAGATTGCGCTTTATTTGATCTACTCCAATTTGGAAGTGATACTTTTTTTTTAATATCCCACAACTCTGCAAACTGTATTACCTTGATCGAATTAGAGTTCTCAGTATATTGTAAGGTGCAGAAATTATTTCATCGTAAGATAATTGCTCGTAGTGGCGACTGAAATGTATGTTGTAGCAGTTTTTCTATTTCTTCTTTACTTCTCGTTTAACGTTTAAGCAACTACTTCTGTTCACTTTTAACTGTTACCCACTTTTAATTAAACTTCTCCAAATGTAACTTTGATTTTATAACACCGTAGTACCTTCTTCGGTATAAGTGGTATACTATTCTAATCTATGGTAATACCGTTCAAATTTCAAATTGCAAGGTTATAGTTAGTGGTGGATAATATATTAATTAGCATTTATTTTAACGCTAATTTCAGAAATAATTTTATTCGTTATAATTATATAAACGATAAGTCTCCTATCTCATCCATATCCTTCGCAGCCCAGCACTCGGATCCATATAACACAACTGGTCTTATTATAGTTTATTTCGTTTATTAAGTGTCCTCTTGGTCGAAAATCTCTGGATATAGATATAGGACGACCGTGATGTCTTTAAAGGTTCATCTTAGACAATAACTCAGAAGTTTACCTAAGTTTTATGAATTCTGTAATCTGTAGTCAGTTTAGAATAGTTTGCATTGACCATAGGCATTGACAGTTTAGCTTACTGAATTATTTTATTTGGCAAATCATATCACTAATCGTTGTTTTCGTTTATATTTCGCGTTATCCTGTTAAATTTATATTGACGTTATTTTAAGTCGTTATAATTATAGCAAGATTTATCGCGCACGATATAAAATTATCATTTCGCATTTAGTGTGCTAGTAGAAAAAGCAATAATTCTCATCTTTGGTTACAGTCAGGGTCCTTATAATGCAGTCTGTGGTCACTACGTACTACTACTCTTAGTAATTTGTGCGCAATAAATAAAATGCGCAAAGCATTTACAATGGTTCATATAGCCATTTTTCATAAATTCAAATAGATATTGCTAGTGCAATGACAAGATAAGTCGTCACGTCGTATGTTTCCAAAGAACGCTATTTCCCGCTTTTCAGCTTGTTACAGTTAAAACTGTTAACGATACATATTCGATAAATCGGTATAATTTTCAATTTATAACGTTAATGAGGAAAACCAAGTTTTTATTTTTGTAATGTTCATATCTTATTTTAATTCTTAGTTTTTGTGTCCAATTATATAATATAATGCTCTTGACCAACGGAACAAGTAAAATAATATACATATTTTTTATCAGTTATTCTATATAGCAATCAAGTATTATAGACAAGTAATCTTACTAGAGCCGTTTTATTGAAAGATTTAGTAGGTCTTCGAAAGAATGCCGTAAGGATTATATTAGACGGTCAGGATTTTTTAATTTAAATTTAATTTTAACACTTTTAGGACAAGTACAGTGTAATTATTTACATATATAATTGTTTCTATACGATACTTAAATTTTAATTGGGTAAGTTTGTAGCACTCTCTAATTTGACAATAAATGCATTGAATGCCAGTTTTTAGACTCAAAATGTTTCACTGAAAAATGATTTTTTATATTCATTTGTAATCAAAAACCAAATACTTTTATAACAAATAATTTACATAAGTAGTGCATTTTATACTGGTTTTCTTATTTAGAATGATTTAGACTGATTTTCGATATTCTGAATAAATTGTAGCAATATATGAATAGCCTTTAAATTACTCAGAAACCTTTCAGATTTTTTGGTGGCTGCTCTTACCTTTTCTATTCATGCAGCTCTTAGACTTATAACTTTTTTATTGGTGTAATTGGTAAGTATTGCTAGATTTAAGTTGGTGCTGGTAAGTCCTTTTTAAAAGCTTCTATTTTCTTTCTTAACTCATTGCCTAACTTTATAAATTTATACTTATTAATACCTTTGAAACAAAAACCTGGTTGTACGAGTCAAGCACGTCCTGCCAAAAAGAAAATTTAATACTTGTCCCTGCTTCATAATAATATTACATATATTAAGAAAACCGCTTTACATATTAACCAGGAGGAGTCCTGGGATGGGTGAGCCTGAAAGCAGGAGGAACAAACCCATGTTAATATATTAGAACGAAGGGTGAGTTTGCGGTCAATGTTGGTTGTTCCACGTCCACCCTTTTCCGGGGGACAGTGCTTGCCGGTAGGTACAGAGAGATGCACAAGCGTTTCCCATAATACCAACGCAAAAGCGCATGGAGAAGGCTATGTTGAGGTTTTTTGTTGACCCCCAGTTCAACACAACCCAGTTCCCGCCAAAATTCTCATAGACAAAGAAATAAAGCGATTTTCCCCCACAATAATTATTGATTATCTTTACTTTATACTATTTAATATACATTGTGGTAAGTGTTAAAAATAAGATTATTATTTGACTTCTATTTTTCCAACTTCCTGCTCTTTCTCGTTTTGTGTTTTCAGGATACAAAACAGCTGCTTAACAATTATTACATTTTTATATTATTGAAATTTCTTAGTTTTAATAAGCCGTAATAAAACATAAACCAATCAATAAATATTACAAATGTACTACAAAATACAAAACTTATACTTGAACTGCTTGCTTGTAACACACAATCTATTTTACGACCATAGATTTCATTTATATATTTTTTTTTAATTGCCACCCAGTCGTGAACAATATCTAGGAAATGATCTGTCGGTTCCTCGGATAATTTAAAGCTTCAGTATATTCAGAAGTCTAAGTGTTGAATTGAATAAAACGAATCTGAGTTATTATAAAGCCGTTCGATACAAGAAAAAAAATATCAGGTTCTCATCAAAATTACTTTATGAAGTGAGATGAAAGTAAGAGCACTTAGGAAAAAATGTAATCCATTTGTCTACGAATAAGTGTCGTGATGATGCCTATTTTATTAAACAGTTGTATATAATTTTTATTCATAAAGTCAAGATTTAGTCTGTATTAAGAACAAAATCTAATAATTGTGAACTTGTAGAAAAATTTAAGTCAATAATTTTGTACCTATGTTCAGTGTACTCAAGTCATGCAGTAATAAAGTGGTTGCTAAATTACATTAAAATACATTATTAACCTTACAAGATTTAGCAGTAATTTTAATTTCACGTTCCATTATAGATCTTTTGTTATTTTTATTTTCCAGTCCTAGTGATTCCTCTTAAGAATTTTAAGCTGGTAATACTGTTTGGGGTGTATTGGATGTCGCGATGCTCGATTGGCGCTATTAAACGCTTAAAATTTCGTCAATAAATGAATATCAAAACAATATATGTATGTTTTAGACAAGTGGAAGTTTTATTATGTTGAAAGTCTTTAAAATCATATCACGTTACGTGACATAGAAAAGGTGAGATTTTTTTTTCAACTAAAAACGACTTTCACCTTTCGCTTTCGTCAATACAGAATAAGAGATATCAACAATATACAATCGAGAGTTTAAAAAAAAAAATGAGTAGCTACTGATTTTTGTAAAATATTTACTTAGTTTTAATGATAAACATTATTTTAGATAGGGTTAAATAATTTTGAATTATCGGTAGATTCAGATAGTGGTCTCGTGTATATTTGTTAATTTTGTTAGTCGGTAATAAAACCTTATGAATATATATAGGTACGGCGCCCAAAATTTCTGCTTTTAACACAAAATTACATAGTAACTTTTTTTGTTATGATAACATCAATGTAACTCAAAATTACTTCAATTTTTTGTAAAGCTTGATCTATATAAAAATGTTTGAAATTCGGAACACAATAGCAATAAATTATGATATATTCTGTGAAAAATATAAAACCTGTAATATTTGCTATTTTCGCCGACATGATCACTTATAATTGGAGTTAACTATCTTGTATTAAATATGGTAATATTTATCAAATTTTAATAAGTAAAAAAGATTTCTTAATTACATTACCTTTCATGTCAATTACCTACACTATATTTTGCCTTTATTTGGATAGCCTAAATAGCATTCCAGCTTATATTTTTAGTGAATAAGCTTGTTAAGTACAGTTTATGATTTGGAAAAGCTAGAGAATTAATCACTTTGCAGATTCCGGCCATCAAGTGAGCTATAATGTTTGAGTTTCTCTTGAAATTGGTGTTGGTTTGATTTTATTTGCTCCAGGCAAAAATGATAGTTTTGGCGGCCTTACCCATATTATTTCTTATAATATGTGTTTCGCAAACAAATTTTGTCAAGATTATGATACATAAACATAACTAGTATTCATAACTCCTATTGTTATATTGTGGCATATACCTAATATATATATGTCGATGCTTACAATGAAATATAATTTTGTGTGTTATATGCAAACACTAAAAGAATGATAACGATAAGTACTTAAAAAATTGTGTCTCAAAAATAAAAATACCATTACTCCTAATGAGAGGTAGTATACATATGTTCTGATGATGGTATTCGAGATGTAGTCTCGTTTTTAACATCATGTAGCATATTATATTTTCAATGCAAACTCATAACCTGATAAAATACAATTACTCCTAATGAGAGGTAGTATACATATGTTCTGATGATGGTATTCGAGATGTAGTCTCGTTTTTAACATCATGTAGCATATTATATTTTCAATGCAAACTCATAACCTGATAAAATATATAAATACTATTACTAAAACATAAATAATCTTGACTTTTTATGATTGATTATACATTTTACAGAAAGTTGCATGATATTTTAAATTTACATACACACACGCACACAAAATACATACACAATACAAAACACATACATACAATTTATAATACACTACATTAAATTCAAATTATTTTTATATCTCCATAAATTTCATCAGTAAACAATCCTCTTGATATCATTTATGATTAGTATCTAATAATAATG